>OW964836.1:12068568-13384025 GCA_943142095.1 Ophonus ardosiacus | reverse complement strand
CCCTGATTATGAATTTCGGTTCAAATTTCAATAAAGTCGATTTACAACGATATACGTTTCCTTTCATTTGACGGACATTATGAGCTCCTCCATTCTGAGTGAATCCGACGTCCACAGTATATACTTCAGACATAATCAGTACTTGTGACGTCCAATTTGTATATTTTTTATTCATACTACCGTTACAGTGACGTCCAGCAGCGTTGCCAATATTAAATACATTATTCTGATGCATAAACCAAAGCACTCTTTCACAACAATATGCATACTTTGCTGGAAACATCATTGATTCCTACAATGTTTGATAATGGTAATTTCTTTTGGCAATATGTATAAGCAATTTGAAAATGGAACTGTTAATTCGTCATTTAAAATGTCATTTTAATACTTAATACTTTTGTTCTAAAATTATTAGGAAAAAAATTTCTCCAAATTAAAATTTTACCATTGTATTCCTCATACATATAACAAAAATAAAATAGATACCCGTTATACAAGTAAACAATAACAAAATCTTTATAATGTATTTACAGCAAAAGAACTCGATGGTACAAAATGTGATAGAAATGTGAAATGTTCTTGCACTTAGTGTACAAGAACAACAATTCTATTTTCTCCGACGGTAAATGTAAATATGTGAAAATAAGTGAAGAATGAACTATTTAAATAACCCCAAAATCTTACAATTAAAAAGTACAGATAGATATTTTTAATAATAATTTAATATGAACTGAATTAATACTTGTAGTATTTTTTTAGTAAAATTTGCCGTCATCCTTTGTATTATAGTCATAAAAATTTTATTTGACAAACAAAGTATTTGTTACATGCCAATAAAATAGTGAAGAAATATAATAATAAGGTTAATATGATTATTAATCTCCGATTTTAATATTTTTATTCTATTTGTTAAACAAATTATTTGTAAAAAAGAGTGAAAATATGTGAAAAACAACAGTTTGGATGCACTTCGGCTATTTGTGCAATAAATTCAAATTTTTATGAAATTTATAATAATAAGCTTATTATTAATATTCAATACCGATTTTAATACGCTTATTCTAAGTAAATAGCTATTTGTTGCACAAATTATTTTTCATATGTCAATAAAATAGTAAAATATATGAAAAGCAGCCGTTTGGTTTCGGCTATTTTTCCAATAAATTGAATTTTTTACGGAAATTACAATAATAGGCATATTATTAAGAAAATTCTAATTGACATAATAAGTCAGTGTCAAGTGTAAATTACTTAATATGTTTGTCTTATAATTTTACTGGAAATATAGAAATTTTCTATGTGGTATTTGTACAAAATACATGGAACTGCCAGAATGCGATGTAATGAAATACTGGAAATGTAGAAACTTTTTGTATGGCATTTGTATACAACTGAGGGAAGGTAATGTGATGCCCACATCAAACTTTTCTATTTAACATAGGAGTATAATCGAAATTCTGGAAATTTGATAAAATATTATAAATCACAGCAAAAGATAATTTTAGAGCTTTAGCTTGTGAACTGTTTTGAAATTATTAATCTCCCCTGAGAGTTATTGAGCCCCTTCGGAGAAAATAAAATGAAAAAATCTGATGTGGCCAACACAATACCTCCCGCTATTTCATTTTTATTAATTTAAATTTATACCTAATTTTTTTTTGCAGTGACATACATTTGAAATATAAACTGTGTAACAAAGGAATTGTGTTTATCTTTGAAACAAAGGCATCGGGATTTATAAAAAAGATTAGTTTTTAAATTTATTTGTAAAATATATAGAAAAATTATTAATGTATACCTGTAGAAAATTCAATTAGCTTTAATTTTCATGGCATAAAATGCGAGAAAATGACATTTAATGGTATTTTTTGACGAAAAATCATTATGAGCTTCAAGTAAAGTGCCGTTTCCGGTTATCCGATTTACACCAAAATCTAATGGTTTCTTGCCATATTAGAATAGGGTTAAAACACGCTTCAGAATTTTCTAAATGATAGTATTTGAGTTAGAGCGTTGACAAAATCCACACACACGCACACACACATATAGACATCATCGTAAAAATGTTAAAATCTGACCTTAAAACGTGGTCATTTACTAAAATCTCAAGATGCGATTTTTAGCAAGATCCCTATACCTACCTCCCCTTACCAAGGGTAGCGGGAGGTAAAAACAAATAAGTGAAATTTATGAAATATCTATTATTACATCGAACAGTCCTGCTTATTTCCAGAAAGAGTATTTCATAAACATAAATTTGTTTCATTAATCTTTAGTTGTTACACATAAACAAATTACTTATCTGTGTTTCTTTCTAAGTTTGCATATAGATTGCAATAAAAATACGGTGTTTTTAAGACATTACTTTTGATCATTTATATTTTTACATATCTCACTAGCGCATATAATAAAATTTTTCAAATTACAATATAATAAAAAAATCTGTTGTGGCCAGCACAAGACCTTCCGTCAATTCCATTTATTTTGTACAAATCCCATACCAAAAGGTCCTTGGAACAGATTCTATATAATATCATGTAAAATCGAACACGAACATATACTATTTTTTACAAATTCCATACCAAAAGTTCATTTGAAAAGGTTCTATAAATCCAATAAAATTATAACATAAACTACACTAAGTAATGTCCTTCCATCTTTTCTTTGGCCTTTCTCTGCGTGTCACTTGCGAGCAACACTATGACATACCAATTTTAGATCCTATACTTTTTTTCCATATTTGGTTTTGCACTTGCAACTGACATCTGTCAATTATTTTTTTTTTTGAATAATTATGTCAGCTGTTTCCATGATAAATAGGAAAGCTGACTAATTTTTGAAAATTAATTTCTTTATAATGCTTTAACTCTACATCTATTGAATATGAAGGAAAATGAATAATCAAACCATATAGAGAAGAGTATTTTCTTTAATAAATATAATAACAAAATGTCAAAAAATAATATTTAACTGCGTTTTTTTAAGAAAAACTGTTAAAAACTTCAAATAAGGGTACTTCCGGTGGATCAATTATAACCAAAATCTAATCAACTCCTCATATGGATGTACAGAAGAGGAATACGAAAGAATTATAATTTTTAGAATTATAGTATTGGAGTTATCGTCGGAGAAAAATTTGTCACACACGGACACACATACACACACACACACACACACACACACACACACACACACACACACACACACACACACACACACACACACACACACGGACACACATACATACAGACATCATCTTAAAAATAGTAAATTCGTATTGTAGGGACCCTAAAACGTGCTTATTCATTAAAAACTCACCACCGAATTTTTTGACCAAAGACAATACCTTCCTTACCTAAAGGTGACGGAAGGTAAAAAAATTAATGTGGGCAACACAAAACCTCCCGCTATTTAATTTTTATTAATTTAAATACATACCTCCGTATTTACTAATGCTGCAAACTGTTCCATTGCATATAACTATTTCTTTATTTAATATTTTCTTTTTAAAATGTCACTATTATTAATTTGAAGTAATTAGTTTTTTGACAATGACATTCACCTGTAGTTACATTCATTTGAAATATAAACTATGTAACAAAGGAATTGTGTTTATTTTAGGCTTCGGGATTTTAAAAAACAATTTTTTTTTAAGAAAAACCATTATGAGCCTCAGTTAAAGTTCCGGTTATCCGATTTACACCAAAATCGAATGGTGTTTTTCCATATTAGAATAGGGTAGAAATACAAGGTTTCAGAATTTTCTGAATGATAGTATTTGAGTTAGAGCGTTAACAAAATCCACACACACACACACACACACACACACACACACACACACATACAGACATCATCATGAAAATGTTAAAATTGGATTCTATGGACCTTAAAACGTGGCCATTTACTAAATTCTCGATATGTGATTTTTAACACGATCCCTATACCTCCCTTACCAAGGGTAGCGGGAGGTAATAAAAAGCAAATATATTTTAACGTATTTAAGTAGAGGAGAAATAGGAAGAAGTACCTAGAGTAAAAAATATCTATATGTAATAAATCGTTTGTAGTACATATTATTATGTTTAAAACATTTTTTCTACACTCTCTTTTTCGACACACTTAAAATTTCGGTCTTCGTATTTTGGATCAAAAGTTTATAAATATTTTATTTATATATTTTACTGTAGCATACCGTTCTCATATTTATTCCATACATTTAATCATTAATCTTCTTACCCTTACATTTGGCTTTTATTTGCAATTTACACAATGTTTTGTAATTAATAATTCAGCTTTATGATACGAGTATTTAAATAATTACCTTTTTTAAATTTATTACATTGACTTTGTATTTACTAAGAGGATTTTGCAAAACAAAAGTTTGATTACATAAATATTAATTTAAATACTATCATATGTGCACAATGTAGCTTTAAATACGATTAGAAGAGTTGCGCGCTAATGTAGTAACCCAATGTTCCACTGTTGCCAAGCGTACGGAGTTCAGAATGTCGCTGGAATGAAACTTCAGTATATACAGCGTATATACGCCGGACGACACTAGCGCCGCAAGTGGAATTTTTTTGAACTACAAAAAATATACATTTTCCATTCCGCTATCATTCTGACGTCCATAACAAATTTTGCTATACGATACTAGAGGCCCCCCTGATGTCAGAAAAAAATTTATAAGGCCATGTGCATATGACGTCCGGTATACGGACGTCTTATGCACAAGGACGTCACTTTGAATGTAGAAAATTACACAGGGGACGCCACAATGGTAGTGGGATGTAAATATATATATATATATATATATATATATATATATATATATATATATATTTACATCTTACCATCAATGTGGCGTCCATACATTATGTATTTACCATCATTATAGCGTCCAGTTCCATTAGAGCGTCCGTATACGGACGCTCTAATGTATCACCACTGGGATGCTCCACAACATCATATCTAATCATCTAGTATCGAAAAACGAAAGTTGAGGGGGACGCTCTAATGATACCACCATGAAAGATTTTGTATATTTTTAGTTCACCATATACCCCACCAGTTTCGCTAGTGTCGCCAGCCGTATATACGCCCCGTATATCTAACTTTCATTGTGACTTCATTAGAGCGTCCGGTGTCGTCAGCCGTATATACGGCTCCGTATATCTAACTTTCATTGTGACTACATTAGAGCGTCCGTATGTCCTTTCTTTCATTGTGAAAACAGTAGAGCGTCCGTAAGTGAATGCCTTCGTTTGCTCAATTCTGGGGAGCAATTTAAATTATTATTTGAATTTAATTTTCTAATTTGGTATAATATGGAGTAGAACAATGTTTTTCCCATATTAGATATTTTATTTTCAATAATTTTGGCATTCTATAAATCATTCAGTAATTAATGAATAAATATTATTCACTCAATAAATTTTAGTGAGATTCACCATTTATTTTATTTGTTTATTTACTGTCCAAAAACGTATTCATTAAATAACCATTTTTCAAAATATTTTTTAGTATGTTATCAAAATTGTTACCTGTCCGTGTCAAAGAACAATATAAATAAATATTTTGGTGCTCCTTGATAATTATTAAAGCTGGTAAATTTATTCAGCGCATAATTCAAATAAACTAAATCTGTTGTGTCCAGCACAATACCTCCTGCCATTTTCAATGAAGGTTCTATGTATAAGGATTTGTTATATTTTACATTTTTGATATACACAAAATTCCAATTACTCTATTCTTAATATTTAGATATTTTAGTATACTTTTAAATTCTTTATATGTCGTACAATTATAAATGTTCGAGATTCTTCAAATTCACTGGGCGATTAGTGATATTTCTGAAGAGTGTATATAATATACCTATAATACTAAATTTTTAATTAATATAATACCTAAGTGATATTAAAAATCCTTCCTGGAGAAAGCCGCCAGTAATGTATTTTGATTTTTGACACTAACATTTATCTGTCACAAATATTTTATAATTTTTCAATTGGTTACTTGGGGTTGTTTGGGTTGTGAGATTTATTACAACAGATTATTTAATATATATTTTTTTATCTGTAAATCTATAGAAGATATAATGAAAATTTGAAACGTATTGGATAGAGAATTTTGTACTGTTTAATATTTGTAATAACATAAATTTTTCACTTCACACTCACACACGCACTCACGGTTCCACAATCAAATACTCACACACACACACACACACACACACACTCACACACTTTTACACACACACATACTTGCACACTCACAAACACAAACTCCCACACACACATACACACACACTCTTTTACACTCACCTACTCACAATCATACCCTCTCACACACAGCTGCACATTTTCATACAAACACACACACACACACACAAATCAGATACCACTCACATACCACACAGACTAGTGATGCTGCGAGATCTCGTCTCGAATTTCGAGACGAGACGAGAGTAATGCCCCCGAGATTTAGAGTAGAAATTCGAGATCTACATTGTACTATTTCTTTTATATTACGTAAATATTTCTAATTAAAATATACAAAATAACAAAATATTTGTCGGTATAAATAAATATTTTAATCGCCTCTTCATTCACATTCATACTTATTGACTAATTTTAGATTTATTGTTTTAGTAAAAAAATAAATTCACAAAACTGACCTCTATGGTATACTGTTGCCTCAAGTACCTGTATTATACGAATTATAATCATAATTACCAATATTAGCGTACAAAGCAGATTTCTACACCCAACAACTGGTGATAAAGGCTTGATATTAAAGAGTACATATTTTTTACCTACCATTCAAACACCAGACTCAGTAAAATAATATTTTATTCGGTTGTGTCCTTTCATTAAATTCATGTTGCTTGTAATGTTCATTTATTTACTATTTCTGATCATAAATTTGAGAAAAGTAAGAAAAAATATGACGAGACGAGATGCATAGATATCTCGTCTCGAAAATTCGAGACGAGAGTTAATTGTTTCTCGCCATATCTCGTCTGGCGGCATCACTAACACAGACACACTCATACACATTCATACACTCACATAAACACATTTTCACAGACTAATCACTCACGATCAAGACACATACACTTTCACACACTCAAACGCTACATACACTCTCACACATACTCACAGACACACACACACACACACACACACACACATGTTTAATAAAAGTTGGCAATGTAAGCAATTTGTGGGAAAAGTTATATAAAAACAGCAAGAAACCAGCTAAATTGCTGGACGCTATAAAGCCGGAGAAATAAAAGAAAATATATATACGGACTCCATAAACACGTTGTATGAAAGGAAGCTGCATTAATAGTCATGTAAAAAAAAAATTATATACGGACTTCATAAACACGTTGTATGAAAGGACGCTGCAATGATATTCATATGAAAATTTCAGCGTATAAGGACGCCATAATTCACAGCTATGAAAGGAAGCCATAATGATAGCGGGATGTATATATATATATATATATATATATATATATATATATATATATATATATATATATATATATATATATATATATATATATATATATAGTGGGAACCGGTAATAAAAGAAGACCGGAACAAGGAAATAGTCACATCCCTTGAGAAAAAAGGGATCAACTGGACGCAAGCAAAAGACAAGGCAAGGGATCGCAATGAATGGAGAAAATTTATCACCTCTACACCTAAGGTAGAAGAGGTACCGGAATAAGTAAGTAAGTATATATTTAGTTTATTGTAACTTCTTCGCGTTATATTTTTGGTAGGTTTTGGTTACAGGTTTCACAAGTAATGGTTTTAATGAATTTTTAGATTCCTCCGGATTAAAAAAATTAATAGGTACAGCATCTACATTCAATTGTTTACGTCTATTGTTTTCAGATTTTAAAATATATTCCTTTAAAAAATGTTTTTCACAAATTACTTTAGTTTTTATTTCAGCCTGACTTAAATTTGCCAAATCTAAATTTCCACTATGTAGTATCCATGTTTGAAAACGATGATCGATTGTTTTTGGAAATTTAAAAAACGAAAGACGCGGACATAAGTTTCGCGTATTAGTACAATTTTCATAGGAGCAAGGACTGGTCATCGCATTGTATTGAACCTGCAAAAATAAAATAAAAATGAAAGTAACAAGCATATAAATATGCATAATATTATACACAGTAACATTTCATCAGATTAAGAAAAGTTTTTATCCTAATCTATTCATTGTTTTCATTTTAAACGGGCCACCATTGCTATCGCAAGAACTAGAAAGAAGGTTAAATTGGAAAACAATTTTATTTTACAAGACAAATTTAAAGAAAAGAAATTTTTTTTCGGCCAGTGGTTCTTCAAATATGGGACCCAACTTTTTATTTAAATGAGAATATATTTTTTTTATTTCCTCACTTGTTACAGAATTTAATTTTAAATTCAGTATTAAAAGTATGAAAACAATCTGTTATGAAAATACAATTTTAATTTTTAATACCTTTGTTTGAAATAACGAAAGAATTTTAACAGTTCATCCGGGCGTGGTCTGGAGAAGTCAGTCTTACTCACATTTTCGATGTTTAAAAAGAAACGCCAATTGCACAAAACCGTAAGAGAATACAGTAAAATAGATAGGTAAAATCATAAAATGACAATTTATCAACAAATAACACACAGCACATACAAAGCATGTAAACTTAATTGACATAACCGCGCTTAAGTGAACATAACAACCAAATAGAATCACAAGAATTTATCTGTCAAAATTCTTTCGTTATTTCAAACAGACTATAAATACATAAATACGTTGTTTTTGCGTTAACTCTTGCGTTGCAGCATTAACTCCGCTTTAAGGTTCTATTTTCAAATTAACTGATGTGTATAAGTACTGGGATATAAATAATAATTTCTGCTAAAGAATAAAATAAACAATTATTCCAGAAACATTTTTATTAGTCTGGTTTATTACATTTAAAATTATAAGGAAATCCCGATTCCGTATAAGGCACGTGATTTGAGCGACCTTGACGCTTAAAAATATACGTACATCCATAAGATTTTATGCATACAACATCTTTACATTATCCTGTATGTCCAGGATAATTTTATTGCAATGCTATTATTATTTCTAAATGACTGTAATAGGAAATATAAGACAGATTTTTTAAAGTTCAACAATTTTTGTATAAAAAAATAAAATAATTATCCTAGTGGAGAATTGAACCCCAATATTCAATTTCAATGGCAACTATGCTAACTCAATGTACCACGTACTTGAAAATCTTTCATATTGCATAATAAAAAATTGAAACAATTATTTATTTGCAAATTTTTATAATTTATTCCAATTTATGTACTAATAATAAAGTAATTAATATTGATTAATGTACAGGACGTAATGTTGTACAGTATGTACAAAAAAAACCTTATTCCGGAGTAGGCTATGAAACGTACGTTTGATCATTATTTAATTCAAAAGCCAAGTTGTAAAAATTGATCGTGAACTGTAATTTTATAGAGAAACGATAATACTAAGGATATAGATTATTGCCGTTCACCGTTTTCTAATTTATTTTTATTTCCAAATATATAACATAAGAGAGAATATATAATAGTAATAATAATAATAATAATAATAATAATAAATAATAATAAATAATAATAAATAATAAATAATAAATAATACATAATAAATAATACATAATAAATAATAAATAATAAATAATAAATAATAAATAATAAATAATAAATAATAAATAATAAATAATAAATAATAAATAATAAATAATAAATAATAAATAATAAATAATAAATAATAAATAATAAATAATAAATAATAAATAATAAATAATAAATAATAAATAATAAATAATAAATAATAAATAATAAATAATAAATAATAAATAATAAATAATAAATAATAAATAATAAATAATAAATAATAAATAATAAATAATAAATAATAAATAATAAATAATAAATAATAAATAATAAATAATAAATAATAAATAATAAATAATAAATAATAAATAATAAATAATAAATAATAAATAATAAATAATAAATAATAAATAATAAATAATAAATAATAAATAATAAATAATAAATAATAAATAATAAATAATAAATAATAAATAATAAATAATAAATAATAAATAATAAATAATAAATAATAAATAATAAATAATAAATAATAAATAATAAATAATAAATAATAAATAATAAATAATAAATAATAAATAATAAATAATAAATAATAAATAATAAATAATAAATAATAATTGGAATAATACTACCTTTTTTTAGTTTAAGTTCTATATTTATTTACTATTAAAACCCAACGTTTCGGCACCATAAACTGGTGCCTTCTTCAGGAGAAAACATTGACATAAATATGTGAAATAACAAAAACAACAAGTAACCAAGGTAACAAGAAAAGTTCGTAAATGTTACCTTTTTTATGTATACAATTTTCTAGACAATATATGCATGCCCGGCAATAACTTGGACGGCGAATATGCATCTTCTCAGGAAAAAGGAGATTTTTTCCTGAGAAGATGCAAGCATAGCATGCTGTGATCGGTAGATATGCGGTAGGGGGGATTTGCGAGGCTGGAAGTCATTGTGTATTGCGGGCAGCATTTGTTGTGTTATATGTCACTGCTTGTCATTTTACTGTAACCTAACCAATTTTTGTGTGTAGTTTGTGAGTGTATCTCGAAGTACGTATTTATTTTGTGATTTTGTGTATCTTTTTTCATATTGCAATATGGTTTTATACTGTATTGTGTCAAATTTCAATGAAAAATACAAAGAAAGTATGGAAATTTCGTTTCATGTGTAAGAAATTGGGATTTTTTTACATTAATATAATAAACAAAGTGTAACTTTCAGGTTTCCTGTTAATAATAAGGTAAGAGAAAAGAAACTGAAATTTATTGAAAATAAAGATAATTTACATACTATATCAAAAGCAACAACTAGGCATTACTTTGTAAAAGGGTAGTACAAATATTATGATAATACGCAGCTCGTAATGCACCATAGCTTCCGACCCCGCAAATCTCCCCTCGCGCATATCTTCCGATCACAACAAACACCGGCGGCCTCTAGACAGTATATGCTCGAAGGTTTCCGCATTTATATATATATATATATATATATATATATATATATATATATATATATATATATATATATATATCTTAAAATGATTTTCGCAAATTACTTTCGTCATTATTTCATCGTGACTTAAATCTGCCAAATCTAAATTTTCACTATTTTCTATCCATGTTTCTAAATATTGACCTCTTCCCACATTAGTATAGAATGGGTATACAAAATTTCAAATTTTTCTGATTGATAGTATTGGAGTAATTGTGTACACAGGATCCCCATACACACACACAGACACACACACACACACACACACACACACACACACACATATACATACATACATACCATGACGATATGAGTATCCAAGTAAATAAATAAATAATTAATTAATACTGAAGATAGTGATTTTTCCTGCACTCCTTCAGATATATTTGAAACGGCGCAAAATGCTTCCTTGAATTTATCATCTGCAAAATCAAAAGCATTATACGAAAAGAATTATAATCTCTCCATTGAATGGTGTAAGTTAAAAAAAATCAAGAATTAAAGTGATAATGTTTTACTAGTTTACTTTTTGGAAAAATCTAATGTAATGATATCGCCTTCTCTTTGGTCCATTTATTCTATGCTTAAATCAACACTAGCAGTTAAGAACTGAATATTCTAGTGAGAGTGTCACAGTCACAGAATCTAATTTATCCTCGTCAGCTGTTTTCGAGTTCTGGAATAAATATACAAAACTGCCAAAACTACACATTCAATTTTAACATTATCCGTCAATAATAATTAAATCCAACAAGTTTGTTAATTATGAAATGTGTGTTATTAAATATTTAAAGTTGTAATTAAATGTACATTCACCAGTAGAATAAAGTTATTATATATAATTAAATAACTAAATTGGTAGCGTATCTAACTTCAGGTATATTATTTGCAGCACGTTTGTAGCTAGGGGAATTCGACATGTACGCCTATGGACATAGTTAAGCTGTTATACTAATCATGCGGCAAATGTCAAAACTTATGGAGCGGCACGTTTCAGACTTTTTTGATCACTCTGTATTTCCATTCGTGGCACTTTATTATAGATATATTTTAATCTAATTAATAGAAAACTTTATATGCATTTTCCTCAAAAAGTCGTTATTTAACAGTTATTTATGTATCAAGGTAATGAAGGTCTACTTTTTATCACGAATATGGAATTTAGTTGCCGAGGCCATAAGGCCGAGGAAAATAAACCATATAAGTGATAAAATGAAACTTCAATGCCGAGTTGCATATTAAATTTTATTTAAAATCGAAAATTTGTGAAAATAGAAATAATAAACCAATGCATGTAATTTATATATATATATATACAGGTGTTCCATTTAAGTGTGCCACCATTGCTATCTCGAGAACTATAAGAGCTACAAGGTTGGTTAAATTAGCAAAGAACCACCATTTTACAAGACTATTACAATGAGCAAAAAAAATTTCTTTTCGACCAGTGGTTCTCAAAATACAGGACACAACTTTCTTATTTTAAATGGAAACATTTATTTTTTTTTAGGTTATTCGATGGAGTATTTTTTTCTGAATTCAACGATATAAACATATCATATACTAATATAACAAAATAACTGAGAAAAATGCATGTTAAATTTATATGTATTTTATTTACAGTCATACAAAAGTCTCCGTACGACAGTAGTTTTAATGTATTTTACGAAAAATAGTAGTCTAAAACCCAATGGGTGAGATTCAGTGGGTTGTATTAGCGTGTTTTAAGCTAAAACAGTCCTTTGTCAAAAATATTTTGGCAACTTTGTAATACCTGTCAGAAAAAAGTGAGAGACCAAAGGATCAAATAAAGAAAAAAATATTATTAACAGAAGTAAGAAAAAAGGACAAATGTCAAAACTGATCAAAACGGGGGTTGAGATATTTTAAAATTCATTAACATTCAGGTATGAAATATTTGACACATAAAATTTGACATATTTCTAACCTAATTTTGCAATAATGAGTTTCCTTTTACACCTTCCATTTGAAATAATACTTCTTCATTTGCCTAAAGGATATCTGTATTACTTTTCCATGTGGTAAAATATCTAAATCACAATTGAATCTCATTGATACAATGTTGCCATATACTTAATACAAGATTTAATACAGACCTTAATACAACCCACTGAATTCCACCCAATATATTTAATTTCCTTTTAATCCAAAATAAAACGCAGTATATTACGTTATTATAAATATAAAATAAACAAATAATTTAATTAATTTATTTATGTTATCGGGTAAACATTGAAAGTATTCATAATTTCATGACAAAAAAATCTGTTGTGGCCAGCACATGACCTCCCGCCAATTCCATGTTAAAAATAGCAATGAGCTTTAAGTAAAGTATCACTTCCATTGATCGTTTGTAAGCAAAATCTACTTTGTTGTTCTAATACATAGAAAAGTTTGTAATACGAAATTTTGGATTATATTTTGTTATGTTTTTCCTGGAAAATCTGTGAGCAAATACCAACTTTGCGAAGTTTTGGATCATTAATATATTTTAAGAAAAAATCGTCACACACACATTATTGTCAAAATCATCACCAACTTCCTTATGCTCTAAAACGCAATCTGTGTAAATTCTTCGCCGTACATTATCCATTTCGTAAATGTGTATTTGCAAACTATTATTTGACACTTTGAAATCACGTTCTTATTTGAGAGCTGTTTGAATGCTGCAAACATCAAACTAAAATCGAATTAACCTGTATATCTAATATTTATGTATGTTGGAAAATATATTATTTTTGCAAACTTTAATTTCATCACAATCATATTTAAACTGCTAAATTCTTCTTAACACGGTTTCAGTGACATTTGTTTAAATATGTCAAATTTGTTATTAAAGTATTGTTTTTGTTTGACGCAGAGGCAAAGTGATATACAAAAATAAATTATTTTATAATTCAATATTTAAAGTTATTTCAAGTTATTTACTAAATGCTTATCGTAGAATTGAAGATTGTGCCATTATATTTAATTTGTATTGGTAAAAGTTGCTAAAAAATTATATTCAATGAATTTTTTACAAGAAAAACTGTTAAAAGCTTGTATAAATGATACTTCCGGTTATCCGATATACACTAAAAACTAATGAGCTCTTGCCACATTAGTATAGAATGGGTATACAAAATTTCAAATTTTTCTGATTGATAGTATTTGAGTAATCGTGTCCACATGATCCACACACACAGACACACACACAGACACACACACACACACAGACACACACACATACATACCTACAGACATCATTGTAAAAATGTTAAAATCGTATTCTGGGGACATCAAAACGTGCTCATTCACTAAAATCTCTATGTGTGATTTTTAACACGATCCCTATACCTCCCTTACCTAGGGTAGCGGGAGGTAAAAAGTCTCCGCACGATAAACAAGAAATTGACAGATATCAATACCCTCCCCAAACAAGTTCACTAGTGGCGCTGACGTCTAAACTTGCATCGCGGATACCTAATTAAATTGTTATTGAATTTTCATCACTTGAATTTTTCGTATATAGCCATCAGATTTCAATTACTTCTCTACCCCATTTCGCCATTTTTCAGTTAAATATCGCTCACTTATCTAATAACACTACTTGAATACATCAAAAATATAAACACAAATGACATTTCACAGTCACTTGGCAGTCAAACTTAAAGTATCGCATGTTCCAGTTTTTTTTAAAAGTTTTTCGTGAAAAGTCTATTCATTTGTCTCTCTTGCTCTCATGTCATTGTGCAAGAGTGACAACTTTTCAAGTCACTTGAAAAGAAAAACTTCATCGTGTAATGCACGCTATATAGACATATTTCAAGTCACTTGAAAAGAAAAAGTTCATCGTGTAATTTTTTATTTTATTTATTTATAAGAAACCAACAGTATACATATACTAATAACAGGTTCCTACGGATTATTAAATAATACATACTTTAGTTCACAAATCATCAGAGTGCAATTTTCAAAATAAAAAAATGATAAAAAGTGATATAAAATTATGAGAGAACATTAACTACCTCTTTTTTAAACATATAGAGTGATAGGTAAAACATGTTAATATGCGCAAATGTGGAATTGTAAGAATACATGATTCGGTTTATTGAGGAGTTATCGTTATTTTTAATATTGTTTTTATATAAAACAAATAAATTAGTTGATCTGGATCTAAGGTTCACAGAAAATTGTAACACTGAAATTATTGAAGGTGCATATATTATATAAATAAAATAAATAAATATATCATCACGGCATATTACCCATTTCTGGGTGTGCCAGTATCTACAACACATGTAGACATCGGTAATATTATTAAGTAATTTAAATAAGAATTCCAATGACAGCATATTAAAATGTTTTAACATATCTACGTAGTTGCACGCAGTATCTTAGAGAAATACCGTATAAAAAGCGAGCAGACACGTGACTTGAGCGACCTTGATATATATATATATATATATATATATATATATATATATATATATATACAGTGTGTTAATTAAAAACCTGGCCATAGGCGTTTAACATGGGAAAACAGTTTTTCTTTGCGCAAAAGTCCCCAATTAATTTTAGACAAAAATGTTTCAAATAAATGTTGTAGATATTAATATTCTACGCCTAAATTACTAAACAGATTTAATTTTTCACCTTTAGTAACCTGTAAAATCTAATTTGAAATTGTATAAATATTGCTCACTTGTAGCGATACCCATGAAATTGAAACAAAATTAGAAAGAAATTCATTTCGTTTGAACTGTCAGAAATTTAATTTTATAGATATAATGTGAAAAAATAATAATAATAAAAGTTATTTAAGTATTAGATTTTAAAAATAATACCTGTGTAGTGATTTAGGTGCAGAATTGAATTATCTGCAACTTTTAATTGAAAACTGAATTTCTGACAGTTCAAACGATACGCATTTCTCTGTAATTTTGTTTCAATTCCATGAGTATCGCTAGAAATGAGCAATATTTTTATACAATTTCAAATTAGATTTTACAAGTTACCAAACGTGAAAACGTAAAACTTTTTACTGATTTTGGCGTAGAATATAATTATCTGTTACACTTATTTGAAACATTTTGCCTAAAATTAATTAGGGACTTTTGCGCAAAGAAAAACTGTTTTCCCATGTTAAACGCCTATAGCCAGTTTTTTAATTAACACACTGTATATATATATATATATATATATATATATATATATATATATATATATTTACATCCTGCTATCATTGTTGCGTCCTTTCATGGCTAGTACATTGTGGCAACCACCGAAAGGAATAGAGATAGGTTTCGACTTTATAAAGTATATCTACTTATTTTTCCCCCTGATTATGAATTTCGGTTCAAATTTCAATAAAGTCGATTTACAACGATATACGTTTCCTTTCATTTGACGGACATTATGAGCTCCTCCATTCTGAGTGAATCTGACGTCCACAGTATATACTTCAGACATAATCAGTACTTGTGACGTCCAATTTGTATATTTTTATTCATACTACCGTTACAGTGACGTCCAGCAGCGTTGCCAATATTAAATACATTATTCTGATGCAGAAACCAAAGCACTCTTTCACAACAATATGCATACTTTGCTGTAAACATCATAGATTCCTACAATGTTTGATAATGGTAATTTCTTTTGGCAATCTGTAAGCAATTTGAAAATGGAACTGTTAATTTGTCATTTAAAATGTCATTTTTAATACTTAATACTTTTGTTCTAAAATTATTAGGAAAAAAATTTCTCCAAATTAAAATTTTACCATTGTATTTCTCATACATATAACAAAAATAATATAGATACCCGTTATACAAGTAAACAATAACAAAATCTTAATAATGTATTTACAGTAAAAGAACTCGATGGTACAAAATGTGATAGAAATGTGAAATGTTCTTGCACTTAGTGTACAAGAACAACAATTCTATTTTCTCCGACGGTAAATGTAAATATGTGAAAATAAGTGAAGAATGAACTATTTAAATAACCCCAAAATCTTACAATTAAAAAGTACAGATAGTTATTTTTAATAATAATTTAATATGAACTGAATTAATACTTGCAGTATTTTTTTTTAGTAAAATTTGCCGTCATCCTTTGTATTATAGTCATAAAAATTTTATTTGATAAACAAGGTATTTGTTACATGTCAATAAAATAGTGAAGAAATATAATAATAAGGTTAATATGATTATTAATCTCCGATTTTTATTCTATTTGTTAAACAAATTATTTGTAAAAAAGAGTGAAAATATGTGAAAAACAACGGTTTGGATGCACTTCGGCTATTTGTGCAATAAATTCAAATTTTTATGAAATTTATAATAATAAGCTTATTATTAATATTCAATTCCGATTTTAATACGCTTATTCTAAGTAAATAGCTATTTGTTGAACAAATTAATTTTCACATGTCAATAAAATAGTAAAAATATATGAAAAGCAGCCGTTTGGGTTCGGCTATTTTTCCAATAAATTGGATTTTTTACGGAAATTACAATAATAGGCATATTATTAAGAAATTCTAATTGACATAATAAGTCAGTGTCAAGTGCAAATTACATAATATGTTTGTGTTATAATTTTACTGGAAATATAGAAATTTTCTATGTGGTATTTGTACAAAATACATGGAACTGCCAGAATGCAATTTAATGAAATCCTGGAAATGTAGAATCTTTTGCTAGAAACTTTTTGTATGGCATTTGTATAGAACTGAGGGAAGGTAATGTGATGGCCACATCAAATAGGAGTATAGTCGAAATTATGGAAATTTGATAAAATATTATAAATCACAGCAAAAGATAATTTTAGAGCTTTAGCTTGTGAACTGTTCTGAAATTATCAATCTCCCCTCAGAGTTATTGAACCCCTTCGGAGAAAATAAAATGAAAAAATCTGATGTGGCCAACACAATACCTCCCGCTATTTCATTTTTATTAATTTAAATTCATACCTAATTTTTTGTTTTTCAGTGACACATTTGAAATATAAACTGTGTAACAAAGGAATTTTGTTTATCTTTGAAACAAAGGCATTGGGATTTATAAAAAAGATTTTTTAAATTTATCTGTAAAATACATAGAAAAATTATTAATGTATACTGACATTTAATGGTATTTTTTGACGAAAAACCATTATGAGCTTCAAGTAAAGTGCCGTTTCCGGTTATCCGATTTAAAACACGCTTCAGAATTTTCTGAATAATAGTATTTGAGTTAGAGCGTTGATAAAATCCATACACACACATACAGACATCATCGTGAAAATGATAAAATGGGATTCTAGTGACCCTAGAACGTGGTCATTTATCAAAATCTCAACATGCGATTTTTAGCAAGATCCCTATAACTCCCTTACCAAGGGTAGCGGGAGGTAAAAACAAATAAGTGAAATTTATGAAATATTTATTATTACATCGGACAGTCCTGCTTATTTCCAGAGAGAGTATTTCATAAACATTAATTTGTTTCATTAATCTTTAGTTGTTACACATAAACAAATTATTTATACGTGTTTCTTTCTATGTTTGCATATAGATTGCAATAAAAATACGGTGTTATTAAAAGTTATTACTTTTGATCATTTATATTTCTACATATCTCACTAACGCATATAATAAAATTTTTCAATTTACATTATAATAAAAATAAAAAGCAAATATTTTAACGTATTTAAACTATCTAAAATGTATAAAAATATGTTCTAATTAAAAGAAAACACTTTAATGAAACACCTCAAGTAGAGGAGAAATAGGAAGAAGTACCCAGAATAAAAAATATCTATATTTAATAAATCGTTTGTAGTACATATTAATATGTTTTAAACATTTTTTCTTTTAATAATTATTTCTACACTCTCTTTTTCGACTTCGTACTTAATAATTCAGCTTTATGATACGAGCATTTATAAATAATTACCTTTTTTAAATTTATTACATTTGTAAACCATACATTTTGATTTCAAACTTTATTGATTGCTCAGAGGATTTTACAGCGGATTTTACAAGTGCAAAACAAAAGGTTTGATTACATAAATATTAATTTAAAATACTACCAGGAGTGTACAATGTAGAGTTATATACGATTAAAAGAGTTGCGCGCTAATGTAGTACCTAAAGATCCACTGTTGCCAAGTATACGGAGTTCAGAATGTCGCTGGAATGAAACTTCAGTATATACATTGTATATACGCCGGACGACACTAGCGCCGCAAGTGGAATTTTTTTGAACTACAAAAAATATACATTTTCCATTCCGCTATCATTCTGACGTCCATAACAAATTTTGCTATACGATACTAGAGGCCCCCCTGATGTCAGAAAAAAATTTATAAGGCCATGTGCATATGACGTCCGGTATACGGACGTCTTATGCACAAGGACGTCACTTTGAATGTAGAAAATTACACAGGGGACGCCACAATGGTAGTGGGATGTAAATATATATATATATATATATATATATATATATATATATATATATATACATAGAGAGAGAGAGAGAGAGGGAGAGATTATTGTAATTTCTTCTGTTTCGCGTTATACTTTTGGTAGGTTCTGGTTACAGGTTTCACAAGTAATGGTTTTAATGAATTCTTAGATTCCTCCGGATTAAAAAAATTAATAGGTACAGCATCTACATACAATTGTTTACGTCTATTTTTTTCAGATTTGAAAATATATTCCTTTAAAAAATGTTTTTCACAAATTACTTTCGTTTTTATTTCAGCCTGACTTAAATTTGCCAAATCTAAATTTCCACTATGTAGAATCCATGTTTGAAAACGATGATCGCTTGTTTTAGGAAATTTAAAAAACGAAAGGTGCGGACATAAGTTTCGCTTATTAGTACAATTCCCATAGGAGCAAGAACTGGTCATCACGTTGTGTTGAACCTGCAAAAATAAAATAAAAATGAAAGTAACAATACAAAATAACATTTAATCAAATTAAAAGAAAAAGTTCATGTCAATCTATGGGCCACCATTGTTATCGCGAGAACTATAAGAACTAGAAAGAAGGTTAAATTGGTAAAGAATTTTATTTACAAGAGAAATTTAAAGAAAAAAAAATTTTCGGCCAATGGTTCTCAAAATATAGGATCCAACTTTTTATTTTAAATGAGAACATATTTTTTTATTTCCTCATTCGTTAGAAAATTTAATTTTGAATTCAGTTATATAATATTTTTGTATCCTTACATGACGATTTTGTTGAGAAATATGCATGTAAAGTTTTAAATTGGCGATGCTAACGTAGATGTCAGCGCCACAAGCGGCCAAATTGTAACTATACACTACGGTGTTGATGGTACTATGCGTTATGTATATTTACATTATTTACATATAAATTTTGATTTATATTTGTTATTAGTGTGCAAATAAAATGTATAACTTTTT
This sequence comes from Ophonus ardosiacus, assembly GCA_943142095.1. Lineage (NCBI taxonomy): Eukaryota > Metazoa > Arthropoda > Insecta > Coleoptera > Carabidae > Ophonus > Ophonus ardosiacus. The sequence continues at coordinate 13,363,428 of OW964836.1, read as the reverse complement.
TGCTGATTAAAACTAAATCTGTTTTTTCATTAAAATTATAAAAACAATAATGGGATATTTCTCTACGTAGAGATGGCGTTGTGCATTAAAGTCAAACCTTCAACAAGGAACACTTTCGTTTAACTTTCATAAGCATATCATTGCTGTCAATAGTTTTTCTTTGATTGTTCTTGTATTTTGACTTTTCTTTCAGTGTTTATTATTATTTTAGGTAGAGAATAATTCCTTGTTTCCTGTTTTATTTTTATAGCATGACTCATCACCACAGATGTTGGTCTATTTTTAGAACATAACTTATTACCAGATCCGGTTCAAACCAGTTTTTCTAGAACACGTGCATGCCAGATGGCGTAAGGTCATTGATCTCGGTGGACTAATTTTAGATTATGATTCAAGACGCATGCGCAAGATCGAGTGTGGAGGGGGGGACACCAAAAAACCTGGTGGGGGTACGGACCTACGCTCTGGTAGTGACCTTGAATCAGATCCAGGAAACCTTGGTGGAGTCCGCTGATGGTGGAAAGCGACGTCTGAGCCGTGGGCGGCCTTGGACCAAGTCACCTGGAGGTCATTTTGTCCCAGAACTCTCACTACATAACTACTGCTTTGTGTTATACATGTTCAATCAGTTTAAAATAAATAATTCTGTACGTTCTTATTCGTAATTCTGTGTTCAGTTTCTTGTGTGCATATAATCTTTCAGAATTGGTTTTACGAAATTATACAACAGATATCAATGATAATTTCTGCTAACGAATAAAATAATCAATTATTCCAGAAACATTTTTAGTAGTCTACGTTATTACATTTAAAATTATACTAAATATATTCATCTGAAACTATAGACAAATTACACAGCCAGTAGGTACTCATTCTAAAAGACATATTAGGAAATCCCGATTCCGTATAAAGTACCTGATTTGAACGACCTTAACTTGCTTAAAAATTTACAGTCCGTCCATAACATGTCGTACATGCCCATCAAAATATATAATCATTTATCATCACGTTTAAAAGCCATTGACAGTAGTAAAACTTTTAAAGCAGTAGTTAAAGTCATCCTTATGAAAAATATTTTTTATTCATTAGATGAATTTTTAACTGTATAATTATTTAACTTATTTCATTGTGTTTTTTTTTTATTATATTTTTATTATGTTTTTATGTTTTTTTAATATTGTGTACTCTAATATATACGTCTTAACATGCCATTTATACCTCTTACTGTTAAGGTTAATAAATAAATAAATAAATAAATAAGGTTTTATGCATACGTCATCTTTACGTTATACAGACTGTTCAGAATAACTTGTGCAACATGGGGTCTATTAATTTAGTATTTGTTGCATTTATGTTGTTTGAAACTGATATATGTAATCACAGAAACATGTGAGTGGTGTTGTTAATTACAAAAATAATTGTATACAGGATTTTAATTAAAAAGCGGGCCTCAGGCGTTTAACATGGGAAATTAGTTTTTCCTTAAAAATGATTCAAATAAATGTTGTAGACAGTTAAATTCTAACCTAAATCACTAATCAGATTTTATTTTGCATATTTAGTAATCTGTAAAATTTGAAATTATATAAATATAGCTAATTTGTAGTGACAGCAATGGAATTTAAATAAAATTACAAAGAAATGAATATCGTTTGAACTGGCACAAATTTTATTTTCAAATAAAAATTACATATAATCATACTCTACACCTAAGTGCCTACAAATATTTTGTTTTCATAATCTTCATCGCAATCACTGCACAGATTTTATTTATTTTTATTTTGTAACTTGCAAAGTCGAAATTCTGACAAATCAAACAATATGCATTCTATATAATTTTGTTTAAATTCCATGGTACACGCTGCAAATGAGCAATATTTATAAATTAAATGGATTTTACAGCTCATTAAATATCTACCATAAAATCTGATTAGTAATTTAGATGGAGAATTTAATTCTCGACAACATTTATTTATCCCAACTCCGAATATTGCTGATTTAAATTTATTTACCTCTTATATAGAACAATTATGTATTGGTGATAAGAATATGGTAGTACTAGGCGACTTCAGTATTCCACAACATTCTACGCATGCACCAAACAATGTACTACGAGACCATATGATAAACTTCGAGGCTTTTACTGATTTACATCAATCCAATACTACGAGTACAATGAATTGTAACGATCGTTTACTAGACCTAGTCTTTTCCAATGTTTCGTGTGAAGTACCACCTCTAGTTAATGTTGATCATTACCATCCTTCCTTGAATATAGTGTTCTCAATCAATAATTTACAACAGGAAAAGCTCGAGTGTATTACCAATACTAAAAATTATAATTTTAAAAAAGCCATTTTCCTCTGTTTTACAACGCTTTACTAAACTGTGATTGGTCTTTTTTATATAATGCTGTTAAAGCCAATAAGGCTTGTGATGTATTTTACAAATTGTTATTTTCTATATTTGATATGTATACAGTGGAATCCGCTTATAGTGAACTTCAAGGGACCAGATATTGGGTTCACTATAGAGTACACATTTTATTTTTTAAAATTTTATTAACATGTATTTGCATGCAGGTTAATGTACCTATGCACAAAATCAATTTATATATATATATATATATATATATATATATATATATATATATATATATATATATATATAATTTGTAACCCTTTTAGTAACTTTCGGTGTAAGTGTGCCGAGCGCACCGAGCTGCAGTGCGATAAATTTTTGTTGCTTAGCGTTCACCCATCCAACATATCGCTGCTGTGTAGCCTGTTCGGACTTGCCGATCACAAAGCTGACACTCTAAAGGCCGTATCCCACGATGAAAAATACAAGCAACTTGAGTTGCCGATATCGGCAACATGACGATTATTCTATCCCACGTAATGTATGTTCCCTTTAAATCTAGGGAAATACTTTGCTTAAAGTTTCTACCAGATATAGGGAAATTTTGATATTTGATCTTTAACATCCCATAAAACTGGGCAACTTTTCATGAGGTTGATCAGTTCCTCTTCCACATGTTTATTATTTAAAATATCAGTCTTCATTGTATGTACTTAATATGCGAGCACACGTATTGTTGACAAATAAAAGTATGACTTTGACAAGAATGACGCCTGCGTGATCATACGATGCTTCAAATATAAGTTATTTTTGATCTAGCGCATGCGCTCAAACGAGTTGCTCCTAGGAAGTTGCCGTTATCGAAAAAGTTTAGCTGCGTACATCTAAACTAATTGCAGTTAAAAAGTTGCCTAGCACACGGCGTTTTGTCGCACTTACGAGCAATTGTTGCCGTTAACTGCAATAAATTGCCGATACGTTGTATCGTGGGATACAGGCTTAACCACACTGCCGTACTGCCGGCTATAAATTTTTTATTATTTTTTAAAATAATCAGTAATTTTTGTTTGAAAGTCTTTCTTTTTTAAAACACTAAACGAAACAATACACGAACCAACAATCTAGTCTAGCACACACATATTATGGAAAATGGCGGGATATGTAACTTGTTTGTTGTGAATATAGGCATCAGCTTCACAACCACAAACTTCATTCAATATGGCCAGATATTAACTTTGAAATTTCACGAAAAGATGCCAGAAAAGTCGTTGTCGAGTCCGTATATAGAGAACGCAAGAAGCAAATTTGGTCCATTATAGCCGAAAGTTTACTATATACGAGTTCATTATATGTTTTGATTTACATTAGGTGAAATATATATATATATATATATATATATATATATATATATATATATATATATATATATGTACCACTCTATAAAAATACTAGAAAACGTTACCCTCCTTGGTTCACGAGTAAAATTGTAGGTCACGTGACAACTTCTTTTCCAAAATAATGTCAAAATTATATTTCAATTATCTATTATTCATCAGAACTACATTCCATGTGAGACAGATGATGACGGGTGCATGATATTTTATTAATATCATTGCCATACGTTGATTCATTTGATATTTGTTTCGCATACCTTCGTGAAAAATGTGTAAGTAATTTCTTTTCATTATGGATCTTTGAAGAATGTGACCAATTTCTCTTTGAAACATATTTTCGTTCGGGTGAACGTAAAGAAGACTGTTCTTAGGATTATTCTTATGACAATTAGCAAAATTCGACATGTGCGCCTATGGAAATAGTTACATACATACATACATAAAATCACGCGTTTCCCACTTAGTGGGTTAGCAAAAACCCGAAAATAATAAGAAAAGGGATGAAAGCAAGAGCTCCACAGAATCACTTAACTCTTTAAAAACATTCTTCTTCCGCCTTGCCCAAAATCATCATAACATTCATTCAAGAACATATTATTGTGACCGATTTTCGGTAGCGAATAACCGCATCCGGACCACAATAATAGTTACGCAACAATCATCTTTCGCTACACATTCTTATCCATGCATACTTCTTTCACCACAGCCACATTCATAAACGTATTCATACATAATAACATATTAAAGTGACCGATTTTCGGTAGCGAATAACCGCATCCGGACCACAATAATAGTTACACAAAAATCATCTTTCGCTACACACTCCTGTACAAACATACTTCATTTTTCTCGTCCTCATAAAAGTTCAGCTGTCTCTCCATTCTCACAAAACATTCTTACTAACCATTTATCTTTACACCACAATAATTACGAAACAATCATCCTTCGCAACACATTCCTATCCATGCATACTTCCTTCACCACAGCCACATTCATAAACGTATTCATACATAATAACATATTAAAGTGAACGATTTTCGGTAGCGAATAACCGCATCCGGACCACAATAATAGTTACACAAAAATCATCTTTCGCTGCACACTCCTGTACAAACATACTTCATTCTTCTCGTCCACATAAAAGTTCAGCTGTCTCTCCATTCTCACAAAACATTCTTACTAACCATTTATCTTTACACCACAATAATTACGAAACAATCGTCCTTCGCAACACATTCCTATCCATGCATACTTCCTTCACCACAGCCACATTCATAAACGTATTCATACATAATAACATATTAAAGTGACCGATTTTCGGTAGCGAATAACCGCATCCGGACCACAATAATAGTTACACAAATAGTTGAGCTGTTATACTAATTAAGCGGCAAATGGCAAAATCGTATGTAGCGACACATTTCAGACTTTTTTGATCACTCTGTTTTTCTATTCGTGACAATTTATTATAAACATATTTTAATCAAATTAATATAAAACTTTATATACATTTTCCTCAAAAACATTGTTATGTAAAGATATAAAAATATAATATCACTGAATTCAGAATTAAATTCTGTAATGAGTAAATAAAATATATATGTAGTCATTTAAAATAAAAAAGTTAGTTCACATACCTATTTTGAGAAGCACTAGCCGAAAAACATAATTTTTCTTTTTTTAAATTGATCCTGTTCAACTGTCTTTGTAGCTCTATAGTTAATCAAGACAGCAATAATGGCCCATTTAAAATGAGCATTCTGTATAAAAATACAACTTGGGCAACTCGAGAAATATAATAAGAATTCGGTTAATTCGACAAAGGTTGCCCCCTCTGTTGCCCCTTTATATCTATAAAATTCGAATGAAAAATTGAGATCAGTGATTGATTAATGGAAAATGACGAATCATATGATTCTTGATTTTGATTACGAGATTAGCCTGATTTTTTATAGTGAATTGAATTGATCATGAATTAGCGTATTCTGTTGATCAACTCTTGATTCAGGAATGTTGAATTCAGTTGTTATAATAAACCTATATTAAGTCTATAGTAGGTACAAGAGTCAATGAAATCAGATGTGATTTTATTGTACTAATCATAAAAACTGTCCAGCTGTCAATTGAATATTTAGCTATTGTTTATACAGGGTGTTAAAAAATAAGTGTCACAAATTATGAGAGCATATAGTACAGACCAAAATGAGTAAAAAAAAAGCTTAATCAACATGGCTCGTAGTAAGATCACGGTTTTAACTAAAACGCTGTTTTAAGAAATGTCAAATTTCGTTATTTAATAGCAATAATAAATAATATAAAATTTATTAAAATATGATTTTAAAGCAGAACATAGTTTGTATTCAAAAAATATTTTTTAAAAAACCGTTCTTTACATATAAGGGTGAAATTAAATATATAAATTTGAATTTGACATTTCTTAAAACAGTGTTTTAGTTAAAACCGTGACCATACTAAGAGGCTATGGGTCCGATTTTCAATAGTTTCCGAGATATAAGGCAGTGAACAGTGAAAAATGAGTTTTTTCGGGGTTTACCTCTGCTATCTCGAAAACTGGAAGATTTACGATATTGATTAAATGAGACTTTTTGTTTACCTTTCAAAGATCATCTTAGATGTGTTTTTTTTTTTAAATCGAATAATTCTACTAAGACAAATGTTGTGGCGATCTTGGCCAATATTTAGTTTTTAAATAACTTCGTAACTATTAGAAAGTCAAAAAAATGTTTCCTATAAAATTTTATTATTTTTACCTTTCGTCACCTTTAGGTAAGGAAGGTATTGTCTTTGGTCAAAAAATTCGTTGGAGAGTTTTTAATGAACAAGCAAGTTTTAGGGTCCCTGGAATACGAATGTACTGTTTTTAAGATGATGTCTATCTCTCTCTCTCTCTCTGTGTGTGTGTGTGTGTGTGTGTGTGTGTGTGTGTGTGTGTGTATGTATGTATGTGAATGTGTATGTGTGTGTGTGTGTGTGTGTACGTGCGTGTGTGTATTGGCGTGTGCGCGTTCGTGGGTTCAGTTGCGGGCGCGTGTGTGTGAGTGTGTGTGACAAATTTTCCCCGACGATAACTCCAATACTACAATTCTAAAAATTATAATTCTTTCGTATTCCTCTACTTTACATCCATATGAAGAGCTGATTAGATTTTGATTATAATTGATCCACCGGAAGTACCCTTATTTGAAGTTTTTAACAGTTTTTCTTAATAAATCGCAGTTAAATATTATTTTTTGACATTTCATGTTATTATAAATATTAGAAAATGCACTTCTCTATACGATTTGCTTATACAATTTCATTCTTATCCAATAGATATGCAGTTAAAGCGTTATAAAGAGAGAGAGACTATCTTTTAAAAATCAGTCAGCTGTGCTATTTATCATGGAAACAGCTGATACGAGTATATGCAAAAAATTCCAATTGACAGATGTTAGTGTCAAGTGCAAAACCAAATATAGAAACTGTAGGCTCAGATTGCCGGGAGTACGAGGAAGGCGAAAGAGAAGAAGGAAGGACTGTATCGCAGTCGCAGAAGACTTGAGAGAGGAAGAACTGTGTGAAGAAGTTGCGTTGGACAGGAATGAGTGGAAGAGAAGTGTTGTGTATGAAACAGTGACCCTTAATAAAATTGGATAAAGTTGATGAAGAAGAAAGAAGGAGGTGTCAAGTGCAATTTACATAGTGTATGTTATAATTTTATTGTATTTATAGAATCTTTTTAAATGAACTTTTGGTATGGAATGTGTAAAAAATAGTATGTGTTCCTGTTACGATTTTATATGATATATAGAATATTTTCCAAGAGACTTTTGGTATGGGATTTGTACAAAATATATGGAATTAACGATAGGTTTTGCGCTGGCCACAACAGATTTTTTACGGTCTATTTACTAACATAGACAAAATTTTGTTCAGTATGTACTTGTTTTTTTTTTTGTTCTAATACAAAATGGCTTCTTTCTCAAAAACAGTTGAAGATCGGACCAATGTTAAGCTTTTTTTACTTATTTTGGTCTGTACTATATGCCCTCATAATTTGTGACACTTATTTTTTAACACCCTGTATAACTAAAGCAATTGTACAAAAAGTAAATCATTTTCTGGACAAGTACGAAAAATACATCGACATTACTTATACAAATAGTAGCAGATTAAAAAGAATAAATTCTGAAATAACTGCATTAATAAAAATAAATCCAAAACGAAAAAAGTAAGGTTAGTATTTTTTTTTATTAAATTTATTGTTACATGAAAGTAGCTTTTAACATGGAATAGAGTGCCCATAAAGTATATGGCTTTACTTTGTTAGATAAATGAGAAAAATATGTAATAATTACATTCTCATGATATGATAACATTTCAAGAGTAGCAATATTTGCTGGTTCTAATATATCAGATGGCGTACTATCTATTTTTTATTTTCAATGTGTAATTCTTTCAAATTTATCTTCAAAATGTACTGTTGAGTTTTGATGTTTACAAGATATAATATTTATAAAACATTTGCGGTTGTCCCCGTTGTCATGGTAGAAACAAATTCATTGTTGCGTCATGTTAACATAATCAGTTTTTATGAATTTTTTAAATTTGTTTACATAAAATAAGTTGAATGTTATAATGCTCTATTTTGAATTGATAATGGAATTCTTTAGTTAAACGGTTGGCGAAAAAATATTGTTTCATTCATACAAAAAATGCTTATTTGGGACTCGTAAAATTGCCAGAATCCGCTGCGCTTCGTCCGACAACCGTCTTATTCCTCCCAAAATCATGTGTTTTTGTATTAATGAAACAAATAACTAATTTTAGTATTTGTCGGCTCCGGTGGCTCAATGGTTAGAGCAACGCGTCTTAGTCATGAGTGTGCTCGGGATCCTGGGTTCGAATCCCACTAAGGCATGGATGTTTGTATGTATGTGAACCTACACAGTAATGGGGTCATGCCAAAAAATATGTTGCTAATATTTTTATAAAAATAGAATCTATGACACTTATTATCCATATTGCAACATAAAACATAACATAAATATAATACGTTTCATTCATAATTTACTTAAAAGATATTCGCGCTACGATTTTCTGTGACGTCATGTATCGGCTACTCACACAACGATACTAGTCACACGTACATGAAGGTCACAATGTCACAAACTTCAAACGCGAAATTAAACGTAAGATCAGAGTAAACTAACCAAATATTTATAAAGCTGTCAGAGGGAAAGTGCGCTCTATTCAATCTTTTTTGTTTCATAAAAATTTAATTATTTCATTAGAGAAATATTATTTTTAATTGCAGGTTTGTGTTCTTGATATATAATTTAATACATAAAAGTGCAATAATTGTATATTTATAATGATAAAACATGATGAAGAAGAACTTTGCAGTTCCAACTTCTGGAAACAATTTATTAAAACACCCAAAAAAACTACTTATAAACAATCTTAATTTACATTTTGTCCGCCAGGGTGAACTGGAATCGTTCAGATACATAACGTATGCGCTTACGTGACCTCATTGAGATTTGAAATTGACCCCTATTTTTAAAAAAATATATCTACAAAATAATGCACACAAATGACGTGAAAATATTATTTACATATACTGTGACCCGTAGACTTCCAGGAAAAAAATAAAACAGAAAATGTGGCATGACCCCATTGGGATTTAATCCTGTTGAGGTTAAAAAAAAACCACCACAACCAAATCTTGACCAGTACATAAAATCTACTGTTTTGGATCTTGGAAACCTTACCAGAAAACTTAAAAAACCGAACGTGCAAAATAGTTATTTATAGTTCGCGGCATCAAAAATCGAGGGACGGCCGTAAACAACTTAACCGCCTCTATACTATAAAACTAGAATGGAATAGTTTAGCACGGTACACCGCAAATTGCTTTAGCTTTGTATGCAAAACAGTGACAATATTCAGCCTTATTATTTATGATGGGAGAAGTTTTAGGTTTCTTTCTAAACTTAAGTGATGGGCGATTAAGCTGTTTATAACCGTCCCTCGATTTTTGATGATGCGAACTATAATATATATAAGTATTAAGGCTAAGGGCAGTAGGTGCTTCTTACCTGTTGAGGATCCAATATATCCGATACCAGTAAAAAATCATCTTAATGACCGCAATGTTTATTACGTTTTGGTGCAGATTGACGCAAGAACAAAATTAAAATTTAGAAATATTTGAAAATTATTTTGACATTAAAATTTTTAGTGGTCATCATTTTTAAAGTAAGACTATCTTTCTTGTGTAATTTTGCATTGTGTGTAATATTTTGTAAATAAAAATGAAAAATGTTAATAGGTAAAAAAATAATGATAAAAAACGTCCATGGCTTCCCCATATGAGACGCCTCTGGTTCAGATACAGAAACAAAAGAAAGTATGAATATGCATCTAAATAAATAGTATCCTCATATCAAGTTTCAACATTTTTTTGCTACTACTACCAGAGTTATTAACCAAAATGTGCCTGATGAGGCGCAGCTATAAAGGGCTGTAACTCTGTAACGAAAAGATTCCGGACATACCTTCACATAACGTTTTTTTACTCAAAATGATCTCAGGAATACGCAATTAATTATTTTACATTAGTCCTGGTACACCTGTATACTGTATCCTTCTGTATTATATTTTTCTTTAAAATTACTTATCCTACAACGGAGTGTAAAGTACATACTTTACCCACTCTTTACGAAGTGTAAAGTGTAACTTTTCAAACACTAGTGCGTGAAAAGTAAATACGTTGCTAGATAACAGTTAATTTACTTGTCAACTGACACTATACTCGCCATCAAATAAATATGGACTGATGCTCAATTTTTTTACTTCTCCCCACCCTGTCCCTTGCCCTGAGATGTTGCCACGTCTTCATAACTTAGCATTTTCAACATGACCAATGGAACTGGCAACAGTGTAGAAATGTCCAGTCCATATTTAGTTGACGGCAAGTATAACAATATTTGAAGATGTCTGTAACACTCACACTCAGTATTATGTAATAGCACTAACATTTCGGTTGTACGAAAAATATTGTATGCAACACGTGTGTAAAATAGTATTTTTATCTCGTGCTAATTTCCGCCTTCGGCGCAGCACTCAACCAAAAAAAGTCCTAGTATACGCACTTGTTGCATAAATAACTATTTCATGATCAATTTTGACAACGTGACTTTTGAGTTGGATAATGATCAGAGATGTTCATATGCTACTCCGAGTTAGGTTTTTTTTAACACACTGTACAACAGGCCTGAAATACAATAATTAATAAAACATGTATCTTACAATTTTAATTTATATTTATTAAGATAAACAGTAAATGCTACAAATAAATTATTATTAAACCTAATATTCGATCTAATTTCTCTAATAAAAGGAACATTTTCACTTTTAGTTATTTGCAGTGTTTTTCATTGTCCCTTTTCTTGCATTACTTGACGAGCTATATTCACCATGAGTACCATGACGCTTTATTACTGTAATGTCTGTCCTAGAGTAGCGGAGGACCTTTTTAAACAACGGCCTGTATAAGAATTTGGATTTGGTAAACCCAAATAGGTAGCCACTAAACTCGGTATTTTTCCAAACGTGTTCTTGCCAACTGGTTGTTTACTACACCTTCCTGCTTTATAAAACAAAAAAAATCTACGATGACCGGTGTTACTGGGACGAAGTGCAGCATATTTTCGATATATACTGAGTATGTCTATATTCCCTTCATTTTTGGAAACTACAAATTTCCGAGAGATTTTCGAATTTGTCTTAGGTATCCTTACTATTAAAGATGATCCTACATCTTCAATGTCATCAATGGCTAGGCTCGTTAATTCGTCTGCTCGACATGCGCCGGCAATTCCAATGATCAAAGCGACCTAAAAGTTCAAAAAGTTATACACAAGCTGTATACGTAAATTGATCCAATGGAGGTTTCCACTATTTTTCAATTTTTTTTATGTTATTCTTCATGAATAGTTACCTATATGTATTAATATAAATAATAGTTATTTATCAAGGTACTGCCTTTTACTTTTTATTTATTAATTTTTATAGGTTATTTTGAGTATTTGTCAGTTGCTGTTATTTAAATAAACGAACTTCAGTTCAGGGTTGCGAACCTCCGAACATCGAAGTTATCGTAATGAACACAAAGTTATATGTGTTATCTCAACCTTCTTCATCGGAATTATATAATTCGTTCTTTTTGAATTTTTTTTTTTTTTTCATTTTATCAAATTATCTTATATGTACAATAATTATCATAAGATTAGCTACACTCCATTTTCATGAAATCGTCATATAATGGATTACTTTTGAACCGATTTCTGAACTTTTAATGACGACTTTTGTGCACATTAGTGACAATTTCATGTAAAACATTTTTATTATAACAGGTTTTCTGCAAAAAATAATGAAAACAGCATTTTTTGTAGCTCGTTTAAACGGCCAATTTTTACCGCCCCGAAACTGCTTTATGGTCCGCATGTCTGCTAACGCTGCTCTATTGGCATCATCTGTCAATTCTTTTTTCACTAACACTCTTATGGGGTCCCGTGGCCGCGTGCCTGGGTGTCTGGTCGCGAACCTGGGGGAACCGGGTTCGATCCCGACAGACGCCAAATATTTCCAATTTTAAATGGCACAAAAGTGACCCCTGTGGAGCACTCTCCACACTAGCTATGAGTGCCCGTGAGGTGACGCCTGGTAAGCGCCCACACGGTAAAATATATCGTCATCATTACCGATGTCTACATGTGTTGTAGATACTGGCTCACCCAGAAATGGGTAATATGCCGTGATGATATATATTTTTTTTATTTTTCTTTAATTACAGTTTTCTTGAACTAACGTACAATAATAATAAATTAAAACATAACGCAAATTTTAGTACAAAATAGATAATTAACAAAGGAATAAGTTTCAAACGTATGTATACAGGGTGTTATGTAAGTAAGTGTACAACGCTTAACCCATAATAGAGCCGACCCCATAGATAGTAAATTTGGCAATAATTTGTGTTTAACATGCTTTCTACAAAACTGACCAATATCGTCATGGTTTAAAATTTTCTTAAAAAGTAAAAATCAATGTGTTCTCTGGAGAAAATATTGATTGTGAAAACTTTATGTATGCATGTATGTTTTCTAAACATTTCAACAATAAAAAAAAAATTGAATTATTTTGTACTCATTTACAAAATTTGTAACAATAGGTGCATTCTTTTTACACACAATCTCAGTTCATCTCAGCTCACCTCAGTTGTCTCAGTAATTTTGACAGTTCTATTTGTCCCAACTGAGATGAGATGAAGTGAGGCGGATTCCTCCCCCTTTGCCGATACCATTGATTTTATATACTACGTAGTATATAAAATCAATGCCGATACTGAGCTACCTAGCGGGGTGATGCTTGTTGAGTGTCTCACATCAGTTAAGGAGTGGGGGTCTTTTTTCAATGTTATTTTTTATTTAAAAATGAATATTTAAAAAAGTGTTAATGTTGATGATTTAATATTGATAAGTGAAATTGTATTTCTTTAATTCTAAATTTAATAAATAAATTGAATTGTTTTATGATGTTATTTGCAATGAAAATTCGTACGATGTAGATTTATTCTTTGACATTTCATTGTCTTAGCGGGTCCACCTTGTCAGATATTTAAAATAAATTCGAAAACAAAATGAAAATATCAACAGACTGATAAATAAAACATATGATAAACAGAGAAAGATAATAGGTATTCCGATATTTCTCTAAATTGTGTTCTATTTCTTAAGCAACTATCTCAGCTTACCTCACTTCAATCTCATTTTGAGAACAAGTGAGGTGAGATATTGGTAAAAAGAATGCAGCTTATGACGTAATTGATCAGTTGGAAGTTTTCTAATTCTTGTAGAAAGAATGTTAAACAAAAATTATTGCCAGATTTACTATATATGGGGTCAGTTTTACCATGGTTTGAGCATTGTACACTTACTTACAGAACATCCTGTATAATTTACAATTTATTTTTGATTTTTATAGTATAAACTACCCCCATGATGACCGTCATGACCGGTAAAATCCAGATTGTGATGTCACGGTCCAGCAGCGTTTCGAACGCAGTATAATGTAAAAAATGGAAACATTCTTAATCATTTAGTTAATGTTTTCATAAATGTATTATAATATACTTTAGTGTAATAGTGTTATTTTTCACTATTTTGATTACGGTGGAAACCCCCATTGACAACAGCAGAATAGTGAGTGCTTTCCATTTGTTTGACATTGTGTGTCGACAAGCTAACTTCGCATAACTCTACAAAACGGTAGTGTTTTGGCAAGTTTAGGTAACAGGGTTCCATTAAATATAATAATACTGGTCAATACGAATTGACTTAAGTCGACACATTTCGTGCAAATGGAAAGCATCCAGTATGCAGTAACAGCGGAATGGGAGTAATCCACGGTGATACAATGAAACTACGGCGCCAACTAAGCAAGGGACCGATCTGAATTCGTGTAGAAAACTGCCACATGATTAAGCGTTTGAAGTTTAATTTCTGTTCCTGATTATTGAAAATACGTCAATGTTACATATGCGAAAACAAACAAAAATTGCATCGGTTTCCAAAGGATGAAAGTAAAAGGAAATAATGGTTTCGTCAGTTAAATTTAAAATATTTGAAAACGAAAAAATCTACTTGTTTCGTGCAATACTTGTACCTCTTTTTCTCGATTCACATTTTAATTGTTCTGATTTCCAAATATTGTACAAAACAAACAAATGTCATCGGCCAGTGAAGGGCAATGGTCTCTTGCTTACCTGCTCCAATCTACATCAAGCTTTCACGGATTACTCGCATTATAGAGAACTATATTAATGACGGCCAGTAGGATATGTAAATAAGTAAACGACAAAAACTAACGTTTTGTTTAACACAAAAAGTTATTAGTTATTATTTGCGTAAACATTATTTTATGCAAAAATATTTCAAACAAATGAGTATAGAGGTTTAAATTATGTATCTAACTCGTAAAACGGTTATACAAACTCTTCATGTGAGCGAAAAAAATTAATTATAAAGTCACGGTTTTTTTGAGCTTTTAGTCGAGATTAGATCTAGCCAGTCATGGATTATGACAAAAAAGAAACAATTTCATTGTTGTTAACTGTCATTTAATATGTAAAAAGTAATAACTAGTAAACTAACACAAAACACAAAAAGATAAACTGTTTGCAGTTAAAAACAACGCAAATGTTTATTTTTTTGTCAAAATCAATGGCTGACAAAAGCTCATAATAACAGTAACTTTATTATTAATTTATTATATGTAGAGCTAGAATAATCGTTTTAGTTTGATGCAGAATTTAAACTTCTTTTATCATCTTTTATTCGAAGTATTTTTTCATAAAATATTTTGGTCACGTCTGCGCAAAGAAAAACTGATTTCCATGTTAAAAGTACAACAAAAATACATAAAATATTCCATTTTTTTTTCATAGTTGATAACTTTACCCAGGAAAGACGAAAACATCTGTGCGAGATTGAATGCATGAGCAAAACTAAACAATTATAAAATTAAACTAAAAAGTTGAAAATAGCCAACTCTTAAACATTTCATTAGTTTAATTCTTAAGTTTAGTTGCTCATTTATCGATTTAGTTTTAAACTTACCTTTATCATTAAATATTCATTATCATTTGCTTCATGTAAAAAGGTTGAAATTTCATCCCTTGTGAAAGTTTTGGATTGTTTTGGTGTAAACCCGTCGGAATTTGTCTTCAAAAACGCCATCAGCTTTGCGTATGCACTTATGTTTATGTTTTCGTAAACGATCAAACAAGCTTTTATCATAGAATACTGGGCCCATAGTGTAGAAGATTTATAGTCTTTTGCTTTTTCGTTGAAGTACTGAAGCACCACGTCCTCCGTGAACGTCTGGAAGTTTTTATTCGTGCACCATTCTCGGAAGTAGTTGTATACTCTTTCATACAATTCTTTTGATTTTGGAGGTAACAAGTGCCAAGCTGCCGAACCGGGAACTTCAACTGTTTCTTCCGTTTCTTCTTGCATGGTAGAACTGAACTAAATTACAATAATTAAAAATTACAACTTTTGTAGCGTTTTGTACAAGTTCGCTATATTGACATTCTCATTTTTCTGTTACTCCAAAACGGCAGTAGAAAAAATTTTGTGGCAAGGCCCGAAAATACAATTATACCTTTGCGGTTTTAGCAAGAAAATAGCGTTGGTTCAGATAGGGAAATAGATTCTGACCTCTTATTGGTCTGAATGCAGATCTAGGGCCCGGTTCATTATATCATATCACAATGATAATTTTCATTATAAGAATAAATCGGAAGTGACAAATATCGTGCAAGTGTATGAATACTATTTTTAAACGACCACAAAAAGTAACAAGTACATCAAGAATGTTATTTAAAAGAAGTACAATAGCGAACTCTCTGTAATAAAATAAATTATTAAAAAAACACTCGCCATGTCTCTCAAGATTTCAGCATCTGAATCAACCGCTTGGTGATTTTTCAGATGCTGGCTGAGCCCAGTTAGTAACCATCCACAAACGCGTTTTGCTCTTACTTGAACTCAGCAGTGTGGTGCAATTGCAGAACAAAGACAAACAAGCTCCAAGCGTGAGTCATGGTCATTATAAATCACAATAAACAATTAATTTATATATATATAACTTTCTGTTAAGATAAGAATAATTTTACATTGTAGATACAAATTGTGTAATTTAAACCCGCTGATGATGAGGGCCGTGGATCTCTCGAAACGTTCAACAATACATCTGTAATAAAAGTGTTTTAATTAAATACACCTTGAGAATACGCAAACTAAGTTCTTTACCAAACAATAATCAACCAAAATACCTACCAAAAGAAAAAATAATTAAATTTAACTGAATGCTTAATACCAACCAAGAAAATTTATTATGAACCTACACCTAGTTATTGCTTGAAAGTCAATGTGTCAGTCGAATTCAGTGGTTTTATAAAATTGGAAAAAATATTAAAATTTGGCCTGGTTAAATTCTTGCATTTAAAAGGTAATACGTCTTTGCGAATTCAAGCCGAGTTTCCTGTTTTCAAGATGGCCAACAACTGCAACCAGCACCGATACCATCAAACAAATTCACTAAATGATACTGGATGATGGTTGAATCAAAGTTGAAGAGAGCACAGACTGTGGGAATATCAAAGGAACGTGTTTATCATATATTACATGAAGAATTGAACATGAGAAAGGTGACTTGGCGTCGAATGAACATTAAGGCCTTGATGAAGCGATATAAGTGAAACAAGCTGAATTTTTGCTTCGATTTCTAACTTTTGATAATACTTGTATTCACCATTATACGTCTGGGATGAAGGAACCATCAAAACAGTGGACTGCAAAAGGTGAACCCGCTCCAAAGCTATTTTATAGAGAAAGACACCAATGGGGTATTTAAAAAAAAAAGTTCAATTTTTTTTTATTTCGCACAAAACTTTAAGTAATTTTAATCATATATCATACATTATTTCTCCAAATTATTAAACTTTTCATTTATAATTTTGTTAATAAAGTTTCGCGGCACCAGTTCGTGACGTCACCGGGCGATGAAAGCTATAGTATGACCAATTCGGATGATTTACCGGATAAATAATTTACTTTTCGTTTCAATTGTTGTTAACATGATTAATAATTATTTAATTTTACAGATATGTTTAACTATTAATGAATTAATGTGTTACTGCTTTTTCGTGAACTGTAAATAATAATAATAATAATAATAATAATAATAATAATAATAATAATAATAATAAGATTAAGTTTTCTTTTTTACTTTTTTAATTTTATATATAATGCTTGTGAAATGTCATGTCGCATGGCATTACATTGGTATAAATATATATGTATATATTGATATTTGTTGCAGACAATGTTTGTCAAATATTGCATAGTTCCCTGTTGTACAAATAATAGCTTAAAACATTCGAAGAAAATTTTTGTTAGAGTACCACCTCGTCCACACACCAGACATACATAAAAAGTAGTTCGATGCAGTAAATCCAAAAAAGAAATTAACAAGCAATATAACATTTGTATGTGAAGACCATTTTAATGTAAGTAAATACAAATATTAAAGTTTTTACGTTAATTTATTTAAATAATTTCTTTCTGTTCATAGCTGGAGAAGGATGCAGAAAATTGGATGGAATACAAAGTAGTAAGAAGCAGACTACAAACGAAAAAAGATATTGTGCCTCATAAAAATTTGATAGATAAGTTGAGTGACAGCAATGTTTCGCAAATTTCCTCCTCTGCAAAGAAACGAAAAGAATGTAATCGTGAGGCAATTAAATCCCGAAGAAAATTAACATTTGAACCGATAATTTCAAGCCCACAACCTTCTACGTCATTCCAAGAAATACACAGTTCGCCATCAGTAAAATTTCATATCCAGTTTATCACCGAAAAAGAAACCACTGGGCGCAATAAATAAATAAGTAGCAGATAAAATGATTCAAGTGCAAATACCAACTAGTTCAATTGCTATACAGGTCCCAGAGAAGAAAAAAAAGTAACAATTCAACTACAATTCCAACAAGACTTACAAGCAGACAATTCCAGTTCCTCTTCTATCTCATCAAGTGATTCATCATATGTACCGTCATCTACAACAGAACTTTCTTCACCAATAAGAACCAAATCTACTCCAAACAAACATCAAAATATGTGTCTCTTACAATTTTAAATATCGAATATAATAGCCGTTTGTATTTAGAAATACCAGAGGAAGAATATTTCATGCTGAAATTGTAATGAATGAAATAAATGCTACGTATAACAATGTTTTGATAACTTTAAATAAAATTCGGTTAAATGATTCGCATAAAAGATTGTCAATAGATTTTGGTACAAGTATAACAAATATTTCTAGAAGTATTACATTAACAATTCCATTGTTAGCTTAATGATTTCGTATTTTGGCCAGATAAATTGGCAATACAACTTAAACTACCGACACAATTTTTTATTAGATACAGACAGGTGCAGTCAGTGATTGATTGTTTGGAAATAGAAACTCAAGCACCAGCAAACCCATATTATCAAGCGCAAACATGCAGCAATTATAAAAAATGTAATAAGGTGAAATATTTAATTTCAGCAACACCCCACGGATTTATAAATTTTATTTCTTCTAGATATGGTGAACGTACAACCGACGTAGATATTGTAAAGAAATCTGGGTATCTCGAAAAATCGCCGGAGAACTGTGCAGTTATAGCTCACAGAGGTTTTAAAAATGTAGCACCGCTATTATTACAAAAAAATTGTAATTTACTAAGACCTCTTTCTGTTTCAATGGAACAAACAATGAGCAAAGAACAATGTTTCAATGGAACAAAAAATGAGCAAAGAACAAGTAACAGAAAGTAAACGCATTGTTGAGAGTAATTCGGAGAATTCGAGAATTTAGAATATTATCGTCGCATGCTTGTGTGAATTTAAAACTTATTCATTTGTTAGATTATATTATCACCATTTGTTGTGGTAATATAAATATATAAGGGTCATTAATAAAATAAACATAGTATAAATACTTTTTATTTATTTATTTATTGTACAAGTTTAGTAAATATTCATTTCTTCCAAAAATGCTTAGCTTCACACATAATTTTCTTACAATATTCTTCATTTCTTTCAACTTCTATTACATTAACTTATCATTTTCGAAATTCGGTGAAGCTACACAAAATAAACCATGGTTTCTTTTTGTTAAAAATATTTGCAGCTGCAACTGAGAATATGGTTTACTGCAAATTTTGTTGCTTGAGTCAATATAATTTGCAACTGTTTTGTCTTTCGACGGACATTTCACCTCAACACGGTATTTTTCTGTTATTCCGTCCGGCGATGCACCAAATATTGGGTATTTTGGATTGATAAAAATCCACATTTTTTAATATTAATGTTAATTTTATTTTTCACGGTTTCTATAACCTCATCTTCTATTTGAAGTCCCCTTTTTATTTGTGGAGTTGAAATTTTAGTGGATCCAAAAATAGATTTCACTAAGCATCCGTCATAAGTCTGATATCTGGATGCTTCATAAATTTTGGAAGCCGTTAACCACCCAAAACGAACATTGTACCACTGTGCAGTTTTTGATTGCTTTATTGTCGCACTTTCTATCTTCAAGCAATCTTTTTCCATGATATTGCTTTCGCAGAATGCAATAAATTCTTCTGCATCAGCTTCCAGATTCAAATCTTCTATGTATTTGACATACTTCCTAGTTAAACAGTGCAACGACATTTTTTCAAATTCTTCTTTTTCATAAAGATTTGTTAGTAGACTTTGACTATTACAAGCTCGGGCTTCTTGTAGATATCGACTTCTAAACCGACCTTGTGCAGATTGTAGCTGTGGAGGTGCCTTGTTGGGATATAATTTGAAAATAGTACATCCCTTCAAACTTTTTCCAATTTTTGATAATTTTGATGTAAGTCAATAACAGGTAACTGATGTTGCCGCAGATTCTTCGCTTCGCCTATGAAGCCACATTAGGAACGCCACGGCATGCTTACACCCACCTAAAGTTATAACATATTAAAGTATATTTTATTTTTCAACAGTATATAAACACCACACACCTGTAGACACTGTGCAATTATGGCATTCACAAGAAATTATGTGTTCATCTTTTTCATTAACTGCTATTATCACGGAATAACCTTTGGCTGTAACTCTATGCTCAGGTGTTATTCTTGCTTTTATAGTACACACTGCACTAGATTTTTCTCTGCGCAGTTCTACATATCCAACAGCATTATCCGCATAGTTTTCTCTTGTTGCTCTGAAAAAGAAATATATTATTTACAAAAATGTAAATAACATACGACAGAAAAACTAACCTTGTCATTTTCACATTTTGCACTTCGAATCTAAGAAACTGTGCACTTTTCATAAAAAAGTCATTCACCATCTCAAAGTTTATTTTTGGTAGATTGTTGAAATATTCTTTTTCGTAACCAATTTCCATGTTTTCGCAAAATTAAACACCACCAAACACAAACTTTACTCAACAAACAGCGGAAAATAAACGTCAAACTCAAATTCAAACCGCAAACAACGTAGTTTCAAATTTGGTCACTGCAGAAGAGCTGCCGCATCGCTCGGTGACGTCATGAGAATATATATATTTTATTAAAAATTTGAAAAATTCATAGTTTAAATATTATGCACTTCTGGAAGGTAAAATATGAACCTATATTGATAATTTTACATATATTTTCAAAAAAAAAAAAAAAAAAAAAAAATGTGGAAATACCCCATTGTATAGGTAGTCAATTTGTATTAAAATTAGCCTGAAAACAGAACTAATTGTTAGACGGCCAATTCCAATGGGAATATTTTTTTAGGCCCCTAAGAATCTCCGCAGAAAACTCCCCTAAATTGGGATAAGTCGTCCTAGGCCCGTAATCACGTATAAAAATAAGACTATCGCACAAAAAGTTGGGTATTTTTGATTTTCGGTCAATTTTATATTTAAAGATATTTTTCAAAATATTTACTTGTCACTATGTATTAGGGTAAAAATAGTTATAAATTTTGTAGAGAATAAAATTCTCTATAACTCTTTCTAAAACACTTTTTTCTTCAACCAATAAACAGCAAGCTACAGCGCAGCTAAGTCAAAGTTGACTCTAACATACGAGACCGGTCATTAAGACGCCCGATAAAAATAAAAGCCCCTGACTGAATACAGATAATTTATTCAAAAAATACAATTCAAATAATAAAAATTAATTAGTTAGAACTTAGAACCATCGCCGAGGCAAAAGAACGTTTTCTTGTTACTTTGTATGGGGGTAACATAAATAATAATAAAAAGGAAGCAGTGCGTTTTAGCTCGCTATCTATATTGGTTATAGAATAAAATGTTTTTCTATTGCTGTAAAAATATATCCCCATTATTTTGATTATTTTTTTTTCAATTAATTATAGCTATTATTGGTGCAACTGGACATACAACAGATGTTCTAGGGAATTTTGTCCTTATAATATTCATTTTTAAAAAATCCATTATTACCAACTGGCAAGATGTTTTGTGAAACTGAAAGTGCACCAAGATTGTTTTTTTTTTTTATTATGCTCCTTAGATGCCTAACATATCTAAATATACAAATAATTACTGGGATAGGACAACTTTTCCCAATTTAGGAGCGTTCCCCACAAGGGATTATTTGGGACTTTTTTGTAGAGATTATCAAATCTCATCCAACAATTATTTTCGTCTATAACCGTAATTTGATGTTCTAGAACTTCTTTTGAAAAATTTGACCGAAAAATACTTGTTTCAGCAGAGAGAAATAAATAAATGATGTTCATATATTTTTAAATGTGGTTAAATTTGAAGTGCAATATTGTTTAAAGGGAAATATTCGTCCTTTATTTATTTAAAAATATACAGTTACACCGGCTCAACTATTTTTTTTTTTTGGATGTTTACATTCATCTTCTTGCGTTGGTAAATTGCATGTAGGTACAGCGTTAGCTTTTAATTTTCTTCTTTTGCATGGTATATCTAAATAAAAAAGATTATTAATTACGAACATGAACATACTCATATATTTACACTAAACAAACCTGGAAAAAAGAAATCTTCCTTTTTAAAATGAAGAGAACATATTCTCATATGTTCTGAGACTTCTTTATCCATGCGAATTTGTTTAATCCAAGCAGTTCTTTTGTCCACGAGCTCAGTTTCTCCATATTTGTTGTTTATTTTGACTTTTCTTTCACCTTGTTTGGGAAAAATGTGAAAACTCATGCCCATTATCTTTCCCGCGCGGGCATGACAACCGTAAACGCAACAGCATCTGTTGTTTACTCTTCCTCTTCGTTTGGAATTAGACTCCATATTGAGCTTTTTGAATAAAAAAAAAATATTTCAAAATAGCAAGAAAAAAATGAAAGGTGATGAAAAGGAGGTAAAATATTAAAAATAACGTACAAGATACAAGAAAAGAGCACAAAATCAACGGGACTATAACAGAACACTGATGCGCTACAGGCTATGAATGATTACTTCATCTTGGTGTCTTGGACAAGTTCATAAATTTGCCTCCAAGCGGCTACTAGTTCATTTTTTCGCCAAAGAGAATTGAGCATCATGGCTCTTCCAATTATACAGAATGTTTCACAACTTCAGGGCCAAATAGTACTGACCAAAATGAGTAAAATAGGGTTTATCAACAAAGATCTGATATTCAACAGTTTCCAAAAAAGAGACCATTATGTATAAGTCTAACAAAAATTCACAAAGGTAGTGATCGAACAAAATTTAACTATGCCAGTTGATAAACTATAAGAAAAGCAATAATATTATATTATTTAATGAGCATATAATGTAGGCTGTATTACAGGAGAATGAAGTTTAGAATACGAGCCGTAGGCGAGTATTGTAGTCATCCGAAAGTAATATAGCAATTATCATTATATGCGAGTCAAATACTATACTTTATCTACAACTATCAATTTCGCAAATTAAAAATATATAATAAATATATTTTATGTGGTTATGTTACAGACGTTGACGTCTGTCAAATGTCAGAGGTTGATGTCACATGAATAACTGATTTCTTTATTACTAATAATAAGTTGAACTAAGTAGTATATTTTAAATTTTATTAAACAATATTTACTTGCAGAAGTTTATAAGAGTGTCAATAATACAATATATGAATATTTCTTATTCCACTAGTGGTGTAATACGAGTAGCATATTATGTTTGAAGTTTACTACATAAGTTTAAAGCCAAGACGCGTAGCGGAGTGGCTTTAATGACTTTGACTATATCTCGAAAACTAGTGAAGATGAGACCCATGTTGATTAAGCCTTTTTTACTTATTTTGTTCAGTACTTAATGACCATAAAGTCTGTACACGAAGTTGTGAAAAGTATGTAAACAGGACGGCGATCGGCACTCCTGAACATAGGAGTTCAACATAGAAAATTATACTCTCGTATTTCCTACTTATTTTAGATAAATAAAATTTTAAATATAAATT
This sequence comes from Ophonus ardosiacus, assembly GCA_943142095.1. Taxonomy (NCBI): domain Eukaryota; kingdom Metazoa; phylum Arthropoda; class Insecta; order Coleoptera; family Carabidae; genus Ophonus; species Ophonus ardosiacus. The sequence goes on along the minus strand of OW964836.1, from coordinate 13,339,578 downwards.
GTAGCGCATTAAAATTCTGCATCTAAATCAGTATGAAAAAATAATTTTTTATCCTTTGTAACGGCAGAAATTATGTATGTAAATATCGAAAATTGCCCCAAAATTAGCGATAGCCTTGGAACTGAAACAAATTAACAATGTTTAACGATTTATTTCTCAAGTTAGTTAATTTGTTTTTATTATTGCTTGTAAGTTGTGTATGGGGTCCCGTGGCCGCGTGCCTGAGTGTCTGGTCGCGAACCTGGGTGAACCGAGTTCGATTCCGACCGGCGCCAAATATTTCTAATTTTAAATGGCACAAAAGTGACCCCTGTGGTGCACTCTCCACACCAGCTATGAGTGCCCGTGAGGTGACGCCTGGTAAGCGCCCACATGGTAAAATATATCGTCATCATTACCGATGTCTACATATGTGTAGATAATGGCACACCCAGAAATGGGTAATATGCCGTGATGATATATTTATTTATTTAATTAAAAGTTGTGTTCAAGTGAGCAATTTTCTATTAATTTAAATATATAATTGTTCACTTGTTCAAAAATTACAAAACTAGCTAGACAGATGATCCGTTAACCATTTATTACACTTTGTTTTAATTCCATGGCTATTGCTATTTGTCGAGTTTCAGCATTTTCATACCTAGGTCCCAATTCTCAATTTTCACTGAAGTGATATATAGTGAAATTTTTTCACTTTATCGCTTGGAGCTATTCTCAATTTGCAAAGTGATCTGATAGAAATGAGTGAGAAATTGTGATACTGTACTCATTTATCGTATGTTGACAATCTTGGTTGCGCATAACAAGAAAATACGAATTTGGTTGCATGTACTTGATATTTGCAAATAATATCATAATACTGACACGTAATATGATATAAATTTATCATTTCATATCATATCACATCACACTGGTGACAATTGAGGATTGGGCTCTTAATTTCGCCCGTTACAAAGCACATAAAATAATTTTTTTTACGCCTGTTAAAAACGTACACTTTTTTCATTAAATTGGATTTATAAAGTAGATCTTTCTTAACACAATAAAAGTGTGAAAAAAGTGCACTTTTCAACGCAAACGCATAAAATAATGAAACGTTCAAGCACTTTTTCACTCTTTTATTGCGGACGTAAAAAAAATGTATGCAACTAGAGTAAAAAGTGTCTCATTTCACGAATGGGAGTCCCGTGGCCGCGTGCTTGAGTGTCTGGTCACGAATCTGGGGAACCGGGTTCGATCCAGACCGACGCCAAATATTTCGAATGTTAAATGGCACAAAAGTGACCTCTGTGGTGAGGTACAAATATGTCATTATAATTGCCGGAATACAACGCACACTGGCACACTCAAAAATGGGTAATACGCCGTAATGATATATTTATTTATTTTATTTATTTAATGAAAAAAGGTGTACTTGACTTGTTTTAACAGACGTAAAACATAGTAGTTTTACATTAGGCAATCCCGGTAACCATTCTCTTTAAGTTCACTGTACTCAACGTACTGATCACGAAACAAAAATATTTTTTCAAAATTGCAGGTAGTTAACGCTTCAATAAACGCACCCATTCTGAGGGATCAACAATGGTTAAAAGTTCTATTATTTCTGTAATCACTAGTGTGGCGCCACTGTCCCCGCACAGTCAGTACCTTTCTGTCGTATGATCATTTTCAGTTATGCAAGTGTATTAATACAGGCAACTTATATTACCCATTTATTTCCCGCCATTATATTTGATAAGTTAGCAAGATATGCGAAAATTTTACGTCATGTTGTCCGGTGAAATCGTGTGATTTCCGAAGTATTCATACAAATCAAAACTGACAACTGACACTATTATATTGTGTCAATTATGTTATTTATCAAAATTCGAAGTATAAAAATGTTATGTAGCAATAATAAACCAATTATTAAATAAATATAAGTATAATATATGAAATATACTTCTTTTTGTAATCTTAGAAATGCCGCAATAGCAAAATTCACAATATAATAGGAAGAATTAAACACTGGATGAAGCACAAACTAAAGTTTAGTTCACGAAAGATTATTATTCAAGGTAATTTATGAGCCGCCTGGGCCTGATATAATATTCCTTGCAGATAACTTAACTGCATTCCGTACCCATAGGCGTACAAACATGAAATATTCGTAGATATATTTTAATTGAAAAAATAAATACATTTTATTTGAAAATGTCTCCGTATAAATAATACTTCTCTCAAAAGTTTTATGCTCTTCACTATGTTTTTGTATGAAACGAAAATATAGACTTGATGTAAACCATGTAATAATAATTTGATTTAAATGCCACTGGATAAATATTAGCACAGAGGTGTAGTAGTTCATTACAAAATTGTAAATCTACGACATACTTTATTATTACTTTTAGGGCCTGTTGCACAGCTTATAGTTAATACAGTGTATTCAGAAAAAACCTAATTCGGAGTATGCTATGAAAACAGAAACGTAGGTATGTCTGAGCAGTATTGAATTCAAAAGTTGTCAAAATTTATAGTGAAATATAATTTTAAGGAGAAAAGATAGTAAAGAAAGATACAGATTATGTCATTCACCGTTTTCTAATCTAGTTCTTATTTCAAAAATAAGGATTCAAGAAAAAAGCTTTGATTTCTTTCAAATTGACATGTTTTTTTTTTTGTTCATAGCCTACTCCGAGTTAGGATTTTTTTGAGCACACTGTATCTTAACTACAGGTTAACAAAAAAAAAAATGCGTGTCCAAATTTTGACAGTAATATTAAACGTCATTTGATATTACGTTTCGACACGATATTGTAAAGTAAACCAACAGTAGTAGATAGGTCATGAGAGTTCGGCCTCAATTCAATGGCCGCTAATGATGATGTCATAAATGACACCTGGAATTATTAATAATAATTAATGGTTATAAACCTAGGTCAATGCACTTATCACGTGTGGGGGTGAGTCATACAAACACCTGGGGATGTCAGGTCAGTACACTTCAACACCTGCGGTTGCATCTGGGGATATACCACGCGTGCAGGTGTACACGTGCATTCTTTAGGTCAATACACTTATGTTTGAATACGTGCGGGTGGTCACTTATGACGTCATCATTAGCGTCCATCTTGAATTAGCCCCGACGCCATCTTGAACTAGCCCTGACGCCATCTTGAATTAGCCCCGACGCCATCTTGAGCATCTATCTTGTTCTCTAAAGCCGCATCCATCTTGTAATGTGGCTGAACTCTCATCACCTATCTAGTAACGGTTAACAATTTAACTACAAGCCGTGCAACTGGTCATTAATGTATCACAGCACTAATTAAATAAACATACTTCGAATAGTCTCTCTTTTTCTAATACAAAATGTTGCTAAGCTACTGGTATATAAAGTGCTGTGTATTCTTTCTTCGATGAATAGTCATCCATCGTAAATAAAACTATATCAACGCCAGTGGCCAAAATCACTTTAATCACTACATGAATGACATATATATTCAAATACTATGGAATGCCGTTTTAATATTTATTCTATATTTAAAGATATGTTAAATTATATAAAGACGTCATTAAATGAAATAAAGACGTCCTTAATTCATTTTTGGATGTTCTTATAATATTTCTTGATATCCAAAATGTTTTAAAGACGTCTTAAATTCAAATATTTATAGATATCAAAAATTCTTTTTTAGATATCAAGAATTGAATTAAGGATATCAAGAATTAAATTAAGGATATCAAAAATTGAATTAAAGATATCAAAAATTGAATTTTGGATATCAAAAATTCAACTGGATATCACATCTCCATAAATAACATGTTATTTACGAAGATCTGATATCCATAATTCAATTCTTGATATCAAAAATTCAATTCTTGATATCAAAAATTAATTTAAGATATCAAAAATTCGAATTCTTGACATGTTATTTATGGAAATGTGATATCCATAATTCAATTCTTGATATCCAAAATTAATTTAAGATGTCAAAAATTCAAATTCTTGATATCAAGAATTCATTTAAGGATATCAAGAATTGAATTAAGGATATCAAAAATGGAATTAAAGATATCAAAAATTCAAATACAGATATCCAAAATTGAATTCTGGACATGTTATATTTACTTTTTGATGTCGAAAATTCAGTACCATTTTAAGATGTCTAAAATTTAATTTTTGATATCTATAAATGTATTTTTGATATCCTTTATTCAATTCTGGATATCTAATATTCAATTTTTGACATCCTAAATTATTTAAGGATGTCTGAAATTAATTTTAGACGTCCTTAATTATTTAAAGATGTTCATAATTTTTGATGTCTTTTAATAATTAAGGATATCTGAAATTAAATTTTTGACGTCTTTAAATAAATGAAGATGTCTTTAAATGTAGAATAAATAGTAAAACGGCGTTCCATAAAATACAGTAGAACGTCGATTACCCGTGTTCATCGGGGCCTAGCATGTAACGGATGACTGAAAAACACGGATATTAAAAATTTTGCAAGTTAAGAAAAGTGAAAGTTTACCATACGAGTACAGTAAAATCACTTTTCTGACGCGGTGCGTATACTATTTTTCCGTAATTTATATTAGTATTAAAATTTGATTTATTCTGAATAAAAAATAGCTAAAAAACAGTAGTCTGATTCTCAGTAACAAAGTAACTTGACAGTTATTGTTTTTTCTACATTAAAACCTCCAAACAAATTAATTTTTGGAGATCAATTTGCAAAACGATGGATCTAGATGAAGTAAAGAACATGTAAAACGATTCAGAAGATAAACAATAAAAAAATCTGTTGTGGCCAGCACAAGACCTCTCGCCATTTCCATATTAGGCTATATAAGTATTGTATTGCACTTCGCTTTCGAACCGTCGTTTTATAACAAAAAATTACAGAACTTTACTCAAATATTGTTTTTATTGTATTTAGCATGTCTTCTGCACACATATAATTTTAATTATATCTAAATTTCATTGTTTGAGGAAGTTTCTAAATGTGAGAGATTGTTCTAATTCATTAACCAGATTGGCGGTATTTCTGAAGGATATATGCATTTTACCATAATTTTACCTATAATTTCAAATATTTAATTAATAAAACAATAAGAAAAGTTAAATATACTTCCCAGAAAAAGCTATCAGAATGTCACTAAAACTGTTGATATTTGGCAATGACATGTGTCATGTTATAAACATTGGAATTTGTCAACTGGTTTCCTTAGTGCCTTGGCCTCTGCGATTAGTTTACTCTATAAATTATAGTATCTTTATCTCTAAATCTATACAAGATATAATAAAAATGTTAAGTGTATTATATGGAGAATTTTATGTTCTTCAATATTTAATAAAAAAAAAAAACTCCCAAAAAATTATATTTAGAAGAATTTTTTTAAGAAACTACTACTTTCGGTTGTTCAATTGTTACCAAAACCTTTTCAGTTCTTTCCAGGAATGTCAGATTGAGGAAACTGCAGTTAAATATTTTTTAAGTCTTATAGTATTTGAGAAACCGTGGTTTCAACACACACACACACGCGCACACCCACACGCACACGCGCGCACTCACACACACACACATCGTAAAAATGTTATAATCGAATTACAGGGACCTTAAAACGTGCTTATCCACTAAAATCTGGATATGCGAATTTTAGCATGATTCCAATACCTCTTAGCGAGAGGTAAAAAGAGGATCGAAAAACTGGAAAAGTGTATCGAGCTAAATGGAGATTAAGTCGAAAAATAAAAAACCAATTTTCCCAAAAAGTTTTTTTTTTTTCTACACCAACTATTTCTCAAACGCCCCTCATATATACACAGACATACTGGATGGCGTTCGAGATTCGTTACATAGGCATTTAACATGGGAAATAAGGACATGTTGAATATTTGCTGCCCATTAGAACTTATTGTATTAAAACGTTGTATACATGTTTGTGACATATTAATAATAAATTGTTTAAAATTAGTAAAGATTAATTAAAAAAGAAAATTATTTTTCAATAAATACTGTAGTTTGGAAAATATGATTACCATTTTATATTATCTACTAATTCATTGAGGCCAAAATTGTCCACCATTATCAAGTTCTTTAATGTTAGGTATCAATTTTCTTCGCTCGAAATATTAATCAAAGCATACTTATTTTGTAAGTCATTTTGAGTGGAGTATGGGTCACTAGGAGTGGAGTGGAGTATAAGTCGAGGTAAAAGGCTCCCTCAAATATTTGTAAATTTGAAAATATCACTTTGAGTTTAAGTCAGAAGAAAAAAGAATGAGTGGAGTAATGACTATGAATTCTACCCATAATTTTGAGTGTTCTTTACAATAACTTCTATATTCGAGATTAGCAACATTGTGTGTCAGACAAACTATAAAAATAAATATTCCTTTCATTTTCACAATTTTTCGATTTCAAATAAAAATTAATATGCATCTCGGCATTGAAGTTCCTTTTTATTACTCATAATAGTTTATTTTTCTCGGGTCTATGGGCCTCGGCCAAATATATTTCACCTTCACAATAAAAAGTAGAAATTCAGTGCCACCATACGTAACACAAATAACTGTTACTTAATAAATAAATAGGTACAACAATAATAGAGGTATAAGTTAATAAATTGTAATCCACGTTTTTGTTAAGTTTTTTTTATTAATAAATAGTTGTAATAAAGATAAAGTTTGTTAATTTTAACATAGTAAGTAGGTATGAACGATACAATTTCTTTCTATTTATAAGTTTGAATTGCACAATTATTATACACTAGCATCTAGCCGGTCACCTAGCGTTTCATTTTTACGAATAATTATTGTCTTTCCAAAGCGCTCACATTTGAGCACTTGTTCCTAACTGAGTCGATAACATTTGGGCTACTTCATTTTTTCTCGAAATTTTTCTTTTAACAGAAGCATCGATGTATCCTTCTGCGGCTACAGATGATTTCCATCCTCCGTGGCGCTTGATGGTTACCAACTCACCACCTCTGTTACCTAAATTCGTTACACTAGAACGTCTAAAACAGTGCCCCGTGTACAGCTCAGTATTTGGGAGTTTGAGAAAAGTTGCAATGATTCTTGGTATCTTGCCAATCGTATTTATCCCAATTGGACTCGTAACGCAATATCCATTACGGTAATTTATGAAGAAACGTCGATGACAGATTGTGCTAGGTCGTAAACTGACATACTTTTTTATTAAATTAACCCATAATTCGTCTGTTATTGCAAATAGTCTCGATACATTATTTTTTGTTTTAGCTATGGATACCAAAACTGTGTCAGTTTTAAATTCAATGTCATCAATTGACATGTTCGTTAATTCCTCGCGTCTGCATGCGCCATTATAACCCATTATCAAGACAATCTAAAATAAAATAAAAATATAACAAAACCTAAACATATCGCATATTTTAATTTGTGTTAATAATGGGGTCTTGCCATAAAAAAATAAAGTTCATTTTTTTTGTACATAACGTAACTTTAAGTAATCTCAATCATATGTCGTACAATATTTCTCATAAATATTAAACTTTCCATTCTAATTAAGTTCCGCGGCATCAATTTGTGACGTCACTTAAGATGTGTCATATAGTACAACCAAGTTGGATGATACAGCTGCTAAACAATTATTTTTCGTTGCCATTGTTGTTAATGTGATAAATAATTATTTATCTACGACAGTAAATATTAATAAACAATATTTTTTTATTAATACAGTAAAACATAATAACCACAAATTTATTATATTTTAGTTGCATGCATAGTTTTTATATCAATATTTTGATTACTGTAATCAATTATTGTCAATTATTTTCTCTTTATTTATTACAATGTTATTATTATTTTCAAATGACTGTAGTAGGAAATATAAAATAGATTTTTAAAAGTTAAACAATTTTTGAAAAAAAAAAATAATTACCCTAATGAGGAATCGAACCCCATTCTGAAATTTCAGAGGCAGCTGTGCTAACCAATGCGCCACGATGAAACAATTATTTATTTGAAAATTTTTATATCATGTTCAATATCATGGCTTCATTTTCTGCCAGGCAATTTATTTACAAAAAACTGTTTTCCCATATTAAACGCCTATGTCCAGGTTTGCTTGGGTCACCCGGTATATTAAAAATACTTGTAGGCAAAAGTAGTTTTGAAGTGAAATATTGTACACTAGTATATGATTTGATCTGGAGGACAGTGCTGCCGCATCATTAAGTGACGACACAAGAAAATTTTAATTTTATTAAAAGTTTCAAAAATTTATAGTTTATGTACTCCTACAAGGTAAAATATGAACCTACATTAATAACTTACATTTTCAGAAAAGAACAGAAAAAAATATGTGGGAAGACCCCATATAATCTATAAAATTGAACTTACTTTTAATGCCAGGTATTTATGATCATTAGCTTCTTTTATAAAACGATTAATGTCTTCTATTTCTAGAATTTTGGATTTCTTTGGCTCATAGCCCTCTCCCACTCGTTTTAAGAAAGCCGATAAATCAGCGTATTGCGATATATCCACATTCTTGTAAATATTTAAGCATGATTTTAACATTGAGTACATTGACCACAATGTAGAGGATTTTTTCGTCTTACTTTGCATCTCAAAATAAGCTACCAAAACGTTCTCTGATACGCCTTGGACATTATTTTGGTCACACCATGTTTCAAAATTTGCAAATTCTTTCTCGTAATTTTTGCGCGACTTTTCAGGAAGTGAAATGGTCTGATCTATATTACGTAGCTCGGGCGGATCATCTTCAACGATAAATATCTTAAAAACAAATAAAAGTTGACGTAAATTTTCAGATAATTGAATAAATGTCTATACCAACGTTACTAATTACAATATTACACATGCAAAATTCCCTAAATCAACTCGAATTAATATATAGCAGTTTTATGGCAAATACAAAAAAATAGTATAAAGGACTCATTTTATCAGACTGTTTGTCGCACTTGTGCTTGAACGCGTGCGAAAAAATGTCTTATAAAATTCATTTTTCAATGCAGGAAGCCCGTTTTTCGAGGCTCGCATTGGGATCTGGAAAACTAGAAAGAAATACGAAGTTGGTTAAATTAAGGCAAAGTTGCCCCATTAGTAGACTAATTTAAAGATGCATTTGTATTTCCCATTAATAGATCACTAGATAAATTCAAAAAATTCAATTTTTTACTGACTTATTATTAAAAATAACTTTTTAATATGAAATAATATGGAATTTTGGATTGCACTTCTCTGGGACACATTTTTATTTTCTTTCAAACGACGATGCTCAAATTTTTGTATGACTGTTAGATTTTGAATTATAAGGTCAAAGTTATGATTTTATATGGACGTCATATTACGAAGTTAATAATTTATAAAGCGTGGATTACAAGATGAAGTTTTTAATTTCAAGTGACTTTATAAGTGACCTTACAAGTATATTTACACGATCAAGTTTTGCGTGAATTAAAATATCCAAGTGTCAACATTTAAGTTACTAATAGGGCAACTTTGCACTAAATTAACACTTATTGTTTTCGAGATCACAATGGACCATTTTCACTGAAAATGAGACATCTGTCGAAAGTTTGTGAACTAAAAATAGTAGACCTAAACGTCATAAGGTTCTTATTTTTGGTTATGTGAATTTAAAGGCGGCAAGATGAGTAAGTTTAATATATAATTAATTCATTTACCACTTGTTAATTTGATTTTTCTCAGAGAACCTCTGAAAACAATAGAAAATGTTGAGTGAACTGAAATTTCCAGATTTCCCAAAAAATAATGTGAAAGACATATTAATAATTTCGCAGATAATAAACACCAAAAGTTATATTAGTGGATACAGAATGTACAAAAATCAAAAGTTAACTAACTTAATGTTAAGTTTCAATAATAAGAATATTAATATAAAATGCCAGGTGAAAATATTTTCATCTCTTCGATTTATACGTCTTATTCATTCATTCTTTATTTTATTATTTGCGGGAAATAAATGCCACGAAACATTTTCGTTATGTTTTGAGTTGTTTTTACACCCAGGGACACAACAATACACACCCATTTTATATTTTACCACGATAATAACCTTGATAATAACAAAATCACACAAATATCAAAATAATATACAATGGATAGGTTAGCTCAAGGTTAGATGATAACAGCAAAATTTGAATTTGACACTTGCGACTAAATTCATGTTGCACTTCGGATCTCTTTTTCTAATGTCGTCGCGCATGCTCGTATCGACAGTGAAAATGGTCCATTGCGAGCCTCGGAAAACGGGCTGCCTGAATACTATTATTTTATAGGCACAAAAATTAAATTTTAGAATCTTTTTGTTTCGTGATCAATCACTACGTTGAGTACTACATCAAAAACATGGTTTTAATATAATTTATTTCTGTCGATTGTCCTTGATAGATGGCTAGTGATATTTTTTTTTTTCGCTTTTGTGAACTAGATGTGCATTCTGACCAATCAGAGTAAAGTTTATTTCCCTATCTGAACCAATGCAATTCTGTTACGTGAAACGCACCATAATCCTATTTCAATTCTAGTCAAAAGTTGCAGAAAAAAAATGATTTTTTTATAAGCCAACAATTTTTTTATTTGATCTGAAATATTTACTGACGTGACATGTCTGCTTTTGGCGTACTGTACTTATTTAGATATATGTTTATATTTTTATTTAAATATTTCAACCAAATGCGTCTCATATGAGGAAGTTTTTACCTATTAAAATTTTTCAATTTTTCTTATAAAATAATACATACATATAATACAAAAATACACTAAAAGGCACTGTTTTTAAAAGTTGATAAATACAGTAGTTTTTGAGATATTTCATTTTTTAGAAAAAATCAAGTATTTAATAGTACATTAAAAATTAAGTTTCATAAGGCAATCTGATGACGACTGTTGATATTTACAGTCGAAACGTATTTTAAAGTTTAATAAATAAAAGACAATGCAAGTCTAACATGTTCGTTTTACTAATAATTTTACATTGTCTACATCCTTTAAACAAAAAATATCGAGGATTGTTATGAGTAAAGAGCGGATTCAATGCAATTGCATATATTGTTTGTATTAGGCATATAAACAAAATCTTTTAATATGTCCACGTTTCATTACAAGTTAATGCCAAATAACAAATAAAAAAAATGCATATTTTGCATATATTTATATTTTACTGCATATTTTTTAAATTTTTGCATAAATGCATATTTGGTGCATATAAGTGCATATTTTAATACTTTTTAAAAATAAAAATTAATTTTGACAAAAAATTCTTTTGCTTTTTCATTTTAAAAATATTCGTTATTGTTTTATTCTTAGACTACAATATGTCGTTGGAATCGAGCGGGAATTACAAATCTTGAAAATAGGCTTTCGATTTCTTAATTGCATTTTGAAGAATTTTATTTTGAACCGTACAAAGAGACAAATTTAAATAATTCACCTATAAAGTGTAAATACATTTTTATGTAATTAAATAATTTTTCTTATAAAGCTACTTTTATTACATTATGATATTATGATATATTTTAAATACATAAAATATGAATATGTAACAAAATAACATTAAACTTTCTAGTTTTAACTTATTTTAAATTGGCGCTACATACGGTTCGCTATAAACTTTTTCAAAATGTAGTTAAGAAACCGGAAGCCCACTTTCAAGATTTGTATCCCACTCGCTTTTGACGTTAAAACTTTCACGGTGTATTATTTACGTATGACGTTTGCAAGAATATTTTCCCACAAAACTGCAAGTAGTGTAAAGCTGTTATCTACAATAGTTTTGCCCAGTGGCGTATTATCGCAGAAGCCCAAGAAGCCCGGGCTTCTGGCGCAAAATTATAGGGGGCGCAAAATTATAGGGGGCGCAAAATTATGACAGGAATTAAAAAAAAAAAAATGACGACACTGAATATTTTTGTCAGTGCCAAAGCAAGAAAAATTATATTTTTGTCATTATACTATTTTAATTAAAAATAAAAGTTTAGTTTCAATGTTTGCTGAATTTTATTAATATGCTGAATTTTTCGAATCATTGTTATTGCTCTTTTATGACAGTTGTTTTATTTAATTACTAGTTATAATTATTGGTTTCTTACAAGAAAATTTCAAATATTTGTTTTTTCATTCTTTTGGGCGAGAGGCGGAGGTTGTATGGAGGGCGCAAAAAATTCAAGGGCTTCTGGCGTCAAAATACCTTAATACGCCACTGGTTTTGCCACTATTTTGCCTATATTCTGTCATTATTTCCCCTTCCTTTCATTATAATTTTTGACGACAGATGGCAGTATGTTCGTCCTAATAGTCAGCGATGCTTATAAAATGGTTTCTTATTTTACTCGAAGTCCGTAGGAAAAATAGCTTACTATGGTTAAACTTTTAACAGATGACTAAACAGATAACTAAACTTTTCATGTACCTAACTAATGTTTTCAGAAAAGATTGCATATAAAAATGGAAAGAAGAAAACGATTATAGGAAATACGAGTACCATTTCTAAAGACCACTGATCAATTTTTTGCATATTTTTTATTCAAATTTGCATATTTACAGATTTTCTTGCATATATGATGCATATTTTGATGATTTTTTTTGTGCATATTGCATGCATATTTTAATACTTTTTTACTGCATATAATCCGCTCTTTAGTTATGAGTATCATAACTGCCGCAGATGCCGGTTTGTTTAATAATTTATCAAAATAAAGACATTATTAATAGTACCATTTTTTTGAAATTCATTAATACTACTTTTAGAATGCTATGATAAATAGAACATTTCAAATAATCAAATTGTGCTTTATTCCTCATGTTTATTATTTTAGAATAAAGTATGATTGCACTACGTGGCTCGTGAACATCTTTCATACTCACGCGTTATTTGCTACTTACAACTCTCGTCACGTAATATACTATTAACAAGTAGTTTAAAATTTACCACTGAGTTACAGAATTCCATTATAATTTTTTCTGTTAATTAAATAAAAATGGAAAATTTTAGTGTTGATGAATATGCAGATTATGATGTTTGTGTATGGATGTTGTAACGATAATGGTTGTCATGCGTCCAAAGAATAACAACATAGATATCCAGGAATGAATTTATATGAACATGAATTGTTTTGATTTTTTCTAAAATTTAAAATGTCTTAAAAACTATTGCGTTTATCAAGTTTTAGCAAGAGATCCTTTTTGCGTTCTTTTGTATTGCATGTAATACAGAGTGTGGCTACAAATAATACAAAAGCCGTTATATCATCACAATCAAAATTTATTCTTCAAAGTACATTCCTTCTAAATCCACACAAACTTCCTCGGCTTGAATGTGTGTTACATAGTCGTACGGTTCTCTCTCAACCTCAAGTTCAATTTTAGTTTAGGGAAGGACAATAGTCACCCCGGGCCAAATTAAGAGCATACGAAGGATGCTGAAACACAGTGACGTTTTTGGAGGGCAGAAATTCACGCACGACTGTTGCTTTATAAGCCGATGCGTTATCGTGTGTACGCACAACTTTTGTTTTATAATTAAATATTCAACAATAGTCAATCCAACTGTTTCTTTGTGAATGTTCCAACTGTTCTACAGCCATTTGAGTCGTAACACGTCGATCAAAAAACAACAGTTGTTGAACAGCTTCGATGTTTTCAGCGTTTCTGCTTGATGCGAGGCGGTCACTCCTTGGGTTATCTTTATTTAATCGCTTTTCAACGAATGCATCCATGACGAGACGGATCTATCAAACGAACTGTACTGAACAAATATTAATAAAACTTGAAAGGAATGTTGATGAAGATTAGTGAAAAATAGTTCGCGTGTAGATTAATAGATGGTGCTGTTATTCGACGATACAGAAAAAGAGTTCCAAATCTTCATAGCTACACTATATTATAAAACGATGAAAAATGTTCATGATTTTTCTATATGAGACGCCTGTGGTTGAGATATAGAAACAAAGTACATATAAATATGCTTCTAAATAAATAGTATCGCCACACTAATTTTGAGGTGCACTTTCAAAGGGCTGTAACTCTGTAATGAAATGTTTCCGGACATACCTTCATATAATATTTTTTATTTGTTACTCACTTGTAAACTTCATTTATTGATACCTCCTACTACTTTTGAAAATTAATCTTTACTAATTACTAACTTGTAAAATAGGTTACTAACCATGTTAGTTGTTGACATGTGAAATTGTGTTTTGTACTGGCATAGGCATACGTATTAAAAATGAATGTCAATTGCAACTGACAGGTTTATAATATAATTTGAATGTGATTTACAATTGAGTAATATATAAAGTATTGTAGAATACATGCCGGGGTAACTGTTTTACTCCCTCAAGGAGGTGACAGGTTCACCTACTCGGCTCGCCAGTCATTTTCTCCTTTCAGCAATAAAAACAGTTTTATGTAAAATATAAAATACTATTCTCAAAATAACTGCTCCAATATACAGAATGAGTCTGGAAAGAATAAACGCCGCCACCACCCCAAACTTTTTTATTTTAAAGAATAAAAAAAAAAGATTTTTATAAAAGTTTTAATATTTTAAATATACTAATTGGTGACAGCAATATATATTTTTTAAAGTCAGGTTTATACGAAACGATTATTAACTTTAATTTTTTTAAATAGGAACCTGTAATTATTTTACTAAAATAGAATCCGCCATTTCTTGTTTTTCCGAAAATTCAAAAAAAATGGTATATTATTTTTTTTATACTATTTTTTTTCTATTTTGCGCTTTCTATGCCTTTTTAAATAGAAAATACTAGTGTCAAAATTTAGGGAATTTTGTCAGTTGGTGGTATTAATGTGGCATTTGAAAATTCATTTGACAACTCCAATCTCATTTTTTTAAAACCGTACGATATTTTCTATTTTTTCTAACTTTACTACTTCTTCTCTTCTTCTTATTCTTAGTTTTAAATTCAAAATTACATAAAAATAAAATTCCTAAGAATCGTTTGTGTTCGTTTATTTAACAAGATTTGACATTTGATATTTTTGAAATTCTTAGCAACCAACCTTATAAAAATAAATTATAGAGTCTGTAGGTATTAACAATAATAAACAACAAAATAAAACAGACTTTATTTGTTACTTGTTTAACGTGCTTTTTGATATTAACAAATTAACTTTCAATTATCTTATTTTTCTCGATTTTTTTCAAATTACTGATATAGAAGGAATAATACAACCTTTTTAGTTTTCGTTCTGTAATATTTTATTAGTTCCAACGTTTCGACACCATTAACTGGTGGCTTCTTCAGGGAAAATAACATAAATTACAACGAGACAAAAGCAAAAACAAGTAACCAAGGTTACATAGAAAGTACATAAATATTACCTACTTGGTACGTATATAATTTACTAGACATTATGCATGCCCGGCATTAACTAGAACGGCGAACATGCATCTTCTCCGGGAAACTCTCCTTTTGCGAGAGGAAAAACCCTCCGCAAAAACTGGCAGAAAAGTGATCTATATTTCTATAGACAAACATAAAAAATCTATACAAAAACAAACACACTCCACCGGCTTTTCCACTCAATGTATAGAACAAAATCATAATTTTGACGGTGACTTCAAAGTACTCCATTCTACCGACAAGGGACTAAGAATGAATTTATTAGAAAACCTAGAAATAAGGAAAGCCATCATTTCTAAGAAATTTATTGTCAATGAACAAACAGATGTTACAGATTCCCCATAGCTACACCTTGTGTAATTTCCCAAATGTATTCAGTCTGACGATGTCCGTGAGGACGAAACGGCCGTAACTTAATAAAATTTTGTGAAACAAATCAAGAATACTCTTTTTTATTTACTTATCTAATTAATCTGTAGTTAAGTTTTTTAGGTCTTGCTATAATTTTCGTTTCAACAAATTTTATTTGGTGGAATTCTTCCAGAGCATGTTCTGTAACTGACGATTTCCCAGGCAGGTTTAATCTGATAGAACGCTGATGTTCATTCAATCTTGTGGAAACAGCTAACGAAAACTAAAAAGGTTGTATTTTTCCTAGGGTGGATTACATGAAAGTGGGTTAACCCTCGAGGTACACTAACCCAAGGTTACGTACACAGACAGAGAGTAACTAGCCATCTTACCTTGGGTCAAAAAATAACTCACCGATTTGCACGGTTTAACCCAAGAATAGCAAATTGCATATGACCAAAAGCTGTCATTTCGTGCGTCATATTTCACCCAAAACAAAAAAGGATTTTGTTAATACTTTCCTTTCTTGTGCTAATATGACGCATGAAATGACAACGGTCGGCCATATGCAATTTGCTATTCGTAGGTTAACCCGTGTAAATCGGTGAGTTATTATTTGACCCAAGGTTAGCTGTCAAACAGGCTGGTAACTCTCTGTTCGTGTACGTAACCCTGGGTTAGCGTAACTTGAGGGTTAACCCACTTTCATGCAATCCACTACCTACTAGTGTACTATGTGTTCTGGAAGATTGTTTAAATTTTTTTTTTTATAATTGATATACAAATTTTTACATCGTTGAAAACAAAAAAAAAAAAAAAATGGCGAATTTTATTTCAGTAAAATAATTATAAGTTCCTATTTAAAAAATATAAGTTGATAGTCATCAAGTAAATCTGGTTTTTTTAAAAAATCCATTACTGTCATCAATTATTATATTTAAATATTGAAACTTTTATACGAAGCAAAATTTTCTATTCTTTATAATAAAAAAAAGTTAGGGAGGGGACAGATTCGTCTTTCCAGGGTCACCCCTGTATAGTTTAATTTTGGCACACCCGTTATGTATCATCCTGTATAATAAGATTATTAATCAAGTTCGATACTGTTGATCTGTTTAGGTAAACTACTTAGTGAACTTCAAGTGAATTTTGCCAGTGTAACATAACTAGACTTGATGGGCGGTAGTGCGAACTCAGTTTTAAACCTTGACTTATATTTTTCTTTCAAAGTCATAGTACGAACTCAGTTTTAAGGAAAATTTGGTTTTAATTATTACCATAGCAACATTGTAAACTTAGAACGAAACTCATGTCAAGATTAAGGCTGGATTTTATTTACAGAAAATAATAGTAGCACTGAATGGGCAAGAAAGAGGAAATAGTAAAACTAGTTATTCAAAGCTTCAGCTAAAAGCAAAGAAATTATATGTAGGTACTTGTAAAGAATTTCATATATTTTATAACTAATAGTTATTTTAATCTGTGAAATGGGGGTTTAATTAGTCGCGCAAAAATACAAACCAGTTATTTATGCAACAAGTGTGTAAAGCAGTACTTTTTTGGTTAAGTGCGATGTTTTAGCACGAGATAAAAAAATACTATTTTACAGACGAATTGCATGCAATATTTTTCCTACAACCGGAATATTAGTGCTATACTGAGTATGGAAGTACATAGGCATCTTCAAATATTGTTAGTGCTCTTTCTTATAATACTCTACAAAATTGAACTTAAAAATTTTTAAAAATCTCAGACAGGTGGATTAGTCTTCTAGAATTGTGCAAAATGTACATTTAATATTAAATATTAGGTTAGGTTAGAACTCCTTAAGTCAAAAAAAATATTACTGCTTTTAAGAATTAAATTAGTACCCAATATGTTAATAAAAATGATTACATTTATTTAATTTGCAGTACCTATACAATAATATTTCTTAATAAATTCTATTACTTTCATATTTTTTTAGTACCTAATTAGGTATGTACTTGACAGGAAAATTAACCAAATGTGTACGCTGCCTAACAACGCCTGTTCACTTTTCACGCACTAGTACTTCTGAAGTACTTTTCACGCACTATTGCTTGAAAAGAGACACTTTACACACTGTAAAGAGCTACTGAGAGAGAAAGCACGATATAATATCATTACTCTCCACACTGGGTTCGCTTACGTCGTAAGGCGGTAAACGCTGGATACCAAATATTTGCCATTTTTCTCTTCCATAAGCCGATTTTTTTTTAAATTAGGGAATTTTTTAATTTAAAAATACTATAACATATAAAAAAAATCAAAAAATTGTGGAATCCCCCATTATGCATTTCTGAGAAACAAATGTTTATTAAAAAAAAAAGAAAAAAAAAATTGAAGGGATTCAGCCCGAGGAACACATATTCACTAAATTACACATGTACATACGCCTGGATGAAATTAAAAACATATATTAACAATAGGGTATTCCACTGCATTTTTTTTTAAATTTTTTCTCCGGAAGTACTGCTTTTTTGAAACCCAAATGTGAAATTTTAAGGTGTTTTTCATTTAATTTGAGCGAGATATGATTTTTTGAAATTTACTAAAAATTTTGAATTTTATCGGAATGGTGCGTTTTCCTGTTGATAGATCAGAGTGATGACAATGCTGTCTACTGCTTAAATGTAGAAACATCATCGTTTGTTACAGTACAAATAATATAATTCTTATTCATATGTTATTTGCTGATGTTTGATATTCATATTAGTTATCTTAATTTATTGTTTATTGTTTTATTTCCACATGTATTTAAAAGGTAATATGACAAAACAAACAAAATCACACACAACAATCAGCTGACTGCTCGTCAATGGCGTTCATGCAAGTTCCGGTTTACAGTATCGTTGTGTTAATAAGTTTTGATAGTTGTCATCAGGAAAATCTACGTCATATGCTTTATTATATAAAGTGATTACGAACATTTTTTTTTCATTTTTCTCCTTTTATCTCCCGCTACCCTAGGTAAGGGAGGTATAGAGATAGTGCTATAAATTGCATATAGAGATTTTTGTGAATAAGCACGTTTTGATGTCACCAGAATCCGATTTTAACATTTTAACGCGATTACTCAAATACCATCAATCAGAAAATTTTGAAATTTTGTATACCCATTCTATACCGATGTGGGAAGAGCTCATTAGTTTTTAGTGTATATAAGATAACAGGAAGTATCATTTATACAAGCTTTTAACAGCTTTTCTTGTAAAAAATTCATTGTATATAATTTTTTAGCAACTTTTACTAATAAAAATTGGATATAATGGTACAATATTCAATTCTACGATAACAGCATTTAGTAAATAACTTGAAATAGTAACTTTAAATATTAAATTATAAAATAATATATTTTTGTACATCATCTTGCCTATGCGTCAAACAAAAACATAATATTCAATTTTGACATATTTAAACAAATGTCACTGTCAGGAAGCAATTACATTAAAATTAATAATGAAATCGTGTTAAAAAGATTTTATTGAGTCTAATAAAATTAAGGTTAGTAAAAATAACATATTTTCCATCATACATAAATATTAGATGTACAGAATGATACGACATAAATTAAATGTTTTCAGTACTAAAAATCAAACAGCTGTGAATAAGCACGTGTTATCAAAGTATCAAATATTAGTTTACAACTACACTTTAACGTAATGGATCATGTAAAGCAATAAATATATACAAAGGAACTTAATATAGTTTGCAATATTAGTAAATATGTAGGTATGTATTTAAAATAATAAATAATAAAAATTAAAATGCGGGAGGTTTTGTGTTGACCATATCAGATTTTTTATAGAGTAATCTATTTTACCTACTAAAATAATTTTACTTGTAAATTTTACTATAGTGGAATACCCCATTGTTATGTTTATTTTCCAATTTTCTTTTTTGTAATAACATTAAACATAACTAGTTTATATCTTTCTATAAATTTCACATATCTATTTATTCCTTATATTTAAATTAATTTTACAATTGTAAATATATTCTACGAGTATGATCTACGATGAAGTTTTCCACTAGCCTTCTTATGCTTGATTCATTGGCGGGATTTTTGAAGTTGGCGTCTCATCACCGATGGTGTAAATAAAAATGGTAGACGAAAGACAGATACTAAAGTGACAGCCACATAATTCTCAAATACGAGAGAAAATTTATTTCGTAACGTTAAATTCTAAATTTTTTAGGAAGCACAACTTATTCTAGAAATAGTGAAGGAAAGGAGCAATCATGTATTATTATGTGGTTTATACGGTGTGTCACAACTTCGGGCACAAACTTTGAAAGCATATAGTATTGACAAAATGAGTAAAAAAAAGCTTGATCTACATGAGTCTGATCTTCAGCTGTTTCCGAGAAAGAGGCCATTTTGTAAAAATGCAATGCAATGACAGCAATGATTTCATTGTCATAAGAACAGAGAAATTGTTCATTTCATATAATTTACTTCGCAACTAAATTTGAAGTGAAGATTAAATTTCTTCATAAAACCGGCCCTAAATATTTTTATTCAATTTTGACGTTTTAAACTGATATTATTAACTCCATAGCACAACTACAAGTAACATTTTATTCACATGTGAATTAAAAAATTTGAAATCACTCTCACAAAATTTTAACTCATTCTGCAACAAAAAATACATTTAAAAATAACATCAAGAACGAAAATAACACTCACCATAGTATTTATTAGATATTATCAGCCATTTTCATTATTTTTCACGACACGGCACAAATGACAACAAAAAAGCATGTTAAATTGATGATTTGACGTCTATCAGCGACGATTGTCATGCTCAGCCTACTAACTGATCAGTTTTTTATTTTGTCAAAATTAAATATTATAATGGATTTTATTATTATTTCGTCAAAATTGAATAAAATATTATACAAACCACGTGAGTTAAGAATGTTTATTCACTCAAAGAAATTAGCTAAACTTTCTTCTCGTGAATAAACGTTACCTTAGCTCACTTGGTGTGTAAATATCTATTATCTGTAAAAAGAGACAATACCTGAATATTAAAAATTGCAAAGTGGAAATCAAAAACATGGTTAAAAATAAATATATATTTTGTCAATTTTATTTTATAACTGACAGCTGACAGGTGATATTTTTTCGCTTTTATGAACTTGGTGTGCATTCCGATCAATCAGATAGCAGAATAATATATCCATCTAAAGCAACACTATATGCTCTTAAGGATTGTTCCCGAAGTTGTGAAACAGCATTATACAAGCTTAAATCTTGAAATTAGGGTCATGTTTGCAAACATCTGCTTTGTCATCGGCTCGTCTCGAAATAAAAGGAGTTTTTGAAGTGAAAACTTCTTTGGCGCACCTTGCACACTTTTTCTTGGGCTGTGAACAAAGCTTGTCCGTCACGCGTCATGGTCATTCGAGTCATAGCCAACGTTATTAATACTAGGCCGGAAAATATCACAATATCTGACAAAATATTACTTACATTTGCATTTGTTGTAGATTTTATTTGTTTATAATTTTGAAAACCCGTATTAACAGCGTAACAACGAGATTACAACCGCTAAATTGACTTTTTAAAAGTCTAAATATGACATTTACATGACAACGGGAATAAATCGCGCCCTCATCACCGGTTTTAAAACTAGAGATTTTCGGGTTTTTGACCAGATTAAAAAAATTGAGTTGTTTCCCAGCCTTCTCCCAAAGAAATAATTTTTTTCTTGAAAATTTTATTACAATTTGGTTAGAATCATCGACCTTTAAACTACTAGACGCAGCTTACGTGCAAAACGCTTGTCCCGTCATAACGGTGCAGACACAGTATCTCTATCCTTCAACAATACGGAAGTGAAAAAAAAAATTGATTTGTCCCTAACTTGTTATACTTGGTGCATAATCGCTGAGAGTATAGATTTATTTTTTTTTGTGCATAATTAGTTTTATTATATATTTTTAATAAAATATATTATATACATATTATATTATAGAGAACAAGTAATAATTAATAAGAACTTACATACGAAATGACACAGCTGAACCGCGTACGTACTGGTGACTGCACGAAATATACTGTTTCCCCATTACTTTGTCGAATACATACATCACAACACATATACCTATGTATTGACAGAAATAATTGTAAAAAAATGTTCTCCAAAAAAGTAAATAATACACAGTCACGAAACGTCAAATGTAGATTTTGACAACTATTTAGTGATAGAGAGCGATGTATGGAGGTTTACATATGACTGAAAAAGATGTACAATGAATACGAACGCATGCGCAGTATACTTCAACTGAGAACTTCCATACTGTTGAAGGACAGAATATATATTTCTATCCTTTTATGTTGGAGCATTATTCTAACAATATAAGAATAGGAGACACTTGGTCCATTAGTTTAAAGGCCGATGGTTAGAATGTTCTCAGGAATTAGACATCTTATAAAAAAAAAATATGAATGTAAGCCCAGCACACCATTTAAGTTTATAAAGCTTCCGGGGCAATCAAGAGATGGCATTGTTGTATGATCCTGATAAAACATTCAAAAAGCAACAGAAACGTATGCGAAGTGCTGAATCGTGAAAAATGTTACTAAAGATTCAGTAATTGTGTTTTGTGTATGTAGGTAATGTTGAATAATGTATAGGTATATTATATTTAAAAGAATATAAAACGAAAATCAAAGAAAGCAATTTTTATAATTAATTAATTAATATATCAATCAAGTACACATGAAACAAAATAGTTTTTATGATGTGAATGAGCTGTCATTGATTGTATGAAATATTATAATAAAGTAGAAGTTTTCACTTCGGAGGTGCGGTCTTAAGCACACACAATTCTTTTTAATAATGATGACATCGTTCTTTAAAACGCTCACTCTTGTCGTAGTGAAATCACTTTTTTGTATTAAGTGGTAAATGTAAAGAAGGCACAGCAGTCTTCTTTAACCTTGGCTTTTTAGAAGGTATATCTATAAAAATAATATTTATAAATTATAAATATATATTTTACTTGACTGAAAAAAATAACTTTACCTGGAAGTATAAAATCATCTCTCTGGAAATGTCTCGAGCAAACATGCATGTATTTAGAAGCAGGTTTCCCCATTCTTAATTTCATAACCCATGCTGAATGTCTATCTAATTGCTCAACAAGTCCATGTTCATTTAAAACGGGTACCTTAATTTCACCCCTGTGTGGGAAGTGATGAAAACTTAAATAAGTTTCTCGTCCTTTCTTCGTTGAACAACCATTGACCGAACAACATGTACTGTTTCTGTTTCTGGACTGCGCATAAAAACAATTAGGAATGTTTATGTATACAACGGCACACAAAATTATTCATACACTTTAATGTTACGAATGAAATTCAAAATGAAAAAGGTTTCAAAAAAAAAGAAATTTAAAAAATTAATTAAATTTCTCTTTTATTATTTCAGAATCAATTATACTCATCAAATTAAGACAAAATGTTTAGTTTACTTTCGCCCGGTTTTATAAACGTCAGATAAATTTACTTCCAAAGTAAATAAAATTTATTCCTTCAAATGACGAAATTTTGACAGTAATGTTATAAATGCCATAAAATGATTAAAATTTATTCGAATTTGTTGTACTCGCCGTCAAAAGAGTGTGGACTGATGTTCAACTTGTTCCCTTCTCTGCACCCTGTCCCTTGCACTGCGGTGTTGCCATTTCTTCATAATTCAGCGTTTTCAACATTGTCCCTGAATTGGCAACAGTGTATCTCCAGTCCATATTCATTTGACGGCAACTATAGTTTGAATAAATTTACTATGGAAGTAAATTTATTCTTTATTTATTATTTATTATTATAAAACCGGGGATTTGTGATGCAAACAAATTATACTGGGAGTTTTTTTATCAGTGAATATGGGCGTATATCATTACCATAGTCAATTTAAAATGATTAACAGCAACATATTATCGCTTTTTTTACCTCTCGCTACGAGAGATATTGGAATCATGCTAAAAATCGCATATTAGTGGATAAGCACGTTTTAAGGTTCCTATAATCCGATTATAACATTTTTACGATGATGTCCGTGTGTGTGTATGGATGTTGGAACCACGGTTTCTCAAATTCTATAAGACTTAAAAAATACTTAACTGCAGTTTACTCAATCTGACATTCCAGGAAAGATCTGATTAGATTTTGGTAACAATTGGACAACCGGAAGTAATAGTTTCTTTAAAAAAATCTTCTAAATATTATTTTTTGAAAATTTCTGTTGTTACTAATAATAAAGAATATAAAAATCTCTATCTGATACATTGAACATTTTTATACTATCTTCTTTGGAGTTAAAGATAGAGACATATAAATATATAAAATAATAAGTCTCATACCCCATAGAAAACACGTGGAAAAATTAAAATGTTTGTAATTGACAGATAACTGTGAGTGTCAAAAAAAAGAGACATTACAAAAGATTTTTTCTGGGAAGTACATTTAATATATATTATTTTATTATTAATTAAATATTTATAATTATAGATACATATATTACATACAACTTCCAGAAATACCGCCAATATCATCAATGAATTGGAAGAATCTCGAACATTAGAAGAATAAGAGTGAATAGAATGAATTAAAAATTATAAAAATATATAAAGAAGGTATGTGTTTTTGTGTGTATCAGAAATGTCAAATATGTACAATACTTATATAGCCTAATATGGAAATGGCGAGATGTCTTGTACTGGCCACAACAGATTTTTTAACTGAACATAGGGAGTTGTGAAAGTCATCAAACTGTCATCTGTCAATTTCAGATATTCTTTTTATCGAAAGGGTATTGTCATTTTCAGTTAACTGTATAATTTAATGATTCTTAATATTAATTACCTCATTTGTTCTGATTTTCTTTAAATGCTGTCCTTTGACGCATCCTGAAGTTCTGTTATTATTATATATTTTTCTAATAGTTATTGGACTGTATCGCTTATTAATAGTGGCAGCAAATAAATAGGAAACTTGTCTTATGCCCATATTCATAAACACTCGTATGCCCGTATTCATAAACCCTTGTAAAATTTTAAACGGTTCGTTATAATTTTTATCCAATAAAAACAGTCGACATTGAAAGAAAAATCGAAATTTTATTTGTCAAGTTTGATTCTATTTGTCAAAAATCATAACGGGCCGTTTTGAAACTTTACGAGTGTTTATGAATATGGGCATTAATGTTTCAAAGAGGTTCGTTACAAATTTTGACAAAAGAATCAAACTTTACAAATTACATTTCAATTTTTCTTTCAGTGTCGATTGGTTTTACTGGATAAAAATTATAACGAACCATTTAAAATTTTACGAGTGTAATATGGGCATTATGCCCATATTCATAAACACTCGTAAAGTTTCAAAACGGCACATTATAATTTTTGACAAATAGTATCACACTTGACAAATAAAATTTCGATTTTTCTTTCAATGTCGACTGTTTTGATTGGATAAAAATTTTAACGAACCGTTTAAAATTTTACGAGTGTTTATGAATACGGGCATTAGACTCATACTGGACTTATGATTAGTACTTTTACTTCAATTGTATAGGTACTTCATTTTGAAAGATAATAGTGTGATGACTTTGACAACTGTTGTTAAAAAAAAAAAAAAAATGAATGAGATATTACGTAGCTGTTAATCATTCTAAATGTAACTATGGTAATGACATACACCTAGGTTCACTGATAAAAAAAAAACTCTCGATATATAAAAATTGACACACAAAATTATTCGTACACTTGTTATGAAATGACGTACAGAGGTTGAATCGAATGACAAAACAATAAAGTAAACGAGCAGTGCAAGTCAATGCATCAAGTTGACAGCACGGAACTATTGTCCCCTGGGTGATATTGGCCACACTACTTTTGACATAATATCACAGACATAAACAATGAAGAGATAACAGTGAACTCTATACTACTATGGAACGGAAACGATCGTTGCTGGCGTGGTACTTCATATTCCTAGAAAACCCACAGTATGAGTAGATTTTTCCAAAAAAAATAAAATGAACACAAAGTACAACCAAACTGTACAAAGAATGATGTTTTTGTAACCACTGTTCAGTGAATAATTAGTAAAAGTACTCATTCAGAAATATATTAAAACATGTGGAAAATCATGAGCTGTGCTCTGCGCATGCGTCAACTGGTGGAATTTGTGATAGTCCGCATGACCAGCCCCTTAAAATGCTATAGGTATACACGTTTCCATTCCATATACGTAGAATAGAGTGCACTGGGAGATAATTTCCCGTAATTCGTACTACCGAGTTGTATTCGACACAACAATTCACCGAACAAAATTTGAAAAATTTTAATTTAAAAATATGAATAGCTTATGCTAAAAACATTGCGTTGTTGTGGTAACTGTAAACAAACATGAAAATTTCCAATGGATATTGATTTAACAACTAAAAATCCATTTTTTTGTTATACATGGTGTTATGTAAATAAGTGTATAAGGCTTAACCTATGGTAGAAACTGACCCCATATATAGCAAATCTGGCAATTTTTGTTTAACCTGCTTTCTACAAGAACTGGATGCCTTTAAAACTGCCCAATCACGTCATAGTTCAAAATTTTGTAAAAAAAAAGTAAAAAGCAATATCTTCCCTGGAAAAAATATTGTCAAAACTGACGTTAAACGTTTTTTGCTAAAGTAGAATATGCGTTATGTATGCATGTATGTTTTCTAGATATTTCAACAATAAAAATTATTTTGAATTATGTTATACTCATCTATTTTATTTATTTGTTAGTCTAATTACAGTAAAAATGTTGAAAGAAGTCCGATCAAGGTCATCTATGAATTAAGATTTTGTGCTGTCAAATTTAGTAGTATCTTTTACTTAGTTTTTATGAGGGTACATAATATCTTGTGTACCTCATAAAAATTATGTAAACGACACTACTAAATTTGACAGCATAAAATCTTAATTCATAGATGCAATTTGTAGATAGCCTTGATCGGACTTCTTTCAAAATTTTTACTGTACTTATATTCAATGCTCATAAACATATAGGGTGGTAGCATGAACAAGTGATTAGCTAGGAAATGACTAGCAGTGTTTTAGCGCTATAAATCGTTTATAGATTATTTTAGAAAAAAGTACTTCAAATACCAGTTAAAGAAAAATTAATTGTATTTGAAGTATTTTTCTTTAAAATAATCCATAAACGATTGGCAGCGCTAAAACACTGCTAGTCATCTCCTCCTTAGTC
This sequence comes from Ophonus ardosiacus, assembly GCA_943142095.1. NCBI lineage: Eukaryota > Metazoa > Arthropoda > Insecta > Coleoptera > Carabidae > Ophonus > Ophonus ardosiacus. The sequence continues at coordinate 13,312,550 of OW964836.1, read as the reverse complement.
ATCTACTAATCACAATTCATGCTGCCACCAATAGTTTTTCATTATGAAAATCTGAAATATGCAGCGACGCCAATGATCTTATATGTCATTTGTGACAATTTTTCAAAGAACACATTGATTTTTACTTTTTTACAAAATTTTGAACTGTGATATGATTGGTCAGTTTTAAAAGCCTTCAGTTCTTGTAAAAAGCATGTTAAACAAAAATTATCGTCAGATTTACTGTCTATGGGGTCAGTAGTGACAGCACGCACTTTAAAATCCTATCAAATGAGGCATTTGTTTTCGCTTTTCACCACGAAGCGAAAACTTGGTAGCATGCGTGTCTCAAAATATTCGCCTGCAAGCGTACGACTCGAGGCGAAAGTGTCAAAGTAACGTCATTATTTTACCACAATTCTATTCAAAGCCAATTTATATATAATTTTTACATTTATTATATACAACTGTCATAATATTTTTTATTTTAATAGTATCAAATCCAAAAAATTTCGAAACTAAAAGCGAATCTAAAGTGCATGCTACCAAGATTCGTAAAATTGAAATCGCATTCACCTACTTTCTATAATAGTATTCTAAAGTGCGTGCTACCACTGCAGGTCTACCTAGGATTAAACGTTGTACACTTACTGACATAACACATAACAACATACTTGATTCGTTAAAATTTTTAACTAGTTGTTAAAAATTAATCACTGAGTTTCAGAATAGGCCCGATTATTTGGCATATCTACATCGTTTCTGCATTTTTCTGGCATTTTTTCGCGATGGATGGAAGATTTGGAAAAGCAGAAATACAGAAATAAACGAGGCAATCAAAAATTTAATACCAGTCAATACCCGCAAAACACATAGGTCATGTTGGCTACAGTTCGAAAAATTTTGTTCCGAAAGGGGCTATTCGCTGGATCAAGTTTTGCCAATCTAAGAACTTAATAATATGCTAAAGGACTATGGTTTCAATATGAAAAGAAGGGGCGGGGAGGACAACAAGGGAATAAAAATATTGTGGAACATGACAGCCAAACTTTTACAAGCGCTGTTACAATGTTGACAAAATCTGGTATTGGTGAGCAAGAAGTAATTAAAATAACTGTACAACCAGGAGCACCAATCAAACCATACTTGCAGCTTGATCACCAGTACCATTCACGATTAATAGACTATTTTCAAATATTAAAGGAATAGTAGGACTAAATTTCTAAATTAATCTAAATCCTCTTTACTTTGATATTTACATGTAAAATTGAATTGTACGAATAAATTTGTAAGCCATTGTATTTAATAGTGCTGTCAAAAACCGTTGAAAATGGTAACCGGTTAACCGTGACAACGTACCATAGTTAACCGGGTAACCGCGGTTATTCTTCTAACCGCGGTTAACCAGGTAACCGCGGTTAACCAGGTAACCGCGGTTAATCGGCAACTTGCAATTAACGGCTAACCGCTATTAACCGTTTTCTAAGAATGATTATTGTGCTTAAGCTGAGGTTTTTGTTGTTATACTTATTCATTTTTGACCAATTATTTTCACATTGTCCATATCAGTAAAGTTACGGAGTACATTCGCACGTGCTCGTGAATGATCCGACAACCGCTGGGCGCTAGTAGAATAGTGTACCATTATTTACAAAAATACAATACAAAAATAATAATTCAAAGCAAAATTACCATATAAACTAATCAGAATCAATTGCGTGTTTTTTTAAAAAAGTTCATTGTCTAATTATTTTTAAATTATTTTATTTAAATTTAGTTAAATATTTAATAAAATTATCACGGTTAAATTGCAAAATACAAATGTATGTGTGTTTTGCTACTACAGTTTCTTGTCATAAATAAAGCAAAGACATTTTATTTACTAAAGTAGTTCCATACATATTGTACCTCAAACGTAAGTGACAAAAAATATCAATATTGATTTACATTTTCATTGATTCATGGCTTATTGCCGAATAACGTTCAACCAGTTTTTCAAGATTAGTCGGTTAACCGGTTGTTGTCGACTCTTCGCGGTTTACCATTTTTGTCGGCTATTCGCGGTTAAACGGTTTTGTGGCTATTCGCGGCTAACCGGTTTTTAATATCTTAAAAACCGCATAAACCGGCTAACCGGTTAACCGGATACTTTTGATGTTTTGACAGCACTAGTATTTAAATCTGTTTATTATGAAATACTTAATTACTTTCGAGTAACTACATAGAACTTTTCATTTTACTTTTAATTAAGCAATAATTCGAAAAAAAAGTCATGAACTCTTAACTGACAGGAATTTAGCCTTGGTTTGGTATCTGTCTTTCACTAGTTCTAGTGTTCGTCGCTAAATGTCTCACGCTTAATTTGAGTGGCTATTAGTTTTAAATATTTAATTAATAATAAAATAAGAAATATTAAATGTAGTCGCAGAAAAAACCTGATAACCATCACAGCCGTTAAGTGCATACCACACTACGTCTCGGTATACAAACGTTGTTCTCTAGCGGTAAACTGCACTTAATGACCTAATACTAAATAACTATTCTACACGATTTTTTTGTTTTTTAATCTTTACCTAATGGGTTTGTAACGCAATATGTTATGTTTACAAATTACTGATTGGTAAGTGATTATGATTATTTACCACTCAGGGGGCGAGGCGGTAAGTAAATAAAACAACGATCAAAGCTTACTTTAACCCTCCATTACACGCGCCAATCGGGAAGCGTTCCAAAACTGTGAGAATTTAATTTAAAAGTTAATTTATTAATTTAAAAAAACACGTTCAACAAGTAACAATTAAAGCCTATTTTCAAATGGTTCACCTTCCCAGACTCACTCTGTATAAACTATATACCTATGTGAAATATTAAATTATTGTGCTAATCATGCTACACAGTTGTCGCAATATACTACTTATAGAATGTTCTCTACAATGATATTTTTCACAATCATTACATTTTGTTCTAGATTTTCTATTTTTGCGCGAAGGTTAATTAGCGCATTGACCTTCTAAACTGCCGGAACACTTTACATCAAATATAGTTATTTTAAAAATCTCTTTGAGTCCGCATTTTGTGTCATTGGGAATGTATTCTTCAACTTTTCTTTTTTACAAAATCGGCAAAAAGTTTCATTACAAGTTGTCGTAAATACTGCCGGCGAGTAACTGCATTTTTTACAAATTATACATATGTTTGTATGAGTAAACGATTTACGAGGGGGTGCTCCAATAACCTGATTTATTTTCAGACGGATGGTGTCTTTACTAGACACCCGTTTGGATCTGTTTCCCAGGCGTCATTCTTGAGGAAATATCTGAGCGATCAGTGCGATTTTTTTGTTAGCGCTATTTGACGAGTTCTGTGATTTTTGCAATAGCAGATATTAAAGTTTTATCTCCCGTTAGCGAAATCAGCAACAGAGACTGTCACAATGCTTCGGAGGGCTTATGGTGAGGAAGCTTTGAGACAAGCAATGGTTTACGAAAAGTTTTCTCGTCTTAAAAGTGGTCGAAAATTAATTAAAGATAAACCTGGATCGGGACGTGTTTAGACTTCGAAAACGGACCAAAACATTGAAAATCCATAATACGATCATCTCTGATCGTCGTAGAACAATCGGTAAATTGGAGGACCCCAGTGAAATATCCAATTATGCCAATGAATTTTGACTTCAAATTTGAAGATGAAACGTGTCGCAGCAAAAATCGTTGCAGGTGTGCTTTCCGACGAGCAGAGAGACACCATTGCTGCTGATTTTCCTAAAAAGAGAACTTGATGTTAACACAGTCTTTAATGTCGACCATTACAAAATCGCCGAACACGTCAAACTGCGCTTACGAAAAAAAAAACACACTGACCTCTCCAGTTCAGATATATCGCTAAGGATAACGCTTGGGAAACAGATCCAAAAGGGTGTGTAACTTTTTCGCAGTTTATCGTTTACATGTACCCTTCCCCTAGAGTTATAAAATGAGATTATATCTGGTTTATATTCTTCACTAGTGTTTTTGTCCATACTGTCGTTAAAGTGCATTGTTGATAACAATGTAACGTACTTATTGCTTTTTGGTTTATACGACACGATTGTACAGTCTTCGGTAAATCCGCATATTGAACTCTTTACTGGTCTGGCCTTTATATGAGATGTAAAAAATGAAGGCAACTCTTTGTTATTCCGCCTTAGTGTAACTACCATTGTTAGCCCCATGCTAAGTCCATGGGAAGTGATACTGAGGTAAAATAATTATCGGTAGTAATATTTCTAAAGGAACCTCTAAAGTGGTTCATCAATCTCTTTACTATTTCACCTGGTCGATTATCCAACAGATAAGGACCATCATCCTGTTTTCCAACGAATACTTCCAAATTTGAACAGTAAAAAGTTTCAGCATCGGTGCAAGCCCAGATTTTTATGCCCTATTTTATTAAGAAATGATAAATAATTTGTATAATAAATGGTCAGTATATATCCATATTTTGGTCAGTATAAATAATAAAATGACAGTAATATTCGTGAATGGTCAGTATTCTGTATATAAACATGTTGTTCATGTTAGGCTGGGTTAAGTTATTATTAGGTCAGGATATGTATTCGTAAACATGGATGAAACATGGGTCTATCACTTCACACTTGAAGCGAAGAAACAGTCAAAACAATGTACTGAAAGGTGAGAATCGGCTCCAAAGAAGGCGAAGAGAATTCCATCTGCAGGCAAGGTAGTGGCGTCAGTATTTTGAGATGCGCGTGGGATAATTTTCATTATCTTAAAAAAAAAAACTGCAAACTTATTGCAGCGTTTGAGCGATGAAATTAAGAAAAACAGCCGCATTTGACAAAAAAAGCCTTGTTTTAAGACTGACATTTTATTATAAATACTGACCATTAATATCACTTACCGACGTTTTATTGAAAATACTGACATTTTTTTTTTTAAATACTGACCAAAATTGTTTGATGATATTGACCCGATAGCAGCCTTTATCTGGTTTATTAAGCATATGAACCCTGAATGAGCATCATCCCCTAAATTCGGATAACATTTTACCCACGGTGGCACAGGCCTCAGAACTATAATTTTTTCGGCATCTAGCAGAAAAATCGTCCAAAATATCCCTAATAAACGATAATTTATCTAATTGTTTTTTCTTTTCTTGTAATATCTGTCATATAGTCAAACCGTAGCATACGAAGTAGAAACCTGAACTGATTTACCTCCATAATCAATCGAAATATTTCAATGCCTGTCCCATCTTGTTTCCAGAAATATAATATATTCTGGTGAGTAGAACGTTGCACACCAGCAAGCCAAATAGCGCTTGTATTTTCAATAAATCTGTCTCTTTCGCATTCGTGTCACGAGTATAGTTTTCCCTTGTTTGTCGAATTTTTATATTAGTACATTCGACGATTTTAATCAGAATATCATCAAGGAAAAACAAATTTCAGCTTTGCTTTATATCTGTTGCATTCTTTGCATCGTTTATTGGTCCAGCTGTTTGAATTAGTATGTACTTGTTTCTAATACGGGAAGTTACTTTTGTAAGAGGTTGTTTTTCCCATCGACTGGTTTTATCTCTTCCTATCACAAAAGTACATCCATAAGAAACACTCTCCTCATCAGAAGAAAAACTCAGTTCAGACACAATACCATGACGTCACTATAGATATAATCATCTTCATCCTCATTGTTGCTTTCAGAATCCTCCTCCGAATATATTATTATTAAAATTTAAAAGAAATATTCCTTCACAATTTAAAACTACCAGAGAAACTATTACATGAAAAGTTCGAAGACAACTGAATGTCTAATATTAGTAAATCTACCAAATATAAGACGAGGGTTCCCCTAAGAAGATTAAAAATTCGTATCACAATAACAGTCATAACGGGATATCCCTGCATTATCACCACTTTCCGACAACTTAATTATTGTAAAAGCAACGTCACTGGCCTGAATCGATTATTATCGTAAAATTTCAGATGAATTTGTACATCTTTTCAATTAGCTTAAATTTGCAAAAAAATATTTGGACATGTTAACTTTTGCATGGAAAAATTGGGACATGTTAATTTTTGCATGGAAAAATTAGGAAATGTTGAGTTTTGTTATTATTAAGAAATTAAGATTAATTTAACTTTCATGGATTCATGGATTCCAGTAGGTACATAATACTTTTCGTTTAAAGGTGAACTCCTGTATCAAATTCTTCACAATCACTCCTCATAATCTTCATTTTCATGTTTACATTCTAGAGTGTTTATTAAAACTTTTTTGTATCATTCAAGCTCTTCTATCTCTTGCCACGTATCTCCAAATTGCAGTCTTAGAAGATGGTCTACATCCTTTTTTTATCTCTACTTATTTTATTAATATTTTTTAGTACATCCATTTCCAAATTTCTGTCATTCTTTCCTCTTTTCAAGAGACGTACGTATTGTTCCAAATCACTATCGAATCTATAATATCCTTGTCCTGTATTCTCTATTTTCTCCCATATATTTCTTTATATGAATCCTTTTAGTAATTTTTTTATAAATTTTGTAGTTCTTTGATATTATATATTTTCCATTCTTTCCCTAACCTCATTACTCTTCCTATACCTACTTCTGTATAAATCTTCATATTCAATTTTATATGAACATTATATGGTGGACATGTATAGTTTCGTTTGAAATTATTAAAACTGTACTACTTATTCAAAGGACATGTTAAGTTTTGGTCAAAACATAAAAATTTTCAACCCATAGTTAACATGTCCAGTGGACATATTAACTTTTGAATGAAACTCAATTTTTATTATTAAGTTTGCATGGGACATGTTACAGTTTTCTTGAAACCGAGCATGCCAATCGATTCGGATGACTAGATTTAATGCGAACACATGTATAACTAATTTTTTTACAAAAAATGGACATATCAACTTTTGAATGAACACTACTCAACTATAGCAACACTACTGTCTCCTAATATCATTCTCAACATATTTCATGAAATAGATTGAAATAATTTTTTTAATATTTTTCTTTTTTCCTGTATTCATTAAATTAATTTGACAAGGGAAAGTAGTTTTAATAAAAATAAATGAAAATATGTGCCTAATGTAGACAAAGCAAATATCCCTAGAAATAAGGTTCGTAGGGAATCGCTCAAAACAGCTGCAGACACGTGTTTCGCTCTTATTAGAGTTCATCAGTACAGCATAGTTAGTTAATAGGTGGACATTAACTAGAAGTAAAAAATATGACAACTTGTAACAGTACCAGCAAGCAGCCAAATACACAATTGTTGCATACCGTCAGTGTATTCACGAATTTGTGGAATAAATACGACGGAGCAGCGGCGGTAATTTATAACCATCCACCAGACCCGTTACTTGGACCCTAAGGTAAATATATGAAAGTATTCTATCGTGAGCGCAAAGTTTTAAAACTAGAAAAAATGTTCGTACGTAATAAGAGCGAAACACGTGTCTGCAGCTGTTTTGAGCGATTCCCTACGAACATTTTTTCTAGTTTTATAACTTTGCGCTCACGATAGAATATTTTCCTAGAAATAACTGTTTGAGAAGTATAATCTACTCGGGCCTGTGTGACGTCACAAATAATTTCATACATACAAAAATAGACCAGAAAAGTAATATTAGAATTTGCCTTTGGCGCGAAATCATAGTTTGAATTCCCTAGTGTATGTTTCATATGGGAGTTTGATTGTTCAGACAAAAAAGATATTTTATAAAAAAAAAAATTAAGTAAATCTTGGAAAATTATTTCAAATTAAAATGGAAGGTGCAAGCCGAAAAATAACGTATGTCGTTGATAGTCCCTCACCCGCCAGTAAACGGGTGTAGTAACTTTGTATTTTTGTTCAGAAAATTATAAACTTTACATAGTTCATGTGAATATTGTTCAAATATGGAAATAAAGGATCGATCTCGGTGCTACATATAATTCTTTGCATAAAGCATCAATTTTATGAAAACTTCGCTGGCGTGGTTAGTGTGGCTTCGCTGGCGTGGTTATGGTTAGTGTGGCTTCGCTGGCGTGGTTATGGTTAGTGTGGCTTTGCTGACGCGTCTTAAAATTTGTCTTGCGCGGAGTGGCGCGACTTTGTGTTGATGCGCTTGCGCTGTGCAATGAAAGATAAAACTGTTATTGGAGCTGTCAGAAGTTATCACAATATTTTAATAGTATTTTATTAAATAAAATAAAGAAATGGACAGGCAAAGAAGAAGTAGACCTTTACTTTTATTGTAACTATAATAAAAAATATATTTTATGAAGAGAAACGAAACACATTTCTATATAAAATAATAAAATATTTTTAGACGACCATTGTGATAAGTATGACATATCAACGTAGTATCCTAACACTGAAAGTTGAACTTATGACATTAGTGTTACGATATGTTTCATATCGTAATAGTTGACACGGTTGCTAGGTTACTATGTCATTATTTTCTGGCTATATGTATACATTATTCATTTGTCAGCTGTCCGTACGTTTGAACCTAAATTTCAGTTTTGAAAAAAAAAGTAAAATTTATTTACGCTCGTCTAACAAATAATGTTCATAACTTGTATGAAATTCAAATATCTTAGCTCGTGTGTATTGACTTGCACTCCGCTACGCGTCGTGCGTAAATTTACACGCATGATATTTGGTATTTTTCATAACTTTTTACGAAAATAACTATAAAACGTATGCTAAAGTTGTTAAAGCAACGCCTCTTAGTCGTGAGTGTGCTCGGGGTTCTGGGTTCGAATTCCACTAAGGCATGAATGTTTGTGTATGTCAACGTACTCAGTAACTGGGATTTAATCCTGTTGAGAAAGAAAGAAAAAGGTTTAAGGAATATGTAGTATTGTATATTGTATACGTACTGGATGCTCCATGATATACTATCTACAACATATTTATTAAGATATTGGAAAATCCAAAACAAGTGCTATTTTTTCTTTATTACAGCTCTTGGAACACTGCTTCACTTCCTCTTTTCTTCGGCGAATACTTTTCCATTGTTTCTGACATACAGAATGGAATGCGAAATTGGAAACACCTTTTGTCTCGGAAGTTACTGTAAATACCGAAAAATGTTTAAATATTTTTTTTAGTACTTTTAATAAGCTTACTAAATCTGTATAAATTTAGTAAAAAAATGTTTAATTTTCGTAGATATTGCCATATTAGTATTTTTTAAATGAAATATCTTGTATATTATGGCACTAATTAATAGAAAATAATTTTTGCTTTAAAAAAGTTTAAGGGTTCTTACCTTTTGAGATATTAATGAAAATATTTAAATGTTTCTTTTCAAAATAAAGGGTGTGTTGAAAACAAAATTACTATTAAAAATAATGTACAAAATAAATAATTATTTTATTATCATAGTAGCTCGTAGATAAATACAAAATAAATGTTATCGAACTACAAAAAATGTTCAAAATTACCACCGTATTCTCGCATAAATAAAGCCTTTTTAATAAATTTTGTTTTACATTATTTGTATTTAATTCAACAACAACTCGTCTTATTCTGTTTTTAAGTTCGTCGAGTGTAGCAACGGATATTACATAAATTTCATTTTTGATAGCTCCCCATAGAAACAAATCTCAAGGCAGATCAGGAAATCTTACGGGCCACGATGTAGGGCCTGTGTTGCCAATGCCAATACAGGAATTTGGAAATACTTAATTTAAATACGCAGTTACATCCAATTAATTGTTGCACTATCTTGTTGAAATATCATTCTGCGTCTAACTACTAATGGCATATCATCCAAATAATCTTGAAATTAAATTTGCAAAAAAATTAAGTATCTCTGTGATGTTAATATGCCGTCATAAAGATATGGACCCAAAATAGTGTTATTTGTAATACCGCACCATACATTAATTGAAAAGCGTATTTGAAAATTTGAAATAAATGTTTCACGTGAATTTGTTTCTACAATAATGCCAATAATGTATACCATCGTTAGAGAAATTTGATTCATCTGACCATGAATTATGATTATGAATTGAATTTTTCGGGTAAACAATGAAATATCACAATACATCAACTTCTAAATTTTCATTTATCTCACGTGTTTCGTAATTTCTTAATACTGATCCAGTCCTACGCAGCTTTCTTTCTAATTTGAATAAATACGAATGATTTGGATAAAAGCGATCCGGATATTGTTGTCTGTATAATTGCAGGGCTTGTCTTGAATTATTATTTGATAAATAATAACAATTTATCGTAACTAACTTCTCATTAATTGAATAATCCGCCATTATTGACACAAAATAATAATTGTATGAATGCAACAAATTTTTTTTTTTTTTTTTTAGCTCAAATACAATACAAAATAACTCAACTGTCAACAAATTTTGTTTTCAACGCACACTTTATTTTAAGAAGAAACATTCACATATTTTCATTAATATCTCAAAAACTATCAGGGTTAGAAGGTAAGAACCCTTAATCTTTTTTAAAGCTAAAATTATTTTCTATTAATTAGTGTAATAATATACAGGTATTCCATTTAAAAAAAATAGTACAAATATGGCAATATCTACGAAAATTAAACCTTTTTTACCAAAGTTATACAGATTTAGTTATCTTATTAAGAGTACTAAAAACTTTATTTAAACAATTTTTCGCTATCTATAATAACTTCCAAGAAAAAAGTTGTTTCCAATTTCACACTCCACTGCGTAGATCAACTGAAAATTATAAAGTGCATAATAAAATGTTTATGTTGTAAATCATGTGAAATACTTACGTTCACTACTTGTATCTTATACTACTTGATACCACAATTCCATTCAAACTAATTTAAATTTTTTTTCTACTCCCTACTGTATATTGGCAACATTCCTTCATACTGTCATGTACGGATATATGTATATATTATATCCACACCGTGCGGATATGAAATTCAAAACCAAATCGTCAAGTCAAGAATGTTCGTAAATTTTTATTTCTTATTCCATTGCATCAAATAATTAAAATTAAAGCACATATAATGCAATTAATTATAATTAAATCTCAAAGAATATTTAAATGCAATCGTGAAAAAGAGGTTATTTTTTTCAATTTGTGCATTGGTAACATTGATCTTCTTGTTACAAATCTCATGTCAAAAATTATTGTCATAATCACACTTGTTTGCATCGAACAAAAAAAAACGCCTTCAGACTAGTGTGAGTAGTGAGTAAAGTGATTATAATAATGCATAATAGTGAAAATAAAGAAATAGACATAACATGTACCCCACCAGGTATACGTGAGTGTACCCGAGGCTATATGTCAGACTTTTATGCCAGCTAAATCTCATATCTCTAATAATAACGCAATGTCTGTATATTTTTTTATTTGGTCGTAGAAAAAGTATACTGTACAACTCAAGTGGAATGCCCATATCGCACGAGAACGAATTTACAGGCACGACCATATCCACTCTTGTTGTACAAACTACTATTGTAGTTGTAATTTAGATGCTGCATGTTATACACACGAATTGATTTTTCTTCAGTCTTCCGTGTTCACATTTATAGTAGTTAGGTCATATCATGTATCAACAAAAACAGACTTGAGTAGAATGACACTTAAGAATACAAATGTACGCATGCGCGCCGGCTTCAAACTTGAAACATTTTCAACTTTCGAGCCGCGCTACCAAATCCAAACCATGGCGCGAGTTTGTGCAAATCAAACAATCCTATTGATTCACTCGCCGAATCCACGCCAGGGAAACCATCATGAAATTGATGCTTAAGAGATTTAATTTTATGAGATTTCTCGGCCTTTAAAGTTGAGCAAACATTTCTCCCCGGGAATCAAATTATATTCTCAGCATTATTTTAACATCACGTTTTCACCAACACTCCCAGATTTTTATATACATATTACCAGAAAATTAAAAAAAAAAAAAAAGAAATAGGTAGAACACCCTATTTAATATGGACGTTTTATTTAAGTTTTTTTATGGTTTCTGCACGGAAAAGCCCCAGAGCGTGTAACGGAGGGTTAAAATGACAACTAATATTTTGTCAAAATTCTTCTTTTTAAATTTAAATTTTGTTATTGCGTCGATCGTGCACAAAACGTAATAATTACTGCGGTCATTATGGTGCTTCCTACCGGTATCGCAAAATCATCCTCAACCGGTAGGAAGCACTTACTCCCCTTATAGGACAATCGGCAGGAGGTTTATTATGGAAATAATTGGTGGCAAGATGGAGTAAAATTTTATTCTCTTTCTTGGGACCTCCAAAAAGACACTAATTTTGCACGGTTTGGCGACCCCGGATTTTGCCCCCATATTGAAAAAAACCACGTGAAAAAAACCATTTTTACTAATTTTCATGAATATCTCTGTTTGGATTAAGTTTAGAGCAAAATATGAAGTTACTGAAAATAAAGTAATAAAATTTTCTACAACACAGTTTTTATTGTTAATTGATTGGTTACACAGTTAAAGTTATTCAAAGCACGAGTGTTAAAAAAACGGTAAAAAAAATTGTGTGCATATAGTACTGACCAAATTGAGTAAAAAAAAGCTTAATCAACATGGGTCCGACCTTAAATAGTTCCTGAAATATAAGGCAGTGAAAAATGAGTTTATCTCTGCTATCTCTAAAACTATAAGAGTTACGACTTCGATTAAATAAGAGTTTTTCTTTACCTTTCAGAGGTCATCTTTGATGTGCTTTTGTTTTTCAAAATTTAATACTGCTAACTTACATTTTCTTTTGTAGTACTTTTGGTAGAAGTCTTACAACGTGTGGGGATTTTTGTAAACCACTCGGACCAGGTTGAGGACTCTCAGTTTGCCTATTAATATCAATTAATGCATCACTTAATACACTTAATGTGTTGCTTACTTTTTGTTCAAGACTTTCTAGTCTATCAATGACGTATGACCCTAAAAAATCAAGGTCTCCAAATATATTTTGTTGAAAAGGACATATACCACACGACGTAAACCCCGCCAGTATATTTGAAGCAGTGGCAGCCAGTGGTAAAACCTTAGTAATAATTTCTGGGATATCATAAATTGTCATTGGTGAACCAGGATGGTTGATCATCTATTGTACAATTTCGCAAATGACATATTTTTCCAATGATCCATATACTGACCGATCCAATGGTTGTAATCGGTGAGTGCAGTATAGCGGAAATGAAAGCATAACTACACCGTTATTTTTTGCAAATTTGAGTCCCTCAAGTGACAGATGGGATCCATGATTATCCAAAAGAAGCAAACATAGTTTTTCTTTGCTGGATTTTACGTGATTATGAAAATGCTTCAAAAACTCGTAAAACAAATCTTTAGTCATCCATTCTGAAGGAATACTTCCACCTTGGCAACCAGGTGGTCCATCTCTAATGAAATGGTTTTCGAAATGAACACGTGGGAATGCAAAAATGGTGGAATTGTATTACCCGTTCCAGACACAGCAACTGCCAAAGTTACTAATGAACCCCTCAGCTGACGTTACTGCTCCTACTTGTTTGAAACCATGACGCACAATTATTTTATTGGGTTTCTGTACTGTGGTTACACCAGTTTCATCCATATTCCACGTATCATGTGGCTGAATATTGTGCCTTATTAAAATATTTTGCAAATTATCAAAAAACTGATCTATATTATGCTTGTTAAAGCTAGTTGCACGTGCAAAGCTCTTTGCTTCGGGCGATCTTAAAGACAAATTACTGTGGCGTTTCATTAATGCTGTGAACCAGTCTGCACCGGCTTGCTTACTATTCGCCCAATTATTTGGTATCTTTAGTTATTTGCAACAGCTAATTCATAAGCAATCTTTCGTACTTCGGTTGGATGTAGATCATAATAAATTTCAGATACCTGTAGTAAGTATGCTTCTAATTCATTTTCTAGTTCATCTGAAATAATTTGCCGTTTTTTTTTTTTGTATCCTACAGTAGTTTTGGGAGGTGTATTGCTATTAATTCGGTCCTCCGTTATTTTGATGCAATATCGGGTAAGGATACGATATTTAATGTCAAAATATTTAGCAACACTTCTGATTTCCCTATTACTTACTGCACGTAACATTAATTCCGGGGTCACTTTACCCCTCGTCGTCTTTATTTATATATATATATATATATATATATATATATATATATATATATATATATATATATATATATATAGTTAAGGAGGAAAATATCGTGGGTGTGTCAGTGGATTGTGGGCTTTAATTAAAGTTGATTTCTTTTAAAATCTGTCAAGCTTTCGTGTATTTAGTTTTTTACACATCATCAGGACACTGAAGTAAAAATACAAATAATTTTACAAGTGTATAAAATAATTTGATTTTTAAGAAAACTTACGTTTTGGTGAAGTTGTTTATAAGTCATTGATTTTATAAAACAGAAGAATTTTGACATTATTTTAGTTAAAATTTACAAAAATAAAACTTATAATAATTTTGACTGTATCACATGTTTAAGTACGTTGTAGTTGCGCAACAAGTTATATTTTGTTTTGGTGTAATGTTGGTACAGGATGTGAAATGGGCGGTAAATTTTAAAGCGGTTTAATTTGAAATAGGTGTAGCCATGTCAACGTTCAAGTTTCAGTATCATGGTTTTGAAGTATTCTGTTGTTATTAATAAGTTTAAACAAATTACAATATATAGGGCTCAGGTTATCAATGTCAGTTTTTTTGTTCATAGTATTGTTGGTATTTTGTATATGATACATTTCCAAAAACGATCGTTTATTGTAATTTTTTTCTGTATCTAATATGTCTGTATTGTCAAAGTCCATGGTATGTTTGTTTGTTACGCAATGTTGGGATAAGGATGTTGCATGAGGTTTTCTTTTTATATCGCTTTTATGTGAAGTAATTCTGCCAGAAAGTTGTCTGGATGTGTGCCCGATATAACATAAATTGCAATTTTGACATGGGATTTTGTATACGATGTTAGAATTTTGCATTTTTGGTGTTTTTTCTTTTAGTTTACTGAATATTGTTTTAACTGTGAGACAACTTTTGTTAGCTATGCGTACTGTGTCGTCCTGGACTATGTTGGTTATGTTTTTGGTAATCTTGTTTATGTATGGAAGTGAGCAGTATTTTATATTGTTATTGTCAGTCTGTATGTCGTTATTGTTGGTTTCAGTATTTGATTGTGTGTCGGTTTGTATTGTATTGAATTGTTGTTCATTGAACAGTAACACGTTCAGCAAGTTTTTTGGGTAAGCATTTTTGATTAACACTTCTCTAAGTTTACGTAAATTTTCTTGGTGGTACGAATGATGTGAGATCTTCAGAATTTTGTTTTTTAGTGCTCGAACGACGTTGATTTTCATTTGTAGAGGTTGTTCAGAATGAAAGTGGACATAACTGAACAACCTCTACAAATGAAAATCAACGTCGTTCGAGCACTAAAAAACAAAATTCTGAAGATCTCACATCATTCGTACCACCAAGAAAATTTACGTAAACTTAGAGAAGTGTTAATCAAAAATGCTTACCCAAAAAACTTGCTGAACGTGTTACTGTTCAATGAACAACAATTCAATACAATACAAACCGACACACAATCAAATACTGAAACCAACAATAACGACATACAGACTGACAATAACAATATAAAATACTGCTCACTTCCATACATAAACAAGATTACCAAAAACATAACCAACATAGTCCAGGACGACACAGTACGCATAGCTAACAAAAGTTGTCTCACAGTTAAAACAATATTCAGTAAACTAAAAGAAAAAACACCAAAAATGCAAAATTCTAACATCGTATACAAAATCCCATGTCAAAATTGCAATTTATGTTATATCGGGCACACATCCAGACAACTTTCTGGCAGAATTACTTCACATAAAAGCGATATAAAAAGAAAACCTCATGCAACATCCTTATCCCAACATTGCGTAACAAACAAACATACCATGGACTTTGACAATACAGACATATTAGATACAGAAAAAAATTACAATAAACGATCGTTTTTGGAAATGTATCATATACAAAATACCAACAATACTATGAACAAAAAAACTGACATTGATAACCTGAGCCCTATATATTGTAATTTGTTTAAACTTATTAATAACAACAGAATACTTCAAAACCATGATACTGAAACTTGAACGTTGACATGGCTACACCTATTTCAAATTAAACCGCTTTAAAATTTACCGCCCATTTCACATCCTGTACCAACATTACACCAAAACAAAATATAACTTGTTGCGCAACTACAACGTACTTAAACATGTGATACAGTCAAAATTATTATAAGTTTTATTTTTGTAAATTTTAACTAAAATAATGTCAAAATTCTTCTGTTTTATAAAATCAATGACTTATAAACAACTTCACCAAAACGTAAGTTTTCTTAAAAATCAAATTATTTTATACACTTGTAAAATTATTTGTATTTTTACTTCAGTGTCCTGATGATGTGTAAAAAACTAAATACACGAAAGCTTGACAGATTTTAAAAGAAATCAACTTTAATTAAAGCCCACAATCCACTGACACACCCACGATATTTTCCTCCTTAACTAATCGAAACAGTGACGATTACACTCCACATATATATATATATATATATATATATATATATATATATATATATATATATATATATATATATACAGGGTGTCTCTTAAATAGGGAGACATGGCTTAACCACAGATTCCTGAGGCTAAAATAATACAATTTAGATTAAATTTATTTTTAAAAAATTCACGATGTAGTCACTCAGGTTTTATTTTTTTCTGTCTGAACCGTAACAGATATCACAAATTACACAAAGAAAGAAAAGTTTACTAATGAATGTATATTTCTGAAAAAAAATAATTTCACGTAATCGGCGTGGCCATTAAAAAGTTATGGTCTAATCAATGTTGGGACACCTACGTTTCATACACTAATGGTTCACTAATAATAACAAGTATCATCTTAAAGGATGACTTATAACCATATAAACTGTCATGCCAAATTTCATCCAAATCGAATAAAGCGTCCGATTTGGATGAAATTTGATATGACAGTTTATATGGTTATAGGTCATCTTTTAAGGTGATACTTGTTATTATTAGTGAACCACTAGTGTATGAAACTTAGGTGACCCAACATTAATTAGACCGTAACTTTTTAATGGCAATGCCGAAAACGTGAAATTATTTTTCTTCGGAAAGATACATTCAATAGTAAACTTTTGTCTCTCCGTGTAATTTGTGATATCTGTTACGGTTCACACAGAAAAAAATAAAATCTTAGTGTCTGCACTGCTAAATTTTTAAAATAAATTTAATCTAGCAGTCTATCCAAATGTCAAACAAGTAATTTTTAATGACAGTAACAATTGTTTTACGGGTTGTCAAAAATTTTCTTCGCAATATTCTAAAATTAGTAACATCCGTGTGTTCGGCCTAATAGTATTTTACTACCATTATTATAAATAAGACGATTACATATCTTAGATTACTCCTAAACAAGTTGTAAAGATTGACAACTCGTTACTGTCATTAAAAATTACTTGTTTGACATTTGGATAGACTGCTAGATTAAATTTATTTTAAAAATTTAGCAGTGTAGACACTCAGATTTTATTTTTTTCTGTGTGAACCGTAACAGATATCACAAATTACACACAGAGAGAAAAGTTTACTATTGAATGTATCTTTCTGAGGAAAAATAATTTGACGTTTTCGGCATTGCCATTAAAAAGTTACGGTCTAATTAATGTTGGAAGACCTAAGTTTCATACACTAGTGGTTTACTAATAATAACAAGTATCACCTTAAAAGATGACTTATAAGCATATAAACTGTCATACCAAATTTCATCCAAATCGAATAAAGCATCCGAATATTATAAGCAAAATTAATTTTTATTCGAAGAACTTTGAAGCAGAATTCTGGCTAAATGGTACACTTTCCGGTAGAAGCAAGTTTGGTTAAATCGTCTTATTTTAGCCTCAGGAATCTGTGGTTAAGCCATGTCCCCCTATTTAAGAGACACCCTGTATATATATATATATATATATATATATATATATATATATATATATATATATATATATATATATATATATATACAGGGTGTTAATACTAAGTCGTTACACCCGAAAATGGTAGTTAGAACTCATTAAAATAAACAACTTTTCTTAGTTCCAATTTTTGATTTGGTGCCCCGGTTCGTATTTATTGGAGTTCTTTTGTTTTTCGAAAAATAGTCATAACTCCCTTATGTTAAGGACTATTGAATTTTTTTTTTCTTTCAAATGTACCTTTAGGCTCTCTAAAATATTTGGCATTTACAATTATTTTTTATTTTTTTAAACGACAAAATGGCGAACGATCAAAAATTTTAAAACATGATTTTTTGATAACCACTCCATCGATTTTCGAAAGAAACACTTTTATAAAATCCTTAAACTATCTACTACAATATTTGTTATAAACATTTTTTTTAATCTATCCAAAAAAAGTATTTATTCATTTTCTTGACTTACATAAGTGCAATGTGTTCAGAAAAAAATCTAATTCGGAGTAAGCTATGAAAACAGAAACGTATGTCTGATCATTAATCAATTCAATAATCAAGTTGTCACAATTGATCGTGAAATGCAATTTTAAGGAGAAATGATAATGAAGGAGGTTACAGATTATTGCCATTCACCGTTTTCTAATTTATTTCTGTTTTTCAATACAAGGATTCAAGAATATTTCTTCAGATAACATATTTGACAATATCTTTTGTCAAATTGACATTTAATTAATTACTTTCAAATTGATACACGTTTTTTTTTCATAGCCTATTCTGAATTAGATTTTTTTCTGCACGCACTACTTATATAAGTTAAATAAGTGAAAAATGACTTTTTTTTGGATAGATTGAAAAAATGTTTAGGACAAATATTGTAGTAGATAGTTTAAGGATTTTATAAATGTTTTACTTTCAAAAATCGATGGAGTGGTTATCAAAAAATCATGTTCTGAATTTTTTGATCGATCGCCATTTTGTCATTTAAAAAAATAAAAAATAATTGTAAATGCCAAATGTTTTAGAGAGCCTAAAGGTAAATTTGGAAGAAAATTTTTTTTCAATAGTCTTTAAAATAAGGGAGTTATGACGATTTTTCGAAAAACAAAAGAACTCCATTAACTACGAACCGGGGCATCAAATCAAAAATTGAAACTAAGAAAAGTTGTTTGTTTTAATGAGTTCTACCTACCATTTTCGGGTGTAACGACTTAGTATTAACACCTTGTATATATATATATATATATATATATATATATATACAGGGGGTGTCCCGGAACGTACCGGCAATATTTCAAATATGAATTCTAGAGCTTATTTAAAGTCGAAAAGTTCATATAAACAAATGGCCTAAACGTAACCGTTAACGAGTTATTGGTTATTTTATAATTTATGTGGGAAAAATTTTAGTTCCAACGGATTTCTGAAATACTGGTCTAGTTGCCATGATCGCGTTTTTTGTTTGGGAACATTTGAACAATTGTCAGTTTATTATTATTGTGATACAGATTTTATTGGCTTCCTCCTTGTATCCTTGTTCCCATTCATAATGCCAATGTTATTTACAAATGAAGAATATGCAGATATTCATTATGTTTACGGTCTGTGTGATGGAAATGCTTTAGCAGCACAACAAGAATATCGTAGAAGATATCCTAATAGAAGACTGCCTACGCGTGCCGTCTTCTTTAATTCGCATCGTCAGCTGAGGGAAAATGGCACTTTCAACGCAAGATATGCAGTCGGCCAAGGAATTGCCCGTAGACCCATAATCGATGATGAACAAGTTCTTGATTTATTACAAGAAGATCCATCTTTAAGTGTGCGAAGAATTGCATTACATACTGGAATATCTAGAACCCAGGTTTGGAGAATAATAAGAAGTGCTCGCTTACATCCATATCATCATCAAAGAGTTCAAACTCTAGGTAATGATTTTGAATCTCGTTTAAGATATTGTAATTGGATACAAAATAATCAAAATCTACCCATTTTATGGACCGATGAAGCTTCTTTTACACGAGATGGTATCAATAATTTTCATAATTTTCATGAATAGGCTGCAGAAAATCCTCATTTAAGAAGACGCTCGCATTTTCAACATAGATTTAGTGTTAATATGGTAGCTGGTATTCTTAATGATCGCCTGATTGGACCATTTGAACTGCCACACCGTTTGAATGGTGCAAATTACGAACATTTTCTAGAAAACTCTTTACCCATGTTACTAGAAGATGTGCCATTAAATATTAGACGTGAAATGTGGTATCAACACGATGGGGCACCAGCGCATCAATGTCGTCGTGTTAGAGCTTGGCTTAACGCACATTTTCCAGGAAGATGGATTGGAGTAGGAGGACCCGTAGCATGGCCACCGTGTTCGCCGGACCTGACTCCATTAGATTTTTATCTTTGGGGTCACATGAAACAGATTGTTTATGCAACTGAAATACACACGATAGAAGAATTACGCCAAAGAATACAGCAGGCTGCCAATATTATTAGGAATAACCCAGAGACCATATTATCAACGCATCTATCTGTTCTGCGACATGCGGCTTTGTGTATCGAACACAATGGAGATAATTTTGAACATTTTTTGTAAATACAATAAAAATGTATTTAAAAAATTATTTCATAAAATTCGTTGAACTAAAATTTTTCCCACATAAATTATAAAATAACCAATAATTCATTAACGGTTACGTTTAGGCCATTTGTTTATATGAACTTTTCGTCTCTAAATAAGCTCTAGAATTCATATTTGAAATATTGCCGGTACGTTCCGGGACACCCTGTATATGTGCCATTATTATTATCTATAAACAAAATCAAATTAAATTATTAAATCAAATTACTAAAGGTGGTTATAGTGGGGATAGTTGTCACATGTGACAAATGACCCCAAATATACTGTGACAAACCCAAAAGGTAAAATATATTACCTAACTACTAACCTCAGAAATAGTTTAAGGAGTATCAGATGAGTACTTAACATTGAAGAAAGAAGTCCAAACGATGGTTTGAATACAAAAATATCAAAAATTTCACACAAACAAGTACTTGTTTGATGGAACTTATAACATAGCAATTTACTTTGAGCACACAAAAACAACATACGCCTAGACCTATTTTTACGCCATACAACAGCGAACTGAGCGTTTGTAGGACATGCGCAGTTGTGTCTAAGAGTTGCTTTGAGGTCTTAATATGTATTGTGACAACCTACCCGTGACCAACCTCGATCTCCCTTATGCCTTTTTAAAGGTCCAAATTAAGAGAAAATTTATTCCAGCTTGCCACCATTTATTTACACAATAGCCTCTTTTAAACACCGTGCCGACTGGCCTATTATTACTTAAATTACTATTATTATATACAAGTAATACTTAACTCTTGTCTGATTAAACGACAAAATAAGCGCGTTTTTTAAAACAAAAAGCGTAGCGCATGTGTTAGAAACGTCAGTTAGCATTATCTCATTCAAAGTATCCAGTTACTAAAACGGTTCTAAGCCGTTGATATAGTTTTAGTTAAAACAGACTTAGGCCAATTTTTAGAACCGAGCTCGCACTATCACCCGATGATATTCGTATAACATTCTATATGAAAATATAAATTTTTACTTACTGCACTAGAAGTTCCACTTTTCGATTTGTCAGCTTGGTTACTATTATTAGTACATTTATAAATTATAGGGTCTTCATTCGTTTTGTTTACGGCTGGGTCAATACACTCCTCAAAGTCCATGGAGTTCTCATCTATCACTTCGTTTTTAATATAAATTTCTTCAAATTGATCACTTGTTCCCGGTATCGCAATTTTATTATATACACGTTCATAAGGAATCTCTTCGCAGGGTTCTTCTTTCGGTTCTTCTTTGATTATAATATCTTCCACATAGTCACTATTTGTTGCTACTGTTGTACTTTCATTTTTCCTGGAAGAGTTGTTGTGTTTTGCATCTTTGATTTTCTTTTCTAAACGCAGACTGTTTGCTACACATGATTGTTTAAATTCTTCAAACGATTGGAGTTTCGTTTTACAAGTGCAACAGATGCGCAGTGGCACGCCCATCTTGATGACAGTCTGAAAAATTAAATTTTATGTAGCAGAAAATAAGCGAATATTGGTCTGATCCAAGAATAAAATAGAAGGAAATGCAGTCAATCGTTTATTAAAAAAGTCTAAAACGTCGACGTTTTGCTACCTATTTGAAGCTTTAACAAGACAAAACACTAACAGCCGATTCACAAAAAAGTTTAAGCTAATCCTGATTTTTTGATTAGTGAATTTTATTCTATTCCGCTAATTAAAATTTAATTTTCATGATATTATCAATAAAGGTAGATGCTAGGAATAGATTAGACTATAATTTAAGTTATAAACTGTCAAAATTAGAGTAGAATTCGCTAATCCAAAAATGAGGATTAGCTTAAACTTTTTTGTGAATCGGGCTGTAAATTGTTAGTGTTACTAAGGGCGTATTATAATACTAACCTAAATGATTAGAAAAAGCTTCAATAACATGTGTCCACAAATTATCTCTTTTCATAGCTACGACTATAAGCTATTTTATATACCATAGAGGGTATATCAAAATAACGAAACAGTGCCTTTTATTAGTGTACCTATATGAAAAGTTACACAAAAAATAATTTACATATTTTGTAAGGCATGGAGGGGGCACATTTTAGCATAACCAGTATTATTTTACTGCCAGTGGTACTCATCTTATGGATCAATGTTATATTTTTTTTAAATGGCATTATAATTTTTTTATTAACTCATTAAACAGAGAATTAATTTTTTTCTGAATTCAACCATATAATATCATATCCTTACATTACGAAAAAATTGATAAAAATTAATTCAAAGTTAGTATTTCATTTCTAATTTAACTTTTTAAGCAAACATTCTATCATTAAAACAAAATAAAATTAATCAGCAATTATGTCACTCAAATTGAAATCCAAAAAGACCATCCTAATTATAGCACCCTATTCCAACAGAAAAAAATCACACCCACATTAAAAGAACACTCCGTATTACCAGCCAGATTCCAAAATATTTTAAATACATACAATATCCACTTTCCTAAAATAAGTCCCTACACTCTTCCTACCATCCCTCCCTCGACCACAACAATCCAAGAATTAACACAGAACTATCGCACTACCGAAAAGACACACATTCCAACAAATGTATATATATAAGTAAATTTGAAAATAATATGCTAACACCCCTAAGAACACACACACACATTACACAAATGAAACCAGAAATAGAGAACGAATCGAAACAGCTGCTCTAACTCAAGAAAAAATAATAAAACATCGCCTCCCCAATCCAGTCTCAATATTCTCCGCAGAAGCCTTTAGTTATCCTATCCGGTTTAAAATACATCCAATCATTAAATACACTTAAATCATACATAATTCTTTCTGACTCCCTGTCCTCCATAAATGCAATAAAACAACCACACCCTAAACATCCTATAATCCAAAAATTAAACTAACTATTCACGACAATATACCTACTAAACTATATACCGCTGAACCCCTATCTCTCGTATAAGCGGAAAGTGTCCGGGAGATTAATATCTCCATCCTTTTCTAGCGTTTGGACACACGTCTACAAACGCATGCGCGCACAGGCGGTAGGCGTGATGGTAGGCGTCTTCGCGCTGCTTGAAAATCTTATATATGATTCATATGGTAATGCTCTGTCGTATGGAGTAGACGTGTACGCAGTGGCTCTGCTTAAATTTTGTGAATATTTTAAAAAGTGCACATATTTTAAAAAAATCTTAAAAAGTTATATAAATCTTGTTTTGATTTTTTTTATTATTCAAAAATCTGTAACTATGGCTACGCGTAATGCTACTAGTGTAAATACAATGGTGACAGATTGTATTAACAAAATGTTCGAAAGTGATTTATTTGCTACGAAACTTGTGGAGTGCATTAATAAAATTTTCGAAAATGACACCTTTGTTAGTAAACTCGTTGCCTCAGTGTTTACGAACGTGAACTCCAAACTTGAAGAACAACGTGGTGAATATGAGAAAATCATCGATACCATGGCGGCCGAAAACAGAATTTTAAAATTACAACTCGATCAACAGGAACAATACTCCCGGAGAAACAATATCCGCATTTTTGGAATACCAGAAGAATCAAAAGTGATTAGTGTTGAAGATACAGAACAAAAGGTGCGTGATATATTTAAAAATAAGTTGAAAATTAACATTAATCCATATGATATTGATCGATGTCATCGTGTTGGCAGTAAAAAAAGTCACTCAGAAACTTCGATAACTCGTGCTATTATAGTTAAATTTGCGTCCTATAAATCTCGTGAATCAGTCTTAAAATCGCGTAAGTTATTAAAAGGCTCAAATATTACTATTAAAGAAGATTTAACCAAACATAGGGTTGAAATTATGAAAGCAGTGTCAAAAAAATATGGTTTTAAAAATGTCTGGTCGCACGATGGTATTATTTATGCTAAAACTGATTCCGAAAATAAACCTAAAAGAATTACCTGTATTTCTGACATTTAACTGTGCTACTTATCTATTTATTTTATTATGATAATAAGCAGAGCGACTCTTGTAATATAAATATAGTTTCAAGTGTTTCAAATTTGTTTTATAAATTCATTTATTTCTTTATACTTTTTTGTACATTTATTGTTTGAATATCAATTTTTTGTATAAACTTGCTTATCCTTGTCACTAAGTAAGAAAAAGTTCATTCGCCTTATAACCTTCTCTCAACTCTTTTGCTATTTTGAAGCAATCATTGGTTTATACTTTATTATTCTTTATAAATTTCATTTTTAATTTTGCTATACTGTCAATCATCTGCTTATACTTTAACTTATATTTTAATTTATAATAGTTTGTTTGTATTACATATTTACAACAATGTTAATCTATTATCAAAATGTTCGTGGTTTAACAACAAAGACTGATGAATTTTATAACAATACATTTGTATCAAATTATGATATTATAGGTTTAAGTGAGACATGGCTAAATGATTCTGTTTGCAGCGGTGAACTATTCAGTGAAAACTATATGGTTTACAGAAGAGACAGGGATTTTGATAAGTCAGCTAAAGTAAAAGGTGGTGGAGTTATATGCGCCGTTAATAATAAATTTTCGAGTGCGTTAGTAAATATTACACTTAATTGTAATTGTAAAGCAGATATAATTTGCGTAAAAGTTAAAATATCAGTAAAGTTTGTCTACGTTATTGTAGTATATCTTCCGCCCCCCATTTCTGTTGAACAACTACGTTATGTTTATGAGTGCATTGAATCAATACCTGATATTCTAAATAACAATTTTTTTGTACTCGGTGATTTTAACATTACTCAGTACTCAAATTACATTCATCATGGCTTTCAAAATAATATTATTAATGAATTTCTACAATTTTCAAATTTCATACAAGCTATTCAATTTAATAAAATTTTGAACACTAATGGTAATATTCTTGATTTAGTAATATCAGATGTCAATTGTTCAGTAACACATGATTTAGATCCACTGATTTTTGAAGATTCACATCATCCAGCTCTTACTATTGAAACTCAGTCATGCCATCACGATTCTCAAGCAACTGTTAATAATAATTTGCAATACAATTTTAAATCTGCTGATTACTTACTTATGTATAATTTGCTCAAAAATGTAGACTGGACTACTTTAACTAAACAAAATGATGTAAATGAAGCTTACCAATTATTTTACACTATTGTTTACAATATTTTTGACCAATGTATACCAAAAAAAACCAATTATCGCTCAAAGTATCCACCATGGTTTAATCGTCAAATTATAGATGATATCAAGGCAAAAGAACGAAGCCGGTTGCTCTATAAAAGGTATAAAGATGAGGTACATCTGCAAAAATTTAAATTCTTGAGAGCTAAAATTAAAAATAACATTAAACTAGAATATAGAAATTTTTTATTGAATGCAGAAAGCTCAATACAAAGTGAGCCATCTAAAATTTGGTCTTTCTTGAAAACAAAAAAACGCTCAACAGGAATCCCAAGTTTAATGCATAATGCAAATAAAGTTTTTTCTGGTACAGCTGAAATAGTCCAAGGATTTGCTGAATACTTCTCAAATGTGTACACGAAACCAAACACACAAATAAAATCTCTTCCTAAATATGATGATCACTATTGTAAAGATGATTTAGTATGTTTAAATAAAATTGAAGAAGATGAAATTATACTAGCAATTAATCAGTTGAAAAACAAACCAAGTCCTGGTCCTGATAATATTCCGTCTTATATCTTTAAAGGCTGCAAGGATATTCTAGCTAAACCACTAAGCATATTATTTAACCTGTCTTTAAAAAAATCCGTTTTCCCGGAAACATTAAAACAAACTCAAATTTGTCCGATATTTAAATCTGGTGAGCATAACAGTATAGTAAATTATAGACCTATCGCCATTTTGTCAACAATGTCAAAGATATTTGAAAAAATAGTGTACAAACATATTTATTCATCTGTTTCTTCAAAGATTTCAGTGTTTCAACATGGGTTCATGAAAAATAGATCTACTACAAGTAATCTAATGAACTTTACTGAATATGTTTCCAGTAATTTTTCAAAATCAAGTCAAATCGATACGGTTTACACAGATTTTGAAAAAGCATTTGACAAAGTTGACCATACAGTACTTGTAAGAAAACTTCAAAATAATTATAACTTTTCTGAAAATTTATGTGAACTGTTAGAATCTTATTTGTCTCATCGCAATCTATATGTACAACTATATGGTTATAGATCTGATACCTTCACTGCTACATCAGGTGTCCCGCAAGGATCTATCTTAGGTCCTTTGTTATTTTTGTTATTTATTAATGATATTGTTACATATGTCAAAAACTCGAATATTTTGTTATACGCAGATGATATAAAAATATTTAGAACTGTAAATTCGATTAATGATTGTTTTGAATTACAAAAGGATTTAGATGGCTTAGTTGCCTGGTCAAAAAGTTCTTCTTTAAATTTTAATTATGAAAAATGCAAATTTATGACATTTTCTATGAAGTATAATAAGATTCAATTTAATTATTCCATGAATGGACTTATTCTTTCTAGAATACATCTAATTAAAGATTTAGGTGTTACTTTTGATAGTAAATTGAAATTTAATGTACATATACAAGATATAATTAGGTCCTCGTACAAAAATCTAGGATTCGTTATAAGATGTTCCAAGTCTTTCAATGATGTTGGTACTATTATAAAATTATTTGATTACTATGTTCGATCTAAGCTTGAGTACTGTGTACAGATATGGAATCCTAATTATAATTTGCATATAAATGAAATAGAAAGTATACAAAAGAAATTTCTTAGGTATTGTTGGTATAAAAAACATAAAGTGTTCGATAAATATATTAGTTATACAATCTGTCTTCAACAATTTGGTATAAATACTTTACAAAGTAGGAGAAATATTTTGTCAGTATTATACTTATATAAATTACTACACAATTATATAGATGACTCTGAAATTCTCAGTAAGATTCAATTTAATGTTCCCCGTATAAATTCGCGACAAAATATTACCTTCGTTATACCTTTTTGTAGAAGAAATTATCAAGGTAATTCACCAGTAAATTTAATGTGTAAAATTTGCAATGATTTCTGTGAATCGAGTAATATAGATATCTTTTTTGATTCTTATTATAATTTTAAACAAAACATTATTAAATTTTATCAATAAGTTATGAGTTGAAAAGATTGCAAACTACTATTGTACTGTTTAGTTTTTCATCTTTTTTTATGTATACATATTATCATTTAATGTATTGATTGGTTTGTTCTGATGCTACTCTATATGTCGTAAATATATTGTTATTCTTTGTATTTTTTTTATCCTCCCTCTGTAATTGGGATTTCTTAATCCTGTTGAGTGGAGTAAATAAATAAATAAATAAATAAATAAATATGACATTTCAAAAATATTTGTTATAATATAATTATAAATTTTTATATTAGATTATTTATTTAATAATGAAATACATTAATACAGGACATTCTGATTTTTCTCGAAAGAAAGAGAACACATGCAGACGATTAAGAAAACGAATTTCAATATAAAAAAATAAAAGGTTAAAATCCATTTGCAAAATTTGGAGAAAGATAATAGGGAACAACTATTAAAGATCAGGAAAATATTTTATTTGAATATCTGTAGGGTTCAAATTTTATAATTGGAGAAAAAGATTAGGGGATACATGCATAAGATTAGAAAAATGAATTTCTATATACACGCAAAAGATTAAAATTCCATTTGGAAAAAGACAATAGGGTACACCAATAAAAGATTAGGAAAATCCGTTATTTGAATATCTGTATGGTTAAAGTACTGTTTTTGTCGAAGAAAATGAAACGCCGTAATTGAAATTTTTCATACTTAGTCGCGGGTAAAAAATATTTTTCATAATATTTAACAATTTATTTGAAATGTTTAATATTATAGCTTTATTCCTGTATAATATTATGCATATATGCCTCCATATTAATATTTAAGTGATTACAATGAGATGTAATATAGAAATGATAAGATAAACATACACAAAATTCTTAAACATCTAATCATGTGGAAGAAGCATTCCCTACAATTCATTTCCCTTTCTCTGAAACTTGAAACTACTTAACCAATAGAATCACTGAATCAAATGCAGTTGACGCATGCGCGCAAGGGATGGTGTCCAAACCAGAAGAGTGCAGATATACATAATGTTCCGGACATTTCCTGTGTGCCTTTCAGCAGTATATAGTTTAATAGGTATATTTTCACGACCTACAGACACAAAATCACAAAAATATCAAATTACTATTGCATGGATTCCATCTCATATAAATATACCTAGAAACGAAAAAGCTGACAACGGAGCAAAAACCGCCGCGTCCATGGAAATCACCGATATCCATATCCCTCCGTAAGACATCAAAACTAACAACAAAACCCAAATAAAACAATAATGGGAAGAACAATGGTATCAAACTCAAAACAACAAACTGAGAGAAATAAAAGAAAACACAAAACCATTCATATCAGGACATACCAGAAGAGAACAAATAATATTGAGCAGGTTACGGATTGGTCATACCAGAATAACTCATAGCCACATCTTCATTAAAGAACAACAGCCACTCTGCGAGTGATGCAATGTATCCCAAACCGTAGAATACATCCTGTTAGACTGCCAAAAATACACAGAAGAACGAACAAGACACAACATAAAACCGACTCTGAAAGAAACCCTATCCCATGAAGAAACCAACAACATTATACAGTTAATAAAATCAAATAACATTTATAATGAAATCTAAATGTATTATTAATATATATATATATATATATATATATATATATCTGTCAATTTCGTACGCCATTATTACCTATTATTATATTAAAATAATTTTCGTTAGATTTGTAATAATTAATTTAATAATGGCAGCAGATTTATCAAATACAGATTATTTTATTGATGTGAGATTGTGAGACCCATCAAAATGCATTTCAATAAGAAGAGACGAAGAGAATGCGATAGGCCCAGCAAATTTTAATATAACAAGAAGAACAATAATTATCTGCTCACAACATTTTCATTCCGAAGATTTCCTTAAAATTTCATCGGTAACTAATGAAATATATTAACGTTTAATAATAATTATATATGTATGTATTTACTATAAAACTTCTTTATCTGACATGAAAAAACGACGTAACGGTATTAACTCATTAGGGTGAAGATACGTTTTGTTGTTCCATTTGTCAGTGATGTCAATTTCACTATAGAAGTTAAAACGTAACCATCAGTTGTGTTTCGAATCGTGAGTGTGAAGCAGGCCTTTCGTTACTACAACGACGCCATTACCAATCCTTCTGTTCCAACATTTAATCAGTATTAGCAAATAAATAAAATAAAAAAATAATTTATTTGAGGTTTCAGATAAAATGAAATTTTTGCACTTAAATCATTGTTCTCCCAAATGTGAGATGTATTGAAATTAAGTGAAGTGGTAAAATACTGCGAAATTGAAAATTGCATATCAGCGCCAGGCCTAAATTGAATGTAAGTGAAATAAATAATTTTATTCAATTTTGACGTTTTAAACTGTTTAACTCCATAACAACAACTATAAGTAACACTTTATTCACAAGTGATTAAAAAAATTTAAATCACTCACAAAATTTTAACTCACTCACTCTGCAACAAATAATGCATTTAAAATAAGATCAGGTACGAACATAACACTCAGCGTAGTATTTATCATACTTTATCATCCATTTTCATTATTTTTCAGAGCACAAATAACGGACAATAAAGCATTTTATTCACAATCATTATAGTAATATACAGATTCCTAACCTTTTGAAGGTTGGAAAATACGTCATTCCTAACTTTAATGACAATCTCTTGGATTGGAAATAACAGATTTCACTTCCATCTCTTGGGTTGGAAATGTTTATGTAGGGGTTGCTGTAGATCTCCATAATTAAGTAGGCTGAACAAATTTTAAGACAGCTGTGAAAATATTAATAAAATTAAAGATTATAATTCATTCATTTATTTTGAAAATTATTGATTTAAAATGAGGATGATTGTGAATAAAATAGTATACATAACCTCGGTGGGAGTTTCATAACAGCCTCGCGCATCTCTCACCTCGGATGTAGTATACTATTAAATAGATGACTTGACATCTATAAGCGACGATTGTCATGCTCAGCCTACTAACTGATCAGATTTTTATTTTATCAAAATTAAATATTATAATAGTTTTTATTATTATTTCGTCAAAATTGTATAAAATATTGTACAAACCACGTAAGCTAAGAATGTTTATTCACTCGAAGAAATGAACTCACTCGCCCTTACGGGGTCGTGTACTAAACTTTCTTCTCATGAATAAACATTACCTTAGCTCACTTGGTGTGTAAATATCTATTAATATGAATATAATTGTAAAAAAAAAAAAAACTAATAATTACAACGTAAAAAAATTAATATAAGTACAAGGCATTCATCACCTCTCACTTGCTCGGATGAAACGATCATTCTTTAAACATTAACATTTTCATTTAAGAAAATATTGAGCTTTCGGTTTTAAGGTGGGTTTATGCTCAATACTTTATGAATAAGAATAATGTTATGTTAAGAATAATATTAAACAGAACGATAAGTGATGTTCACGCTGCCAGTTACAAAAATAAGCGTAAGGCCACGTTCAGAGGGAAAGCAGGTTACCCGCTTCAGCTTAACAAGCGCGTGAAAAACCGGTTAAGGCGAAGCAGGCTGGTACAGGTTGTGTTCACACAGAAAACAAGCCATTCTGCTCGTACTGTCAAGTGTCAAACTTAGTGTCAGTGTCATTAATAAATACAAAAGCACAGACAACAGATACTATTAAGATAGTCAACTGCAATGATAAAGTAGTAGGCATTATGCCCTGCAACACTAGCGCTCGGTGTCGTAAGACATAACTAAAATCAGTATGGCGGGTAGTATCGGAGATAGTCTGCATCCCGCATTACTATTGAGAATATATTTATTCTTTTTTATTGATATAGTAATAAACAGAAAACAACAAAATATATATTTAACGAGAAATAGAACGCATATTTATTTCTTAAAATTACATAAGAAAAATATAAAAATATAATCAGATATCCTATTACTATATGGTGTAGGGTACCTATACACATACATTTAGTTGTGTACAAATTTCGCCCATTGCTTCTTATTTCTTGCCATCTTGCTAGCGTTTTGAATCGTCGTATTTTTCTTCTCCAAGATCTTCAATATTAGCTTAACCCAGTTGTCTTTCGGTCTGTTTTTTCTACCAATTTTGTCATCCATATTTGTCTCACCGGTCTAGCTTCGTTCATTCTGATCATATGGCTCCACCAAGCTAGTTCTCTCTGCTCAATGTCCAATACAGACTTACATTATAATTGTTCTCTAATCATTTCATTTCTTGTTCTACCTTGTATTTGGATGAGCTACACGTCCAACCCAAATTTTGTAAATTTCTTCTGAATAGGAAAATGTTTTGTTGTATTTTCAACATCACAACCCGGCACACGATAACTTCTTGGCATTTTGCAGAAGCAAATAAACACAATATAAAATAATAACAATAATGAAAAATGACACTTCACGAGAATACAATTTCAAATTTGAATTGTCAGTATGATTTTCAGCCAAGCTGCTACGATTTTAAAATCACCGAACATCCGATCATTTACGAATTTTAACGAATTAATCCGAACGAAGCACTACTAGCGCTAAGTGTCGTAATACATAACTAACCGAAAGTCTCAAGGTCATGCTATGTAGTTGACACGGCCAGTACAAAAGAAAATATCTTGGGACTCGAGCTCCACGCATGAAGATTTTATTCTGTTATGATAATAATTTGAAACGACTTAGAAAGAAAATAGGGATCTTCGCAATTAATAAGAATAGAGTAAAATACGAAGAGTATCATCACCTATTAACCTGTTTAATATAACAGTAATCGTATTGTCAGGTGATATTTATGTCTCATACCTTCACATTTCATATTGTCAGAAATATCTCCCCTTAATTTTTCAGTAATTTTTCTATTAAAATGACATTTGTGAAATTTGTTCCAAATTGCTTCCTGGTTTTGAATTTCCGTTATTAGAATATCCATATCAAAGTGATTTTCTGAACACATTTTGGGCTTGTTTACTTTAACCTGCTCAATAAGAATATTGGTTTCGTTCCGGCAAAATCGGAAAGCGGGTAGTACCTGCCCACAGATCACGGACACTATTATAGATAGGAAACTGTAATGCTGCAAACTGGTACTATAAGTACAGCGCCCCCTGGTCGTGGGAAGAACAAGTTTCATGTATAGGAGGCGGGAATTTTGAATTGATTCGAATTCAACAACTTAATACTTGGTAATAAATTTGAAGATCTCACAATGAGCCGATGTTGAAATTTATTTATATCAAGTATTAAGCTATTAAATTATATACGTTATATTTTATATTTATAATAAAATGAGTGAAATAGTAAATTAATAATACAAACTATTTAACTTGTTAGAGTTTTAATTTTTTAATAATTTTTCGTATTTCTTCTGTGCTATTTTTTTTATTATCGCTAATTACACAATTTTTCAAAATTTTCTTTCCATTTGATATTCGGTGTTGAACATTTGTAAATAATTTTTGGAATTTGGAAATCAATGTAAAGTAACGTCTGTAAAATATATCAACAATTAATACCGCGCTTACAAAATACTAATTATGCATCTAAGAACTAATAAAGTACACATATAATACACATCTGTAGCAATGCAGTCTGGAATTGCAGAAATTGATGCGCGGCATGATGTCTCTTTCACAAAAGTTTTTTCACATCCAATATCTGATGATAAACTGTTTACTGTTTATATCACAAATAATCACAAATATCACAAATAATCACAAATAAATGTGTATATATCATAAATAAACAAAGTCACAACTAAATTCAAAAATATGCCAACCAATTCAATAACAATCGAGCTGTCAGTAAGTTGTCATTTTCAAATTTTAAATAAAATTTTATATACTAACGCCATCTAAACGGGGGAAGAAAAGTTATAATGTTGGCCCGCTTTGTCTAATAGGAGATTCCACCGCATGTACCTGCCTGACAAGCGCCTGTTGAGCAGTTGTCTGCTTTTACGCTGAACGCCTACTCCTAATAACATGTGAACATTTTTAAAACAGGTAAAGCGGGTAAATCGGAAACAGGCAACCTGCTTTCTCTCTGAACATACCCTAAGAATAATAAGTAGTTTCATTTATTATTCTAATATTGTTATACCAGCGTCGAGTTGACATTTATAATTTTAAAATTTTTTTTTTTTAATTTGTCAGAACGAAGTACGATCAAAATATAATCCATAACAGGTAAATCTTTCATATTATGTCTCGCCAACACTGATTATGTCCAAATCTTTTGTTTGATTGTTTAAAATATTCAACAGTTGACACGCATGCGCACTTCGCTACACCGCTGTGGGAATAAAACCTCATTGCCACCGAATGATTTAATTTACTAGGATACCATTTCCAGCTACTTTGTTTAGTGATCAATTCAACAGAAATGTCACAATTTTTTCCCTTATTACTTATTTGTCTATCTGACTGCCACTGCAGCAGCAATTCTTTGTTTTAAATATGTCATATACATAATCTTCTGTATTTATATACATACCAAAAAATTAAAAATTTAATAATTATAAAATAGATTGACACTTGACAGTTCAGGTTAGAAGATTGCAATTTTTTGTTCTTACGCATTGCTCTTAGTTCTTAAGCATTCATCCGTATGCAAAGCTGGAAATAGTAATAAACGTTGCCATATGACAAACAGTTATACACATTGCGCTTAGTTATTAATTATAGCTCTTACGCATTAGGACAATAGGTGGAAATGAAGTTTTAGAATAAGGCGTAAAGTTAGTTAACCAACTTTGGCTTATTCCTTATCTCACTCTTTATTTTTATTTGTGCAGCATAAACCGACATATGTGTTGTGTTATAACTGATTTAACTTTATCACTATTCTTATTCTTAACTTTGCAAGCATAGACCCACCTTTACACTTCTAATTTAAAATATTTATAAAAATTCAGAATCATATTATTAGATATTTACACACCAAGTGAGCTAAGGTAATATTTATTCATGAGAAGAAAGTTTAGCTCACGAGGCCGTAAGGGCGAGTGAGTTAATTTCTTAGAGTGAATAAACATTCCTAGCTCACGTGGTTTGTACAATTTTGACGAATAATAATAAAAACCATTATAATATTTAATTTTGACAAAATAAAAAACTGATCAGTTAGTAGGCTGAGCATGACAATCGTCGCTGATAGACGTCAAATCATCTATTTAAAATGCTTTATTGTCTGTCATTTGTACCGTGAAAAATAATGAAAATGGATGATAATGTCGGATAAATATTATGGTAAGTGTTATTTTAAATGCATTATTTGTTGCACAATGAGTTAAAATTTTGTGAGTGATTTAAAAAAATTTAATTCACTTGTGAATAATATAGTTGTTGCTATGGAGTTAATAATGAGAGTTTAAAACGTCAAAATTGAATAAAACATTTTAGTTTTACGTTTTCCCCTTGTCGATGTACCACGAATTTTTATTTTTGCTTTACTAATATTTTCCAGTTCCCGTAATCAATTTTTGAAATATGCGGCATATTGTGAAACGCGCAAGCGTAATATAAATAACTTTAATTATTTTCATTTCAGTGTACAGTACACTGTAAACTTTTACAAAGTGTGTATACTCTTGTGCTGCCGCCTAGAAAAGTTTGGCGTGGACGCTCCCATTATTTTGAACTATCAAAAAGTTAAGAAAATATTATTTACACACATATTTTCTTTTAAAAGAGTATTTATTTTATTAATACATTTATATAATATTACACAACTGTTAGGATTGTGAATATCTTGTAATTAATATAGTTAACATATTTTAAAATTTATGTTCATTGTAGTTTATACGCTCAAACGAACTTGTTCGTGTTCATATATCTAGGGCCACGTTGTAGCTGACAGTTTATATACGTTATTTTATTGAAATTTTTCATCATATTCTGAAATTAAATTAAATTTGTTAAAATTGTCTAACAAAATGGTAAAACACATCCACATTCAGTTACGAGAATCGGAGTTGGTCCATTAGTCCAGATTAAGTACCATGGATGCTCTAATTTATAGAGATATTTTATCAAAGCATAAATATGCTACTTTATGGAAAGAAAAATATACCACGACCCTAAACATACTTCAAAACTAATAAAGGAATTTTTAAGGAAACAAAAAGTACGAATTCTTGAGAAGCCATCCTAATCTCCGGACTTAAATCCAACAAGGGTGAATTATGGAATAATTTGGAAAATTAATGGGAAAACTTAACACAGGACTGCATTACAAATTTAATAAAATCAATGCCACGACGGCGTGCTGCACTGATTGCTTTTAGAGGATTATCGACCAAGTATTAAATATAGAATACAAAATTACAAGTCCGAAAAGATTGTATAATTTTTTTACTACTAGCCCAATATCACAAATTATTTTGTTATCACGTAAGTTTATTTAGGTAAATTTTGGTTCATAATTTGAAAGTATTTTATGCACAAATACATATGTTTATTAATATAACTGTTTAATGTCTTTTATCACTTTTACTATACATGTTATAGTGTAAAAAAATGAGTGGCCCAAAACTTTTGCAGGCATCTGTATATTTAAATTTACTTAAATTGTTTAATTTATATTTTTAGACAGTTCGAATTGTTCAAAATAATCATAAACAAATAATGCTTCAGATAAACGGCAAAACATATCCTCAAATAAAGAAAACACCAATATCATAATAATAAACTGATAAATAATACATAAAATATAATTTTGAAAAATTGATAATTACACTGTATATAAGCCGAGGTATTCCCCGTAAGAATGAAGTTAGGAGTAATATAGGGCTTACGATTCCAGCTTTCTGATTAGTCTAAACTCGAACCAAGTTTACAATAGCGAAAAATATGTAACAAAATATAAAACTAATTCACGTTTTATGTGTGCAAAATAGGCTGACTCCGCAGCGCCACCATGTCTATGCTTACTGGGAATACAGTATAGGTTGTTTTTTAATGAAAATGCAAGTATTTGGCAACATTGTAAAGCTAATTTTAAATACTTTCCGCAAAACAAAGTATATTAAAGAACGCGTCAAAATTTAGAAAACGAGCCCTGGCGAGTTTCGCAAAGAGAAATGCGGAAAAAAAGGCTCATAAAATGAGTTCTTCATACTAATTTTTACATTTTGCGTCTTTTATGTAATTAAATATTTATATAAAAAAAACTGCTATATTAAACCGAGTTGAGTTAGGGAAATTTGGAAGTTCATGGAAATTCTGATTTATGCACATAAGTGTCATCTCGTACAGTGCACTACCAACCTTCTAAAACAATGAATTGCGTATCGAAATGATACGCAAATAAATTTCGTAATGACTTTATTATGAAAGCAAAATATAAAATATCTGATGTGGACACCACATGACTTCCTTGTACGCCTGTTAATCTATACATATTTTGTTAATAATTAAAATATGTATTGTAGCAGACCCAATCATAAAATTGCACGTATTTCACATAATTTGACATTGACATTAAATTCTTTATTTTTTTGTTATTTTTTGTCTTAATTCATAGCTAACTTAATTACAGAAATCCAAAAGTACATAAATTTTAAATTCACATATCTCGCTTATAAAGAGCTAATTTAGGGCCGGTTTTTCAATCGCTTGTTAAAGTGTTTGTTAACTACCTAGCAGATTAAATTTATCCATCAGATAAACTCATTGGTAATGAAAATGCGTTTTTCAATACGAATTTATCTATTCGGTAAGTAACAGTCGCATTTGGTTGTCAACTTTAAGGTTGGCAATAATTATAATCTGATATTTGCTATGTTCGTAAGGAATCACATGTCATTTTGAACATATATTTCCATACATTGACAGTACTGAATCTGTGACGTTCAAGCGAAATTTAAAGTTTGCTTTAGTTTGTAGAAAAATGTGGTAAGAATACATGAACTGAAGATTGGAAAAAACTGTTTTACTACTGACTGTCATATCATTATGGATTTTATTTTATTACATGCTTCGAACATCAAGTAGTTGTAAATTTGTACTAAAATTTTGCCTACAAATCATATGTTCTGTTTCTTAAAAAATATACTGTCTCATTGGTCATTAATTAGAAAAGGTAGCGAATTTAAGTATTTTATAAGAGCAGGTTTGGTTCATATCTTCTTGGGAATTCTCAATTTCGAAGTGATCAGTATAACATTGCCTTATATATTCTATTTTTATCACTACACAATTTATTTTATATAATTTATTAGGATTAAACAATAATTTTGCTGTATATTGACGCAACATTGTTGTTATCAACGTTTTGCTTATTATTAATTCTTCTCATTCTTGTAATCAAAATAAATAAAGTGGAAATTATTTTCATTGTATTATGTATTATAATTTAATGAAATTTATACGATTTATACATTTTTAATAAGCCGTGAAAAGTACTCTGCCACATTCATTGGTATACAAGACATTTTTAGAACAAATGTTTATACCATTGAAAATATCAGTATTATCTGAATACATAGCAGTATTTCTTTGCTAAATTTGAACCTTTTAAAATATTTATCGTCACTAGAAGTCAACGAGATCTGGTCGACGTCTGTCAATATGTGGTTTTCGATTCACACACTTGCCAGTACATTGAAAAACCGGCCCTTAATCATACTTGATGTTTTCGACGCAGAATTCAATTCTCTTTTATTTGAAGCATTTATTTCTAAAATCAAAATAACACCATTTTTTTCAAGAAAAACTGATAACAGCTTCAAGTAAAGTATCACTTCCGGTTAAACTATTTTAACCAAAACTTTTATGTTATTCCCATTGATATAAAAATATTATATACCAAATTTGAAAAGTTTTGGATTATATTTTAATATAGTTTTTCATTAAAATCTATTATAGGCTTCAAGTAAAGTACTAGTTCCGAAAGTTATGTAAGACCAAAAAGGGAGATGCACAACTAGATATTATAACAGTCCTAAATACAAAACTTTAACTTTCTACGGCTTCCCGTTTTTCAGTTATGCGAGATACGTACAGACGTCACGACGAAATTATACTCGCCGTCAAATGATTATGGACTGATGTTCAACTTTTGTCCCTTTCCGCACCCTGTCCCTTGCCCAGCGGTGTTGCCGCTAGTAACTTGAATGACCCGGAATGAACGCAAATGTCAAATAATACATTTAAAACCGATAAAACTAATTAAAAATTTTAATACATCGTAAATGAAAAAAATATTTTAACAAATAAGTAAAGTAAGACAGTAGTACGTAATATAAATTATAAAAATTGTCTCTGTGGAAAATTTATATTTATATTTTGACCAAAGTATCCACATATCAAGCTAAGGTCGCGTTTGCGTTAAAATACGATAACCGGTGAAATCTAAATAAAAGGTAAGAACAATTGATTATTAGGTGAACAGTAGATCTGCCAACACAACATACTTCTGCAGTCAAATCCAAAGTTTTCTTGTTATTTAATAAATTATAATTTTTTTCAGGGTGTAACGCCAATTTTTTGAAAAAATTGTATACATTGGTAATAATTATTTTTGTTTGCCTATTTAAATCCTGTTTTCCTAAACGTTTTTTATAAGAACCAGTACTACTTAATTCATGAGTTTCACTCATTTTCTTTTCAAAAGTCTAAATATAATGCAATTTATAGGATTGGGAATAAAAAGCGCACGCAAATACTAACGAAAATGTCACAATATAAAATGACATTGACAGACTACAGATATT
The DNA here is from genome assembly GCA_943142095.1 of Ophonus ardosiacus. Lineage (NCBI taxonomy): Eukaryota > Metazoa > Arthropoda > Insecta > Coleoptera > Carabidae > Ophonus > Ophonus ardosiacus. The sequence goes on along the minus strand of OW964836.1, from coordinate 13,273,012 downwards.
TGTACAGGTAGACACTTAAAAAATTTGGCATCAGTGTAGAAATCTCCAGTCCATAATTATTTGACGGCAAGTATAGTCAAAATGAATTCAGGGATGGTCAAAATGCATATTTCCGTTGAAATCTGAAAAACAAAATTTTTCGCGATTACAATAGTTCCTTTACTTCGTATTTTTTGTTGTACTGTCACTTATCAATAGTTTGTCAGTGAAATTTCATTATCTTCGGCCAAGCAGTTTCTATTTGAGACAGCGCTAAAGAAAACAACTTTTGAGTTTTTCAAAAAATCGAGAAAATCGAAGTACGAGCTGAAATAATATATTTTTTTATTAAGGGCTTAAGTCCCACAGAAATTAAAGCCGAGCTGGATTCTACTCTAAACCAATCTGCTCCATCATTCACCACTGTTAAAACATGGGTTGCAGACTTTAAACGTGGTCGTACGAGTAATATTGATGCTGAGCGTCCAGGCAGGCCAAAAACGGCCACAATTGAAGAAATGGTCCTTAAAGTTCAAAAACTGGTTTTAAGCGACCGTCGATTGAAGTTGGTCGAGATAGCTGACATTGTGGGCATATCTAAAGAGCGAACACATCACATATTATATGAAGTTTTACAGATGAGAAAGCTTTCTGCGCGATGGGTGCCGCGTTTGTTGTCACTTGAGCAAAAACTCACCCGAATGACCATTGCAGAGGAGAGTTTGGCGCTGTATAAACGGAATCCAACAGAATTTCTACGCAGATTTGTAACAGTGGATGAAACATGAATTCATCGTAATACACCGGAAACGAAACAACAGTCAAAACAATGGACTGCAAGAGGAGAACCCGTTCCTTTTAGTAGACTACCGTGAAAATGGTAAAACGTTTAATGGACAATACTACGCAAATCTACTTGACCAACTAAAGGAAAAAAATCGTGAGCAGAGACCTTCCGACTTTAGTTTGTTTCCAAACTTAAAGAAATTCCATGCTGCCAAAAAATATGCGTCGGATCAGGAAGTAATAGAGGGCACAAATATTTTGAACAGTTGGAAGAATCTTCCTATAGGAACGGGATAAAGGCCCTTGAATATCGTTGGACCAAATGCATTGAGTTACAAGGAGACTATCTCGAAAAATAAAATCATTTTTAGTTCCATGTTTTGTTCCTATACATCTTAGGCCGGGTATTAATCATCCCATCTGGGACATTGTTAAAAAACAACTGAATTTGTTACTTTAGTCAACGCTTAATCACCCCTGTTCAAGAATAAGTACTACCGATCTAATTAAACTATGAGTTTAATACTGTTTAATAATAATAATAATAAAGAAAATAGCTATTTGTCCCTATTTTTTTCAATAATTCTGTATACTATAGTGAAGAACTTAAATTTAAACAAAAATACAGAAATATGTAAAGCCTAATTTAGGCAATCCAACATGACGTCATAGGAAGGAGACAGTCTTAGACCAAGAATAGAGAGGAGACAGGGCATGCTATGAATTTTGCCGCAAGAAGGCTCTCCAAATCATCTTAGCGACTTTCGACCTTATTGTAATGTCAAAATCAGCTGGAACCGTATAGTCGGCCAGAGGTGTTACGTGTGCAGTCGAACGAATAAGTTTTCAATATCATAAAGCGTCACCCACCGTTATCAATCACCATTTTGTATTCTGACTTTCTCGTATACATATGTGTTTAGTTTGATTCATATTTTTCTTAGTTTTAAATTGTTTTATTTACGTTATAGATAATCTAATATTTATTTAGATTTGGTCAATTGTCACACAACAGTATTTTAGCAACGCAACGGCGCAACGTGTCCGCTAACGCAAACACAAAATCTGTGATTTATAATAAACGCCAAAGTTAGCACTTATAATCAATCAGAAGAATTCGGTATATTTCTTTGAAATTCAGCTCACTTTTATTTGTCTTTATATGACACATAAGTATAAATAAGGTTAGTATATAAAATAATTTAAATAGAAATGGACAGTGACGAAAATAAAGTATTTATTTTGCAGTATTGACAGTTCACGAACATGTCGATAATATAGATTTTTATAGTAAAACTGACACACTGAATTCTGATTGGCTAAGCAGTATAGTAGTAAGGTATAGCTTGTCTTAAGATATATGCACATGGCATTACCTATGAAGTAGCGGTCCGACCCTTCACAGCTGGATATTTTGCCGGCGATTTGACCAGGTTGGGATTAGAAAAATTTTAAAAGGGTGATTATTTAAGTTCTTACAATATTGTAAGTAATTCTGTTATTAATGTAAATGATAGTAATAGTGAGAACAGCAACAATCACAAAGACATAATTGTAGACTAAAATTTTGTATATACATATGTACAGCTCATCTACTTTTAGCTGACAGTTGGATTAAGATGCGCAATGATTCATAGACTGTGGTGGGGGTGGAAACATGGAACGGAGCTCATTCTGTCCTAAGTCTGCTGCTGTTAAGATCGAGAAAAGTACAAACCGAGCCATAAATTATAGAAGGATTTAAAAGTAAATTAACGGGGCGCGCGTTACAGTCAAAGCCGTGAAATTATTGCGAATATTTTTAATTTTATGAAACGTGAAAGCGAGGCAGGTGAATCGCTTATACCGACGTCGAATATAGCCAAGAGGGTTCCTGCAATTACTGGTGTTTCGGAAAGCTCTATTTTTCGAATTTGTAAGGAGAAGAAGCAAATTATAGAAAATATTTTTTTAAATTATTATTTATTTTCTAAAATAAGTTGTATTAATAATGCAATATTTGGGTATAGAATGTATATTTTTATTTATAAAAAGACGTTTCATCAGCGAAGTGATGTCTTTATCAGATAAATTTTTAAAATACCTCGTAGTACAAGCTGGAAAACTTCCATCATCAGCCAATGTTTAATTTTGACAACTTTTTTTAAGAATTTTTACATCTACAGTGTGTCCCATTTAGAGGTGCCACCATTGGGATCTCGAGAACTATAAGAGATACGATGTCGGTTAAATGGAACTTTTTGTGCGCCTGTGGGAGGCCATCTCAGATGTGCTTTTGTCTTTCCAAAAATTCTCATAGGACACTAGATAATGACGAAAAACTGAATATTGTTGATTTTTTCTTTCTCAAATAACTTCTAAACTATTAGTAATTGAGAAAAATGTTTCAAATATAAAAGATAGATATTTTTATTAGCTAACCAGTGGCGTACGAAATAAATTTTCATATCCGTAAGTTTTCGAGATATAACACAAACTTATATTTTTTTAAATGGAACCCATATCTGATTTTAGTCTCAAAAAAATCAATATTTTTTTCTCTTTTCAATGGTGTAAGGGTTATTATGTTTTATATTTGTTTTGCTCCTAAAATTTAATTTTTCTCTTTATTTTCCTTAATTTTTTTATTATTTCCCAAAAAAACATTATTATTTTTATTAATTATATTGTATTTGATCAAAATAATTTGTTCTATGCTATATTAGTTAATATTTTCATTCTAGACTCATAATTACAAATTACACTATGATGTGCCAAGGGCGACCTAATACAAAATATTATAAAAATTAATTTGATACGAATTTTGAGCAAATATTTTTAAGGAAATAAATTATTTAAATACAAGGAGTATTTCCAAATAGAAATCTACCAATATTTTCAAAATAATTGTAAATTTAATACAAAATAAGGAAAAAATAATAATTTTTGAAGGCAAAACAAATATAAAACATAATAACCCTTACATCGTTGAAAAGAGAAAAAAATATTTATTTTTTTGAGACTAAAATCAGATATGGGTTCCATTTAAAAAAATATAAGTATGTGTTATATCTCAAAAATTCCCAGATATAAAAATTTATTTCGTACGCCCCTGGTTAGTTAATAAAAATATCTATCTTTTATATTTGAAACGTTTTTCTCAATTACTAATAGTTTAGAAGTTATTTGAGAAAGAAAAAATCAACAATATTCAGTTTTTCGTCATTATCTAGTGTCCTATGAGAATTTTTGGAAAAACAAAAGCACATCTGAGATGACCTCCCAAAGGTGCACAAAAAGTTCTATTTAACCGACATCGTATCTCTTATAGTTCTCGAGATCCCAATGGTGGCACCTCTAAATGGGACACACTGTATAATATAGTAACAGATTTTTTTTTTTTGATAATCATAAATTACTTACCAGAGCATTCATAAACAATCCACACGACAGGTGGGCCAAAAATACGACGTCGGAGAAATTATAATATAAAATTTTGAAAAGATTATTCAAACCTGCACTAGATTCATGGCCAAACATGTCATGAAGATTATCTTTGAAGGCTCTGGTGTTCATGGTGTGATGGCTTCAACTCCGCTCGTGGAGAAAACGACGAAAATTCTTGGATAGGGCGCGGTGCTCCTGATGTAGTTTGTAGTTTTTTAAAAAAGCCATCTCACCATAAACACCAGAGCATTCAAAGATAATCTTCATGACATGTTTGGCCATGAATCTACAAATCTACTACAGGTTTGAATAATCTCCTTAAAAAATTTTATTATAATTTCTCCGACGTCGTATTTATGGCCCACCTGTCGTGTGGATTGTTTATGGAAACTCTGGTAAGTAATTTATGATTATCAAAAAAATTTCTGTTACTATATTATAGATGTAAAAATTCTTTAAAAAATTGTCAAGATTAAACATTGGCTGATGATGGAAGTTTTCCAGCTTCCGAAACGTTCCAATACATTGAATATGTGTTTATAAAAATACAAATGTTCTTCATTTTCCCCACCTCGAGAAGGCAGTAACTTTTCATATTATTTCAACTTTATCAGATAAAATAATAACAATACAATAAATAAATATATAGTCAAGACAACATGTTCTTTTGCCTAATGAAGACTGCACTTCGTTGTCGAAACGACGTATTCTAAATAAAAATATACAGAACCATACACAAATATTGCTTTATTTATTTAATATGAGTTCTGAATGAAAGCTTCTTTCAATTTTTATTTTAGGCTATTTTTATTAAGGGATTGTGTATTGCATAATCTTTCTTATTGCTGTTTATAATGTATTTTTCGTTTATTATTTAAACTAACTCACCTCAGACATAAATAATATTTGTTAAATTTCAGTCTCATGCTATACCAGTATGTACTAAATAGCGTGACAGAAGTTTGTATGTACATATATGTGTAAAAAAAAACAAAATTTATTTTTAACAAAAACTTTGTATCGGAATGTATTTCTCGCGCGTACTATCTATTTCTTTCCCCCCCACGAATACTTTCTCTCTCTCTGCGCACGACATCCGGGACTGTCACATAAGAGTAGACGGACTGTATGTATTTATTGACGAAACATAATTGTAGATTTAAATTTTGTATATATGTGTACGTATTTATTGCAAATGTAACTGCAGTCCAAAATTATGTAAATATGTATATATTTATTGATGACACAATAATTATACCTTATAATTTTGTATAGATGTGTATATAATAAATTGACGAAACGTAAGATTGTAAATTAAAATTTTGTGTACTCGTATATGTATTGGATCTGAAGTCAAAAAACAAATAAAAAGTGAACTAATTTTGTTTGTATTAAAACTGCATTCCTTTATTAATTGTATGAAAGCTATTATTCGCGATGAAAATAAACAATAAAGGCGCTGGTGCTTTTTAAAAAATGGCGTACTTGATTGGTACCGTCAGCAAATCAGGGTGGTAAACTGTGATCCAATAGGAAATATGAACGTTATTGTTTATTATTTTATTAGAAAAGGTATTTAAATTTAATTTTGTCTTAATTTCTGTACATTAAATCTATTTAAATTTAGGTATGTGTTCCTTTATAGCATCTAATTATGTAGAACAAATTTACAGATGAAGAGTGTGCTGGTGTAAACTACAGAATTTTTGAAATATTTATATGCTACAAATTCTGCGTGAAATTTTATAAAAGGAGAAGTTGCCAATTGGGGCTTCATTGTTTTATGCAGGGTTACTGAGACTGATCTGCACGAATGCCAAGTTGCAGCATTATGCGTACAGACTAATGCATTATCGAAAAATCCGCACGAAATACGAGTATTAGTATTTAACAATGGAATTAAAATTTAACGTAAACATTTAACCTCTTCGAATGATTTTGGCAAATCACAATGCGACAAAGCATCGCGTTTTACCAGAGGTTTTTGATATGGAACATCTACAATCCCATATTACTTTAATTACAAAATAGAAATCAATAAATAAATTTTGCAAACAGGTTTCATCACATGTTTCGAATTTGCCTATTCCAAGCTGTCCTTTGTCCATTAGTTAAAAGTTCCATTTCACCAAACTTATTTTTAACTCGATTTTTTTTTCCTTGGGGAATTGAATGGAAACTTATTCAAACTGTTCTTTTGCTATGCGAATGGCAACCGAAAACAACAATTTATGTTGCAAACTTTTAATTTTTCTTTAAGAGTCATAATAAAATATGATGCTGCTGAGGTTAGTAAAGAAATAGTAAATAAAATAATACTTATGTAAATATGTGCAGAAGTATGAAGAACACCAAATATAAAAACAAATAACATAAAAACAATTTTAAAAACTACTAATATCGACCTTGAATGCACAAATTACTATTTAAATCGCACACCGAGTACCAATCTCAAAGCTTCCAAAACTTAACTCTAGATGGCTACGAGTTCATTTTCATCGCGAATTATTTTTAATAGGTACTGTAATGACAATAAATTGTTATAAATACGTATTTTTCTTATATAAAGCTTAATAGATAAGATTTGCATATTTTTGTTCCCGTACGAATAACATGGGAGTATAAATCGGCAGAGGTGAGTTAGGGTTTTAGTTTGAATTTGCCGCCACAAATTGACCGTTAAACTAATATGGTCTATTCGGACAATATACTTACTAAACTATATACCGCTGAATCCCTATCTCTCGTATAAGCGGAAAGTGTCCGGGATATTAATATCTCCATCCTTTTCAAGCGTTTGGACCATGGAGGTATGAAACAAATATGGAGGGAGCGTAAAGCGATACTATTGGCGAGGGGAGTGAAGCCTAGTGGGGACGGACGCATACAAGTCTTGGTCCCGAGCTAGAGTGGGGATCTCGCGGTATTTTTGAAGTACGAAATGCGAAAAAACTGAAACAATATCTTTACTTTTTTTTAAAAAAAAAAGGGATTGACATAATTATATTTCTTAAGAAAATAAATTTAAAACTATTTGGAAATATTAAATAGTAAAAAGTTACTTCAAGTATACAGTGTGTCCCATTTAGAGGTGCCACCATTGGGATCTCGAGAACTGTAAAAGATACGATGTCGGTTAAATGGAACTTTTTATGCGCCTTTGGGAGGCCATCTCAGATGTGCTTTTATTTTTCCAAAAATTCTCATAGGGCACTAGATAATGACGAAAAACTGAATATTGTTGATTTTTCCTTTTTCAAATAACTTCTAAACTATTAATAATTGAGAAAAAAGTTTCAAATATAAAAGATAGATATTTTTATTAACTAACCAGTGGCGTACGAAATAAATTTTTATATCTGTAAATTTTTGAGATATAACACAAACTTATATTTTTTTAAATGGAACTCATATCTGATTTTAGTCTCAAAAAAATTAATATTTTTTTCTGTTTTCAACGATGTAAGGGTTATTATGTTTTGTATTTGTTTTGCCTTCAAAAATTATTATTTTTTCCTTATTTTGTATTAAATTTACAATTATTTTGAAAATATTGGTAGATTTCTATTTGGAAATACTCCTTGAATTTAAATAATTTATTTCCTTAAAAATATTTGCTCAAAATTCGTATCAAATTAATTTTTATATTTTGTATCAGGTCGCCCTTGGCACATCATAGTGTAATTTGTAATTATGAGTCTAGAATGAAAATATTAGGTAATAAAGGCATAAAACAAATTATTTTGATCAAATACAATATAATTAATAAAAATAATAATGTTTTTCTGGGAAATAATTAGAAAATTCAGGAAAATAAAGAGAAAAATTAAATTTTAGGAGCAAAATAAATATAAAGAGCAAAATAAATATAAAACATAATAACCCTTACACCATTGAAAAGAGAAAAAAATATTGATTTTTTTGAAACTAAAATCAAATATGGGTTCCATTTAAAAAAATATAAGTTTTTGTTATATCTCGAAAATTTACGGATATGAAAATTTATTTCGTACGCCACTGGTTTGTTAACAAAAATATCTATCTTTTATATTTGAAACGTTTTTCTCAATTACTAATAGTTTAGAAGTTATTTGAGAAAGAAAAAATCAACAATATTTAGTTTTTCGTCATTATCTAGTGTCCTATGAGAATTTTTGGAAAAACAAAAGCACATAGGAGATGACCTCCCAAAGGTGCACAAAAAGTTCCATTTAACCAACATCATATCTCTTATAGTTCTCGAGATCCCAATGGTGGCACCTCTAAATGGGACACACTGTATACTATACATTAAATTACAGTAGTAAATAATTACTAATCTTTTATTCACTACAATTTGTAAAAATTAAGCTACATAAAATATGTTGCGTCTAAATAAAATGGAAAAGGTATATGAGTACATTAAAAAATAAACAATTGATTTAGATAATTTTTATTATAAAAAAAAAAAACAGTCTTTTAGTAGCCTGTGATCAATGTCATTTTGTTAATTCAAATTCTAATATTTTGGGATTTATCAATATTTGATTTTGTAAAAAAATGCAACCTAACTTTTAAATAATTATGACATATAGATTTAATTAAATGAACTATGTGATTTTTTGCAAAGTAAAATAAATGTCTGTATTTATAAATTTTTTTAAAACATTTAAAGACATGAATTATAGCATTTTTGATATTCTACTGTTTTTTTTTCTCTATCGTCTTCTTGGCGTAATGTAATATCACATTTTGTGTACACGTTAATAACATCCTTACTATCTTATTATAGAGTTTTTTGTAAACACCTTTTTAATAAAGAAGTAACAATAACAAAAATAGTCCACAATATATTACTTCGCACAACACACCAGAAAATTAAATCTCAACAAAACTTTGTACTGTACAGTAGTGGGGAGCAGTTGGCTTCATTTGAGTTCGCATAAGCTACCTCCATATTTGTTTCATACCTCCATGGTTTGGACCATAGAGTTATAAAATATATATACACATAGAGGGCGCCTAAACACTCAAAGCTGATGTCATGCGGGGTAAGCTTGTGTTTGTACGGCGGCCATCTTGGGAAGATCAAGTGTATATAAGCGTTCTCTGGTTATTTGATTATTTTACGTTAATAATCGATTTTAATTTGTGTTATTTGAATGTGAAACATTTGTAATTACATGTCAACGACTTGTGCCTTCGGTTGTAATAACCGAATGTCCGTAAAAACTTTAAAACAAGAAAAAGAAAAGGAAAAAGCGATGACAATTCACAAGTAAGTATTATTTTACTTACTTACTTACTTACTTAATCCTGCACCTTTCTACCCTCACGGGTGTAAGGCGTTCCCCCGGCTTGCGGGGGAGGGGGTTGAGTTCTGGTTCGTTGGTCTTCTCCATATTTCTTTCCACTCTGCTCTATCTTGTGTTGCTGTCTTCGTTTCTTCCCAAGTTAAACCTCTTCTTTGCGCTGCCTCCTTTACTTCTTCCAGCCACGTTCTTCTTGGTCGTCCTCGTGGTTTCTTTCTTCCAATTTTTGCTTCAAACACTTTTTTAACTATTCTCTCCTCTCCCATCCTTTCTACATGCCCATACCATCTCATCTGTCCTTCTGCTATCTTATCTTCTATTGCTTTTACTTTTAAGTTTTGTCTGTGGGTTGTGTTTTCAATTTTGTCCAGTCTTGTTTTCCCCTCTATTTTTCTCAAGAACCTCATTTCGATAGCCGTAATTTTTTCTTTTTGTCTTTGCGTTAATGTCCATGTTTCAGCTCCGTGTATGAGTATAGGTGTCACTACTTTCTTAAATATTTGTACTCTGGTCTCTTTCGGTATTTCTTTCTTTCCTAAGAAGCTGTGTTTGATGCTATTGAATATTTTGCCTCCTGTTGTTCTTCTTTCTTTTATTTCTTCATCAAATCTTCCATCTTCTGAGATCATTGACCCCAGGTATTTAAATTTTTGGACTTGCTGTAGATTTTCATTTTTTAGTTGTATCGTGTGGTGTTGTTCATTTCTTCCTAGTATCATGGTTTTCGTTTTTTCTTTATTGATCTTCATGTTTAATTTTTGTAGCGCTTTGTCATATATTTCTATATTCCTTGTTAAGGTTTTTTCGTCTTCTGCTATGATGACCATGTCATCTGCATAGCATAGTTCTGCTATTTCCACTCTTCTCAATTTCCAATGTCCTATGTAGTATTTCTTTACTTCTTTCTTTGTCTCTTTTATTCCTTCGTCAAGAATTAGCGTAAACAGAAGCGGGCTCAAAATGCATCCTTGTCTTACTCCGGCTGTAGTTTCAAATGTATTGGAGGTCTCTTGTTTCACTCTTACATAGCTCTTAGTCTTTGAATATAGGCTCTGAATTCCTGTTATTAACGTATTTGATATTCCCCTTTTTCTTAGCGTTTTCCATATGTCTTCTCTATTGATTCTATCAAACGCTTTCTCTAGATCAATGAAGCAAACATGTACGTTTCTCCCTTCTTTTATTGCCTTTTCCCCTATTTGTCTTAGTATGAATATCGCATCATTTACTCCTCTATTTGGTCTAAAACCAAATTGAGTTTCCTCTAACGATTCTTCCAGCTCTGTTCTTAGTCTACTCTCCAAGATTCTTGCATATATTTTGGCCACTGTGCTTATTAGGGTAATTCCTCTATAGTTCTGGCACTCTCTGCTATCTCCTTTTTTAAATATTGGTGTTATGATACCTATTTGCCATTCTGTTGGTGTTATTCCTTTTAGCGCTTCATTCATTATGTCTTTAAGTTCTTGTAGTGCTGATTCGGGTAGTGCTTTCAGCATGTCTGCTGTTATTTTGTCATGTCCGGGAGCTTTTCCTCTTTTGGTTTTTCTTATTGCTTCTATTATTTCTTTCAAGCTTATTTCTTCTTCTTGTGTTGTTTCTGTTTCCTTTGTTCGTGTGCGATGACTTTCTTGTTGTTCTTCATCTTTAGTATCCCTTCCCTCTAGTAGTTCTATGAAATACTGTCTCCATCTGTCCATTATTCTGTCTTCTTCTGCTATCGTCTTTCCTTCCTTATCTTTAATGTTCGTAATTGTTGCTGTCTTCTTTTGTCTTATATTTTTAAGTGTTCCAAAAAATAATTTCTGGTTTTCATTGTATGCGTTTTTCATTTTTTCACCAAATTCTCTCCATGCTTTTTCTTTTTCTTCCTTTATTACTCTTTTTACTTTTTTCCTTTGTTCTTTATATTTTTCATAGTCAATAGGTTCTTTCGTTTGTAGATATTTATTCCACTTGTTCTTTTTTTCTTTCACTGCAACTTTTACCCTTTCCGACCACCATCTAGTTTTGTTTGTGTTTCTGTTCACTATTCTAGTCGTGCCGCAGCTTTTTTCTGCTGCCTCTAGTATTGTCTTTTTGAAGTTCTCCCATTTCTTTTCTATGTTTCCTTCTTTTTCTTTTGCTTTTTTCTTAAACTCTTCGTTGACGTTCTTTTGAAATTTTTCTTCTATCTCTTGTCTTCTAAGTTCATGGCATTTTATTTTCTTATTTACTATCTTTCTTTTGATTTCGTTCTTTGTGATTACTTCTTGCTTTAGTATCATTGTTACAAGGAAATGGTCGCTTCCAATCTCTGGTCCTCTTTTTACTTTTATGTCTTTTACTCTATTCCAGCTGTCTATGTTAATTAGGAAATAATCTATAATCGATTTTTCATTTCTGCTTATAACTTGTCTAGTTATTTTATGTATTTCTTTGTGCTTGAAGTGTGTATTTCCGATTTTAAACTCATTCTCTAGGCAAAACTCTATTATTCTTTCCCCGTTTGTATTCATCACATTCTCTCCATTCCTTCCTAAGCACCACTCTATTCCATCATTCTTATTTCCTACCCTCCCGTTAAGGTCTCCCATTATTATTACTCTCTTTTCACTTCTGTCTACTATTTCTTGTAGTTCTTTAAAGAAGTTATCTTTTTCTTCTTTTCTTGCGTCCTCGTTTGGTCCATAGCCCACAATTAGCGTGTATTCTTCGTTTTCGTCTCCTTCCTTAACATTTATTGATAGTAGTCTTTCGTTCAATAGGTTTTCTTTAGAAACATATTTCATCTTATCCTCTTTAATTAAAATTGCCACCCCTGCCTTGGCGTTTTCTTTTTCCGATACTCCTACCCAGTACATCCAATATCCATTTTGTGTCTTTGTGATTCCTTTGCCTTTCCTCTTTGTTTCTGTTATACCCACGTAATCCATATTCATTTTTGCCAGTTCTTCTGTTAATTCATATTCTTTCCCTGTTAAACTTTTTACATTCCATGTTCCAAATTTTATTATTTTCCTTGGTTTATTTACTCTATTTTTTATTTTGCCCTTCCCGTACTTAATTATATATGTTTTGTTGTTCCTTATCGTATCCTTTTCCTTTGCTTGCGACGTCTTTCCTTTTTGTTGCAATTTTCCTCGTTTTTCCCTTAGTTTTTTGGCGCAGTACCTCCTTCTTCTTTGACCTCTATCAGCTTCTTTTCTGTTTTGTCCCATTTCCATTCCTTTCCATTTATTGTTATTTTCTGATAGCCTATCTTCAATATGTCACCTGCCTTTTTATTCTTCTCCGCTAACATTTTTATTTCCTTTTGTATTTCGCGCTCGTTTCTTGTTAGTTCGTTGTTTATGAAAATTTTGTCCTTTAAAGTTCGTAGGTTCTTTTTATTCGCCATTACTTTTTGTTTATCTTGAAAATTTTCCATTTGTACCTTACATGTCTTCTCTCCTATCTTTAGTGCTTCCTTCACTTGTACATTAACTCCAATTTTCTTGTGTATGAAGTCTTCTACGGTGTTTTTTAGGTCATTTCTGTTGATTGAGTCTGTTCTTAGCCCTACAATCACGAAATTATTTTTGATTTTTTCTTTCTCTAATATCTCGAATCAAGAGATTTTTTTACATATTTCATGTAAAAATATTAACTTATTTTTTGTAATAAATATGTTTGTACTTCGTATTTATTTGTATTGTAAACATCATAAATATATATTTTTATATGAAATTTCTAGCCTCAAATTATTTGCCTATTCGGTAAGTAGTTTTTGTAAGTTTCTATCTCAATCATTACAATTGTCATAAAATTCGAACAGTTTAATTTCTATAAAAAATATTTTATTAAAGTTTAATCGCAATACACTTCAAATTGAAGATTTTTACAATTTTTTGGTTCTTTCAAATTTAAATTTAATTAATTTTAATACATTTCTTACTGAATTAAAGCTTGCTAATTACAAATAGCTTCAATTTCTGTTACGTTATTGTATTTTTGTAACAAAACTGAAGAAAGCGCGCTTAAATACATTATAACGTTGATCGTCCCAAGATGGCGGCCACGAGATTCCCCTTCCGTCTCATGGCGACAAAAACTCTGTCAACATCTGTACTTTACGCTCTCTCTAGTCCTATTCTATACTCTAAGGTTTGGACCGTTTGGATACACGTCTACAAGCGCATGCGCGCACAGGCAGGCGGTAGGCGTGATGGTAGGCGTCTTCGCGCTGCTTGAAAATCTGACATATGATTCATATGACATTTCAAAAATGTTGGTTACAATTATAAATTTTTATATTAGATTATTTAATAAAGAACGAGAACACCTGCAGAAGATTAAGAAAACGAATTTCAGTATAAAAGGATAAATGGTTAAGATTCCATTTGCAAATTTGGAGAAAGATAATAGGGAACAACTGTTAAAGATTAAGAAGATAATAGGTTTGTATGGTTCTAGCTGCACTAACTTGTAATTTTTTGAAAAATATGTTCGTTTGTGTGTTCGAAGTTGTCTGCACTGTGTTCGTTTGTAGTCGTGCATGTTGCACTAACTTGTCTTAACTGTACTACCTCCCGAGCTAGTACACTTAGTGCAGTGCGTAGTGTTTACAACGACGCCACAATTTGTCACATAGGTTGTCGTGTATACTTGTAACTATATTTTTTTCATTAATCTGCAAAATCTTATTCTATATTCTAAAAATGAATCAAAGGAAATGTGTTTTATGAATACCAAAGAAATAAAATGGAAAAATAAGTAATATATCACTGCATACAAAATATTTATTAAAAAAAAGTTTTAATTTAACTGAAAACTATTAAAATCGATATAGATATGTGTAATTCACATTTAGTACAAAAATAAGCATTAATGGATTTTTCATATTGAAAGAATTGCAATAAATTTTAACTAAATGGAAAAATCATTATAATTATAAATATTTATAAATGGCGTTGCTAGTTAACCTACAATCTGCACTAACTTGTCTAATTAGTGTTCGTTTGAATTTCGAAAACAAGTCTGTACTACGTTGCACTAAACTACACTGTGACGTATTCTCGGTACATTTTGTACAAGTTAGTGTAATACAAACGAACAGACCTATTTTATTTGAATATCTGTAGGGTTCAAATTTTATAAGTGAGGAAAAAGATTATGGGAAACCTGTATAAGATTAGAAAATTGAATTTCTGTATAAAAGTAAAAAATTAAAATACCATTTGGAGAAAGACAATAGGGAACACCAATAAAAGATTAGGAAAATCCGTTATATGAATATCTGTATGGTTAAAATTCTGCTTTTGGGGAAGAAAATGGAATGCCGTAATTGAAATTTTTTATACTTAGTCGCGTGTAAAAAAAAATATTCATAATATTTAACAATTTATTTGAAATGTTTAATATAGCTTTATTCCTGTATAATAATGCATATGTGCCTTCATATTAATATTCATGTGCAAGGCAGAAGTTATATATTATAGCTATTCAGATTATAGAAACAGAGATTTGATTAAAATAATAAAATTATTAATAACAATAAGAAAAATTTTATTACAATAAAGAAAATGATTAATAATATAAAAATTATGTATTTTAATTTTAAATTTATGACGCCCTTTTAATTTGCCGTCAGTAGGAAGCTGCTTAATACCTTGGTGGTCATACAATCTCAAAATCTTATGTAACGTAATACGAAAAAGACGATAAGTTGTGCAAAATACAACAGATTTTTTCTTTACAGTGTGTCCCATTTAGAGTTGCCACCATTAGGATCTCGAGAACTGTAAGAGATACGATGTCGGTTAAATAGAACATTTTGTGCGCCTTTGGGAGGCCATCTCAGATGTGCTTTTGTTTTTCCAAAAATTCTCATAGGGCACTAGATAATGACGAAAAACTGAATATTGTTGATTTTTTCTTTTTCAAATAACTTCTAAACTATTAGTAATTGAGAAAAATGTTTCAAATATAAAAGATAGATATTTTTATTAGCTAACCAGTGGCGTACGAAATAAATTTTTATATCCGTAAATTTTCGAGATATAACACAAACTTATATTTTTTTAAATGGAACCCATATCTGATTTCAGTCTCAAAAAAATCATTATTTTTTCTCTTTTCAATAATGTAAGGGTTATTACGTATTATATTTGTTTTGCTCCTAAAATTTAATTTTTCTCTTTATTTTCCTGAATTTTCTTATTATTTCCCAAAAAAACATTATTATTTTTATTAATTATATTGTATTTAATCGAAATAATTTGTTTTATGCCTTTATTACTTAATATTTTCATTCCAAACTCATAATTACAAATTACACTATAATGTGCCAAGGGCGACCAGATACAAAATATAAAAATTAGTTTAATACGAGTATTGAGCAAAATTTTCTAATGAAATAAATTATTTAAATACAAGGAGTATTTCTAAATAGAAATCTACCAATATTTTCAAAATAATTATAAATTTAATATAAAATAAGGAAAAAATAATAATTTTGAAGGCAAAACAATTATAAAACATAATAACCCTTACATCGTTGAAAACAGAAAAAAATAGTGATTTTTTTAAAACTAATATCAGATAGGGGTTCCATTTAAAAAAAAAAGTTTGTGTTATATCTCGAAAATTTGCGGATATAAAAATTTATTTCGTACGCCACTGCTTAGTTAATAAAAATATCTATCTTTTATATTTGAAACGTTTTTCTCAATTACTAATAGTTTAGAAGTTATTTGAAAAAGAAAAAATCAACAATATTCAGTTTTTCGTCATTATCTAGTGCCCTATGAGAATTTTTGGAAAAACTAAAGCACATCTGAGATGGCCTCCCAAAGGCGCACAAAAAGTTCCATTTAACCGACACCGTATCTCTTATAGTTCTCGAGATCCCAATGGTGGCACCTCTAAATGGGACACACTGTATATGAATTAGAAATATGTTAACAACAGAGCTTTTAAAAAAGCCGGTTTAATTTGATTAATCTTAGTATATTTTTGTTATACTGAAAGGTCCCGCGGTGAAATCTTGCACATGGCTCCGCAAACGATCAAGTAATAATTAATCCCGAATTTATGACTTGTTACTACTTTTGTTAACGAAGGAGTTGACTCAAAAAACACGAAAATCGTATTTAACATTTTGTGGTTCAGCCAAGCGCTCAGCCAAAATTTTAATAATTTGACATGTCTTAGTGACAGTTTCCAATAGAAAATAGTCATCTTCTGCATTGCGTTCTACTTTATTACAAATAGGCCTTAAGGGTCAAAATCGCACAAGATGAAAAGATTATTTGGAAACATACGCGTGAATATGCCGTCTTCCCTAAATTCCTGGGGTAAGGGGACAGGCAGGGACGTCATTGGAGGCAGATGTAATTTTAACCTCAATTTTGATAAATTTTTAAAATTATTTAATTATTTGTCTTAAGATAGACATTAAGGAATTTTGATTTTGATACAATTAATTCATTTCATAAATCAAGCCTAATACCTTAAGCCTTATGTAGTTTTCAATATCATATTGTCGTCGAATCGTTATTGTATCATGATGATTGTATCACTAATGTAAATCGGGCCCAAAAACTCTGACATCTATGCTTCTTATACCTCCAATAGACACATTTTAAATTTTTACCCTGCTCCTTCTAAGTTTGCTAGACTTTCACTCTGCATCAAAAGTCCTCTTTACTTGAAACAATTTAAATCCAAATATACTTACAATTTCGGGCAAAAGATATTCTACTTTAGAAACAATTCCATCGTCAACAAAACTGCAATCGTAATTGTTTGTGCACATAAAACACACATCAGTCACAGAACTCATGTTTAACAAATTTCTAACCTCTGCACAGACAAAACAAATCACAACTTTCAACAAACTCTGTCCACTTCCAGCACTATGTTTATAAATAATGAAGACTACTCAAGATATAGGTTTACAGAATCATAATAATTCAAAAGGAACCGCAACGCAATATCGAAAACTATAATATATTTTTACAAATTATTTGTGTTCACAACACAGCTGACACTAACAACATAAACGGCGGTGGGGTGGTGAAATCTAAAATCTATTCCAAATAACTTGGCATTGCCTACATTTCAATCAGGTAAGAAAATTGGTATAATTGGTAGCATTGGTTTAGATAGGGATATAAATTCTACAAGATGTCAGATGGCAATTACCAAATAAAATCGGCAGAATTTAGTGGTATTTAACCATGTTTTAATGTAAATTTTATTGTTCAGAACTGATACATTTTACAAATGAAAATATTTTTATTATGGATAAAGTTTGGTTTCACGAATTTAAATTATTTATTTTTTAAGTCCGTTAAAAAAGTACTCTTTTTTCCATTATAATGGGTTTATAAAGAATGTCTTTTTTTAACGTAATAAACATGAAATAATGGAACGTTATGGCATTTTTTTCACACTTTTGTCGCAGACGTAAAAACAAATTTGAAATTTGTATGCAATGCAACTTCGGAAAAAGTGTCTTAATTCAATCGCCTACGGCTCGTTAGATCAAACTTTCCTATTCGTGAAATAAAATTATACTTTTTACTCTTGTTGCACAAATAACTATTTTATAGGTAGGTAGTTATTTTTCAGTATTTTTCACGAACTTAAATTATTTATTTAATGCATGTAAAAACGGTCGGCTCTCAAGCGCCATCTGCTATTTTCTTACGTGAAATGAAGTATAGATGAAGTTATGCTCAATAATAATGTAGTTAGAAATAGGTGGTAAAACTTAGTGCCGCTACCTATTATACTTGGTGACAAATACTGAGTTCCGTCCAAGTTTTATTCAGTTGGAAATTAAATTGAAGGTACCTATTATTTATTATTAATAGCGTGTTTCATTTTGGAAACTTACTCAGAGATGGCAGACAACATTATAGATGTCTACTACTACTACAGGCCTGTTAAATGATAAATTCCTGTTAAAACAAATTACAGATATCTGTTAAAACCAACGGCATATTTCTAAATAAATTTATAGATATTTACATCAGTGGTAAGACTTAATAGTTTACTACAAACAAGAGCACGAAATTATAGTTATCTACTATACGACCAGTAAAAATATCTGTTTTGATGATTGCTCGGGTCATGTGTCATGGCCTGACAAGTCGTTCGAAATTTTCCGTATACGACAACATTCGTGTCATCTATTTCGTGCACAAATTTAGTACACAGCATACAATGAAAACAAAATAATTGTATCAGGTGAGTGTTTCCTAATTAGATAGTTTCTCATGTCTTTTAAGCTGTTATAAGTATTTGATTTTCAAAGTTACAGGTTATATTATAATATACGTTACGTATATTGCATGATATGGCAAAAAGAGCCGGAAATATTAATTATGAACAGAAGACTATTCTGTTCGAATTTGTAAAACACAATCCAAAAGTAGTTCAAGGAAAATTCTCCAAAGACTTTACTTTCAAAGACAGCCAAAAAAAGTGGATAGAAATTTCGAACATTTTAAATTTAGTTCCAAACGGGGGATCAAAACATTGGAGACAGTGGCGAAAAGTAAATAACACTAAACTTAAGCGTAGAGTAAGATTATTTAATGTTGTATATTGTAGGTATGGCAAGACATGAAAACAAAAGCGAAAAATAATAAGGCATTGTTAAACAAAATCACAGCACAAACTGATGAAAATGAATTATTGGGTGTTTTAAGTCAAACACCTGTAGAGCCTATTACAAATATTCAGGAAACCAGTGTACCACTGTTTGCTGTACGTATATTATTTGTTTAACCGCCAAATCTGTTTGTACATTTCACAGTCAATTTTATGAGACAAATTTAGGCATCACCACTAGCATTTTCTATCATTTTTTTTATCTTTGGGCTCCATGATAATGGGGATTCCACGATTTTTTGATTTTTTTATATGTTGTAGTATTTTTAAATTCAGAAATTCGCTAATTTTTCTTTTTTTTTAAATTCAGTTTCTTATGGAAGAAAAAAAATGACAAATATTTGGTATCCAGCGTTTCCTGCCTTATGACGTAAGCGAACCCAGTGGTGGAGAGCAATGGCATTATATCGTGCTTTCTCTCTCAGTGACTGCTGTTGCCCGAGGTTGTAAACCATTTGTTCTGAACCATGTTGTGCGGCTAAGGTTATATCGCTTTATATTTGAAAATTTAATTTTGTTCTTATTTTCTTTTCTTTTACTTATCTTAAATTTAGTATATTGTACTTATAGTTTATTCGTATTTAAGTATTTGTAAAAATAACAGCGTGTATTTTTATAACCGCAAAACCACCTTAACCAAATACTCTGGTGGAACAGTCTGGCAGTCACTGGTTTGCCGAAGGGAACGCCTACTTACAGTGTTGGCCAATAAAAGAGAGCCGGGTTCGGTAGCGTCACCAAGTCTGGAAAAATCCGCGCGTTTTGAAAGTATGTAATATATTTTATCATTTAAAAAAAGTGATAAAACATATAGAAAAGAAATTTGCATCAATAACACAGTTATATGGTTAAAAATAATTATGTATATAATTTATATAAAAATTCGATTTGAGTGGAATCATCTATTGCATACCGGGTGACACTGAAAAACGGGCCACTCAAAATAACTTTCTTATTTATAATTATTTTTTAATTTTTCTTGAATATTTGTTTACTAGGCATAGGGTCTCACAAATCGTGGTATTTGGCATGATGATAAAGCTTCCGGTTTAACCGGAAGTGACATTAACTTTTATATTTCAAATAGGATACCCTACATATTTTTTTCATATTTGGAATCTACGTAAAATTATAAATTCAACGATATCCTTGAAGTGAGTATTTACTGAAGAAATGAATTAGAAAAACGTAAGAGAAAATTATGCATAAACTAATTTCTCTTGTTTTACTTTTGTGTACATACTTGTTAAATAATAAAAAATTGTTTAAATAGCAAACTATTTTTGATAGATTATTTATTTTGTTACAAAAAAAATCAATTTGTTTACACCTACCTGTGAACATGGCTCACCAGGTTAATTGATCATAATTTTCTTTTACGTTTTTCTAATTCATTTCTTTAGTAAATATTCTCTTCAAGGATATCGTTGTATTGATAATTTTACGTAGATTCCAAATATGTAAAAATATGTAGGGTATCCCATTTGAAATATGAAAGTTAATATCACTTCCGGTTAAACCGGAAGCTTTACCATCATGCCAAATACCACTATTTGTGAGTCCCTATGCCTAATATACAAATATTCAAGAAAAATTAAAAAATAATTATAAATAAGAAAGTTATTTCGAGTGGCCAGTTTTTTATGCGTTTTATGCATTGCACCAAAGAATTATTTTTTAACTATTATCTTTTTAACCTTAGACTCCAATAAAGTTTTAAAGAATTTTGTGTAAAAAATTAATTTTTCAGAATTAAAATTTATTAACAAATTATTTATAAAAATATCTGATGTGGACAACACATGACTTCCTTGTACGCTTGTTACACTATACATATTTTGTTAATAATTAAAATATGTAAGTATTATAAGAGACCCAATCTTAAAATTGCACGTATTTGACATAATTTGATATTGACATTAAATTCTTTATTTTTTTGTTATTTCTTGCCCTAATTCATAGCAAACTTAATTACAGAAACCAAAAAGTACATAATGTTTAAATTTACATATCTCGCTTATACAAAGAACTAATTTAATCATACTTGAAGTTTTTCGACGCAAAATTCAATTCTCTAAAACTTTTATTTGAAGCATTTATTGTTAAATTCAAAATAACACCATTTTTTTCAAGAAAAACTGATAATAGCTTCAAGTAAAGTATCACTTCCGGTTAGTCTATTTTAACCAAAGTCTATTATGTTATATCCATTGATATAAAAGTATTATATACCAAATTTGAAAAGTTTTGGATTATATTTTAATATAGTTTTCCATTAAAATCTATTATAGGTTTCAAGTAAAGTACCACTTCCTGGTATACCATTTTAACTAAAATCTATTATGTTATTTTCATTGATATAAAAGTATTATATACCAAATTTGAAATGTTTTGGATTATATTTTAATATAGTTTTTTATTAAAATTTACTATAGGCTTCAAGTAAAGTACCACTTCCGGGTAGACCATTTTTACTAAAATCTATTATGTTATTCCCATTGATATAGAAGTCTTATATACTAAATTTGAAAAGTTTTGGATTCTATTTTAATATAGTTTTCCATTAAAATCAAATATGGGCTTCAAGTAAAGTACCACTTCTGAAAGTTATGCAATGACCAAAAAGGGAGGTGCACAACTAGATGTTATAACAGTCCTAAATACAAAACTTTAACTTTCTACGGCTTCCCGTTTTTCAGTTATGCGAGATACGTACGTACGTACGTACGTACAGACGTCACGACGAAATTAGTCAAAATGGATTCAGGGATGCTCAAAATGGATATTTCCGTTGAAATCTGGAAACCGAATTTTTTCGCGATTACAATACTTCCTTTACTTCGTACAAGGAAGTAAAAACAAATAAGTACCTATATTAAAAAATACACTATAGTTTTAGCAATAATTTAGAAATAATTATAAAAACTATGGGTCGTCGGGGGACGCCTGGCGAATGTGAAACATCGAAGTTAATTTGCATTGTCTACAAAATGAACTAAAATTACATTTTATTTTGCAGACAATGCAAATTTATACCGCTCAGTCGTATCAACAAAAATATTCTTTCAAGTATTGTGTGCTGTGTTGCGAATCGCTGTTGAAGTTATGTAGATCGAGATCGAATCGAACGCCACTCTGCGAGTCGAGACGAAGAGAATCGACGAGTCACGACGCAAAAAAATAAAATAAAATCAATATTAATTCTGACCCATATCAATTGGCCCATAACTCGAACACGGAGTTAAATGTTTGTATCTTGATCAAAACAGTTATGCGTATTTTTTTGCTCGTCAGTATATTATCGAGTTTGCATTAATGAACCAATTAAAACTTATTGTTGACATGCCAATGTAGTAGGTACGATTATTAAAAATTACGCAGAAAGTCTTTATCCACTAATATGCGAATTTCTATTGTTAGAGAATAAAAACATTCCACGAACTTTTTTAACGATCGTACTACTGGTTTATTATAAATTTAATTTGCGAATTTACAATTTATAATTTCTGAATTTAAAAATACTATGACATAAAAATATCAAAAAATCGTGGAATTCCCCATTGTTAATGATCTTGTTATTTTAGTTTCAAAAACTAACTATGATACTGTCTGTTAACAAATCAATGTATTCATAGGCCTGGCAACGGCCTAACAGACCATCTACGTTTTTTAAGTTTGTGTTTGTTTTATTTTTTTTATTATACAAATCAACACTATTAAAAAACATTCCCGATATTATTAAAAAATAATCTTATCAATTAGCTTCTAACAAATTCACGTCTATGAAAATAAGATTGTAACCTAAAATCTGAACTAACTAGTGAAACGTTAAATGACAAGCAGTCACAAGTTACGTGATAGATACTAATTGGTCAGATCCAGAATTTCAAAATCGAACATAAACCAGAAAAAAAATTGTGTTTTAAATCAAAAATTCTAAAGTAAATTTATAAATTAAATTTATCATAACCAGCCCTTCGAGTTATGGTCCATGGTTTCTTGTTTTTCTTTTCATAATTATTGTAATTGGAATACATATTAAATATTGTTATACTTATTTGTTTTTCTATAATAATTGGTTTTAATAAATTTTAATATTGAAAAATTAATTTTCTGCAGAAAATTCTTTGTTCTAATTTGTATACAATTAGGCTCGTATAGAGTGTCCGTTTTTCGAGGCACACCATTGGGATCTCGGAAACTATAAGAGACAAGAAGTCGGTTAAATTAGGGCAAAGTTGCACCATTAGAAAAGCATTTTACAGATTCATGGAATACTAGATGAATGCACAAATTCAAATTTTACAAATTTTTATTTTTACAAATAACTACTAAATATAAAACAAGACAGAATTTTGGTTTGCACTTCTTTCTTTCTTTTATGAATGTGGCTAAGGTGAAAGAAGTGTGCATGGATAGGAATGTGTGGCGAAGGATTATTGTTGCGTAACTATTATTTGTGGTCCGGATGCGGTTAATCGCTACCGAAAATCAGTCACTTTAATATGTTCTTATGTATAATGCTATGAGAGAGAAGAATGTTGTTAAAGAGTGATATGAGTCAGCCGAGCTCTTGCTCTTATACCTTTTCTTATTATCACTATTGTTTTCGGGTTTTTGCTAACCCATTAAGTGGGACACGCATGATTTTATGTATGTATGTACTTCTTTAGAACACTTTTTTATTTTCTTTCGAACGACGATGCTCAGATGTTTTTATCACTGTTAAATTTCTATTTATGAGGCCAAAATTATGGTGTTTGAAACAAATGGATATCAACAAGTTATACATCGTTGGAAAACTAGAAAAATTCTATTTTCAATGATGTAATTTTCCAATATGACTTCTATATAAAAATCATAACTTTGGCCTTTTAACTCAAAATCTAACAGTGATAAAAAAAATTTGAACATCGTTGTCCTATATTATTTCATATTTAGAAGTTATTTGTAAAAATAAAAATCAGCAAAATTTGAATTTTTGCATGTATTTAGTAATCTATGAATTTTTCGGGAAAAAGAAATATATCTTTAAAATGGTCTACTAATGGGGCAACTCTGCCCTACTATAACCGACTTCGTATGTATGGGTCTATTACATTTTAATGACGTCATTTTAAATACGCCATCTAGCGGATTTTTTTCTAAATCATTGGGTGTTGGGTGGGTGACACTATGTTGCCAAATAACGAGAATGAAACAAAATGAATTTATAAAAAAAAAACGACAAAAAAATAAATGTTATTTTCTGTATTACAAACGAGTAAAATTTACATATTTACTAGAGATTGAAATATCGTGTGTTAGCAAATCATTTGACAACTATGCTATAAACTGTCACTTTTTGATTGTTATGGTTTCATTAAGTTTGCAAGTTGAAGTGCAAAAATGCAGAAACATACAAAAACAAGAAAACAATTTCGTAAATATTGTTTAGTAGGTATGGAATACATCACAATGATTGTCATCGCACATAACCTTCTCTTTTCTGATTTCCATCTGTTCTTCCACTTTTTTAAAAGTATTCATTGCATATAGTATACCTAAATTTACTCAGTTTCTTTTAAAAATTGTTATAGAGGTATTTGTTGCCATATTTTAAATTTAAATATTCTCCGCCATACCACCCACCTGCGCTAAAAGTCAACTGTTTGTTCGCACAACATTCAGAAACCTTCACAAACCATTCTGAGAATACGCATCAGTTTAAAAATGTTCGTACAACTGAAATTTTAAATCTACGATTAAAAATCATTTGTTCGTTCAGCAAAATGTTTCAATCCTTAATCAGTTTCCAACCGTCAGAATGGACCTATTAAATTAAAAGAGAGAGATATTTAATAAAAGTGGTATGTGCACAGTACGCAGTTGACAAGTGTTGAACATTTAAATTTAAAATATGGCAGCACATACATATACAACAAATTTAATAAAACTGAGTAAATTTAGGTATAGTACATGCGATGAATACTTCAAAAAGAGAGGAAGAACAGATGGAAATCAGAAAAGAGGATATTGTGATGATGTATTACATACTGTACAATATTTACGAAATTATTTTCTTGTTTTTGTATGTTCCTGCATATCTGTACTTCAAACTTGAGAACTTATTATGCTTTTTATAATAGAAAATTGTTTTGTTCCGTGTACCAAAACAATTGAAAAGTGACAGTAAATAGCATAGTTGTCAAATGATTTTTTTTTTAAGAACCAATATTATAATCTAATTAAACATACATTCTACATAATATATATACAGGGTGTCTCAATAAGCTTGCTCACTATTGGTAACATTTTTATTTGAAGAGGTACGAGATTGGTTAAATGAGCAAAATTGTGCCATTTTATATTAGAAAATTGATCATGTAGACAAAATAAAATTTGTGTCAGCGGTTTTCAAAATTTGGGACAATATATATATTTTTTAAATGGAACCATATATTTTTTATTATCTTATTGGAAAGAGTATTTTTTTCTCTTTCCAATAAGGTAATGTTGTTTATGTACAATTTTTTCAAATAAACGAGTTATTTACGGTTAAAAATTTAAATTTTATAAACTATTTTATTAGTTTATTAGTCAAGTAAGCCATGGAAACAATTGATTCTTTGTTTGTTTGACGTTTAATAATATCTTCCGTAAAGTTCTCTGTATTTAATAATGTTTAATAACTTTACAAGTAAAGAAAAGTTAGATATGATCTTGCTATATGGAAAGTTATATCTAGACACCAGTTACGTAGAACGGTCGGCTCTCTTTCCAAAAGAGTTTAAATGTGCGAAAGAAATAATGGCTTTTAATTTGAATATTTTCTTTGTTTTGTTATTACTGTAAAATAAATTAATAAAATAATAATTTTATAAAAGACAATTGTTTCCATAGTTTACTTGACCTAAACTAATAAAAGATAAT
Organism: Ophonus ardosiacus; assembly: GCA_943142095.1. Classification (NCBI taxonomy): domain Eukaryota; kingdom Metazoa; phylum Arthropoda; class Insecta; order Coleoptera; family Carabidae; genus Ophonus; species Ophonus ardosiacus. The sequence continues at coordinate 13,246,976 of OW964836.1, read as the reverse complement.
TTTTATCTTTAAACGTAAATAACTCATTTGAAAAAAATGTACATAAACAACATTACCTTATTGGAAAGAGAAAAAAATACTCTTTATAATGAGATATTAAAAAATATATAGTTCCATTTAAAAAATATATATTCTGTCCCAAATTTTGGGAACCGCTGACACAAATGGCACAATTTTGCTCATTTAACCAACCTCGTATCTCTTCAAATAAAAAAGTTACCAATAGTGAGCAAGCTTATTGAGACACCCTGTATATATTTTATTAGATATATTTCTGTTTGTAACCCAGACTTTTTTTAATTTTTTTTTTTGTCGTTTTCTTCATAATTTTGAACAAGGTATAAATTTATTTTATTTATCTCGTTATTTGGCAACATGGTGTCACCCACCTAGCGATTCAGAAAAAATCCGCTAGATGGCATATCTAAAATAACATCATAGTCATAAAAATTTAATAGGTCCATAACCCGCGGATTCCAAAAAAATTTTTGTTTGTAGTATGTGCACTGGAATATCTGGCGAACATTGTTGTTCCTTTCTACGTGCATTTGTGCTAGCCAAAGCGAGAGAAAACGAATATTAACATTTATTATAAATATTTCCAAACCACTGAATTTTTGCTATATTGTCATGTAGATTCTCGAGTGTAAATATACGAGCCCTGCGCCAAAAGAATTCACCTACATCCCTTCTCTTTACAAGGTAGCTACACATTTATTAATTATGATAGAATGTAAGCAATTAATTAACTCTAATAACATAAAAGTAAGTTTAGGAATAATAATTGAATAAGTGTAAACAATTTTCTTTTATATGAAAAATTATAATAAATAGATGTGGGTGAATTATTTTGGCACAGGGCTCGTATAAGAACCAGAAATAAACGCAGGAAGTAAATTTTAAATAAACAGTAAAATAAGATTATTATTTCATTATGTGACAATGATGAATGCCAACAACAACAATCAACATAAGACAAAAATCTTTCTGTTCACTCCAGATTGTAATAATAACAATGACAATAAGCTTTAATTCTGTTCGCAGAACCAAAAAAATTCCAATCAGTTTGAAATCAGTTTCAAACTACGCACGCGTACTGAAAAATTGGCAAGTAGTTGCATATTTTGTTGTGCAAACAAACCTATAGTTTCTGAGATCCCAATGGTGAGCCTCAAAAAATGGACACCTATTCTTCTGCTTCTATGGATCGTTCGCAAGTACAGTTTGAATGAAAAAATACTCCGCCAAGCGGCTCGTTTTCTGAACATGATCTTGTGCGTTAACAGATTGCTTTATGAAACATGTTTTTTAATATGCTATTTTTTAGGATCCACTAGAAGAACAAAGTAGTAACGAACTTCCTCCACCACCACTTGTTAGTATTGCAGAGCCAACTATCGAATATATTGAACTTGAATCTGTTTTTGAAGCTGAAGAAATAAAAATTGAACCACCATCGGAAAAAGAAATAACAGGTAAATCATTGGTACCCTTTAGAAATTCTTCAGTTTATATTAGATGAAAATTATTGTATTTCTGATAATATATTTCTGTTTTGTAGATCCAAAAGAAACCCCGATACCGAGTGAAGCAGAAAAATACGAACAAGAGCAAAGAGCCCTATCTGCAGCACAAAATATGGAAGAGTTATTCAGACGTAAACTAGAAATGAAAGAAAAGTATTATAAACAAAAATTGGCATTGATGGAAGAAGATATCAAAACTAAAAAAGAAATAGCAAAAAATTTAAAATTACTTACTTTCAAATTTATTACATAAAAATTATTCGTAATTCATTCTTTTTTTTTTAAAAAAAATATATTTTTTTTCTTCTCAAAATAGTGGAATCAAGTAGTATTTTTAACCAAAGGGATAGATAAAATAATACTTGATCAGTAAGAATAGATAATGTACTTTCATTTTTATTTAAATTAAATTAAATATTTTATACACTTTGATGGTTTGTGTAAATAACTTCAATATTGTGCAATTAAGATCTTTTCTTGTAATAGAACCACATCTTATATTAAATTTTAAAATTGTACTTAAAAATAATTTATATCATACTGGTTTCTAAAGCAACGTTTCTTGAGAAATTTAAAAAACAAAAGTGAAGCTTTAAATTTCACCTTCATACTGAATTCTTCATTTAAATTTTAGTAATAAATAATTTTATCTCTAAAAATGTAAATGACCTGAATATTAAAATTTGATTAAATACATTTAATTCTTTCTGACTAATCAAGAGGGCAGAATTTATATCCCTATCTTAGCCAACGCTATTTTCTTACGCGAAATGAACTATACTCATAGGTTTAAGCATTTTAAGTTACATTGGTGTAACCGGCCATTAATTGTTCTTCATGTCAGCAGCTTCAGTCAAAAAATCGCGGATTGTACATATTTTTCATCATTTATAATGAATGGGAATGTGAACGAATCTAGAGGAATTCATATTCAGTCTGACAATTCATTTTTTTACTACTACTTATTGACAAGCCCTGTATTACATATAAATGTAATATTTTAATCATTCGCCATTGTATTTTTTAATAATATAACAATATTTTTTTTATATTATTGGATAGCAAATTTTAAGTACTTTTTAAATATGAACAAATATTTAGGATATTCCATTTGAAAATTAAAAGTTTCTATTTTCAACTTTTTTTGAATTTTTTTTGTGTTATTAAGAATTTAAAAATAGAAATTCTCTATTTTTTGTTTTCTTGAAATTACACCTAAAATAAATATTAAAGTTTTGGCGCGAAATGTGTGACGTCAGCGTCACTCCGCCATAAATAGAGGGACCGACATCCGCTTCAATTAATCTAACTGATTAAAACAATGACAAATATTGAGATTATAATAATTAAAACATAAATTACAGTAAAAATTAATTTATTTTTATCTTTAAAGTCAATCGCGTATTTATGAACTAATTATGTATGGTCCTCACTATAGTGGCATTTCCACAGAGTAATTGGACGACCATTACTCATAAAGAATTTAATTCCATTATGGATATAAAACTACAAAATATATAACAATTTTTATTTCGTTTTCATTTATTTATATTCAAAATTAACATGCAAGATGTAATTTCTAAAAAGCCATAAAATTGGACGGGCCCATTCGCTAAAATTAATAATAAGCGAGATAAAAGGGTTTATCCAGTTTTTTCAAACACACTGTAGACGTACTGTGTAGACAAGACCAAACACATACTGCTACAAATTGCTGAAAATTTCTTGTAATAATGCAACAACTTCGGAAACCAGTATGAAATAAAATTATGTATGTACCTCAGACAAAAAGTGTCTTTCAATATTTTTTTATACTCTTACTTACGGCCTCGGCTGCTTATACCGTGAAGATTCACTTCTCGTTCTAGATATATAAAATAATACTATTTCTTATTGAAACAAAAATTGAATTTTATACGCGACCATAGAATTTACTTATCGACTTTATGGCTTGTGAATTAACACTTTTCACTCGTCAATAAAATAGAATTTTATTGTCGTGTATAAAAAATAACCATGTATTATTTCATTCTTTTTTATTTTTAAGAATTTTTTGAATTTGTAACATATAGAATATAATTTATCAATTTTGTTTATTTTTATGTAATTATTTTTGTTGTTTAAATTTATTACATTCCATTAACATTTTATGTATAAGAGAAAGATATAAAAAATTATTATGTTTGAATAGGTGTTATTCAGAAACCGACAGAATAAATAATAAAGGTTCGATTTGCATATTATAGTGAGGTATAAAAATAAGGCTTTATTCCACAAAGGTTGGGTATTTTTGATTTTTGTAGGTGCTAATAAAAAATCCAAGTTTTCGATCTTGGTGCACTTCCTGAAGCACCACCATCGTGGAAAAATGATGAAAATAATCATTGTTTAAAAAATATCTCATCAGTAGTAGGTATTAGAAAATAGTATATTACTAGCGAAATCTCGGCTACGCCGAGGTTCCCCTAGGGGGATAGTGTTTTATGATAGTCTATACGTCTTTCCAATCCGTCTAGGCACACTTGAAACTCAAAGTGCTAACGCTAACTGTCTTTTCGGATACACAAACTACTTATCTTTATGCATAAAACAAAAACCTTGACGATACCTCTCATTTGATACCAAACACGACATGGTTCTGGCAAGTTCATGCAAAAAACAAAAGCCGATCGAGCTGTCAAAATTTTCACATTTTTGCATGGTAGCCCTTGACGAACCCTCTCATTTGATACCAAACTCGACATTGTTCTGACAACTTTATGCGAAAAACAAAAGTCGATCGACCTGTCAAATTTTTAACACTTCTGCGTGGCAGCCCTTAACGATACATCTCATTTGATACCAAACTCGACATGGTTTTGACAACTTTATGCGAAAAACATAAGCCCATCGAGCTGTCAAAATTTTAACATTTCTGCATGTTAGTCCTTGACGATCCCTCTCATTTGATACCAAACACGACATGGTTTTGACAACTTTATGCAAAAAAACAAAAGCCGATCGACCTGTCAAATTTTTTACCCTTTTGCATGGCAGCCCATAACGATACCTCCTATTTGGTACCAAACTCGACATAGTTCTGACAACTTTATGCGAAAAACAAAAGCCCTTCGAGCTGTCAAAATTTTAACATTTCTGCATGTTAGCCCTTGACGATCCCTCTCATTTGATACCAAACACGACTTGGTTCTGACAACTTTATGCAAAAAACAAAAGCCGACCGACCTGTCAAATTTTTGTCGTTTCTGCATGACAGCCCTCAACGATATCTCTCATTTGATACCAAACTCGACATGGTTCTGACAACTTTAAGCAAAAAACGAAAGCCAATCGAGCTGTCAAAATTTTGACATCTCTGCATGGTAGCCCTTGACTATACCTCTCATTTGATACCAAACACGACATGGTTCTGACAACTTTATGCAAAAAACAAAATCCGATATTGTCATTTTTTTGTATGGAAATTATTAATGGACTAACTTCACAGTAATACAGTTAGGAATATTTGTTCGTCACTTACTTATGGCATGTTTGGTAACACTTGTGTACCGACTTCACATTGATCTTGTTAGGAATGTTACTTATGGCAAGTTTGGCAACACTTACTCGTCTAGTTATATTTAAAATTTACTATATTTTTATTGGTAGTATGAAAATTATTAATGCACTAACTTCACAGTAATACAGTTAGGAATATTTGTTTGTACATGTTTGGTAACACTTGTGTACCGACTTCACATTGATCTTGTTAGGAATGTTACTTATGGCAAGTTTGGCAACACTTACTCGTCTAGTTATATTTAAAATTCACTATATTTTTATTGGTAGTATGAAAATTATTAATGCACTAACTTCACAGTAATACAGTTAGGAATATTTGTTTGTACATGTTTGGTAACACTTGTGTACCGACTTCACATTGATCTTGTTAGGAATGTTACTTATGGCAAGTTTGGCAACACTTACTCGTCTAGTTTTATTTAAAATTTACTATATTTTTATTGGTAGTATGAAAATTATTAATGCACTAACTTCACAGTAATACAGTTAGGAATATTTGTTTGTCACTTAATTACTTATGTTATGTCATGTTTACCTAACCAAACTACACATTTTGAAATGTCAAAAAATTACAATTTCAAATAATTGGTTTAAAGCCATTACTCATAAATGATATATTTGTTTCTTCGTACCTTTAACTAATCTGTATTTAATTTTTCGGAATGTATCTCCTGCTTTTAAAGATAAAACCATTTGAAGTTCATCTTCAACTTGTAAAATGTGACACATGTCACCAATGACTTATCAAGTGTGACAGATGAGATCGGTTTTCGTCTTAAAATTTTTGACGAGGACTTCGATGCATTGCGGGATGATTGTTTCCACTTTTAATAATTTTTGACATCGAAAACTACCATTGGAGAACTTCTTTCTGTTGCCATTTGATCAAAATATATAGGTTGAACAGATATCTATCGTTATGGCCCTCTCAGCAGATCTACTGTTAGCGATTCAAGCTTGATTTATGGGGGGTAAAGGACAGGTACATATTAAATGGTTTCCTATTTCACTTTACTTTATTTTCTAATAATGAAACACATTTTTAAAAAGTAAAATAAACATATCTATTCCTGTTGCTTCTTGCGGCAAACATATCCGTTGCCATAGGTAGTGCTATATCCAACTGGGCCCGGTCTACCACAGGCTTAGTAAGGCAAAGCTATAACGGTAGAGAATTCTGTTCAAACTATAACAAAATTCAAGCAGCAGTTCCAGTGCACATGTTAACTTTTGTGATTGAAGTTAAAATTTTGTAGGACATAAGACATGTTATATTTTTCTCGAAACCGATCATGCCATTCTATTTGGACTACAAGAATTAAGGCGGAAACATGTATAACGTATTTTTCACAAAAAAATGAACATTTTTATTATTGTCTTTTAAGATAGGCTGTGTTTTTATTTTTGCTAATATTTTCCCAATGTTGTTACTAACAATAGAATAATAATTTATTCAGGGCCGCTACTTACGGTTGGGCTGGTTATGCCCAGCACAAAAGCGCCGACCATAATGAACGCTATTTCAAGACACAAGTAAATTTAAACAAATCTCTTAATTGAAAAGAAAAAGTTAATATTCACCTTACATAGTAAGGTAATAGTAATGAACAATATTTTTTTTTAAATTTGTTTGCATTAGATTGACTGCTCGTTTTTAAGTCGAAAACTCGCAAACGCTTGATTTAAGAATTGTTATTTTTGTTTCACGTTGTAGACCAGTAAAAATTAGCCCGCTTGGGTGTATAATACGTAATATATATCTGACGGTTTAAATTTTATCCATAGAAAAATATATAATATTGCTTAAAACGATGTAATATGATAGAGAAAGATAAGATTTAATAAAAAAGAGAGGTATTGAATTTATGCTAAAAATAGCATTATCATATTTTAGTGAATAAGCACTTTTAAGGTCCCTAGAATCCGATTATAACATTTTTACAATGATGTATGGATGATAAGATGTACGTCTTTTAATTTTTATTGATTACTTATGACATTATGTGTACTATGAGGTGAATTAAGAATTTTCCAGTGCTGATTGGAACATATATAAATATAGACATGTCATCACGGCATATTAATAATTTTCTGAGTGTGCCACAATCTGCTTTATCGCAGATTTTGTTAATGGTGATGACATATTTGTACCGTGCGAACGCGTACCAGGCGTCACCTCACGGGTACTCATTGCTGGCGTGCAGAGTGCATCACAGGGGTCACTTTTGTGCCATTTAAAATTGGAAATATATAAAAAGTCGAAATATTTGGCGTCGGTCGGGATTGGAACATTTAGTTTACATTTCTAAAGTTTTTTTTTTTTTAATTGGATATGCCTACACACTATATATTCTCTGATTTATGACAATATAATAAGAATGCATTGTATTTTGTTATGTCTGATGAGTTTCTGGTCGTAAAATGCAAAATAATGGTTGATTACAACAATATAGTTTTAATAAATAGGTATTGATTGTTGTAATCGACAGATATTTAAATTCCACAGAATTCAAATGTAAAGTTTATTGATTTTATACGAAAATTAAATCATTAGTTCATTTCAATTATAGACTATTAAACACCTATCTTACTACCTTTGTTAAAATGTGGCACCAACTTTAGATGCTTTATTACGAGATATCTATAATAATATAAGTACAAATTACCATTTTCAATGGAACAATTAAATACAAAATACGTGAAATAAATCTTTAATTAGACAAAAATACAACAACTATTATATATTTAAACCATTTGAAACTTGCAAAACGATTTAAAATGACAGTTACTATAACATTTATAAATTTATTCATAAGTGACAGGTTTTTAAGTACAATATCCTTAACGATTATTAAAAATATTTTCAATCCAAGCACAAAATCGGATTCTTTAAATTTTATAATATAAATATACTGATCTCCATCACTCAAAACTTAATACAACATGGTTAATTGGATTTTATGAACCTAAAAAATGTTTCATTTAATAAAAAATTGATTTTGAATACTTACACAACGTAACTAATTGTATGTTTTCATGGCTTGGCAGTTCATTTATATGTAGAATAATCCATTTCATATCTATTTATTTCAAAATTATATACATTCATAGGTTAATATTTTGACACATGTCAAATATGACGTTTCACAGTGTTGCAATCACGAAGCACGGAAATGAATCATCAAAAATTTATAATTTTTAATTTTAAAGATTTGGGCATTTGTAACTATTGTAAAAAAATTGTCCATTATTATAGTTAATATTTTAAAATTTAACTTATTACAGATTGGTCTATTTTTATAAATATTCCCATTTAAAAATTCAGTTTGACATGTCAAAGAGATCTTTGTCTCAATTTTTTTCATGGAAGACTAAGATATTTTATTTCTCTTTTTGTTTCAAAAACCCAAAATTCCACCTTTAATAATGATTTACTCGGAAACTATCCATCCTACAGAGAAATGACCCATTACTAGGATGATGAAGACAACAATTTCCAACAAATTAAAATAAATTTCACGAAAATCCCTCGAACCGTTTAGGCAGTAGCCTTACTTAAATTCTGGCCGATGCTCGAGATGAAAGAATAGATAGTGAATGAAACCGTTTAGTATAAGGACTAGCGAAATCTCGGCTACGCCGAGCTCTCCCTAGGGGGATAGTGTTTTATGATAGTCTATACGTCTTTCCAATCCGTCTAGGCACAATTGAAACTCAAAGTGCTAACGCTAACTGTCTTTTCGGATACACAAACGACTTATTTTTATGCATAAAACAAAAACCGATCGAGCTGTCAAATTTTTGACAATTCTGCATGGCAGCCCTTGAAAATACCTGTCATTTGATACCAAACTCGGCATGGTTCTGACTTTATGCAAAAAACAAAAGCTTACCGAGCTGTCAAATTTTGACCTTTCTGCATGATAGCCCTTGACGTTCCCTCTCATTTGATACCAAACTCGACATGGTTCTAACAACTTAATGCAAAAAACAAAAGCCGATCGACCTGTCAAATTTTTGACACTTCTGCATGGCAGCCCTTAACGATATCTCCCATTTGATACCAAACTCGACATGGTTCTGACAACTTTATGCAAAAAACAAAAGCCGATCGAGCTGTCAAAATATTGACATTTCTGCATGGTAGCCCTTGACGATCCCTTTCATTTGATACCAAACACGACATGATTCTGACAACTTTACTCAAAAAACAAAAGCCGACCGAGCTGTCAAAATTTTGACGTTTCTGCATGGTAGCCCTTGACGTTCCCTCTCATTTGATACCAAACTCGACATGGTTCTGACAACTTTATGCAAATAACAAAAGCCGATCGACCTGTCAAATTTTTGACACTTCTGCATGGCAGCCCTTAACGATACCTCTCATTTGATACCAAACTCGACATGGTTCTGACAACTTTACTCAAAAAACAAAAGTTGACCGAGCTGACAAAATTTGATATTTCTGCATGGTAGCCCATGACAATCCCTTTCATTTGATACCAAACTCGACATGGTTCTGACAACTTTATGCAAAAAACAAAAGCCGATCGACCTGTCAAATTTCTGACACTTCTGCATGGCAGCCCATAACGATACATCTCATTTGATACCAAACTTGATATGATTCTGACAACTTTATGCAAAAAAGCCGATCTAGCTGTCAAAATTTTAACATTTCTGCATAGTAGCCCTTGACTATACCTCTCATTTGATACCAAACACGACATGGTTTTGTCAGCTTTATGCAAAAAACAAAATCCGATATTGTCATTTTTTAAGTATTATTGGTTGGCAACATATTTTATTTTACTTTATAAATATTGCCAATATTGATATTATTGTACGAACTTTACATTAATGCAGTTAGGAATATTGATTTTTTTACTTAGTTACTTATGACAAGTTTGGCAGCACTTTCTCGTCTAGTTATATTCCATATTTACTATATTTTCATTGGCAATACGGTAGTTAAAGTACAAAATTCTGATTAATGCATTTAGGAGTATTTGTTATTTACTTTGTTACTTATGACAAATTTGGCAACACTTTCTCGTCTAGTTATATTTAAAATTTACTATATTTTTATTGGTAGTATGGACATTATTAATTGACTAACTTCCCAGTAATACAGTTAGGAATATTTGTTTGTCACTTAATTACTTATGTCATGTTTGGTAACACTTGTGTACCGACTTCACATTGATCTTGTTAGGAATGTTAGTCATGGCAAGTTTGGCAACACTTTCTCGTCTAGTTATATTTAAAATTTACTATATTTTTATTGGTAGTAAGGAAATTATTAATGGACTAACTTCCCAGTAATACAGTTAGGAATATTTGTTTGTCACTTAATTACTTATGTCATGTTTGGTAACACTTGTGTACCGACTTCACATTGATCTTGTTAGGAATGTTAGTCATGGCAAGTTTGGCAACACTTTCTCGTCTAGTTATATTTAAAATTTACTATATTTTTATTGGTAGTATGGAAATTATTAATGGACTAACTTCCCAGTAATACAGTTAGGAATATTTGTTTGTCACTTAATTACTTATGTCATGTTTGGTAACACTTGTGTACCGACTTCACATTGATCTTGTTAGGAATGTTAGTCATGGCAAGTTTGGCAACACCTTCTCGTCTAGTTATATTTAAAATTTACTATATTTTTATTGGTAGTATGGAAATTATTAATGGACTAACTTCCCAGTAATACAGTTAGGAATATTTGTTTGTCACTTAATTACTTATGTCATGTTTGGTAACACTTGTGTACCGACTTCACATTGATCTTGTTAGGAATGTTACTTATGGCAAGTTTGGCAACACTTTCTCGTCTAGTTATATTTAAAATTTACTATATTTTTATTGGTAGTATGGAATCATTAATGTCATGTTTGACGTAACACATTTTTGACACATGACATCTAATAATTACCTAACCAAACTACATATTTTGAAATGTCAAAAAATTACAATTTCTAAAACATTAGTTTAAAGCCATTACTCATAAATGATATATTTGTTTATTCGTATCTTTAATCAGTCGTATTTAATTTTTCGATATCTATCTCCTGCTTTTAAAGATACCATTTGTAATTCAACTTCAACTTGTCAAATTTGATACATGTCACCAATGACTTATCAAGTGTCACAAATGACATTGGTTTTCGTCTTAAAATTTATAACGAGGACTTCGATGCATTGCAGGATAATTGTTTCCACTTTTAATAATTTTTGAATCAAAAACTACCATTGGAGCCCTTCTTTCTCTTGCCATTTGATCAAAATGTATAGTTTGTACAGATATCTATCGTTATGGCCCTCTCAGCAGATCTACTGGTAACGATTCAAGCTTGATTTATGGGGGTAAAGGACAGGTACATATTAAATGGTTTCCTATTTTATTTTACTTTATTTTGTAATAATGAAACACATTTTTTTTAAATAAAATAAACATTTCTATTCCTGTCGCTTCTTACGGCAAACATGTCCGTTGCCATAGGTAGTGCTATATCCAACTGGGCCCGGGGCCCGATCTACCACAGGCTTAGTAAGGCAAAGCTATAACGGTAGAGAATTCTGTACAAACTATAACAAAATTCAAGTAGCAGTTCCAATGTACATGTTAACTTTTGATTGAAGTTAAAATTTTTGTAGGACATAGGACATGTTATATTTTTCTCGAAACCGATCATGCCATTCTATTTGGACTACAAGAATTAAGGCGAAAACATGTATAACTTATTTTTCACAAAAAATGGACATTTTTATTATTGTCTTTTAAGATAGGCTGTGTATTTAATTTTGCTAATATTACCCCATGTTGTTACTAACAATAGGATAATAATTTGTTTAGGGCCGCTTCGTACATGTGGGCTGGTAGCACAAAAGCGCCGACCATAACTGACGCTATTTCAAGACGATTAAAAGTAAATTTAAACAAATCTCTTATTCGAAAAGAAAAAGTTAATATACACCTTACACAGTAAGGTAATAGTAATAGTAATGAACAATATATATATTTTTTAAATTTGTTTGCATTAGATGTCTTGTTATAAGTTATAAGTAAAATAATTATGCCACTAAACGAATATTTTTATAGCATTTTATATTGAAATAATAACTGGAAAAGTGTACATTGCACCAAAGAATATTTATTATAGCTCAAGAATATTGATTGCTAAAGAATTTTGCAATGAATTTTGCGAAGAATTAATTGCTTCATTTATAATTCTGAAATCTTAGTGAGAAAACTTCATTTTTCGTTTCTGCTGATATTGAATTTCCCTGATTTACTATTAAAATTTAGTAGAAGAAAGTAAAAGAAATATCCTCTCAAGCGCATAGTTTTCTGGCATTGTTCTTTTGCTTACAATAATTGCAAAATTGTTGATTACAACAAAGGTACTAATGATTGTTGTAATCAATGGAAATTTAAATTCCACAGGATTCAAATGTAAAGAGTATTAAACCCTTACCTTTGTTAAAATGTAGCAACTTTTTTAGGTGATACATTATGCGATGTCTATAGAAATAATACTTATTAGCATTTTAATGGAGCAATTAAATATAAAATACATCAAAATATTTTATAATTAGCTTAAAATACAACAACTATTTTCTATTTAAACCATTTGAAACTCGCAGAACCATTTAAATGTTACCAAACTAACCTCACCTTACTCAGAAAGATAAAAATTGGCGATCTTTGGGTTTTTAACACGTTGCGGCACAGTACGTCACGTCAAGTTATAAGACTGTGTAAATTATCACATATATTTGTAAATTTTTATTCTTTACGTTACGGTTTATGACAAAAAACCTGAAAAGTGTAAATGTAAAATTTCAAAAACACATTTTGACATTTTGCGGTAAAATATTTTCAATAACTTCCTAACTATTAGAAATATTTTCAATACATGCTCAAAATCGAATTTCTTGGCTAATAAAATATAAATACACTGATCTTCATCACTCAAAACTAATAATATAATAGGTTAACTCGATTCTCGATTTCCTGAACCTAAAAAAATATTTCATGCCATATAAATTGATTTTGAATACTTACAACGTAGCTAATTTATTTCTTCATGCCTGCAGTCCATTTAAATGTAATTTTATGTTTATGAATTTCACTTCTTTCAAATTGTCATCTTTTCATAAATATTTCGATTTAAAGGTTCTGAATGACATGTCAAACATTCAAAGGTTAATATTTTGACACATGTCAAATATGACGTCTCCCAGTGTTCAAGCCACGGACATGAACCATCAAAAATTATAATTTTTAAATATAATGATTTAGGCCCTTTTAGCTATTGTGGAATAATTGCGCATTTTTATAGTTTATATGTATAAATTTAACTTGTTACAGATTAACCTATTTTTATAAATATTTCAATTTAAAAGTTGTGTTTGACATGTCAAAAAAACGTTCTTCGTCTTAAATTTTTCAATGAAGACTAAGATTTTTGGTGTCAAATTGTTTCAAAGTACCAAATATCCACTTTTAATATTATTTTACTCGAAAACTATACATTCTACAGAAAAATTACACATGACAAGGGACCTGAAGAAAAGAATTTCCTACAATTTGAAGCAAGTTTCATCAAAATCACTCGCACCGTTTAAGCTGTAGAGGTGAGCAAAAATTGGGCGATCGTCTGATTAAAGAAAATATATATAGATAGTGAATGAAACCGTTTAGTATAAGGACTAGCGAAAACTCGGCTACGCCGAGTATTCCCTAGGGCTCCGCCGATAGTGTTTTATAAATTTTTACGTATGTCTAATCCGTCTAGGAACAATTTAAATGCAAAGTGCTACCGCTAAGAGTCTTTCAAAATATTTTTTCCCCGCCCACCCAAACAGCCCACGCAACCTGCCCACTCAAACTACTCACGCAACCTGACACGCAATATGCCCACCCAAACGACCCACGCAATCTGCCCACGCAACCTGCCCACCCAAACTACCCACGTAACCTGCCTACCCAAAATGCCCACGCAACCTGCCCACCCAAAATGCCCACGTAACCTGCCCACCCAACCTACCTACTCAAACTGCCCACGCAACCTGCCCACCCAAAATGCCCACGCAACCTGCCCACTCAAACTGCCTACGCAACTTGCCCACCCAAAAGCCGATCGAGCTGTCAAATTTTTGACATTTCTGCATGGTAGCCCTTGACGAACCCTCTCATTTGATACCAAACACGACATGGTTCTAACAACTTTAAGCAAAAAACAAAAGGCGATCGAGCTGTCAAATTTTTGACATTTCTGCATGACAGCTCTTGACGATACCTCTCATTTGATACCAAACTCAACATGATTCTAACAACTTTAAAGCAAAAAACAAAAGCCGATGAAGCTGTCAAATTTTTGGCATTTCTGCTTAGCAGCCCTTGACGAACCCTCTCATTTGATACCAAACACGACATGGTTCTAACAACTTTATGTAAAAAACAAAACCTGAGCGAGCTGTCAAATTTTTAACATTACTGCATGGCAGCCCTTGACGTTACTTATCATTTGATACCAAACACGACATGGTTCTGACAACTTTAAACAAAAAACAAAAGCCGATCGAGCTGTCAAATTTTTGACATTTCCGCATGGCAGCTCTTGACGTTACCTTTCATTTGATACCAAACACGACATGGTTCTGACAACTTTATGCAAAAAACAAAAGCCGATCGTGCTGTCAAAATTTTGACATTTCTGCATGGCAGCCCTTCTCGATACCTCTCATTTGATACCAAACACATGTTTCTGACAACTTTAAGCAAAAAACAAAAGCCGATCGAGCTGTCAAATTCTTGACATTGGAATATTTGTTTTTCACTTAGTTACTTATGGGATGTGTGGCAACACTTTGAAAATGCACATGAATCACGGACATGAACCTTCGAAAATTATAATTTTTAAATATAATGTTTTAGGCCTTTTAAACTACTATGGAATAACCGCCCATTGCCATAATGTATGTTTATGAATTTAACTTTTTTCAAAATGTCCTTATTTTATAAATAATTCCATTTAAATGTTCTGATTGACATGGCAAAGAAACGTTCTTCGTCTTAAATTTTTCAAAGAAGACTAAATTTTTGATTTCAAATTGTTTCAAAAAGCCAAAATATGACCTTTCAAAATTTTTTACACAAAAACTATGCACCGTACAGAAAAATGACCTATTACCAGGAAATCAAGTTGAATTAATCTCTACATCCCAGAAAAATTTTCATTAAAATCGCTCTTACCGTTTAGGCTGTAGAGGCGAATAAAATTTCCCCGATCGTCGTGATGAATTCAAATATAGATAGTGAATTAAATTATTTAGTATAAAAGACTAGCGAAAACTCGGCTACGCCGAGTATTCCCTAGGGCTCCGCCGATAGTGTTTTATAATAGTTTTACGTACGTCCAATCCGTCTAGGAACAATTTAAACGCAAAGTGCTAACGCTAAGAGTCTTTCAAAATATTTTTTTCCCGCCCACCCAAACAGCCCACCCAAACAGCCCACGCAACCTGCCCACCCAAACTGCCCACGCAACTTGCCCACCCAAAATACCCACGCAACCTGCCCACCCAAACTGCCCACGCAACCTGCCCACCCAAAATGCCCACGAAACCTGCCGACCCAACCTGCCCACCCAAAATTCCCATGCAACCTGCTCACTCAAACTGCCCACGCAACCTGTTTTGATATTTCTGCATGACAGCCCTTGACGTTACCTTTCATTTGATTCCAAACACGACATGGTTCTGACAACTTTAAGCAAACAGCAAAATCCAATCGAGCTGTCAAATTTTTGACATTTCTGCATGACATCCCTTGACGAACCCTCTCATTTGATACCAAACACGACATGGTTCTGACAACTTTAAGCAAAAAACAAAATCCGATCGAGCTGTCAAATTTTTGACATTTCTGCATGACATCCCTTGACGAACCCTCTCATTTGATACCAAACACGACATGGTTCTGACAACTTTAAGCAAAAAACAAAAACCGATCGAGCTGTCAAATTTTTGACATTTCTGCATGGCAGCCCTTGACAATCCTCTCATTTGATACCAAACACTACATGGTTCTGACAACTTTAAGCAAAAAACAAAAGCCGATCGAGCTGTCAAATTTTTGACACTTCTGCATGACAGCCGTCGACGTTACCTTTCATTTGATACCAAACACGACATGGTTCTGACAACTTTAAGCAAAAAACCAAAGCCGATCGAGCTGTCAAATTTTTAACATTTCTGCATGACAGCCCTTGACAATACCTTTCATTTGATACCAAACACGACATGGTTCTGACAACTTTAAGGAAAAAACAAAAGCCGATCGAGCTGTCAAATTTTTGACATTTCTGCGTGACAGCCCTCGACGAACCCTCTCATTTGATACCAAACACGACATGGTTCTGACAACTTTAAGCAAAAAACAAAAGCCGATCGAGCTGTCAAAATTTTGACATTTCTGCATGGCAGCCCTTGTCGATACCTCTCATTTGATACCAAACACGTCATGTTTCTGACAACTTTAAGCAAAAAACAAAAGCCGATCGAGCTGTCAAATTCTTGACATTGGAATATTTGTTTTTTTACTTAGTTACTTATGGAATGTGTGGCAACACTTTGAAAATGCACATGAATCACGGACATGAACCTTCGAAAATTATAATTTTTAAATATAATGTTTTAGGCCTTTTAAACTTCTATGGAATAACCGCCCATTGCCATAATGTATGTTTATGAATTTAACTTTTTTCAAAATGTCCTTATTTTATAAATAATTCCATTTAAATGTTCTGATTGACATGTCAAGGAAACGTTCTTCGTCTTAAATTTTTCAAAGAAGACTAAATTTTTGATTTCATTTTGTTTCAAAAAGCCAAAATACGACCTTTAAAATTTATTTACACAAAAACTATGCACCGTACAGAAAAATGACCTATTACCAGGAAATCAAGTTGAATTAGTCTCTACATCCCGGAAAAATTTTCATTAAAATCGCTTGTACCGTTCAGGCTGTAGAGGCGAATAAAATTTCCCCGATTGTCGTGATGAATTCAAATATATATAGAAATATAGAAATATAGATAGTGAATTAAATTATTTAGTATAAAAGACTAGCGAAAACTCGGCTACGCCGAGTATTCCCTAGGGCTCCGCCGATAGTGTTTTATAATAGTTTTACGTACGTCCAATCCGTCTAAGAACAATTTAAACGCAAAGTACTAACGCTAAGAGTCTTTCAAAATATTTTTTTCCGCCCACCCAAACAGCCCACGCAACCTGCTCACGCAACATGCCCACGCAATATGCCCAGCCCACCCAAACGACCCACGCAACCTGCCCACCCAAAATACCCACGCAACCTGCCCACCCAAACAGCCCACGCAACCTGCCCACCCAAAATGCCCACGCAACCTGCCCACTTAAACTGCCCACGCAACCTGCCCACCCAAAATGCTCACGCAACCTGCCCACTCAAACTGCCTACGCAACTTGCCCACCCAAAAGCCGATTGAGATGTCAAAATTTTGACATTTATGCATGACAGCTCTCGACGATACCTCTCATTTGTTACCAAACACGACATGGTTCTGACAACTTTAGGCAAAAAACAAAATCCGATTGAGCTGTCAATTTTTTGACATTTCTGCATGACAGCCCTCGACAATACCTTTCATTTGATACCAAACACGACATGGTTCTGACAACTTTAAGCAAAAAACAAAAGCTGATCAAGCTGTCAAATTTTTAATATTTCTGCATGGCAGCCCTTGACTATACTTCTCATTTGATACCAAACACGATATGGTTCTGACAACTTTAAGCAAAAATCAAAAGC
Organism: Ophonus ardosiacus; assembly: GCA_943142095.1. Classification (NCBI taxonomy): domain Eukaryota; kingdom Metazoa; phylum Arthropoda; class Insecta; order Coleoptera; family Carabidae; genus Ophonus; species Ophonus ardosiacus. The sequence goes on along the minus strand of OW964836.1, from coordinate 13,229,023 downwards.
CAATCGTTCTGTCAAAATTTTAACATTTCTGCATTGCAGCCCTTTACGATACTTCTTTTTTGATACAAACACTACATGTTTCTGACAACTTTATGTAAATAAAACATAAACCGATCGAGCTGTCAAAATCTTGACATTGGAGTATTTGTGTTTTACTTAGTTACCTATGGCAACACTTTCTCTTATATTTATTTTTAAAATTTATTATATTTTTTATTAGTAGCTTGGAAATTAATTGGCTAACTTCACAGTAATGCAGTTAGGAATATTTGTTTTTCGCTTATGGCATATTTGGTAACACTTATATACCGACTTCACATTGATCTAGTTTGCAATATTTGTTTTATAGGTACTTACCTAGTTACTTATAGAATGTTTAGCAACACTTTCGTAGTGGACATGAACCGTCAAAAATTATAAATTTTAAATATGTTTTAGGCCATTTTTACTATTGTGAAATAATTGCCCATTCTTATAATTTATGTTTATGAATTAAACATTTTTCAAATTGTCCTCATTTCAAAAATATTTCCATTTAAAGGTTCTGATTGACATGTCAAACAATCTTTCTCCTAGGGCTCCGCCGATAGTGTATTAGTGTATTATAATAGTTTTACGTACTTCCATTCCGTCTAGATACCATTTTTATCAATTTCATATCCAAATTAGGTTCCATTTAAATACATGCCTTTTTCGTCGTTCAGCAACTATTTTGTCAATGGAATCATGCGTACATATGTTACTGTACGTTCATAATCACTGAATTATCACCTTTTCAACTTCTCTGTCATAAAAGCAAACAGTTTTACCTATGGATAAAATTTAACTTCAAGGTTATATATGAATTATTAATTACCATTTAAATAGAGAAAATAATTATAAAATACCTTTAATTATACTATTATATCCATAATAATCGTTCCATAAAAAATATATATCCACTTTTAACTAATCTTTATACATTTCTTATATTGGTTTGTCACTAACATTGACATGTCAAATGTGATAGATGAGATCGTTTTTCTTCTTAATTTTGTACATGTAGACTTCGATGTATTGTTTCAAAAAGCCAAATTTCCACTTTTAAAAATTTTTTACACAAAAACTATGCACCGTACAGAAAAATGACCTATTACCAGGAAATCAAGTTGAGTTATTCTCTACATCCTGGAATTTTTTTTATTAAAATCGCTTGTACCGTTTAGTCTGTACAGGTGAGCAAAATTTCCCCGATCGTCGTGATTAAAGAAAATATATATATATAGATAGTGAATCTATCCGTTTAGAATAAAAGATGTTACTAGGAGTTGAAACAGATCTTTTGTGTTCTCATAATTTGCGACCGAGGCTATGCAAATTGAGCGAAACACAAAAAGAATGTTCAATTCCGAGTCACATATACTATTTTTTCTTCAAGTATTCCGAAGTAAACTTGATGTATATAAAATGTAAATATGTCATTTCAGAGGTTTTTTCTGCCATTTTGTACAATAAAATATGACTGAACTACGCAATAGGGGTTTCCGATTAAGCGAATTTTAGCGCCCCGTCGCGGTATTTTTGTGAACTACGCGGACAAACAAATAGCTGTAATCGTGCTTCGTGCTGTCACGCTATCAATTTGTTGTTTTATACTAAAAATATGGGTATTAGGTGCGCATATGATCTCTGTAAGAGTGATTCCAGGTACAAATATAAAAAAACATATGAGAGAAGTTAATTTTATTATATTTCCTAAGTCTCACGAAAATATAAAAACATGTAAATTATGGGTGCGAGCCATCAATACTAGGTAATATATTTATACAATTTTGTATTCTGAAAACGTTGAAACATTTTCAGTTAACAAAAATAAATAATACAACATATCTGAACTAACCTTAAAATTAGATCGCTCTTTTTTCTGCCTTTTTGCAGACCCCGGCACTCTAACCACCTTCTTAGTTCATTCATCGAATGATCTTCAATGTTTTTCTTTTTTAATTTACTAATTAACTACAGGCAGAAATCATATTTGCTTTTTGTTTGTCCGTATAGTTCAAGATTTCATCGCAGATGGCGTGCTTTGTGACGTCACGGTCGGAAACCCCTATACAACTGTCATTCGTCAGAGCTGCTGTTGTAGGTGCTGCCACCAATGGTATATAAAACAATTAACATTATTGTACGCCGTAAAATAATATTTTTTATTATACTACTAACAAAATGATTAACTTCTATATCGTGTATGTAGTTGCAAAATATGAACATTGATACGCTTGAAGAAAAAAGTTATTATTAGTTTTGTAAAACTATGACGTGAAGGTGAAGCTGAAGTGTTCGTAAACGATGTATATGAATATTGTATATAAACAGTGTTTTTATTTGACAGTTTTACCCCTTTTACAGAATTATATACAGGTGTTTCACAACTTCTGGATAAAAATAAAATGGAAGATACTACACGCTGCTGATCAGGAATCAAAAGGAAATTTTTGAAAATTCAAAAAAATTGATTGCACTTATAATGGAGGGTGCATTTTTAGTGCCACTGATTTATTTATTATTTTGTAATAAGACAGTAATGAAATAAATTTAAAAATAATACAAGCAATAACTTACCTAATATTGTATTTAATCAAATTAATTAAATGTCTGTGATGCCCATTGCCGCAGTTCGATTGTTTTTATTTCGTTTGGTGATCATCGTGCGATTTATTAAAAAATGCCCTACGAGTGCAGTGATAGTGAGTTGTTGGACATAGTGTTAATTTACGGAGAAGCAAGGCAAAATGCGCTTTCAGCCGCGCGTCTTTATGCTGAGCATTAGTTAAGGGAAGCTATTCGCGATGCCACTTTAGACGTCAGCGCCGCTAGTGACTAAATAGTGAACTTCTTTGGAGGGTGTTGAGATCTGTCAATCTCGTGTTTACTTTGTCATATTTTTGTGTAATTTCGCTTAATTTTTTAATTTTTATATAAACGTAGGTTTATAATAATAATATAATAACAACTACGACGTTATTGAATATTAAATGAAACTGAAATGATATAAAAATATCACAATGAAATTATTACATAACCTGGTAAGTATTACCTACTATAAAAGTTCCAATATCAATACTAGATAGATGAAAACGATGCTTATATACAAAAGTATTGTATATTCTTATCGCAAAACACTTAAATTAATAACAATAACACAAATATAAGAGAAATTACGCAAAAATATTACAAAGTAAACAAGAGATTGACAGATGTCATTACCCTCCAAGCAAGTTCACTAGCGGCGCTGACGTCTAAACTTGCATCGCGAATAGGTACAATTTTTGAAAATAAAGTCTTGTTTCTTACTAATATTATGTTTCACTTTTGTTTTAAATAATTCATTCCTTTTAATCAATTTGGTTCATTAGAGTCGGTGCCTCTGTTACACATTACGCAATATAACTGGTCATATTACAGTTGTTAATTTAATATGAATTATTTTTATTTGATATCAGTGGCACTAAAAATGTACCCTCCATTATAAGTGCAACTAATTATTCGAATTTTCAAAAAAATCTTTTTGATTCGTGATCAGCACATCGTGTAGTATCTGCCATTTTATTTTTATCCGGAAATTGTGAAACATCTGTATGTACGTATACAGAGTGTTTCTATACCTCTGCACGAAATGACATATGTATATAATTTGATATACTAATTATAGAACAAAAAGATTTTTTTGGAAATTCGCAAAAGTAAGGGTTGTTCATTCCCAGCGAAGATTTTTAGTGCCACTGGTTTAATAGTATTTTTAGGGCCAATCTTACCATCTCTGGTTAAAATTTTAACTACCAGTTAAATAAACAAAATCGAAACGAAATGAACTGTCAAATGACAAATTTATAATTGCTGTCAATAATCCGATTTAATATTGTTTATTTAACTGGCAGTTAAAATTTTAACCAGAGGTGGTAAGATGGGGCCTTAATTATTTATAATTTTGTTACTAATGAAATAGAAGTATAAACACTGCCTACAAATAATCATTTATTAATTAAGCATTATGTCCAATACCTTATTGCGTAATGATTTTTAACAATTTTTTTTTTTTTATTTGAGTACCTAGTTTTATTTCGTATAAGGTATTAAGAAGGTAAGGTGTTGTGAGAGAAATTTGAGAAAAATATATAGCAATAGTGAATTAGTGGATGTTATTAATGTATGAAGAAGCGGCACAGCAAAATTCATTGCATCGGGCTTGGTTGTGAGTTTGATACAATATGCTGCATTTTGTATGGCGGCATAAGGAAATAATTTTGAACAATTTTTGTAACATGGCTTGTTGCAGTTTATTCTGATGTGATATTAAAAAATTAAAATATCCTCAATTTTATTTTTTCCTTGACCTACCAAAACAATCAAAACATTCACTTGTTCCTGAAAATTATGTAATACCTTTAATTTGATTAGTTTGGTTCATTACTAACATAATTATAAATATTTAAATGTACTATCAAACCAGTGTCACTAAAAATGTTCGCAACGAATACACTGCCCTTATTTTTGCGAATTTAAAAAAAATCTTTTTGTTCTATAATATATCAAATTATATTATGTCATTGACGTTTCGTGCAGAGGTATAGAAACACCCTGTATATAATCATAAAAAGTATGTGAAGAGAATGGGATAAAAAAAAGACCATGACACTATGTTTATATATTATAGGACCGGGACAGCGCGTACGCAGTCCCGACTACCAAAAATAACGCGCCCGAGTTATCCGCATTAGGGATAATCGCAGGGGTCAGCCCAACCGTAGTGCAATGGAAGAGCCTCACCCTGGGGGAACCGCCTTATTGATCACGGTAACCCCTACGCCAGGTAAGTATGAATTACGTCGATCTCAGATTCCCTTATATATACAACTGTACTTGCGAACGACCCATAGAAGCAACACAGTGATTCTTAAATTTAAATTCATATCACTTTAAAAACATTGTTCAAAATTTGACTATCAAACAATAGATTATTTATGCACCTATTTATAAATTTAATAGTTTTGAGAAATATAAATAATAAACTTCAATAAAGATTTCATTCATATAATTTGTAAAATGTGCGTCGCATTACGCGCAGGGCCATCTGGTATGACTATACGGAAGGATAGTGAGTACTTGGATATAGGTTCAAAAAATGAATAAACAAGTTACATATTTTCTAACATTCTGCTAGTATTGGAAATTGTTGATAGAATGAATTTCACATGTTTTTTTTAACTTATAATTTATTAAATTTAGTTTTGTGAAATTGACTCCAAAAGTGATGACGTCAAAATCGACCGGGAATTACAAAACCTGAAAGTAGGCTTCCGGTTTCTTAACTGCATCTTGAAAGAATTTGTTGTGAACGAACCGTACTAGCGCTAAATTTAAATAGCTGTCATCAAAGCTGATATCTATAAAGTGTAAATAAAACTTTTTTAGAATTAAAAATTGTTTCTTATAAAGCTTATTTTCTAACAATATTTTGCAATATATACAATTAATAAAATGAATAACGCATATGAAAAATATTGGGCATGGAAAATAAAAGAAGTATGTATGCAAAATTTGAAAAGTAGATTATCATATAATAAAATATATTTGTCACATACGTATCAATAATATTGAGTGTTAATGAATACGTGTTACAAATTTATAGGGTATGTAGGGGATGCAAAAATAAAATAAACAAGATTAATAACTGTATTGAGAGATCGTAACAGCCAGCGAAAATTAAGAAAGATAATTACCATTTTATGAATTTATTAATAAAAGTTACTCTATTTTGCATCTCGTACATACCCTATAAATTTGTAACACGTATTCATTAAAAGCCTTTGTACATATTTACTAAAATTCGATTACATACTTTGTTCATTGTAAAATATTTCGACTTATAAGCGGGTATTAAAAATTGTCAAAGCCCCACAAACTTTAAGGATGAATGATGAACAGGGCTAAAAAAAAAGCAATCATATGTAATATCTGAAAAGTTTTAATTCCTCCTATGGCCCTTTCTACTTGTATTTTTACCCTCGTAATATTTCTTGTTTTCTGAATTTGTTCCATCATAAACTATAGTATCATTAAAAATTAACGACTGGTGGTAAAAGTTCGACTACTAAAAAACCTCTCTCGGCGAGAATTAAATCACCGGCGAGAAAGTGACTCGCAACTTTATGATTAAATTCCACTGCTTTTCCAAATTTGGCTACTACGAACTGAATTGAAAGTAAGATCGGACAGAATAAGTGATCAGGTGCAGAATACCAACCCTTTGAACAATAGCCTAGGTCGATAACTATAGAATCAGAGGAAAATCTTTTCGTCCTCGCTGAAGAATGACATAGCCACAAATAACATTATTTCTTGGTATTTATTAAAATTTACTTCAATATAAGGTTTCTTGAAACAAATTACGCATATACATATATTAGTTTATTTTTTACTTTAAATACATAAAACAGGAATATGTAACAAAATCACATCATTAAATTTTCTAGTTTTCAAATAAGACAAATGACAGCTAATTAAATTTGGCGCTAGTCCGGTTCGTTCACAATAAACTCTTTCAAGATACAGTCAAGAAACCGGAAGCCTTCTTTCAGGTTTTGTAATTCCCGGTCGATTTTGACGTCACGCTTTAGGAATCAATTGTACTGTGTGTTGTATATACTGTTGTACTAGTGTTACACCATCTTTTGAACCAATAACCAAGTACTCACTATCCTTCCGTATAGTCTACCCAGATGGCATTGCGTGGACAGCGACGCACATCTTTACAAATTATATGAATTAAATCTTTATTGTAGATCATTATTTATATTTCTCGAAACTATTAAATTTATAATCAGGTGCATAAATAACCTATTGTTTGATAGTCAAAATTTTAACAATGTTTTTGTAGCGATACAAATATAAATTTAAGAATAACTGTATTGCTCTTATTGCTTCTATGGGTCGTTCGCAAGTACAGTTTAAATGAAAAATTACTTTTATAGACAATAATTAGAGTTGGAGATTAGAAACGTGGGTGAATAATACTGGATAATGACCAATTTAATAACATAATTAATAAAAAACTATGTATATTGTGGTCCAAGATTTGATTTCCATTGATATTGGTAGTCTATGTCATTTAACAAATCTTTCACTTTCATACCGATGATGGTTACGGTTTAACCGTGGTTACAATGTTACCGACACCGTACTGGAAAAACGAACTAGCTAACAGCTAACCTGAACTTGACAAATTTAAAATAGTTGTTGAAACTACTACTACTCATCTGTCTTGTGGCAAAATATAACCACACCACAACCGCCGATCTAGCGCGGTTAGCATGGTTACAGAAAAGTTACCAGCTTTCAGTAACCGCGTTCCGAAATTATAACCAGTTACTGAAAAAGTAACCGCGGTTAGCGTGGTTCAATTTAGGAATACACTATAAAATAAGTGTTAATTGGTTTATTCTCATTGTGTCGTTATTTGCTGCATTGGTACTTGAAAATAGATTCCGTATTTTGAAAAGGCGATAACAAAGGTTCCTCAGTACAGCCCGTACAGCATTGTTAGGCTTAGGCATAATGTTTCTCATATATAAATAAATAAATATCCAGTTCGATTGACAACTTAGATAGTGAAAATCTGAAAATAGGTATGTAAGTATATTAAAAATACAAACAGAATGAAACAGAAAACACATCACAGAAAGCCAAAGCAAAGCACTGAATCATTTAAGAAGTAATTACTTATTAAATGAATGAATATTCATCCGCAAATAGGGAGACCAGGTTTGATTTTGCAAAAAAGGGGACACATTCAAATGTAGCAATATAGCCACCCTTGATGAAAAAATAAACATTCATTATGCAAATAAGTAATTATATGTAAAACATAAAAATTAATTCTGTTAACAAAAACATAAAATTGAAATTACAAAAATAACAATTATTCTTTGTTTTTATTTGAGGTTGTAAGGATTTTTGGATTTAAAAGTTTCGATCGATGAGTAATTGTTTATTTATTACAATTAGAACGACGTCTCGGTTATGATTACGATAATACAGAAGTTTAACAATGTTAAAATATACAAAAATTAATACAAAATTTATTAATATCTTGCTGTATTGTGAACAGGGATGGCAGCGTATAAAATAAATTGTATAAAGAAGATACTAGGACGAACAAAATGCTCGAAATCCTGGAAGTACTAAGGCGGGCAAAAAATATTTTGTAATAACAAATGAAAAATATCTGATGTGGACACCACATGACTTCCTTGTACGCCTGTTACACTATAGATATTTTGTTAATAATTAAAATATGTATTATAACAGACCCAATCATAAAATTGCACGTATTTGACATTAAATTCTTTATTTTTTTGTTTTCTGTCCTAATTCATAACAAACTTAATTGCAGAAACCAAAAAATACATAATTTTTAATTTTTCATATTTCGCTTATACAAAGAGCTAATTTAATCACACTTGATGTTTTTGACGCAGAATTCAATTCTCTAAAACTTTTATTTGAAGCATTTATTATTAAAATCAAAATAACACCATTTGTTTCAAGAAAAACTGATAACAGCTTCAAGTAAAGTGTCACTTCCGGTTAGACTATTTTAACCAAAATCTATTATGTTATTCCCATTGACACAAAAGTATTATATGCCAAATTTGAAAAGTTTTGGATTATATTTTAATATAGTTTTTTCTTAAAATCTATTATAGGCTTCAAGTAAAGTACCACTTGTGGGTAGACCAGTTTAACTAAAATCTATTGTGTTATTCCCATTGATATAAAAGTATGATAAACCAAATTTGAAAAGTTTTGAATTTTACTTTAATATAGTTTTTCATTAAAATCTATTATAGGCTTCAAGTAAAGTTCCGCTTCCTGGTAGACCATTTTAACTAAAATCTATTATGTTATTCCCATTGATATAAAAGTCTTATATACCTAATTTGAAAAGTTTTGGATTATATTTTAATATAGTTTTTCATTAAAATCTATTATAGGCTTCAAGTAAAATACCACTTCCGAAAGTTATATAATGACCACGAAGGGAGGTGCACAACTAGATTATAGCAGTCCTAAATACAAAATTTTAACTTTCTACGGCTTCCCGTTTTTCAGTTATGCGAGATACGTAGGGATGGTCATAATGGATATTTCCGTTGAAATCTGGAAACCGAAATTTTTCGCGATTACAATACTTCGTTTACTTCGTACAAAGAAGTAAAAAGAGGACATTTTCTATAATTTACAAAAAAAGATACCGGACCCGGACACAGCCTTCTAAAAAGAGAACTTGTCCGGGGAAAAGAGGAAGTCTGGTCACCCTATCCGCAAAAATGGTAGGGATTAAATAGGCTACGCATAATGAAGTAGTCCTATTTACCGCTAGATGTCAATGTGCTACATTCTTTTTCGTTATAAGTGCAAACGATGGCGGGATTAACTGTATTTTTCACAATTCAAAACTGTTAAATATGATATATTTTTATGTAAAACCATTGAATATATAATACTATATAAGGGTTTTATATATTCAAAGGAAAAACAAAAAAAAACTAAACCAAGAATAATGCGATATCTAGCGGCTTGTATGCCAATTTGATTATTTGTATTTTATAGTTTCCTGCTATACCAATTTCTGTGTAGAAGCAGTATAATGAAACGTATTCTGCTGAATGAGCATTGAGCATTTTGTGTTTGTATTCTCTTGTGATGCGTGTGTAAGGCGAATATCTCTTCATTTTCTGTTTGTTTTGTTTGTCGATGTTGTTTTCGATATGCCGACACGTTCCCGTTGAAATCAACATGGCTACGTAAACATACGTCATACATATTCAGTTGTCTCTACAGAGGGTTATCTCTGTTTCGTTGTTTGTGACAGTTGTTAAATATAAACAAAATAACCTACTGTTGTGGAAGATAGTTTTTGAATATATTGCTAAATTAACAAATTTTGTTGAAATAGTGGTCAGACAATTCAAACATGTGTTCTTTGACTGATGTATGTTTTATGTGTACAAATGACTATAACTGTAGCGTTGTTGACAATAAAATTGTTACACAAGTAGAATATCTTCTGCCTGAAATTGTAAGTAAATTTGCATTTTACTTCTTTGTGGAATGATAATTTTGTACTATTTTTATTCAAGTTTTGTCAACTATTGACTAAAACATTTTTATATTTATGATGTTATGCGCAACTTTAACCTAAATTATAAAGTAGGCAATGCATTTTGTTTAATAAGTAAACATAGACAGATGACCGAGTGTCTGCTTTTTTTATGTAGGAAATAGGAAATACTCGAATATTAAAATTTCCAACTTGAAGCTTGAGAAATTAAATAAATAGACAGTGTTGCCACATATAAATTTAGAAAATTATTAGATTACAAATAGATACAGGATGCAGATCCAAAAAGAATTAGGAATAGTAACCATGACATATGACATTATAGAAAAGAAATAGTTATTTTTGTACGGGGCACCGAAGTTCTGCTTTTTATCACGAATATGGAAAATGGCTATTTAGGCTATGTGTATATATCTGTCAGCCTGACACTCAATGTTACTAATCTCGGACATTAAAATTGTAAAGAACACTCAAAATTAAGTGTTTCATCTCAAACTTCTACATCAGAATTATTAGTTCGTTATTCTTGTACATATTTTTTTTTTACTTTACCTAAAAATTTACTATTGATTTGACATATTCACCTGCCCAAATGATTTAACTCATACAATATACAATAACTATCATAAGGTTGGAATTGGAAACACTGCATTTATATGAAGTCGTCGTATAATGGATTATTTTAGTGTCGAGTTCTGATCTGAACGACTTGGAATATAAAATTCACTCTGTACATTTCTGGCCATGTACATTTTTCGTAACGTTCATTTATCGCCTTGTACTTTTTTCCTAATTTGTATATTTCCTCCTTGAAAATATATTGCCCTGTACATTTCTCTCCATGTATATTTCTTCGAAAGTATAAATCTCCTCCTTGAAGTTATATTGCCCTGTACATTTGTCACGATTTATTTTGCAAAATGTTCAAATCTCTACCATGAAATTGGTGCGTTCGCATATCGAAGTACACTCTGAAAACAAAATATATTTTATTTAATTTATAGTTTGTAGACCTGCAGACTAATATTTAGTTCTTCTACTTATTTTTAGATGGCATATTTGAAATAAATAAATAAATAAATATATCATCACGGCATATTACCCATTTCTGGGTGTGCCAATCTGCTTTATCGCAGATATCGGTAATGATGATGACATATTTGTACCGTGCGGGCGCTTACCAGAAAGACACGAATTTCAAATTCAAATTATTACCGATTTGGTATTTTCATATTCCTGGATTATTAGTTGTAATAATAGAAAAAATAATACATATTTTATAGTATTATTCTAATATTTCTTTGGACTTTTAATCTGACAGTTAATATATATTTATGATAAAATAGTATATTATACAAATAACAAACCTTGGCAAAAATATTCAAAATGGGATAAAGGCGAGTGTCAAAGATGATAGAAGACTCCGTAGGAAGAAAATTTAAATGTGCTAAAGCAAAACTTCACGGATGTTTTCTATTTCTGACAGTTGCATATTCGCATAGAACACAAGTAAATTAATTAAAAGGTAAATAAATATAACGCACGTGTAATTTAAATATATACTATTTACTTTCATTTAATTATACATTTATAATATTCTTTTTATCACAACCTTCTGAAAGTAGGGAAATATATCATTATAATCGCAATTCTTTTGGGTGGTAAATAACTGGAATATTTAAGAGAACAAATAATGAACGATTAGCGACTTAGCGACCTTAAACAGAACAAATGGAACAAGCGATGAAATTGAAAATTCGCTTCATCTTCATGGTATAGATTTGAACTTTCGCAAAATGAATCAGTTGACAAATGTACAGGGCAATATAACTTCAAGGAGGAGATTTACACTTTCGAAAAAATATACATGGAGAGAAATGTACAGGACAATATATTTTCAAGGAGGAAATGTAAAAATTAGGAAAAAAGTACAAGGCGATAAATGTACGTTTCGAAAAATGTACATGGCCAGAAATGTACAGAGTGATATTTATGCATTTCGAATTTTGTGTGCATTCCCTTCTGAACTTTTAATGACTAATTATGAGTCATTTTTAAATAAAATTACTATATTTTATATACATTTTGCTCCAAAAAATCGTTGTGTGAGTTTAGTTTATGAAAATAATATTGAATTAAATTCTCTAATGAATAAGCAAATAAAAAATGTGTTCTCATTTAAAATAAAAAGTTTAGTCCCGTAAATGGGTATGCAAAGTCTTACGTACACCTGAACTAATTAATTAAAAACAAATAATGTAGTCCGCGAACCTCAAACTACGGCCCGCGAGCTATTTTTGCCCCACGTATACCGTGTGTGACGAGATTTTACAAAATATGTAGGTACAGTGTGGGACACCAATCTTGAGCTGTGGGGTAAGGGAAAGAAATGCTCATATCGTGATATTCCATAGACACCGTCAAATAATAATTATTACAGTAACTTTGTGCTTATAAGGCCAGTTTTACAATCTCTGGTTAAAATTGTAACTCCCTGTTAAATAAACAAAATTGAAACGAAATGAACTGTCAAATGACAAATTAATCATTGCTGTCAATAATCCGATTCAATATTATTTATTTAAACTTACAGTTAAAATTCTAACCAGAGATTTTAAAACTGATCCTAACTTATTTGTGTACGCTTGTGATCTGAGTGTAAATAAGACAAGAACTAGGAACTGAAGAACTGATACGAACAACAATTGCACATATCAAATGCCAATATAAGAAAGTCTGCGTAGCTTTAAAACTTATTTGGACAACTGTTATATGTTATATTAGATATGCGGAAAGTGTAGATTTAAACGGGAGGCATATATTAGACAGTGTAATGTTGTTTATTGAATGTTCCAAAATCATAGGGAAAATTGAGTTTATTTTGCTTTTTCGCGGGGTACCGTAATTCTGTCGTATTTATAAACGAAAAATTTAGTATTGCATATTTGGTATTAGGGTATTATGTAATATGGCGAATACATGCTGTGCTCTAGATTTGGATGAACGACAACAGAAAGCTATTGTAGAAAACCGAAAACATTGACAGATGAGACGCATAAGAGCTTGCACTGCGCACAGCATATTAGCAGCTTCAAATCAACGGTGGCTAAATTTTTAAAACGTTGAAAGCTGGAAGGAGGCTACGTTAAAAAGAAGAGGTGCCGATTTCGTTAAAGTACTTCTCTTGTCCAACATACCATCCTTAAGAAAGTATGGCGGCAGGCAGTGAACATATGACAAATGGTGTCCTAAACGAAAATGGCAAAATTACATGTAAGCTTTGCAACCGAAGTGCATTAAATAAATTAGTGAAATGCGAAAACTGTGATACGTTATTTCATAAATCATGTTGTGAAAAAAGGCAGTTACCTGTGACAGACACATCGACAAGATGTTGTGAAAAACTCTCCGATGCAAGAGAGACTTCAGACGACGTAATACAATTACGGTATGAAATTTATTATCTAAAAGAAATAATACGTGCTAAAGACGTCATCATAAATGATAAAAATGTAATAATAAGTGACAAAAATCATTTAATTGATTTGTTAACCGAAAAAATCAATAAATCTAAGGAACAAATACCATGTGCGCCATCTTACAGTGAAGCGGTGAAACATGACAAAATTGAAAGTCATGACATTACAAAAAACATAAAACCTCAGTTGATAAATACGATACCGTTAGAGAAGATTGATAATAAGGAAAATACTAAGCTGTCAATGACAGATGATAATAACAAGAAGAAAGATGCAAACAAAATGTCTGACCAAACCAAAACAAAGGAAAAAAAGAAAAAAACCGAAAGTTTTCGATCTAATAATAATAATAAATCTAAATTCTCACTAATCGGTTCTGCTATGAACTTCGGAAGTGTCAAAACAGCACCTAAAAAGGCGTTTTTATATGTTTCACGAATCGAATCAGGTACAAAGGCTGCAGATATCGAGACGTGTTTGAAATTACATTTTCCTGAAGTTAATTGTACAGATCTTCCATCAAAACATCCCGAATACTACTCTTCCTTCAAAGTAGTTATCGATCTACAAAATCTCAACTCAGCCATGGATCCAAATAAATGGCCTGCAGGAGCATACATCACGAGATTTTTTCACCCACGCAAGAAAGAACTCAAGGACGGTTAGCAGGAGAAGTGCATGATGCAGCAAACAGTGTGAGTCGGCAGATTCTTAATAATGAGATAAACTGTGCTAGTGACATAACTGACCACCCGCAATCAAACTATAACATAACATCTACAGAGTGTTCAGATTTTGATATTTTATCACTTAACTGCCAATCATTGACGTCAGCAAAAGTAGACGTACTTATCTCTGAATACTTGACACAAAACTGTGGTATAAAATTTCTTTGCTTTACAGAACTCTGGCGCAATGATATTTCAATCCAAAATATACATTTTCCAGATTTTACTTTAGGTGCTTTTCGCAACAGAAATGAATATGCAGGTGGGGGTGTTGGTATTTGGCATCACGAAAGCCTCTCTTGTTCCGCTTTAGACTTAAGTACCTTTTGTTGTGATAAATTAATAGAAATATGTGGTGTTTTCCATGAACCAAATACAAACACTTCATCAGGCAAACAATGTATAATTCTTTCATGTTATAGATCTCCAAAAGGAGATTTTAATATATTTTATAATAATTTAATGTCTGTTTTAGAACATCTATTCAAACCAGGTATCAATTTTATTTTGACTGATGACTTCAATCTTGATCCTACCAGAGATGAGAGAAATTTTGAAATGCTGAGAACGACACTACTGAGTTTTAATTTAAGAAGCTTAATTAATACACCCACAAGAGGTAAAAATACCTTAGACCACATTTTCACTAATCTTTCATCAAATTATGTTAAAACTGATACTAACATCTTATCGGATCATAAAACTACCCTATATCAGTCGAAACTAGACTTTAATTTACCATCCAGTACATCCGGTATAAATCGTAGATCGTTTAGCCCAAATAATATTAATAATTTTGCAAACTTACTCGAAACTACTGACTGGAATCTAGTTTTTAATGAATCGGACAGTAATGCAGCATTTAATATTTTCTATGAAAAATTTTTATCTCTATTTAACAATTGTTTCCCTTACAAATTCTTTAATAGTACCTTTCGAACAAAAAATTGGGTGACAAAGGACATAATTCAATCAAGTGCAAGCTTAAAATCATTTTATATTTTACAAAAACAATATCCATTATTAAAAACCCACTATGAATATGCAAAAAATACACATAAAAAACTTGTCAAAAACAAAAAGAAATTTTATTCAAAAAAATATTACTGACTCGGACAATACAACGAGGAGCCTGTGGTCTTTCATAAATCAGTCCCATTTGAACAACAAGGACAATAACATAAAACTAAAAATAGATAACGAATATATCGAAAATCCAAAATTGATAGTCAATTCATTTAACAATCATTTTGAACAAGCACCACTTAACACTTTAGCTATGATACCTAAAGAAAAAAAACCGTCAGATAATACTATTAAAAGCGTTACTAACAGCTTATTTTTAACACCTCTCAATGAATTAGAAGCCTTGGCTTTATTAAACTCTAAACTAAAAAATAAAAGGTCTTCGGGACCAGATGATGTACCTAGTTTCTTAGTTAAAAAAATCCTTAGTGTGATCATAGCCCCACTAACGTTTTTAATAAATCTGTCTTTTAGTTGCGGAGCCTTCCCCGAAAGCCTCAAACAAAGTAAAATCACTCCAATACATAAAAAGGGAGGAAAAGACAACATTAATAATTTCAGACCGGTAGCCCAAACTTCTATCTTTTCAAAAATTTATGAGTATTGTTTCATAAATCGACTGGAACAATTCATCAATAAATATAAAATTCTTAATAAAAATCAATATGGATTCAGGTCCAAAACGTCAACAACAAATGCCGTTCAAGCTTTACATGATAGAATTGTCTCTGATATTGAAGATAAAAAAATTGTCGCAGGAATTTTCTGTGACATATCTAAAGCTTTTGATTGCTTAGATCATAAAAAGCTCTTAGATAAATTAAATATCTGCGGCATCCGCGGTTTAACTCTCAACTGGATTAACAGTTTTTTGAGTAATCGTACACAATATGTATCTTTAAAATTTAAAAATGAGAATAATTCTTTTACTTATGTAAATTCTGACAAAGTACAAATCAATATTGGTACGCCACAGGGTACAGTCCTAGCTCCGATATTATTCCTGTTTTATATAAATGATTTACCGGAGGCTGTCGGGGAGGGAACCACAGTCATTCAGTATGCTGATGATACGTCCCTAATAGTTTCAGGCTCTAATGAAAATGAAGTGCAACGCCTATGTGAAACCAACATAAAATCACTTTCTCAATGGTTTAACACTAACGATCTCTTTTTAAACGGATCTAAAACCATATTTATGCAATTCAGGAATTGGCAAACTAGACAGATTATTGATTTTGATATTCAAGTGAACGGTCAAATCGTGAAAAAATCTCTAACAACCACCTTCCTGGGAACAACCCTTGATGACTTAGGCACATGGAGACCCCACTGCGAGGTAATTATAACATCTGTAAATAGGTCATGTTATCTGCTTAGATATCTGAAAAACTATCTCAATATCACCCAGCTTAGGATGGCCTACTTTGCCTTAATTGAATCTCGGTTAAGATACGCAGTTATACTATGGGGTGCGTCCTCTTGGGCGTCTCATGTCTTTATTGCCCAAAAACAGGCTGTCCGTTGTATTGTAGGAGTCAGTAGATCATCTACATGTAGGCAACTATTTTCTTTATATAACATTCTAACACTGCCGAGTATATACATACTTGAAATCTGTCTCTTTATTTTTAAAAACAAAACTAACTACGTGCTCAACCAAAATATTCATCTTCACGATACTCGTAAAAAAGATAAATTCAGAATTCCATACTCCAGAATACACTTAACAAATAACACTCCTAATATTATTGGGCTAAGAATATTTAATTCCTTACCGGTTAATATATCTAAAATTCAGCAATACAATAAATTTAAAAACACTCTAAAAAAGTATTTAATAGACAAAAGCTTCTATTCCTTACAGGAATACTTTGAAACTAATTTAGACTAACTCTGGTAAGTCAAGACTGAAGTCAACCTTTCTGGTTATTTTTATATTTTTATACTTTGTGTAAATGTACTTTTGACGCTTTCTACATATGTATGTACATGTCTACAGAAATAAAGAGATTATTATTATTATTATTATTTACACATCCTGTACCAACTACGGTGCTTTTGATCGCGCTGGATTTAATTTGGAATGGGGATTTCTAAGGCAACGCCATTTTTAAAAATATATATTGTTTATCATTTGTACCTTAAGTATGCTGTAATTAAATTAAGACAATATTTAAATTAAAGTATATTATTTAAACAGGTTAAATTAATAGTTTGTATTTACGTAGTTTTTGAACATGCTCAGAAAACCTCCTAGTTATCGATATTATAGAAATCTAGACGAAGCAAGACATGCGTTGCCATCTATATTCTAGTAACGCAAAGCTAATCTTATTTATGGTTATATTTTTATAAGTAATTACTTCTAAAATTCATATAATTAAATAAAGGTTATTATCATTATCTGGTATTTTGTTTTTTTTTGTCCGGCGGGCAATAAAACTGCCAATATTGATAAAGTAGATCGTAAATATCATTTATACAAGTGAGTAAAGTAGTATTTTTTGGTCGGGTACGGAAATTAGCACGAGATAAAATAGTTATTTGTGTAACAAGCGTGTAAAGTAGTACTTTTTGGACGAGTGCGATTTAGTAGCACAAGATATAAAAAAAACTATTTATGTCTTACTAGTATGTTATTGTTTTATAACAACCTCAACATTTGGTCCGTTATTGAGTAAATAATGCCCTAGGGCGTATTAAGTTGCTATGGTAATGTTGACAACAAACTGAGGTTAATAATACTGATACTAACGTAACATAAAGTGCAGTTAAGGTTAAGAAGCATTGTGAATTGAAGTCGTTTATAATCATATTTGTTTCATCGCAAATACAAACCAGCATACTTCTTATTCTTAGCAATAACATTGCTCGTCCATATTGATAGAAAAATACCACAAGAAATATATTTTTTGTTTGAAAAAATGCTTTGTTTACAGAAACAAAATATTACCTAGATACCGCATTCACTAGCTACTTTGTAAGTTGTATTAAAATTTTGTGATTTATTATTTTTGTTTGATAAATTCTAGTCAGACAAAATGTTTATTAAAAATTTCTAGTAAGACATAAAACGTTGAAGGCACCACGGGTGTTAAACGTCAATAATGCCTTCGGTCAACGTACTCGCCTCGGGCCAGAGGCCCTCGACAGTACACTGTTGACCTCAGGCATTATTGTCCTTATAACAACCCTTGGTACCTTAATTACTATTACACACGAGTTGTATACAATATTTTTCCTACAACCGAAATGTTAGTGCTATTTCTGATAATACCGAGTGTGAGTAACAGGCATCTTCAAATATTGTTAGTGTTAGTTGATAAGTAAATGTGCATGTTGCCTAGCAACGTAGGTATTTACTTTTCACGTACTAGTATTTGAAAAGTGACACTTTACACATTGTAAAGAGTGTGTAAAGCATGTACTTTACGCTCGGTTTAGGAAATAGTTATTTATGTAACGAGTGTGTAAAGTAGTACTTTTTTTGGTCGAGTGCGATGTACTTTACGCACGGTAATGGGAAAATACTTTTTATTCACAATCATTATTGTAATATGCCGATTCCTAACCTTTTAGAGGTTCGGAAATACGTCATTCCTAACTGCAACGACAATCTCTTGGATGGGAAATGCTCGATCACGCTTCCATCTCATTGGTGGGAAATGTTTATGTAGGGTTGCCTAGCAATATTGTCATAGACCCATATAATAAAGTAGGCTAAACAAGTTTTAATAGAGCTGACAAAAATATTAATAAAATTAATGTTTATAACTCATTTATTTTGAAAATTATTGATTTAAAAATAGGATGATTGTGAATAAAATACTGCAATAAAACATCTCCCACCTCGGATGTAATATTATTGGAAATGGTACTTTACCGAAAACTCTAAACAGGTTTTCTGAAAAAAAAAAAAAATACATATATTAAAATATAAATAAAAACTTCTCAAATTTGATATTTAAAACTCGTATACATATAATTTGAAACAACGTATTAAATTTTTACTATATTTGATAAACCGGAAATGGTACTTAATTTGGAGCTCTTAATAGATTTTCGAAGAAAAACATAATAAAATATAATCCAAAATTTCGTATTACAGACTTTCCTATTTATTGGAACAACAAATTAGATTTTGTTTACAAACGATCAACCGTAAGTGATACTTTACTTAAAGGTAATTGCTATTTTAAACATGGAATTGGCGGGAGGTCATGTGCTGGCCATAATTTTACTCAAAATTGTACGCAAGGACTATTTTTATTTAGGGCCGGTATTTTGAACGTCCAGTTAAATTAGTTCTATAGTAACTCGAATTAAATGAACAAGTGTAATGCGAATTTTTGATATCAACGAATAATAGAAGTTAAATGTTTAACTGATAACAATAATTATGCTTGATTACAATAATAAATTTGTTTTATTATATTTTTGTTTACCCATGATAATATTCTTATAACAAATAAATTATTATCCAAGTCGACGAATTTTTATAAATTACCCATTGCATATGAAGTATGAACATAAATAAATGAAAATACCCACATATATTTTTGTATTTTTATACGCATAAAAAATACAATTAAAATTTATCATGAAACGATGTAAACCAGTGACTGTGACGTCATTATAGATCAGATAACACAGACCATATACACTATTTTAGATAAGAAACGTACATGTTGAGCATCGATACCGCATCAATAGCGCCATCTGGTGTAGGGAAGCAAAATTAAATGTAAAAACTCGGTCGGCAGAATCATTACCTACAATTAATATTGATATATTCGGTTTATTAATTACCCCGAATTAGTATTGACAACTGTAGAGAATCGATATGACATCTGGTGACTAAATTTTGAACTAGTGCATGACGGTAGGTGCGAGCAAATACAACATAATGTTAGCATACATTTTTTAAAAGTTTTTCTTTTATACGAAAATGAATGTTGTAAATCACGGTAAAAGCAATATTATGTGTTGTGTATACGGGTGTCATTCGCTTATGAGTAGGAAAACTCATTTAAGTTTCCACATTTTTCCAAAAATAGGTAAAAATAAAATGCAGGTATTCAACAAACATTGGAGCTTAGCAGTATGTTTTACGTTCTGGAAAACAAATTTCCCAGTATATGAGAGTATGTTCGAGACATTTCAAAGACAGTGACTTTATTCTTCCAGGTAATATTATTAATAATTATATTTGAAACATATTTATGATTATTTAATTTTTTAGAAATTCCTTCTCAACGGAGAAATTAAAAAAAAAGTGCTGTACCATCTTTGTGACGACATAGCACTTTTTTGAAGACAGAGTGATGTTACATTTATAATTTCTCGATAACTATCGGTAATTCCACATAATATAATGTGATTCGCATTCAGAACTTCTTCGCCTGTTTACAAGATTAATATTTTAAATAAAGTAGTAAATGAACATTATATACAATCATACCTTCAACAATTATCCTAGAATGATTAGTAGCATTTAGAAAGTCAAATATCTGAACAATACTAAGCTTCATTTTGAAGAAACACAAGCAAAATTGTATTATATGACAGTGACAGATTGTACACCTACCGTCATGCATCCGCCATATTGAAAGTGCTTGCAGCGCCTGTATTGGTCATTTCAGTTGAGAATAATTTGAAGTTGAAGCAATTTTTTCACAAAATACTATCATTGTGTACTATTTTATGAAAAAATCAACTTCAACTACAAATCAGTCTTACAAAGATTACATAAAATGAGTAAAAATAATGCATTTTTGAAAACACTATAATTTCATTTAGGAAAGATACAATACTAATAGCAGTTCATCCATGTTTAAAACTTCCAACTACTTGACAAATAAATCCCGATGAGTTGGCGGGTGTCGAAATCTATAGTTTGTTACGTTTGTTATTCCTAGAATACGATTTTGTAATATGTTTTACTGGTATAAAATACAATTATATAAAAATATATTTTTACGTACCGGTAGTAGTACAATTTGGTACACAGCACTTTATTCGTGTCATCTTAAAATATTAACAAGTTTTTTCATACAAACTAACTACTTATAAAGACACAAAAAATATAATCAAAATGACAGTCAAAATTGTTTCAAATGAAAATGACAAATGTCAAAATTCGCACACAAAATGAAAAAAAAAAACAAAATTGACACAATAATGATACTGGTGTCGCCATATTTAGAGTATGGAAGCAAAACTAAAAATGCTATCCCGGTATCCCCAATTTGCGTTTCCCGGGCCTGACAGATAAAGACAACTGACGTTTGCCAAGTGAGATCTACAATGAAACTTGTTTCAGATTTGATCCGTAACGTATTTCGATTCTCTCTTCATGTGTTGCAATCATGAGTGGCAACCCTGCGACATACAAATTCATAGTTACATGCTTAGACCAGGAATAGAGGGGAGACAGGGCATATTCACGCGTATATTTCCAAATCATCTCTGCGATTTTGACCCTTATTGAATCAGCTGGAATAGCTAGTCGACCAGTTAAATATTGTTATGTTACAGTTGACCAAATCTAAATAAATACTTGATTATCTATAACATAAATAAAACAATTTAAAACTAAGAAAACTATGAATCAAACTAAAGACGTATGTATTCAAGAACGTCAGAAGTCAAAATAATGATTGATAACGTCGGGTGACGCTTGTTGATTTTGAAAACTTATTCGTTCGACTGCGCACGTATGTAACACATCTGGTCGATTGGGCTATTGCAGCTGACTTTGACGTTTCAATAAGGTCGAAAGTCGCTATGATGATTTGGAAAATCTTCTTACGGCGAAATACATAGCATGCCCTGTCTCCCCCCTATTCCTGGTCAAAGGTTACATGTGTTCAGTGAAAAAGTGCAAAAAAAAAAACAGTGAAGTATAGTGTGCTGCATAAAATAAAGTTAAGCAAGCCTAGTACAAGTGATTGACGGCGAAACAAGTAAATACACACGTGCGGCAGCTACCGCGGTTATGAGTGAGCGCGCACTTGTTCAATCGCAATTTTTCGCGCCATTCAAAGTACAATCAGTGTTGCCAACGATATCAAACTAAAACTCACATCCCGAGAAATAAATAAAAAAAATGCAGCAAAATAGTGGCGGAACCAATTTCGTTACAAGTACTATAACAAACGTGATAACTACAACCGTATCACTACTATACACAAACTATACCGTCAGTAATGACATCAATAGTAAATTCACCGATGGCAGGAAACTTGCACTTCACGCCAAAAAGCTCTACATTTACACCATTTAAGTTCATCAGCAATAATAACTCCCGTACCAGTACTTCAGTTCAACAACAGTCCCCATTGTCCCCAATAGAAGTAGACGACAAGGACAATACATGCGAACTTTTTTGACAACAGGTATCTAGAAAGCGAGCCTCGAAAAGAATAAGAGAGAAAGACTCAAACTAATTCAACATTAACCCAAATAAACGTAGTAAATGAAAACACCAACCTGCTCAACAATAGATTCTCAGTATTGAACAATGAGAACAGCGAAACTCAAACAAAATCCGATACAAAATCACCACCAATTTTCATTCAAGCCGTTGTTGACTATCAATTGATGATAACAACCCTAACGACATTAAAATCTGATGAATTCATATGCAAGGTACTAGCAAACAATACTATTAAAGTCAAGATTCTGGAATGTGTAAATGGGATTCTCTATTGTTAATATTGCTCGAGATACTAAAACCAAACATTGGAAACGAGATTTACAATAGTGTTCTACTATTTTTATATAAACACTAAATACGAAAAAAGCTAGTTAAAAATGTGGAATTGTTTACGATTAAATTAACCTCGTTAGCTATACATGATTGACTCGTTTTTGTTATTACCTTCCGTCACCTTTAGGTAAGAAAGGTGGTCAAGAAATCCGGTGGTGTTTTTAATGAATAAGCACGTTTTAGGGCCCCTAGAATACAATTTTACTAGTTTTACGATGTCTGTCTGTGTATCTATCTATGTATGTATGTATATATGTATGCATATGTGGTGTATGTGTGTTGTGACGAAGCTGGGCTTCGCACAATGTATTTGTTACAATTTTGTAGAGTTTCACCTAGTCAGACTACAATATTTCATAAACCTGTTACAGTTTTACATTTAACTGGAAAGGTTATAGCTTAAGAAACAATTAAGTATATTAATTGTTGAGGTATTGTTACAGAAATTTCTGTGTAGCAGGGTATTCGTAGGAATTTGCAGGGAACACTGTAAAATGATTGTAAAACTACCTTTCTAACCCATATTTGGGTAGATAGCTAAAAAGTAACTTCAAATGAATTTAACTCTAGTACTAGTGAACCAATGATTGTGAAAACTTTTATTTGGATTCAGGAGAAGAAGGGCTTGCAAATCGTATTATTGAAAACCTGGATTTTTTAAATAGCAATCCTTGTTCCAATTTTTTCTGTATTCTATCATTGCCATGTGCTTTGTAGAACGTTTGGTGCAGGTTTAACTTTGTTTGTTAAGTTTTGGCTATATAAGCCGGGGCCGAATGGCCGTAAGACAGAGTTAAATCCTCCGCGAGAAGAAGAGAGATATCCTCCGCGAGAAGCAGAGAGACTTCGACGAGCGATAAACCGAGAGGGTAGAGCGTAGATTATATAAGGTAAAACCACAGAATACATTTATACAGAAGCGACACTCCTTGTCGGCACCATTATTGTTGCGATTTTACGTTTATGACCTTGAACTTTAAATTTGTTGGCAAATTTATGGGCGAAATTGAAATTGTTTTAAATGGTAAAAGAAAAATTAGAACATAAAAGTACAAAAATTTTAATTTTATTAACGAATTAAAAAGAAATCAGATAAAATAATCACATAATTATATTTTTATTAAACAAATACCTGAATTTTACAAATTCATTACAATGCAGAATTTTCTATATCTTTGATGTGGGAAACACAAACGTCAGACTCGATGAATATGTCCCATATATCCTTCTCTATCAAATCTTCTCTTCCACAGGCCTTTAGCCACATTATTTTACACCTATATTTATTAAATGGATATACATTTTACATGATATGGTAGTCGTTTTACATAACTTACATATCTGGATCTTTCGGAAACGAAAAAAAACTTACATTTCCCTTTCTCCATTTTTTAAATCTATTTATACAGTCTTTATATGAAAAAACAAGTCCTCCCGATTCTACTTTCTTCATTTTATCCATTTCATTAGAAACTAACACCACTTCTAAAATTCACAAACAGTTCACAATATGACATATGTCAAAAGTGAGAAGACGTGTTTGGTTTGCTTGAATTAGCCATAACCCTAAAATACATGGGCGTGACAAGCTGAGACAACAGCTCTTCCAGAATATATTTATTATTGACCCCTAACAGAAAATGTTCTCGTCGAGATAATGAAAAGAACAAAGAATCGTAAGATGCGAAGATATGGCGAAACAATCCGATTTTATCCGATTAGCCCTTTAAATTTGTTGGCATACTTTTTCTCTCTCTAATTTTCGTTTCTCTCTCTCTGACTGTCGCTTCTGTATAAATGTTTATTCTGTGGAAAAACCTTGGGTAAAACTTATATTGCACCGTGCGGGTACCGAAACCCGAAATTGTTGGTTAGAGATCGGAGTTCTGGGAGAAGTAAAACCGGTAGTAATCGCGACCCAAGATTTGGGTGTGAAACGTCACGTCTCTGTGTCCAATATAGCCCTCTGAGAGAAAAACCTCGACTCGTTAGAGTGGAGAGACCGACGCATAATCCTCAGGGGAGATTTCTGAACCAGAGACCGGGACGCCACAACGTTTTGGACGCGAATTTGTGACGCGACCCAAGTTTGGGTGTTGCACGTGACGTTCGTTGAGTTGGATCTAGTCCTCGAAGAGAACCTGGACTCGTTAGAGTGGAGAGACTGTCACACCTCGGAGGACAGACTAAAGCAACGACCGTAACGCCGAGACGCCGACGAGCATCGGAACAGAGGGAACGCCCAGTAGAGATAATAACCTCTTGTGCCTACTGGAGATCGTACAAGTAGCGTCATCATTTAGTTTTTCGTCTGTTATTTGAAAACCGTTCAAGATACCAACGTACTGATTTCGGTAATCAACTTAGGGACGCACAACGAGAGTCCGACGCTAGTCAGCGTCGCGGAGCCGGGTGTCGTTTTGGGGTTTTTGCGAAAATCGAAATCCACTCCTCGGAAATCAACTCAGGAGCGTGTTGCAAGTTACCGACGCCGGGCGTCGATTTAGAGTTTTTGCGAAAATCGAAATCCACTCCTCGGAAATCAATTCAGGAGCGTGTTGCAAGTTACCGACGCCGATCCGCGTCGCGACGCCGAGCGTCGTTTTGGAGTTTTTGCGAAAATCAAAATCCACTCCTCGGAAATCAACTCAATAGCGTGTTGCAAGTTACCGACGCCGATCCGCATTGCGACGCCGGGCGTCGTTTTGGAGTTTTCGCGAAAACTGAAATCCACTCCTCAGAAATCAACTCAGGAGCGTGTTGCAAGTTACCGACGCCGGGCGTCGTTTTAAAGTGTTTGTGTGTGTGTGTATGACAAATTTTTCTCCGACGATAACTGCAAATCTACAATTCTACAAATTATTTTTAATAGTTTTTCTTGAAAAAACGCAGTTAAATATCATTTTTCGACATTTTATGTGATTATCATTATGAAAGAATATCTTATTCTCTATACGGTCTTCATATTCAATAGATAAGTATATAGAGTTATAGAATTATAATGACATTAACTTTCAAAAATCAGTCAGCTTTGCTATTTATCAAGAAAACAGCTGATGTATTCAAAAAATTCTAATTGACAGTGCAAGTCAAGTGCAAAATCAAAGATATTAGAAAGTGGTATGTCATAACGTTCCTCGCAAGTGACTTGCAGTTGCAGCCTCGCCTCAAGTGAAACTTTCAATGCCGGAGTACGAGGAAGGCCAATGAGAAGATGGAAGGACTGTGTAGCATAAGATTTGAGAGAGGAAGAACTATGCGAAGAAGAAACGTTGGCCAGGAATGAGTAGAAGAGAAGAGTAAGAAACAGCGACCCCTAATAAAATAGGGAAAAGCTGAAGAAGTGTCAAATGCAATTTACATAATGTGCGCTTGTGTTATAATTTTATTGGATTTATAGAATCTTTTCAAAGGAACTTTCGGAATGTTATTTGTAAAAAAATAGTGTGTTCGTATTATAATTTTACAGGATATATCGAATATTTTTCAAGAACTTTTGGTATGGGATTTGTTCAAAATACATCGAATTGACGGAAGGTTTTGTGCTGGCCACAATTTTTTAAAATGAAAAAGAAATGAAATAAATTAAACATGATAGGTACTTTATTTCTTTCTCTAATAATGAAATATAATATTACGATATTACATTATTTTGTAATTTGCTCAACATTTTTTCATGGTCTGAACCATTATTATACTTCATTTCACTTAAGAAAATAGCAGATGGCGCTTGAGAGTCGACCGTTTTTACATGCATTAAATATATAATTTAAATTCGTGAAAGCAAAGTTTGTTAGTATTAAAAATATTTTTATCTGTAAAATGTACGAGGCCTGAATATTAAAAAATTACAACAAAACATGTTAATTATCACTTAATTCTGACGATTAAATTTGATAATTGACAGTTGACAAGTGATATTTTTTCGCTTTTGTGAACTTTGTTAGCATTCTGACCATTCAAAGGGCAGAATTTATAACCGAATCTAAACCAACGCTATTTTCTTATGTGAAATGAAGTATATTTTATTTCTGGTAGTATACCCACATTACCTACGTCATAAAGCAAATTTAAAATTGCGACCTTAATATCTCGCTTAATTGGAGGAAGTTTTAACTCTGATTTTCACATATGAGGTTATATTTTTATGTACTTCAAGGCAAAAAATTATCTGTTGTGGCCAGCACAATACCTCTCGCCATTTCCGTTTGCCTGTGAGGTGACGTCTGATAAACGCCCGCACGGTACAAATGTGTCAACATTACCGATATTTGTGACAAAGCAGATTGACACACCCAGAAATGGGTAAAATGCCGTGATAATGTATTAATGTATTTATTTATTCTTTCATTCTATAAGGAATCTTATTCTACTCTTCTAAAATGTTCAAGATGGTTCCAATTCATTGACGGGATTGGCGGTATTTCCAAAGGATTTATGTACTATTTCTATTAATATATATACCTGTATACCATTTTAAATATTTAATTCAATAAGGAATATTAAATGTACTTCCCAGAAAAAGCTTTCAGTAAGGTCGGTAAAACTGTTGATCTTCGACACTGACATTTATGTCAATTACAAACATACTGGTTTCCTTGGTGTAGTCTGGACTGTGCGATTTATTACAACAGATTATTATGTATATTATATTTTCTGTATCTGTAAGTCTATAGAAGATATAATAAAAAATTTATGTGCATTACATGGAAAGTTTTATGTTCTTCAAAATTTGTAATAACAAAGATTTTCAAAAAATTATATTTAGAAGAATTTTTTAAGAAACTACTACTTCCGGTTGTCCAATTACCAAAAGCTTTTCAGCTCTTTCCATTAATGTCAGATTAAGGATTACGTAGTTAATTTGTCTTTAGTCATTTCATATCATCGTAAAAATATAATCGGATTGTAGGGAGATTAAAACGTGTTTATTCACTAAAATCTGGATATGTGATTTTTAGCATGAATCCATTACGTCTCTTAGCGAGAGGTAAAAATGTGGAATAGCCTATTGAATATTTTAAGAACCAACTGAAAAAATAATTTTACTACTGAAAATGAACATTGTTCTCGAAATACGGTTAATTTTCAGGAGATTTTGTCTTAGGTTGCAATTGTTCTAAAACGTCTTAATCTAGGGACTCTAAACTAGAATATATTTTATTTTTCTTTACATGCTTTCATAAATAAATCATTAGAACGAAAATTTTATTTCAGACAGTCATCAAGTTGGGAATTCCCTTGGGCATCTGTTCCACTTGCGAAAAGCATCTTCATTCATTTAGTAAATTCAAACAAGCCTGCTTAGAAAACAGCCTGCGCTTGGAAGCAAAAATTAAGGACAGTTCTGCGTATGCGTACCACGTTCCAGACACTCATCAGAGTCATCTGTACTGTAGCAAGAACGAAAATGCTGCATTGGGAAGAAGTATTCCTGAACCGGATTGTGTAGATATACTGCCTTTAGAAGTAAACATCAAAGAAGGGGCGCATAGTATTGTCACCGATACTTCAAAAATTGTACAATGTTTGAAGAATAATGCGAAGAAGTTTGAACAAATATATATAAAAGAAGAACCTATTGATTGTGAAGATTTTTCGGACATAACCAAGAAAGTATCAATAGCAGACTTGAATGTAAATCCTTTACAGACTAACAATACAGACTGGCAAGATTATTGCTGTTCAGTATGCAAAATAAGTTTTACTTTAAGATCCGAGTTGAAAAATCATATGAAATACCAACATAGTGGTTTCCAGTGTAGTGTGTGCAACAAATTATTTACAAGAAAATCAGTTTTAAAAATTCATTTAAAAATTCATTCTGGTGTAAAAGAATTCCATTGTAATGTTTGCGGGAAAACTTTCATACAAAAAGTTAACTTATCAACTCATATGAAACGGCATTCTGAAAAAAAAGATTACGCTTGCTCGATATGTAATAGATTATTTACGCATAGTAGTTCTCTCATAAATCATATGAAAATTCACGATGGTATTAAGAATTATCAGTGTACAAGTTGTGATAAACAATTCATAAGGAAGGATCATTTTGTAAAACATATGAAAATTCATACAGGTACAAAGGATTATCGATGTCATTTATGTGAGAAAATGTTTGTGCAAAAAACTAACTTGAAAGCACATTTGAAAACGCATGTATGAAAATAAATTATATTCCTATGTTATATATTTTAAATTGTATTGGAACAAGAATATAAATTAGTAGCGTTATTGACATTATTAAATGTTACGCCCATAAACCATTCTTAATAGTTATTTGTATTTCTAGTCTAAAAGAGTTCGTATAGTTTTCCTGTAGTAGACCGCACGTCATTATCTAACGAACAAAAGCCTCATTGCCAGCTACTTCATTAATGCATAATGGATAGTTAGTTAAACACAGACGCAAGCATAATTCATGCTTAGTAGAAAGTTTCTAGTCCATTCCCAGCAAATGTTTCAATTCGTAAATCGACATCTGACTGATATCAATTATAATCAGATAAAATGATAAACTACCACTGAGTACTATAAAATAAACGAAAATGATACGACAACGACACTTTACGTGTCTCAATATTTTAACAACTTGCAAAGACTTGCTGCGCCATCAACGCCGTTATAGTACTATGCAATGGCCAACGTTCCCAAATTGGGACACAAAATTCTAAGTATTGCTAATTAGTATGCAAACAAAACTTTGCAAAAATATAATAACAAATATATTCCATAAGACAGCCATATATCAAGTTTTAACTATACCAAAAATAAATAATTTAAATTTTACAATTGATTCTTAGAAAAACGATCTCACTGCATAAAAACACCAACTTTCTTCATTTTTTTACATCCAGGCTTTATAAAGATTTTAAAATTAAATTCGTCCACAGTCAAGTACACTATTGTCATTTAGTATTTAAATTAAAAATTATAATAATATTTTTTGTCGGCTTTCAACTATCACGATATATAGCCCAAATACTTTATTTTTTTTTTACTTTTTTTACATTTACAATTTTTGCATTACATATATATAACGTATTTCAAAGACACACACAAACATCCAAGCCCCTGGTGGGAATCGAACCCACGACCACAGGGTCCGAGAGGTGAAGGTCGCTTCGAGCACTGCTAGTGACACACTGCCTCAACGCGCTCGGCCACCGTGGCGGCTAAAAAAATTATAATAAACACATTGGCTGGTAGCACAAGCGTGGTTCTAACACCGGTATTAACTAGAACCGTGTCAATGACTTGGCACATACTTCAGGGTTGTTAACAAAATAAGAGTTGCCAATATACTGAGTTAAGTCGAAAATGTACTGACAGCCATATTCTATAAATTTGACCTCATTATTTAAAACTGTTTTTCCTAGAAACAAGTTAAAAAAACAAATCATATTAAGTAATTTTAAATAGTATTGGCAGATTTATTGAATATGGCTGTCAGTAAATTTTCAACTTGATCAATATATTGGCAACACTTGTTTTCTTAACAAACCTGAAGTATGTGTCAAGTCGTTAACATGGTTCTAGTTAACACCGGTGTTAGAACCAGGCTTGTACTACCAGCCATTGAGTTTCATATAAAAAAATCTGTTGTGGCCAGCACAAGACCTTCCGTCAATTCGATGTACTTTGTACAAATCCCATACCAAAAGGTCCTTGGAACAGATTCTATATAATATCATGTAAAGTCGAACACGAACACATACTATTTTTTACAAATTCCATACTAAAAGTTCATTTGGAAAGGTTCTTTAAATCCAATAAAATTATAACATAAACTACACTAAGTAATGTCCTTCCATCTTCTCTTTGGCCTTTCTCTGCATGTCACTTGCGAGTAACAATATGACATACCAATTTTAGATTCTATACTTTCCATATTTGGTTTTGCACTTGCAACTGACATCTGTCAATTAATTTTTTTTGAATAATTATGTCAGCTGTTTCCATGATAAACTGCAAAGCTGACTAATTTTTGAAAATTAATTTCTTTATAATGCTTTAAATTTACATCTATTGAATATGAAGGAAAATGTATAATTAAACCGTATAGAGAAGAGTATTTTCTTTAATATATATAATAACAAAATGTCAAAAAATAATATTTAACTGCATTTTTTTAAGAAAAACTGTTAAAAACTTCAAAAAAGGGAACTTTCGGTGGATCGATTATAACCAAAATCTAATCAACTCTTCATATGGATGTACAGAAGAGGACTACGAAAGAATTATAATTTTTAGAATTGTAGTATTGGAGTTATCGTCGGAGAAAAATTTGTCACACACGGACACACATACACACACACACACGGACACACATACACACACACATACATACAGACATCACCTTAAAGATAGTAAATTTGTATTGTAAGGACCCTAAAACGTGCTTATTCATTAAAAACTCACCACCGAATTTTTTGACCAAAGACAATACCTTCCTTACCTAAAGGTGACGGAAGGTAAAAATATTAAAGTTATGTTCCCAAAAAGCGAGCCAAAAAGGGAACGTTGGCCTTTTAAAGCTGGGACAACTATCTCTTAATTGGACCTGGCAAACTTTAGCGCTTTTGTATTACTTTTATGCACAACTCACTACCCTTAAAACCAGCTGTGAATGCTTCTGTACTGTACCGTTGCACAAGCTTTTATGCATTACGCTCTAGCTACTATGCGCTATTCACTACGCGTTAAAACATTAGCTGGGAATGAAGCTTAACAAATGCCTTATCATCTTCTTTCTCCTACATGTATTTGCTAAAATGAAGGCGTTGATCTAATTAATGCATCTCGAACTAAAGGGGTAAAAAGAAAAAGAGAAATACACGTCTTCAATATGTTGAATAGAAGTAGATGTCTTCAAATCACTACCAATCATATTCCAAATCTATCTATGACGCATGTATGACATTAAAATTTCTCCCACTACTACTGGTTTGTTTCATAGCCTGTAGTTCGAAAATGGTGCGTTTCCGAATATGAGTTTATTAGTAAAAGTTAGTCTATTTTGTATCCCCTACAAACCCTATAAATTTGTAACACGTATTCATTAACGCCCTGTATAATTGAACAATATACAGTGTGTTTCCTTTAAAACAAAAAGTGCATTTTTGCGCGTACTAATGATTTTAGAGAAAAATATTATATAAAAAAATTATCAAGAATAAGGGGCTAATTTATTAGAAGTAATAAACCGAAAATTGAACCACTGGTTCTCAAACGGTAGAACTAAATTATATATTTTAATGGTACCCTATATAATTTTTTAGTCTGTTAGATCGAGATTTTTTTTCTAGTTTCAACGATATAAATATTGTTTAAAATTGTATAACAATTATTTCGAGTAAAATGGTATTAAAAATTAGAAATAATGTAATAAAAAATGGCCTTTACTACTAGTGTGGTATCAATAGTTGTATATTGCATAGCTTATTTCAATATTGTAACATTATTTCTAATTTTTAATACCATTTTTCTTGGAATAATTGTTATAATACAACCCTATATAACGCTTACATCATTGAAATCAGAAAGAAATCTCTATCTATTGAACCAAAAAATTATATCGAATGCCATTCAAAAAAAAAATTATTGTTTTTACTGTTTGAGAACCACTGGTGATTAAGTTAGCTCACTTTGCAGTTGTATTGCTGACAACCTGAAGTGAGCTGAGATTAACAAGATTTGGTGAAAATCGAATGCCATAATTAATTAATAGAGGCTATTTGGACATGTCAAATATGTAAACGTTGCATACCATCAATTCGTTAACACATAAAGAACTTCGTATTTTATAATTTTGTTTGAAAATATATGAAAACTAAACGAATTAAAGAAAATAAACAAATGTACAATAAAAATTGAAGAAATATGCCATAATCTTTGGCAAAGAAAAAGAAGTTTGGACTGGACGTATGGAAAATAAATTTAAATACCTATATCGCAAAACTCTGATTTAATGCATGTAAAAGCTGTCCGCATTCAAGCGCCATCTGCTATTTTCTGAACGCAGTTTATCGAGAATAAAATAATGAAAATGGTTTATGACCGCATTGAAACATATACATGAAAATTAAATATATTATCATTAATTACATGAAATATAAAGTTAGTATTGAATATCATGAGTGTTTTACATGTTTATTGTTGTATTGAATATCATGAGTGTTTTACATGTTTATTGTTGTCATTGTTGTGTAGTAGTTTTGTAAAAAAATATTTTAATACTACAATAAAGAATAAAAACGAGAACAAATGAGTGTTTTAATTACTATCCGATGTAATAGTGGTTTCAGATTTTTTAAAAAAATTAGAAAATGTAGAAATAGGCGATATTGTGTTGCAAGTTGATGAAAAAACTGCAACAACGATCAAATATTGCTGCAGTTAATTTTAATTTTGTAAGATGAGAAACTCAAAATGACAGATGTCAGTGGTTTAAAACATTTTATTCACAGTTGGTTAGTAATATGACAATTTCTGACTTTTAAAAAGTTGGAAGTTAGTTATTAGGTGCGTTCAATGAGGTTAGCAAAACTAGCGAAACGGAAGTATCTTCTATTGAACGCTCTGCTAGTCTAGCGTTCGCTAGATTTGCTAGCTAGCAAATGCAGCGAGAATTTATATGCTACCTCTGCTAGATTTACATGTATGGCGGGAATATTAAAAAATCAGTTGTAATTTGGTGCGTAAATTAAAATGTTTATATATTGCATAGCTCATATTTAATCATAATAATAATAATAATAATAATAATAATAATAATTAAAGAAAAATCTTTTTAAATATAAATCTCTATTTTATTTATTAAGTTTTAATTTTCTTGTAGTACATGTTAACCAGGAGCACGTGAAAACATGGAAAATTATAATAATATTTTAATATTTTTGATAAATTCTGTATTATTTAATATTTCATTAAAAATATTTTTCTCTTTATATCTGTGTACAAGAACCTAAAAAATAAAATATTATATGAATTAATATATGTCGCAATTATATGTATATACATTTATTTTTAAATTGCTACTAAATTTTTGTCTATATTCATTTCTTTTCACGTAATTTCACATCAAATAGGTAGGTACTCCCTGCATTCAAACATGAAACCGCCAAGTAAGTTAGCAAACCGTTCAATGTGACTGTGATTTGACAGCTTAGCACAGGTTAGCAAATGCTAGATTTGCTAGCTTCATTGAACGCACCTATTGTTAACCTCATTTTCCAAGAGGCTGGAAGGTATAGTGTGAGTATAGCTCACATTATACTCACATTATACTTTGCAAGGCGGGTAGAAGCCATAGCCCAACTTCAGGACTCGGCTATTTTCCATTCCTACCTTTAGTCTTCAGAGATCAGTAATAGGTATTTAGATGTAAACAAAGCTTTTTTAACTTTTTATAAGTAAATAAACTAATGAAATTGTAAATAATATAAGTGACGATAAATGTGAAATCAAAATCTAAGGTTAGAAATCAAACTGCAGTTAATGTGGCAAATGAACAAGCTCAGGCCATTCGATTATTTATGTTAGGTTATTATTATTATTATTCTTATTATTTAAATATCAATTACTCATTATTAATTTCCGATTGGGAATAAAATAATATACAAATCTCAGTGAAAAGTTTCATTATGTTTCGGCGTCTCGGGCTATAGCTAACCCCGACGCTTCGCGCCTAGATTAGCTATCTTCGCCCTCGACAGTAATGAAACTCTTTTCCTCTCGGTTAGTAATAAACTATGATTTTAGCGTAGTACGAACTTATGACAGTATTTATGAAACCGGTTCAAAATTGATGACTTTTCAGTTCGAATCGCTTGTTCGCAAAAAAAAAAACAACTCTAATTTCAGAACAAAAAAAAATCATAGGTGGTTATATATGATTTATACCAAATATTTCAACTTTTACAATAAATTATATACCTTTAACTATAAGTTATAATTTATATAAAAGTTTTGATCAAGGATGAAATGTTATACCTAAAAGAATATGGCCCAGAAACCCGAAAAAGTTCCAGCCTATGATAAATGTCGGCCATGAAAGCCTAAGTAATTACTTAAAAAAAAATCATTTGTAGTCATTAGAAATGGCGCCATTTTAACATTAAATGCACTAGAACTTGAAACATGAAATGTATTCGAATATTGAAACATGAAATGTATTCGAATATTTATTATGTATTTTAGTAGTATTTGTAAATTTGTATCACTTTTGTAAATATGAGCACTCACAAAGCAGTTTTTCGACGTGTGGTATACACAAGATTTTCGTGCCAACTTCTCCATAAATTTATTAAATTAATTTATTATCCAAATACTAAATACTAGGGTATCTTTTTTACCCCTCGCTAAGAGGATTCATGCTAAAAATCACATCCAGATTTTAGTGAATAAGCACGTTTTGAGTGATCTCTCTCTCTCTCTTTGTGTGTGTGTGTGTGTGTGAGCGCGCGCGCGTGTGCATGTGCGTGCGCGTGTGTGTGTATGTATGTATGTATGTATGTACGTGTGTATGTATGTATGTATGTATGTATATATGTATGTATGTATGTATGTATATATGTATGTATGTATGTATGTATGTATGTATGTATGTATGTGTTTGTGGGTCTAGATGTTGGAGGGACAATTTCTCAAATTCTATAAGACTAAAGACCAATTTAACTACGTATTCTTTAATCTGACATTAATGGGAAGAGCTGAAAAAGTTTTGGTAACAGATGGACAACCAGAAGTATTACTTAAAAAAATCTAAATATTTTTTTGAAAATTTATGTTATTACAAATAACAAAGAATATAAAATTTCCATATATTTAACTTTTTTATTATATCTTCTATAGATTTAGAGATACGTTGTAATGAATCTCACAGCCCAAATAATTCCATGGAAACTAGTTGAAAAATTAAATTGTTTCTAAACAGAAAAATGTCAGTGTCAAAAATCCGGATACATTACTAAAGGCATTTTGTGGGAAGTAATTTAATAATTTTTATTTTACTATTAATTAAATATTTATAATCATAGAAACGCATCAGAAATACCGCCAATCTCGTCAATGAATTTGAAGAATCTCGAACATTTAGAAGAGTAATAGGAAACTTGTTTATAGAATGAATTAAAAATATATTAATAATAGATGTAATAAGAATTTTTGTGTGTACGAGAAATGCTAAATACAATATGTACTTATATAACCTGGCGAGAGGTCTTGTGCTGACCACAACAGATTTTTATGTTGGTAACTTTAGAAGTTTTGAATGTCAAATGACATAGATTTATAAACAAAACATAATATGAAGAATAAAAAAGAAACATTTTTTAACGATTTTGCATTGCATATGCAAGTATACTTACATTTAGCTTAAAATCTGTTCATTTAAGTTACAATTAAAGTTTTGGTCCACTTTGCTAATTCTTGTGTTGAAAAGAGTCATAAAATGTCATTTCACCAGAATAGTAATACACCAATTTATAACTATAAAAAGCCGTACTTTTTTGCCGGTCTAGGTCGGTAACAGTGTAACGGTGTTTCTGGACGATTTGGAGATATGTGAAACTACTTATACCAGATAGAGACACAAAAATAAACTATTCATTATTATTATATTATTTTATATTAATTATTTAATTATCTTGTTTCTTTTATAAAGGTATCACAGAATGGTCATTTATATTTCAGACAATCATCAAATTGGGAATACCTCTGCACATCTGTTCCATTTGTGAAAAGAAGCTCCAATCGTTTAATGAATTTAAACAAGCTTGTTTGGAAAACATTTTACGGCTAGAAGAGAAAATTAAAGAGGCACCATACAAGAAGGAGAGTTCGACACACCTGTGTAGCGTTACTGGGACTCATTTGATAACGGACGGCTATGACATGGAGACTGAGAGTGAAACAATAGAAACCAGTATTATCCCAACGGAAGACTTATCAATAGAAGAAGAACTGCTTTCAGAAACTTCCTTAGACCATGAGTTACATGATGACCCAGTGGAAACTTTAGAGAAGAAGGAATGTGTAATAGGCAGCAATGTAAATAATAGTGAAGACAAACAATTTGGTATAGGATTCATGAACATGTATACTAGATTCCTCGATACGTTGGAAACTGAAAATACTGATTCGAAGGGTGTAAAAACTCTATATGACAATAAATTTTGTAAAGGTGTAGTGCAAAATAATATAAATTGTAATAAAGGTGTTCAAATTAATAATAAAAGACGTGAAAAAGAAAGCTCTATGCTATTTAAGCTGCTTACAGAAAATGTCGACACAAAAAAATGCAATACAAGTATCAAAAATGTCGAGGATATTTCATTGAAAGGAATACTTTTTGGAGAAGAAACAACTTCTAACCAAGAATACAATAGCTTAGTTAAAGAAGGCTACACAATTAATAATGAAATTAATATTATATGCGACTCAAAAAAAGGTAATGCGATACCAACAAATAATCAGAAAACTGCAGAAATTTTAACCGATTTTTTAAAATGTCGGGATGAACATCAAATCGGTATAAAATATGGTACAAAAGACAAAACCAATATACCAGGAACGAGTAATTTGAATTTTGAAGAAAGTCATATTAAAGGAGATGAGGAAACATCTATAATATCTCACTTGCTCAATAACAGTGACGACACAGAAAAATACAATAAATCATTAGAGGCATATATCAAAAATATTGAAGACATTTCAATGAAAGAAAAGCTTTTTGAAGAAGGAACTACTTGTAATGAAGAATTTAATATTATAGTTAAGCAAGGCTGTACAATCAATTATAATCTGAATTGTAATGAAGAAGAAGAAGAAGATAATGCGGTCCCGGAATGTAGTAAAGATAATCAAATCGGACCAAAATGTGGCATAGAAGACAAGATAAATATACTGGGAACAAGCGATTTGAAAAGAGAAGAAATTCACATTAAAGAATATATAGAAGAAATATCCATGGACTGTGAGGAAGAGGGCAATAAAGACATATACGACTTAGAACAAGAGAATGCTGTACCGGGAAGAAGTATATATAGTCAAATCGAAATAGAATATGGTACGGAAGAAGACCAGAATGATATACCAGGGACAAGTGATTTAAAAAGTGAAGAAATTCACATTAAAGAAGATGTAGACGAAATTTTCATGAACTGTGATAATGAAGACATATACGACTCAAAACAAGAAAATGTACCGGAAAGTAGCAGCGATGACATAGAATATGACACAAAAAAACAGAATAATATACCGGGAACAAGTAATTTGAAATGTAAAGAAATTCATATTAAAGAAGATGTAGACAAAATTTTCTTGAACTTTGATGATAATGAAGATATGTACGACTTAAAAAAAGAGAATGTAGTACCGGGAAGTAGCAAAGATAGTCAAATTAGCAGAGAATGTGGCACAGAAGCTCAGAATATACCGGGAACAAGTGATTTGAAGTGTGAAGAAATTTATATTAAAGATGTAAACGAAATTTCCGTGAACTGTGATGATAATGAAGATATATACGAGTCAGAACAAGAGAATGTAATACCGAGAAGTAGCAGAGATAGTCAAATTGGCACAGAAGACCAGAATAATATACCAGGAACAAGTGATTTGAACTGTGAAATTCAAATTAAACAATATATAGAAAATGAAGAAAGTTCCAAGAACTCTGAAGATTATGACCATGAACCGAACGAAGAAAGTAATATCGAAAATAATGTAAATTGTAGTAAAAATTCCCAACTTGCTACTGACCAACAAAGTGCGGAAATCGCAAATGCTACTAGTAGTTCCGTTACTGAGTACAAATGTGAAATATGTAGCAAGATTTTTAGAATGAAGTTTTATTATGATAAGCATTTAAGAGCACATAATGATACCACTAAAAAATGTTTCCCATGTCCCTTATGCAGTAAAGTATTTACGAAGAAAATTAAAATGGCAAGACACAAAAAACGACATGCCAAGCATATTCAATGTCATTTCTGCGATAAAATGTTTTCAGAAAATTACCTCCTTAAAGCACACTTGCGAGCTCATAGGACAGGACCGAGAACTGTCCCGTGTCTGAAATGTGGTAAATTATTTTACGGAAAAGATGATCTTGACAGACACTTGAAAAACAATCAAAATCATACTAAGAAAATTCACTGTCCTCTTTGCCCTAAATCTTTTAAAGAAACAAAATACTTGACTAAACATAAGCAAATCCACACAGGGAAGAAAAATTATGTTTGTCCTACTTGCAATAAAGCTTTTTTTCAGAAAAATAATTTGGTGAATCATATAAAGATTCATACTGGAGTTAAAGATTTTGAATGCACTGTGTGTAACAGATCATTTAGACAAAAATCTGGTTTGAATCGTCATTTAGAAGGTCATAAAAAGAAATAAGCCAATGTTAGTACAGCACAATTATTACAATAGTGCTATTTTGAAGCGTGCTTTTACATTACATGGCAAATACCCAAAGTTTTTTTTTTAAAAAAGACCATTTTTTTTGTTTTATTTGGCTGTTTGGGTTTTTTGGCTTTATTAGATATTACAAACTTAAAGAGTGGTATCATGAACAAGTGTTAAGGGGATGATTATACTTGCCGTTAAATGAGTATGTACTGGAGATTTCTGCATTGTTGTCAATATTGAAAATGCTAAGTTATGAAGAAAAGGCAATACCGCTGGGCAAGGGACAGGGTGCGGAATAAGAAAAGTTGAACATCAATCCGTACTCATTTGACGGCGAGTATAGCAGTATTTTTAGCGCTGGCAATCGTTTATAGATTATTTTAGAGAAAAGTACTTCAAATAACAGGTGCATGCAGTTATTTTTTTATAACTTATTTGAAGTTTTTTTTTTTTTTTTTTTCTAAAATCCACAAGCGATTAACAGTGCTAAAACACTGCTAGTTATCTTCTTGCTAATCACCCTTAGGCTTGATTTACATTAGCGGTACAATGAAAGTATTCCACTGATACAAGTTATTTACATTAGACGGTGACGGTACCACGATGGTAGAATCGTAATAAGATACCATGACAATATAATTTTGTTTTTTATGTATTATGACATTTTGTAGTGCTTATGTAATGTTTCTATCAAAAGTAAAAAATATCGTGCAATGTTTAAAAATTTCTCAAATACCGACTTAAGCTATAATTGCCGAAAAGGACGAAAAAGGAAATGAAGAAATTCAAGAAAAAAATTACAAAACATGTTTTTTTTTTTTGTGTGTAATTAGAAGAGTAGGAGTAAACATCTGCTATAGGCAACTCTGACTTACAATGCCTCAATTACCTACAGTGGCGACATACGGACCAAACCACCATGTTTTTACTGAACTTAACACAAACGGAATATGAAATTTTCACACTATATTATTTACTTGTTTAATGTAGTGTTAAAATTTCATATACCGCCTCGCCTATGTTAAGTTTAGTAAAAACATGGCGGCTTGGTTCCTATGTCGCCAGTCTAAGTAATTGATGCACGGACTAAGCTTGCAGCGCCAAAGTGAGAATATGTGAAACTAACGGAGACAGAGCATGTTTTGGTATCTTTTTTATTGAGTTTTACATGTTTTTCGAATTATAAGTTTAGATCGCATTTATTAGCAATATTTTAAGTAAATTTTATAATTTTATTCCCGGATGAATGCTTCTATGAAGTTATACATAAAGGAGTGTTTTGAATATTTAAATGCTCCACCCAGAAGGTGAAAAAGTTCTGGATGCTGGACACGTTTTGATATGTGGCATATTAAATATTGTTATAAGGAAGCATTTTTTGTCGTAATCAAAAATCTTTTAAAAAAAGTCCTGTAGGATATAATAAGAGGAACATATTTTCATTAAATTAACACACTCTTGATACATATTCTATAAACAACAATTTCTTTGTTGTCCTCAATTTTTTTTGTTTAAATCCCTGAAGCTAAATTCATAATCAGTGGCATATATTTTCATTAAATTACTTGCAACATAATGGCCGGGTTGAAATAAAAGCTTATATCAATATATTGGTTATTTCTTTATTGAAATCAAACTCTCTTTACTGCAATGAATCCGCAAAAGTAGTCATTTTCTTCAAAATGCACAGAACACACTTTCATATATTTGCTAAATGGTTTTCCTATTTTTAATTTAAGAATCCATCCAATTTATTAATTTTTCCATATTTTTTACAAATATAAACCAAACGTTCTCCTCATTTTGGAAAAGAGAGAAAACATATTTTTGTTCTTTCTTTACAATGGTTTACAACCAAACACAGAGCAATTATGAATAATAATAAAAATATATCAAACTGAACGTGTAAATAAATATTACAAGCAACACTACACTTATAAGTACGTAAGTTCTGTAATTCGCCACCAGGTAGAATATTACATAGCAAGAGTTACCTATATTCGCCGTCAAATGATATAGACTGATGTTCAACTTTTTCTCATCTCTGCACCTTATCCCTTGCCCTGCGGTGTTGCCGCTCTTCATAACTTAGCGTTTTCAACACTGCCCTTGAACTGGCATCAGTGTAGAAATCTCCAATCCATACTTATTTGACGGCAAGTATAGTAAGAAATACCAATTTTTTGTATCGAAGTGGATCTTTGAATGACATGCGAATGACATGATTTTGACGTTTCGATATTAAAACCAGTATAATTAATTAGACTTCTTTTTTCTAAGTAACCATTCTTCATTTCAGTGTATAAATACAGAATGGAAACTAATAATATAGGTTAACTGTCAATTATGCTGTCAATGTACAGTCTGGGACATAATTGCATTAAAATTACAACTAATTTAGAGAAAATATTATGTCTCTAATCGTTCCCTTCTGAAATTAGAAAATAATTTACAATTTTCAAATAGTACAAAAGTGACCTCTGTGATACAACTTTCAGAGCTCGTGAGAAACGCTTGGTAAATGTACCGTGGTCGCATCGACCTTTAAACTAATGGACCAAGTGTCTCCTATTCTTTTATTGTTAGAATAATGTTCCAACATAAAAGGATAGAGATATATATTCTGTCCTTCAACAGTACGGAAGTTCTCAGTTAAAGTATACTGCGCATGCGTTCGTACTCATTGTACATCTTTTTCAGCCATATGTAAACCTCTATACATCGCTCTCTGTCGCTACTAGTTGTCATAATCTACATTTGACGTTTCGTGACTGTTTGTGTATTATTTACTTTTTATTTTATTTACAATTATTTCTGTCAATACATACGTATATGTGTTGTGAGGTGTGTATGCGACAAAATAATGGGGAAACGGTGTATTTCGTGCAGTCAGCAGTAGGTACGTACGCGGTTCAGCTTTCTCATTTCATATATAAGGTCTTATTATTACTTGTCCCCTATAATATAATACGTATATAAGATATTGTATTAAAAGTATATACCTAATAA
This sequence comes from Ophonus ardosiacus, assembly GCA_943142095.1. Taxonomy (NCBI): domain Eukaryota; kingdom Metazoa; phylum Arthropoda; class Insecta; order Coleoptera; family Carabidae; genus Ophonus; species Ophonus ardosiacus. The sequence continues at coordinate 13,186,432 of OW964836.1, read as the reverse complement.
AACTAATTATGCACAAAAAAAATCTATATTCTCAGCGATTATGCACCAAGTATAACAAGTTAGGGACAAATCAATTTTTTTTATTTTGTCGCGTTTTCTTAACTTCCGTACTGTTGAAGGATAGAGATACTGTGTCTGCACCGTTATGGCGGGACAAGCGTTTTGCTCGTACGCTGCGTCTATTATTTTAAAGGTCGATGCGTGGTCGTATCGCTAATGTAAATGGGTCCATTAAAATACATTAAAGCAAGAAGTGTAGTACCGTCATTGTACCGTAATGTAAATCAAGCCTTAATCACTTTTTTATGATACCACTCAATGTTTTTATAATTTTTTTACATTACATGTAATAAATTAAATATGACATTCAAAATGATATCTTTTTCGCATTAGTGCGATTATCTGCCACTTTTTCGCACTAATGCAAAAAGCGACAGCCAACCTCTAATTTATAATTCATTATTGTGGTATAATACATAAAACAGTATTGTAAATTGTAACGCCATCTGTGGCCAACAACAACAGGCAAGCACACCTGCCCAAGACGTGGGTGGCTAGTCAGTTGTACTCATTGTAACACTTGTACATTTTGTTATTGTAATATATATAAGTAATCAACTAAATGTAGTGACATATTTATTAATTAAAACCCCAAATAACACAATTATTTACTTATTATTGAATTTAAATGAAATTAGAAAAAACCTAATATGTGATTCGTTCTAAAATCGTGGTTTTCGCACATGGCATCTTCACGTTTGTACCTTTTCAACTTCAATTTCTGAAAAAAGTAATTTCAATTTCAGAATAAGTAAATTCAATTTCAGTAAAAGTAACTTCGATTTCAGAAAAATGAAATCCAATATCAGAAAAATAAATTCAATTTCAATTTACCTTTTCCGAAATTAAATTTTTTTTTTTGAAATTGAAGTTGAAAAGGCATAGTGCGAAAAACACCATCATTTTGCAACTAAACACAAAAATACCTAATCTGGATTCTATGGGGTTTTAAGTGGGGTTTTAAAAACACCAGGTGTTTTTGTTTTTTTGTTGGGAATAATAAGACCAGCCCTGTAATAAAGAAAATAGCTATATTTTTTTACAATCACCTGTATATATGATGTTAAACGTTTAATTTAATAAAAGCGCCCGACAAAAATAGTTCGTAATACGGGCCATTGTATTTATTTAATACTTATAGTTATTTAATTGTCAAGTGTGTGAATGAGGGTGATTAATTGTTGAAATCATTAATCGCCAATTAACACACGTGTTAGTTACAATATTTTTCCGTTGACCGTATCTTACTGAATTAGAAAAATTAATTTTTTCCCTAATCGTTAGCAAAATTCGTTATTATTCAGCTTAAAATAGTGAGCAAAGTAGCATGTTGAATCACAAGTGAGCAAAGTAAATAACTTTTTTCTTCAAACGTCATAAAAATGGCATATTTCGTGACTTGATTCACAAGGTAGAAATGAAATAAATAAATATCCATAGCAACTATATAAAATGAGCGAATAAGAAGTAACTTATAAAATAGAAACCTGTCATGTCGCCCTAAGTTGCACTATACACTAGATAACCTAAGAATAAAGTTACTAAAAACCTCCAACAGTTGTCAAATTTAAATTGATAATCTACAAATTGAAATACAAACAGTTTATATTTAACGAAATAACATATGAAAAAATAGCAGACTTACATATTGATAATTATAGTAAGAATACTTAGAATTAAATAACGAAGACAGATTTGCGAAAAATTCATGAATCTCACTGGGATTTGAACCCAGGGCCTTCCAATATCTAGTCGGACACTCTACCAACTGAGCTATGAGATCCCGTGAAGTTCTTGAATTTTTCGCACGTCGCATACATCGTTGTAGACAAGTTCCATCTCCCACTTGGAGTATCGTCACCCGCACAACACCGCGACATCACCTGCAGCAGTGTATTGGCACTGCAGTATTTTACATACTTAGAATTAAATTTATAATAAAAGTTCATATTGTTTTTCATCGATTCCTCGACATATTATATCCTTCAGCAATATTGTTGAACTTCCATCCAATTGAACAACTTCAAGGGCCGTACATGGCAATACTTCAAATTCTGATATAATTGCACTTAAGGAGAATATAAAATTGCATAGTTTTTATTTAAACGTCAAATCGTGAAAATTTTCACTTGAATGTTTATAATAAAAAGTGAACAAATACGAATGTATCCATAGCAACAGAGCAATTGAAATGAGCAAACGTTCTTTACGTAAAATATTTATAATTATTGTAACGTCAAGTTGTAATTATTTTATTTAAATACGTATGTTTGAAGAAAAAATATAATGTGCCATTGCCATTCGGAGTAAAAGTGTCATTGTGTGCTTTGCATGATTGCATGTAATTTTCCGACTCGCTACTGCTCGTCGTTCAAACTCGCCACACAAAGAATCACTTTTACTCCTAATAACACAATACAGTGTGTCCCATTTAGAAGTGCCATCATTGGGATCTCGAGAACTATAAGAGATACAATGTCGGTTAAATGGAACTTTTTGTGCGCCTTTGGAAGGCCATCTTAGATGTGCTTTTGTTTTTCCAAAAATTCTCATAGGGCACTAGATAATGACGAAAAACTGAATATTGTTGATTTTTTCTTTCTCAAATAACTTCTAAACTATTAGTAATTGAGAAAAACGTTTCAAATATAAAAGATAGATATTTTTATTAACTAACCAGTGGCGTACAAAATAAATTTTGATATCCGCAAATTTTCGAGATATAACACAAACTTATATTTTTTTAAATGGAACCCATATCTGATTTTAGTCTCAAAAAAATCATTATTTTTTTCTCTTTTCAACGATGTAAGGGTTATTATGTTTTATATTTGTTTTGCTCCTAAAATTTAATTTTTCTCTTTATTTTCCTGAATTTTCTTATTATTTCCCAAAAAAACATTATTTTTATTAATTATATTGTATTTGATCAAAATAATTTGTTTAATGCCTTTATTACTTAATATTTTTATTCTAGACTCATAATTACAAATTACACTATGATGAGCCAAGGGCGACCTGATACAAAATATTATAAAAATTAATTTGATACGAATTTTGAGCAAAATTTTCTAACAAAATAAATTATTGAAATACAAGGAGTATTTCCAAATAGAAATCTACCAATATTTTCAAAATAATTGTAAATTGAATACAAAATAAGGAAAAAATAATAATTTTGAAGGCAAAACAAATATAAAATATAATAATCCTTACATCGTTGAAAAGAGAAAAAAATATTAATTTTTTTGAGTCTAAAATCAGATATGGGTTCCATTTAAAAAAATATAAGTTTGTGTTATATCTCAAAAATTTACGGATATAAAAATTTATTCCGTACGCCACTGGTTAGTTAATAAAAATATCTATCTTTTATATTTGAAACTTTTTTCTCAATTATTAATAGTTTAGAAGTTATTTGAAAAAGAAAAAATCAACAATATTCAGTTTTTCGTCATTATCTAGTGCCCTATGAGAATTTTTGGAAAAATAAAAGCACATCTGAGATGGCCTCCCAAAGGCGCATAAAAAGTTCCATTTAACCGACATCGTATCTCTTATAGTTCTCGAGATCCCAATGGTGGCACCTCTAAATGGGACACACTGTATACTATTTTCACATGTGAGCCAAATACAAAAGCCTATAATAATCTACGTTAGGAGTCATAAATTTTGACGGAGTTACAAATTGTACAATAAATATCTACCATTCTACATAAATGAACAATAATTTTTTGTAGCTAATTTTACATTAAATTCAGTTATAAACATATGTACTGTTCAGTGTTTCATTAATAAAAAAAGTACAATGTTTCGTTTTTTAGAAAAATTATATTTCAAGATTGTGGAAAAAATTATGTTTAGCACACGTGAGAAAAATACATACTTTGCTCACTTATACTAAAAATAGCTATTATTCCATGAGAAAATTAGTAACGTTCCACGATTTTTTTTTTATGTTATATTTTTAAATTCCGAAATTCCCTAATTTTTTTTTTTAATTCTGCTTCTTATGGAAAAAAAAAATGTCAAGAATTTGGTATCCAGCGTTTCCCACCTTACGATGTAAGCGAACCCAGTGGTGGAGAGCAATGGCATTATATCGTGCTTTCTCTCTCAGCAGCTGCTGTCTTCGCTGTTGTTATCAGAGGTTCTAAATTGTCAATTTTGTGCGGCTGTTAAATTTGAAAATTTTATTTTGTTCTTATTTTCTTTTCTTTTACTTATCTTAAATTTAGTATTTGTAAAAATAATAGCGTGTAGCCGCATAACCCCATAATCAAATACTCCAGTGGAACAGTCTGGCAGTCACTGGTTTGATGGTGGGAACGCCTACTTACAGTCTCTGCCAATAAAAGAGACCGGATTTGGTTGCGTCATCAAGCCCGGAAAAATCCGCGCGTTTTGAAATTATGTAATATATTTAAGCATTTATAAAAAAGTGATAAAACATATAGAAAAGAAATTTGCGTCCATAACAGTTATATGGGAAAAAGTAATTATGTTCATAATTTATATAAAAATTCGATATAAGTGGAATCCCGTATTGTTCATCAATATTATGCCGGTATCTATGGTTACCCACTCAAATCGTTTATTAATAAAAACATACATTAATAGGAGTCATTAATGAATGATTTTCTATACATTAACATAACTTGTTAATAAACGGTCAACGGAAAAGTACTTGTAACTGTTACCGACCCCGGTGGTGCAGTGGGCAACATATCCGACTCATGATCCAAGGGTCCCGGATTCGAATCCCGCGTAAGGTATGGATGTTTGTGGGTGTCCCTTTCATTATCTCATCTCCATCTATACGATATTAGAATATAGTTATAAATATACAAGGAAAAATTAACTCACCCCCATCTATCAAATTGTAATAAGATAAATGTAATCCTAATATATAATAAATATAATAAATTAAAATGATTTAATTGTGAATTGACTTATTTATTTATTCTTCTTGATATACACAGTTATTTATTTTTTTAATTTATATTTAAACGGTGCTAATTTTTATTTTGACTTGATCAGAGGCGGCGATTACATAGGTGCAAAGGGTCATGTTTGGGAATTGTATCACAGAGCGACTAGATAAATCAAGTCGGCTACTGACAGAGGAATATCGCCTTATAAAGAAGAAAAAATAGCGTATTCCATGAATTGTAAATTATACAAAAAATATTTAGAAGCCTGTAAAAAACAATATAACCACAACAATACGAAGAGCCTAGCAATAAACAAAAAAATCGTATAAATAAACAAGTGTACAAATAAATCCTTTGACGCATCAACATGTATTGTGAGTTGTGCTCTGTGTAGTTTCAATATTAATTCAAAATTCTTCGTGTGTTGTAATTAAATCGTTTCAGTTTAATATATATTTGTTCTCTAATTAAATTCTTATATTTTTTGGCAATTCAATATGAATCGATAGTGTTGGAACTTTAAATATTGCAGTGAATCTTACTTGTTGTGCATCGAGAATACAATTCAAGTGGTATATTCCTAATGGTTATCTGCCGGATTCATTTCGAAATTGATATTCTTTTATTAAGCTATTGAGTTTAATAAATTTGGACCAATTCAATTGTGGGATTGGTTGCCTCAAGTAAACGGTTCCTGAGTTCCTGTTTCTTCAATCCCTTTGGAGGTACAACGCAGCCCAGTTCCTGTTAGCTGTTCCCGTGCAATCTACGCTGGTTCCTGCGTAAATCTGTTCCCCGTTGTTCCTGTGTTGTCTCCTTCCTTCGAGTCAACGCTGGTTCCGGTCATACAAGGTCAGTAGTCTGTGCTTGATTTACTGGTTCCTTTGTGATATTATTCCCACACCTACATTCATATTGATTATTCATAATTGAATTCTAATTGGAATTCTGGTCCTTCGAGCATTTATTGTAAAAAGGACATTTGGTCCTTCGAGCATTTATTTAATTTGAACCTTTCATTTGAAGGTATTACTGTAAATACCAAACTATTTCAATTTATACCCGAAACAGATCGAATGCACCCAAGGTGCAGTTTCGTTGACCAAGACGAAGTTTTCTGTTCTTCATATTTAAGTAAAAAGGCAATAACTTATCAGAAACCAAGAATACGTACTGATTATGCTATATAATAAGATTTTTTTTAAATAGTTGCGAATAATGCAATATCAGCGCTGGGCAAAAATTAACAAATCACGTATATATTTTGTGAATTTTAAATAGATTCAAAAAATAATTAATATTTTTTTGATAATTCAGATATTACCTTCAAAAAAATCAAATAAATGTGTTTATTTTGTCAAAATATTGTCATGCTATTTTTTTTTATTAGTCACTAAAAAATTTGCACCCAAGAGCAAAATAAAAACTCACCGTCTCTGGACTTGATCGCGGATAAAGCAAGCCTGAAAATTAATAATTATTTTAATAATTTATTATTATGTCAAAATTAAATAAGTATTAAAAATCTTGGAGGTTAAAATAAAACAATTGTGAATGAACGAAGGTAAGTATTTCTCCCCCATACTTGAAAAATATTTTTGAAACTGTCCTATGATCTTCCGACCCCTTGCTATAAATTTCTGAATCCGCCCCTGTAGGACGGAGGTATAAAAACGTAAAGTCCGTTTCCTCGAGATGATACGCACGTAATCAGTTTAATAGGAGCAGTCGGGCAAAGCTCAACGTAGATGGCAGCATCATAGCTATGAACTGTTGCCGCCGATAATTTTGAATGACTTCAGTGACAGTTACAATTTTTTATTGTGTTTCTAACGTAAAAGTACAATTATAAAGTCAAATCCACATGAAACAATGTTAATTTTTATAATTTTTACTAGTTGTATAGCTAAAAATTCATTTTTCTCAAAATGATTTGCACAGACAAATACTTGTTTTATATTTTTGGACTTGAATTTTATTATTCTTTTCTTCTTTCATCCTTTGGTAAAGTATAAGAACATAACAAGAACGCATTATTTAAAAGAAGAATCCAAATAGAAGACAGTTTTAAATAACTATCTGTCACTTTTAATACCGGATTATCCAATTATGAGTACTTTGGGCTAGCGCGCGTATACTAAAGTGCAGAAATTTTATTACATAGTTCTAGAAAATTCATAGCTATAGTGGCGCTATAGTTACCCTATATCACCACCGCCTACTCCCATTGTTGACGTAATGTCAAAATTGACTGTATTACAATATAACCCATAGGGTGTTCGTTTTAAATGGGCTACCATTGCTATTTCGAGAACTATAAAGCTACAAAGACGGTTAAATGGGAAAACAATTTTTAATTCACAAGACAGATTAAAAAAATTCGACCAGTGGTTCTCAAAATATAGGACCCAATTTTTTCATTTTAAATGAGAACATATTTTTTATTTCCTCATTCATTAGAGAATTTAATTCTGAATTCAGTGATATAATAATTTTAAACCTTAAATAACGATTTTTTTGAGAAAAATGCATGTAAAGTTTTATACTAATTAGATTAAAATATGGCTACAATAAGAAACACAGAAAAAAGTGAATACTTTGTGTTTTTAATTGATCATAAATGTCAACGCAAACAAAATATTCACGTATTTCCTTCATGGCATTTTACGTCTGTGTAAAAAAGAAATACGTATTCATTATTTCCATCAATAACACTCTTATTATAGCCATATTTTAATTAAATTGGTATAAAACTATATGCATGCATTTATCTCAACGTCGTTATACGGTTATAAAAGTATTATATTACTGAATTCCGAATTAAATTCTCTAAAGAATGAGGAAATAATATATATGTTCTCATTTAAATTTTAAAAAGTTGTGTCCCATATTTTGCAAACAACTATTCGAAAAAAATATTTTTTCTTTTCTTTAAATTTGTTTTACGAAATAGACATTGATTGCTAATTTAACCTTCCTTGTAGCTCTTACAGTTCTTGAGATAGCATTTGGTGGCCCATTTAAAAAGAACACGCTGTATGTATAGTTTTCTTATTGGCTAAAAGCCATATGTTGCAGTAATGTGGCATCTACTCTCAATTTTTTATTTGATGATAGTTCGTTCAATTTTGAAGCGCAATTCGTAGTATTAAAATAGGAGTTTTGAAGTTTTTCTTTCCATTTTTTAATATGTTAATCGGTACATGAAAATATTAGACCCGTATTTTGTATTTCTCTAGTATGGCAGAAAAAATATTAGTTTCAATAAATGAGAGCCGAGAAAATCAACGGCGCGTGTGACGTCATTTACACCAAGAACATACCATACCATTGCGTACATAGCGGAGGCGAGACATGCCCGGTCGAATACTTTGAATATATACATTACGTTAGTAGATATGTATATTCAAAGGTCGAATAGCCATTAGCTAATAGCATTCACCAGCATGTCACAAACATGGCTGATACTGAATTTTAAGCGCTCGATTTAAATGCACTAAAGTTTCATATTAGGGTAATAAAAATCAGAAAATTAACGATCATATTCACTCTTATACTTATACATGATAAACGTTGATATCAAATATTTGACAGCATTTGATTTTTAGCGGCACCTATTGCTATTTTTCTCGCACCAGTTTATATAGTAGGCTGGGGCGTGTGCGATTGTGCGGGTGTGCGTGCGCGCGCATGCACGTGTGTGTGTGTGTGTATGTATGTGTGTGTATGTGTATGAATTTTGTCTTCACTCAAATACTAGCATTCAGAAAATTCTGAAACCTTATTCTTATTAATACACATATATTTTTTATAAATAATATAAAGTACCAATATATTGAAGCAAAATTAACAATTATAATATATAATAATTAGACGTTTTTTACCTCCCGCTACCCTTGGTAAGGGAGGAATAGGGATCGTGCTAAAAATTACATCAAGATTTTAGTAAATGACCACGTTTTAAGGTCGCTAGAATCCAATTTTAATATTTTCACAATGATGTATGTATGTATGTATGTATGTATGTATGTATGTATGTATGTATGTATGTATGTATGTATGTGTGTGTGTGTGTGTGTGTGTGTGTATGTGTATGAATTTTGTCTTCACTCAAATACTAGCATTCAGAAAATTCTGAAACCTTATTCTATTATGAAAAGAAACAATTAGATTTTGGTGTAAATCAAATAAACGGAAATGGCACTTTACTTGCAGCTCATAATGGTTTTTCTTCAAAAAATACCATTTTTTCGCATTTTATGTCATTATAAAAACTAAAGATTATTGAATTTTCTACAGGTATGCATTAATACTTTTTCTATATAATAATAGATAAATTTAAAAATCTTTTTTTTTTAATCCCGAAGCCTAAGATACACACAATTCATTTTTCAAATGAAAGTAACTGACAGCTAAAAGTCATTGTCAAAAAATTAATCACTTCAAATTAATAATAGTGACATATTAAATAATAAAGAAAATCGTAAATAAAGCAATAGTTATATGCTATGGAACATAATATAGTTTGCAGCACTACTAAATACGTAGGTATCTATTTAAATAAATAAAAATTAAATAGTGGGAGGTTTCGCTGTGTGCTGTATTGTCTTGTTCTCATTGGCTGGTAGCACAAGCGTGGTTCTAACACCGGTGTTAACTAGAACCATGTCAACAACTTGACACATACTTCAGGTTTGTTAAGAAAATAAGTGTTGCCAATATATTGATCAAGCTGAAAATTTACTGACAGCTATATTCAATAAATCTGCCAACACTATTTAAAATTATTTAATATGATTTGTTTTTTAACTTGTTTCTAGGAAAAGTAGTTTTAAATAATGAGGTCAAATTTATAGAATATAGCTGTCAGTACATTTTCGACTTCATTCGGTGTATTGGCAACACTTATTTTGTTAACAACCCTGAAGTATGTGCCAAGTGATTGACACGGTTCTAGCTAACACCGGTGTTAGAACCACGCTTGTGCTACCAGCCATTTTGTCTCTTCCCATTGTTGAGCGATTCTGGCAAAGTGGCACGATGCTAAATCAGGCTACAATAGGACGTAATCTTCCTACGTTACCTGTAAATGAATAATTATTCCAATTTATGAAGAAAATTTCCTTAGTGGGTGTTACACATGATTAGTAATATTATATCTACAAACAGTGGCTTCACGCTTGGTAAATTTTGATTACAAATATCGCGTGTGTGCCAAGCATATGATGCGAAATGTTTTTATTTTGATAGTTTACCAGATGTGGATTATTTTGTTTGTTGTCAACTATACTTTATTTATTTAAGAATTCAGTGTGGGGAAGATAGGGCTTATTTCATCAATCAATCGCGATGTATATAGTTTTATATACCCATTTCTCTCGTTTCACAAGTACAGTGGCGTACAATTTGGTAGTACGTGGTAATATTAATGTTACAGTAGTTGTAGTTACTTGTAGCAGGAGGACGTTAAATTAAAGTACGGTTAATTACTAGTAAATATAATATATTTTTTTGAATATCATTAATGATACAGTTTTAAAATGAAACTTATAAAATCGAGTCAGTCAACTTTCGTACGCCATTGTATCAGCGCAAAACAGCCAAACAGCGTTGCGCCATAGAAAATAGCAGATGGTGCTTGAGAGCCGACCGTTTTTTACATATATGTATTAATAAATAATTTAAATTCGTGAAATCAAACTTTATCAGTAATAAAAATATTTTTATCTGTAAAATGTACGAGCCCTAAATATTAAAAATTACATCAAAACATAATTAAATATCATTTAATTCTGTCGATTTTATTTGATAATTGACAGCTGACAAGTGATATTTTTTTTCTTTTTTGTGAACTGGGTTAGCATTGTGACCAAGGGCAGAATTTATATCCCTATATAAACCAACGCTATTTTCTTACGTGAAATGGAGTATATCAACATGTCAAAGGTTATTATTCACGAATACAAACAAATCCGTTTTATGAATTTAATCTCTTTTTCTGAATTCAGTAATAAATTAAAGGTATGACTTTTTCTATGCTAACAATAGCAATAAATAATCAATTTTATATTTTCAAGATATTTTTTATAAAAGAAATATCACGTTACAACACAAGGCAGATGAACACAGAATTACTGGATATGATAAAAAAAATATGAAAAACTTTCCAGTTTCTTTACAAAGAAGAAGAAATGATTCGAAATACACAACTGGATCTTTTATGTTTGACGCCGTATCACTGCAAATTGAAGTCATTTGGGTCCAGGTGAAGGAATTGTAACAAATACAACCAGTGGTCGAAATGGACAAAAAAAGTAGCGGGATGGTTAACGTGACCATTTTTTTTTACCGTAGAATGGGGTGATCAATAAGTCATACAACGGTATTCGGAAAAAACGGCGCCGCAGGCGATTTTTTTTTTTTTCATTCAAGGTCAAATGCCTTATAATTGAAAGTTACATTTTTTCAAGGGATGTGAAGTTGCATGTTTTTCCCCTTTCATGTACAAAAATAAATTGCCAGATCACAGAACATTTTAGAAAAGAATATATTTAACGGATTGTTGACTTACCTGGATAAACTGTCTACTACACGAGAGCAGCGTTATTGCGGAGCCGGAGAAAACGGCCCAATCTTGTGTTCGTTCGGGACAACGGGACAAATAGCATGAAAACGGGACAGTCCCGTTTGCGTAAATAAAATAATTTGGTACAGTCGTCAACAATTACAACCACAATTTTACAAACATAATGAAACAAAAGAAATAATTGTCAAAAATAAGAAAATAATAAGTTCCGGGATGCTAATCATTCCCAAAGGAAGTAGTGGGATGGTTTCACGTTAAAAAAAAAAAGTGGGATGCCATCCCGCCCCATCCCGCCTCACTTCGACCAATGAATACAACATTAAAAGAAAAGAACAAGAACTCTACCAACTCAACAATATTTTCGAAGATTTGGAATTGCAATTTACCGTCAATACTGGCTCATTCAGTGAACTGGAGTTTTCGGATTCAGACTGATTTTTGGGAACTCTGATATTATTGGAGAGTGCACTTTAAGGGTGAAATTCATATGACTGATGGTGATGACCAGTATTGAACAGTGTTTGAAATATTTATTTGTGAGTTTGACGTTATTTACTTACTTAATTTCTATATAATGTTATGTAATTAGTAATTATTATTCGTTTGCTTTTTTGGCCTTAAGATAATTTTTCTATTATGTATTATTCGTGAACCTTTTTTTGACATGCATTTTTAAGTATGTATTAAATGTTACCATTTTGATTATTCAGTTGCTTTTTTTGTCATAAGGTAATTTTGGTATTATAAATATGTTTGTAAATCTCATACATGCATCAAGGTAATTTTTGTATAATAAATATTTTTGTAAATCTTTCTCTTTGTTACATGCAATTTTATGTGACAAATTTAAATACTAAATAAATATTTATGACTCAATTATTAATTCGCTTTCTTGGTCATCACATTTTATTTTAATTTATAATTTAAATTACAAATTTTATTTGACTTCAGAAATTAATCAAATTAGTAGATTAATTTTATATTCAAATATAATTATGCCAAGTAACTAGATTTGAATTTAGCGCCAAATTTTCAAACTAAATTCACAGTTTGTTACAATGTAAATCAGGTTTCTATTTACTGAAATCTCAAAGAAATGAAGTATAGCAATTTTTGCTTTTTAGTTCAATAACCATAAATTATGTATATATGCAGGTATAATAAAAATGTTTTTTGTCTTAATCGTTATTTATTGAGTAATATTTTAAATATTAAGTGAACTTTTAATAATTTTTTTGTTATGGAGGAGGGACCCCATTGTCGACAATCTTAGAAACTCCGTCTTTGCAATACAATTATTAACGAAATTTCCGACACACAAACTATCAACGCCAAAATCACCACATGAATGACAGAATAACATGAATATTCAAATATTTGAAAATGGCATTCGTTACCGCGGTTACACTATTGTTTCTATTACATTTTGTGTCGGATGGGCGAAAATAGCGCATACCCCTCTGTAACACGTACGTTAATGAGATAGCGAGTAAAACTCATATGCCACGTGTGTTCGACAAAAATGCTAAATAAAAGTTTAGTAATTCCATATACCTATTAACTAATATAATGCGGATCCTTTTTTCCTGAAGGAAACACTGTGAAATAGAAATATCATTTCTGCATAAGTCTATCTCTCTCAAACGCCCAACCGGGAATTATGCGCATGCTCCGAAACCTTGACTACTATTGGCTAACGAGGAAATCGTGATCACTTTTATCCACGGCTTTTATCATTTAGATTACGTATTTGAGAAATTAAGTATTGTACCTACTATTTATTTTGTATGTAAATTCTTGAATATAAATATTAGTAATAATAAAAAACATTGACATATTCTAGTGTTAAATTCGAATTAAAAAATTTATTTTGTTGCACTGTAAAAATAATAGGAATACAATCTTGTCAGGATTAATTTATTTAGGTGATAATAAGGTAAAGAATAATAAAAGAAATAATTTATAAAATATTTATTGGTTTCTAAATAACATAATTCGATGAAACTTATTTCTAATATAATAATCTTTTTCACTACATCAAACGTCAAAGTCAAACCATGTGCTCGCTGCATCACCACCAGCCAGCGACGCTGTCAGCGTTAGTCAATAGTAGTCAAGATTTCCGAGCATGCGCATAATTCCCGGTTGGGTTTTTGTGAGAGATAGACTTATGCAAAAATGATATTTCCATTTCACAGTGTTTCCTTCACATACTCTTATGGGAAAGATACGTGCATTAGCAATATATTAGTTAATAGGTATATGAGTAATTCTTACAGTAGAAATTGACCTTGACATGCGCATGCTTGCTGAGTTAGAGATAAAAATCCTATGGTTGCTATGAATTGAGATATCAATCTGATTGAACTTCGCAGTTGCATTTATTTGTAGTAAATTATTGTTACCTATAATGTAACATAATTTATGCAATTTTATTGTTTATAAATATTTTATAGCCCGCATGATAAATGTTGGCATAATTCACATTTTCTGAGAAAATATTTATTTTATTTTCATTGTAATTTACTTGAAAACCAGAAAAAAATATTTGGCCCAAATGTTATTATTTGTATCTGTATAGTGTAACAAAACTTATGTTATTCACAATCAGTTAATAATATGAGGATTTCCGACTTTTAAAAAAGTCAACAAACAAAGTAATCCACATGTGGCAGATCTATAAAAAAGACTAAATTCAGAATTAACTAATTTATTTCCTTTCCACCATTTGTAAATTATTAAAATAAGCACATTTCACATCATATGCTTGGCACATACGCAATATTTGTAATCAACATTTACCGGCGTGAAGCCACTGTTTGTAGGTTAGAATATTATTATTAATCATGTGTAACACCTACAAAAGAAATTTTATTCATAAATTGGAATAATTATTCATTTACAGGTAACATAGGATTGATCATGTCCTATTGTGGCCTGATTTAGCATCGTGCCACTTTGCCAGAATCACTGAACAATGGCTAAGGGAAGGGACAATATGAGGACAAGATAATACAACTCTTGGAATTCCAGTGACGATACTTAGTAGTCAATAATACAACGCAATACGAACACAAAATCCTTTTTATTAATTAAAAATGAAAAGTATATATTTATTTGAGACACATCAATCAATAGTGACAAAAAAAAAACATTTCATGGACTCTGATAATATTTTTCATCATATGTAATCAAGTAAACTTGTTGAATGCGTATATCTCAACACCCCTTCTCGCTTTAGCAAGTTTGACTTATTGTAGTCCCATTCTTCTGGTTAATTCCAGAAAACGTTCTTTTGCCAAGGGTTTGGTCAGCAGATCTGCCATCATCTCTGTTGATGGACAGTAACTTAACATCGATCACCGCTTTTTCTTTCAAATCTCGAAGCATATGATGACAGACGTCTATGTGCTTGGTTCGAGCTCCGCTCCTGTCCATATCAATTAAATGGATACACCCTTGAATGTCTTCGTAGATAGTTGTTGGACCTACGGCAAGCACATCCATGTCTTGTAGCAATCGTCTCAGCCAAAGAAGTTCTCTGCTCGCATATGATGCTGCCACATATTCCGCTTCCGTGGATGACATTGCCACAGAAGTTTGTTTGCGACTGGATCATACCACTGTTCCATTACCTAGAAGAAAGATGTAGCTACTAGTTGACTTCCGATCTTTACTGTCCCCAGCCCAATCTGCATCGGTATAACATCTCAGTTTCAGATTTCCTTCCGAAGATAATTTCAACTTCTTGTTGACTGTGGATGCTAAATAGCGTAGAACACGTTTCACTGCCTTTCAGTCTCTTTCAGTTGAATTTTCTACACTTCTACATAAAATTCCCACAGCAGAAGAGATGTCAGGTCTGGAAACAGTAGCAATGTAAAGTAATGAACCTATTACTTGCCTGTATTGTGAATTGTTTGATAATCTTGGACTGTCTTCTATATTGTCAGCCAAAAAACAAGTTTCCATCAGAGTTGCTACTGGTTTTGGCTCCAGCATGCCGCAATTCTGTAGAACTCTTGCAATCTTTGCTCTCTGACATAGAAGAAATGATCCGTCTGTTGCACGTTCAACTTCTATTCCAATATAATGACTGACATTTCCTATATCTTTAATGTCAAAATAACCAGCAATTTCTTTACTTATTTCTTCGGTTAATTTGACAGATACACCAGCCACCAATATGTCGTCAACGTACAGGAGTACATAACTTAGGTTACCATCTTTCTCATGTCTGGTAAAAAGACATTGATCGGCGGTTCCTCTTTGAAAACCCAAACAAGTGAGTACCTCGGTAGCATTTTTATTCCATACCCATGCAAACCTGGAGGTTATTCCATATATATTTACTCATCTAATTCGCCATTAATGTCCGTATTCATAGTCGATGCTCAATCTCGTACTTGAGTATTACTTCGCCAAGCATTATTCCGGTCTTCTAGAGAGGATTTTAGATTATTTTGTAATAAGTTGGCATATTTGTATATTTTAATATTCTTCTCTCAAATCGTATATTTGACATATACTCGTATGTCACAGGTTATAGATACATGAGTCATATCACGAATATATCTTCCTGAAGCAACCCTTTTTCACTGTTATTATTAAGGCTTCTTCTGCTATATCTAAAAATTTTAAAATATTGTTGATTATCTTCATGATTCATTATTTAACTTAGATGTCATACGTGATAGATATTGCAGGTTGACGATTTTTGTATATATTGATCAAGTGTACCATTTTTTTAAAAAAAAGCTTCAATTATTACTTGAGCATTACTCAAGGTTGCTTGGAACTCGCCTCAAGTAAACCTTCGATCGAAGTACGAGTGAAGAAACAAGTAGCGACTATGAAACGAAATCTGGTACTCAAGGCATACTCAACTATGAGTCGAGGCGAAGTACTGACTATGAATACGGGCATTAGATATGCACTCTTGACATCTAACTGGCACATGCAACTTTTTCTGAGATGCCACGACAAACAATGCTCTAATGGTTTCATGTCGCACTACCGGTGCAAATGTATTGTCACAGTCTTCGCCAAAACGTTGGGAGAATCCTCGAGCAACCAAACGAGCCTTGTATGTATGCACCTGGCCTTTGCTGTCCAACTTAGCTTTGAAAATCCACTTACATGACACTGCTTTTCTTCCCTGCGGAAGATCAGATATTTCCCATACTTTATATTTCTTCAAGGACCTTATTTCTTCTTCTGCAGCAGCAATTCATAAATTTCGTTCACGAAGTGGTAATTTCAGCATCTCATTCCAAGAATTCGGTTCATTGACAACGGCATCTTGTACCTTGTATATGAGTATTTCGGGTGGAATACCTTTATTTTCTCTTCTTGAAATTCGTCTCCCAGTTTCGATAGGAGAAACTTGTAAAGTATCTTTATCTACAACTTGTAAAATATCTTCATCTTTATCTTCAACTTCGGAAATTCTGGCCGGATATTGTTCTCTTACTGTATCTCTTTCTTCTTTCTTGCTGTCAGGAAACTCTATTTCAAAAGTAGATACATTTTGAACTGTATCTTCTACATTCGAAGCTCTTTCTTGTTGTGGAAAATAAGATCGCCTTCTTCAGCGCGGTCATCCCATTTTCTTCGTTTAGTTTAGGTATCAGGGAGTAAACTTTTGATCCAAACACGCGAATGTGGCTCAAATCTGGCTTGTGTCCAGTAACAGCTCCAAAGGGGTTTTGTCGATTACTATGCTTGGTGTGCGGTTCTGTAGATACGCTGCACTCAATACAGCTTCGCCCCAGAATCGATTATGTAATCCAGCATCTAATAACATACATTTTGCCGATTCTGTTAAGGTACGATTCTTTCTCTCTGCCACACCGTTCTGCTGCGGAGTATACGGCACCGTAAGCTGATGCTGAATCCCTTCTCTTTGCAAATACTCTTCTAGCTGTCGAGTAGCATATTCCTTCCCGTTGTCTGTGCGTATTGCAATAGATTTTCTGCCAAATCTCGTCGACATTGCAGCTATATACTCCTTCACCACACCAGATACTTCATCTTTTGACTTAATCAATCTGAGAACTGTAAAACGAGAATAATCGTCAATCAATGTCAAATAATACCTGTTGCCACTTGGAGTTTTAGTCTGCATGGGGTCACATAGTACTAATACTGGTTTCTGGAAATTTCTTTTGTACCAATTTCCCTTTGATACAATCTTCGCAAATAACATCATCTGACCATGATGAAATTTTGATGCCGGTGGCTTGTTCTTCCTTAACCAGACGCTTAACTGTAGCCAAATTCTTATGCCCCAAACGACGATGCCATTGATGGAGACTTACTGCTGCACTTGCAGTACTAGCTGATTCTGTGTTTCCTACCACGTTGAGTCTGAATAAATTTCCTCTATTATTTGCTTGTGCAAGTACTCGTTGACCCTGGTAAATATTGCAAATACATCCCTCGACGGTAATTCGATTACGTTTTTCCGCAATTCTCTGCACGGATAGCAATCTGTCAGCAAGTTGTTGAACATAGAGCACATCTTTCAGCTCTCTACGTTGAATGCAACCATCAGGAAGTTTACATTTCAACCAACCATCTCCAATTCCCGCTGCCTTTACCGACGATCCATCTGCAAGAAAAACTGAGGTATTTGTATTACGCAATTCTGAGAAAAATTCGCGTTCATTGGTCATATGATTCGTCACGCCGGAGTCTATATACCACCCCGTCATATTCACGGCTTTTCTTTCCCAACTTGTTCTGACATGACAGTTGACAGGACTTTCTTTTTCAGCCACTGAAAATTTTGCTGACTTTGTATTCTGCCTTTTAAATGAATAACAATTTGCTTTTAAATGACCTGATTTCTTACAAAAGAAGCAAACTCGAGACTCCTTAATTTTCCCGCCTTTTCCTATTCTTCCTCCTTTTTCATTCTTGCCTGGACCAACCTGATATGTGTCACTGCTGTCGCCAGACTCAATTCGTCATTGATATTCATCCATTATTTTACCGGTCACATACTCGACTGTCAAATCAGCTTCGTCTCTACCTTCAAGCACTGTAACAAGCCCTGAATACGACTCTGGTAAACTTACCAGTAATACTGCGATTATTTCCTCGTCTTCGAGTGGTTTACCGGATCCATATTGACAATATGATCACTCATTGATCCACCCCTGTACTGAATACCGTATAGCTTTCTTCTCAAATATAAACGGCTGCCAAATGTAGATCGTTCATATTTCTTCTTTAACGCCTCCCATATTTCATGTGTTTCATAAAAATGCGCAAAGTGTATTAGTTGACTATCTTCTACACTGAGTGTAATATACGCCATAGCCTTGTTATTTAGTTTTTGCCAATCATTACTTGCTTTTTCTGGTTTTGCCTCGCATACAACGTTCCGCAGATCGTCGCGAATCAAAATTGCTCTCAATTTTGTCTTCCAGAATATATAGTTTCCACCATTTAAAAGGGGAATGTTCATTTTAACATTTTCATATGCCATGATTTGTGATAGCAAAAAATGTAACAATATTTGAACATCGATAAAATTGTATAATTAATAATGTAATAATTTCCGTCACTATCCTCTTGAGCTGCACTCTGGGCCCATAACCTCTTGGAATTCCAGTGACGATACTTAGTAGTCAATAATACAACGCAATACGAACACAAAATCCTTTTTATTTATAAAAAATGACAAGTATATATTTATTTCAGACACATCAATCAATAGTGACAAAAAACATTTCATGGACTCTCTGATAATATTTTTCATCATATGTATGTAATCAAGCAAACTTGTTGAATGCGTATATCTCAACAACAACAAATATTCCATCTCTCAAATAAACAGTTTCGGGACTTATTAAAAACTACCTGCTCGATTCACAAAAAAAAAATTAAGGTAATCCTCATTTTTGGATTAGTGAATTCTATTCTATTCCGGTATTTAAAATTTAATTTTCATGATATTATCAATAAAGGTGGGTACTAGGAATAGATTAGTCTATATTTTAAGTTATAAACTGTCAAAATTAGAGTAGAATTCGCTAATCCAAAATTGAGGTTAGCTTAAACCTTTTTGTGAATCGGGCTGTTAATTATAATAATATTTCAAATAGGAGATAAAATTAAGATTAAATATGGCGATATATGTAGTAGGCTAATAAAAATTCATTAAATAAAAAATCAAGTGGACAAAAACATTAGAAAAAGGAGATTGATAAAAAAAGGTGAAATGTCAATTTTGTATGAAATATATTATAATTTAATTAAATAAAGAGTTTGTAATATTTGTATATTATGTTTTCATCATTCAACACTTGGTAGCAGAGCGTAGTTGTGGTCAACGCAGTGAAAGCGTAGTTGTGGTCAACGCAGTGAAAGCGTAGTTGTGGTCAACGCAGTAGAAGCATAGTTGTGGTCATCATAAAAAATAAATAAATAAATAAAATGGATCCGATAAACATGGTAAAAATGGAACTGTTAACTAATAATAACTATTCCATATGGAGTATGAGAATGGAAGCGTTATTGGATAGTAAAGGGCTTTATGAAGACGTCATATTAGAAAACGAACCAGAAAGATTGGAAGGAGATGTTCAGACGGATAGGTCATACAATGATTGGATGAAGAAAAATAAAGAAGTATATAGTTTCCTTATCTTCAGTTTATCACCAGAGTTAGCAATGGCATTCAAGGGAATCAAAAATGCGAAGCAATTATGGGAAGCAATAAAAGAAAGATTCGAAGGAACAATAGAAGAGAAAACTATAGATCTAATGATGGACATTTCCAGGCTGAAAATGAAAAATGGTGAAAACATTGACGAGTATCTGACGAGAGCACAGGGAATTTCCAGACAATTAATAGCATACGGTAAACCAATTTCGGAGCGGGAGTTGATAAGATACATCATTGAAGGCTTACCTAGGAATTATAATAATGTAGCTACTCCCTTATTAGTTAATAGAAGAATAAATTTCGCAGATATGAGACATTCGTTACTGTCATATGAGAAGAAACTAAAAGAGGAGAGAATAGAAGAAGGAAATGCATATAAAACAAATTTTAAATTCAAAACTAAAGAGAATCGTAAAGAATGCTTCTATTGCAAAAAACCCGGTCACATACAGAAATACTGCTGGTTAAAGAAGAATCAAGAACAAAGAGAAAAGAAGCATTTTCATAACCCAAAAGGAAGAAAAGAAAGAGCAAACACCGCGGAAGAACAAGAAGAAGAAGAAATAAATGAACAAGCATTGACAGCAACAGCAAATTTAACATCGGTTGAAAACAAGCAAAAGTGGTATCTAGATTCGGCGTGTACGTCGCACATGACATTTACTGAAGGATGGCTGGAAGAAATTAACAAAGAAGATAAAGAAATAAACGTTGCAGAAGATGGTCGTTCTATTCAAGCTTTTTCAAGAGGAAATGTAACAGCAAGTACAGAAATTGAAGATAGAATACAAAATGTCAAATTAGAAGATGTTCTTTATGTACCGAAATTACGAGACAACTTACTTTCAGTGCCTTGCTTAGTAAAAAAGGGAATTACTGTCACGTTAAATCAAGATGGTGCATTTTTATATTCAAAAGAAGGAAAATTTATTTGCAAAGGCAAATTCTCAAATAACATGTTTAGTATAACACTATCAAAGAAACAGAGTCTAGATGATACTGAAGAAAATTGTCTATATACAATTGATAATTCAAAACAAGCCTGGCACAAAAGACTAGGACACATAAATGAAGAATATTTAAAGAAGATAGAAGAAAAAGAGATATTAAGGAATATCGGAAAATTGAAAGGGAAAATGGTACAATGTAGCTCGTGTTCAATAGGAAAAATGACAAGAAACAAGTATATGGAAACATTTGGCAATTTAACAAGAAGACCACTTGAATTACTTTATGTAGATTTATGTGGACCAATGAGAACCCCAACACTAGGAGGAAATAATTACATAATTTTAGTTGTTGATGATTTTTCAAGATGTTTTTTCGCAGATCTTTTAAAAAGTAAGGAAAATGCAGCAAACAAATTAGAAGAAATTATAGAAAAACTAGAAAATCAACAAAGATCAAAAGTAAAAGTAATTCGAACTGATAATGGGAAAGAATTTTTAAATAAGAAATTAGAAGACTATATAAAGAAAAAAGGAATTAAACACGAAAAAACAATACCTTACTCGCCTAGAAGCAATGGAGTTGTAGAAAGAGCACATCGAACATTATTAGACAAAACAAGAAGCTTGCTAGCGGACGGAAGTTTACCTGCAGAATTTTGGGGAGAAGCATTCATCACCGCCGTGTATCTACATAACATAACGCCAACAAGACGAATAAATTTCATGACCCCATACGAATTGTGGAAGGGCAAAAAACCGTCAGTAAAACATCTCAAAATATATGGTTGTTTGGTGTACTACAAAATAAATAATCCAACAAAATCAAAAATAGATCCAAGAGCAAGAAAAGGAATCTTTATTGGATATTCTAGGGAAAGAAGAGCGTACAGAATATACGACGAAAACGAGAAAAAGGTATATGAAACATCCGACGCTCATTTTTATGAATCAATAAAAGGTATATCTACGACAACAAAAGAAGATGAGATGGAAGAAGATAAAAGTAATTACATTATTTTTAAGCAAAGACAAAATAACGAAACTCAAAAGGAAAACAACACAGACGTGGAACAAGAATCAAATTCAAGACCAAAAAGGAAAACAAAATTACCTGAAAAATTTAAGGATTATGTAGTAAATGAAGCAAGAGAAAAGGAACCAAATTCATATCAAAACGCTATAGAATCAAAATACAAGAACGAATGGAAGAGAGCGATGGATGAAGAATTAGAAAACATGAAAAAATTTGATGTATGGGAGAAAACAGATAGACCTAAAAATAAGAAGATCATTAAATGTAAATGGGTATATAAAATCAAAAATCCCGAAAATGAAACAAGAATATTTAAGGCAAGACTAGTTGCAGTTGGATCTTCACAAATATATGGAATAGATTACTACGAATCTTACAGTCCTGTGGTAAAATGGGAATCAATAAGAATTCTACTTTCGTTATCTGTAATGAAGAAAAGTACAAGAAGATATTTTGATGTTAAATCTGCGTATTTAAATGGTAACCTAGATGAAAAAGTGTACATGGAATTACCCCCCGGATATAATGACGAACCAGATAAAGTATATTTATTAAAGAAAAGTCTTTACGGACTACCGCAGTCAGGAAGATGCTGGAACATTAAAATGAACGAGATAATGAAAAAATCTGGATTCAAACAACTTATATCAGATCCGTGTGTTTTCATAAAGAAAGAAAAAGGAAAATATGTAATTATTGGAGTTTATGTGGATGACATGTTAGTTATAGGAGATAGTAAAGAGACAATTGAAGAATATATGAAACCAATAAAGAATGAAATAACAATTACAGAGACTACAGAGAAGAAAACATTTTTGGGAATTGAAATTGAAGAAAATCAAGATGAAAATTTGTATCTATATCAACAAAATTATATTAACAAGATTTTAGAAAAATTTGACATGAAAGAATGTAAACCAGTAAGAACACCTGGAGTAATTGGCCAAAAATTAGATGAAAATCAAAATTCAAAAAGTTTCAGTCGAGAAAAATATCAAGAAGCTATAGGATCTCTCATGTATTTGGCTAGGGGAACACGACCAGATATTGCCTATTCAGTAAGCAAATTATCGCAATACAGCAAAGACCCCAAAGAAATTCATTGGATATCAGTTAAAAGAGTGTTCAGATATTTGAAGGGAACAAAGGAAAAAGGTTTGAAGTTATCACCACAAAATGGAGAAATAAAATTATTTACTGATGCTGGATGGTGCACAACTGCAGATGGAAAATCGTTTGGAGGATATGTTACAATATTGGGTAAAAATTTGATAAACTGGAAAAGTGCAAAACAAAAACTTGTAACACTTTCAACAATGGAAGCAGAACTATTAGCAGTTTGTGATGGAGCATGCGAGGGTGCGTGGATAAGAAGCATAATGGAAGAGCTTGAAGAAGAATGTTATGTAAAGAAACCCTTAGAAATATTTACAGATAGCACAGCAGTATTAGACTGGATAAAAAATGTAGGCCAAACATCAAGAACGAAACATATAAACAGAAAGTATCATTTTATTAAGGACGAAGTAGAAAATAAAAACATATTACTTAAATATATAAGAACAGAAGACCAACCAGCGGATATATTAACAAAAGACGTGAATCAAAGTAAACTTTCAAAGAATATGGAAAATCTGGGACTCGTTTAATAAATTTTAATTAAAGGGGGGATTGTAGTAGGCTAATAAAAATTCATTAAATAAAAAATCAAGTGGACAAAAACATTAGAAAAAGGAGATTGATAAAAAAAGGTGAAATGTCAATTTTGTATGAAATATATTATAATTTAATTAAATAAAGAGTTTGTAATATTTGTATATTATGTTTTCATCATTCAACAATATAGACTAATCAGCATAGAAATAGGGTTATGTTATATTATGAAAGGATACTAAATCTATTTCATTTTTCACAACAATGAAACACTTTCCACCTCGGTTAGTAATACACTGTTATTAACAATCGGTTTCCGACTTTTAAAAAGTTGGGAAGTTAGTTATTGTTAACCTCATTTTCCAAGAGGTTGGAATTTATAGCATGAGAATAGCCGACGTTGGAAAGTTGACACTTTCCAACCTCAGCTATAAACACGCTAACTTTCCAACCTGTCACATACCAACTTTGGCGCTATATCCCATTCCCACCCTAAGAGATGAGTGACTTGTAAACAAAGAATCTTTACATTTTATATGCAAAGCGACGAATGAAATTGTAAATAGTATAAATAAGTATAGATATGCGAAAAATCAAAATTTAAGGTTAGATATCAAACTGAACTGACATTTCATGTGACAAATGAACAAGCTCAAACCATTCGTTTATTTATGTTAGGTTATTATTCTTATTTAAATATTAATTACTCATTATTAATTTCCGATTGTGAATACAATTGTATAAGTTATATATACATTTATAATATGAATTCTTTTGTTTAGACATATACTAAAACATTATGAGCTGTCTACAATACTTATCTCTTATCATAATATTCATATTACAAATAAACAGCACGTGCCTAGTTGTTACTCATTATTTAGTATAAATGTAATGCATTAATTATCAACAAGCAATTGTAGTCTTGACTTGTAACTGTTAACATCAAATAAATCTTTTTAAAAATATACTTCTTCGGTATCATTATTTATTTTATACAAACCTAGGTGAAAAGTTTCATTCCACCTCAGTTAGTAATATACTATTAACGTATGTCTTTTTGGTATTCATTTTAATAAACAAATCATTCCATCCCAATCATTTCTAACCGTGTTAGATGACAGCCATGACCTTTGAGATTTATTTGAACGCTTCAACCCCGCAACGCGAACATGCTTTTAGTTCTCTCTCAGAATAAAGCAACAAAAGTCTCAATTTCTGTGAAAATGTCAGTTGATGACATGAGTATCAACTCTCGGAAATTGAGTGTATATAGTGTATATAAACTATTTGTTCATTTTTAATGTTTATTATGGTAATTATTTAATCATTTTGTTCCTGTTATAAATAGTATCACAGAATGGTAATTTATATTTCAGACAATCATCAAATTGGGCAGACCTCTCCACATCTATTCTGCTACTTGTGAAAAGAATCTCTATTCGTTTAATTAATTTTAAAAACTCTGTGGAGAACAGTCTGCGCCTAGAAGAAGCGGAATTTTCACGATTTTAAAAGCATATTGAGCATGTGCAACGGAATTCGAAATACGTATATTCTTTTGCAAAATAAAAATTTCGTTGTAAACTGGAAACATAACCTAGTTAGTTATTTAAGTGCACTTGTGATCTGGAGCTCTTAATACTCTTAATAAAAATGGAAAAAGTAAAAGACATAAAACTCGGAGCAGTTTTCAAGTCATATGAAGAATTTGTGGAAGCGTTGGATAATTATTGTAATAAAGAATACGTATCATTTTATAAAAGAGAAGCTAGAACTATCGCGGCAGCAAAGACAAAAACCGAACGATATATAAACCCTAAATTAAAATATTACCAGCTTAAATATGCTTGTATTAAAGGTGGTAAAAAGTTTAAATCGTTAGGAAGGAGGAAGAGAAACACTAGGTAAGTCGAAAGTAATTTTACTTGTGCATGGTCACTCTTTTATTTTTTATACAGTATGTCCCATTTAGAAGTGCCACCATTGGGATCTCGAGAACTATAAGAGATACAATGTCGGTTAAATGGAACTTTTTGTGCGCCTTTGGAAGGCCATCTCAGATGTGCTTTTGTTTTTCCAAAAATTCTCATAGGGCACTAGATAATGACGAAAAACTGAATATTGTTGATTTTTTCTTTCTCAAATAACTTCTAAACTATTAGTAATTGAGAAAAACGTTTCAAATATAAAAGATAGATATTTTTATTAACTAACCAGTGGCGTACAAAATAAATTTTTATATCCGTAAATTTTCGAGATATAACACAAACTTATATTTTTTTAAATGGAACCCATATCTGATTTTAGTCTCAAAAAAATCAGTATTTTTTTCTCTTTTCAATGATTTGAGGGTTATTATGTTTTATATTTGTTTTGCTCCTAAAATTTAATTTTTCTCTTTATTTTCCTGAATTTTCTTATTATTTCCCAAAAAAACATTATTATTTTTATTAATTATATTGTATTTGATCAAAATAATTTGTTTTATGCCTTTATTACTTAATATTTTCATTCTAGACTCATAATTACAAATTACACTATGATGAGCCAAGGGCGACCTGATACAAAATATTATAAAAATTAATTTGATACGAATTTTGAGCAAAATTTTCTAACACAATAAATTATTGAAATACAAGGAGTATTTCCAAATAGAAATCTACCAATATTTTCAAAATAATTGTAAATTGAATACAAAATAAGGAAAAAATAATAATTTTGAAGGCAAAACAAATATAAAACATAATAACCCTTACATCGTTGAAAAGAGAAAAAAATATTATTTTTTTTGGGTCTAAAATCAGATATGGGTTCCATTTAAAAAAATATAAGTTTGTGTTATATCTCGAAAATTTACAAATATAAAAATTTATTCCGTACGCCACTGGTTAGTTAATAAAAAATATCTATCTTTTATATTTGAAACTTTTTTCTCAATTATTAATAGTTTAGTAGAAGTTATTTGAAAAAGAAAAAATCAACAATATTCAGTTTTTTGTCATTATCTAGTGCCCTATGAGAATTTTTGGAAAAATAAAAGCACATCTGAGATGGCCTCCCAAAGGCGCATAAAAAGTTCCATTTAACCGACATTGTATCTCTTATAGTTCTCGAGATCCCAATGGTGGCACCTCTAAATGGGACACACTGTATACGAGGGCGGATGTCAAGTCTGGCAAATTTTAATAGAAGACGTCACAATCGTAAATCTCATTACATTTATAAATGTAAAGTACCATCTTTCAGAAGGGCACGTTAAATTTTTCAGACATCTTTTCATTATTCCACGACATTTTTCATTAAAGGGAGACAAATCCACGTGGTTTCATGTGTCGTGATTGGTTCTCGAACATGTGTTTAACGCTATGTGAATTTCCGGGCTGGTATAAGGTACAAACCCGATTTCAGGATAAAGTAGTAGTTCTTAATAGGAAAATCAGTCATGATTTTGTGCGTTAGGTAAGCTTCTGTTAGGTATATTTAATTTAAACTTAAAAAAAAAATATGAGTATATTATTTATTTTTTATACATACCAACAAAACCTTACCTAACGCACAAAATTTTTAACTGATTTAGCCTATTAGGAACTAGTTTGGCCTAGGCCAATGTAGTTTAGCCTAGTCTGGCCGGTAACATATACATACATTGTTAAAGTTAATGTCACAGATTACTTATTTACTGCTTTGAGTTCATTTGCTACTTTAATTTTTATTTGCGGTTCTGGAAATTGTTATTATAATACAGCGTGTTTTTTTAAGCCCGATAGAACTTCAAATTGTAAAAAGTAATATAAAAAATTAAATGTAATCAAAAATTTTTGTTTATTCGAAAGATCAATAAATGGCATTAACATTTGAAAAGGATTTCGGGCATATGGCCACCGCGGCTGTTCTTGACGGAGCGCATTCTGGACGTCCAATTTTGAGCCACTTTTTTGAGCACTGCTGGCCGTATGTCATGAATAACACGAACAATGTTGGCCTCCAAGGCGTCAATTGTTGCTGGTTTATCAGCATAAACCAGTGACTTCAGGAAGCCCCACAGGAAATAATCGAGAGGTGTCAAATCGCACGACCTTGGAGGCCAATTCACAGGCCCATTTCTCGAAATCAACTTATCGGCAAACTTTGATTTCAATAAGTCGATGATTGCGGTCGCCGTATGTCACGTAGCGCCATCCTGTTGAAACCACATCTCATCCGGATCAATGATATCCATATTTTCAAACAAAAAATCATTGATCATGGTGCGGTAACGATCTCCATTGAACGTAACGCGAGCTCCGGCCTCATTTTTGATGAAAAACGGTCCGATGATACCACCAGCGTGTAAACCGCACCAAACGGTGCATTTTTCTGGATGTAATGGAGTCTGTAGGGTCTCTTGTGGATTGGTCTCACTCCATATGCGGCAATTTTGCTTATTAACAAACCCGTTAAGCCAAAAATGAGCCTCATCGCTGAACACAATTTTGCGATAAAACAACGGGTCAGTTTCCAACTGCTCTAGAGCCCAATCGGCAAAAGAACGACGCATATGATGGTCTCGTGGCTTCAATTCCTGAAACGTGTGAAATGACACTATACGCATATGCGTCACATGCGCACTACAACAAAAAACCAAACTTTTCTGTCTAGTTTTACATACACTGTGAATTTCTAAATATTAAAATATTTGAGACTGGAATACTACTGCCATTTACAATAGTTTAGCGTGAAAGCTCCCATTTCGACAACATTTTTAACAAGTATCTGTGGGTTTGACAACATTTCTGTTTTATAGATATTTAATATAATGTTTGTATCTGAAAGACTGATATATGATTGTATAATCATTTTCTTTGGAGGACTATTAACATTACTTGTAGACGCCATTTTGCCATTGAATGGATGCATTGCACAGTAGTCGCCCTCTGACGTCATATTAAGTCTGTCATCTAGCAATATTTTTGTAAAGCTTTGTAGAGATGATGCTCTGTTGCCAAATAATTAATAAATAATTAAATCAGATTGTATTAATTAAAAATTATTCTAATAATGCCAAAACAAATAAATTATTGCAATTTTGAATTTAAATATGATATATCCAATAAAGAAAAATGAATTTTGTGTCAAAATTAAGTTTTAAACAATAGTAAAATTTAATAATAAACTCAACTGGCAACAATGGATTATCTGTCATGTAATGAATGTGCTTGTGCTTAGTTTGTGAAGCGTTGTTGAAATGTTATAAGTTCAAAAAATATCTCAAAACTATGGAACAAATAGAAGTAAAATGTGTTAAGAAACAGAAATTATTTCGAAAATATTGTTCCCTAGCTTCTTGTAATGCGTCATCCCAATTATTATCGTATCATATATTTCCGAACAACCCAGAAATGAGAAAAAAGTTGTTAATTTCATTAAAAATTAATACAGAAGTAAAGTAATTCGCATTTGTCTGTTGTAAACATTTTAAGGAACCTGATTTCATACCAAGCTTTTTGAATTTAAAACTGACAACTATTTCATTTCATCATCTCTATGCGCAGAAAAACAACTGCGCTTTCAAAACATCTCATTTTTTACTATCTCTCTCACTTTGTGCAATGCATCCATTACTAATTTCAGCGGCGATGCAAACACCTTTAAAAAAAAAAAAATGAAACATGAAGTGTAGATACGGTTCACAGAAGCCACATCCCTCAGTAGTAGCAAAGCCAACCACAGCGCGCCAGCAGCTGAGCACGTGCTCATCACGCACTGATCATTGTTTTGACGCGGTGACTCTTGGATTTGAATTTAGTGTAGTGAACCTGCATAATCCACTTCGATTTCCGTGAAAATGGAAAAACAATCAACGGTGTATATTATTTTAACTTGTTGCACCGTTTCAACGACGGTTTGGAGGAAGAATTAACGCATTTGATGAAGATTGTGCCATCAAGACCATGCACGGGTGCAAACGTGTGCAATAGCTATAATCAAAATCCATGAATTACGCTTCGAATTGCATCCACATCCACCATGTTTTCTAGATTTATCCTCCAGCGATTATTTTCTGTCTTCAAATTTGAAGAAATGTTTCGATGGAAAGAGAAACAAACGCCTATTTGAAGGGTTGGAGAAATCGTATTATTCGACAAGGATCAAAAAATCGGAAAAATGGTTAGACGAAGTGTATGGAGTTAAAAGGAGACTACTTACGTTAAAAAATAAAATGTTGAAATAATAAAATGTACATTTTATACTTAAAGTATTACGCAATAAATAACGATTAAGATTAAAATAACATTTTTTTAATACTTTGCGAGATATTTGAAATTTGTTGTCATTGTCACACTTTTTCCATCTTTCTCTCCCAGACTAGCAGACTACTATAGGGCCTGACGCGAGAGAAAAGTAGCAATAGATGTCGTTGGTGTCGCCGTGACGCCACATGTACATTAAAAATCAAATGTTGTTAAACTAAAAACAATTATGGTTTTTTATTACGAATTGTTTTAAAATTAAACGAACTTTCATTAAAAAAAAAATGAGAACCCTTAATATTACTGATTGTTTCATTTATACCAGAGTTATTATTCCGCCCTCGTATTATATTTCATTTCACGTAAGGAAATAGTAGAAGGCGCTTGAGAGCGAACCATTTTTACATGCATTAAATAAATAATTTAAATTCGTGGAACTGAACTTCGTCAATAGATATTATATATTTTCCCTGAAATCGTCATGTATTGTGATCTACTACTTCCCTGCCGCAAAATCGGCAGGGAAATTGAATTTTCCTGCCTAGGCACGGAAGTAAAATGCTACGTCTACGTTGCCATATTTATTTTCACACATTTTCCATTTTAATATGAAATAAAATTATAGAATTAAAATAAATGATGTCCAGTATACATTTGTTTTAAATTCTTGTACAATTTAAATATAGTTCCTTAAGTTTTCAATGTGATTAACTTGGTAAATGAAAATAGGTTATTTATACCATTCAGTAATTTTGAATTCTTATACGATTTCAGAAAGAATTTAATACTTATCTCGTCATTGAAGTTCCTTTTCATAACTCATATTTGCTTCGGCTAAGACGAACTTCCCGTTCTTGATATATAAATAACTATTACTTTTAAAAGGTACAATACCTGAATATTAAAAATTATAAAGTCGATATCAAAAACATTATTAAATATAATTTAATTTCGTCAATTTAATTTTATAACTGGCAACTGACGGGTGATTTTTTTTTTGCTTTTATGATCTTGGTGTGTATTTTGACCAATCAGATAGCAGAATTTATATTCCTATCTAAACCAACGCTATTTTCTTACGTGAAATGAAGTACAACTTATACGATATATTAAGGTATCTACACATAACTGTATTTCATTTATTTGTAGCACATATAAAGATGGTTGCAATGCTCATATTACTTTAAGAGCATCACAATGTGGGACTACATTACAAATAATTAGTACTGAAACTAACCACAATCATGCTATAAGCAAGGTATGTTCGGCCATTTTAAATTTGCCTGTCATTTATTTAGTATCTAATTATTCAATTATAGGAACTCTATGACCATTTGCCACAACAAAGACGACTTCCAGAGGATATACAGGTAAAAATTAGTGATCTAGCAAAGTTGAAGACTAAAACGAGACGAAGAAAATGTCATATAGAAGAAAAGTGTAATAAAATTGTCCTTTTGAACGATATTCATAACATGGCAAAATCGGAAGCAACAGACATGACTTTACAAAGTAGTATTGAAAAACTGCAAACTAAATATGGTAAGTTACTTATATAGGTGAGTTATAACGGGTGAAACAAAATTAAACTATATATTGAGGGAATCATTTTAAGTAAATGAAAATGTATGTCCGTTTCATTATACAGAATGTTAAAGAAATAAGTAGGTACATTAAATTTAACCAGTGATAGAACTCGGCAAGTGCAACAATATTTCTTAGCAACTTTTTTTTCTAAATCGCAATTTATTTTTTGGAAAAAAAAAATTACCAATTTCGAGACAAACTGGTGAAATAGAAAAATGTAAGTTACATTGAAAGAACTCGTCGAGAGGAACAATAATGATTTTTTATAGAACTTTGAAGATGTTTAACACAATATCTAGAAGATTTACAAAAAAATTTACTAGGAAATATTGCTGCTCTCAACGAATTCTATTATTTGTTAAATTTATATACTTATATCTGTTACACCCTATAGAGTTATTACAACACTTTGAAAATGAACCTCATCAGATACATTTTTATTAATGCTATTAGTACCATACTTTTCAATTTCAGAAAAAGTAAATTCAATTTCAGAAAACCATAATCGAAATATAACAAATTTATATAAAAATCTTAAATTACTTACTGATATACTGATTAAGACGTAGTAAAGCTAAATAATTTTAAAATACATTCTTCAGTAAAAAGTTATAACATTTTATAACCGGCACGCTTGTCGGCGATATGAGTCTATTGGTCAAATATATGTAAGCTAAGAATCCCGCCTTTAATTTCACAGCGCCCCGCACACAGACTATCCATTTTCATTTCTATTGGTGAGTAAAAATGGTAAAATTCTTATGAAAAAATGTTGTTTCAATGCCACCGATGACGTCATAAACTCGTCATAAAACTGTAAAAAATTATAACTTGTTGAATATATTTTTATTTTTATGTTGAATATAAGGAATTTTCATATTGGGCTTTCATTAATAGTCAATTTTTTTTACAAAATTTCATAAAAAAAATCTGTTGTGGCCAGCACAAGACCTTCCGTCAATTCGATGTATTTTGTACAAATCCCATACTAAAAGTACCGTGGAACAGTTTCTATATAATATCATGTAAAATCGAACACGAACACATACTATTTTTTACAAATTCCATACCAAAAGTTCATTTGAAAAGGTTCTATAAATCCAATAAAATTATGACATAAACAAACACTAAGTAAAATGCACTTGACACATTTTACTTTCTGCTTCAGCTTTCCCCTATTTTATTAGGGGTCGCTGTCTCCTCTTCTCTTCCACTCATTCCTGTCCAACGCATCTTCTTCACACAGTCCTTCTTTTCTCAAGTCTTCTGCGATACAGTCCTTCCATCTTCTCTTTAGCCTTTCACTGCATGTCACTTGCGAGGAACACTATGACATACTAATTTTTGATCCCATACTTTCCATATTTGGCTTTGCACTTGCAACAGACATCTGTCAATTAGAATTTTTTGAATGAGCAGCTGTTTCCATTATAAATAGCAAAGCTGACTAATTTTTGAAAATTAATTTCTTTATAAGGCTTTAACTCTACACCTATTGAATATGAAGGAAAATGTATAATCAAACCATATAGAGAAGAGTATTTTATTTAATAAATATAATAACAAAATGTCCAAAAATAATATTTAACTTCGTTTTTTTTAAGAAAAACTGTTAAAAACTTCAATAAGGGTACTTCCGGTCAATTATAACCAAAATCTAATCAACTCTTCATAGGGATGTACAGAAGAGGAATACGAAAGAATTATAATTTTTAGAATTGTAGTATTGAAGTTATCGTTGGAGAAAAATTTGTCACACACGGACACACACACACACACACACACACACATACATTCATACAGACATCATCTTAAAAATAGTAAATTCGTATTGTAGGGACCCTAAAACGTGCTTATTCATTAAAAACTCACCACCGAATTTTTTGACCAAAGACAATACCTTCCTTACCTAAAGGTGACGGAAGGTAAAAAGAAAAATTTAATTCACATTTCCGGAAAATGAATTTACTTTTTTTGAAATTGGAGTTGAAAAGATATAGTTGAAATAAAATTTTGAAATTTAGATGCATGTATTTACTAATTTTTGTTTCTGTGTCTCAACCAGGGGCGTCTCATAGGAAGAAGTCATGGTGAAACTACTTATTTAGATGCATGTATTTACTAATTTTTGTTTCTGTATCTCAACCAAGGGCGTCTCATAGGAAGAAGTCATGGACGTTATTCATCATTATTTTTTTACCTATTAACATTTTTACTTACAAAATATTTCATATAATACAAAAATATAAAAAAATGTACTTTTGCTAAAACTTCATAAACGCACTAGTTTTTAATTTTTAAAAAAGTTTCCAGAGAAATGTTGATATCAGTTGAAACGATTAACTCATATCATTATATAAATTCAATCCTCTGTCGATATTATCTGGACGCATTACAACCATTACCGATACCGTTACAATATCCGTAAATAAATACCATTTCTTCATATTCACCAGCACAAAAAATTTGCATAAATGAGTAACTGGAAATTATAAACAAATTTTGTTTAATTTTTATCAGATTTTGTTCTATTTCCTATGGTAGTCGGATTCTTACCTATTTTTTTTTTTTTTTTTTGAATACGTACTACTTATTTTTTCTAAAAATTAAAATATCTCAAACTATAGAGTTTATCAAATTTTTTTTGTATAGCATATAATAGATATTTTATAAATGATAAATTCCAACCGCTAGTTTTTAATCAATCATGATGCTAAACACTTGCAAATTTAACCACCGACCTCTCTGATTTTTCTCAGATAAACTTTTATTTTTAAGCACTCAATTTTTTTTGCTTTTAAGCAACATCACTCAAATAAACTAGCATTAGGTAAAATTCCTCCTATAAAAATTTATCGATAAAATCAAGAGGTCTTCTGATATTACTTCTGAAAAAATGTTAATATTTAAAAAATAACGATGAATAACCATTTGACTTCCCCATATGATACGCCTTTGGTACAAAAACTAAAGTAAGTATTAATTTCAATAATCTAAATACGTAGTAACCTCATACTAACTTTAAAATTTTTACTGCAACTAGTACCAGAGTTAATGAAAATGTCTAATGAGATGCATCTTCAACATACCGTAACTCTGTAACGAAACGTTCATTTAACATTTTTTGCTCAGAATGACACCTCCAATAAATAGTATAATTTTGTTTCGCCCGTTATGAATCACATTGGGCCGAATTCAGCACCCTTCTGTTACTGATCGTCTGTAGTAACTATGGAAACAGCTTGCATCTTTTTCTTGTTAATGCATCATGCTTTATGTCTCTTTATTTTGTTATTTTTAATTACGCTTCTTTAGGTAAAGAAGAGTGCTGAATTCGACCCACTCTATTTGCTAACAATTTTATTTTGGAATTAACTGACAATGTACCTATTTTAAGGATCCGATTGCCAAGTTCTAAGTGACGCAGAAAACAACTTCAAAGCTTTGTTATTTCAAACTAAAACTATGAAGCACTATATGTCAGTTTATCCAGAATATATCTGTATCGACACTACATATAAACTATTAGATATTAGAACTCCATTGTTGATAATTAGTAATGAAGATGGTAATGGACTTTCTGAAATCGTATGCGTTGGTATACTATCAGAAGAGAACTCCGAAACGATGCATTGGTTTTTATCTAAATTTAAAGAAAATAATCCAAGATGGACAGAAGTAAAATCAATAATGGTCGACAAAGATTTAAATGAAAGACAATTATTGGACGAAAATTTTCCGAATGCAAATATTTCAATTTGCATTTTTCACCCAATCAGGACTTTCACCAGAGAGATATCTACTACTAAGTTAGGAATAACATTGAATCAACGACAAACTGCTTTAGAAATTTTACAGAAAATGGTGCATTCTCGTGATTCAGCAACATACAATCTTTTATATGAAGATTTGTTAAAAAATTGTCCACTTATAGTTACTGAATATTTTAACAAAAACTGGCACGATATTAAAGACAAGTGGACTCTTGGTCCAAAATTTCAACGTTCCAGCTTTTTAAATACAACAAATAACAAATTCGAATCTCTGAATGCAAAAATAAAATCATTAGTTGATAAATTCACTACCTTAAATGATTTTATCGATGATTTTTTTAAATTGATTATTGTTATAAACACTGAACGAGACCATAAAGCTGCTAATTTAATGTACAAAGTACCTGTTTGCTTTTATGAAAAAAATAGCACGCTTCATAACTACTTCCAGTTTTTAACAAATTATGCTTTTAAATTCGTAGAAAAGGAGTTTTTGAGCAGAAAGGAAAATTCAAATTTGAATTATGAAAATATAGCAGTATTTTGCAACTGTGAATCTTATACATCAATGATTTTGCCTTGCCGCCATATTTTAAAAAAACTGGAAGAACATGGTCTAGATATGTACGAAGAAAGTTTATGCCATGAACGATGGACAAGAAAACACTACTGTTCTAATCAGCGATTATTATCAACAGATGATAAGTCACCAAATAATCAGTTACAGCGTCCGTTAAATGTAGTCATACCAACTATCTCAAATCAACACCAGAAATATAATAAAGCCTGGGTGCTACTAAAATCGCTAGCAACCTTAATATCCAAAGAAGACAATGCGAGATATCACGCAAAACTTAGACAACTTCTTCAATTGAAGACAGCGTGGGAAAACGGCAAGGATGTAACAATATTCGAACGAGACAAAGGAACAGAAAATGACGTTAATTGTTTGGAACGGGACGCAAATATGGATGGTATATTTGAAGTGGTTTTGAATCAAAATGTGGCCAACCAAAACAATTCATTATGTAATGATATGTCGGGAAGTATGCCCATTATTGACAATATTAATACTATAAATATTCAAAATGGGACGGATTATGGCGTAGTAGACAATAATGTTGTAATGGGAACGAATGATTTTAAAAAAGACATTTCAGTAAAAGAACTTTCTGAAGAAGAAACTGCCTTTAACCAACAATATAATATCACCGTTAAAGAAGAATATACAATCGGCAATAATATAAATTCTAATGAAGATTACGAAATTAATATAATATATGACTTAAAAGAAGAGAAAGCAGTACCAGGAAGTAGTAAAGATTATCAAATCGGCACAGAATATAAGAGCAATATACCGGGAACGAGTGATTTTAAATTTGAAGAAATCTATATTAAAGAAGAAGAAGATGAAAGCTCAATGGACTTTGAGGATTGTGATGACTAAGGTTTATTCTTTATTCAAGTTAAGAATGCAGTAGAGTGCGTACACTTAAAGTTCAAGCCAGCTGCGTGATCAATTATCACGGCAAGGGGAGAATTATGTTTAAAACTGGAGGTTAATTACGTTCCCTAATAAAGTGTTTATTTTCGGTGATAAATTTAAAAATATTATTATGGGTATTTTCAAATCTATTTAAAGGTGATTCAATTAAAAATCCATATGTTAATTAAAAATAAAGATTTATACAAATGTATACTAATAAAGAAAAACGTACAAAATAGTAAATTGTTTTATTAGGATTAAATGTGTCACATTTTCAGAATTTTGTGCTCTACATATTAATGAAAAAATTACAAAAATCCCAGGTGGAATAAGCTCAGAAATTGCATTTTTCGCAACAGGTAGTCTCTCACAGTTTTATTGAAAATGGCAAAAAAAGAACCGAATAAATAAATAAAATATAGGTAGAATTCATTGACTCAGAAAAGTACTGTTTCTAAATCTCGTCCTGTTAGGAATTTTATAGTGCCTATGATCACGTGCCGAGCAACCGACGCTGCGTTCTTTGATATAATAAATTTTTAATAACTCGTGAAATAAACAATATATTGAATTGATTTCTACAGTAAAAATAATTTTGAACCTTTCTGCACATTTTTTTTCGCTGTATGTACTATAAAATTTCTAAAAGGACGAAATTTAGTATCAAAGTACTTTTCTGACTATATTTTATTTATTTATTTGGTTATTAACAATATTTTTCCATTTTCAATAAAACTGTCAGAGACTACATGCTTAATGTTATATATAAAATTTGAATAAAATAACCCATATGGTTATAAGATATATATATATATATATATATATATATATATATATATATATATATATATATATATATATATATATATATAGGGTGTAACACGTACACCGACCACCGCCATTATTACCTTTATTATTATAGTTACAGAAAAATACTTTTGATTTCCATTATTTTCTAAGCATAATTCTATTCTATTTAAAACAGAAGAAGTAGCTTTTATTACAGTTTCTGGTGTCAAAGCAGCGCAGGCATCTCTAACTCTGTCCATCAAATTTTGTTTCGTTGTCACTGGTTTTGAATATATTCTATCTTTAAGATATCCCCATAAAAAAAAAATCAAGGAGTGTCAAGTCCGGGGAACGAGCGGGCCATTTGTATGGCCCATTTGTTGCTATCCACCGACCTTGAAACATTTCGTCGAGCCGTTCGTACACTCGACGAGTATTGTGAGCCGGCGCTCCATCTTGTTGGAACCACATATTTTGTCTTTCATTCAAGTTTAAATCTTCTAAATAATTTAATAATTCATTTTCCAAGAAACAAAAATAATGTGCAGCGTTTAAATTGTCTTCATAAAAATGTGGTCCAATAATTTTATTCCCAAACATTCCAAGCCATACATTAAAGCTCCATCTGTGTTGATTATTTTTTTCTCTAAATTCACGAGGATGTTCTTCAGCCCAAATGTGCTCATTATTTCTATTAAATAATCCATTATTTGAAAATTTAGATTCATCTGTCCACAGAATTTTTCTAAGAATATTATTATCGTCCTGATACTGCACCAAAAACCATTCGCAAAACACTATTCTGCGTTCATTGTCATTATTATGTATAGCATGTAATAGTTTGTATGAATATGATTTTAAATTATGCTTTTTCAAAATGCGCCATACGGACATATTTGAAATAAAATGTTCTTGAGCAATTTCGCGTGTGGATGAATTGGGATTACGCGCAATAGAAGCTAAAACTGCGATTTCTATTTCTTCATTGTTTCTCACGGGATGTTGCCTTTCACGTTTTTGTGAAAATGATCCATAGTTTTTCAAATTTCGTGCTAATCGCCTGATTACTGACCTCCCTGGACGCGGTTTGTTATATATATATATATATATATATATATATATATATATATATATATATATATATATATATAAAATTTTTAATTTGCAAAAAAATTCGAAAAATGTAATTTTTGAGCTTATTCCATTTCGGATTTTGCAAATTCTGAATCGAATGAAATATTTTCCAAAAGGATCTGATTTTTTTGCAAGATAGAAGCGCGGGTACGGTCCTGGTTATGTTTAAGTGAAGTGTGTTTTAAATTGCACCGATGATAAATCCTAAAAATAAGGAAATTATCGTGCCGTTTTAAACAAAAGTGTATAGAATAAGGAGTTTACTGGTACATATATAAAAATTTAAAAAAGCAGTGGTGTCGTAGCGCTGTAGGTAGGACTATAAAATTATTAAAACTTCTAAAATTTTGGAAGGTCTTGACAACGAGACTGAGCGAGGAGCGAAGGCCAAGCGAAACGTGCGACGCGCAGACGCACTAAGAGATAGTCAGGAGCGTACTCAGTGAAAAAAGGGAGTCACATGAATACTGAATATAGAATCGTAGTAATTCCACAGAGAAAAGAAAAAGGCAGGAAAATAAAACGGATAAAGAAACAGAGGAAGAGCTAATATTTAAAAGAAGTAAAATATTACAAAGATCACCAGTGAAACAAGCAGGAAGTATGGGCACACATGTATATGATGGCGGAACACATGCCGTCAGATAAATCATGTACTAAATGTAAAACTGATTTTGATGGTGAAAAAATTGTGGGTTGAGAGGAAAAATGTGCTGGATGGTTTCATCTAAAATGTGTAGAAATTAGTGAAGTACAATTTGCAGTTATTCAAACATGTAATGGTATAAAATGGTACTGCAAAAATTGTTATAACAAAAGTGAGGTTAGCTTAATGCAAGTAGTATGTGATCTGAAGAAAAGTATGGATATTGTGCAGAATATAGTATCCCAGAATAATCCTAACGTAGAACATTATGAAAAAACATATGCAAGTGTATTTAAAAAACGCGGAACAAACAATTATTGTTAAAGCTAAGCCAAATAAGAAAACAGAAGCATCCAAAATAACAGAAGAATTAAAAAAGAAAGTAAATCCAGGAAATATTGCAGTTGGAGTTAAGAATATTAAAAAAGTTGAGAATGACGGTATTGCTATAATATGTGATAATAAAGAAGGAAAAGGAAAATTAGAAAAAGTAATAAAGTCTAAAATAGGCAATCAATTTGACATTTGTGTGCCAAAAATGTCTACTCCAAGGATTAAAATTATTAGCATAGGAGAAGAAATGAAAGAAGAAGAAATAAAAACATGCATAATTAATCAAAGCGAAATTTCAGTTAAAGATTTTAGGTTAGTCACAATAAAGAAAATGAAATCTCATTTTATGGCAATAATAATATTTTCTTTGGAAGATGAATTCAAAGTGTTTCAAAAATGCGGTATACTCTACCTCTGTGATACTTGCCGAAGAACTTGTATAATTGTTAATAAATCAGAATCGGATAAAATGATGGCTACAATTACCGAACTTAATAATAGTCTTTCTAGTCTTGTACAAAATACCAGTAATGAACATTTTAATGTACTTCTGAATACAATGCAAGTACATTTCTCTGAAAAAGTTGAATCCATGCTAAATTCTTTTAAAAAAGATCTGGAAAATTTGGTTGAAAACAAATTAAAAGATATCGCCAATCAAGTCACACCATCCACATGTTCTAATTCACAGTCCTTTGCTTCTGTAACAAAATTCAAAAACGTTGAGCCATCAGTTATAGTGAAGCCAAAAAATGTCACGCAAAATTCCCGGGCTACCAAGTCTGATATGCTTCGTTCTCTTAACCCGGTCGAATCGGATATTTCATTATCAAGCGTGAAGAATGCAAAGAATGGTAGTATTGTTATAAGTTGTGAAAATGTTGAGAACTCTACTAAATTCAAACAATTGTTGAATCAGAAGCTAAGTGACAAATACGAAGTCAAGCAACTCCCAATCTTAAATCCGCGGCTTAAAATAGTGGGTATGTCAGACAATTTAGCACCTAACATCTTATTAAATCATTTAAAAATGCAAAATAAATCTTGTTTCCCTGAATCAAGTGTGTGTGAAATCATAAATATCAAACCTTTACGCAGTAATAAAAATCTATTTCAGGCAGTTATTCAAGTTAATCGTAATACTTATTATGAAGCATTAAAGTTAGGAAAATTATTTATTGGCTACGATTACTGTTCTGTTTATGACGCCATTAATCTATGAAGATGTTTCAATTGTTGCGGCTTTCATCATCTTGCTGAAAAATGCACTAAAAAAGGTCCAACATGTCCAAAATGTGCCGAATCGCATAAACTCAGTGAATGTACTGCGAAAACTCTTAAATGTATTCACTGTTTACAACTGAAAATATCACACAAACTTGATATAAACACCGAACATGCAGTTTGGGATAATGAATGCCATGTGTATAAAGAAACACTCAATAAATTTAAGAAAACAATACTTGGTAATAACATATAGCAATTAATGAATCCAACAGATTCCGGGCAATCTCAATTATCTGATACAAGCATTTCTAGTAGTATTAAACAACATGGTCTTAACTGCTATTATCAAAATGTTAGAGGGTTGAGTTCTAAATGCAATAATTTATTCAAACATTCACTCACTTCGTCTGATGGGGTATTCCACTCAATTTTTTTTATTATTTTTAATAAAACATTATTCAGTTTTGAAGCAATTCATAGTATTAAAAATTTTTAATTGTTCCTAGTTTAACAGTATTTTATTTTTGAAAAATCAGTATAACGTCACATTTCCTCTATACTTATCTCTCTCACACACACTGCTCTGAGTACGCTGCGAGAGAAAGATAACAATTGTATGACGTTAATTTTCCCTTTTAGCAAATGTGAAATATCTCGTAAAGTAATTATTTAAAAAATGTTTTCATTGTTTTAACTATTATTTATTGAGCCATACTTCATGTTACATTGAATTTTTTTAAACTTTTTTGTTATGGTGGAATACCCCATTATGATTTGTATGCCTTATCTGAAACTTGGTGCCACGAAGGCATCAATAACTCTGAGCTATTTGATTCTAACTATTTTATTGTACATAGAAAAGATCGCAATTTCTCAAGAGTAAGTACTCAACGCGGTGGACGAGTTCTTCTTGCCTTGAAAAGTCACTTCACTGTATCTGAAGTCAATATTTCTTCTTACTGTGAAAAATTCAATGACATTCCCAATATAGATATATTATTAATCAAAACAATAATTAATTATCATACACTCTACGTTATGAACATTTATATTCCACCATCGTGCAAATTAAATGATTATGTTATCTTTTTTGATGCGCTCACTTCTTTATACTTTTTATTCAATGCTAACATTCTAATTTTCGGAGATTTTAATATTCCAAGTTACGTCGAATGCTATAACATCTCCACTAATTGTTCTTACTATAATTCATTCGATAACTTTTTAAACTTTCTAAATATGGAACAATACAATTACATATTAAACTGTAATGGAAGAATTTTAGATTTTGTAGTTAGTAATAAATACTGTCAAGTAACACGTGCCATGGATGACATCTTAAAAGAAGATAGCTACCATCCACCTCTAGCAGTTATAGTAAATATTGATAATAGTTCGAGGAAATTAAAATCTATTAGCAACAAAGGTTTAAATTTTAAGAAAGCTAATTTTCCCTGTCTATATAAAGAACTTTCTCTGGCGAATTGGAACTTTTTAAGCCATTTTTCTGATAGTACCTCTGCCTTAGATGCATTCTACTCAGTAATCAATAATATTTTCCACAATAATATTCCACAGAAAAGAAATTGCACTAAAACATATCCAACATGGTATACGAGTAATATTATTAAGAAAATAAAGCAAAAACATAAAGCATGGCAAAGGTTTAAAAAATTTGGCGACCCAATGGACGGAGATATATTTCGTAAATTGCGCACTGAAATAAAAACTGAAATTGATGCAGCCTACAAAAATTATTGTCTGCAAATGCAAAATGAAATAACTCGAGAACCTAAAAGATTCTGGTCCTTCGTGAACCACCATTCTTCATATTAATTCAATATCGGATAGTGATGTTGACGCCGCCATTAAAAAGATAAAACCTAAAATGACCATGGGCCCAGACTTGATACCAGCTTTTATCATAAAAGATTGTTATCCTACATTTATACTCCCTTTAACTATAATATTCAATTTAATTTTCAAACTGCAACATTTCCCGATATATGGAAGATATCCAGAGTTAATCCAATATTTAAAAAAGGCGACAAGAACAACATCTGCAATTATAGACCGGTTGCAATATTATCAAATTTCAGCAAAATTTTTGAGATCATCATTCATTCTAAAATTTATGAGCATGTATCCTCCATGTTATCTCCCAATCAACATGGTTTTGTCAAGGGTAGATCTACTTCCACAAACC
Organism: Ophonus ardosiacus; assembly: GCA_943142095.1. Lineage (NCBI taxonomy): Eukaryota > Metazoa > Arthropoda > Insecta > Coleoptera > Carabidae > Ophonus > Ophonus ardosiacus. The sequence goes on along the minus strand of OW964836.1, from coordinate 13,143,125 downwards.
TATTGAGTAAAACACAATACATATGTGAAGCTTTGGATAATCAGGGTCAAGTTGATGTCATCTACATGGATTTCAGCAAAGCCTTCGACAAACTTGATCATTCTCTACTACTACATAAGCTAGAATCATATGGTTTTTCTTCTTCTCTCATTGAACTGCTAGCATCTTATTTATGTAATAGGTATCAGTTCGTAAGTGTTAACGGTTTCAGATCTATACAATTTCTGCAAAAATCTGGTGTACCGCAGGGATCTGTACTTGGTCCTTTACTATTTAATTTATTTATTAATGATATTACCAAAAACCTCAATGTCAACCATCTACTTTACGCAGATGATCTTAAGGTATTTTCCAACAACACATCTGTTTTTGATTGCGTTAATCTACAGAACAATTTGGTCACAATTCTAAACTGGTGCCGTTAAAACAAATTATATTTAAATATTAATAAGTGTAATGTCATGACATACACAAAAAAAATTACGCCAGTTTTATTTGATTATTCACTAGATAACTGTATTCTATCAAGACCTGAAACTTTACTCGATCTAGGCGTCATATTTGATCCTAAGTTAACTTTTACTTCACACATTGAAACAAAGGTGTCCACAGCTTTCAGATGTTTAGGATTCTTGGTCAGAAATTCTGAAATGTTCAATGACCCGAATTTATTGAGGCTTCTATATATCTCTCTAGTTAGACCACATTTAGAGTATTGTTCTATTATATGGAACTCAATGTCATCTTATTTAGTTCAATATATTGAAAAAGTGCAAAGACGATTTCTAAAATCTGCTACGTTCATTCTAGAAGGCACTTATCCCCCCAGAGGTACATCGCAAAGTACATTGCTTCAATCGTTTTGTCTAAATTTTCTACACCAACGACGTGACATGTACGCGGCTGTATTACTGTATAAAATCATTAATAACACCATAGATTGTTTATCTATTCTAGGAAAAATTAATATCTGTGTTCCAAGATTGTCATCCAGGTGAAGTAATACATTTTATCTCCATACTGCGCGTACAAACATGTTATTGAGATCACCCATATACCATATGGTCAGATCTTATCATTTGATAGAGAATCAAGTAGATATATTTTTCAATTCCATCAATGATGTTAAAATCTGTATAAATTCATTGTAATTCATTTAATTTTTTTACCCTTATCCTATAATTGGGCTCTTGCCTGTAGGATATAGTACGCAATAATAATAATAATAATAATAATAATAATAATAATAATAATAATAATAATAATAATAATAATAGAAGTACATAACAATGCAGCAGATGAAATTATAAACTTAGGCAGATTAAAAATAAAATGGAATATCTGTAAGGTATTCGCACTATCGCACATACAAGAATTTATACATACATACATAAAATCACGCGTATCCCACTTAGTGGGTTAGCAAAAATCCGAAAACAATATTAACAGGAAAAGGGATAAAAGTAAGACCTCAGCTGACTCACTTCACTCTTTAACAACATTCTTCTTTTGTCTTATCCACAATCATCATAGCATTCCTACATAAGAACATATTAAAGTGACCGATTTTCGTTAGCGAATAACCGCATCCGGACCACAATAATAGTTACACAACAATCATCCTTCGCCACACATTCCTATCCATGCACACTTCTTTCACCTCAGCCACATTCTCAAACGTATTCATACATAAGAGCAGAGGAACATATTAAAGTGACCGATTTTCGGTAGCGAATAACCGCATCCGGACCACAATAATAGTTACACAAAAAATCATCTTTCGCCACATATTCCTGTACAAACATATTTCATTCACATTGTCCACATAAAAGTTCAGCTGTTTCTTTATTCTCATAAAACATTCTTACTAACCATACATCTTCACACCACAATATTTACAAAACAATCATCCTTCGCCACACATTCCTATCCAGGCACACTTCTTTCGCCTCAGCCACATTCATAATCGTATTCATACATGCTTTTCTTCTCTTTCCACTGGGAAACTTACGCTCCTTCAAAACACTACCAATCACATCCATCCACTTACACACTGGACGGCCACGCGTTCGAACACCCTCAACTTTACCAACATATATGCGTTTTACAAGTCGTTCACTCATCATTCTCTCCACATGACCAAACCATCTCAACTGACTCACTCCAACTCTCTTAACAACATTCTTCCTAACCATACATTCTTCATACACCAAATTATTTCTCACGCGATCCCGTCTTGTATTCCCACAAACACCACGTAAATACCTCATTTCCACGGCAGCCACTCTCCTTTTATGCTTTTTCGTCCATGCCCAACATTTACTTCCATACATCAAAGCAGGCACCAGCACTCTATTATATACACTTAACCGAGCCTCTCTAGATACATTTACGTTACGAGCAAACGTACCCAGAGCACCCATTACATTACATCCCGCACTCACCCTCCTATCAATTTCTCGGTCAATTCGTCCATCTCTCGACATCATGCTACCCAAATATACAAACTCATTCACCTGCTCCAGTTTTACTCCATTCACTAACACCTTAGATTTATCAACATTCAACATTAAATTCATACTTCTTCCAACTTCGTTTATTCTCTCTATCATTCTTCTCAGTTGCTCTTCATTTTCACTTAAAACAACTACATCATCCGCATACGCTAACGCAGGCAAAACAATACTTTCACCAATATGTATACCATCTAATCCACTCAACGCCTTCCGCAACAATACATCCATATACAAATTAAACAACCGCGGAGACATACCACAACTCTGTTTAACACCTACATTTATACGAAACCAACTACTCAACCTACCATCAATTCTCACAGCAGCTTCACTACCCTCATACAACGCTCGAATCGCTCCCAACCAGTTTCCATTCACGCCGTACTCTCTGAGTACACCCCACAAAGTATCTCGAAGAACACTATCATACGCCTTCTTTAAATCTAGAAAGCCACAGAACACCTTCCTGTTCATGTCAAGTGACTTCTCTACAATCATACGAAGAGCAAACAATTGATCGACACATCCCCTCTCAGGCAAAAAACCACCCTGAACGTCACTAATTTTTGAAATTGTTAAGGTTCGCACCTTATGAATTAAAATCTTACCAAAGAGTTTCCCTACTACACACAACAGACTTATCGCGCGAAAATTTGTACATTCACTCGAACTGCCTTTGCCTTTGAATAAAGGACAAATAACAGCTTTTTTCCAATCATCAGGAACTACACAATGTTTTAGACAAAATCTAAACAAATACATTAACCAATCAAATACTTTCTCTCCCCCATACTTCAACATCTCATTTGTAATTCCATCCAAACCCGCAGCCTTACCATTCGTTACACGCGCTAATGCATCAAATACTTCACTTTCATCTATATCATAATCATCTTCACTATAATTTTCACTTGCAGCTTCGCTACTATCATTCCTCTCAATCTCACCTCCTTACAAACCCTTAAAATACTCGCACCATCTATTCCTTGCGTCTGATTCATTCCACAATAATTCTCCATTCGCACTCTTCACAGCTTTTTTGACTCGGCCTCTTCCACCCCGCAGGCTCTTCATACTCAACACAAGAATTTATAGATGTTTTAATTGTTATGGTTTTAACCATAAAGCCGTAAACTAAGGGAAAGTGGTGTGACTCCGTATTTAAAGACTTAAATAGACTCAATATATATATATATATATATATATATATATATATATATATATATATATATATATATATATATATATATATATATATAAAACTGGGAAATAATGACTAAATAGATTAGAATGGAAAGAAATATGTAAAAAAAAGCCATGGGCCTATAAGGCCTGCAGTGCTGTTCTATTATTATTGTTATAGAAGCGCTTGCCGCACGGACTAAAATAAAATATTGTGCACGCCACTGAATAATTTGTTGGAGGTGTGATCTGGAAAAATCAGTGATGACGCAGAAAGTTTGAACTTAAGGTGTACGCACTCTAACTAGAAGACTGATTTACCCTGTAGAAAACGTAAATTTTAATTCTAAAATTAAGCGCTAAATATGAATCTACTACTTAATATTTAGTGATGAATAGAGAGAAATAGAAAACAAAACGTTATTTTAATAAATTAGTTTTATTATTACTGAATAAATATTAATATTGGATGCAATTCAACTGAACAAAATAAAGAAAAAATGTACAAAGAAAATAAAAATTTTAAAAAAGCAGTTTTATGAATTAGATTTCAAGAATTATATTTTAATTTAAATAATATTATATCGTTATACTTATATTCATTATTCATATAGTTATTATGCGTTAAGAAATAATAATGGGGACCTCCACTATTTTTTTTTTGCGATTTTTCTGTGAAATATCAATTTTACTGTCTATTGTTGCTATTTACATAGCTACCGCTCAATAAACGCATGGCAACCGTTCTACGCAGGCATAGCAATCGAAACGAGTATTGAATAAACACTGAATTTTACAAGTCTTTCTCGCGCGAAAGGCCGCAACGTAGGTCACATGACGGTAACTCACAGCGACGCGCGAAATTCGAAATAGGAAAGAAAAACATTTCTTTATAACTACCCAAAATTGAGTTCACGACTGAACAATGTCACTTTGCCGCTCATAAAACAGAAAAAACGCTCACTCTCCGAATTTTTAACTCTAAATCAAACATTCATGGAACGTTGCGATAACAACCCGTGATAGCAAATAAACAGCTTTCATTTTTTTACGTCCTATAACAAAAATACTCCGAAAACTTGTAAATAAGAATATATTTCTGAGCTTTGTAAACTTATATGGCGAGTGTCAAGCATTTGCTAGTAATACTCAATTCCATTCAATAGGTGTCGCTAACGTCGCGTTTCTCTGCAACTATTGGGCCGTGTGTTTTTCTGAGATGGGAAATAAGGATGCTTGGGAAACATTTGAATTTAACCTAAATTTGTGAATTTGACACATAAATATTTGGGTTTTTGATAGTATTATTCACTTTGATTATTTATTGTAATTTCTTTGTTTCTATTAAGCAAGTATTTAACATAACATTGTTTAATGTTATGTTGTGTGTGTGTGTGTGTGTGTGTGTTTCGAGTGACAATGTACCATTTTACGCTCTTAATACACAAATAGCTATATTGTTATTCGTTCAGCCTTAATAATTTTTTTAATTATTCTTTGACGTAGACAGAAATGATTTTGTTTTCAAATAATGGGCTTCGTTAATAATTGGAATTACATAAATTGATCTTTGTCAGCACTTATAAAAATATATAAATATGTTAAAATAACTTTTGTAGTCAATAATTGGAAATATGCATGGATAATATACAATTTAGTAAAATAATTAATAAAAACTACATATATTATAGTCCAAGTTTGATAACCACTGGTAGCCTATGTTATTCAACATATCTTTTTTCAGACAAACGCATAAAGTATCAATCTAGCCTCTAGCGTATATCACAAATTTAAACAAATGTTATTTGGTTTACTTCCGTTTATTCGTTATTTTCGACATTCATTTATTTGAAAATAGATTACGTATTTAAAAAATCTGATGTGGCCAGGCATGACCTCCCGCCAATTCCATGTTTAAAATAACAGTGAGCTTTAAGTGAAATATCACTTCCGGTTGATCGTTTGTAAATAAAATCTAATTTGTTGCCCAATAAATATAAAAGTCTGTAATATGAAATTTTGGATTGTTTTATTGTTTTTCCTCAAAAATCTGTTAGAGCTTCAAATTAAGTACTACATCCGATTTATCATAATATAGTTAAAATCTAATATGTTGTTTCAAATTGTATATGAGTTTTAAATACCAAATTTGAGAAGTATTGGATCATATTTTAATAGACTTTAAGGAAAAATCGTCACACACACATTCTCATAAAAATCATCAACTTCCAGGTGCTCTAAAACGTTATCTGTGTAAATTCTTCGTCGTACATGATCCATTTCGTAAATGTGTAGTTGTAAATTAATATTGATTTATAGTGCTGCAAACAGAAGTATTAAATCAGATCATCCTGCACATATAATATTTATGTATGATGGAAAATATATTATTTTTACGAACCTTAGGTAATTTAATTAGAATGAAATATTTTACTATTATATTCTCTTTAACACGGTTTCATTATTAATTTTAATGTAATTGCTTCCTAACAGTGACATTTGTTTAAATATGTCAAAATTGTTATTGAAATTATGTTTTTGTTCGACGCATAGGCAAGATGATATATGAAAACAAATTATATTATATATTCATATTTAAAGTTATTTACTAAATGTTATTATCGTAGAATTGAAGATTGTACCATTATATTCAATTTTAATTGGTAAAAGTTGCTAAAAAATTATATTCAATGAATTTTTTACAAGAAAAAACTGTTAAAAGCATGTATAAATGATACTTCCGGTTATCCGATATACACTAAAAACTAATGAGCTCTTCCCACATTAGTATAGAATGGGTATACAAAATTTTCTGATTGATAGTATTTGAGTAGTCATGTCCACACAATCCACACATACACACACACACAAACACACACACACACATACCTACAGACATCATTGTAAAAATGTTAAGGAGGTTCGAGCGATTCTCGTGTAAAAATTAATTTTCAATTTTATGGTTTCAAATTTTGTAATTATCACGAATGATATCTTATCCAACTATTCTAAAAATTAAAAAACATTCCACCGTCTAGTTTCTTATAAATGCTCTTATAAAGTTGACGTTTTTAGTGTTCTAATACATAAGCTCTTACGGCAGAAACATTTCCGTAGATACGTTTTTTATTTGTTTTATATTGATCTTTCCAATTTTAATCAACAAAAAACAAGTATAATAAAACTGAAGACTTGTAGTATATTATGAGAAGTTTATAATGCCTTTTTACCGTTCAAATTAATTTGAAAATGAATGTTGAACATTATGTTTTCATTTTACATCGGTAGTTGCAGAACAGATGAAGAATGACTTGGCAACGTTGCACGTCCCAGCTGATATAAAGGAAAAAAGATTGAAGTATAACTTGTATCTATATTATGGATAACTTTTTTCTGAATATAATAAAGCTATTTAGTTATGTTCTTTTAAAATTTGTTATTACTGAAATTGATAGATAAATTTAATATAATAATTTTACAAGACGCGCTGTTGCCACATAACTTTCGTCCATCACATATGTTCAAAATACTGAAGTCATTTCAGTACTTTTTTTTGTTAAATACAAATTAATTATGTACTTAAGAGGCTCAATACACGTTTATTAATTAAAATTATAATTTTTTACAACTATTTTAGCAATTAAAAGAACAAAAAAATATAAATATTATTTTGACTCATTAGTTTCGCTCGAACCTCCTTAAAATCGGATTCTGGGGACATAAAAACGTGCTTATTCACTAAAATCTCTAAGCGATATTTAGCACGATCCCTATACCTCTCTTACCTAGGGTAGCGAGAGGTAAAAAAAGACAAGGCTTGAAAGTAGTGAGAATTTCGAATAGACTAAACGTGTGACGTGTAGATATAGAGATAAGGAAATAGCATTAAAAAATCGATTATTTTAAAAATTAATATTTTTTTTAAACATTAATAATCCTTTACGGTCCAGTTTTCATAAATGACAAATGACCCATATTTCTACAGTGGAGGACCCCATTAAGACTTTAACTACAGATCGCTTTCAGTAGGGGATATTGGCGATAAAAGTTAACGCTCTTGCGGTGACTATGCGAACTATGCAGATACTTAATAGCTGTGTATTTAGATGCGTGAAAGTTGAAATAGTTAATCCATAATTTTGATTGACAGAGTTAGGAAAAATCCTTATTAAACACCAGGAATATATAACAGATAAGTGTATTTATTTGAAACAAATAATTATTAATAATGAAAGATCAATAGTTCACAAAATATTAGAAGTAACACCACATTAAAATTTAGCAGCCTTTTATACGTCTTTTCTGTGACACGGTTAGCTCTCGATCTCGACTCTGTTCAGTGTTGGTTTTTGGTTGGTTTGGTGCATGTCTGTTGCGTCCCCTCTACTTGATGCATGCGTACGCTGTTTTGGTTCTATGGTTTATGCACGCCGGCAGTGTCGTACTTAGAATTTTCTACAAGAGTTAAAAGTTCTAGCGTGTTATTCCTTCTTAAACTGTATTGGCCAATCAATTTTCCTCCATCTGTACTTAGTAAAATTTCATCACTCTGGACGGATTAAATGCAATTTTTACATCTGTAATAATTTTAAATAAATACTTGTTATAGTAATAATAACTGTGTAGTTATTTGTATATTTCACAAAACACGCTAACCTTGATACAAGATATTTTTTTCTGCAGTTATATTTAAGCCTCTTCATTCAAGCTACGTTCTCAATTCTTCGACATTATCATTTCTAAATTTGCAACCTGGTATGTACAATTTCTGGCTTTAGAAAAATCATTTTGAACACAAATCGAACAAATATTGTATTTGTTTGAATCAGTTTTGTTTGTATGCATAGTTCACTAGAAGTGGCAGTGTAGCGAATTGTGACGTCACTATCGAAATTCCCTATTTAGATCAAGTTTAATAAAAAAAAAATAATAATAGTGGAGGATCCCTTTATTCTGATTTTCTTTTCGGTTAATTATCATGGCCCATCACTATAGAATAATAATTTATATTTCAGACAATCATCAAATTGGCCATTCCTCTTCGCATCTGTTCCATGTGTCTAAAGGACCTCTACTCGTTCAGTAAATTTAAACAACTCTCTCTCGAGAACAGTTTGCGTTTAGAAAGAAGAATCAAGGAAACGCAGTGCTATGGGAACAGCGCCGCATTTGTTTGCGATGTTCCAAACAGCGCTGTAGAAAAATGTCGAATAATTGATAATAATATAAATATTAGTAATAAAAATTCCCAGATAGACAACAATGATGTGTTGGAAACGAGGGATTTTAAATATGAAGAAATTAATATTAAAGATGAAGAAGAACGTTCCATGAACTACCATTTGACCACAATCAATGGCGACGCAAAAATGGACAGTACGACAGTAGTAGCAAATATTGAAAATGTGGAAAAAAAATCGATAAAAGAAGAACTTCATGAAGAAGAAACTACTTGCAATATAATTAAGAAAGAATATTCAATTAATAATAATGTAAATAGTATTGAAAATATTGAAATTGATACGAATTACAGTACGGAAGAAGATAAAGCGATACAGGGAACGAGTGATAGTAACCCTAAATTTGTAGAAATTTATGTTAAAGAAGTGCTGGAAGATAGCTCCTTAGAATCTGACGATTGTGACGACGTTGAAACAAATACAAACCAACAAAATTTGAAAAATAAAAAATTAGAAGTGAAAAGTAAAAGGCGAAAAAAGGTTTATCAGTGTCATACTTGTGAAAAAGTGTTTACCACCAAAAATTCGTTAACATGTCACAACAAAACCCATATGGGCATAAAGGATTTGCCTTGTAAAATATGTAACAGATCGTTTGCACACCCGGGTAATTTGAGTAAACATATGAAAATACATTATGGTATTATGAATTTTCAATGTCCAACTTGCGATAAAAAGTTTTTACGGAAAACTTCACTGATAAGACATATAAAAAGTCATAATGGAAATAAAGATTTTCTCTGCACAACTTGTAACAAACAATTCGTTAGAAAAGATTACTTTTTGAGACATATGGACATGCATTCTGGTAAAAAGTATCATGAGTGTTCAATGTGCAATAAACCATTTATCCAAAGAGGTGATTTGATAAAACATATTAAAATCCATACTGGAACAAAAGAATATCAGTGTGAGATATGTAACAAATTGTTTACACAAAAAGGGAACTGGGTAACTCATATGAAAAAACATAACGAAATAAAATAAATTCTATCTACCACGGTGTATAAATAAGGGGTGTTTCAACATGCTTACTCACTGTTGGTAATTTTTTTATTAAAGGAGGTACAAGTTTGGTTAAATGAGCAAAATGAGCCGGTTTCACTTTTTCCAAAAAGTATTTTAAAGTTTATACATTTCTTTCATAGTAATATAAAATAATAATAATTTCTTTTCGTAAATAATTAAATAAAAAGATTGGCATCAGAAATAATATGAAATACAACCCCCCCCCCCCACTCCTGTGACGTCAGAGTCCATACCTCACGTCATTCATAGCCAGTAGGAAAGCATTTATATAAAATAAACGTAGGCCATTGGCCACAGAACAAGGATCACGTATGAGCCTGCGATGGATAGTGAGCGAGCTTATTGGAACACCCGGTATAGAGGTGTGACAACTCCCTACTTTTTTACATATTGGTGGCGGTAATAATGATAAATAGGTAGAGGTAAAAAATGAATATTACTTAATATATGACGCAAATTATTGCGAATGTCTGGGCAGACTGGCGAGGAAGGGATGGCGGACATGCAACTAAGAGGCCTTTTAGAATTGTTAAATGAGATGAATAAAGAGAGCACTATTTATTTATCTAATACTTAACTGCAAATTACGTGAATTATGATGATGATAGGGGAACCCAAGTGTGACGTGGATAATAAGGAGGAAAAGGGATTTTTAAATAAATACCCTTCTCCTCCTTATTACGTGAATTAGGTATTTGCGGTGTTTAGTAGTTAATATTTTAAGGGAAGCAATCTTCCCTTGCTTCCATGGACTGCACGCCCCTGGTTCACAGAACAGAGAATAATTTTCTCAGGTAAATTGAATTTTACTAATATACTTGGTACCCACATACAATTATATTTATCAGCAGAATTGTAAAAGTAGAAGCGTCCGGCGTATAAAAAAATAATAATCACGATATTATTAATTATTATAAATTATTATCTATGTTTAATTATGGTACATATTACTAGGGACAAATAATGAAATTAGTTTAGATGTGTTATTTGTTTTGTATTTCTATAAAACATTTCCTGTTACATACAATAAAAATATATTATTAAGCTTATATTTTATTTTTTTTATAACCATTGTCTTCATACGTCCAGAAGATTTGATGTGAACAGCACATTATTTACCGCCATGTAATTTTTATTCATATAAATAAATACTTAATATTTTCCAAAACTGGCACAAGTATTAAGTTTCTGCTGTGCAGTGCATATAATGATTAAGTATAAAATAACTTATTATATTGTCAAATTTTCTTCCGGTAGTAACGTTATGTAACAGTCGTTTCGTCCTTTCGGATATTATCAGATAATAAGTTCGGCCGGTTAACATTTTCAACAAACAAATTATAAAATTTACACAAATGTAGAGAAATTTTTGCAAATTTCTTTCGACGAGTTTAAAAACTGGATATGTTATTCAAGTATTCCACCAATTAATATTGGGTTACATCGTCTTTATTAGCAATACCAACATTAATTCAAGATATTGTATCCCTAAAGCCTTATTTGCACCGAATGTTTCAATGCATAATGATTAGTCCATAAGGCTTAATGCATCATGACAATTTACTAGGATACCATTTCCAGCAACTTTATTTAGTGACGAATTCAACAGAAATGTAACAATTTTTTCCCTTATTACTTGTTGTTTAGCAGACTGCCATTGCAGCAGCAATTCTTCTTCTTTTTTAATATGTTATATACATAATTTATATATAAAATAGAGTGACAGTTGACAGTTCAGGTTGGAAGTTTGTAATCTTTTGTTCTTACGCATTGCTCTTAGTTCTTAAGCATTAAGCCTTATGCAAAGCTGGAAATGATAGTAAACCTTTCCATATGATAAACATTTTTACGCATTGTGCTTATTTATTAATTATAGCTCTTACGCATTAGGACAATCGGTGCAAATGAGGCTTAAGCCCTGCATATTTTCCTGTGAGTGTGTGAGTATTGTCCCATATATCTTACAAGGTATATTTTACTGTACGCACTGGATTTTTACGAAATTGCTTTTCATCGAGCCAAAAGTAATGGGTCTCGGTAGAAGCTAAATTAGGTCTAGAAGATAACCCTTAAAATACCATTCGGAATATTATCACCGATTATAGAAATTCGATTGCAGTCTCGAGATACAGAGAGATAAAGAAATGGCAGTTTTAAGAAAATAAATCAAAAAGTTTAATACACCGGAAGTGATTGATCATGGGTAAAAGTTTTTTATTGTTTCATATGTAAAATTTTCTACTAATTCCAACGGTAAAATAAAAAATATAGCATTCCATTTAAAATAAGAAAGTTAGATACTACTTCCGGTTAAATCGGAAGTGCCACTGCTTAGAAAATATTTTAGTTGAAACGGGCATGTCGGAAAACCCCTAAATACCAATTTTCGTAAAATAATATTGAATAGTTATTAAAATACAGATTGCGTAACTCGTCCTAGGTCACCTGTATTATTCATTTAGTAACGATTGAAAATTAAGATGAATAACAATAATATAAATATGATACACGTAAAATGTTTTTTCTACTCCTACACTTTAATATACCTACTTATTAAGTATGTGTCAGCTGTATTTCAATGACACTCATTATGATTCAGATTTTCATTATGATCATCATTATAAAATAGATTAATTTTATTAACCAATTTATTGGTTTATTGTTTATTTTTTTGATTATTATGAAAAGTCGTAGAAAAAATAGTGTATGTAATTAATGTATAATAACTATTTATTAATACACTTCATGCTCGTGTATTAATAGCTATATTATAAACTCGTTGCATAATATACTATTCAAGGATAAGTCGACGCCTAGAGCTATTTGGTATTAATATCAGACGTTTTGGATTCACAATAAATTTTGTTTTATATGAATTTTCTTAAATTATCTATCATTGTGGGGTTATATCCGTTATTTGCTGCAATATTTTTAATTGTGGTTACTTTTATTTTGAAATCGAAGGGGATTAAAACGATCGATACCAGTCTTTAAGTAGTGTGAGTGAAACAACTAACGTATGGGGCATAAGTTTTGAGAAACAGGCTTAATCAGCAAAATAATGAAATAAATATTAATGATTAATATTACATCTTTTGACAACACGTAACTAATCTATAAAACTGTTCGCTACATGGTCTTCAATGGAACGCAATTTGGCCAAGACTTGTCTCATCTTCCTTTGGACGATGTTCCTGGTCCACTTCCCTATCGTTTTCATAAACCTTTCGACACAATAATGACGAAAATTCTTCTATTGGCCGAGCTTGAGGGAAATTTGGAGGTTATCTCCTCTTGGTACATAATTGATATTATTCTGCTCCAACCATTCCCTAGTGAGTCCTGGAATAATGGCACGAAGCGAGATCAGGCCAAAATATTTATTTCGTCGTTCTGATGATGGATATTAATACAATTAAGCATATTCGGTAAACATCTTTGGGTATAAAGCTATGCCAATTTGCCTATAATATGACAACCATTGATTATATATACTACGTATATAGTACGTAGTATATATAATCAATGATGACAACAAAGGATTTTTAAACGTAACAGATTCATATCTATATGCGAATCTTCGATTGTAATTTTCATAACAAAAACTTCAAGGTTAATTTGACAAGAATTCAATTTTATGTTAAAAAAATATTAAATCATGTTTCTGCACTCTAATTACATGTTTTTATATGATATTTTACATAATAGAATAGAGTCCATTAGTGCCCACTTGCACTAACAAGACTTACATTTTAAGCTAGGCTTAGACAAAAAAATGAAAATCGTAAACAGCAATGTATTATAATTCATTTAACATTTTATTTCGAATGCAATATTGTCAATTTAAGCCGAGCTTAAATTTAAGTCTTGTTGGTGCAACCGGCCATAAAAATGCATTTTAAAGCCGAACCATATTCTCAATTCCGCCAATTATTATTAAAATACCTTATCAGTACTAACACTTACATGGAAGTTTTAACATTCCTAAATTCTGCAGTACAGAAATCAATGTTGGTTGCAAAAAAGTTTGCAACCGTAAAGGAATCTATCCTTGGTAAGTTGGAACTATTCCGCTTTTAATAATCCAGCTTCCATTCCTAAGGTTTTTCTTTCAAAACAACTAGTTAAAAGTCAATTTTTTAAAAAAATATCACAATAAAATCGCCAAATAACACGGTAACAGCAGCAGTTTGACTCGCACTTACTATATCGTGACGTCACACACAGCTGATTGGTGTTCCGAGTGTTTATGATCACGTGATTAAATGTCTAAATTCAGTGAATTTATTTTATTAAAATTACTACTATTTTTACCTCCCGCTACCCTAGGTAAGGGAGGTATAGGGATCGTGCTAAAAACAGCATATAGAGATTTTATATAATAAGCACGTTTTGATGTCCCCAGAATCCGATTTTAACATTTTTACAATGATGTCTGTAGGTATGTATGTGTGTGTCTGTGTGTGTGTGTCTGTGTGTGTGTGTGTGTGTGTGTGTGTGTGTGTGTGGATCTTGTGGACACGATTACTCATATACTATCAATCAGAAAAATTTGAAATTTTGTATACCCATTCTATACTAATATGGGAAGTGCTCATTAGTTTTTAGTGTATATGGGATAACCGGAAGTATCATTTATACAAGCTTTTAACAGTTTTTCTTGTAAAAAATTCATTGAATATAATTTTTTAGCAACTTTTACTAATTAAAATTGAATATAATGGTTTAATTTTCAATTCTACGATAATAACATTTAGTAAATAACTCTAAATAACTTTAAATATGAATATATAATATAATTTATTTCCATGTATCACCTAGCCTATGCGTCAAACAAAATCATAATTTTAATGACAGGTTTGACATATTTAAACAAATGTCACTGACAGGCAGCAATTATATTAAAATTAATATTTTCCATCATACATAAATGTTTGATATACAGGATGATCTGATTTAAATTTGCTAATTGCTATTTTTGCAGCACTATAAATTAATATTAATTTACAACTACACATTTACGAAATGGATTATGTACGGCGAAGAATTTACAAAGATTGCGTTTTAGAGCACCTCGAAGATGATGCTGATTTTTATAAGAATATACGTGTGTGACGATTTTTCCTTAAAGCCTTTTAAAACATGATCCAAAATTTCTCAAATTTGGTATTTAAAACTCATATATAATTTGAAACAACATATTAGATTTTAACCATATATGATAAATCGGATATAAGTAGTACTTAATTTGGAGCTCTAACAAATTTTTGAGGAAAAACAATAAAACAATCCAAAATTTCGTATTACAGACTTTTCTATTTATTGGACAACAAATTAGATTTTATTTACAAACGATTAACCGGAAATGATACTTTACTTAAAGCTCACTGCTATTTTAAACATGGAATTGGCGGGAGGTCATGTTTAAAATAGCAGTGAGTTTTAAGTAAAGTATCATTACCGGTTAATCGTTTGTAAATAAAATCTAATTTGTTGTCCAATAAATAGAAAAGTCTGTAATACGAAATTTTGGATTGTTTTATTGTTTTTCCTCAAAAATTTGTTAGAGCTCCAAATTAAGTACTACATCCGATTTATCATATATGGTTAAAATCTAATATGTTGTTTCAAATTATATATGAGTTTTAAATACCAAATTTGAGAAGTTTTGGATCATATTTTAATAGGCTTTAAGGAAAAATCGTCACACACGTACATTCTTATAAAAATCAGCATCATCTTCTAGGTGCTCTAAAACGCAATCTTTGTAAATTCTTCGTCGTACATAATCCATTTCGTAAATGTGTAGTTGTAAATTAATATTAATTTATAGTGCTGCAAAAATAGCAATTAGCAAATTTAAATCAGATCATCCTGTTCATCTAACATTTATGTATGATGGAAAATATATTATTTTTACAAACCTTAATAAAATATTTGACTATTATATTCTCATTAACACGGTTTTATTATTAATTTTAATATAATTACTGCCTGTCAGTGACATTTGTTTAAATATGTCAAACCTGTCATTAAAATTATGATTTTGTTTGACGCATAGGCTAGCTGATATACGGAAATAAATTATATTATATTATATTCATATTTAAAGTTATTTAGAGTTATTTACTAAATGTTATTATCGTAGAATTGAAGATTAAACCATTATATTCCATTTTAATTAGTAAAAATTGCTAAAAAATTATACAATGAATTTTTTACAAGAAAAACTGTTAAAAGCTTGTATAAATGATACTTCCAGTTATCCGATATACACTAAAAACTAATGAGCTCTTCCCATATTAGTATAGAATGGGTATACAAAATTTCAAATTTTTCTGATTGATAGTATTTGAGTAATCGTGTCCACATGATCCACACACACACACACAGACACACAGACACACACACAGACACACACACATACATACCTACAGACATCATTGTAAAAATGTTAAAATCGGATTCTGGGGACATCAAAACGTGCTTATTATATAAAATCTCTATATGCTATTTTTAGCACGATCCCTATACCTCCCTTACCTAGGGTAGCGGGAGGTAAAAATGTGAATAATACTATCTTTTTTACCTCCCGCTACCCTAGGTAAGGGAGGTATAGGGATCGTGCTAAAAATTGGATATAGAGATTTTAGTGAATAAGCACGTTTTGATGTCCCCAGAATCCGATTTTAACACTTTTACAATGATGTCTGTAGGTATGTATGTGTGTGGGGATCATGTGGACACGATTACTCAAATACTATCAATCAGAAAAATTTGAAATTTTGTATGTCCATTCTATACTAATGTGGGAAGAGCTCATTAGTTTTTAGTATATATCGGATAACCGGAAATATCATTTATACAAGCTTTTAACAGTTTTTCTTGTCAAAAATTCATTGAATATAATTTTTTAGCAACTTTTACCAATACAAATTGAATATAATGGCACAATCTTCAATTCTGCGATAAAATCATTTAGTAAATAACTTGAAATAACTTTATATTATATTAAAAAATAATTTATTTTTGTACATCACTTTGCCTCTGCTTCAAACAAAAACAATACTTTAATAAAAAAATTGACATATTTAAACAAAGGTCACTGTCACGAAGCAATTTTCATTAAAATTAATAATAAACCCGTGTTAAGAAGAATTTAGTAGTTTAAATATGATTCTAATGAAATTAAGGTTTCTAAAAATAATATATTTTCCATCATACATAAATATTAGGTTTTGACTATGTATGATAAACCGGATGTAGTACTTAATTTGAAGCTTTAACAGATTTTTCAGGAAAAACATAATAAAATATAATCCAAAATTTCGTATTACAAACCGTTCTATTTATTGGAACAACAAAGTAGATTTTGTTTACAAACGATCAATCGGAAGTGAAACTTTACTTAAAGCTCATTGCTATTTTAAACATGAAATTGGCGGGAGGTCATGTGGTGGCCACATCAGATTTTTTTAGTTTAAGTTCTGTTCCTGACCGACGCCAAATATTTCCAATTTTAATTGGCACAAAAGTGACCCCTGTGGTGCACTCTCCACACCAGCTATGAGTGCCCGTGAGGTGACGCCTGGTAAGCGCCCACACGGTAAAATAATCGTCATCATTACCAATGTCTACATGTGTTGTAGATACTGGCACACCCAGAAATGGGTAATATGCCGTGATGATATATTTATTTTTATTTTATTTTAAGTTCTGTATTTATTATTTAAACCCAACGTTTCCCTTCAGGGGATACATTGACATATATCCCCTGAAGAGGGCACCAGTTTATAGTGCAGAAACGTTAATAATATGAGTTCTGAAAGATATTTTAATAATTTAAAAAATGTGTTTTTCAGTATTATTGCAACTAAAACTAATAATTAACTTCAATTCGTTTGGACAGTTTTCAATATTAAAGGTGTAAAATCCATCCTTTCATTTCAGAATGTGAGAGCGTAAAATATTTCTCATCATCCATTACAATGACATGGTTTCTTACAAAATGCTTTCGTCTCAAAGCTCTACAACATGCAGGTATTCTCTGAACAGTCTTGTATGACACTGCAAAATGGCGACCAAGCTTTCGACTAGAGACATCAATTCTGTCATGAGCAATCCGCAGTCTATTAATCCTGTTTTTGTTAAAACATGAGGTCTTCCAGTTTTCAGCAAATTAGTGCAGGGTATATCCTCTTCGCATTCTCTTATCGTCTTATAAATCGGTGCCCGGCTAACATTTTGCTCTCTATACAAGTTAACAATTTCACGTTTGTACGACATTTAGAACTTTATTATTGGATAAGTTTGACATTTATCAGTAAAAACAAAAACATGATTTATTTGTTGTTTTCATGATCACTAGATCAGACATCAAAATCGAGTAGAAATTTCAAGATAAACTTTTTCTCAAAACTTATGTCCCAAACGTTATAACACTGCTTTAACAAAATGAAAATTTATATTTCAGACAATCTTCAAGTTGGGCATTCCTCTCCGCATCTGTTGCGTTTGTGAAAAGAACATCCAATCGTTTAATAAATTTAAACAAAACTGCGTTGAAAATACCCAGCGTTTAGAAGCAAGAATCAAAGAAAACTTCAGCAAATACACCTCGACATTGGTTAGTGACACTAAAATACATACTGACAGCGTAGATATAAAGGAAAACAGTGTAACAGAGAAAACAACTTTTGAAATTATTGAACACATTTCTATAAAAGAAGAACGGCACGAAGAAACTTCCTGTGACCGTGAATTTTATAATAATTTAGCGCTAAATAAGGTGAAAGAAGAATGTTTAAGTGATACTAATATAGATGATATCCAAACAAAAAATGAAACGCAGGACAAGAATTTGGCACCAGGAAAAAGTGACGAAGATTATAATGACATAAACAAAATGGCGGAAGAATATATAAATGACAACGATGACAATAGCAGTGATAGTAACCAAACTGATACAGAATATGATAATCAAGATCCTTTACAAGCTGACAATTCTAGTTCGAAGAAATATTGTTGTACAGTTTGTAACAAAATGGTTGGATCTAGAAGTAGTTTAGGAAGTCATATGCGAATTCATAACAGACCAGCAGATTACCAATGTAAAATATGCCACAAACTGTTTAAGTTAAGATGTGCCATGAAAAAACATGAAAAAATTCATGGCGAAGAGAAGATTTTTACATGTACCATATGTAATACGATTTTTACTCGAAAAGTGCAGTACCTGGCGCATTTAAAAGCTCATAGTGGGATAAAAGACTTTCAGTGCCAAATTTGCAGCAAATTTTTTACATTCAATAGTAGTTTAGGAAATCATATGAAAGTTCATAATAGGCCCGAGGTTTTTCAATGTACAATATGCAAAAAATTGTTTAAAACAAAATATATCTTGAGAAGACATTTAAAAATTCATAGTCGAGATAAGCAAAAAACTAGATTTAGTGTTTATCTAACATAATATAACAAAAAAATATCTTTTAAATTCAACACTGTAATTTATTTGTTTATGAATAGTTATATTTATATCCGAAATACATTTTCATATACACTGATAATTAAATGTTTTTCTTATTCTTACGATAAAGAATTTACCGATTTCCCCAGGATTTACAGGAAACACTATCGCAATGTAAAGAGAGTTCCGGGTATGGACAAATTCACTCGAATGCTTTGGAAGTCATTATTTTAAAAAATTACAGAAAATGAAGTTGAAACCAACAAACCAGTCTGTCCCTTTCAAGACCATGGACTATGAAATCGGCAGAAATATTTAATCCTAAACTGACCGTTACTTTCTTTGTAAGTAGTAAAGGGATTATTGAATTTCAGCCATAAATAACATTTAGGATAATTCCTGTCGGATTAGGACTGGTATAGTTTGTACAGAAATCTATCGTTATAACCCTCTCAGCAGGTCTACTGTTAGGGATTTAAGCTTGATTTATGGCGGGGAAAGGAAAGGTACGTATTAAATGTTTTCCTATTTTATTTTACTTTATTTTATAATAAAAGTTTTTTTAAAAAAATACTTCTTTAATGATAATGAAACAAATAATATATAAAAAACAAAACTTGATATAGGAAAAATAAAAACCAGATTCATACTTAAAATTATACACTGCGTGACAATTTGTCATTTAATAAAATAAACAACACAACTTGATACATAATATATTAAAAAAAAAAACAATCATAAAATATTGCACGTAACAATAAATAATGTACAGGTTTAAGTTTTGCACGATCTGCTTTAGCGGGTAAAATATCATTGTTATCTTCTTTAAACGGCCGCCACATATTGAATATGTATATTGTTACTCTCAGTACGAAAATTAAAATATGACTACTGATTTTAAAATTTTGAAATGTCATCACGTTTGGTAGGTACGTTTTTGCTAATCTTATTTTCCCTAATTTTAATACTATGGTCACGATATGTTTCAACTAACGTTATTTTTTCCTAATTTGGAACAATGGTGAAAGACGTAATTTGATTTTGCGAATCCATTAAATATCAATTTTGAAATACGTAATCCAAACAGAGTTTTGCGAATTTAATTTTTTGCAGTCCGACCATAAGCGACAGGTAACGCTACAACCAGCTGTGCGCGGTCTACAACAGGCTTAGTAAGTCAAAGCCGTAACGGTAGAATTCTGTACAAACTAAACGGTGATCGTGATGGTACTTAAATCAATGTTCTTCGAACATATGGAAATTTAAATGAAATTGATAAAAATAAAGCAAATTTTAAAAAATATGAACAAATATGCAAATCTCAATAAAATATACAAAAAGTACAAGAAACAGGTAAAATATGCAAAAAAATACAAAAATATACATTTTTCATAAAATCCGAGCTGAGCGCCTAAGTGCCTGGTCGCGAACCTGGGGGAACCGGGTTCGATCCCGACAGACGCCAAATATTTCCAATTTTAAATAGCACAAAAGTGACCCATGTGGTGCACTCTCCACACCAGCTATGAGTGCCTGTGAGGTAAGCGCCCACAGGGTAAAATATATCGTCATCATTACCGATGTCTACATGTGTTGTAGATACTGGCACACCCAGAAATGGGTAATATGCCGTGATGATATATTTATTTATATTTATTAAGATAAAAACATTTTTTTTTTATAAATTTCTTTGCGAGATATTTGAAATTTATTGTCAGTGGATTGTATTAGTTTATGTAGTAACTATTTTTCATATTTAAATATAACTTCCATATTTGTCATATTATATTTATTTAAAATAATTACATATCATATAAACTTTAGGGGTGGTATTAGCGACATTGTACTAAGACTCAAGCTTAATTTTGAGTTAATAGAGGGTTATACAGAGACATGTTTTCGTACTGACATCTATTGATATTTTCCTCGAACTTGTGACTCAGCTGCTGTTATACAAACAAATCGCTCTCATGATTACAGTTGCAACAAGATGGTGCCAAATATGAAAAAAGAGTAAGTGTAAGATCATTGTAACAACGACTCCAGCTATAATTATAAGGAATATATGGCAAAAGTGATATTCTTTAAGTTTTCACAGCCATCCGAAGACATTGAATTATGTAGATTAGAACTCAAATGTTAAAACAAAAGTAACAAGAAAGAACTTTAAAAATCGCAATGGTTTGCGGCTTGTTACACAACATACTCTTCTGTCACCTTTAGGTAAGGAAGATATTGTCTTAGGTCAAAAAATTCGGTGGTGATTTTAATAAATAAGCGTATTTTAGAGTCCCTCGAATACGACATTACTAGTTTTACGATAGTGTCTGTGAGTATGACAAAAATTTCTACGACGATAACTCCAAAACTTCAATTCTAAAAATTATAATTCTTTCGTATTCCTTTTCTTTACATCCATATGGACAGCTGATTAAAATTTGGTTATAATTGTCAACCGGAAGTTCCCTTATTTGAAGTTCTTAACAGTTTTACTTGAAAAAACGCAGTTAAATATCATCTTTTGACATTATATGTGGTTATCAATATGAAAGAATATCTTATTATCTACACGGTTTGATTGTAGATCTCCTTCATATTCAATAGAAATAGTTAAAGAATAATAAATCAGCCAGCTTTGCTATAATCAGGGAAATAGCTGATATATTCATTAATTCTAATTGACAGATGGCAGTGTCAAGTGCAATTTGCATAGTATATGTTAGTGTTATAATTTTATTGAATTTATAGAATCTTTTCCAAGTAACAAGGTATGAAATTTGTAGAAAATAGTATACCGGGGTGTCTACTTTTTTCCGAACATAGTAAATTTAATATTAGAATTTTGATTTGGCGATATCTCTTTACCTATTAATTTTAGAACAAAAATATTCATAATGAAAACTGCATCGATTGTGAACGAAGTTTTGTTGTTCAATTGTTTCTTATGTACGAGTTAAAAGCAAAAGAAAATACATGATTTAAGGTAATTATCAGAGTTCCATAAAAAATAAAACAATAATTTGTTTCTTACAATCTGGCAGATTTGACATTACTTTTTGGTACTCCATCAATATCAATGCAGTTTTTTATTCTGAACATGTTTCTTCATTACATTTTTATTTTAAAATTAATAGGTAAAGAGATGTCGCCAAATCAATTTTTACCTCCCGCTACACTTGGTAAGGGAGGTATAGGGATCGTGCTAAAAATCTAATATCGAGATTTTAGTAAATGACCACGTTTTAAGGTCCCTAGAATCCATTTTTAACATTTTCACAATGATGTCTGTATGTGTGTATGTTTGTGTGTGTGTGTGTGTGTGTGTGTGTGTGTGTGTGTGTGTGTCTGTGTGTGTGTATGTGTATGTGTACGAATTTTGTTTGCACTCTAACTCAAATACTATCATTCAGAAAATTCTGAAACCTTGTATTTTTACCCTATTCTAATAGGAATAGAAGCCATTAGATTTTGGTGTAAATCGGATAAACGGAAATGGTACTTTACGTGAAGCTCATAATGGGTTTTCTTCAAAAAATACCATTAAATGCCATTTTTTCGAATTTTATGTCTTATGAAAATTAAAGATTATTGAATTTTCTACAGGAATACATTAATACTTTTTCTGTATATTTTACAGATAAATTTAAAAATATTTTTTTTTATTAGTCGCGAAGCCTAAGATAAAAACTATCCCTTTGTTAGACAGTTCATTTTTCAAATGAGTGTAACTGACAGTAAATGTCACTGTCAGAAAACTTATCACTTCAAATTAATAATAGTGACATTTTAAAAAGAAAATAGTAAATAAAGCAGTAGTTTTCTGCAATGGAAGTTTGCAGCGTTAGTTAATACGCAGGTAGGTATGTAGTGTTGCCGAAAGTCGAGACGAGACGAGACTTGGGGTAGGTCTTGTCTTGGTCTTGACTTGGTCTCGACTAGAGTGGTCTCGTCTTGGTCTTGTCGAGACGAGACTTGATGTCAGTCTCGTCTCGTCTCGAGTCTCGACAAGACTCTCGACTTTGCCTCCATAAACAATTTTTGTATAATCGCATCTAATAGTACATAAAATTCTAAGAACACCAGTACAATCGCGATTCAAATATTCCAAATAATATTTGAGATATTTATTATTAAGTTTTCTATGAATATCATCAACTTGATAATTGTGCTCTTGAAATAATTAATATGAAAATATACGTATATATCGAGTGTTGTTTCTCATTACTAAACATAAAATATATAATTTCAATTCCTTAGCTACAGAATTATTAGCAATAGTTAAACAGTTATGTATATGTTTAAAATGAAGCAGTAAGTAAATAGACAAAAATCTCCTAAAAAGTAACTTCTTTCGCTATTTTTTTATATTTTAATAAATAAATGTTAAATAGGCAGATAACAAAACTAGCCTTTCACGTATTGTTTTTCCTAATCCCTAATATAACATAATATAAAAAAAAATTGGGTAAAAAATAACACATTTCTTTTCTTGTAAAAATCCAATAATGGAACAATAAATTTTACAACGCCCTGTGATATAAATGCTGCATATTACCAGACAATAACAACCACTTTTAGACATCTGCTAGTAATAAAAGTAGGTAGGTTTGCCCAACCCAAATCCAAATATTACAGAATACAATACTTTAGTCATTCTAACAATTTTGCATCCTAAAAATATAAAACCATGTAATAAAGAAAAGTATAAACGGATGATACAAGAATTAAAAATGAAAAAGAGAAACCTCTTGAGAAAGAAATACCATATGAAGAATTATTAGATATCTCCAAAAAATTCTATACTTTTTTACTCCATGCTTTGATTTTATTTTTAACTCTACCTTCTACAACATGTAAAAGAAGTTTTAGTACATAAAAAAACTGTTGTGACTATCACAAGAACTTCCGTCAATTTGATGTATTTTGTACAAATCCCACATCAAAAGTTCCCCAGAAAATATTCTACATTTTTATTAAAATTGTAACACGAACATATACTATTTTTTACAAATTCCATACCGAAAGTTCCTTGGAAAAAATTCTATAAATCCAATAAAATTATAACACGAACAATCATTATGTAAATTGTACTTGACACTGAAATCTGTCAATTACAATTTTTTGAATATATCAGCTGTTTCTATGATTATACTAAAGCTGACTGATTTTTGAAAGTTAATCTATTTATAATTCGTTAAACCGTAAAACTGTTATTATTAAAGTTTCTTAGTTACTAATTTTATATATTTAAGCACGTGTATTATAATTTATTTATGTTTTTCAAATAAGAGTTTTATTTATTTATTTTTTTTTTTGTTAGAGAATTGTGTTTACGTAACTACCAACAGTTTTTATTAAATATACCATTATTATTATAAATAAGTTTATTATAATTTACTTAAGTTTTTGGTATAAGTGTATTTTTTTTGGCAAATAAATAACATATAAAAAAATATATGACTAACTATATTTTTATGAAGGTAGAAAATTACAAAATTTGAAAATTTAATATCTTTCTTATTTACTCGAATTTTCAAACAGTATTTACAGCAATACTCTCAGTTTTTGAAGCACTTTTAGAATATACATGTTTACAAAAATACCTTTGATCTGAAGTCGAGAGTCTTGTCGAGACTTCAAGACTTTCTCGACAAGACTTGATGCTGGTCTCGTCTCGTCTCGACTTTTCTAGTCGAGACCAAATGATGGTCTCGTCTCGACAAGACCAAGACGAGACGAGACCAAGACCAAGACCAGTCCTGGTCTTGTGGCAACACTATAGGTATGTATTTAAATTAATAAAAATTAAATAGCGGGAGGTTTTGTGTTGGCCACATCAGATTTTTTAACACTGAATTTCCAATATTCGACGAAAAAGTAGGCACCCGGTATGTCGTGTTACAATTTTGCTAGATATATGGAATTTTTTGCAAGGAATTTTTGGTATGGGATTTGTACAAAATACATAAAATTGACAGAAGGTAATGTACTGGCCACATCACATTTTTTTATGTGTTGCAATTTTAAATATGAGTAGAAAAAAAATATAAAACAAAAATCAAATCTATTGTCTTCGGTATTTATACACTTTAATTTGAACTCTTAACACGTTTCATGGTAAATAAGTTATAGAAATTCATTGTTGAATAACATCAAAACAGTCTTTCATATAATAATATAGTCTGGACGTTATTACTTGGCGAGCTGAAGTAATAAAGGATTTCTCTTTGGTTACGCTAAAGGTATAAAAACCATAGGCGCTCCGGAAAGAAAATCAGTTTAATAAATGTAGAAACAGTACAGAAAATAATAATTTATTTATTGCATGTAAAGAAAAAATAATACAACAATGTCAAGTACGAAATGCAAATAAAAAAATAAAATAAAATACATAATATTGTATTGATATTATTCGTATAATAATCACATTGCATAATTTATATAAGGGTTTTTCTTGTAATCTTAGTCTTTAGGTTTAGATTATAATAGGGCACCTGCACGTGACGTTTCAACATGGCGGCCACCAGCTGATCTTGGTCAACCAAACCTTCAGTTTGCATTGTGTCTTACGGAGAAATATCCTGCCGTAAGCTTTTATTGTGTTTTTATGGCACTTATTGTTTTATTTGGGAAAAACTGATTAGAGTGTGTAAAAGTGAGTATATGAGGAGTGTTTTCCGTAAAAAATAAGTCAGGACATTCTTACTATTTAATGAGTTCCAGGTTATACATAATCGGATAGGAACATATTGTATGAATGTTTAAATATATGTAATTTTCTTTAATAATATATATAAAAAACATGAAAAAATATTTTTTAAATGACAGAATTACAAATTTTTAATGAAGTTTTTTTTAGTAACAGAAAAGATGTATATATATTTGTGTCTGTTTCTCACAAAGGTTTAAAAATTAGATAGGTAATCAATTATTGATTTCATATTGATTTTTAAAAGGCATTTATAATCCTCGTAACTTAAATTTATCGATTTAACGTACTTTGGCTTCCAAAGATTAATTTTTGACGTATAAACTCAATAAACTCATTTATATACAATAAAAATACACAATATGACAATAAGAAAAATGAACTCGAAGATAAATATATATATTTCAAATTTAATTTTCTCTATAAATTAAAAAAAATCTAATAATTCAATTTATTTTAATTTCAATATTCATGTTTTCATTCAACAATACACATAAAAAAACTTATACAAACTCAAATGAATGTAATACAACCTGATGCTACATGCTCCTTATTTCAATTTAATATTTTTAAAAATATATTTATAAATACGACTGCTTTGTTTTACTAGTAAATAATTCATACACTTATCTTTAATTATGGCTAATTACATTTTAAAATAGCATGCATAAATTTAGGAAAAACTGAATTTCTTGTACAGAAAACACATTCGCTGCATAAGACGCAATGTTAAACTGAAGCTTGGTTGACCGAGATCAGCTGATCATCCGCCATGTTGTGACGTAGTGCAGGTGCCCTATTACGAGCAGATTTTAGCTTATATTATATACATTACAAGTTTACTACTAGCTACAAAATATAAATATTTGTCAATACGTTTACTTTACTAACATGTTATATGTAATATCTGAAATAAATGTTCAAAAAATTGAATCATTTGTAGATTTCTTATTGCCAGTAAGAAAATTTATGGACGCCTATGTGCAAAGAGAACTGCTTGAATATAAGTGTCATAAATCGTTAGGCCATAAAAGGTCGTAAAATCACGATTTTACTTTTAACGCAGTGCGGTATCTAAGAGAAAGTATATATTTAACATACCGCATCGTAGGAATTGTGAATCGACCTGCATTCCTAAGGCTTGCCAAGATAAATCGTCCAGACTATATAAAATACTGTAGTGTCTAGGGTTGCCAACTTTACAAAATTACAGAAAAGGACATTTTTCGGCCATCTGTTTATGAATTGTGTAGGATTTAAAATTTACGAGAAAAAATGCGCCGAAGACGATTTTTTGAAAATTTTCAAGGTCAAACGTGTTTTAATGCAAGATAATATAGATTTTCTTTACAATATTGCAAATTTAACAAATAAAAAAACTTAAAATCTATAGTTTATGAAGAAAACTAGTAAAACACAATAAGATAACCTTAAAATGTTAACTGCCAATATCTAATTTTACATTTTAATTTTTTAAACTGACGAAACAGTTATTTAGGGCTAGTAAATTATAATAAAATATTAACGAGGATGAGAGGGGGTATTCCACTCAATTTTTTTTATTATTTTAAATAAAAATTCATTCAGTTTTGAATCAATTCATAGTATTAAAAAATCTTAATTGTTCCTAGTTTAACAGTATTTTATTTTCGAGAAATCAGTGTAACGTCACATTTCCCTTGTACTTGTCTTTCTCACACACGCTGCTGTGAGTACGCTGCAAGAGAAAGATAACAATTGTATGACGTCAATTTTCCCGTTTTAGCAAATGTGAAATATCTCGTAAAGTAATTATTTAAAAAATGTTTTCTTTGTTTTAACTATTATTTATTGAGCCATACTTTATGTTAAATTGAATTTTTTTAAATTTTTATGTTATGGTGGAATACTTCATTAACAAATTTGACAAGTCAACACTAGTTAACCCTACACATCAATAATTCAAAAATTCTATCGTTATTTCATTACATTATATAAAATGTGAAATAATTATTTCATTTTCATGTTTATAATAAGAAAAATATTAATAACAAAATTTACTATAAAAGGACAAATCGCGTCCTTTCCTGGTTTAAAAAAGGACAAGGACAAAATATGCTCAAAAAAGGACTGTCCTTTCCAAAAAAGGTCAGTTGGCAACCCTAGTAGTGTCTGATACACTACCACGGGTGTTGTCGAGTAACGATGCTCCATGTAGGAGAGCGTTGTCGTATACAAGTTGTAAGCGACGACTGAAAAATTAACGGACTTGAAGAGGATCTTATAGCTCAGTTGGTAAAGTATCCGACCAGATATCGGAAGGCCTTGGATTCAAATCCTAGTGAGATCCATGAATTTTTCATAAATCCGTCTTCGTTATTTATACACTTTGATTTGAACTCTTAACACACAGTTCATGGTAACTAAGTTACAGAAATTCACTGTTTCGGAATTAGAATGGCGTATTCTAACACGCTTATTGATGCCAGTAGGAGCTTCATTCTTAAACGATTTTTGGTGATATTTTGTTATTTGCGATTCGTATGACTGCACCAAATACACAAAACGAGACACAAAATATCTTGGCAAGACACAAATCCTTACCAACTGAACTATTATGTCAAAATTTAATGGAAATTGTAAATTATTTTTATAAAGAAATATATGTAAATGAAAGCCGAAACAGAAAAAAAAGTATAAAATAGTCGTTACAGAAGGCTATTCAAGCATTCATCTGTTAGGTAGGTTGCCTTCCTGCCGGCTGTAACTTATGTTTTAATATACAGAGCGATCAAAAAAAACATGATGCAGTTGGTAATACAACTCTGGCGATCCACATTTTTTTAAAATTTTTTTTTATTCCACATTTTATACAACACTAGGTGAAAGCTAAAAATTATTTGACATGTCATTTTAACAATAAATACAAATAGGTTATGTCAGAACAAAGACCCAACAGCTAATAAGATTTTGAGTGGTTGAAATGCTTTAGATTATTGCTCTATGAGTAATGTAAAAAATAAAATTACGAGGGTAGGAATGGGAAAAACAAACATTTCAGTTAAAAAAAAAAATGTGAATGTACTCAAATTTAAATTTTCAAATGTCACTGTCAACAGTAGGAAAATTTTTTTGGATTAGTGTAACCAATTTCAAGTATTTTTTTGTTATTATTATAATAATAATATAATAATAATATTTCTTTATTGACCCAAGTCAACGGCGAGGTTCAGCCATAGGCTCCTCTTCCACCTAACCGAATAAGTTTTTTTTAATAACTCTGTACTTTTACACCAATGAATTTGTGATGGCCCACAAAGACCTACATCAAATTTGTGTTGGCCGACAAAGACCTACATAAAATTTGTGTAGCATGCGTAATAAGAAAGTTTTCCGTATAAAAATGTCGAATTATTTCATATTATTTAAAGTTTCATTTCTATTTTATGTCATGTATAGAGACTGAAAATATTACGCTGGGTAGAGACACCCTTTTTTATTAAACTCTATTACACTAATTTAATAATTTGTAAATTTATATTTCAGACAATCATCAAGTTGGGCGTTCCTCTGCGCATCTGTTCTATTTGTGAAAAGAACCTCCAATCGTTTAATAAATTTAAACAAGTTTGCATTGAGAGCAGCCTCCGTTTAGAAGCAAGAATTAAAGAAAAGTTCAGCAAAGGCACCTCAACATTGGTTTGTAGTACTCAAGACACTCAGGTATACACGGACAGAGCTGGCATAAATGATAAAAGTGCAAAAGAGAAAACAACTCTTGGAATTATGGAACACATTTCAATAAAAGAAGAACATTGTGAAGAAACTTCCCATGACCGTGAATTTTATAATAATTTAGTACAAAATACCGTTAAAGAAGAATGTTTAATTGATACTAATATAAACAACGGTATTGATTACCAAACAAAATGTGGAATTGAAGGCAAGAATTTTCCACAAGGAAAAAATGTCGAAGGCTTAGATGAAAACTACCGTGACTCTGAAGGTTATGATTATGATGACTTAAACAAAATAGCAGAAGAATATATAAACGACAATAATGTAAATTGCACTAAAAATAACCAAACTTATATAAAATATGATGACCAAAATGCTTTGGGAACTGAAAAATCTGGTTCGAAGAAATATTGTTGCACAATATGTAATAAGCAATTTGTATTTAAATGTTATTTGACTAATCATATGATAGTACATAATGAAGAAAAGAATTTTCAATGCCAAATATGTAACAACTTTTTTGCATCTAAAAGTAGCCTAGGAAGTCATATGCGAGTTCATAGAAGACCAAATCATTTTCAGTGTACGATATGCAATAAATTATTTGCGACAAAATGTCTCTTGAGTAGACATTTGACAACTCACAGTGGACAAAGGGATTATAAGTGTAGTATATGTGATAAGTCGTTTTTGCAAAAATCTCATTTGGTGGAACATTTAAAAATTCATAGTGGAAGGAAGGATTTTCAGTGTAAAATATGCAGCAAATTGTTTTTACATAAATGTAACTTCAAATCTCATATGAAACTTAAACATTTCACGTGGAATCCAGTTAAGTAGGGCAAAATACATATCAAACACTATTTCATTTCACGTAAGAAAATAGCAAATAGAGATTGGAAGCCGACCCTTTTTTAAAACAGTAAATAAACAATTTAAATTTATGAAACCAAATATTGCCAGTACCTACTATAGTTATTTAAATATTAAGGGCAGTAAGAGATTTCTACCGGTTGAGGATGATTTTGGAGATCGAGATGAAGTCGAGATTTCCAATACCGGTAGAAGAGTACTTACTGACCGCGATGCTTATTACGTTTTTTTTTACCCGATAGACGCACAAAAAAAATCTGATGTGGCCAACACAAAACCTCCCGCTATTTAATTTTTATTAATTTAAATACATACATACGGATTTACTAACGCTGCAAACTGTTCCATTGCATAAAACTATTGCTTTATTTATTATTTTCTTTTTAAAATGTTACTATTATTAATTTGAAGTGAATAGTTTTTTGACAGTGACATTTACTGTCAGTTACATTAATTTGAAATATGAACTGTGTAACAAAGGAATTGTGTTTTTCTTAGGCTCCGGGACTTGTAAAAAAAATTATTTTTAAATTTGTCTGTAAAATATATAGAAAAAGTATTAATGTATTCCTGTAGAAAATTCAATAATCTTTAATTTTCATAACGATAAAATGTGAAAAAATGGCATTTAATGGTATTTTTTGAAGAAAAACCATTATGAGCTTCAGGTAAAATGCCATTTCCGGTTATCTGATTTACACCAAAATCTAATGGCTTCTTGTCATATTAGAATAGGGTATAAATACAAGGTTTCAAAATTTTCTGAATGATAGTATTTGAGTTAGAGCGAAGACAAATTCCTACACATATATACACACACACACACACACACACACACACACACACACACATACATACACATACACATACAGACATCATCGTGAAAATGTTAAAATTGGATTCTAGGGACCTTAAAACGTGCTTATCCACTAAAATCTCGATATGTGATTTTTAACACGATCCCTATACCTCCCTTACCAAGGGTAGCGGGAGGTAAAAATAAGATTTGAAAATTATTTTGACATTCTTTCTGCACTTAGCGACGCAGAACTACTTTTTCTTTTCTCAGGAAATGTCTGTACTTAGTTCTTTGCTTTTGGCATCTCGTGCTCTACGTGCATTTTGAAATGTAATATCTTTGAAAGTATCAAACGAAATATTGTACTCTTTGTTAAATTTTTCTTGCAATATTTTAGCAACTTTGTTCTCACGATATGCATGTATTCATAATTAACAAGCAATAAGAACTTCATATCTTTTAAAGCACTGTACGCAATCATATATGCGAACCTTTGTCTTAAGACAGCTTTTTAAAATTATATTTAAATTGAAATACTTTTGCCAGAATGTAAATTGACAGCTCAAATGATAATTGTTATGTATGTGCTTATTTTTGTGTAAAATATTTAAAGGCTTATTCACAGCTACGAAAATAAATATAAATAAAATTATAAATAAGACCTTTTGGTTGGTGTTCACAGCTTCGAAAATAAAACGTAAATTAACATTAACTGTCATTTAATACCGTGAGTATTTTTTAACGTGAAACATTGGGTTTGTCATATCGATGGTTACGATGACATTTGATTGACAGCAATGTATTTGCCCGTTTCATTTAAAATGAAACATAGGGAACGAATTTGACATTTGATAGAGAGGTTAATTTTGTTTAAATAATTACACCTGCATTCTAAATTAAAATTAGTTGTAGAAAAAATATAGTGTGCACCTTGTGCCCGAGTGGTTTTCTGACTCGGCTAATTTTTTTACAATATTTAAATACATATAATACCTACTTTTGTCAAATTCATTCCCCATGTCTCATTTTAAATGAGACAGACAAATACATTGCTATCAATCAAATGTCAAATCATAACTTATAGGGAAATTCAGCGGTTATCTGTCATATTGACAAGAAGTCATTAGAGGTTAATTTTGTTTAAATAATGGTACCTGTTTCTAAAAATTAAATTTAGATGTAGAAAAAATACTATGTGCACCTTGTGTCCGAAATATGTTTAGTGCTCTCGAGTGGTTTTCTGACTCCGCTAAATTTCTTACAATATTTAAATATAATACTTCTGTCAGATTCGTTCCCTATGTTTCATTTTAAATGGAACGGGCAAATACATTACTGTCAATCAAATATCAAGTCGTAACCATGGATATGACAAACTCAATGTTTCACGTTAAAAAATACTCACGGTATATTTATAATTAAGTTGTTATGTATGTGCTTCTTTTTGTGTAAAATATTTTTCTGTAAATAACTGTCTACTTTCTTAGTAACGAGTCGGGTAGGTACGATTTTACGACCTAGGCCGGTAGTACTTAGCAACGACCTTGACGACGTCCGGTAGGTATTTCAAAATTGACTGATACATAATTTGTTAATATTAAATTTAAAAAATGCGTTTAATAAACTTTACGAATTTTCTTTATTCATATAAAAATTAAAAGTATAGTTATTTACATTTTCAAACATTTTAATAATTATTCTAAATTATTTGTTTTTAAAATAAATACTTAACTGTTACGTATACAGAAAAATTTTATACGACACACGGCCGGTAGCTGCATTTACGGTCTCGCTAGTTCACGTGTCTCGCCCTGCCGGGCTCGACCCGTGATGTACTAGGTTGCCGGTTGCCTCTAAACACACAACCGAGGTGGAACATTAAAACCTTGGACAGTGAAAAAGCCAGAAACTATCTAGCCGAATTACCCCCGCCAGAATCTATTGAGGAGCTAACAAAGTCTCTCGAGAAACTGTGCAGTGGGACAATGAGAAGAACACTACAGAACCCCCGAAGAAAGCCGGTATACTGGTGGACGCAGGAGATCGGTTCACTCAGGGCAGAATGCGTCAAGCACAGGCGCATCTACCAAAGGTCTCTTCACAAGAGAGAGGACGCCGCCTTGACATCGAACAAAAAGGCCCTCTACAAGGCAGCTAAAAATACCCTGAGCCTCAAGATAAGAAAAGAAAAGAAAGGTATGTGAGACGAGCTGATAGAGGCAGTAGAGGATGATGTATGGGGGAAGCCATATCAGCTGATAGTAAAACGCACTAAACAAGCGGTACCAACATCCCCGCCCGACACAGCAATTGACCACATCCCAAGGAACACAGAGTTTTTATTAAGACATTATAACTAATAATGTTGTTACTGCAACTTACATTTAACGGAATTATAACACTTTTAAGTTATTTTGCCTTGTACAACTTTTTTCTAGTCTGCTAAACTACAATACAAAGTTATGATGTGTGGTACTTATTATTTGGTCACATAATAGTTATTAAAACGTTTTATATTTAAGTTTCATTGGCGTCGATTGTTTTAGTTTTATTAACGTCTTTCGCACTAAATTAAAGGAAGTGTTAGAAACGTAATTGACAGTTATTTATAAACAGATATTTTAAAGTTTTATAATAAAGTTTAAAAATAATTGTTTAGTATAGATGCATTAAAGTTTACATATATTACATATATTAGTTATTTTACCGTTTTATAAAAGTTTTATAAATTTATTTAAAACTTTTAAATAACTGCAAAAATAACAGTTTTATTTTAAACAGAAGAAAGTGGGAGTATGATTTCTAAGTAACTTAATGTATCAACTAAAAAACTGATGTAAAGTAGTTCTTAGGAAGTTATTAAAACTGAAATATCGAATTATAATATGTACGGCCATATTTATGCATTTAAACAGAAACTGGTTTAGAAGCCATTTTGTAAAATTTAGTATAAATTAATTTTATTGTTTTTAATTTAATATTCTGCAAGTAATTATTCTCCTATATGGTTTATTATAATATGCTTTATTCATTATAATATCGAATGATTTAAAAAAAATACAAAAAACAATTTTTCATAAAAATTTCATAAATTTTATTTTATTTATTTTAGGATATTATAAAGTCCCTTGATTTTTTTCCAAGTATAATATAATATTTCACAGTAAAAATAAATTTGTTTATAAAATGAGTTCAACAGATATGTAAAAAATATTATCTTTATAAAGATGATCTTAGATTTAAAAAGTAGCAGAAGACATTACAAGTCTTGGTACATATAAATACAACATAGTCATGCTTAGACTACTTATACGACTCGTAATTTAATAAAATATGAATTTACGGTTGAAAATAGTTTGCTGAGAAATCTGTATTGTAGTTTGAATAGTAACCCATATTATAGTTTTATTAGTGAATATATCTGTTATCAATTGGCTTTAATGAAACCAACATATTATAGTCCATGCAAAATACATATGCAACTATTGAATGTAAGTGTTACTTAAGTGATAATAGAAAGTTATATAGTAGTTAAAAAAACGTTGTAAATTAGTTGAATAGATTCCCCACCCGCCTGACATTAACATCGTATAAACGTTAGAATCAGTAAATTATCGTTGCATAAAAGGTATAATACAAGTTAAAAAGTTTTAAGAAAAGTTTTTTTAAAGTTAATAGCACTAATAACAAACTAATTTGTGCTCCTTGGGATAGTTACCACGATCTTCCCTACGAAACAACAGGTACGAACTGACATGGCACAGACCATAATACCGACAACGGACATAACGGATACTGACATTACAGAAGCAGGACAGAGGACTAGACTACGACGGGGTCCCTCCGGAAATTATCAGAATTATTACGACCAGTAACCCCAATTGGCTGAACACGGTCTTCAACAACGTATTACAAACAGGAGAGTACCCGCGGGAATGGAAAGAAGCGAGACTAGTTCTGATACCAAAACCAGGGAAACAGGACATGACGGACCCTTCTGCCCATCGGCCATTGTGCCTGTTGAACACAATAAGTAAGCTTTTCGAGCACGTAATATGTAAAAGATTGACAGAGTATGTGGAGACCAACGGACATATTTCCGCCAATTAATTTGGTTTCAGAAAAAATAGGTCCACGATCGACGCAATGAAGATTATCCAAAACACTGCGGAGTCTGAAATGAAAAATAAAGGGGACCGAGGGCTATGTGCATTGGTCCTCATTAATATTCAGAATGCGTTCAACAGTGTGCAATGGCACCACATCATCAGGGCACTAGAGGAGAAGGAGACACCAGTTTACCTGATCAAAACAATAAATACGTACGTAAAAGGCAGAACAATATACTACGAAGGGAGAGAGTACGCCATGTCGTGTGGGGTTCCACAGGGGTCCATACTTGGACCACTTCTGTGGAACATCTTTTACGATGGTATCCTACGTCTTTCCATTCCACGCGGGGTGACATTGATAGATTTCGCGGACGACCTAGCCATACTAGCGACATCCAAAGAAGAGCGCAGACTGATGCTCCATGTGAACCGGATGCTGGAGCTGATCAGCAACTGGACTGAGGACAAAGGACTTAAAGTAGTCCCGGAGAAGACGGAAGCGGTACTACTGGTAGGGCGGAAAAAATATGGACCTACATGCTTTTCGATAAATAGGACTACAATTCACCCAAAGCCATATGTTAAATACTTAGGTGTTATTTTTCAGACCAACATGACATTCACGGAACATACGAAAAAAGCGATCGTAAAGGCTCAGAAAACTACAACGAATCTTAGAAAACTCTTCCCCAGACTAAGGGGACCAACCGAAAGGAAAAGACGAGTCCTAACATCCGCGGCGACGAGTATAATACTGTACGCCACTCCAATATGGAGGGGCGTGCTGCGTTACGCACACTGCACGCGATGTTGGAGAGTATGAATAGGAGTATGGCAATAAGTATCGCGAGAGCTTGTAGGACAGTATCAAAGGAAGTGCCAGAGGTTCTGACAAGACTTGTTCCACTTCCGCTACTAATAGAGGAAAGGGCGCTCAGCCATGGCCAGGAAAAGGCCAAGAAGGCGGAAATTAAGAAGAAAACTTTCAGTAAATGGGAAGAACAATGGCAAGAAGATAGTGGTAATGTATGGCT
The DNA here is from genome assembly GCA_943142095.1 of Ophonus ardosiacus. NCBI lineage: Eukaryota > Metazoa > Arthropoda > Insecta > Coleoptera > Carabidae > Ophonus > Ophonus ardosiacus. The sequence continues at coordinate 13,106,448 of OW964836.1, read as the reverse complement.
CCATAAGCTCCTCCCCAGCATCGAGGGGTGGATTAATAAAGGACATGGAGACATAACTTACCACCTATCACAATTTTTAAGCGGACATGGGTGTTTTCAGGCCTATCTCCACCGCTTCAAAATAGCTGATAGCCCTACCTCCATGTTCTGCGAGGAGATGGACACAGCAGAGCACACATTCTTCTTCTGCACAGAATGGAAGGCACTTAGGGATGACATAAGCGGAAAAATAGGTATGGAAATTTCACATAGTACCATAATGAACTTTATATTACAGGACGCGGACAGCTGGAAACTATAACATCGTATATAACAACTGTACTCAAGAGGAAAGAAGAGGAGGAACGAAGAAGAGAAAGGGTTGCAAATTCTTGTGTTTATGTCTTATGTTTAATTTTATTTTCGATAGCTGTGTACACTTTCATAAGAATCTATTGTAAAATAAATAAATATATCAGGGCATATTACCCATTACTGGGTGTGCCAGTATCTACAACACATGTAGACATCGGTAATGATGACGATATATTTTACCGTGTGGGCGCTTACCAGGCGCCATCTCACGGGCAATTATAGCTGGTGTGGAGAGTGCACCACAGGGATCACTTTTGTGCGATTAAAAGTCTGCACTGGCACTGGCCGGGATCGAACCCGGGTCACCAGATTGGCAACCAAACACTAAACGCACACGACCACGCGATTCCATTGAATCTACTGTATACAGGTGTATCAAGATAATGGAACAGTGCCGTCTATTCGTGTATGTGAAAAGATACAGAAAAAAGTGATTGGGATATTTTGTAAGGGACAGAGGGGGGCACATTTTAGCATAAACTTTATTATCATAAATCCAGTGGTACTCAAACTATAGGGCAATATTATATATTTTTAAATGGCATTATATATATTTTATTAACTCATTAAATAGAGAATTTTGTTCTGAATTCAACGATATAATAATATCATACCCTTATATTACAAAAAAAATTATAAAAATTAATTCAAAGTTAGTATTTCATTTCTGCTGTATCTAAGTAATCTGAGCACACATTCAATCAATAAAACAAAAAAATTATTTTAAAAGTTGATTTTATTGCCAAAATCGTAGCTTACTTGAATGTAATAAAACTAAAATAAATTTTATTTTGTTTTATTGATTGAATGTTTGCGCAGATTACTTAGATAAAGTAGAAATGAAATATTAACTTTGAATTAATTTTTATCAAATTTTTCGCAATGTAAGGGTATGATCATTTAATAAGTAATATCAATAATGGCAACCTAATGCTCAAAATCGTTATCGTTCGTTTGAATAGTTTGCAGTCATTTAGTGCTGCCTCTAACGTACAAGTAAAAAATTACATAGAGATTTGGGTGCCTACTGGGGAGAGAAATAAGTTTTGGTAATTTGGTGTTTCTTGTGTTGAGAGTCATTGCCCCTGACACTCGACCGCTCGGTACAGGCCAAGTGCAATAAAATTCTGTAATCATTAGCATCACTAAATATTTGTTATGACATTTTCTTGTTCCAATATCCCTTTGGATGATAGCGTAAATAACGAAACTGAAACTGTAGTTAAGAGTGGTAACAAATTTGTGAATTTGTGAACTACAGAGTTCTTTTAACTTTTTTATCAGTATATGTAAATCATGTTCCATTGATGCTAATTTTATAAATTGTACACAATTAAATTAATGAAAAAATGAAATACAGGTGTCATTTTCCGATCATTATTATTTTAATGGAATGCTATATTATTGTTTTACCATTGAATAAGGAAGAAAATGACTCATGATCAATCACTTCCGGCATTTGATTTTTTCTTTAAAAAACGGACATTTCTTCATTATTTTGTATCACACAGAAAAAAACCTTCTAAATTTTAGTTAAATTAAATAAACAAATTCTTTAATTTTCAGTCTACTAATATGTTTCATTAAATTATTGATTTAGTTCAATTTTCTAAAATTGTTATAACAAATTATAGTAAAATTAAATACAAAATCAGATTAAATGACTACATTTAATTGAACTTTATATAAGCTTTGTTCGATGACATGTACTAGGCCGCCCTAGTGTTAACTTTCTTGCACTAACATGTTTTATGAGAAACGGGCAGCTTCTGGCAGGCTGTTCGATGACAAAAATTTTAAGAACTAGTGCTCACTTTTCTGACCTTACTCGCAAGGTAGTGTAGAAAGTGCAGACTAGGAGTGGGGGTAGCTAAATGTTGTTCGGTAGACATTTTAATTCTATCCTATCTACACATCTGTTTATTTAACCTAAAATTTTGTTTTGCTATATAAAGAATTAATTAATATATCTGTCTCTGAATCTGATGAAGAATCAAGTGATGATTGATCTTCGTCAGAATCGTTTATTAGTTCACTATGCTCTTTAAAACAGACATTTCTGCAGTCACTTTTTTGCAGCTTTATGATATGACTGTTTATAAACAACCTAACCTTTTACACCTTTGGCTATGCTTGGCTTGATTACTCACAGCTGAGCAAACTTGCCCAAATATACACTAGTGTGTTTTATGAAACCACAAGAATTAGACTGTACTAGTGTACACTACACTGCACTGCACTATTCTGCTCTACACTTCAAGCACTTCTCATCGAACAGAGCTATAAATAAAGAAATTAACTAAATATATATTTAAATTTTCTATTTACTTACCTAATTCATTAGATAAATTACCAAAAATTGTAGGATAAAAATAATGAAGCCAAAATATATTAAAATTAAATAATATAAGTAATTAAAATAACCATTAGCATATTTAAGTTAACGATTTCACTAAACTTTAAGATTAAAATAAGATGAAAGAGGTTTCTACTTCAATAGAAATAGATACAAAGGCATCTTTTATGGTACCGGACGGGCAAGATGTACCTACCTGCACTTTGCAGGTGTTTTATAGAGAAATATAATTACATTACATCAGTTATCAGAATGTTTTCTAACAATTTTCCCAAATTGTTATAAATAACCAGCAACTATTTTATAAATCACAAATTTTATCTTTCAAAATAATAAATTTGTATTTCAGACGCCAAATATTTTTCCAATTTTAAATGGCACAAAAGTGACCCCTGTGGCGCACTCTCCACACCAGCTATGAGTGCCCGTGAGGTGACGCCTGGTAAGCGCCCACACGGTAAAATATATCGTCATCATTACCGATGTCTGCATGTGTTGTAGATACTGGCACACCCAGAAATGGGTAATATGCCGTGATGATATATTTTTATTAATTTATTTATTTATAATATAATAAATCATAATACCATTTAAAACACTTCAAGCTGTACAACGGATTTAAATAGAAACATTGCAAAACATAAAAAAAATCATAATTATGGATTATAATTTTCATTGCTAATTTGCCTTATTTATTACTGAAAATTCATTCGGTTAATTTAATAATTTTATACGAATGAGATGTTCAAAGCAAACTTCCAAAAATATTAATAAAGGACGAGAAAATTAACTTGAAAACAAACATTTGATATGTACTTATCTGATGATGTAATTTGTATTATTATCATAACCATTGTTTTTACAAAATAAATAAATTCGAAATTGAAATCGATTCTACGAATTTAGTTAGTCCATATCATTTCATATGTAATATTACTTATTAAATGATAATATGTTTATAAATTGAAGAAAAAAACTATATAAGTCACAAAAGGTTTATTTCCCTGCAATGTAAAATTTTATTACCTGTAGTAAATATCTTATTCAATAGAAAGCGTATAACCGCACAAACAAATATCAAACTTAATTTCCATGTTCTTAAAACCATATTTTAAAACCAAAATACAGTGTTCTGAAATATCGACTTTAATTCAAGTATCTATGGACAGATGGCTCTGTATCGCTAAGCACATTTTTTTGCGTAACACTTTTTACCATTAGGTTGCCATTATTGATATTACTTATTAAATGGTATGATATTATTATATCGTTGGATTCGGAACAAAATTCTCTATTTAATGAGTTAATAAAATATATATAATGCCATTTAAAAAAATATAATATTGCCCTATAGTTTGAGTACCACTGGATTTAAGATAATAAAGTTTATGCTAAAATGTGTCCCCCTCTATGCCTTACAAAATATCTTGGTCACTTTTTTCTGTATCTTTTCACATACACGAATAAAATGCACTGTTCCATTATCTTGATACACCCCGTATTTCGTTATTTTTATTTTTATGTATAATTCTATTTTTATTTTCGGAGCTGTGAATGAGGCTTAAAATTTGCAAATCCTTGTGTTTATGTCTTATGTTTAATTTTATTTTCGGGAGCGATGAACACTTTCATAAGAATCTGTTGATTATATCGTTACTTGTATTTTTATGTATAGTTTTATTTTTATTTCCCGAGCCTACTACCTTGGGAACCCTATCGGTAAACAATTAAAAATACTCGATCGTGCAAAATATTGTTATTTTTGCCGATTGACATTAAATGTGCGATTTTTTGACAGATGACAGTCTGTAAAATATCACTTTTACTACCTAGGCAGTAAAAATATTTTTACTGCCTGTTGTTATTTACAAAACAACTGTTCAACCAACGCAGAACAATCGTTGAATAAACGCAAAGCATATCTTTCAAAATAGGTATTAAAAATAATCACTAAATTAATATTAATTTTAAAATCGGTAAAAAAATAATGAGTTAAACACGGCTCTAAACACAGATTTACAGCTTCGATAGCATTCATTCAAACTGCAGCCTAATACCTGAATATTCAAAATTACAAAGTCGAAATTAAAAACATGGTTAAATTTAAATATCACTTAAATAATTATGTCGATTTTAATTTTTAAATGACGGCTGACAATTGATATTTTTTCGCTTCTGTGAACTAAATACGCATTTTGATCGAGAACAGAATATATGTCCCTATCTAAACCAATGTTATTTTCTTACGTAAAATGATCTATACTATATTAGGCAAGCAAAAGAATAATATTAGATTTTCATAAAGAGCTTGTAGAATTTATTAATAAAGTATTTCACATAAATCAAATTTCAGTGCTACGTTTTTTACTTATCTTTTTATTGCGATTTTTTTCGGTATTATGATTCTCACTTTTTCATTACGTACCTACTACTGTATAGTTTGGTTCACGAAAGATGACTATTAACCTTCGCCGACCTAAAAGAATTTACAATCTTTAATTCCTAAAAGTGGGTCATTTGTGACCCAGTTTAATTTTTTTTTTTTACCCGACATCGTACAAATAATTACAAATTTTAAGTAAATTAATTTTATTGCACGCTTTTTTACACAAAACAAAATTATAATAAACAGGAATTTTTCTTTTAACTTTAATTTAAAAAAAAATATTTTCACATAGGCATGATGACCTGAAAATATAAAAAATATTCTTAAGGTTTCATTATTTTTAAATTTGTTATTAATTTTTATCTTTAACTTGGTTCCCCATCTTCATCCTTCGAGCAATATCATTGTCCGGTGAAACTAATTCTTCATTTTCTGACTCACTAATCTTTTCTTCAATATCTTCAACACCTTCGGCATCCTCTCTTTCTGATTCTCCATACTCCACTTCATCTTGCTCAATTTCATCCTCCGAATCATTTATTAGGAACTTATAGAGCTCTTTGTGTGACAAATCTTTTTTATTTGTAAACATTAAACGAAATTACGACAATAAAATGCACACTAACACTAACTGAGTAAGTAAATACTGACGTTTAGTGAAAACAGTGATTCCTAAACAAGTACAGACACATTTGCTGGATTATAGAACTGCGCATGTGTTAAAAAAACCTCAAAATAGGTGTAATATTTTCAATAACACTGATTCCTACAGACCCGTACACAAAAATTGCTCATAACTTGCAAAAATCAATTCATACTTATAATTTTGATAATGCAAAATATCCTTAGATGTATCACAGGAGGAAATTAAATAAAAAAAAACTATTCGTAAAGTTATTTAGAAAAAACATGATCTTGGGTCAACGGTGACCCTATTTTAGGTCGGGAAAGGTTAAAGGTCATTTGCAAGCAGACTGATAATAATCACTTGTACTGTATGTAACAATTACTGCATTTCGTACGCATAAGTGCAACATAAAATATTTATGGATACATTTGAACTGAAAAAATAAATATAAATCTATTTGAAAAATATATTTATCCACAACTTTCAATAATATACGCATAATTCAACCGATTTTTATCAATTAATGACCTTCGTTACTGTTGTGTTGACTGAATAATATTGACAGTTCGATGAAATATTATTATTCAATCGAACAAACAAAATTACGTTTACATAAAAAGCGAAAGTTACAATGGTTTTGTCATTTTCATACATTGAATTTCTTCTTAAGCTTAAACTGTAGCTGAGCAGTCCGTTTTAAAATTTTCTGCTAAATGCTGTAACAACTATAACTAGATTTGCCTTGTGTATGGGCCAGTTTTACTATCTCTGGTTAAAATTTTAACTGCTAGTTAAATAAACAAAATTAAAGTGAAGTGAACTGTCAAATGAAAAATTGATCATTGCTGTCAATAATCCAATTCAATATTGTTAATTTAACTTACAGTTATGTCTACTTATTTTTCAAAACAAATACATATGTCACTATACTTGCCGACAAATGATTATGGACTGGAGATTTCTAAACTGTTGCCAATTCAGGGGCAATGTTGAAAATACTAAGCTATGAAGAAGCGGCAACACCGCTGGGCAAGGGACAGGGTGCGAAGAAGGGAAAAAGTTGAACATCAGCCCATAATCATTTGACGGTAAGTATAATATGTTATTATTTGATAGTTGTGGATGTTCGCATGTAATTGCTATTACTCATTCGAATGATTTACATCACTCGCCTTCCGGCTCGAGATACATTCTCATGCGCAATAGCATACATTACATATAACATGCTCATATACTATCCGGGAGATCCTAGAGATGGCAGCGCTAATGACCGACTTATAGGGAAAACATTATATTTTACGTTTGTGCTAGTTGTATTTTGATGCTTTGTTTTGAGGATATTTTGTTATTTTTAAATGAAATTAAATATGTTTATCACAATGTCAGACATATACATTTATTTAAATGGTGCTGTGCGGCCTATGGTCAAAGGAGAAGCAGTATATTATAAAGGTAAAATAAGATTCAAAATTGACGTTATCTGCATGTTAACTACTTATTTAATTATTTTTAACTGGACATACTTGTACGGATATAAGACAGATAAACAGAATAATATAGAAATAAATGGACTGTGTGTTCAAACATCTAATTTGAAAGGGGCTTATCATTCAATCGTAATAACATTAAATACAAATGCACATCAAGTTCTTTGTTTTGCACGCCTTCTTCTCTTGCTGTTGTTCAACTTCTGGTATTTTTATAGTTTATTCTTCTTCTCTATCTTTTCTATAAACAATTTAAAATAAATACATAATATTAAAGAATAATAGTTACTATTTACAGGTAACGTCTCTTTATTTTTCTTCTCTGTATATGGATTTTGTCGAATTTTCTTTAGGTAATTTTTGGCTTAGTTTACCATTTCTTTTTAATATTTTTCTATTAATAACTACAAAAACAATCTAATAATATTTTAAAGCATAAATTTTTATAAATACTTATATGGAATAAAATCGCTTAGGTAAAAAATGTTGTGAACACACGTTCATGAACGGTGATATGTCCTTTCCGATTTTTAACGCGATTTTCCACTTATTTTTTAATATTTCTCTTTTTGGGAAATAATGAACGGAAATGCCAGCACTTGTATAATTATTGCACTGCGGTACAGAACAATATTTCTTCGATTTGCTGGTCATTTTTGGTTGCTATTTACTTATAACCTATATGACAGCACAACGTTTTCCCTACAACTTATATGTTTTATTTTGCCACCAGATGTCAGACACTTTGTTGGCTCTTGCCATCGACCTTTAAACTAATGGACCAAGTGTCTCCTATTCCTTTATAGTTAGAATATTGTTCCAACATAGAAAGATAGAAATATATATTCTGTCCTTCATCAGTACGGAAGTTCTCAGTTAAAGTATACTGCGCATACGTTCGTACTCATTGTACATCTTTTTCAGTCATATGTAAACCTCTATACATCGCTCTCTATCACTAAATAATTGTCAAAATTTACATTTGACGTTTCGTAACTGTTTGTGCATTATTTGCTTCTTTGGAGAACATTTACAATTATTTCTGTCAATATATACGTGTATGTGTTGTGAGGTGTGTATGTGACAAAATAATGGGGAAACGGTGTATTTCGTGCAGTCAACAGTACGTACGCGGTCCAGCTGTGTCATTTTATATGTAAGTTCTTATTAATTATTACTTGTCCCCTATAATATAATATTTATGTAATATATTGTATTAAAAATATATAATGAATCTAATTATGCACAAAATTAAATCTATACTCTTAGCGATTATGCACCAAGTACAACAAGTTAGGGATAAATCAATTTTTTTATTTTGCTGCGTTTTCTTAACTTCCGTAATATTGAAGGATAGAGATACTATGTCTGCACCGTTATGGCGGGACAGACGTTTTGCTTGTACGCTGCGTCTATTAGTTTAAAGGTCGATGGCTCTTGCCAATTATCTAATACCGACTCATACTCGTTACGTTACTATGGTTATTTAAAATAACTAATGTATTCACTCTGTGAGAGAATATTTAAGATGTCAGGGAGGATTATTCCTGATTTTAGATATTTTTAAATATAAATTAAAAACAAGTTTACAAAATTATTTTTCGTCAAACCTACTGCGAAAATATGTTATTGTGTCATTGTTTTGTTGACGGTAATTGACAGTTTACATTTAACTACTGGTTACCATGGGCAGCGGGTTGTAATATTCTTCATTAAGTTCCTAGGGCAAAAAAGTAAATTGTCTACAAAACATCTTTATATACAAACATTTTATCTACATTACATAAATTACAACTTATTTATATTAAATGTAAATGAACAATTAGAACAGTTAGAAACTTGAACAAGAGAATTAAGTTCCTTTTTTGAATCTAAGTTTATATTTTCGGTAATATCAACATATTCAATTTGTATGTGTTCTTGATTTTCTTTGGTGCTAGGAACAATTACGCAGCCATCTTTCATTTTGTCTTCATTATTGAATTGCATGACTGAAGTTGAAGATGTGGGTGCAGATTCTTCATACCTATTCTGATTATATAGAATTCTATTGGCGATTTCTAATTTATTTGTCATTGAATCTGCAATATAACTTTCTGCCACTGTTGTGAATTTCCATCCACCGTGCGTCTTTAAACCAAGCACGTCAATTCCCGTATCAGCCAAAAAAGTTGCTGACGTTCTTCTAAACGAATGCCCAGTATAAGTATCAGGATTTTTCAGTTTTAAAAATTCTGCTATTAGAGCAGGAATTTTTACAAATATGTTTTTACCTACTGGTTGATTCACACATTTTCCTGAACAATATTTCAGAAAAAATCGCCGATTTTCACTATTTCTTGGCCTGCAACATATATATTTCCTAATAAAATCAACAAAATTTATGCTCTGTTCTTCTCGGTTAATGATTGTATAAGTACATTACACTCCATTTTTAGTATCTGGTATTGTTACTATTATTACAGAATTTTTTTCTTCAACATTATCAGTTGTCATCTTACATAATTCGTCTTTTGTACAGGCCCCAGAAATTCCCATTATCATAACGACCTAGAACAGATAAATAACGTCAATATACCTTAATAACTGAGTTAAATGAAATAATCTGTAACTGTACCTTCATTAACAAATGTGTAATGTCAGGCGCTTCAATAAGGAATTTGTTCATATCGTCTCGACTAAATATACTACTCTTTTTGGGTTTATAGCCATCATTTTTACGCTTTAAAAACGCTTTTAGTTTTCGATATTTGGAAATATCTTCATTATCATTGATAAAAATAGTACTTTTTAACATTGAGTATTCGCTCCATAAACTGCTTGATTTTAATTTTCTAGATCTGTTTAAGAAATACGCCAGCAGCACTTTTTCTGTAATCACATCTGATTTCTTCTCATGGCACCAATTTTTGAAAATGTTATGTTGTGATTTAACCGGTAATAAACTGTGGGATGCTGCATTTGCAGCCTCTTCTATTTCTTGAGACATGTTTTTAGAATCACAAATTGTGCACAAATTCAACTGATACGCGTGTGATTTTTTTTTTTTCAATAATTAATTTTATTTTGTTGTCAAGGATACCTAATCTAAATCGCAGCAACCCTTATTAATTAATGGTATGACAGCTATGCATAAAAAAATTTAAAATACTTAATTTTATTTCTTTTAAAATAATATGTAAGGTTGACGAAAAATCTCGTATGCACCTCGAGTCGTACAGTGCAATTTTTGGTCTCGAATACATTCTCGCCCAAAAAACTGCACCTTCGATTCTTGGTACATAAATAACTATTATTATTGAAATAATTTAACATTCTAGGGCCGGTTTTATAAAGAAATTTATTCTTCACATAAAATTTACTTTCATAGAAAATTTAATGAAATGGAAAAATGCAATGCGTTTTTTGACAGCAATGTTTTAAATTCCATAAAGAAAAGAGAAACTGATTCGAATTTGTTCTTTTCATTTAATTTACTTGACAACTAAATTTTAAGTGAAGATTCAATTTCTTTGTAAAATCGGCCCTAAAACTTGTGTATTTAAATTAATAGATATTAATATTTTTGGAGAAGAAAATAAAGTAATCGGAAACTACAGTCAGTACGGTTTTATTTGATTTGAACCTACGTTTCGACCATTACAATAGTCTTCCTCATGAAATGGACTTCGAAATTACAAAAATTCTACAACAAGAACCGACACTACATAAATGCTAAAATATATTACACTTTCAAAACGCGCGGATTTTTTCGGGCTTGTTGACGCAACCGAACCCGGCTCTCTTTTATTGACCGACACTGTAAGTGGGCGTTCCCATCAACAAACCAGTGACTGCCAGGCTGTTCCACTGAGTATTTCGTTATGGTGATTATGCGACTACACGCTATTATTTTTATAATACTTAAATACTAATAAACTATAACTTACAATAAACTAAATTTACGATAAGTAATCGAAAAGAAAATGAGAACAAAATGAAATTTATCATAGGCTGGAACTTTTTCGGGTTTCTGGGCCATGGTCTTCTAGGTATAACACCTAACGTTGCGCCCAACAATGTGATTTATCTACTACTGTCAATTTTCATGCACGCTTGCAGCGAGAAACAATAGAAATTTATAAACACCCGAATAATTTTAATCGGAAGGAAGAAGGTTTAAGAATTAACAGGGCTTGGATTCCTGCTTTAAAGAAAACAACAGCTAAAGATTCAAAAACTTTTGAAAAATAAAATTATCGATCATTAAAATTTCCAGTCAAAACTATCTAAGATCAATTTTTCAAAAATTCATCAAATATTGCCATTAAATTCTGTCATTTTTCAAGTGAAAGTTAATTTTTGAATGTTAACACTTAGGGCCGATTTTTCAATATCTGGTTAAAATTTTAACTAAGAGTAAAATAAACAAAATTAAAACGAAATGAACTGTGAAATGACAGATTTATCATTGCTGTCAACAAAACGATGCAATATTTTTTACTTAACTAGAAGTTAAAATCTTAACCAGAGATTGAAAAACCGACCCTTAGAAAACCTCTGATGATACGTAACACATTGTTGGGCGAAACGTTAGGTGTTATAGGTACCTAGAAGTCCATGGCCCAGAAACCCGAAAAAGTTCCAGTCTACGATAAATGCCGGCCATGAAAGCCTTAGTAATTACTTAAAATGAAATTTTCAAATATAAAGCGATATAACCTTAGCCGCACAATATATTTTAGAACAAATGGTTTAGAACCTCTGGGTAACAGCAGCCGCTGAGAGATAAAGCACGATATAATGTCATTGTTTTCCAGCACTGGGTTCGCTTACGTCGTAAGGCGGGAAACGGTGGATACCAAATATTTGCCATTTTTTTTCTTCTAAAAGAAGTCAAATTTTAAAAAAGAAAAATTAGGGAATTTCTGAATTTAAAAATAATATAGCATATAAAAAAATCAAAAAATTGTGGAATCCCCCATTGTCTGCACTAAATGTAATGAACATTAGCTACCAAAGTAGTAAATAATTTACTCCCTGAATAACAGATTTTATTTTTTCGAATAAATTTATTTGCAAGCGAAAACATAAAAATATTTAACCAAAGATTAAATTTATTTATTTATTCGCAAGTGAAAATATAATAATAGGGTTCTAGATAAAAAAAATTCTGGAAGAATTTTAGTGCAAATGCGACTTAAAAATTGTACGAAATAAAAGCGAGATGAATTTTTAAAATTCAAAATTTGGTGTATTATGTAGCATGTTCACATCAGTGGTCGACAAACAGTTAGTTCTAGACGGTACAAATTTTTCATGTTCGCATAGCTGAAATATTTTATATATAATCAAACGTTATATTCATGAAGAAATTATTATTAAGCGTATATAAAATGGCGGTGGGTAGCGCTCTTTGAATATACATATCTACTAACGTAGATGGAAGTAGCGTACACTAAATGTTCCTTAAGACTTTGTTGGCTCAAAGTAGATTGAGAAGGATAGAATTATGTATAAGCATTAGTTGGACAAAGATCTCCTGCTAATTGATACTGCCGTTTTCAACGAGGCGGAACGGAAAACCACGAGCACCACACGAGCGCGCCTGTAAAAGTGTGCGAAGGTTATTTTTCTAAGGGATAAATGGATTGGTCTCAATTGTATCTCCATCCTTGTCAATCTTCTTTGGTACACGATTTTTGTTGTTAGCTACTTCCAGATGTATATATTCAAAGGTAGCGCTAGTGTTTTTTCATTGATAAATTCACGGTGGGCGGGTACAAAAAGACGTGCGAGTCTCGCTTTTAAAATCAGGCAACCAATCAGGACATGAAACGTCATATTAATTGATAATCGACTTCAATCGCTTGTAGTTTGCGAACTAATTACAATTTAAACAATTTTTTACTATTACTTAATTTACGTAAATTTCGCTGTCTTATCTAAGATAGTTAAAATATGACTGTTACATCCGTATAAAATTTAGATACATGATTTACATTCAATTATTATACAATTCAATAGTTCTGTTATAAACGAGCACAAGTATGGAACGCCGTTTTACTATTTATTCTACATTTAAAGACATCTTCAATTATTTAAAGACGTCAAAAATTTAATTTCAGATATCCTTAATTATTAAGACATCAAAAATTGAATTATGGACATCTTTAAATAATTAAGGACGTCTAAAATTAATTTCAGACATCCTTAAATAATTTAGGATGTCAAAAATTCAATATTAGATATCCAAAATTGAATAAAGGATATCAAAAATACATTTATAGATATCAAAAATTAAATTTTAGACATCTTAACATGTCCAGAATTCAATTTTGGATATCTGTATTTGAATTTTTGATATCTTTAATTCCATTTTTGATATCCTTAAATGAATTCTTGAAATCAAGAATTTGAATTTTTGACATCTTAAATTAATTTTGGATATCAAGAATTGAATTATGGATATCACATCTCCATAAATAACATGTCCAGAATTCGAATTTTTGATATCTTAAATTAATTTTGGATATCAAGAATTGAATTTTTGATATCAAGAATTGAATTTTTGATATCAAGAATTAAATTTTTGATATCAAGAATTGAATTTTTGATATCAAGCATTGAATTTTTGATATCAAGAATTGAATTTTTGATATCAAGAATTGAATTTTTGATATCAAGAATTGAATTTTTGATATCAAGAATTGAATTTCTGATATCAAGAATTGAATTTTTGATATCAAGAATTGAATTTTTGATATCAAGAATTGAATTTCTGATATCAAGAATTGAATTTCTGATATCAAGAATTGAATTTTTGATATCAAGAATTGAATTATGGATATCACATCTCCGTAAATAACATGTCCAGAATTCGAATTTTTGATATCAAGAATTCGGTGCGCCATGTAGTTTAAAATGACTAAATTACTTTGTGTCGGTAAGTCAGATTACCTTAGCGAAATCATAACTAAATGTATACATCATTAATTCTGTAGATTTTATTTGATAAAGGCCAACAAACTGGTGATTCTTTTTGTTTTTGTGAAATAGGTTTGCATTCTGACCAATCCTAAGGCAGAATCTAAACCAACGCTATTATGATTTCGCTGAGGAAATCTGATTTACCGACACAAAGAAATTCAGTCACTTTAAACTAGATGGCGCACCGAATTCTTGATATCAAAAATTCGAATTCTGGACATGTTATTTACGGAGATGTGATATCCATAATTCAATTCTTGATATCAAAAATGAATTTAGGACGTCAAAAATTCGAATTCTGGACATGTTATTTACGGAGATGTGATATCCATAATTCAATTCTTGATATCAAAAATGAATTTAGGACGTCAAAAATTCGAATTCTGGATATGTTATTTACGGAGATGTGATATCAATAATTCAATTTTTGATATCAAAAATGAATTTAGAACGTCAAAAATTCGAATTCTGGACATGTTATTTACGGAGATGTGATATCCATAATTCAATTCTTGATATCAAAAATGAATTTAGGACGTCAAAAATTCGAATTCTGGGTATGTTATTTACGGAGATGTGATATCAATAATTCAATTTTTGATATAAAAATGAATTTAGGACGTCAAAAATTCGAATTCTGGACATGTTATTTACGGAGATGTGATGTCCTTAATTCAATTCTTGATATCAAAAATTAATTTAGGACGTCAAAAATTTGTATTTTGGACATGTTATTTATGGAGATGTGATATCCAGAATTGAATTTTTGATATCCAAAATTCAATTTTTGATATCTTTAATTCAATTTTTGGTATCCTTAATTTAATTCTTGATATCCTTAATTCAATTATTGATATCTAAAAAAGAATTTTTGATATCTATAAATATTTGAATTTAAGACGTCTTTAAAACAATTTTGGATATCAAAAAATATTATAAGAACATCCAAAAATTAATTAGAGACGTCTTTATTTCATTTAATGACGTCTTTATATAATTTAACATATCTTTAAATATAGAATAAATATTAAAACGGCGTTCCATACACAAGTGTCAATAAATGTATTACATATAAAGTTATTGACTTCTAATTCAAAAGCAATTCCACCTATAACAAATTGGCGAAGAGGAAAAAACAGATTCTGTTGTATTGAAATTCCATATTAAAAATTCAAAATGAATGTAGATCAACTTAATTTTTAGCCATCATGAATGCAAATCAAAAAGCACTGTTAGAGCAATTACAAAGTCGAGAAACACCAGCCTCACAACCCAGTAATTTCAACAGCCCTGATACTCCCTTTTGAATATTTTAATAATAAAAAAGAAAATTTTCGGAATTACTGTTAACGTTTTGAAAATTATCTACAATAGGGTACTATATCATAGTTAAATGTTAACTGTCTTAAATAAGAAGACGAAAATATACATAAATTAATGAGTATTAATACAAAAAATTGTTTAAATATTGATTAGGTCGCAAACTACAAGCGATTGAAGTTAATTACTAATTGAGTATGACGCATTAGGTTCTAAGAATTTGATTGGTCGCCTGATTTTAAAAAGGAGATTTGCGCGTCTGCTGCTGTCCCCTTTAAAAGATTATGAACTGTCATGTTGATGTATAACGAAACAAAAAATTTAATCAGACAGATATAGATAATTTAAGTGTAATCTACCACAATTTCATAAATTATAACAAAAATAATACTTGACATGTTCATACTATAACTACGTTTCCAACAACACTTATACGTTATTAATTCGTCTATCTTATGGTTCATTTTTGACTTAAGTATGTATTTTTAAAACCCTTCGTATTGGAGAATAATAATTAATCCTTTTTACTTAATTTTAATTGCTTGCCCTTGTTAAAAAAAAATTTCTTACTTGTGGTGATACACAATATTCAAAAGTTTTTTGATTTTACAAATTTGATATGGTTCGTGACGCTCCAGCCTCATTTATTTTTTAAAAATTGACCTGATACAACATATTTATTTATTTTATTTACTTTCACCTGGACATTTCCAATGGGTTGTATAGGGGATCTACTTGCTAATTTACATATTTGACTATTTCTGTAAGTAATGTTTAAATAAGAAAGTAATTTAATTGTATTGTATGTTTATATATTAGAAATTTGTACCTTCACTATAATTATAATTTTTCATGTTGTAATGACTCCATGTATACTTTTAGAGCCCTGAAGAAGACTTTTGTTAAAGTCGAAACGTCGGCCAGGAAATAAATAATTTATATATGACTGCATGTCTGATTATTTTCCAATTTTACACAAAAAAAATTAATAATTTTGTATTTGTTGAATTTGTTTAATTACGTATATAATATCTAGTAATATATTGAATAACTTCCGAAAATTGGATCAATGTTACACATATAATAAAATTTGTCAATTGTTCTTTTGTGAATTATCTTATGAAGTGTCACAATATTTTGTATTTAATCATTTTTACAAAGAGTATTAATAAGTTGATATATTATACGGTAGTTATTTAATTGTCGACCACACAGCATTTCAAACAGGTTATGGACCCAGATCTCGCGCGGTTGACAATTAAAAACGAGATCTAAAACCGTAACAAAAACAGCTTTTTGTGAGTGTGAAATTAAAATTTTCATTTATGTTCCACGACGATAGCCTCAGCTACAATGATGCGCATGGATATGCTTACAAAGGATAACTTCGACACATGGAAGATCCATATGAAGGCCGTATTAATAAAAAATGACGCGTGGGCATATGTCAGAGACACAAAAGTTAAGACCAAAGTAGTGACGAGTGATGCGGCTTCGGTTACGGCAGCGAAGGAGTTTGGTGAAGACGTCCGCCAAGTATTCCAGGCTGATCCCCCCTGCAGGCTGCAGCTAAAGCTTCTCTGACGAAGTGTTGACGCACATGAATGTGCTTAGTTCGAGAATGGAATACAGGGTTTTCTGCAAGTTTTTTCGCACCCTGATTGTCGTTGAATAGCTTGACCGAAGGCATCTTTCCAAATCCCATCTCTTCAGCCAATCTTCGGAGATGAATAGCCTCTCTGTCGAGGACAACGCAACGGTACGCTGTTTCCTCGACTCCCATGATACGGATCCTCCGTTTATCGTGAATATATACCTTGTATATGATCTTCTGTCGTCGACGCATGCTGCCCAGTCAGCGTCTGCATATCCAGTCAAACTTCCCCCTTTTGAACTGAAGGTCACACCCACATCTATTGTTCCCTTTAGATATCGCAGCACTTGCTTTGCTGCTTGTCAAATGACTGTTACCGAAACAGTCATTAAATTGACCTAAAACACTGGTAGCGTGAGAAATGTCCGGACGTGTAGCAACTGACAAATACATAAGGGCCCCGACGAGCTCTCGGTACGGTGGCATCTCTCCATCATCAGCTGTCCAAATGTCAGATTTGGTGAATTTGTATTTGGTTCGAGTGGTGTGGGAACTGGATTGTATGACGTCATACCGAAACATTTCAGAATTTCAGTGATGTATCCACGCTGATTCATGGTGATGGTTGAATCATTTCGATGAAATTCGATCCCGAGGCAATACGACAGATCTCCTAAGTCATTAATGTCGAAAGAGTTGCTCAGGAACTTGTAGACTAAGTCGATCTTGTGTGTATCGCGTGACATTACTATAATGTCATCCACATAAACGATAATAATCAGAAGATCATCCCCTTGACCCACTACGTAGATACTTGCGTCTCCTGTTGTTGGAGTTGCTCCGAATTTACGTAATTCTTGATCAAGGCGTTGGTACCAGCATCGTGCGGCTTGCTTAAGCCCGTATAACACCTTCTTCATACAACATACTTTATTTCCCGATGAAAGTTCTGAAAACATCTTCCTGGCCTTGTCGACAGTATTCGGTGATCCGTACGATGAATTCGAGGACTTTCTCGGTGTGATCAGGAACTTCCATGTATATTTCTTCATCGATGACTCCGTTTAAAAATGCGGCGGCGAAGTGAAATTGTCGCATTTGCATTTTTTGTTGAACTGCGAGAGCTATAGCAAGACGAATGGAACTAAATCGAGCCACAGGTGCGTAAGTTTGACTAAAGTCCATTCCCAGGCGTAGTAAATATCCTTTTGCGACGACTCTAGCTTTTCGTTTGACAACTGCACCATCTGCTCCATATTTATTCCAACAACTGTTCGATGTTGGGGTCGTTCCATCAAATCCCAAGTATCGTTCTTCAAAATGGAACTAAATTCGTTTGCCATTGCCTGTAGCCATTCATCCCCTTCGGGCCTGGGGATCGCGAATTCAATTGGAACATCCGCTATAAATGCCAAATCCGCTTGCTCGTGGCTATCTTCTTCGAAATCATTGGTATGAAATATTTTACTTGGCCTGCCTCGTTTCCCTGTGAGCTCCTTTCGTGGTCCTCCTCATCCGCGTTCTCCAGATGAAGCAGCTTCATTTTGAACAGGCTCACGTACTATACAGGTGTCTCAGGACGAGCTTACGCTATCTATATTTTAAATACTATTTAATATAATTTAACGAAATTTGGTATCTAGGGGTTATCCAACATGCCCGTTTTAACTAAAATATTTTCAAAGCAGTAGCACTTCCGGTTTGACCGGAAATTGACCTCAACTTTCTTATTTTAAATGGAATACGCTATATTTTATTTTACCATTGAATGCAGCGAAAAATTTTACATATGAAGCAATAAAAACATTTAACTCATGATCAACTACTTCCGGCGTTATTCAACTTTTTTTGATTTTTTGTCTGAAATCCGGCACATTTTCAAAACTCTGTATATCGGGAACGAGATCGAATTTTTATAATCTGAAAAAAGCCTTTTATAAAGGAGACTTTAAGCTACATTATCCATAGAAGAATCCTCGATTATTTATAAAAATGTGTATTTTCCATTTTACCGTAATGTGCCTAAATCAAATTTTTATTCTAGTGCCCTTTTTTCATGCTTACGGTTTAATAAATTCGAAATTTTGGTTTCTTTTATTTTTTATTTATTTTATTTCAATACAAGTACGTAAAATTAGTCTTAGCGAGTGTTTTAAGACCCGTGAGTGACTAAAGATGCTTTATGTATGTGTATTTTATCAACGATAGAATCTAATAACTCAATAAAAAATATAAAAAAAACTTTTATTTTTGAATTAGGAGCACAATATTAAATGAGAATTTTACCACGCAAACAAAATATTCAAGATGGTATTGCGAATTTTGAGTGTTTAAAATTTATAGAGCTAAATTTTAATAGAACTGTCAAATATGTTAATAAAATTAAAGGTTATAAGTATAACTCAATTATTTATTTTGAATATTATTGATTTAAACAGAAGAAGATTATGAATAAAGTAGTATACATTCCTCGGGAGTTCTATTACAGCGTTACGCTGTATCTGACCTCGAGGCTTCGGCTCTCGGTAATCTGCACAAACCCTCGGCTGTAATGAAACATCTCCCACTTCCGATTGTACTATACTATTTCCCACTTTCAATAGGCTAATAGGACGTTGTTTGTAGGGATGTATGTCTCTTTTACCGTCAGGGTATCGGTTTCTATAACGACGGGATGTAAGTAAATCCAAAATGCATTACATCCCTACGCAGATGAGTTACTTTCCTCTTTGTGAAATACCAGCATTAGATGTTTTAAACTTTTGTCAGATGTTTCAATTTAATTTCTTTCGAAATTATCCTCATTTCACAAATATTTTTATTTAAAGACTACCATCGACGTATCAAACGTGACAGATGACAGCGTTTTTCTTCTTGAAATTTCTACAGAATACTAAGATCCTTTATTTCAAAATGTATCAATAGTCAATGGTATTCCTTGACATTTCTGACAGTAAATATAAATAACTATAAAATTTATTCTATAATTAATATTTTTTGTACTATTTAAACAACAAAAAAAAATTTTAAAGTTAAATATATTGTATTGCAATGTTTGTTATTATTTTTAATTTTATAACATTGAAATTAATTTTAGAAAAAGAACATAAAATAACAATAATTTCTATCTTATGTATGTAATTACATGGTACTAAAGAAAATATACCTTTAAAACCCCCAAAAGCGCATAATTGAAATCACAATTTTAACTGAAAAATTTATAAAATTATATAATATTTTATGGAAAATTATTATTGCAAAATATTTTCAGAAGCTCGTAATCTTTTTTCTACAATACCAATAACCAGTGTTTCTCATTTATCATGTTTAAAAGGTTTAAAAATTAGCTCAGAAATTCATTTAGAATTACTTTTTAAAATTTCTAAAAAAATAATTTTACTAATCAAATAATTGAGTCTGCGTATAAATTTAATATCGAATATTAAAAAAACTTATGTATTGTAGTGATTATTTTGTCACCTACCCAAGAGCCGCCAAAGTAATATTGTTGTATTTACGCGACAACTTTGCTGAATTGAACAGAGAAGTCTGTTCAATGATTACGTATGTTCAAGCGCCGAGCGACCGATGATTGCTGATGCTGAGTTTTCAATTCCTTTTGAGCCACTGATTCCAATATAGTTTATCTATTTACCGCTAGGTCTACTCAAAGCGTCACTTCCTTACATTTCACGAAAATACTTACCGAATTTGTTTTAATTACGAATATCTTCTTTATTAAGCAATAAATATTTAGAATATTTATCTAAGAGATAGAGAAATGTATACAGTACGTCATACTAAACAAATTTTAGAAATAGAACTTCACACACTTAAGAAAAAAAATAAAATTATACATTTTATTTTTTTTAAGTATGTTCCCAAAGATCAATTTTCGATTTTTTTTTATATGATATGTATAATAATATTCTTCAAAACATATTAAAGTATGAACAAAATTGTAGGTTTAGTATAGCAGAAAAACATTAAAATGTATGAAAAAAGTAGGTTTTTTGGATTTTTAAAATTGTTCTCGAAGATCATTTTTTTTAATTTTCACATATTTTATTCCTTATATTGTTCTAAATATTTCATGCAAATTTAATCAAAATTGTAGGTTTTGAACTGGAGATATATTGAAAATAATATTTAAAATATTTTTTTGGCTGTATAAATAAATATAAATATTACTGAAACTATTTTATTTTGATGACAAATTGTTTCCTTTTTATTCGTGTATACAAAGAAATCATATTACATCACACAATTTTAAATAAAAAATTAAAAACCTCTAGTAATTTTGAATTTCGCGCGCTGGGGTATCATTTCACCTTAAGGTGAAATGGTACCCCCTGTTATTTTGTTTCTGCGCCGGGGCGAGCGCTAGTGAGCACTGAAATGAATAATTATGACTAAATCGATAAAGTAGAAATATGTGCATATTTTACGATCTCCATCTATTCGATAATAGTCATACTTTGTTCCATGTCACAAACCTAAAAACATTCTAAAAGTAAATATATGTCGGATGGTACAAATTTATAGATTACCTAGAACAAATGAAAATAAAACAATTTATTGAACGTCGCGTCAAATAATATTTTCAAATTTATTAACGAAGTAAAAATATTTTGTTTGTATGAAATATGAATAATATATTTTTAAAATAACGGTTCTTGGAAAGAGAATGGATAATAAATAACAAAATTTTAAAATCGTAACACATTACATAAAATTCACAGATTAGTGATTACATAATATTTTGTATTTACCGTAGAAATGGGATAGTTCAAAAATCTCTAATTTATAAATCCTGCCTTTTAAAAGACTGCTTTTTAAACGCATGACTTTTATAAATCTTGAGTTTGAAAAATTCCTAAAATGGCGGACCAACTTGGATGGTCGGTTTAGACAAGTCGTCACTAGATGTCACGTCTTAGTTTTATTTGATGTCAATAGATGACACCAATGCTAATGAATAAATCCTAAAGCAGTTTTACATGAAAAGCAAGTGTCTAAATACGAGTATACAATATTTTCATAATAAATTACTTTATTATATTAACGTCAATGACAAACATTATTTAAAACATAAACAATATGCAAACGTAATAAAGAATAGATGCATCTAGCATATTTATTTTAGGTTAAAAGGAATAGTCTATTTTTGAATTTATTTGCGTTTATAATTTTTGATATACAGTTGATAACTACACTTATAGAACAACTGTGATTAAATGCACGAAACATCTGGTATATTTATTTTAGGTTATGCAGAATAAATCTATTTTTGAATTTATATGCGATTATAATTTTTGATATCCAGTTGATAACTACACTTGCTACTTACTGAACAACTGTGAGTCAATGGACGAAAGAGTTTTTAAGGTGATCTACACTAATCAACAAAATTAGGGGAATACTTTTAGCCATGCGATATTTTTTAAACAAAAAAGAAAAGCAAATATTAATTATAGTGTGTTATTCTTTTAACACTGCTTAGCAAAATACAGATAAGAAATAATATGCTCTACTTTAACTAATGTCTCAATAAAAAAATTGTAAGTTGAAATTTTGGGGAAGGATAACCAAGTGGGTGCGACCATCTGTATTGATGGCATCCTAAACCATGGCGATCCAGTTCCAAATCTGACCTCATCTACAAAAAGCACAGACCTCCAGTGTCGACGTTTGTCATTAAACAAGTTCACGGGCAAAGTTTCGCCGGATATGTTTATTATCCCTTCTTAAGCGACAAACTCGCACAGGCCTGCGAGAAGTGAAATTGGGTTCTTTGACTCTTCCAACATTGTAATCGGAAATTAGCACACCAGTGGCATTTCAGAGTAAATTTTGTAGCTCACGAGCAGTACAAATTCGACGGCGAATTCAGGAATTGACTATATACCTGTCGTCTCGATGGATGGTTTTCTTAAAGCGGCCGTGTCCATTTCTCTTGAAATATCTATCAGTTTCTTGGTACCTATGTTATAACATCAAATCGACTCTTTTGTAATTGATTTGCCACATCCTATGTATATATAAATACGATAAATTTATTTGTAGATATTGGCTCCATTAAATTAATAAGTTCACATAGTGCAGAGACTATCAAACCATAAAAGAGTTACAAGAGGAAGCTGGCAGTAAACACAAACGAAACAGGAGAATGTTAACAAATTTTTAGAATAAATTGCTGTAAGGGTGGAAATCATGGGGCAGATATTATAAAAGATGTTAACAATAATCCCTTCTTTCCATTATTTTTTTACTTTCCTTAATACATGTATAAAATTTATGATAAAAATCAGTAACACAATTATCTTTATGCGACAAAGCCGTATTCATTAATAATAAAGTTAACTATTTTAATGTTAGTTAATTGGAAGAAAGCATAAATCTAATTTTACTCATATCGCAATATTTAAAAATGATGACTTCCCATTTAATTATATATAAATAAAATACTTGTAAAATATAAATCTTATGATTTCCATTTTCTACTCTTTTAAGTTTGGATTTATTTTTAAATGTCATATTTAAATCTGTTGCCAAACCATCTCAGAAAAAGTTACCAATATGATCAGCTGTATCTTTTGAGACGCGCCAAAATCAAACAAAGACGTATACCAACCCAAGCTACAGAATAGGCCCCGCAACTATACTGTTTTTGGATTTCTACATGAATATTTCGATGTTTTTCATCTTTATATAAATGATAATTTATATTACTTATACTTTTTTGTAATTTTTCCTTTGCTTATATACATATTTATAATATGTAATTTTGTGTACTGTGACAAAGCTATTTGTTCATGATTATTTTGTTATAATCATTCTATAATTGGGACTGAATCTTGTTGGATTAATAATTAAAAAATAAATATATAAACTCATAACAAACTAGGTTAACATATTTGTACTCTTCCAAAAACCATTTATCTCTAGATTTTCTTGAGTCACCCTCTTATATGTATATGTCGAATACATGAAAATTTCATGAAAAGGACATTTACTTTATTATACTATTGCTTTAATTTTGAATAAAATATACCTTAACAAAACCTTGTCTAACGCACATAATTTATAATTGATTTGTCCTATTAGAAATTAGTTTGGCCTAGGCCAATAAGTTTCGTGCATTTGGTAAGATTTGTTAAGGTATATTTTATTTAAAATTAAAGCAATTATGAGTATATTGAAGTGGATGTCCTTTTCATGAAATGTACATTTGTATCTTCTGGATCCTATACGAAAATATACATATATCGCGAGAGTAAAGTTATAAAAACTACTTATGTACATAGATATGCATATGTTAACTCAAACACATAACTACTGATTCAAATTGTCTATTTCTATTTCATTCACTCGATCACAGCATATCAAGTATACAGTACAACTAATTAAAAACAGTAGCTGTCAAATTATGACATGACTTTTGAATACAAATTTTAATAATAATACAAAATTTAATTTTTAAATTTATAATTTTAAATGTTCTCCTGTACAATAAACTATACTTTTATAACTAATAATAATTAACATATGAATACTAATACCTTTTCTTTATAGACAATATTAAATTAATTATTTTATTGATTTATTTATATAAATACTACTACTAAATTAATTTATGGACATCTATAGAAGAATTCTCCTCATTGAGTTTTTATAATTTTGTATATTGTTGAAATTGGTCGCGTTCAGCCGCATCTAGCAGCTATCTAGCTGCTAGCTAACAGCGGTCGTGGTAATTCGACCGGTCCACCTAAAAATAAAATTTATTTTCACCTCATAATAAAATTTTATATTATATAGTATGTAAAAGTTTACCAGATTGAATATGTTTGTGAATTTCTCTGCTTTCATTTACCAAATATGACATATTTTCATATTCATATTGTATTTCATTTGAATTTATTAGCGCCATATTTCCTATTTTTGACAGTTATAGCAGTACGCTAAGTCATCTAGCACATTTTGTTTTCGCTAGCCCGCTAGACTAGCAGCTAGAATCTAGCGGTCGGTCAGCGGACCGTTCAACGACGTTCGCTAGGTTAGCGAGCTAGCAGCTAGGTGCGGCTGAACGCGACCATTGTGTTTGCCATTTAATATGTGAATAATATTTTCAAATTCTTTGTTTTTCATGTAAAAGTGCTTTAAGTTCATTCATTAGCCTAGCCATCTATTGACATCAAATGACACTAATAGTAGTGACATCTGGTGACGACTAGTAAAAACCTACCATCCAAGTTGGTCCGCCATTTTAGGAATTTTTCAAAGTCAAGATTTATAAAAGTCACACTTTTAAAAAGCAGTGTTTTAAAAGGCAAGATTTATAATTAGAGATTTTTAATGCTAGAAATTTTTTATTATGAACACGTATTTATAAATTGTAAGAGTAAAAAATGTTACATTTTCATAATTATTAAAAAAATAATAGGTACATTATAATAATAGCTATTTGTGTATTAAGAGCGCAAAATGGGACATTGTCGATTGAGCGTCGCGCGGCATTCTCTCGAAATCGACAATGTCCATTTGCGCTCGAAACACACACAAGATTTTTTCTACAGTCGCCACAATGGGGTCATCCACCATAACAAAAAATAATAAAATGTACACTTTATATTTACAATACTACTCAACAAATAACGATTAAATTTTTTAATTTATCGTTATTTTCCATTCTTCTTGAGCTATTGCTATAATCTAATTTTAGTAAATGAATGCCCTATTTTATTTGTGTATTCCTTTACACAGTAGTACAGCATTTTGTATGGTTATGTAATATACCGACAAAGCAGTCCTGAATAAACGTTCCCAATAAGAATGTAGACAAGTGACATTTCTCAACAGCTTTTAACTCACCCAGAAATTAGTTTTAAAACATTCCAAAAGAAGATTTGTTGGAAGAATTTAACAGCTTTGGCAGTTTTAAGTCACCAGAAATCAATTTGACAGTTTTAAACAATAAGAATGTAGACAAGTGACATTTCTCAACAGCTTTTAACTCTCTCAGAAATTAGTTTTAAAACATTCCAAAAGAAAATTTGTTGGAAGAATTTGACAGCTTTGGCAGTTTTAAGTCGGCAGAAATCATTTTGACAGTTTTAAACAACTTTTAATACTCCCAGAAATTAGTTTTAAAATATTCCAAAAGAAGATTTTCTGGGAAATTTTGACAGTTTTGGCAGGTTTTAAGTCACCAGAAATCAATTTGACAGTTTTAGACAGCTTTAAGTCTACCAGCAATTAGTTTTAAAACATTCTAAAAGAAGATTTGTTGGGAGAATTTGACAGTTTTGGCAGTTTTTAAGTTACCAGAAATCAATCTGACAGTTTCAAACAGCTTTTGAGTCTCCCAGAAATTAGTTTTAATACATTCCAAAAGATTTGTTGGAGGTTTTGACAGCTTTGGCAGTTTTTAAGTCACCAAAAGTCAATTTGACAGTTTTGAACAGCTATTAAGTCTCCCAAAAATTAATTTTAAAATATTCCAAAAGAAGATTTTGTTGGGAGAATTTGACAGCTTTGGCAGTTTTAGGTCACCAGAAATCAATTTGACAGTTTTAAACAGCTTTTAAGCAGTCAGGCATTTTTGTTTGGTTTTGTAATATACCGAGAGAGCAATTATAAGTCAGATTGACTTGTGGAGATGCATTTTATAGTTGAAATTCGGACAGCGAGCGTTTTTTCTACTTTATCGCGCAAAGTGACATTTTGCGTGACAAAAGCGAGCGCAAATGCCTACTTTGTATATAGACTGTATGATGTTGAATGTATTATTTCGTATAATATGTGGTTATCAATGAATGTCTTGTTTTTAAGGTATTATTTAATATAACATTCCGCGACGGCTGTTCAGCAATTCTGCATCATTTCCCAAGACGCTTAGTTTAGGGTTGTAATATTTGCTTTTGAGCCTGCTAAAAAAATATTTACAATATTTAGTAGGATTTTTTTACAAATATGTTACTATCTATGCCATTATGTTTATGTATGATGTGAGCCAAATAGATTACAATTACACTTTCTGGTACATAAGTATCCGAACGGTTCTGCTAATATTCGTCATGGTCATGCCGTAGAGGTAACTAACTATACGTAAATGTAAGCTTTTCAATCAAAATATGTGTTTATACTTTGGGAATAAACTATTTTACTTTAGTTTTTATATCAATAAATTTTTACCTTCCGTCCTCTTTAGGTATGGAAGGTATTGTCTTTAGTCAAAAAAGTCGGTGGAGTATTTAATGAATAAGCACATTGTGATTTCCCTTGAATAAGATTTTAATTTTTTTACAATGATTATATGTGACGATAATTTTTCCTCCAATAACTCCAATACTACAAGTACAAAAAATTCAATTTCCTTATATTTCCATACTCTAGATTCTTATAAAAGAGCAAGAGCTGATTAGGTTTTGGTTGTAATTGGTCAATCGAAAGTACCCTCAAGTTTTTTTTTAAAAAAAAAAACGCTATTAATACCGTTTAATTTACTCGAAAAGAATGATGGAAAAAATCAATCAAAATTAACTACTTACTTACTTAATCCTGCACCTTTCTACCCTCACGGGTGTAAGGCGTTCCCCCGGCTTGCGGGGGAGGGGGTTGAGTTCTGGTTCGTTGGTCTTCTCCATATTTCTTTCCACTCTGCTCTATCTTGTGTTGCTGTCTTCGTTTCTTCCCAAGTTAAACCTCTTCTTTGCGCTGCCTCCTTTACTTCTTCCAGCCACGTTCTTCTTGGTCGTCCTCGTGGTTTCTTTCTTCCAATTTTTGCTTCAAACACTTTTTTAACTATTCTCTCCTCTCCCATCCTTTCTACATGCCCATACCATCTCATCTGTCCTTCTGCTATCTTATCTTCTATTGCTTTTACTTTTAAGTTTTGTCTGTGGGTTGTGTTTTCAATTTTGTCCAGTCTTGTTTTCCCCTCTATTTTTCTCAAGAACCTCATTTCGATAGCCGTAATTTTTTCTTTTTGTCTTTGCGTTAATGTCCATGTTTCAGCTCCGTGTATGAGTATAGGTGTCACTACTTTCTTAAATATTTGTACTCTGGTCTCTTTCGGTATTTCTTTCTTTCCTAAGAAGCTGTGTTTGATGCTATTGAATATTTTGCCTCCTGTTGTTCTTCTTTCTTTTATTTCTTCATCAAATCTTCCATCTTCTGAGATCATTGACCCCAGGTATTTAAATTTTTGGACTTGCTGTAGATTTTCATTTTTTAGTTGTATCGTGTGTTGTTGTTCATTTCTTCCTAGTATCATGGTTTTCGTTTTTTCTTTATTGATCTTCATGTTTAATTTTTGTAGCGCTTTGTCATATATTTCTATATTCCTTGTTAAGGTTTTTTCGTCTTCTGCTATGATGACCATGTCATCTGCATAGCATAGTTCTGCTATTTCCACTCTTCTCAATATCCAATGTCCTATGTAGTATTTCTTTACTTCTTTCTTTGTCTCTTTTATTCCTTCGTCAAGAATTAGCGTAAACAGAAGCGGGCTCAAAATGCATCCTTGTCTTACTCCGGCTGTAGTTTCAAATGTATTGGAGGTCTCTTGTTTCACTCTTACATAGCTCTTAGTCTTTGAATATAGATAGGCTCTGAATTCCTGTTATTAACGTATTTGATATTCCCCTTTTTCTTAGCGTTTTCCATATGTCTTCTCTATTGATTCTATCAAACGCTTTCTCTAAATCAATGAAGCAAACATGTACGTTTCTCCCTTCTTTTATTGCCTTTTCCCCTATTTGTCTTAGTATGAATATCGCATCATTTACTCCTCTATTTGGTCTAAAACCAAATTGAGTTTCCTCTAACGATTCTTCCAGCTCTGTTCTTAGTCTACTCTCCAAGATTCTTGCATATATTTTGGCCACTGTGCTTATTAGGGTAATTCCTCTATAGTTCTGGCACTCTCTGCTATCTCCTTTTTTAAATATTGGTGTTATGATACCTATTTGCCATTCTGTTGGTGTTATTCCTTTTAGCGCTTCATTCATTATGTCTTTAAGTTCTTGTAGTGCTGATTCGGGTAGTGCTTTCAGCATGTCTGCTGTTATTTTGTCATGTCCGGGAGCTTTTCCTCTTTTGGTTTTTCTTATTGCTTCTATTATTTCTTTCAAGCTTATTTCTTCTTCTTGTGTTGTTTCTGTTTCCTTTGTTCGTGTGCGATGACTTTCTTGTTGTTCTTCATCTTTAGTATCCCTTCCCTCTAGTAGTTCTATGAAATACTGTCTCCATCTGTCCATTATTCTGTCTTCTTCTGCTATCGTCTTTCCTTCCTTATCTTTAATGTTCGTAATTGTTGCTGTCTTCTTTTGACTTATATTTTTAAGTGTTCCAAAAAATAATTTCTGGTTTTCATTGTATGCGTTTTTCATTTTTTCACCAAATTCTCTCCATGCTTTTTCTTTTTCTTCCTTTATTACTCTTTTTACTTTTTTCCTTTGTTCTTTATATTTTTCATAGTCAATAGGTTCTTTCGTTTGTAGATATTTATTCCACTTGTTCTTTTTTTCTTTCACTGCAACTTTTACCCTTTCCGACCACCATCTAGTTTTGTTTGTGTTTCTGTTCACTATTCTAGTCGTGCCGCAGCTTTTTTCTGCTGCCTCTAGTATTGTCTTTTTGAAGTTCTCCCATTTCTTTTCTATGTTTCCTTCTTTTTCTTTTGCTTTTTTCTTAAACTCTTCGTTGACGTTCTTTTGAAATTTTTCTTCTATCTCTTGTCTTCTAAGTTCATGGCATTTTATTTTCTTATTTACTATCTTTCTTTTGATTTCGTTCTTTGTGATTACTTCTTGCTTTAGTATCATTGTTACAAGGAAATGGTCGCTTCCAATCTCTGGTCCTCTTTTTACTTTTATGTCTTTTACTCTATTCCAGCTGTCTATGTTAATTAGGAAATAATCTATAATCGATTTTTCATTTCTGCTTATAACTTGTCTAGTTATTTTATGTATTTCTTTGTGCTTGAAGTGTGTATTTCCGATTTTAAACTCATTCTCTAGGCAAAACTCTATTATTCTTTCCCCGTTTGTATTCTTCACATTCTCTCCATTCCTTCCTAAGCACCACTCTATTCCATCATTCTTATTTCCTACCCTCCCGTTAAGGTCTCCCATTATTATTACTCTCTTTTCACTTCTGTCTACTATTTCTTGTAGTTCTTTAAAGAAGTTATCTTTTTCTTCTTTTCTTGCGTCCTCGTTTGGTCCATATCCCACAATTAGCGTGTATTCTTCGTTTTCGTCTCCTTCCTTAACATTTATTGATAGTAGTCTTTCGTTCAATAGGTTTTCTTTAGAAACATATTTCATCTTATCCTCTTTAATTAAAATTGCCACCCCTGCCTTGGCGTTTAATTAACTAATGGGCCCATAAACCATAACAAAAAATAATAAAATGAACACTGTATTCTTAAAGTACTACTCAATAAATAACTATTAAGACAAAAAAAAAACATTTTTTTTAATAATTACTTTGCGAGATATTTAAATTTATTTCCAGGGCCATAGATGACATCACACTATTGGTATCTTTCTCGCGCAGCCTGCTACAGAAACTGGTGTGAGAAAGATGGCTATAGGTTTCTTTGAAGATCAAATGCAGTTATACCAAAAACAATTATAACTTTTTGATACCACGAATGGGCCCATAAACCAATTTTTTAAAAATATTTTTAAATGAAAGTTCTCTTAATTTTGAAGCAATTAACCAATTATTAAAAAATGTTATTTTTATCTTAATCGTTATTTATTCAGCAGTACTTTAAGGATAAAGTGTACATTTTACTATTTTTTCTTATGGTTTATGTGCCTATTGCTTTAAAATGAAACGAACTTTTATTTAAAATTAAAAAAAAAAATGTTTTATGGGCCTATTCTTATGTTTGCACTAGATTATCTGAAAAACTAATGCGTGTATTTTTTATAATTTTTGGAGGTACGATAATCAAATTATTTTACGAATTATAAAATAACACGTCCCCTCCCCCATTACGTGATATCTTCTACCTACATCAGATCTACATTTTCCATAACACCATCTCGTTTTTTCTACAATTCCGCGATTGTTGAGCAGTACGCGTCCCCAGCCCCACCATTTCGTCATATCTTCCATCTCTACATTCTACATAGCACCATCTCACTCTCTCTCTCACACATAATACCGATTTTAATAGAAATAAAATGTAATTATAATTTGTAATAAATCTTTTACTTTGTTATTTTATAATTCATAAAATATTTTGATTACAGTACCTCCGAACAACAACAACTTTGGCTGTTCGCTTGTCATTTTCACAAAATAGAAACACGTGAGAAGAAATGGAAAACCGAATACACTTTTATACTACAAAACGTAATATAAAATGAATGCTGCGAAATACCTACAAGACAGTATATAAATTTGGCGGGAGACAAAAATATTTTTCAATTGTCCATGGAGCCACCGATTTCATTATAGTTGAGCTTTCTACCGCTAGGTCTACTCGTAGCGCCACTTCCTTATATTTCATGAAAATACTTACAGAATTTGTTTTAATTACGAATATATTTTATATTAAACGATAAATATTTACAATACTTATCTGAGAAATATAGAAATGTGTACAGTACGTAACACTAAATAAATTTTAGAAATAGCACCTCACACACTTGAGAAAAAAAATAAAATTAAACATTTTATTTTTTTTAAGTATGTTCCCCACATTCAATTTTCGATTTTTTTTTATATGTTATGTATAACAATATGCTTCAAAACATATTAAAGTATGAACAAAATTGTAGGTTTAGTATAGAAGATAAACATTAAAATGTAAGAAAAAAGTAGGTTTTTTGGATTTTTAAAATTGTTCTCAACAATCATTTTTTTTAATTTTCACATATTTTATTCCTTATATTGTTATAAATATTTTATGCAAGTTTAATCAAAATTATAGGTTTTGAACTGGAGATATATTGAAAATAATATTTAAAATATTTTTTTGAGTATATAAATAAATACAAATATTATTGTAACTATTTTATTTTGATGACATATTGTCTCCTTTTTATTCGTGTATACAAAGAAATCATATTACATCATACAATTTTAAATAAAAAATGAAAAACCTTTTTGGTAATTTTGAATTTCGCGGGCCAGGGTACCATTTCACCTTAACGCTGGCGATTATTAACGTTCCACATTCACGCCAGAGCACAGTATAGGAAACTATACTGTACCTTTGAATATATAATACATATTGTATGGACCTATTAAATTTTTATGACTCTGTGACGTCATTTTAGATGTGCCATCTAGCGATTTTTTTCTGAATCGCTCGGTAGGTGACACCATGTTGCCAAATAACGAGAGATAAATCAAATAAATTTATACTTGTTAAAAATTATGAAGAAAATGACAAAAAATATATGTGTTACAAACAGAAATATATCTAATAAAAAAAATATATATGTTATGTAAAATGTACGTTTAACTAGAGATTATAATATCAGTTCTTTAAAAAAAATCATTTGACAACTATGCTATTTACTGTCACTTTTCGATTGTTCTGGTATACGGGACAAAACAATTTTTATCATAAAAAGCAAAGCATAATAAGTTCTCAAGTTTGAAGTACAGATATGCAGGAACATATAAGAACAAGAAAATAATTTCGTAAATATTGTACAGTATGTAATACATACATCATCATAATTGTTGGCGTACCACATATTCCCTAAGGATCTGAATAAGACAAAGCATTGGGGTAACGAATTGAAAATTGATACAGAATTATTGAAAAAAACTTTATAAATATCTTATGTGGTTTTGCACATTTCTTTTGACTACGATAACAGTTGGCTTTAACGCACAACTGTATCGCTTTCTTCTAATATTTTGATATCGTGTATATAACCTTCTTTAGCTTATATCTTCTTTTCTGATTTCCATTTGTTCTTCCTCTCTTTTTGAAGTATTCATCGCAAGTACTATACCTAAATTGAGTCAGTTTTATTAAATTTATTGTACATGTATTTGCTGCCATTTTTTAAATTCAAATGTTTTACACTTTGTCACCCACCTGCGCTAAAATTCAACTGCGCACTATGCACATCTCACTTTTATTAATATCTCTCTCTTTTAATTTAATAGGTCCATTGTATACCCAAATCATTCAAGCAGCCAATGCACGTCATCACTTAGTGTAAAAACCTGAATGCATTAAAATCACTAATAGTGAAAAATGAAATAAAATTTCAATCATTTTTAACCGTCAAAAAGTGTATAGCCTTATATAATTATTATTAAGATGAATAGTAGAGTTCATTACTTATCGTATATGACATGAATAATATATGTATAAATAATGTACATCAACGTCATATTATTCGTTTAATTGTTGCTATAGTTGGCAACATTGATAATTTGTATGTTCATACTGTCAAAGTTATTATTTGAAAAATATTTGTATCGTGTTTGAAACATTTTTGTGCGTTGAAAAGGCCTATTTATAATAAAGTAATGTTAAACAAAAGCAACGACGCAACGTGACTGTTAACGCAAACACAAAATCTGTGAATCTGTCAAAGGTAGCACTTCTAATCATTCAGAAGAATTCGGTATATTTCTTTAAAATTCGGCTCAATTTTATTTATTGCCTTTATATGGCATACATAAGTATAAAGTAGGTTAATATTATAAAATAATTTAAATAGAAATGGACAGTGACGAAAATATAGTATTTATTTTGTAGATGTGACAGTTCATGGCCATGTCGATAATACAGCTGTATAACTCCTTTCATAAAGATTCTAAAACCTCTGCAAACGTACCAGTACATGACGTCACACATCTAGTTACTTTTATTCAATTTTTATTAATGACGTGCATTGGCTGCTTGAATGATTTGGGTATATTATATATTCAAAGACAGTACTATACTGTGGCCAGAGTTTCAGAATATCAGATTAACGCTTAAACGTGAACGTTACTATCGTTACTTAACGTCGAACGTTATTTAACGCTAGTTTCAGAATCCCACTGTAAATATTTTTTCGTAAAACCATACTGCTTTTATGACATAACAGGACTAAAAACAAAAATGAAAAGATATAAATAACTGCCTAGGTCGTTATTTTTTATAACAGTCGCGTACAATTAAGGTTCAGGTGTTCCTAGAAAAATAACAGCATATTGATGGACTGTTGTCTAGGAGAATTTATAAATTAACCAAAAAAGTTGTTCAGTATGACAGATATAGAAGAATTTTATTATTCCCAAATGTTTAAATTTTATGTTATTACGAAAAATCTTGAACGCCACAAGGCAGATATGCAAATAACGAACTCGACTGATTATAAACCTCGGCTATCGCCTAGGTTTACAAACCTCCATCGTGTCTGTTATTTGCCTCATATCGGCCTAATGACGTTGATAACTATTTCGTAATACCATACTATTACTATGATATAACACGACTAAAAACAAATGTGAATAAATTGTAACTCCTCAAGCCGGTACCTGAAGATGAACATTTTAATGTTCGAAACCGGTAGTACATTTGAATAAAGAACGTTTAGGAATACTAATCCCATTTTATTTATCCCTACTCAAAACTTTAGATTTGTAATACAAATATGTGAATGTTCAGCTCGGTCCACGGTCTTTAACAGGGCTTATGCAAGCTTCTAAAACACCCGATATACTCTTCTAATTCAAATTATGAATTTGTATATGCCTTTTGAGGCTACTTTTCCTCGCAAATAGTTTAAAACACTCCGAGCATTGAAATTCCTTAACTTCAGTGTGAATAGTCATATGATACCTCAGGTTCGCTTTTTCAGCAAACGCTTTACTACAAATCAAACAATGAAAATCTTTCCTTCCGGTGTGAACTTTCATATGTCTCGTGAGGTGAGATTTCTCTGTGAAGCATTTGTTACAAATACTACAATTAAATTCCTTTATTTCACTATGAATCTTCGTATGATACTTTAAATGAGACTTTTGTGCAAATAATTTATTACACAATGCGCATTCGAAATTTTTTACTCCCGTGTGTGTTTTTAAATGTCTAGTAAGGCTGCTATTCACTGTAAATAATTTACTACAAATCGGGCATTCGTATTCTTTTACGCCACTGTGAATTTTAATATGGTGTATCCAATGAGATTTTTGTTTAAATAATTTATTGCAAATAGAACAAATGTATTTTTTTCTTTCGTCGTGTGTTTTCATGTGAAATTTCAAATGTGGTTCTTGATCAAATGTTTTGTTGCAAATATTACATATCAATTCTCTAATTTCATTATGAGTTTTAATATGCCTGTTTAAACTGCTATTAGTTGAAAAATACTTATTACATACGGGGCATCGGAAATGTTTTTTTCTCGTATGAGTAACATGTTTTTTCATATCACTAGAGTCTGTAAATAATTTATTACATATTTTGCACTGTAACTTCTTTTTCAAGCAGTTTTCTTCTTCTAGTGATTTTTCCTCATTTTGGTCGTCGGTTTCGTCGGAATTTTCAGAATCGGATGAAATTTCTTTTTTGATGTAAACTTGTTCAAACTTTTGATCATTTTCTCCTGTCGTGCTTTCTTCCTCTGAGTTAGAGCTGTGCAACTGCGCTTGCGCTGAGCTGTTCATGTTGATCTGCATTTGTTTCAAGCTCGTCTCTTTTTTCTTTTTCGCACAACGGAATGTTCAATGATGAGTTACTGAAATGCAAATTTAATCGTCTTTAATTTTTATTATGACAAATGTGACCTCGATCAAATTTAGAAAAAAAATTGATTGACTTTTTTATTTCATAACAATTTTCTATTTTTTCACCAAAATAAATGAATAATTCATGTTTCATTTATATATTCAACAAAATAAAGGAGACTTTATAATAATAGAAAAGCTTATAAAATATGGAAAAATGATGAGAATATTTTCAGCATTATATTCTCATTTAAAAAATATTTTTATCTCGAAAATTATTAAGTTTAAAAAATCTACTTACACCGCGTTGTGCTACGTAAAAAATTGTATAAAAATTATCTAAACATTTTTTCTTTATCTCCCATAATAACCGAGATATGTATTTTCAAAATAAGCGAAAATTAAGTTTTAGCCTGCAGCTCAAAAACAAAAGACGATCGAAAATTTCTGTGATGCCCATTAAAGTTGTAACAAATAGTTGGTCCATAAAGTCCTACTTTAATTTTTTGTAGCGTGCATAATAAGAAAGTTTTTCATATAAGCTCGCATATAGGGAACTCGAATTTGTTTCACCTTGTTCAATAATAGTATTGATGTAGTCCCTACAAAGTTCAATAAATTGTGAAATAAATAAGTTAATTAATTACTAATATTACTAACCAAAATACATTGTTAAATAATTCATAGATAGACCAATACTGCACAAAATCAAAATATGCAATATATTCCATCGACGTCGAATTTCGGGAGTCATCGACGTGTCAAACTATTAACGTCCTAATGACGTTATGTGAATGTCAATAAAATTGATCCGGGATTGTAATTTGGTAATGTTGGTTCTCGGGTGTCAATTAAAATAACATCAACTAATACAAACTCGTGTCAGCAAGTGGAAGTCGATAATCGAAATTTAATTCCGTCAGTAATCAACGTAATACTGATGTCAAAATTTGACGTTCTTATTTTGTCAACAATCGACGTCGAAATAACGTTGATGATCGATGTCATTATAACGTTGATGATTGATGTTGAAGCAACGTTGATGATTGACGTCGAAGCAACGCTGATGATCGACGTCGTTTCCTGGTCGTTTCGATCTACGCATAATAGTCAGTGACACGTCAATAAATCGACGTTATATATCCGTCATAATCATGTCATTTTGTTGCTTGGGACAGTATTGCACAATCATTCGCTTCTTCTTACAAATGATTAATAATATTATACAATATCAAATATCAAATCTAGGGGCAGTGTGTTCAAAAAAATCGTAACTCGGAATAGGCTATGAACAAAAGAACATAGGTCAATTTGACACGAGATATTGTCAAAAATGTTATCTAAAGGAATCAAAGCTTTTCTTCTTGAACCCTTATTTTAGAAATAGAAATAAATTAGAAAACAGTAAATGACAATATTCTATGTCCTTCTTTATTATCTTTTCTCCTTAAAATTACATTTTACATTATGTCAAACTTCCAATAATTTCTATTTTCCGTATTTAAGCTTTCTGCATTAATATAAAAAATTGATTAGATTTTCGATAAAACTGAACAAATGGAAGAGGTACTTCATTTACTTAAAGCTCTGCACAGATTTTCGTGATCTAAAACTTTTCAAATTTGGTATTTTAAGGGCCGGTTTTATAAAAAAAAAATTAAACTTCACTTAAAATTTACTTCCACAGTAAATTTAATGAAGTAAAAAAAATGCAACGCGTTTTTTTTTTGACAGCAATAATACATATGTCATAAGAATAGAGAAACTGATTCGAATTTGTTCATTTCAATAAATTTACTTGCCTAAATTTTAACTGAAGCTTATTTTTTTTTATAAAACCGGCCCTAAGACTTTGAATTAATGAGAACGATATATTATTTTTTTACTGAAAGTGATAAACCGGAAGTGGGCCTTTACAGGAAGCTCTTAACAGATTTTCTTGAAAAAATATATTAAAATATGATCCAAAACTTCTCAAATTTAGTATTTAAAACTCGAATAAAATTTGAAACAACATATTAGATTTTAACTATATTTGATAAACCAGAAGTAAGTGGTACTTAATTTGGTGCTTTTAACAGATTTTCGAAGAAAAACATAATAAAATATAGTCCCAAATTTCGTATTACAAACTTTTCTATTTATTGGAACAACAAATTAGATTTTGCGTACAAACGATCAACCGGAAGTGATACTTTACTTAAAGCTCATTGCAAAAGTTCGTATATTATTTATCTGCTAAAATATTTATGAGTAATCAGCAACGTTTTCACATGTTATTTGAACAAAAATCGAAACAAAAATAAAAAAGTTCTAAAATTTGACTTGTGGCACATGATTGTATTCAGAATTTAACGTAGAATTAAAAAATATTAAAATATATAGGTGCTCCATTTTAAAAACAAATTTTATGCTACTTCCGGTTAAACTGGAAGTGATGTGGTTATCATTTACACATAAAAATTAATATATCTTAAGTTTACGCATATAAATTTTTATTTAAGTATCTTTATAAATAAAAAAGTTAATAGGGATGCGCCGCTTTTTGTAGACACCGGTAAATACCATTTCTACGAGAATTTCATCCAATGTTCTAATCATTCAATCACACTTGAAAGGAACAATTTTTGATAAAAGAAATGCATATAGTGTTTCAATAACTAAATCGTCATATATCTATTTCTTTAACAAAAGTTAAGCTTACCTTTACTTATAATTTAAGAGAAAATACAATTTACGTATTAGACGGTCCATAACGATACAATTATTTGTAGACAAAACTTAGTTCTGTAAATTTCCTATTCATTATGTTCTCCTAAACATTTAATATCATATTAACAAAAACAATCAGTTTCAACAATTGCAATTAGTTTTTGTTTTGAGTAAAATAGGTTGGTTATGTTTGACTGACATTTGAAAATACTCCACAGATCACTCTAAATGGGAAGATGTGAAAGTCATATATATTAACGTGTTTGCTCAACCCCTATGAATATATTTCGGAACTAAAATGTAAAAGATGCATGATGGATTTAGTGCAAGGTACGGAAAAGTAAAAGGGCCAACAAAAGAAAAAAAAAATACAGATTAAATAGTATAAATTTACAGATTAAGAGTGTAAATTTACAATTTAAAAGTGTAAATTTGCTGTTTAAAGAGTGTAAATTCTTGAAAATAAATATGTATATTCGTGGTCCTTCAACGCTTCCGTAGTTTAAAGAGTATAAATTCTTGAAAATAAATATATAGTAGTGGCCCTTCTATACTTCCGTAGACAACGGACAGATTGGAGTGGGGGAATTAGCTTCACTAGCGAAAGCGTTTACAAATGTTCTCTTTATATTATATTATTCCTCGCTCCATGATTTAGTAAGTTTCATGATTGTTTCACGTAAAAAATAGCATTGGTTTAAGCAAGGAAAATAAATTCGTCTCTCTAATTTGTCGGAATGTAATATAAGGTCACAAAAGCCAAAAAAAAAATCTGTCTATTGTAACTTGTGAAATTAAATTCACAGAATTAAGTCGATTTTTAGCCATATTTTCGTATTTATTAGTAGGCTGTGCTTGACAATCGTCGGTGATACGACGTCAAGTCATTTATTTACAAAGCTTTATTGTCTGCCACTGTGTCGTGAAAAATAATGAAAATGGCTGATAATGTCTGATAAATACTGTGGTGTGTATTATTTTCGTGCCTAATGTTACTTTAAATGCATTATTTGTTGTAGAGTGAGAGTGAGTTAAAATTTTGTGCGTGATTTAAAAAAATTTAATTCACTTGTGAATAAAATGTTACTTATAGTTGTTGCTATGGAGTTAACAAAGAAGTTTAAAACTTTAAAATTGAATAAAAGCTTTTGCACCTTCTTTTAAAGTTGTTAAAGACTTTTCTTACATTTTACGTCCAAATTTTTAAAAAAACAGACGCCATGGATCTCATATAACAAGCGCGTAACCATGACTCCGCCAAAGTTTATTTTCACATTTTTTACGAATTTAAATTATTTATGCATATAAAAATGGGTGCATACTCATCGCTCGAATATTTAAAACCAGAATATGTTTACACAGAATCATTCAAATCCCGAATATTCAAAAACAGAATCGCGCATTTCGCGAAAGCGTATCAACAGCTAACCTGAACCAACCACCGTAAATATAATCTAAAAAGTCCTCCGCTTGGCCTCTAGACCACGCCCACGTATTCGGTTTTTGAATTATTCGATCGAAGCGCATCCTGGCGGTGCGCGATTCTGTTGTTGAATATTCCGTAAATGAATGATTCTGTGCATGCATATTCTGACTGAATATTTGGGCGTTGAAGACTTTCCCTGTAAAAACGGTCGACTCTCAAGCGACATCTACTATCTTCTTTCGTGAACTTCTGTCACAGCTGACCAACGACCAAATATAACTAGAGAAAACACAGTTTCATTTTGATTTCGGCTGGCCAGACAGAGATAGAGATATGTTTTATCTAGTTCGAGCATGTCTCACTAGAGGTGCAATATCATTGACAGTTTAGAATAGAAAGTTTTTTAGAATATACATCAAGTTATACATACATTTCGATAACAGGTCCAATCTGTAAGTCTTACAGATCTGTAAAACGCATCCATTTTTGCATATGAGGCGCGGGCTTTGACATTTGCTTGATTGCTTGTACGGCTCACCGCAATAAGGTTGCCAAGAATACAGCTTGTGTACATTGCCCGTGTTGCCAAATGAATTTAAGCGTAAAATTAATTTATAAAAATATCCAATATGTTTCGTTTATTTAAATTATTTATAAGCTTTGATATTAAATAAAAACCAACGTGTGACTCAAAAACGAAACCACAAATGTTAAATTACACTGATATATTCAAGTGGCCTCTAGTGAGAAATTCACGAACTAGATAAAATATATCTGTCTCTTTCTGGCCAGCCGAAATCAAAACATTCAGTGAAGAGGGATAGGCATTGACCTCAATACATATATATTGGAGGTCAATGGGGATACGTAATGTTTTGTCTAGTTATATTTCGTCGTTGGTTTCAGCTGACAGTTTCAGTGTCGGTCGGTGATGTCGCTGCCTGAAGTGATACGGAGAAAAGTGTATGGTAATGGCAAGGCAAAGCTATTCAGAATGACTCTTTTTGTTGTTTGGAGATCAGCTGTGTGCTGTGTTTAGAACAAAAACAAAAATTATTTGTAAAAATTGGTTATGGTTTTTGATATTCCGATGTTAAAATCATTATGGTTCATTAAAGTTACATTTAGAGTAGTTTTTACGGTTATAAACATGTGCTGCTTGCTGCTAGTGACAGATTGTTAAAAGTTGTGATTCGTTTACTTAAGTCTGTGTTTTGGTTAGAAAATTTGATAAACATGAGTTCCCTGACTGATATGTGTTTCATGTGCTCAAACAGTTACAACTGCTGTTTAGTGAACGAGAACATTGTTAATCAAGTAGAGTATCTTCTGCCTGAAATTGTAAGTAAATTTGAATTTCTTGATGAAAAGGAATTCCATGTGCAGGGTAACAATGGGACAAGCCTAACAGCATCCACATATAGTCCGGGACATGAAAGATGACCTATGGAAAATATGTTAGCACAAATCACTGGTCTAATATTTGCGCTCCGTTTAAATCCACGCGAAATACAATTAATTTACTTTCCGCAAATCTAATATAACATATAACAGTTGCCCAAATAAATTTTAGAACTACGCGGCCTTTCTTATATTGGCAGTTGAGAGTTGTGCAATTTGTGTTCGTAATAGGTCCTGTCTTTTTTGCAGTCGGATCATAAGCGTGCACAAATGAATTAGAAGCACAAAGTTACTGTAATAATTATTTTTTAACGGCGTCTATGGAATATCAGGATATAAGCATTTCTTTCCCTTAACCCTCAGGTCAAGATTAGTGTCCCGCAATATACATATTTAATATTTATAAAAAAAAATAATTTCAATTATTTCGAAACCACAAAACCACATATACGTTAAATATTTTGAGATATACAAGTACAAAATCGTATAAAATACATTGAACGGTAGTATTTACTTCAAATTTTAGTCACCCTGACTAACTAATTACCATGACTACCATTTAGAAATACATTGAGGTGATTAAAAAACAAATGAATTTGTTACTTTAGTCAACGCTTAATCATCCATGTTTAAGAGTAAATACTACCGATCATTATGATTATTAGTATTCTGTGTTAGACAAAGACGTGTACTTTACTTTTAGAATAATTTTGGCCGGATCTGACCGAATTATAAGGTCAGTTCGTCCGGAACGATAGTTCTGGTTTTTAAGCCGGATTTAGTTGATCCGCCGAATATCCGCCCAATCCTTGATCTAAAGGATCTAATGTGTCCCTAGTCCAACTGTGCCCCTGATATTTTTTTTTGTGAAACTTATTTACGGAGGGTGTAAAGTAAAAAATCTGATGTGGCCAACACAAAACCTCCCGCTATTTAATTTTTACATACATACATACGTACATAAAATCACGCGATTCCCGCACTTAGGGGGTTAGCAAATACCCGGAAACAATAGTAACAATAAGAAAAGGGATAAGAGTAAGAGCTGAGCTGACTCACTACACTCTTTAACAACATTCTTCTTTCGCCTTGTCCACAATCATCATAGCATTCATACATAAAAACATATTAAAGTGACCGATTTTCGGTAGCGAATAACCCCATCCGGACCACAATAATAGTTACGCAACAATCTTCCTTCGCCACACTTTCCTATCCATTTTTATTAATTTAAATACATACTTACGTATTTACTAACGCTGCAAACTGTTCCATTGCATAAAACTATTGATTTATTTACTATTTTCTTTTTAAAATGTCACTATTATTAATTTGAAGTGATTCGTTTTTTGACAGTGACATTTACTGTAAGTTACATTCATTTGAAATATGAACTGTGTAAAAAAGGAATTGTGTTTATCTTAGGCTTCGTGACTAATAAAAAAAAATTATTTTTAAATTTATCTGCAAAATATATAGAAAAAGTATTAATGTATTCCTGTAGAAAATTCAATAATCTTTAATTTTCATAAGACATAAAATGCGAAAAAATGGCATTTAATGATATTTTTTGAAGAAAAACTATTATGAGCTTCAGGTAAAGTGTCATTTCCGGTTATCCGATTTACACCAAAATCTAATGGCTTCTTTTCATATTAGAATAGGATAGAAATACAAGGTTTCAGAATTTTCTGAATGATAGTATTTGAGTTAGAGCGAAGACAAAATCCCTACACATACACACACATACATACATACATACATACATACATACACACACACATACATACATACACACACACACACACATACACACATACAGACATCAGCGTGAAAATGTTAAAATTGGATTCTAGGGACCTTAAAACGTGGTCATTTACTAAAATCTCGATACGTGATTTTTAGCACGATCCCTATACCTCCCTTACCAAGGGTAGCGGGAGGTAAAAATTGCGTTACGAAAGTTGAAACACTCTGAGTGTGTTACACGAACGATAATGCTGGCGTCACGACTAGAGCTTTATAGTATGTGCGCACTTCCTCTTTCTCGTTCTCTCTCCAATAGTACAAATTGGGGAGTAAGTGTTTGTGACAGTGATGGTCAAAACGGTTTCGCTTTCGGATTCATTAAGACGTTTCACTTTAGCTGTGCGGTTTAAGCACACAAATTTTTAAATTTTTTTGATTGTTATAGAATAAAAATTAATGTTTCAGACTATCATCAAGTTGGGCGTACGACTGCGCATCTGTTGTAGTTGTGAATATAAACTCCAATCGTTTAATGAATTTAAACACGCCAGTTTGGAAAACAGTCTACGTTTAGAAGCTAGAATTAAGAAGGCACAATCCAATAGGGATAGCTCAGCACAAGTGTTAGGTGCTCATAAACCTCTGCTCAACACATATAGCCGTAACAAGAAAAATAAATGCACAACAGTAGAAACAAACAGTACCATTGTGGAAGATTTTTCGATAAAAGAAGAACCTTGTGAAGAGACTACTGATGAACATGAATATTATAATAATGTAGCGGAATGCGATTTAGAATGTATAACGAAAACAGAATGTGAAATCGATAATGATGAAATTTGTATGAAGAATATCCATATTAAAACAGAATATAACACAGAAAAAAAGGATGCAATACCGGGAACAAGCGATCAGCACTTTGAACAAATCTATATTAAAAACGAAGTCATAGAGAGTTCCACGGAAGTTGAGAATAATGCCGTAGCAATAACCGAAACCTCAACCAAAACAAAAGAAGACCCTATAAGTGATAATATTGTAAATAGTGAAGATAACCAAAATACTATATCGGAAAATGAAGAGAACCAAATCACTATAGACCATAACATGTCGGAAAGTGGAAATATTAGTTCAGTAAGTAAACATTTTATCTTTTAATTTATGGGATGAAAAGTTTGCGATCTCGTAATAAAGAGCAAGTACTTTATTTCTCAATATAATCTTCCCGAATTACAATAGACTTGTTTCAATAAAGTTTCTTTGTCTCGGTATTACTTCATATTTTTCAAGATTTTTAAAATACTTATTTAAAGAAGTTATATCTAATTAAGGTCATTAATTAACCATTTTTATTATTTTTTTCTTAAAGTTTAACCGGGTGTCTACTTGAAATTTCTTTTATGGGGGAATACAATGTTAATTTTATTTATTTAACTCCCATATTCTGTAGTTTTTAATTCAGCAAAAGATTTGTATTCACAACTATCCTCTAAAATTAATTAGTGCATTCAGTAAATAAAAAAATTAACATTGTGTTCTTTATACAAGATGTGCACTGAAAATAGGAACTTACGAATTCTACATGGGATTTGCGGCAATGGGGGTTTCCACCGTAATCAAAATAGTGAAAAATAACAGTATACTTCATTTCACGTAAGAAAATAGTGTTCGTTTAGATAGGGATATAAATTCTGCCCTTTTATT
Organism: Ophonus ardosiacus; assembly: GCA_943142095.1. Lineage (NCBI taxonomy): Eukaryota > Metazoa > Arthropoda > Insecta > Coleoptera > Carabidae > Ophonus > Ophonus ardosiacus. The sequence goes on along the minus strand of OW964836.1, from coordinate 13,061,651 downwards.
GGGCAGAATTCTAACATAGTTCACAAAAGCGAAAAAAAAAATATTTCTTGTCAACTGTCAATTATCAAATAAAATCGACAGATATTTAACCTTGTTTTGTTGTAAATTTTAATATTCAGGACTCTTACATTTTACAGATAAATAGATATTTACGCACCAAGTGAGCTAAGGTAATGTTTATTCATGATAAGAAAGTTTAGCTCACGAGCCCGTAAGGGCGAGGGCGAGTGAGTTAATTTCTTCAAGTGAATAAACATTCTTAGCTCACGTGGTTTGTACAATATTTTATTCAATTTTGACGAAATAGTAATAAAAACCATTATAATATTTAATTTTGACAAAACAAAAAACTAATCAGTTAGTAGACTGTGCATGATAATCGTCGATGATAGATGTCAAGTCATCTATTTAAAAAGCTTTATTGCCTGTCATTTGTGCCGTGAAAAATAATGAAAATGGCTGATAATGACTGATAAAATACTATGGTAAGTGTTAACTTCTTGCCTGATGTTATTTTAAATGCATTATTTGTTCCAGAGTGAATTAAAAAAAAAAATGGGAGAGTGATTTAAAAAAATTTAATTCAATTGTGAAAAAAGTGTTACTTATAATTGTTGCTATGGAGTTAAAAATGACAGTTTAAAACGTCAAAATTGAATAATAGTATATTGTATAACTAGTGCTGAAAGTTGGATATTTCACACGAACATGAAGTTTAATCACGTGAGTATGAAATACCCTTTCAGCACGTGTTGTACACGATATTTTTCCGACGACCACAAAAAAAAAACAATATAAAATTTTCATAAAAATATTAAAACATTATGTTTACATCATTGCTATAAGAATTCACCAACAATTATGTTTAAAGTCTAATAAATCAGGGTCCAGCCTTCTTAATCCGTGAATATTCAGCAAATTATTTGCAAGTGTCAAATTTTTACATACAAATTTTTCGGTTTGTTCGCTCAGTTATCGCAGCGTGTGATAAAATCATATCACACAGTTGCGGACGCATCTGATTGGCTAACGAGCTTTCATTTCACACAGCTTTGGAGTGATGTGCAATGACCAACTTTCGGTAATAGTTTAGCGTGTGAATTTATGTACTGTTCGTAGTGGTCGTCGGAAAAATATTTTTATTCAATTTTGACGTTTTAAACTGTCATTATTAACTCCATAGCAACAACTATAAGTAATACTTTTTTCACATGTGAATTAAAATAGTTATTATGTATTAATTAAGCGTAAGGAGGCTTTTATGGCTTGCGGCGGGATTTTGAGCCCGAGGCGTAAGCCGAGGGAAAAAAACACGTCAAAGGCCATAAAAGCAAGTTACGCTCGTGGTATATACAGAACTTTATGCACGGACGAAAATTTTCAAATTATGAATGTTAGAAAAGTTGTATCGAAAAGTATTTATTTTCGTACATCCAATATCTAGTGTTGCTATGAAAGCGGAGAACAACAGTTTATTGTTTGTTTATTAGTTAGGTCATTTGAGTTTTATTTTGTGTATCTCCGTGCTTTCCATATAAATATCACAAAATTAATTTTCATTTTTCATTAAAGAATATAAAACATTTCAATTTTTAATAAAAACTTTTCATTTTGCCTGTTTAAATTGTTTATATTGTAGGTTATAATTTGGTTTGACGTTTCAGTATAGCCCGGCGGGCTATAAAATGACGTTTATGTCAAAGAAATTCGTGTATAATTGTCAAATTATGATACGTCCATGCATAAAAATTTTAAAACCCTCTCACAAAATTTTAATTCACTCTGCAACAAATAATGCATTTAAAATAACATCAGATACGAAAATAACACTCACCATAAAATTTATTAGACATTATCAGCAATTTTCATTATTTTTCACGGCACAAATGACAGACAATAAAGCATTTTAAATACATGACTTGACGTCTATCAGCGACGATTATCATGCTCAGCCGACTAACTGATCAGTTTTTTATTTTGTCAAAATTAAATATTATAATGGCTTTTATTAGTATTTCGTCAAAATTGAATAAAATATTGTACAAAGCACGTGAGCTAAGAATATTTATTCACTCGAAGAAATTAACTCACTCGCCCTTACGGGATCGTGAGCTAAACTTTATTCTCATGAATAAACATTACCGTAGCTCACTTGGTGTTAAATATGTATTATTGTTGACAAAGTTTTGTTTCATGAATTTAAATTATTTATTTAATGCATGTAAAAACGGTCGGCTCTCAAGCGCCATATGCTATTTTCTTCTTACGGGCTCGTGAGCTAAACTTTCCTCTCATGAATAAACATTACCGTAGGTCACTTGGTGTGTAAATATGCATTATTATTGACAAAGTTTTGTTTCATGAATTTAAATTATTTATTTAATGCATGTAAAAACGGTCGGCCCTCAAGCGCCATATGCTATTTTCTTCTTACGGGCTCGTGAGCTAAACTTTATTCTCATGAATAAACATTACCTTAGCTCACTTGGTGTGTAAATATGTATTATTGTTGACAAAGTTTTGTTTCATGAATTTAAATTATTTATTTAATGCATGTAAAAACGGTCGGCCCTCAAGCGCCATATGCTATTTTCTTCTTTCGGGCTCGTGAGCTAAACTTTCTTCCAATGAATAAACATTAGCTTAGCTCACTTGGTGTGTATTATGTATTATTATTGACAAAGTTTTGTTTCATGAATTTAAATTATTTATTTAATGCATGTAAAAACGGTCGGCTCTCAAGCGCCATATGCTATTTTCTTAAGTGAAATGAAGTATATTACACTAAAATATATTATAATACATTTATGAAAACACTAACTAAATGGTTATATGTTTCCATTTTCTTTTCAAAACATGAAAACATTATATTCCGTTTGAAACACTGCCAAACCGTGACGTGTTAGCCCGGATCAGTTTTACAGTTTAGATTTTATCCTCGATTTTATCGGTTAAGTAGGTCAACATGAGAGTAGTTTACAATAATCCACATACGTCAAATAAATTTTAAATTACATTTGTTTGAAACTTATTCCTTTCACAATTATCTATTTTATACAGAGTGTTATGTAAGTAAGCGTCCAACGCTGGCAATAATTTTTGTTTTTCCTGCTTTCTATAAAAACTGGAATCCCTTAAAACTTAAAAAATAAAAATCAATGTGTGATTGCCAAAACTGACATATAAGATCATTGGCGTCGCGGCAGATAATAGGTATTTGAGACTTTCACAATGAAAAACTGCATGTATATCATTAATGTAAGTGGACTTTTGATATTCAATAAACCGAATATAAATTGTACATCAATGCAAAAACCGTTCACGTTGATTTTTATATTTTTATAAAATTTTGAACCGTGATATAATTGGTCAGTTTGACGGGGTTCCAGTTCTTAAGCCTCATCTACACGTTGGCCGAGGTTAGGCGAATGAAAGCCAACGCCGAGTTTACACCAACGTGTGGAAAGGCTTTTTGTCTAACTTTGTAGCGACTCGAATTGGCCACTCGCCATTTGCCGACGCTCGCCTCAGTCGGTTTTTGGTGCACGAGTCAAAGGAACGAGTAACGTCTGACACTGGCCTAATGGTCTGGGCCAAATACTTGCCAACGTGTGGACGCAAAATACTTGCGCCGACTCGCCTTGCTTTGCCTCGCCTGTATTTGTTTATATTGGTTTATTGGCGTTAGTTGGCCCAACGTGTAGATGAGGCATTATAGAAAGCATATAAAACAAAAATTAGTTCTGCCATCAGTGAAACGTTGTACACTTACTTACATAACATTCTGTATACAAAAAACTTCGCTGTCTTGTCATTTATGTATTGCATTTATGTATTAATTATTATTAATATTAAATTAGTTCTATATGTAGTATGTTCAATAAAACTGTAATAGAGCAGTACAATTTCAATAGCTCCATCTATTAAGCGTTATGCCTCATCTACACGTTGACCGAGGTTAGGCGAATGAAAGCCAACGCCGAGTTTACACCAACGTGTGGAAAGGCTTTTTGTATAACTTTGTAGCGACTCGCATTGGCCACTCGCCATTTACCGACGCTCGCCTCCGAGTCGGTTTTTGGTGCACGAGTCAAAGGAACGAGAACCGTCTGACATTGGCCTAATGGTCTGGGTGAAATACTTGCCAACGTATGGACGGAAAATACTTGCACCGACTCGCCTTGCTTTGCCTTGCCTATATTTGTTTATATTGGTTTATTGGCGTTAGTTGGCCCAACGTGTAGATGAGGCTTTAGCGCAGACATGCCTGGCCCACACGTATTGTCGTAGTGGTAAAAACTGGCCGTTTGTGAGCTACGAAAAATATGTACTGTTTTCAATATTTTTTTTTTCAAAAAACCTTTTATAATGAAAATGTTTTATTCATTCCATTATTGACAAGTAGTGGACCCCCCCACTGCCTTTCTTCTAACTTTTAGAGGAAATCTAAAAGTATTAAAAGTTGTTTAAAATTAAATTTATATCAAATCTGTTTAAATTCGATACAATGGGGTCTTCCACTGCAATTTTTTTTTTTAAATATAAATATGAAATTTTAAGGTGCTCTTCATTTTATATATGAGAGAGATACATTTTTTTGAAATGTATTAATAGTTATTTATTATACATATGGCTTAAATGAATGTTTAATGAGCGGTATGTTTAAGCGCGCGAGCGTCTTAATCCCGCGAGTTAAACATTCATTTTAACCGCGAATGTAATGCAACTGTTTATTCAGTTTTGCCCCAATAAATTTCTCCGATTTGAGTGTAAGATTTTTATAAATGAAATCAGAACCTTGAAATGCCGCTAATTGCGTACGGTTTTTTTATGGGTTGCCAAAGTAATCTGTTGTTACCTTGGGTTGAATTGTTTGTAATAAACTTCGCAGAATAGGGTAGTTGCGAAAAAAATAAATGTTATTTTTGTCTATTAATTATGATATATAAATTAATTCTAAACATATGTAAAAATTGTTAGAAAATAGAAAAATTTTCATTCAAAATTTCCATAAAGTTCGCGGTGGAATTCTTGTGACGTAGATTATTAATAATTATATAGTTCGACCAAGCATGTATGAATCATACGAGCTTGTTGTAATCCTACGACAAAGCGAAGAAGTTGAATTATGTTTAAGGTTCATTTTTACAATCTCTAGTCAAAATTTAACTGACAGTTAAATAAACAAAATTGAATCGAATTAATGACAGCAATGATAATTCTGTCATTTGACAGTTCATTTCGTTTCAATTTTGTTTATTTAACTGACAGTTAAAATCTTAACTGGAGATTGTAAAATTCTCCCTTAATTGTATCATACAAATATTTACACTAAAGTAAAAATAACAGCAAATAGAAACAAAAGTATTATTTAACAGTACGTATATTTTATAATTATTTATTTGAATATCAGATATTTTCGAGATGTTTAATTCTTATATAAACTTCAGAATTTTGCCACCAGGTGGCCACGAGTTCATTTTCTTCGCCAATAACAAATATACCCTAGTCCGTATACTCCAGGCAGTGTACATAAATGTCATTTTTATTGACATTTAACCTATGGTTTACGTATAGGACGACTGATTCGTGTTAAAATCATATTTTTCTTTTCTATATCAGCAAAATTAAGACATGGTAATGAAACTAATGAATTTGTGTGAAAATGAATAATTTCTTTTGAAATAGTACTTCTCTCAAAAATATAAATCTTTTCATATAAAAATGGTAGTCAACTACTGTATTGTGTACAGAGTGTGCTACCGAGAGTGTACCGCTAGGGCAAGAAAGACTGATCGGTATTAATAACGTCATACACGGGAGAATATGAAATAAGAGTTTTGTTTTTTTAAATTGTATTTAAAAAAATATACCTACAGTTGCCAGACGTAAATCATGTATTAAAGTGAATAACTTGAACAATTGTTTCAGAAAAAAATAAATAAATTGTAAAATGTGCAACTATCCTATTAGAAAACATAACACCAACAAAACTTGAAGCGGGTAATGAATTCGGACGGGAGCTACTAGATATGCCATCACGTACACTTCAAAATCTTGATATGGCGCGTAAACTACTCGACTAATAAAATTAAAAAATAAAATAGAACATCAAGCAAAAATAATTTGTAGCAAGAGAACAAAAAATTATCGCTTGGTACAAAAATTATCAAAACCTAAATCTAAAAATGTAATAAAAGACCTAAAAACAGGGGCTATGAAAATTTGGGCGTATTTGGGAATGGGAAAAAAAAACATGGAACACAAACAATGGTATTTATGGAAACTGGAAATTACACTTAAGCTTTTGTATTTCTTCTGATCATCTGCGATCTGTCAAACTGAAAATGATTTAGAAGAAATCATTTCACGACTTCCGAAAATTGATTTAAAATTTCGCGCAATAGGGTAGTTCGCATTTTCCAATTTTTTCTGAAAGAATTGTACAAGTTATTCACTTTAATACATATTTTATGTCTGGCAACTGTATATTTTTCAAAATATGATTTTTTTTTTTTAATTCTTATTTCAAATTTTCCCGTGGTGACGTGTTTTATTAATACCAATCACAGTCATTCTTGCCCTAGCGGTACACTTTCGGTTGTACGCTGTGTACACATTACAATAATTTTTATCTGAAACGATTTATATGTTTGAGAGAAGCACTATTTCAAAAGAAATTATTCGTTTTCACACAAATTCATTAGTTGCATTACCTTGTTTTAAATCTGCTGATATAGAAAAGAGAAATAAAATATGATTTTAGCACGTAAAACATAGGTGATATGCCACTAAAAATATAATGTATATTCCCTGGAGTATGTAGCCACCTGGTGACAAAATTATGAAGTCTATATAAGAATTAAGCATCTTGAAAATATCTGGTATACAAGTAAATAATTATAAAATATACGTAATGTTAAATAATACTTTTGTATCTGTTATTTTACTGTAAATATTTGTATGATACAATTAAAAGAACATAATTCAACTTTTCTCGTGGTATTATAACCTCGCATGAGTCATACAAACCTGGTCGAACTATATAATTGTTAATAGTCCACGTCACAAGAATTCCACCGCGAACTTTATTTATGGAAATTATGAATGAAAAGTTTTATATTTTCTAATAATTTTTACATTAATATGTTTATATTTCAAAAAATAACATTTATTTTTTTTCACAACTACCCTATTGCGACCAACGGATGAATAATAGAGCTACTTTTAAAAATTTAGGCGCAACTAAAGATGAACTATATTTTCATTGTAATGGACAAAAGATTTTTGCGATTTATGACGCGCCGCATTTAATAAAAAGTATCCGAAACACACTTATAAATCACAATATGCAGGTAGAAGGGGCGATTGTTTCGTGGAGTTATATAACAAAACTTGATATCGACCAACAAAGTAGTGTAGCAATATCAATTTGCAGAATTATATATCAGCCATATAATTCCAAATGATTTCCAAAAAATGAAAGTGAAAGTAGCCTACAAATATTTATTAACCGTGTTTCCGCAGCTATGAAAACTCTTGTTGCTACGAAAATCTAACTAGTAAAACAGCGTCCAATACAGCCACCTTCATAAAGCAAATGAATGATATATTTGATGCTTGAATAGTACGTGTTAATGATATAAATTCAGATGCGTGTGAACTATCATAAAAACAACAAAGAAAACAAAAAAAATATTGCTTTGACGGTTTAATTCAGACAATTTAATGCGGTGTTAAATCTATAGACGGATCATGATACTGAAGGTTTCTTATCTCAACATCACGTCTGAATCAAGATCCGATCGAAAATTTATTCTGTTGTTAGACGCAGATGTGGTTCCAACAGCAATCAAATAAAAAACAATTTAGAACAGCCTTACAACAAAATATATTTGTAAGACTAATGTCTATTCCGGGCAGTCCAAATTGTGAAAATGTTGAGGATGAAGCAATTATTAATTGGAATAATACTACCTTTTTTTCTTCAGGGGAAATTGACATAAAAATGTGAAAAAAACAAAACCAACAAGTAACCAAGGTAACATGAAAAGTACGTAAATGTTACCTTTTTTATGTATATAATTTTCTAGACATGTTTTTCGCCAATCAACATTCCGAATTTCCCTAGTTTTACATGTCTATCACAGCGATGATAAAAAACAAAGAAATTATCACCTTATTTATATTCGTTACTAAGGTATTTTTACAACATTGACAGATAATTTAAAAAAAAAATTCATTATATTCTCTCATTAAATATAAGCTCGTGATATGATTAATAATCGAAGATATTGCTCGTGAAACCGAATCAGCAAATTTCACTCTTCCTTCGGACTCGTGAAATCTGCAACTCGGTTTCACTCGAAAATATCATCGATGATAATCATATCACTTGTTATATTACGTATGACAATATATGTATGCCCGGCAATAACTTGGACGGCGAACATGCATCGTCTCAGGAAAACTCTCCTTTTGCCAGAAGAAAAAACGGTCCCAAAAACTGGCAGAGAAGTGATCTGTATATAACTCAGAGACACTTTATCGGTAGCGAAATACTGCAATTATTCTTGATGATTCGGAAAACAATATACCAAAACTTGGCGCAGCACATGGGGATAGGGTACAGTTACGAACCGATTTTAATGACAGGAACATTGAAACAATGTGCAAAAATTATCTTATGTCTATGCCTAGTATATCTGCAGCAGAACAAAAAGTAACTGCTACCTCTTCTTTTTCAATAGAATAGTGTGCAATAAATTATTTTTTCTACGACCCCATGAAAAGTTGACATTTGTGCTCTATTTTGTCATCGTAAAGTTGATGGTTACTAAGGAACGAGCAAAAAAAATACTTTACCGCGCGTTTCCCATAGCAACGCGCGGTAAAGTGCTCAATTTGCTCGCTTAGACAAATACATATTTTTGCTGAAATCTTAATTTATTAAAATAATACTTACGAAATCTAAAATATAGGTTAGGTTAATTTCACAATGATATGTTACAAGTCAAATTTTGAAATTTTGCATCAAAAAACTAGAACAATATTTTTAAATGTTTTACAAAGTAGTATATGAAAACACTAACGTAATTAAAAATATTAAACAATCTACATTAACATGAAATAAATAATTAAAATATAATACTTGGAAATTACAACAATAAAAATATCTCCAAAAGTATGAAATCAGAAAAGATATTAATAATATTCATAGCCATTTTTTTTCGTATTTTTTCGTATTTTTTCGTGCTGCAAAATTTGTCTTGTGGCATATGATAATATATAGAATAATATTCAGAATTTACCATAGAATTCAAAAATGTTCAAATATACAGAGTTTTCCATTTAAAATAAGGAAGTTGATGCCATTTCGGGTTAAACCGGAAGTGATTTATGTTCATCTAACTAAATGTAAATTTAAACTTAAAATATGTGGCATCATTTTTATGTTTAAATACTAAACATGTTAATTCCCGTTTAACCCGAAGTGACATCAACTTTCTTAATTTGAATAGAACAGCTCATATTTTTACATTTTTGAATTCTATGTTAAATTCTGAAATTATGATATGTCAAATTTTGGAACAAAAAATGACGAGCATCTCTAGCATTTTTTCTACATTACCCATAAATTAATAAAATATCCACTTTTTCACTACTAGAAATATTATAGTTACGCATTATAATTGTTTCATAAATAAACAATTTCAACAAAAATACAGAAGCTGTCAGTTTCCAAGTTATACGATTGAATTGTTTTAAATATAGGCCACAGTCAACTTTTATTTTAATTTGTTTTTTTTTTTCATTCAAATTTGACTTGTGGCACATCATTGTATTAAAAAATGAAGACTGTTATATATATTAGAGTTAAAAGGACTGCCTCGCTATCTGCAGACACCCGGTATAATAAAGAATAATCTAGTGTAATAAATCTCGCTAATTTTAATTTTTGTAATTGACAGATAAATGCACGATGCCAGTGTCAAAAATCAACAGTTTTAATAACATTACTGAAAGCTTTTTCTGGGATTTAATTATTACTTATTATATTATTAGGGCTAGTTTTATAAAGAAATTTAATCTTTAATATTTACTTCCACAGTAAATTTAATGAAATGAAAAAATGCAAAGCGGAAAATCTGTCGTGTCTATTTTATATACAAAAAAATCGTTGTCTTGTAATTTATTAATATTAAATTAATTCTGTATGTATGTTAGTTCAAAAAATTTGTAATAATTGATGTAATGTTCCATCTATTGAGCTTTAGCGCAGACATGCCGGGCTCACACGTATTGTCGTGGCGGTAAAAATTGGTCGTTTAAACGAGCTACGAAAAATACTGTTTTCAATAATTTTTTTTTAACAGAAAACCTGTTTTAATAAAAATGTTTTATTTATTGTAATACATATAACTTTTCATGAAAAATGACATAAAAAAATTTAAAATAGAGGAACTCCCATTGGCTCTCTTCAACTTTTAGAGTAAAACTACATGAATTAAAAGTTGTTTAAAATTAAATTTACATCACAACTGTTTAAATTCGGTACAGTGGGGTATTCCACTGCATTTTTACCTTCCGCTACCTTTGCTAAGGGAGGTATAGGGATCGAGCTTTTAGTAAATGGCCACGTTTTAAGGTCCCTAAAATCCAATTTTAACATTTTCAGGTGTGTGTGTGTGTGTGTGTGTGTGTGTTTGTGTGTGTGTGTGTGTGTTTGTGTGTGTGTATGTGTGTGTGTTTGTGTGTGTGTATGTGTGTGTGTGTTGTGTGTATTGTGTGTGTTGTGTGTATTGTGTGTGTTGTGTGTGTATGTGTATGTGTGTGTGTGTGTGTGTGTGTGTGTATTCTCTTAACGATCTAACTGAAATATCAGTTTTATATAAAATTTTTAAACCTTGTATTTCGACTCTATTTTAATATAGAAAGAAACGATTAGATTTTGGTATAAATTGGATACCCGGAAATGGCACTTACTTGTAGCTCAAAATCGAGCTCAAAATAGTTTTTCTTCGAAAATACCATTAAATGTAATTTTTTCATTATTTATGTTTATGTATTTTAAAAATTAAAGATTAGTAAATTTTCCAGAGGTATGCATTCATACCTTATGTATTTCATACATAAATTTATAAAATAATCAATTTTATAAATCCCGGAGCCTGTGTTTTAAAGATAAACAATTTCTTAGTTACACAGTTCAGAATTCAAATATACGTAAATGACATAAATGTCACTGTCAAAAAACATTTCAAATTAATAATGATAACGTTTTAAAAAGAAAATAATAAATAAGACAGACTTTATAGTTATATTATACGAATGCAGAGGAACATACTATAGTTTCCAGCATTAATAAAAATGTAGGTATGTATTTAAATTTAGTAAAAGTTAAATGGCGGGAGGTGTTGTGCTGGCCACATCAGATTTTTTTTCTAAAAGTACTGCTTTTTGAAATATAAATATGAAATTTTAAGGTGCTCTTCATTTTATTTGAGCGAAATATGATTTTTTGAAATTTATTAAAATATTTTAATTTCCTCGGAATGACGTGATTTTTTCTGAGGATAGATCAAAGTGCTGCCTACTGCTGAAATATATAGAAACTTTATCGCCTTTGACAGTACAAATTATGAAAATCTTATTCTTATCTTATGTTATTAATGTTTGATGCTCATATTATTTATATTAATCGTTTATTGTTTTATTTTCACGTGTATTCAAAAGGTAATATCACAAAACAAGCAAAATCACACACAACATGAACATGAATATGAACATTTTTTCAATTTTCTCTTTTTTTATAGAGTAATCTATTATATTAAAAGAGTTTTAGTTGTAAATTTTACTATAGTGGAATACCCCATCAGCAAACCTGCAGAATAAAATAATTCAGAATAGTATATCGGAAGACAAGTATTACAATTGGAAATTGTAGTACGTGTTTTTCTATTTCGCATTAATTTATTTTTATTTCAAATTATTATTAAAAGTAATGTAAAACTAGTGGTTATACAGGTAGTTGGGTTTTCATTGTTAATTTTATATCTGCTGAAATATTAAAGATGCATACAAAGAAATGTTAAATGTAAGAGTTGTCTAATACAATCTAAACCATAATTTAGCATAAACAATTTTGTTCCATGGCCTATTATTACGTTAATGGCCATGTATTTTTGTGTGAATCATCAAAATGGGCCAAATCTATTTATTCAGTTTTTATTGACTAAATTGTCTCAAAACAAACCGAATTAAACAAAAAATGCCTAATTGTTTTTTAAACGAAATTAACATAAACAATTAGCGGTCCCTAGGGCTTGGCGCTCCAATGTGGTGGTCCCACTTACATGTTTATGCAGGTTTGTGCCGATTCATGCAGCGTGGGATTTAGAGAAGCCATAATAGAAGAGAAGATTTTAGACCGACAACAACCCGATCCATCGAGCAGAAAAAGAAGAATGAACACACACTCTTTTCAGAAGAAAGAAGGCGCTGCACATAAAGTTAGAAAATATTGCAGAGGGTGTTACGAGAAGAAAGTGAAAGGATTGATATCGAAAAACAACGTACGCAAAGTTGTGACATACTGCCAACATTGCGATGGGCAACCACATTTTTGCATAGATTGTTTTGCTGATGTTCATATCTAAAAAATATTTTGTTCCGTACAAATACAGGGTGAGTCTGGGAAGAAGCCCCCCCCTCCATCTTTTTTATTGTAAGTAATAGAAAAAAATGTCTCATATAAAAGCTTTATTATTTTAAATATACTATTTGATGGCAGATGTAGATATTTTTTATAAAGTTAGATTTACTAGATACGCCTATCAACTTTTATTTTTCAAATGGCAACCTATAATCATTTTTCTAAAATAGAAACCGTATTTTTTTCTCTTTTTAACGATGTGTTAGTTTTTATTAATGTATTGGAATTTTCAAGTATCAAGAGATGGTGTTGATCGCATCAATGCGAAATCTTGACAATAGGTGCGTTCAATAGAGTTAGCAAGCTAGCGCTAGCGAAGTAGCAAAATAAAGTTAGCAAAACGTTTACTGAACGGCAACTTTGGCGCGAATATGAATATTTGACGTTTGTTCTTTTGTGGTTGTGTTGTCCAGATAATGTAATGCTACGTTGAATGGCCCTCTGTGCTTTATTTTTAAAATGGATGTTCATTATCCTTCTCATTTTCTATTAATTCTCCATCAAAACATTTTACAACAAATTTATATTTACTTCAACATAACCACAAATGTCAAAACATACCTGCTGTGATGCCAATATAATTGTTATTTTCCGACCTTTAGCTACCGTCTTCATTTAAAACGTGATTTAAAAACTTATTTTTTATTCCATTTTAAATTTGGCGTCCTAGCAGCACTTAGCAGATCAAGCTAGCAAAGTAATCGGCGCTAACATTTCTCGCTAGCAAAGCATTAAATATGACGTCACTTATAACGTCATATACAAATCGCTAGCGTAGCAAGCTGGTTTGCTAACTTCATTGAACGCACCTACTGGTACACTTTTTGTTTACCTTCGTACGCGTAGCATTGCTGTCAATGTGTTTCATTAGTTTTTGATCAGTTTTCTCTTTTATTAGTATTTTTTTATTTATAATTCAAGTAAAATATAGTTTTTGTAGTCTTATAGTTGTAGTTTAGTGTTTGTTTAATAATTTATTTAGAATGTAGTGCTAAACTGTAGTGTGTAGGTTAGTTTAATAAAATATTTTTTCCTTACTAATAATAGTTTATATATATTATAATTAGTTATAATTAGCAAATAGAAACCCTATTAAATTAGAATTAGTTCTTTTAGTTTACTTAGTGTATTTATTATTTCAGTTAATCTTGTATTTTTCTTTACTTTTTCTCGAATTCTTCTTTTATTATTCTTAACATGGATAAGTTCATTTCTGTAGATTTGGATTCGCTATGTAAATTTCCATGTTGTACAGTATCTTCGAGGAATATGATAGAAGGCCAACAAATAAAAAATAACGGAAATATAATTTTATGTGGTACTGTATCGAGTAATTACAATAAAGTTGAAATATACGCTTTGTGTCTTCAAACAAGTGCCCTTAGTTAACCAGTCACCCACCACGTATAATAACTGGTATCATAAAACAGAATACTTTATTGCCTTTTTAGGCAAAAAATTCCATGGTGTCAAATATTGAAGCTGGTGCTGTTAATATAAATTAACATTGAACTGAATTAAACATTCACAATATGCTTTTAAATTCAATACTTACTAACCTAGAAAACCATATAATACACTTTTGTGTTACATATAATAATATTTTTGCACAAAAATCAGTAAAAAATAATATAAACATAATAATTAAACATGTCTTATCCATATAACTCTAGTGTAAAGCAAGCAAATGTGTACCATTGTTGTAGTTCTGCCATTCGCCGCTAGTTAGCGTTTTCTTATTTCAAAATCCCAATATGAAAAAATTCGATAAAAATAAAAAAATTGAGAAATATTAGAAATAAACACTGAGAAGGTTGAAAAGAGAAAAAATAGCAGTTTCTATTTTAGTAAAATAATTATAGGTTGCCATTTGAAAAATAAAAGTTGATAGTAGTATCTTGTAAACCTGACGTTATAAAAAATATCTACATCTGCCATTAAATTGTATATTTAAAATAATAAAACATTTATATGAGCTATTTTTTCTATTACTTATAATAAAAAATATATACACATAGAAAAGGCCTTTACGATCAAGGAGAATTTTAAATATACGAAGAATGAAATTATGAAAAATTCAATGATACCGCGGGGACTTGAACCCCGATCCTCCACTTATCTAGTGTGGAGGCCCGGGGTTCGATTCCCCGCAGTACAATGATTTTGTCATAATTTCTTTCTTCGTATATTTAAAATTCTCCTTAATCGCAAAGGACTTTTCTATGTGTATAAACTTCAGGTACGAGCACAAATAATGAGCCTGTTTCACATTTTTCAAAAACTAATTTAAATGACAGTTTATCCAATAATTTTCTTAGTAATAATTTTTATTGTAATAATTTGTTGTTATTTGTGAAAAAAATTAAATAAAAAGATTGGCGTAAATGAATAATAAATGGCTAATTCAAATAAGTGGTGTTAAAGAGTGGTGGTAAAATAAAATTAAAAAACTGAATTTACTATATAAATTGATAATATATTTTACTTTAAAGTTCTGGTCGTGATTCTTACATTGAATCTGCTATAGGATATGTAGATCTATGTCGAGAAAACAATATCTGTATAATCAGATGTAAAGTTTGGCCTGAACATAAAGTGAAGCAACAAAAATATACTGTTATCTTAAAGGTGGATGAATTGCAATGATCACAAACATGAAGACACGATTTTTCTGACAAATTATCAGCTCTTTGACCTACTGCTTCTAGCCACTATTTTCTTTTCTTCGCACCTTTTGGCAAATTTATAAACTCTATAGTAGGTTTGTTCCTAACAGTATTTTTGTAAGAAGACAATACAATATCGTAAATTACTCATTTTATTTTGAACTTTTTATTACCTACATATTATACAACTTGAACCAATCGTAAAAATTTGACACTTGTTTGACAACTTTGACAATACACTTGACACCATATACAAATTTTTTACATTATAAATCGACCAATTAGAACCGCTGAAGATGTATGTACTCTGACGTCACATTCTGTTTCAGATAACGTGACTTATTCAAAATATTATCCAAATTTAAAAAATTAATTGTAAAATTTCTAAAGGATATTTTGTGATATTTTCAAACTTGAGGCTTTTTAAAGAACAATATCTTTTAAAATTTAATTACTTAGAAGTCATATAAAAATTCTTGCAACAGCCCTATTATCATTATATTAAAAAAGTTAAGGGGGGAGGGTTGCGTCTTTCCAGACTCACCTGTATATGAATTACATATGCATAACTGTTTTATTGTCATAGACTTCTGTACTGTTATTGCAAAGAATAAACGTTTTATTATCCTTTACATGATTTTCAACTTTGTGGGCTTTTCAGGTTAAGTAATTTTTTTTTTTTTAAATTAAGGAGGCCTCATTTTTGTGATAACTGCAGCGGTCACATCATATATTTAAACTGGAGAATATGTGTCATATCGGTCCATATGACTGCTCCGGCCTACACGGTATGATTTACGTCGATCCCTACGGACTGCTGTGGCCACTAACGTGTTAATTTTCCGGAAAAATATACTTTGATTTTTATATGGAACATCTGTATTTTTTCACGGAATCAATTTCTCTTTACAATGATGTATAACAAGTAGGGGGTTGCCTTTACTAAAGCAAATAACACTAGGCTGTGATATTTATTTACTTTTATGTGGACGAGAAGAATGAAGTATGTTTGTACAGGAGTGTGTAGCGAAAGATGATTTTTGTGTAACTATTATTGTGGTCCGGATGCGGTTATTCGCTACCGAAAATCGGTCACTTTAATATGTTATTATGTATGAATACGATTATGAATGTGGCTGTGGTGAAAGAAGTATGCATGGATAGGAATGTGTTGCGAAGGATGATTGTTTCGTAATTATTGTGGTGTAAAGATAAATGGTTAGTAAGAATGTTTTGTGAGAATGGAGAGACAGCTGAACTTTTATGTGGACGAGAAGAATGAAGTATGTTTGTACAGGAGTGTGTAGCGAAAGATGATTTTTTTGTAACTATTATTGTGTTCCGGATGCGGTTATTCGCTACCGAAAATCGGTCACTTTAATATGTTATTATGTATGAATAAGTTTATGAATGTGGCTGTGGTGAAAGAAGTATGCATGGATAGGAATGTGTAGCGAAAGATGATAGTTGCGTAACTATTATTGTGGTCCGGATGCGGTTATTCGCTACCGAAAATCGGTCACAATAATATGTTCTTGAATGAATGTTATGATGATTTTGGGCACGGCGGAAGAAGAATGTTTTTAAAGAGTTAAGTGATTCTGTGGAGCTCTTGCTTTCATCCCTTTTCTTATTATTTTCGGGTTTTTGCTAACCCACTAAGTGGGAAACGCGTGATTTTATGTATGTATGTATGTATGTACACCTGTACATCGAAAAATGAGACGTAGGCGTATAACATGGGAAATCAGTTTTTCTTTGCGCAAACGTTACCTAATTATTTTATGCAAAAATACTTCAAATAAAAGTTAGAGATTTAAATTCTGTATGTAAGTCTTGTAAAAGGATTATTCTAGCTCTTCATACAAACGAAAAAAATTTGATGTGGTCAACACAAAACCTCCCGCTATTTAATTTTTATTAATTTAAATACATACCTACGTATTTACTAATGCTGCAAACTATATTATGTTCCATTGCATATAACTATTGCTTTATTTACGATTTTCTTTCTTATTTAATATGTCACTATTATTAATTTGAAGTGATTAATTTTTTGACAATGACGTTTACCTGTCGGATACATTCATTTGAAAAATAAACTGTGTAACAAAGGAATTTTGTTTATCTTAGGCTTCGGGATTAAAAAAAGAAAAATGATTTTTAAATTTATCTGTAAAATATATAGAAAAAGTATTAATGTATACCTGTGCAAAATTCAATAATCTATAATTTTCCAATGACGTAAATTGCGAAAAAATGGCATTTAATGGTATTTTTTGAAGAAAACCCATTATGAGCTTCAAGTAAAGTGCTATTTCCGTTTATCCGATTTACACCAAAATCTAATGGCTTCTTTTCGTATTAGAATAGGGTAGAAATACAAGGTGAATTAGAACTAAAACACTTTTTGTGTTTTATGTTAATTTACTATCATGGGGTCCCGTGGCCTTGTGCCTGAGTGTCTGGTCGCGAACCTGGGGAAGCCGGGTTCGATCCCGACAGACGCCAAATATTTCAAATTTTAAATGGCACAAAAGTGTCCCCTGTGGTGCACTCTCCACACCAACTATGAGTGCCCGTGAGATGACGCCTGGTAAGCGCCCACACGGTAAAATATATCGTCATCATTACCGATATCTACATGTGTTGTAGATACTGGCACACCCAGAAATGGGTAATATGCCGTGATGATATGTTTATATATATATATATATATATATATATATATATATATATATATATATATATACAGGGTTTTCTTTCAAATTTACCTTTAGGCTCTCTAAAACATTTGGCCTTTATGATTATTTTTTAATTTTTCAAATGACAAAATGGCGATCAATCAAAAATTTCAATACATGATTTTTTTATAACAACTCCATCGATTTTCTAAAGCAAAACATTTATAAAATGCTTAAACTTTCTACTACAATATTTGTCATACTTGACTTACAGAAGTGCAGTGTGTTCAAAAATAATCCTAACTTGGAGTAGGCTGTGAACAAAAAAACGTATATCAATTTGAAATGTCAATTTGACACGAGATTGTAAAAAATGTTATCTAAAGAAATATTCTTATATTCTTATTTTAGAATAAGAAATAAATTAGAAAACGGTGAATGGCAATAATCTGTATCCTCCTTTATTATTATTTCTCCTTAAACTTACATTTCGCGATCAATTGATTGATTTTTGAATTGAATAATGATTTTTTTCTGAACACACTGCACGTATGTAAGTCAATTAAATGAATAAAAACTTTTTTTGGATAGATTGAAAAATGTTTAGGACAAATATTGTAGTAGATAGTTAAGGATTTTATAAATGTTTTACTTTCGAAAATCGATGGAGTGGTTATCAAAAAATTATGTATTGAAATTTTTGATCGATCGCCATTTTGTCATTTGAAATAATAAAAAATAAATATAAATGCCAAATGTTTTAGACAGCCCAAAGGTAATTTCGAAATAATTTTTTTTTCAATAGTCCTTAAAATAATGGAGTTATGACGATTTTTCGAAAAACAAAAAAACTCCAATAACTACGAACCGGGGCACCAAATCAAAAATTGGAACTAAGAAAAGTTGTTTGTTTTAATGAGTTCTAATTACCATTTTCGGGTGTAACGACTTAGTATTAACACTCTGTATATACAGGGTGTCTCTTAAATAGGGGGACATGGCTTAACCACAGATTCCTGAGGCTAAAATAAGACGATTTAACCAAACTTGCTTCTACCGGAAAGTGTACCATTTAGCCAGAAATCTGCTTCAAAGTTCTTCGAAAAAAAATTAATTTTGCTTATAATAATCGGACGCTTTATTCGATTTGGATGAAATTTGGTATGGCAGTTTATATGGTTATAAGTCATCTTTTAAGGTGATACTTGTTCTTACAAGTGAACCACTAGTGTATGAAACTTAGGTCTCCCAACATTAATTGGACCGTAACTTTTTAATGGCAATGCCGAAAATGTGAAATTATTTTTCTTCAGAAAGATACATTCAATAGTAAACTTTTTCCTCTCTGTGTAATTTGTGATATCTGTTACGGTTCACACAGAAAAAAATAAAATCTGAGTGTCTGCATTGCTAAAATTTTTAAAATAAATTTAATCTAGCAGTCTATCCAAATGTCAAACAAGTAATTTTTAATGACAGTAACGAGTTGTCAATCTTCACAACTTGTTTAGGAGTAAGCTAAGATATGTAATCGTCTTATTTATATTAATGGTAGTAAAATACTATTAGGCCGAACACACGAATGTTACTTATTTTAGAATATTGCGAAGAAAATTTTTGACAATCCGTAAAACAATTGTTACTGTCATCAAAAATTACTTGTTTGACATTTGGATAGACTGCTAGATTAAATTTATTTTAAAAATTTAGCAGTGCAGACACTCAGATTTTATTTTTTTCTGTGTGAACCGTAACAGATATCACAAATTACACAGAGAGACAAAAGTTTACTATTGAATGTATCTTTCTAAAGAAAAATAATTTCACGTTTTCTGCATTGCCATTAAAAAGTTACGGTCTAATTAAAGTTGGGAGACCTAAGTTTCATACACTAGTGGTTCACTAATAATAACAAGTATCACCTTAAAAGATGACCTATAACCATATAAACTGCCATACCAAATTTCATCCAAATCGAATAAAGCGTCCGATTATTATAAGCAAAATTAATTTTTTTTCGAAGAACTTTGAAGCAGATTTCTGGCTAAATGGTACACTTTCCGGTAGAAGCAAGTTTGGTTAAATCGTCTTATTTTAGCCTCAGGAATCTGTGGTTAAGCCATGTCCCCCTATTTAAGAGACACCCTGTATATACAGAGTGTTAATACTAAGTCGTTACACCCGAAAATGGTAATTAGAACTCATTAAAACAAACAACTTTTCTTAGTTCCAATTTTTGATTTGGTGCCCCGGTTCGTAGTTATATATATATACAGGATGTCTCTTAAATAGAGGGACATGGCTTAACCACAGATTCCTGAGGCTAAAATAAGACGATTTAACCAAACTTGCTTCTACCGGAAAGTGTACCATTTAGCCAGAATTCTGCTTCAAAGTTCTTCGAAAAAAAATTAATTTTGCTTATAATAATCGGACGCTTTATTCGATTTGGACGAAATATGGTTATAAGTCATCTTTTAAGGTGATACTTGTTATTATTAGTGAACCACTAGTGTATGAAACGTAGGTGTCTCAACATTAATTAGACCGTAACTTTTTAATGGCAACGCAGATTACGTGAAATTATTTTTTCTCAGAAAGATACATTCAATAGTAAACTTTTCTCTCTCTGTGTAATTTGTGATATCTGTTACGGTTCACACAGAAAAAAATAAAATCTGAGTGTCTGCACTGCTAAATTTTTAAAATAAATTTAATCTAGCGGTCTATCCAAATGTCAAACAAGTAATTTTTAATGACAGTAACGAGTTGTCAATCTTCACAACTTGTTTAGGAGTAAGCTGAGATATGTAATCGTCTTATTTATAATAATGGTAGTAAAATACTATTAGACCGAACAAACGTATGTTACTAATTTTAGAATATTGTGAAGAAAATTTTTGACAACCCGTAAAACAATTGTTACTGTCATTAAAAATTACTTGTTTGACATTTGGATAGACTGCTAGATTAAATTTATTTTAAAAATTTAGCAGTGCAGACACTCAGATTTTATTTTTTTCTGTGTGAACCGTAACAGATATCACAATTTACACAGAGAGAGAAAAGTTGACTATTGAATGTATCTTTCCGAAGAAAAATAATTTTACGTTTTCGGCATTGCCATTAAAAAGTTACGGTCTAATTAATGTTGGGACACCTAAGTTTCATACACTAGTGGTTCACTAATAATAACTAGTATCACCTTAAAAGCTGACTTATAACCATATAAACTGTCATACCAAATTTCATCCAAATCGAATAAAGCGTCCGATTATTATAAGCAAAATTAATTTTTTTTCGAAGAACTTTGAAGCAGAATTCTGGCTAAATGGTACACTTTCCGGTAGAAGCAAGTTTGGTTAAATCGTCTTATTTTTGCCTCAGGAATCTGTGGTTAAGCCATGTCCCTCTATTTAAGAGACACCCTGTATATATATATATATATATATATATATTTATTTATTTATTTATTTATTTATTTATTTATTTATTTATTTATTTATTTATTTATTTACTATTCTAATCAAAATTTAATTATAATTTTCAGTTAACAATACCGCATTTATTTAAATAAATCCATTTGCATAAAATAATTAGTTAACGTTTACGCAAAGAAAAACTGATTTCCCATGTTAAACGCCTATGTCTCACTCTACATCTGTGAAAACAGATCAACTTTTTCATTATTTTTCAACCGATGTTAATTTTTCTTAATTAAATAAGAACCTCAAAACTTTTCTCACCAATAAACACTACTATAAGATCTATGACAGTTGTATGCAGATATAAACAATGAATATTACATCCGACTGTTATCATTTTATTTGCTTTTGCACCTAATTTAAAGGCAATCTCCTACTTGTTATACATCATTGTAAAATGAAATTGATTTAGAACCTTATTCCGTGAAAATATACAGAACGTTCCATTTAAAAAAATCAAGATAAGATATTTTTCTGGAAAATTAGTAGGCCATGGAAAAAATAGTTTCTGTTAAATCATAGATTTTGTGGTATTAAACAACTCTTACGTTTAACTTTTTCTTTTATCTTTAATATTTCGGTAAAACTAAGTTGGACAATAAAAAATAAACCACCCTGTATATTTAACTGTTTTATACAGTTTTTATTATAACATTTAGAACTGTGAACGATTCAATTAATTAAATACGAAAAAATATTTTGTGAGATTCTGGATTCGAATCCCGGTGAAATCTAAGGCCCAGTTGCATAAAAGCATAAAACATTGTTAACTTTAATCACGTTGTTAACTTTGACAAGGGTTATTTTCCAATGTATTTTTGATACGTACCCATGGTTACAGTGTATAGTTAATCGCATGATCAGCTAACAACGCTTTATGCAACCGGCCCTAAGAATTTTTCACAAAATATTTCTTCGTATCAAACTATTTTGTATTCTCCGTAAGATAGGGTTTACGATTCCAGCTTTCTGATTGATCTAAACGCGTATTAAGTTTACAATAGCAAAAAAATTGTAACAAAACGTTTCAGACTACAACTGGAGTTGTAGTCAGTGCGACATCGTCGCAGAAATTAAAGACAAATATGGAAGTTAGACGAGCAATATCGATGTTAAATAGTATTCTGTGGAATTAAACAATATGAAATGAATTTTTTTTTGACGTTTTGAGCTGTCAAGGATGCCTTACACGAAATAAAACTAATTCATAAGTTCTTTGTGTGTAAAACATGCTGGTTCCGCAGCGACACCAAGTCCTTTCTTATGGGGAATACACACAGACATCATATACTAATATCTAGACTCAGCAAGTTACATGGGGGTAATAGAATCAAGTGAATAGAATCAAATTGAAGCCTTCCATGTTTGGATGTATTTTAGCATGATATGCTTCGCGCAACAGAGTGCTACGTTTAGTTTACTCTTTGAATTTTCCGATATATTCAATTAAAGTATTAGTTAAATAATAATATAATACAAACGAAACGACAATGAAACATATCGAAACGCTAAATAAGTATTAGAGAGTTATTGCAGCTTCAACGCAAAAATAACGTGCACTTTAAAGTCACGTGACAGCCCGAGTGTGCATGCGTACTAATAAGGTTCACGTTATATGAATAAGGAGACACGTTATGTGCAATGGAATAGCGAGCGTTTAACGTCACACGTTCTGTATCTTTTGAGGTTATGTTTCGGTGAAAAGTGTGGATGTAACCTCGTTTGTGTTGCTTTTAGCGTTAACGTTAGCGTAAATACACTAATTAAATGCGGTAAACATTGAAATTGAAAGTCCTTTATTTCTAAAATAAAGTGTTTTCTACATAAGGCTAACGTTTACGTTCTTTCATCTTAGAAATTGCAATAACTACCTATTATTTAATTTAAAAATAGTTTTACGTTTAAAGTTGTCTCATTTGTATGTATAATGAACGTCGGATGTCGGTAAGGTAGTGCAAGTTTGAATGTGTGTAAATATTACTGCTCTCATTTCTTGATTCATTGTGTTGTGTTATAATTTGTGAATACATACCGTTTTGTATTGTTAAATTGTGAATAACCATGGTTTACTAATATATTAGTATAACTCATTTTAATAACCTTTTTTCATTGTTGCGTGCATATCACGCTAATTTTATACAATATGGAGGGCTTCAATTAGTTAAATGTGAAGTCTAGGTATAGTATATATGATGTCTATGGGAATACAGTATAGTTATTTAGAAGTTATGTTCTAGTTAAAATTTAAAATTATGTTACCCACAAATAAATAATTTGAATTTTAATTCTCAAAAGTGCTTTGCTGTGTAATGTAATTATTTTATTATAAAAAAAGTAATTTTAGTAATATTTTATGAATAATGACAACTAAAATGAAAGATATGTATTTAACATAAACTATCACAAATAAAAAAATTCCTTAAATAAAAAATGTAACAAAATTAACTTTGTAAACTCGAAAATAAAGTAGTTACAATTTCAGAAGAATCAGAAGGCTATGGAAATAGAGAACTATATCAATGTGATAGTTTAATAAAGTATCACAGTTTATAATGTCATGCAAAGAGCAGTACATTGTAATACAAGTGAGGAAAGGGCATCATTGTAAAATGAGTACGAACAGCGAGTGTTCTAATCGTACGAGTTTTGTAATGGCCCTTCCCCCCTTGTATTTCATACTATTTTTTTCAACATTACATGTGAAAATTACTTTTTTCCGTTAATAACACAAGAAATTTAAAAATTATTTTATTAAAATCATAGGAGTTGTATTTGCAAATGCACATCATGTTTCCTTGGTTACTACAAATAGTAGTAATATTCAAACAGCTTGTGCAGGTATGTGTCAATTTTTTTTTACTTAAATAAATTAAAATTGTAATATACTTGTTATAGATAAAATTATTACCAATTATGGAAGAAGAGAGTGATTCAGATTTACCCAATACTCCACCAGACATTAAAGAAGCAGCGGACTCGGTAACTTTGGATCTTTTGCCGGCTAAATCCCGATTGCGCTACGAAAGAGAGTATGATTTTTTTATCAAATGGAGGCAAGACAAGCATGTTAAAAGTTTCTCGGAATCAGTGATTGTGGCGTACTTTTCAGAATTAGCAAAAGTACAAAAATCGTCGACTTTATGGTCACGATATTCGATGCTCAAAGCATGTTTGCTTATTAAAAATAATATAGATATAGGCAAATATTCTAAATTGATAGCCTACCTAAAGAGACAATCGGTTGGCTATAAAGCTAAAAAATCGAAAATTTTCACAAAAGAGCAAATATTCAATTTTTTATCCACGGCTCCTGATGAAGAGTATCTCTTATTGAAGGTAAACTGTATAGGTACATGATTACCACATGTTCATTAGTTATAATTTTATTTTAACTGCAGGTTATCGCGATTATTGGTTTATCAGGTGCATGTCGTTGCGATGAATTAAAAAACATGTCAATTGATGACATTCAGGATTTGCAGACAGCATTAATAGTAACCATTCCGGATTCTAAAACAAGAAAATCTCGCGTATTTACGGTAGTTGCAGTGAAAAATGCGCTGGCAAAGAGTTTGAATTTAATTGAGATATACAGAAAATATGTTTCTCTAAGGTGCCCTAATACAGTACATCGACGATTATTTGTAAATTACCAAAAAAATAAATGTACCATTCAACCCGTTGGAATAAACAAGATTACCAAAGTACCCGCTATAATAGCAAAATATTTGAAAATACCAGACGCTTTTTCCTATACCGGGCACTGCTGGCGAAGAACATCTGCATCCTTGTTAGTTGACGCTGGAGGAGATTTACTTACATTAAAACGAGGTTTGAACTCTATATAGAAAATTCTGTACAAAACTAAATCTCCGTAGCCACTAAAATACTTGGAGCTGTTTCACCTGACAAGTCAAATAATATTATTTTAGCGTCAACAACAAGCACTGCGTCAACAAGTATCTTACAAAGAAAATCAGAAGAATTTGTATTTATGCAGAAAATTGTACTATAAATTTTTATAACAGCAATTATTTAAATTGCTATGTTGATTGTTATTGTTTAATATTAAAAAATTGTTCTTTCATATGTACTGAAGTTCGTATACCTGTTATTTCAACAAATAAATGTAGAAAAAGCTTTAAAAAAACTTTCCTCTCTTAGTGAGGAAAGTAAATTACTTTCGTCACTTAGTGAGGAAAGTAAATTACTTTCATCATTTGTGAGGGAAGTGGTTACTATCACAACTAAATTAAGTGACGAAAATGCCATTTTTACAAGTGATGTTGAAAAAATTGTTTTTTTTTACCTTCCGTCACCTTTAGATAAGGAAGGTGTGGTGTTTTGTCTTAAAAAGAATATTAGTCGTATTATTAATTATTTATTAAACTATAATAACAAAGACAACAAATATGAAAACAAAATTTATGAAATGTTCGAGTCGGCGGTCGGCGAGGAACTAGTCGTCGGATCTATTTTGTCCCTGGCACGTTTTTCTCTCCCCTGGCATGTGACCATCCCCTAGTCCAGGGTTAGAGGGATTTTCACAGTTTCAACATCTAGTAATCGCGTGACTGCTGGTTCCAAGAATTCTTGTTGGTTTTGTGTTTAGTACGAGATAAATTAAAAACAGACACTCAATTATTAATCTTGTTTTATTTAACTTTTATTTTATATTATATTTAATACTTTGAGTTACATGTCAAACGAAAATCAAACGTTTATATTCAAGGCAATGCTATCTATTCAAAAAAACAATAAACAATAAAATATATCTCCTACAATCCCCCCTCGGAAGGATCTCTGTTGCAACACGATGATCATTCCGCCTGTCTGCCATCTTCTTCAATGGTGCAGCATCCGGGCTTCGTCAATAAATCCGCTGGATTCTGGTTTGTAGGTACATACTTAAGATGTATGGTTCCATCCATAATTCTCTTGCGGATGAATGTTGTTTTATAGCGATGTGCTTGCTGCTGGACTTGTCGATGTGGTTCGTGGCGTGTGCGATGGCCGCTTGGCTGTCACACCAAATCAGAGTCGATTCCCCAACCAACTTACCTAGGTCCAGCAGTTAGAGAAGCTCCTACATCCAGGTGACCTCCCTGGCGCATGCCGCCAACGAGATGTACTCAGCTTCCATTGTGCTCAGCGCGACAGCTGTCTGCTTCGCGCTCTTCCAGTAGACTGGGGCGCCTGATAATGTGATCAGGTACCCACTGGTGCTCTTCCTGTCACTCATACATGTGGCCCAATCTGCATCGGTGTACGCATACATTGATTGGCCTGTGGGACGATAAATGATTCTGCACTGTTTCGTCTCTTTCACGTACCTCAAAATTCGCTTCGCTGCGATCCAATGTTGCTTTTTGAAATTTGAGCAAAACTGGGCTAATTTAGCAACGGCGAACGTGATGTGTGGTCGAGTCCTCTGAGAAAGATAGAGGAGTCCGCCGATTAGTTCCCGATGGGTATGGAGCGTCCGGACAATCTTCATTGCTGTTCTCCTCCAAAAATTTCGGCTTGATTTCCATTGGCGTTGAGGCTCCTTTCGCATCCTGTAATCCAAATCGGTGGATCAGCTGGTCGATGTAGTCCTCTTGGGAAAGTTCAATACTTCCGTTCTTCTTCTTCTCAAACTTGACTCCTAGCATGTGTGAAATTGCCCCAACGTGCTTTACCTTAAAAAATCTGCTAAGTAGGGATTTTACCTCCTGTTTTGTAGCTTCGTTTTCCGTTATGGCCAGCATATCATCAACGTATATGGTCAATATGGCTCGGCCGTGTTTTCCTGTGAACTCGTAACCACAAGGATCGATTGGGTTACGCACAAACCCCATATTCGTGAACGAGTTGTTCAAATGGTCGTTCCAGCATCTGCCACCCTGCTTGAGCCCATAGATTGACTTCTTCAGCTGACAAACGAACGCTTCCTTCCCAGTCTGTACAAATCCCTCGGGTTGCTCTATGTACACGACTTCTTTCAGGTCACTGTGAAGGTAAGCGCTCTTCACGTCGTATTGATCGATGATTCAATTCTTCTCGACGCTAGCAGCCACCAATACTCGAGTAGTTTCGAAGCTGGAAACATGAGCATAAATCTCGTTGTAATCAATACCTTTTCGTTGTGTGAATCCCTTGGCTACGAGGTGCGTTTTGTATCAATGAGTGTCACCCGCTGTTTTCTTCGTGAAAACCCATTTGCATTTTACAGGTGTCACTCCAATATCCAGGTATCATGTTCCTTCAACAAGTTCATCTCCTCAGCCATCGCGTCCAACCATTGCGATGACTCAGTGGAATTCATGGCGTCCTGGTAGCACGAGGGATCTTCATCGGCGCCCGTCATGACGTTCGATCGAGGTGGATTTGAGATATCCCGTGTCCTCTGGCGAAGTGTCATCCCGTGTTTGCCAAAGTTCTCTGCTCGTACCGGTTCAGTGTCCTTGCTCGGTTTTCCACGCTTCCTCGACGTTGCTTCAGGGTCCCCAGGTGTGTCGTCGTCCGCCGGAATTTCCTTATCCTCTGCTTCGTGAAATTTCTCCTCGGAATCCGAGTCCTCGTCGACTTCCTGTTCAGTCCTGACGGTAGAGATCTCCAGATGGTCGTTGCTCGCAGTAGCCGTTGATTCGCGAACTCTCGGATGCTTGTGCCCAAGGCCCTCTTCGCGAGACGTTTCGACGAACACTCAGTCACGCAACTCGTCAACTCGCCGCGTTCCAGGTGTCCATATGCGGTATCCCCGACCGTGCAACGCGTACCCGACCATCAACCCTTTATCGGCTCTTGCTGACAGCTTGGACTTACGTTTTTGTTTTGGAATAATTCGTATGGAGCCCGCTTCTTGTCGTGAGAATTTGTAGCGCGATTTCTCACGTACACCGCTGTGCATGTCAGCTCAGCCCAAGAGCCCTTTGGTAGGTTGGTTTCTCGAATTTGCGCTCGAACTAAATCAAGTAGTGTGCGGTTTAGGCGTTCCGCCACGCCGTTTTGTTGCGGAGTGTATACCATCGTCGTTTCGTGACGGATACCTTCGCTTTCGCAGAATTCTCTCCAATTCTTGTTACAGAATCCATTATCAGTTCTGACCCGTTTCAGCTGTTTGTCAGTTTGCTTTTCAATTTTCCACTTTTTGAACTTACCTAATGCATCCCCTTTCTTCTCCAGGAAACGCACGAAGATGTATCGACTGGCGTCATCTATCATGGTAAACAGGTACCGTTTTCCTCCCCGGCTCGGTACGTCGACTGGCCCTATCAGGTCGGAATGTACCAGTCCGAGTACTTCTGTTTTCGAGTTGTCGTTGTAGGGGTTCTTTGGGAAAGGCTGACGCGTAGATTTACCTGTCAAACAGCTACTACATGGGGTTAGGGGGCTCTGCTTGACTTTCAATCCCACAACGGAGTCCGCTTTTGCCATCTTCTCCTTGCTGCTGTGCATCAACCGACGATGCCACAGGTCGATTGACTCCGGGTTACATCCACGTGACAGCGTGTTCAACTTGGCCTCGGTGCATGGCTTCGCGTTGAGCTCACCCTGCTTCTGTGAACGAATTAGGAACCGCCCGTCCACATCTTCAATATAACCTCCTTCGTGGTCGAAGATTACTTTCATTCCGTTCTTCGTGAGTACCCGTACAGAGATAATGCCGTGACCGATGTTTGGAACCAACAACGTTTGTCTGGCTGTGAATTCATAGAAATCAGAAAGGCTATTAATAAGTTTCGCCCTCACGGTGCCTTTTCCGGTAGAAGGTATCGTGTGACCATCCGCCATGGTTATGACGTCGGTAGCTGTCTTCTTGTCGATGTCTGAGAAATAGTTTTCAATTGGCGTCATGTGATGAGTGTCTCCGGAATCGATGATCCAACTGTCGCTGTTGATCGTCACGTTCCCGCAGTAGGCACTCATCGTCACCACCCGAGTCTTGTCGCCGGACTTGTGGACTTTCTTCTTCCCAGGACAAAATCTGGCGATGTGGCCGCTTCCTTGACAGCTGAAACAGATGAGGTTTCCCTTTCGCGGGGGCTTCTTCTTCTCCTGGTCATCCTTCCTGTCATGCGGCGCGCCTTCCGTTGACTTCCATAACTTCTGTACCCTCCGGTTTCCTTGATGATTCAACTTCACCACAAGTGCCTGCTGTCTGTTATCGCTACCATTAGTACGCCGCGCATCTTCCGCAAGAAGGCGCTTCATGCCAGTGGCGCTTGTGAAGTCTGCTTCTGGGAGGTTACACAATGCGGAGACTATTATGTCCCACTCGTCGGATAATCCGCAGAGAATCGTCATGGCCAAATCTCCATATTCTATTTTGTCGCCAATAATCGCTAGATCTGCAACGGTTTTCTTAATTTGGCCCAAGTAACACTCCATTGACTCGTAATCCAACATATCACACGAATACAATTTTCGCCGCAATTGAACTGTTCGGAACTTGCTGTCTGTCGGAGCATACAATCGTTGAAGTTCCTCCCACACCAACTTTGCAGTCGTTAGCTGGCGGATGTGCATCTGCTGTTCGTCGCAGATTGCAAGAGCAAGTTTAGCGAGAGCTTTACCTTGACGTGAGATGAAGTCCTTTTTGTCTTTTGCGGCATCTTTCGCAGGTTCATCTTCACCGGGATAGATGATTAACCAGAGATCGCACTCCGTCAGCACCATCTTCATTTGGTACGACCATGAAGCATAATTTGCTCCGTTTAGCTTTTCTATTGCGTATTTTGTCTCTGCCATCGTTCTCGGCCACACAACGCACGAGTGACAGCTGGGATCGCCAGCGACCGAGCACCTGAATCTTATACTTCGTATATCGCGCTCCTGGGCCAATAACCATTGTTGGTTTTGTGTTTAGTACGAGATAAATTAAAAACAGACACTCAATTATTAATCTTGTTTTATTTAACTTTATTTTATATTATATTTTATACTTTGAGTTACATGTCAAACGAAAAACAAACGTTAATATACAAGGCAATGCTATCTATTCAAAAAAACAATAAACAATAAAATATACTCCTACAATTCTGAACCAAAGAGACAAGCGAAGTTGGATGATTTTTGTTGTGGGCCTTGAGTCGTCGCCACATCACCCCCTTGCCAGTAAAAATTCCTTGAACAAAAATAAAAAACAAAAAAATATATTTAATTAAAGTCCCGTCTGGAAGCGGTTTGTAAATTTGACAAGACGGCCCATTTGAGTCCTGGTAAGATTCGATCCACCGTTCATCGTGGCTTCACTACTCGCTTCGACATTAGTCGTGGCGCTGTTCGTCGCGTCGCTGCTCGTCGCGTCGCTGCTCGTCGCGGTGCTGCTCGTCGCGTCGCTGCTCGTCGCGGCGCTGTTCGGAACTGTTTCTTCCGAAACAAGGTACGCTGGTTTTAAGCGGTTTATTGAAATACGTACAATTTTGCGATTGATGTGTATGTCAAAGTATTTGTCTTCATGCTTTACCACTTCAAATGGGCCATCGTATGTCGGTTGCTGGTCTCCACGTACGCATTCTTTTCTCAGCTGTTGCCCGTAGTTTGTCGTAGGTATGGCAGGCTGCGAGTCGAAAAATTCACCAGGTAGGCGAATTGTTGTACCGTACACTAACTCTGCAGTAGATGCTTTAAGATCTTCTTTGTATGACGTCCTGATGCCTAGTAGTACGACAGGAAGTATATCCACCCAATCTTCTGTTTCGTGGCATTTTATGGCGGTTTTAAGTTGTCTGTGGAGTTGCTCCACCATGCCATTTGCTTGAGGATGGTAAGTCGTGGTCCGAATATGAGTCGCGCCTATTAAGTTATTTATTTCTTTTAATAAACGCGACGCGAATTGACGTCCTTGGTCAGTAGTAATTTTGCGAGGAACGCCAAACCGAGATACTCAGTGTCCGAGAAAAGCGCGTGCTACTGTTGCTGCTTCCATATCAGGCAGTGGTATCGCTTCGGGCCACCTGGTGGCGTGGTCCACACACGTGAAGCAGTAACGATATCCTTTTGACACCGGAAGCGGTCCAACGAGGTCCACTTGGATATGGTCAAATCGGTTGGCGTCGTCGGGAAATGTTCCCTCCGGTGTAATCACGTGTCGCGATATCTTGGCGCGTTGGCACTGAAGATACGCTCTCGTCCACTGTCTAATGTTTTTATTTATATTTTTCCACACATAACGTTGCGTAACCAACTTCTGTGTAGCTCGCACTCCTGGATGTGACAAGCTATGGAAGCTGTTGAAAACTTGCCTTCGTAACTTTGCTGTGACGTAGGGGCGTGCTATGCCTGTAGATACGTCACAGTAAAGCCTGATGTTTGAATCGGGTAGCTGGATAATCTTCAGCTGCAATCCAGTCAGCTGCGAATGTAGGAGTTCCTGTAGCTCTGGGTCATTTGCTTGAGCTAGAGCGACTGTGGTGCCATCCACCGCTGCTGAGATTCCCTCAATGCGTGAGAGGGCACCTGCGGTGGTGTTTTCTTGACCCTTGATGTAGCGGACGTCGGTACTGTACTGAGCGATAAGATCGAAATATCGATACTGCCTCGGGATACATTTATCCAGATTCTGTTTGAAAGAAAAAATCAACGGTTTATTTTCCGTGAAAATAATAATTTGTCTGCCTTCGACACTGTGTTGAAATCGCCCAATGGCAGCGTAAACTGCGAGAAGTTCGCGGTCATAAGCGCTATATTTATGTTGTGCTGTAAACAATGTTTTGGTAAAATAGGCTAACGGTTGCCAATTATTGCCATTTTTCTGCTGTAGTGTCCCTCCAATTGCATGATCAGAGGCGTCTACTACTACTGACACCAGATATGGGGTGTGCCAATAATGCGGCCGTTGATAATCCATTTTTCACTGCGGAAAATGTATCTTCGGCTTCCTGCGTCCATTCTACTGGGGTACTGCCCTTGACACGAGTACCGGGTAGTAAACCGTTGAGCGGCTCTTGAAGGTGTGCGGCGTGCGGAATGAAGCGTCGGTAGAAATTTACCATTCCCAAAAACCTCCTTACTTCTCCTACAGTTTTTGGTTTTGGGAAATTCGAAATTGCTTCTACACGATCCGGGAGTGGCTTAGTACCGTCCTTGTTCATTAAGTAACCTAAAAATTGCACTTCACTTTGTCCGAAATTGCACTTATTAGAGTTTATTATTATGCCATTGTCTTTAAGGCGCTGAAAGAGTTGACGCAAATGCAGTTTATGTTCGTCAACATCACGGGAAGCGACGAGTATGTCGTCCAGGTACGCGTACACAAAATCTAAGCCACGTAGAGCTTCGTCAATGAATCTCTGGAAAGTCTGTGCAGCGTTGCACAAACCGAACTGCACGCGAAACAAATTCGTACAGCCCGAACGGGGTTGTTATCGCGGTTTTTTCAATGTCTTCGGCTGCTATGGGAATCTGATTATAAGCGCGCTGTAAATCAATTGTACTGAACACTTTCATACCGGTTAACCTGTGTGAAAAGTCCTCGATGTGCGGTATAGGATAGCGGTCTGGAACGGTTCGAGCGATGAGTGCGCGATAATCTCCACACGGGCGCATCGCAGCTTCCTTCTTGGGCTCTAGGTGCAGTGCCAAAGCCCATGGACTCTTCGACGGTCATATCACGCCTTCTCTTAACAACAGCTCGAATTCCTTGTTCGCTAAATGGAGACGGTCTGGTGGAAGACTTCGTGGCCTGCAGTACACTGGCGGTCCCGGCGTCGTAACAATGTGATGCACAGTATTATGTTTTATTTCCCGCGTTTCTGTGGGACGCGTAATTCTGGAAAATTATGCACAATGTCTTCATATTGCGAATTACCACGCACACACTGCACTGAATTAATTTCAGAGTTCACACTTGCACCACTTGTCATTAAGTTTGTCACACTGTCTACCAATCGTCTATTTCGAACGTCCACTAACAAACCGAAACGTGATAAAAAATCCACACCAAAATCGCGGCGTAAACCTAAATTTAACCTAAGTACAATTGTCCCGTACGTAGCAATAATAGTCTTATTAAGCCGCATAAAGTTCATAATCACTACGTGTTCTGTGTCCATTTATTTTATTCCGCGGGAAAACACACAAATCCGCACCAGTATCCACTAGGTAATAAACTCGCGTGTTTTTATCTTCTATGAAGAGACGGCGCGGTGATGATCTGTCGCTCGCTTGCAAGGGGAACGGCATCGGGTAGTGGCATCTCCAAACCTTTGGAGATGGACTTGTTTCTGTTGTGCTGACGTCTTTGGTTTCAGTATGATCGGTGGCGACTTTTCGATCGAGATCGCGATTGCTGTACCTGGGCTTCAAGCTTTTCCAGCCTTTTCATTATTTTCTTTAGCATCCTGTGTACGTCGCTGACTCTGCAATTTTTGAAGCGTCTGTTCGTTTTGTGTGGCGAGAATTGCACGCATATTATCGGGTAGTCGCCGCAGCCATAAAGATTTTAAAAAATCCTCTGATACTGTAATACCAGCTAATCTTCGCACATGCCGAAGGAACTGTGATAGCGTGCGATCGCCAATTTCCTCTCGTTCTAATAGCTGTTGTAGCCGCTGCTCTTGCGAAATTGACAGCCTACTTGTAAGTGCATTTTTTATGCATTCCTACTTATCTTTTTCGGGGGGTTTAACGAGAACATCTTCAATTTCCTCCATGTGGGATGAATCTAGAGCTCCTATAACTTATATTTCGTTTCGTCGATAGTAATGCCGGCTTGTGAAAACTAGGCTTCTAGTTGTATGAACCACAGAGCGGGCTTGGCTACCCAAAATGGCGAAATTAGAACGCTGACGCGGGCGATGTCGGATGACATTGTTTGTGTATTTCCTTGATCTGGCATTTTACAGATAAGAATGAAGCGACACTTGTTATTAAATTCGCGGACACATTAAAGTTTACACAAGCTAACGCGGGAGCACCACTATTACGCGCGAAAGTAGAACGCGGGAACAACTTTACGCGCCAAAAATAGAACAAAAAAAGCACTTCACCACTTAAATCGTTTTAATCACGTCGGGGTCACCAGTTTCTGGTGTTTTGTGTTACTATCACAACTAAATTAAGTGACGAAAATGCCATTTTCACAAGTGATGTTGAAAAAATTGTTTTTTTTACCTTCCGTCACCTTTAGATAAGGAAGGTGTGGTGTTTTGTGTTAAAAAGAATATTAGTCGTATTATTAATTATTTATTAAACTATAATAACAAAGACAACAAATATGAAAACAAAATTTATGAAATGTTCGAGTCGGCGGTCGGCGAGGAACTAGTCGTCGGATCTCTTTTGTCCCTGGCACGTTTTTCTCTCCCCTGGCCTGTGACCATCCCCTAGTCCAGGGTTAGAGGGATTTTCACAGTTTCAACATCTGGTAATCGTATGACTGCTGGTTCCAAGAATTCTGAACCCAAAGAGACAAGCGAAGTTGGATGATTTTTGTTGTGGGCCTTGAGTCGTCGCCACAAAGGTTTTGTCTTTGGTTAAAAAAAATCTGTGGTGTTTTTAATTAATAAGCACGTTTGTGTGTGTGTATGTGTGTGTGTGTGTGTGTGTGTGTGTGTGTGTGTCCGTGCGTGTGACAAAAATTTCTCTGAAGATAACTCAAATACTACAATTCTAAAAATTATAATTCTTTTGTATTCCTCTTCTTTACATCCATATGAAGAGCTGATTTTGGTTACAATTGGTCGACCGGAAGTTCGCTTATTTGAAGTTCGTAACATATAGAACACCTTTTAAACTATTTAGCAAATATTAAAGAGATCTTCCATTACTTTTTTTATTTATTCACCAAAATACAATGAAAATGACAGATAGGTATTTAAACAACTGTTATTTGAACGTCAAAATTAACGTACGTGTGATTAAAACGTAATGGAAATTTATTGGTCGCAAATCTTATGGCGAGTTGATTCTTCATCCGCCCTATTTTCCGAAATTAGCCTCTACTTTTCCGACGGAATGAACAAATTGGAATTTCGTTGGACTAAGAGAATAACCCTCAATGGAGACTATGTTGAGAAATAAAATAGATTTTTCCCAAAAAGAAACAACTTATTCTCTTTATTATTAATTTTAAGCGTATAGTGAAATTACAAAGTTTCGGGGCCAAGTTAAATGCGTGCCACTTTTCTTTGTTTGAAGAAATTTTTTGACATTTACGTGATGTATTATTTGTTTTTTATTATTTTGAACTTTCAAAGAATTAAAAAATATTTGTTTTTATGCATACTATATAGTTAGGTTATTCGAAATAATTAAAAATCAATGACACGACAGGTAAATGGCGAAATAATTTCTCAAACAAAATGTCATGGCAAACATTATTCAACAATCTGCAAAAAAACTAATTTACTGTTAAAAAAAACATCCGGTGTGTACCATTCCATTTAAAAAATCAACGATGGTTTAGCGTCCGGCAAAGCTGAAGGTTAGATTCAGGATCAAAAAGTGTTATTTTTAACCTGGCCCCTAACTTTGTATGTCTAAAATTAATAAAATAGAACTTACTCTATCTTGTCTCTATTTTTTCAATTACCCAGTATATAAGATGCATAGTGGGTTATTTTTGATGGTGTTGACAGAGGGACTCAGATGTAGAAACGGTGAAAAGAAATGCGACAACAAAAAGACTATCCATATCTGGACGACCATCAAAACGACAAAGAACCATGGTGAATGTAGGGGATCATATGCCAGTTGTTCAAGAAAAAAGGCGGAGATGCGCGAGATGTTCGCAATATAAAATCGAAAAACGGACAAAACTAATATGTATCATGTGCAATATTGCCTTATGTACTAATTGTTTTACGCCTTATCACATACAACCTTTGCGCCAAAATAAGTGGGAATATCGTCCAAATTGCTAATGGAGGCTTGATCCCTTGATCTACACCAATAAGAATAATAAATTGTGAGTCGCAACTCGCTGTGACATCATGAAATAAGCATAAGCCTGTTCTCTAGTGTTCTCGATCGTACACATAATGCCCAACGAGCGAAGTATCGCGCCAAGACTGCGACGGCAAAAAAAATGTAATTAAAATGACAGCTACAGAATTAACGTTAACTCCAACCTTAGTCTAAATTCATTATGAACGTAAGCGTAAGAACTACATAACATGAAAATCTTATGTGTGTTCACAATGGACATAACGTAAAAATTAAGATTTTAGTTATTTTAGGTTTTAGGAGCATGTTGGTAATTAACATAAGGTAATTTATTTTAGTTCAAAGTTTTTAATCATTTATTTTTCATTCACAGCTGTTAGAGATGCATTCAGGCCGGGCCGGACCGGGCTTTGAGGTTTGAAAAAAACTACTTAGACCGTTCAACATTGGTTAACATAAGTTGTTAAAAAAGAGACGCTTCTTGTGTAAGCTTGTTATAAAAATTATAGACCTACGAGTATTTAACTCTTTGTCTACCATAGACGTTCGAAATTTTACAAAACTCTTAAAAATCTTGTTCATTCCGGTAAAAGTTTACAATATGGTTTTATTTGATTAGAACCTACGTTTCGACTATTGCAATGGAAGACCATTTTAATGGTCGAAACGTAGGTTCTAATCAAATAAAACCATACTGACTGCAGTTTCCGAGTACTTTATTTTCTTCTCCACACAATAATAACATTCTTGAAGTAAAATAACAAAATTATTATTTTTTATTTATTACAATGTAAAAGATGTTATTAAATTATTTTGATCATTTTTAACTCCATCCATTTTCATTAAATTATTAATAAAACTGTGCATTTGATTTAACTAAAAGTTTTGTCGGGCCGGCCCGAAATGCTTGATTTTTCGGGTCGGGCCAAAATCGAAAGTCTTATCGCCTCAACTTTTGCAAATGATTGACCCGAAAAAAATATTTTCGGCCCGGCTTGATGATCTAATCGAAATCGAGCCGGGCCGGGCCAAAGCGCGAGTTCGAGTAACAGCTCTTTTAATACTTGCGTTACAGATTCTGCTCTCTGTACCAATATATTTTCTTAATAAATAATATTTATCGATTTTGTTATACAAGCATTCATAGCTTCTAATCAAATTAATCAATAAATATTTCTATATCCATAATTATGCGAGTAAAAAAAAAATTGTATAGGCAGCCGAACAGAATGTGTCGTGTTTACGTCGCTCCTCATATTGTTCTAATTTTACTTGGTTTTAGTGCTTTAAAATAAGTGAAAATTATATCATTCTGTTTATTTAAACCTTACTATTGTTTTGAAGTTTAAATTCAACAGTTAAAAGCAGTGGTTACAGCTATTTAATCAAATTTTGTTTAAATAGAGTAAAAATAAGTAACATCTTAAAAAGTCCTAATTAAAGGTGTTAAGTCGTCTTTACGTGTTAAGTGACAACGGTTCGTTTGTGGAAGGTTGTATTTAGCAAGGTCAACAATGGCAGTGCAGTGCAACAAACGCTCGCGCGCGGTGAATTCATAAAACCCCGACGTAAAGTGCGCGAAATGTTTAAAAACTTTTCATCCACTCTGCATAAAAATGAGTAGCGAGCAGTTCGCTCTATGCAAATCTGGCGAGTATCTGTGGTGTTGTTCTACTTGTCGTAATGCCGCCGATACATCTGTATTACTCGACGATGAAAATAATGAACCTCCACCGAACAATTATGCACATTCATTATATCTGCAAAGGATTTCTTATATTGACTGTTCGTTAAAAGATCAATATTAATAAAGTCTCTTGAAACAAATAGGTTCATATTAGGATAACTAGAACTACGTCACAACACAAGCGACATTGTTGTATGTATTGCCGTCCGTGTGCTCATAGCTATTTGTGCGTGAACTTAGACCAGGGAAGGGTAACGTAAAGAGATTGGGCGTACCAGTGACCTCTATATACAAAATGGACGGCGACTTGAATAACTTGCGTGTATCCACCGAGAATACCACCCGCCTGACTGGTGGGGTGTCTATCTCTCTCTAACTTTCGTGTATAGTTGGACCAAGCAGATATGCGAAAATGTATTTAAGCTTTCTTCTTCATGTTCATCGTTAATTCGTCGTACTGGTACTAGCTGACGCATGCGTACTTCTCACTGTTACAAAGATATAGCCACCCCACCATGACAGTTGAGTGGATACAGCTCGCGCCGTTGTAAAGAGATAGGAGTCGCCTGTCCATTTTGTATATAGAGGTCACTGGGGCGTACTCTGGTACGCCCGGCTATGCTAGTGACGGAGTGACGGCGTAGGTGTGTAGAGCGGTTCAGCGCAAGAATATTATGACTACCAGACTAGACTACTATATAGACACCACTGAAATATATACTAACTGGAACTCGCATACTCTACCTATCAGCGTACGCTGCACTGAAGCTCATTGAACAATAATGGCTGGCCCTGTTCGCGCACGTTCGTGCCGAACCGAACCTAGCCGAATAACTCGTATCATAGCTGATCGCTTTGTTTTCATATTATGCTTCATTTATTTAAAAATGGAGTTGAGTTGTGAAAGGCAGTGAATACGGTTGTGGCGAACGTGCGGCGATAGTCAAATTCGTTTAAACGATAGATATCACGCTTTAATTCGCGAACCATATGAAATAAATAAACTCTAGTGAAACAAGGTAGTGTTGTGAGTAAAGAAAGTGAAGTGAGAAGTGTCTAGAAGCTCTAAATTTAGAGTAAAAAAGTGTATACAGTGGTGAGACAGTAGCCAAGGACGCGGTAAGCAAGAGTAGAGTAGTGGCGGATAAGCTAGAACCTGCATACCAAGATAAAAAATTTAGTCAGGCCCGTACTCAGGAAAGTTGTGCAAATATGTCATCGGATAGAGATGATTACACGTCGGATGACAGTAAAAGAAAGAGAGAAAGTATAGATGGACAAGATATAACAAAACGAAGTAAAAAGACTATGAGAACACCGGACAAAAGTAACAAAGAAGGAAGTGATAAAATAGAATTAAGAGATTTAATGAAAATTATATTACAAATAGAGAACGATACAAAAGAGATAAAACAGGATCAGAAAGAATATAAAGAAGAACTACTACGAATGAAACAGATAAATGAACAGCTGAAGGAAGAAAACATAGAGATCAAAAAAGAATTGAACGACATGAAAGAGAGAATCGAGAGATTAGAGAAAGAAAAAATCAAAAATAATTTCATGATTGTAGGGCTAAGAACAGACTCAATTAGCAGAAAAGACCTAAAAAACACCGTGGAAGACTTCATACACAAGAAAATTGGAGTTAATGTACAAGTGAAGGAAGCAATAAAGATAGGAGAGAAGACATGTAAGGTACAAATGGAAAATTTTCAAGATAAACAAAAAGTAATGGCGAATAAAAAGAACCTAAGAACCTTAAAGGACAAAATCTTCATAAACAACGAACTAACAAGAAACGAGCGCGAAATACAAAAGGAAATAAAAATGTTAGCAGAGAAAAATAAAAAGGCAGGAGATATATTGAAGATAGGCTATCAGAAAATAACAATAAATGGAAAGGAATGGAAATGGGACAAAACAGAAAAGAAGCTGATAGAGGTCAAAGAAGAAGGAGGTACTGCGTCAAAAAATTAAGGGAAAAACGAGGAAAATTGCAACAAAAAGGAAAGACGTCGCAAGCAAAGGAAAAGGATACGATAAGGAACAACAAAACACATATAATTAAGTACGGGATGGGCAAAATAAAAAATAGAGTAAATAAACCAGGGAAAATAATAAAATTTGGAACATGGAATGTAAAAAGTTTAACAGGAAAATAATATGAATTAACAGAAGAACTGGCAAAAATGAATATGGATTACGTGGGTATAACAGAAACAAAGAGGAAAGGCAAAGGAATCACAAAGACACAAAATGGATATTGGATGTACTGGGTAGGAGTATCGGAAAAAGAAAACGCCAAGGCAGGGGTGGCAATTTTAATTAAAGAGGATAAGATGAAATATGTTTCGAAAGAAAACCTATTGAATGAAAGATTACTATCAATAAATGTTAAGGAAGGAGACGAAAACGAAGAATACACGCTAATTGTGGGCTATGGACCGAACGAGGACGCAAGAAAAGAAGAAAAAGATAACTTCTTTAAAGAACTACAAGAAATAGTAGACAGAAGTGAAAAGAGAGTAATAATAATGGGAGACCTTAAGGGGAGGGTAGGAAATAAGAATGATGGAATAGAGTGGTGCTTAGGAAGGAATGGAGAGAATGTGACGAATACAAACGGGAAAAGAATAATAGAGTTTTGCCTAGAGAATGAGTTCAAAATCGGAAATACACACTTCAAGCACAAAGAAATACATAAAATAACAAGACAAGTTATAAGCAGAAATGAAAAATCGATTATAGATTATTTCCTAATTAACAAAGACAGCTGGAATAGAGTAAAAGACATAAAAGTAAAAAGAGGACCAGAGATTGGAAGCGACCATTTCCTTGTAACAATGATACTAAAGCAAGAAGTAATCACAAAAAACGAAACCAAAAGAAAGATAGTAAATAAGAAAATAAAATGCCATGAACTTAGAAGACAAGAGATAGAAGAAAAATTTCAAAAGAACGTCAACGAAGAGTTTAAGAAAAAAGCAAAAGAAAAAGAAGGAAACATAGAAAAGAAATGGAAGAACTTCAAAAAGACAGTGCTAGAGGCAGCAGAAAAAAGCTGCGGCACGACTAGAATAGTGAACAGAAACACAAACAAAACTAGATGGTGGTCGGAAAGGGTAAAAGTTACAGTGAAAGAAAAAAAGAACAAGTGGAATAAATATCTACAAACGAAAGAACCTATTGACTATGAAAAATATAAAGAACAAAGGAAAAAAGTAAAAAGAGTAATAAAGGAAGAAAAAGAAAAAGCATGGAGAGAATTTGGTGAAAAAATGAAAAACGCATACAATGAAAACCAGAAATTATTTTTTGGAACACTTAAAAATATAAGACAAAAGAAGACAGCAACAATTACGAACATTAAAGATAAGGAAGGAAAGACGATAGCAGAAGAAGACAGAATAATGGACAGATGGAGACAGTATTTCATAGAATTACTAGAGGGAAATGATACTAAAGATGAAGAACAACAAGAAAGCCATCGCACACGAACAAAGGAAACAGAAATAACACAAGAAGAAGAAATAAGCTTGAAAGAAATAATAGAAGCAATAAGAAAAACCAAAAGAGGAAAAGCTCCCGGACATGACAAAATAACAGCAGACATGCTGAAAGCACTACCCGAATCAGCACTACAGGAACTTAAAGACATAATGAATGAAGCGCTAAAAGGAATAACACCAGCAGAATGGCAAATAATAAGCACAGTGGCCAAAATATATGCAAGAATCCTGGAGAGTAGACTAAGAATAGAGCTGGAAGAATCGTTAGAGGAAACTCAATTTGGTTTTAGACCAAATAGAGGAGTAAATGATGCGATATTCATACTAAGACAAATAGGGGAAAAGGCAATAAAAGAAGGGAGAAACGTACATGTGTGCTTCATTGATCTAGAGAAAGCGTTTGATAGAATCAATAGAGAAGACATATGGAAAACGCTAAGAAAAAGGGGAATATCAAATACGTTAATAACAGGAATTCAGAGCCTATATTCAAACACTAAGAGCTATGTAAGAGTGAAACAAGAGACCTCCAATACATTTGAAACTACAGCCGGAGTAAGGCAAGGATGCATTTTGAGCCCGCTTCTGTTTACGCTAATTCTTGACGAAGGAATAAAAGAGACAAAGAAAGAAGTAAAGAAATACTACATAGGAAATTGGAAATTGAGAAGAGTGGAAATAGCAGAATTATGCTATGCAGATGACATGGTCATCATAGCAGAAGACGAAAAAACCTTAATAAGGAATATAGAAATATATGATAAAGCGCTACAAAAATTAAACATGAAGATCAATAAAGAAAAAACGAAAACCATGATTCTAGGAAGAAATGAACAACACCACACGATACAACTAAAAAATGAAAATCTACAGCAAGTCCAAAAATTTAAATACCTGGGGGCAATGATCTCAGAAGATGGAAGATTTGATGAAGAAATAAAAGAAAGAAGAACTACAGGAGGCAAAATATTCAATAGCATCAAACACAGCTTCTTAGGAAAGAAAGAAATACCGAAAGAGACCAGAGTACAAATATTTAAAAAAGTAGTGACGCCTATACTCATACACGGAGCTGAAACATGGACATTAACGCAAAGACAAAAAGAAAAAATGACGGCTACCGAAATGAGATTCTTGAGAAAAATAGAGGGGAAAACAAGACTGGACAGAATTGAAAACACAACCTACAGACAAAACTTAAAAGTAAAAGCAATAGAAGATAAGATAGCAGAAGGACAGATGAGATGGTATGGGCATGTAGAAAGGATGGGAGAGGAGAGAATAGTTAAAAAAGTGTTTGAAGCAAAAATTGGAAGAAAGAAACCACGAGGACGACCAAGAAGAACGTGGCTGGAAGAAGTAAAGGAGGCAGCGCAAAGAAGAGGTCTAACTTGGGAAGAAACGAAGACAGCAACACAAGATAGAGCAGAGTGGAAAGAAATATGGAGAAGACCAACGAATCAGAACTCAACCCCCTCCCCCGCAGGCCGGGGGAACGCCTTACACCCGTGAGGGTAGAAAGGTGCAGGATTAAGTAAGTAAGTATTTAAAAATGCGCCACACGAAATAATTTCCGTCTACTCACGAACTGTCTCGATGTTTGCCAACTACTCCAGCAGCAGGTTTTCAATATGCTTCACAGTCACGGTTCGTACGCGCATTCCAGTTAGTATATATTTCAGTGATAGACACGTATAAAGTAGTGTCGTACCAGTGACTAGGTGCTCTATATACAACTAATACACAATTTGTAGCGCCTGCAACTCTATATTTAGATCTTTGATACAATCTATAGATTGATAATTTATTTTACTTTTACAAAAAATATTCACTCCACCATGACTTTACATTTCTCTGTAGTAAGCATTTGCTAAGAAAAAATCTTTGATATTATAAGCTATTTCTTCATTTTCTGTCAACCAGTGTTCTGTGAAACATGAAATATATCAATGTTCTGATGATAAAAACACTTCCAAATCATTATTTTTTTATGCACTGAATGTTTTGATGCAAAATACAGATCGGTGCAGTAGGTTTATCTTCTGCACGTGTTGAACATAGCTCTTTATTAATTACTTACACTTACATTGAATTAAAAAAGTA
The DNA here is from genome assembly GCA_943142095.1 of Ophonus ardosiacus. Lineage (NCBI taxonomy): Eukaryota > Metazoa > Arthropoda > Insecta > Coleoptera > Carabidae > Ophonus > Ophonus ardosiacus. The sequence goes on along the minus strand of OW964836.1, from coordinate 13,017,928 downwards.
AGTTCCGAGCTACATAAAAATATAAATGAAATGGAACAATACAGCCGGTTAAACAACGTACTAATACAAAATGTCCCAGAATCAAACAGTGAAAATGTCTTAAACATTGTTAATCAGATCGGGAAAACAACTGGGATCGAAATCAAAGAATGTCACCTAGACGCAGTACATTGATTACCGCCTCACATTTAGAATAAGCTGCGAATGATTATTGCCAAATTTACTTCGCCCATTGTAAAAGAAAATTTTATTGCGGCCTCTAAACGCGCGGATCTTACATCAACTATATTATTCCCAGGCAAACCCGCACAGAGAATTTTTATAACAGAACATTTAACGCAAACTAATAGTGCTCTATATAAGAAATGTCGCGAAGTTTTACGCGCTAAAGGTTATAAATTTGTATGGACAAAAAATTGCAAAATTTTCGCCCGGAAAGATGATAGCGCGCGCATAATCCTTATCCAGAGCAAAAACGATCTTAATAAATTGTAATATTTTATTTCCACGTTACACTTTGCGATTATTTCCAATGGATTTGTCAATCTACTACCTCTACTAACCTCTATTACCACATTATTACTGCTTATGCTTTTTGTAAATGTTCTTTATATTTATTTTGTAAGTGCCACTCTGTTATTGATATTTATCCTGTTGAGCCAAATCTCAAAAATAAAATAAAATGATATTGTAGATTAATAGACTATTTACAATCAACTTGTTTAGTTGTTTACAAGTGTTTGACATTTTACGCACACGCGTAGTAATAGGTCCATAAACCATAACAAAAAATAATAAAATGTACACTTTATCCTTAAAGTACTACTCAATAAATAACGATTAAGATAAAAATAATTAATTAATTAATTTAATAATTACTTTGCGAGATATTTCAATTTATATCCAGGCCACAGATGACGTCACACTATTGGTATCTTTCTCGCGCAGCCTACTACAGAAACTAGTGTGAGAAAGATAGCTATAGGTTTCTTTAAAAATTAAATGCAGCTATACAAAAAACAATTATGACTTTTTGATACCACGAATTGCTTCAAAATTAAACGAACTTTCATTTAAAAATATTTTTAAAAAAATTGGTTTATGGGCCCATTCGGTTTATACGTAAGAAAAGGCTAAGAAATACGTATCATCATCATGAACACAGCCATAGGAATGCTATAGTTCAATTTACGCTTGTTGTTCTTATGCTTACATCCATTGTGAATTAAGCAATATACTGTTTTGTGAATAGCTGTAATACCAATTTTTTTAATCCGGTTTAAATATGGAGTTAGTTAACTCCGAATTTAAACTTTTACGAATCTGCTTTACTCGTCGTCAATTTAGTATGGGCTGATGCTCAACTTTTTCCTTTCTTCGCACCCTTATCCCTTACCCTGCGGTGTTGCCGCTTCTTTATAACTTAAGCATTTTAAATATTGCCCCTGAATCGACAACAGTGTAGAAATAGTCCATACTCATTTGCCAGCGACTATAGATAATTATTATATTAAAATAAATTAATGCGTTTCTTCCTTTTCTGCATATTTTCAAATATGACAATTATTATGGGACATAAGTATTTTATTGTATAGCGTAATAGTCACAAATAATTATTGATTACGTTATTAATAAATGATGTATTGATTTATTATCCTTGTTCCGAACTATGCTCTATTTTCCAAATAACCATACATCATTAAATTTGTCTCCTAACTTTTTTCTAATTTAACTGACTGGCTACCGACTCCGGTGGTGTAGTGGCAGTGGGCAACGCAGCCGACTCACAACTCAAGGGTCCCGGGTACGAATTCCGGGTAAGGTATGGTTGTTTGGGTGTGTCTTTATCATATCCATCAACGCAATGAATAAACTACAAGGTTACAAAAATTGTAAAGAAAAATTGACTCTTAGTTATCAGTTTGTTGTAATAAGTAACAATGTGGTCCTCCACTCTTATTTTTAATTATTTTAAATGAAAGTTCGTTTAATTTTGAAGCAATTCGTAGTATTAAAAAGTAATAATAATATAAATATATCATCACGGCATATTACACATTTCTGAGTGTGCCACTATCTGCTTTATCGCAGATATCGGTAATGATGACGACATATTTGTACCGTGCGGGCGCTTACCAGGCGTCACCTCACGGGTACTCATTGCTGGCGTGGAGAGTGCATCACAGGGGTCACTTTTGTGCCATTTAAAATTCGAAATATTTGGTGTCGGCGGGATCGAACCCGGTTCCCCCAGGTTCGCGACCAGACACTCAGGCACGCGGCCAGTAATAATTGTTTTTAGTATAACTGCATCTGATTTTTAGCGAAACCCTTGCTATCATTCTCGCACCAGTTTCTATAGTAGACTGCGCGAGAAAGATAGCAATACCGTGACGTCACTGTGACACTGGAAACAAATTCAAATATCTCGTAAAGTATTTATTTAATTTTTTTTTTTAATCTTAATCGTTATTTATTGATTAGTACTTTAAGTATAAAGTGTACATTATTTTTTGTTATGGTGGAAGACCCCATTATTGCTTATAGATGGTGTGGATGAATACTGCATAAAAAATATTAATTAGTTAACAATTCGTTTTTCTCAAAACTAGGTACGCGTGATATTCACTGTTTTCTCCCGAGACCCTTCATTTGACATTTAGTTACAATATTCTCAATTTAAGGGAGACCTACAACTTAAGTTACATTACTGCAATCGGCTACAAATTTAAATTATATTTTACTTAAGGTACGATGAAATTATAAAATACACTAGTTTTGGTTGGTCGATGTTTTTTCTTCATGAAACTTGTTTTTTCGTATTCCAGAAATTTCCGAGGATGTCGGTTTCTACTGGAAAATGTGTTTATTGGAATTGTGGAAATTCTCGGCGTAAAAATCGTACGATGCATTTCTTCAGATTTCCCAAGCAAGCAGACAGATGCCATACATGGATAATCCATAGTGGTAATAATGGACTCTTGAAAATTGATCAAGAAAAACTGACTAATTACATAGTTTGTCAAAATCATTTTTCCTACAAGTCTTTTACAAATACAACACAGAAATCACTTGTTCATAATGCTATACCATTGCACTACAGGAGAAAATGAATATATAGCAACATGACAACATTTATAGTAAGTACCATGTCCAGCAAAATAACTACTGTGACAACAAAAAATAGTAGTGTACAACAGTAGCAGATACAAAAAAAAAAAATGTTTTAACATAAGAAAAGGTGTACATACAACATATGATAATGTAATGATAGAGTATGCAGCCTATACAGGGTGTATCAAGATAATGGTACAGTGCCGTTTATTCGTGTATGTGAAAAGATACAGAAAAAAGTGATAAGGATATTTTGCAAGGGATAGAGAGGGACACATTTTAGCATAAACTTTATTGTCATAAATCCAGTGGTACTCAAACTATAGGGCAATATTATATATTTTTTTAAATGGCATTATATATATTTTATTAACTCATTAAATAGAGAATTTTGTTCTGAATTCAACGATATAATAATATCATACCCTTACATTGGGAAAAAAAATATAAAAATTAATTCAAAGTTAGTATTTCATTTTTACTGTATCTTAGTAACCTGAGCAAACATTCAATCAATAAAACAAAAAATTTATTTTAAAAGTTGAATTTATTGCCAAAATCGTAGCTTACTTAAATGTAATAAAACTAAAATAAATTTTATTTTGTTTTATTGATTGAATGTTTGCTCAGATTACTAAGATAAAGTAGAAATGAAATATTAATTTTGAATTAATTTTTATCAATTTTTTCGCAATGTAAGGGTATGATATTATTATATCGTTGAATTCAGAACAAAATTCTCTATTTAATGAGTTAATAATATATACAGGGTGTCTCTTAAATAGGGGGACATGGCTTAACCACAGATTCCTCAGGTTAAAATAAGACGATTTAACCAAACTTGCTTCTACCGGAAAGTATACCGTCATTCAAAATAACTCGTTTGACATTTAGATAGACTGCTAGATTAAATTTATTTTAAAAATTTGGCAGTGCAGGCACTAAGATTTTATTTCTTTCTGTGTGAACCGTAACAGATATCACAAATTACACAGAGAGACAAAAGTTTACTATTGAATGTATCTTTCTGAAGAAAAATAATTTCACGTTTTCGGCACTGCCATTAAAAAGTTACGGTCTAATTAATGTTGGGAGACCTAAGTTTCATACACTAGTGGTTCACTAATAATAACAAGTATCACCTTAAAAGATGACCTATAACCATATAAACTGCCATACCAAATTTCATCCAAATCGAATAAAGCGTCCGATTATTATAAGCAAAATAATTTTTTTTTCGAAGAACTTTGAAGCAGATTTCTGACTAAACGGTACACTTTCCGGTAGAAGCAAGTTTGGTTAAATCGTCTTATTTTAGCCTCAGGAATCTGTGGTTAAGCCATGTCCCCCTATTTAAGAGACACCCTGTATATATATATATATATATATATATATATATATATATAATGCCATTTAAAAAAATATAATATTACCCTGTAGTTTGAGTACCACTGGATTTAAGATAATAAAGTTTATGCTAAAATGTGTCCCCCTCTATGCCTTACACAATATCTTAATCACTTTTTTCTGTATCTTTTCACATACACGAATAAAATACACTGTTCCATTATCTTGATACACCCTGTATATATATATATATACTAAATAAATTAGGAAAGAGTGAAAAGATGATGTCAGCCACCGGGATTTAAACCCAGAACCACTGCCTGGCCGGGGCATCGCTCTACCAATTGAGCTATGGCGGACTCCACACGATGACACATTATCTTTCCACTTAAGTTGATAGACTGAAGTGATTCTCTTTATGAGAATACTGTGCGTCACGTATTTGATATGGGGTTATAGTTGACCACTACATTTAAACATCAGTGTAGAGCGATGCCCCGGTAAGGCAGTGGTTCTTGGTTCAAATTCCGGTGGCTGGCATTATCTTTTCACTCTTTCCTAATTTATTTAGAATATATAGGCTGCATACTCTATCATCATTACATTATCATTTCAAAAACTATACCGATAGGTACATGAGTAAATTATGACACTGATGTCTAAATGTAGTGGTCAACCATAACCCCACATCATATACGTGACGCACAGTATTCTCATAAAGAGAATCATGTCAGTCTATCAACTTAAGTGGAAAGATAACGTGCGTCATCATGTGGAGTCCGCCATAGCTCAACTGGTAGAGCGATGCCCCGGCAAGGCAGTGGTTCTGGGTCTGGGTTCAAATCCCGGTGGCTGACATTATCTTTTCACTCTTTCCTAATTTATTTACATACAATATAGTTTTTGCAAGATCGGGTTTTTCTAATGTTTGCCGACGGGGTTTCCAAGGCAGTAGGTTTTATTTACAAATTACTGAACGGTAAGTAAGTGATTGTGATTACTTACCGTTCAGAACTAAAAAAATTAAAATGTCAAAATAATATTCAGATCTTTTTTTGTGCGTCGATCGTGCTGAAAAACGTAATAAGCATTGCTCTTCTATCAGTATCGGATGTATTGGAGATCTCGAGTTCGTCTCAATCTCTAAAATCATTTTCAACCGGTAGGAAGCACGTACTGCCCTTAATACTTAAATAACTACGTTGAACGATCGTTTTTTTCTTTTTTAAATATTTACCGATAGAATATTCAAGGCAGTAGGTTGTATTTACAAATTACTGATTGGTAAGTGATTGTGATTATTCACATAATTTGCAAAACTTGCTTTTCTCGTTTTGGCAAATATTATGCTCATCAAACAATAACATTCTTTTCATAACTGATTATGTAAATAACTATTTTAAAACTGAATTAGATAAAGAATATTACATAACTGACAGTTGATACAAAAAGAAACAAGAATATATCAATAATGATTTCTTTAATATCAATTTCTGAATGGGGTATTCCACTGCATTTTTTCATTTTTTTTCTCTGAAAGTACTGGTTTTTTGAAATAAAAATGTACAATTTTAAAGTGTTTTTCATTTAATTTTAGCGAGATACGTTTTTTTGAAATTTATTAAAATATTTGAATTTTAAATGACGTGGTTTTTCCTGTTAATAGTTCAGAGTGATGACAACGTTGCCTACTCCTTAAATGTAGAAACATCATCGCTTGTGACAGTACAAATAATAAAAATCTTATTCATATCTTATTTTATGGATATTTAATGTTCATATTAGTTATCTTAATTGTTTATTGTTTTATTTTCACATGAATTTAAAAGGTAATATGACAAAACAAACAAAATTACCCACAACAATCAGATGATTGCTCGTTAATGGCGTTCATGCAAGTTCCGGTTTACTATAGATCGATATATTCTTTTTTGTTAAAATCTCAGTTCATCTCAGCTCACTTCAGATAAACTCTACGAATTGTTCTTTTTGTACGAACTGAGTTGAAGCTGAATTTATATAGCGTATGCCGTATCGTATCGTAACATACTGTAATCTAGCGTAAGAGATGAAACTACTATTTTAAATGGCAGCATTTTATACATATACCTATTAACTAATATATTGCTAATGCTCGTATCTTTCCCATAAGAGTAGCTGAAGGAAACACTGTGAAATGGAAATATCATTTCTGCATAAGTCTATCTCACACAAACGCCCAACTTCGAATTATGCGCAAGCTTGGAAACCTTGTCTACTATTGGCTAACGCTGACGGCGTCGCTGGCTGGGCTGCGTTCCAAAATCCACAATATTTTCAAACGTAGATGCTCACGATTCTCAACATATGAAAGTAATTTGCCTTCTTGAGGAAGAAAACATGCTTTTGGTTGAAAATAAACATAAGTAAATACGTTGGCGTGTTTTACGAGCATACTTTTACAATAAAAGCACTTTTATAGAGCGTACTTTCACATTATATTAAGGAGAGTGCTCCTTAAAAGCGCTTTTATTACGGGCTTGACATATAATGTTGTAATTATAAGTAGTTTTGTTAGTTTTTTAAAATTATTTTTAATTTAGTTTCAATTTTTTACTTCAACAAAACTCTCATTCGTTCCAAAACAAAACACATCATACTCTACCCCAAAACTCGGTATTCTAGGTTTTGGAACGCTGCCCTGGTGATGCAGCGAGCACATGGTTTGACTTCGACGTATGATTTCATTTCTGTTTGTAGTTGCACTTCGAAAGCATTTATTACTAATATTTATATTCAAGAATTTACATACAAAATAAATAGTAGGTACATTGTTTAATTTCTCAAATTTAAATTTAAAATATCTCGCGCTAGCCGTTAATAAACAGAACTCTGTGATTCGCAAAAAGTGATCATGATTTTCTTGTTAGCCAATAGTAGTCAAGTTTCCAAGCTTGCGCATAATTCGCGGTTGGGCGTTTGTGTGAGATAGACTTATGCAGAAATGATATTCCCATTTCACAGTGTTTCCTTCAAGAAAAGCAAAGGATCCGCAATATATTAGTTAATAGGTATATGATTTTATACAACGTAGCGTCGTGGCCTTGAGTATCGTAACGTATCGTATTCTAAGCGCCGAGATGTTCAACTTTTGAGTTGTACTGAGCGTACTCACATCCCCTCTTACCGATGCTGCATCACCCGCGAAACAAACTCAAAATGATCTGAGCCATGGTGCAAATATACAAGGTGATTTACTGCGCTAAATGTTCGCGCTAAATTTAAATCAAGTATGATAATTATTTTTACCTCCCGTCATACCGAAGGTAAGAGAGGTAATGTTGTCAATGGACATAAGCACTTGATACTTGATTTAAATTTAGCGCGAACATTTAGGGGCATTTCTTATTGGTAGCGGCGGACATTATGCGCAGTAAATCACCTTGTATATTTGCACCATGATCTGAGCCATGCAGATCAGTAAAGGAGGTAATGTTGTGAGATGAACATTGTCAATTGTGTTTTGAAAGTTGAGTTGTGAAAGTAAATAAAAATAAAAACAAGTATATTTCATTTGTTACTCATTTAAATTAATATAAAATAAATAAGCAAGCATATTTTCTAGTACAATATTTTCAATGTTTTCCATCTTCAAATACGAATTTGTTGTAATCGATTCTACAGCGTAACCGCCTAACCTCAACCTAATTCAAAATTAAAGTCCGACAGTTGACAACAAATTACTTTTTTTTAAATCATTTTAGAGGAATTAGATAAAATTTTGTACATAATACGTTATGGGGTCCCGTGGCCGCGTGCCTGAGTGTCTGGTCGCGAACCTGGGAAAACCGGGTTCGATCCCGACTGACGCCAAATATTTCCAATTTTAAATGGCACAAAAGTGACCCCTGTGGTGCACTCTCCACGCCAGCTATGAGTGCCCGTGAGGTGACGCCTGGTAATCGCCCACACGGTAAAATATATCGTCATCATTACCGATGTCTACATGTGTTGTAGATACTGGCACACTCAGAAAAAGCTAATATGCCGTGATGATATATTTATTTATTTTATTTACATAATACGTTATGAAAACGTGATATTGTTTGATGCACATAATTTGCAAATATTATGTTCATCAAACAATATCACTCTTTTCATAACTGATTATGTAAATAACTATTTACTCCCTAGACAGTAAAAGTGATATTTTACAGACTGTTAACTGTCAAAAAAAAATCGCACTTAATGTCAATCGGCAAAAGTATTTTTTTAAACGACCACTTCAGAATAGATATTGCAACAGTAGTCTACTTGAGAAAGAAGAAAAGGCAGTAGGTACTGAATTGTCATTTGAAATAATATTCTTAAAAATACTTATGGTATTTTCTGTGCTCGTCTAAAAAAATAGTGTTCATAACTTGCTCGAAAGTAATATCGTATTGCTTGTATGTTGACTCACTCAGTTGTACCTCGTTCGTCAAACTTCACATTGGTACGATATTTCTCACTTTCGATACTCGTTATAAAATATGCTATTTTGTATGCGTAGGTATTATCATGAACTTTGGTAAGCAGTTAAATATAACCCATGAGTATAAAATGATTGGTCTAGTACTAGGCCGCGAACTTTTCAAACCACCCTCTTACTAAAGCTTCCAGTAAAGTGCTACTTGAAGTTGACTATTTTTTACTAAAACTAAACAACTCTTCCCACTAATGTAAAAATGTAAAATACAAAATTTATTAAGTTTTAGTCTCAAAGTATTAGAGCAACATCAAAGTCATTATAGAAATGTTAAATCGGGTTCCAGGAAATATATAATGCCGTGCCCAAGAGAAAAGCTCACACATTTGTGAAACCAACAGGACCTGGCAGGAAAAAAAGGAAAATGTGCATCGGATGTTACCGTGAACTTCGGACGACGCTTAATAGTCGTGAGACTAGTAAAAAAGTAACAAAAGTAACCAGTTATTGTAATGACTGTACTGGGCAGCCAGGACTATGTCTTCCTTGTTTCAATAAATTACATACAATTTAATTCAGTTATAATATATAGGTGTCTTAAAAATAATGCCCGTGCTTGTAGGATTAGATTTAAATGAATAAAACAAATCAAAAATTAAGAGTGGTACATTTTCTAAATATCCTTATTGATGAAACAAATATTAACATTTAAATAACGAAGGCGGATTTGTGAAAAATTATAGATCTCACTGGGATTTGAACCCAGGGCCTTCCGTTATCTAGTCAGTCGCTCTAACCAACTGAGCTACAAGATCCTCTTGAAATCCGTGAATTTTTCACATCGCATACACGAAGTTAACACTTAAACATTAGAAAACAAGATATTTTATTTACAATCGGCTAATGGCAATTTCTGACTTTTGGAAAGTTGGGAAGTTAATTAAATTATTGTTCACCTCATTTTCCAAGAGGGCGTCTTGATAGATCAGTGTATATCTATAATGAGATTTACATACTGGGTGTTGTAATTTTGAGGAGGGAACATAGAAATGGTGTTCCTGACGAAACGAGAATGGAAACTAAATTGTCTCGTCTAGAAGACAAGAAATTAATTTTCGTCTCGAACAACAGAGTTTTGTCCTGGCCAACGATCTCGGCGAGATTTCTCGATCTTTTTTTTTAATAAATCCAATATGCAATTTATTTTGATATACTATAATATATATATATATACAAATAGCTATTTTTTTCATTATCAATTTTATACCTATAATACAAATTACAAAGTTAGAGGCACAGTACTACTGTTATAATAATAAAATGGCGTTCTTATTCATGAACAGTTACAAATGAAATAAACAACAAAAGACAGATGCCATACATGGAAAATTCATAGTGGAAATAATGGACTCTTGAGAATTGATCAAGTAATTACATACTTTGTCAAAATCATTTTTCCCAAAAGTCCTTTACAGACAAAACACAGATATTTATTGTTCATAATTTTGTCATATTTACTTGATAATAATTTTATGAAAAATTAATTCCTAATATAAACCTGAAGAAGAGCCATTTTCATCAAGTTCTCGTCTCATGTGATCCCACATCTTGTCTTTCTTTCTTTTGTTTTTGTAGTCAGGATTCTTCATATTGTACAAAATATGGTATTTTTATACAAATTATTGAATTATATTGTAGCGATACTGCCCGCGTTGGCGTGCGCTAGCCTTTAATGTTTACCGATAGGGTTTCCAAGGCAATGGGTTTTATTTGCAAATTACTGAGCGATAAGAGATTGAATACTTACCGATTAGGAAGCGAGGCGGTAAGTAAATAAAAACGACATCAAAGCTTATTTTAAAAATAGCAACTAAAAATTTCAATAATTAAAAACTAAAATATAGTATTAAGGTTAAATTATAACTAAAAAAGAATAAAAATCCCTGGACCTCAACAATAATTAAAAAAAAAGAAAAAAACTAATCGTATTTCGAGAACTATGTTCTCATCGTTAGTAGAAACTTCAAATAATAAGATAGAGAAGTTAAGATTACTCAGCATGTAAACCATGCCAGAGGTCAAAACAGCTCTGAGGAATAAGGGAAAGGACTCGGATTATGTAGAGAGAGGAGACATAGGTGAGTGGATACCTAATTGGCTAACTAAGATTAAACAAAGTAACCGTCTTATATTAACTCATATAATTTTAAATTTGGTCGGCGTTCATCAATTTATCTTCAAGTTTTTGTATTATTAAACTTTCGTGTGCGTCTAAATATCTGTTTCTAAATATCTATTATTATCAACATGTTTTAATAATTATTATATTAGAATTGTCAATTTTGTGATTGTTACTAAATATTTATGTTGTGCTAACCTAGATTTATCTCGATTACCGGTTTTTAAAAATAATGGAAATGTTCTTTAAATCTATTATCAATTTTTCTTAGTTTGTCCGATGTAAACTTTATTACAATCTTTACACTTAATTTTATAAACGCCGGATTTTTTTATTGTTATCTATACTATTATACCGGTGACAGAAAAACGGGCCACTCGAAATAACTTTTTTATTTACAATTATTTTTTAATTTTCTTTATCTATTTGCAAACTAGGCCTAGGGGCTCACAAATCATGGTATTTGACATGATGCTAGCGCTTCCGGTTTAAACGGAAGTGACATTAACTTTCATATTTCAAATGGAACATCCTATATATTTGGAGTCTGCGTAAAATTACAAATTCAACGATATGTTTGAAATGCGTATGTATTGAAGAAATAAATTACAAAAACGTAAGAGAATATATTTATAATTAACCTGGTGTGCCATATCAGGTAAAATACAGAATCTTACAACATAACTTACTATTTAAACAATTAACTTAAATATTACTTAATATTTAATCACTTATATTCACAGCCTGCCAGATATAATGAGTTAGTGATTAATAATTCTTAATTTTCTCTTATGTATACTAGGCCGCGAACTTCTCCCTCTTCCAATTTTTACTAAAACTTAATCAACTTTTTTCACTAATGTAAAAATGTGGAATACAAAATTTATTAAGTGTTAGTCTCAAAGTATTAGAGCAACATCAAAATCATTATAGAAATGTTAAAATCGGGTTCCAGGAAATATGCAATGCCATGCCCAAGAGAAAATCTCACACATTTATGAAACCAACAGGACCTGGCAGGAAAAAAAGAAAAATGTGCAAGGGGTGTTACCGTGAACTTCGAATGACGCTCGATAGTCGTCAGGCCAATAAAAAAGTTACAAAAGTAACTAGTTACTGCAGTGGGTGTGTTGGCGAACCAGGACTATGCCTTCCTTGTTTCAATAAATTACACACAGTTGAATTCAGTTATAATATACAGGTGTCTTAAAAATTACGGCCTTGCTTGTACAATAAGATTCACAGGAATAAAATATATAAAAAATTAAGAGTTGTAAATTTTCTAAATATCCTTCATAATCAAGTTAACAGAGCATATGACATTTTGTAAATGAACAACGCAACGAAAAACAAAATGAAATCACAATACAGAATGAAAAGTATAATGTAGACATATAATATTTAGTAATATACATTTTCAGAATTACCAATAATAAAAAAATATAATCAAACGTCATTATGCAAAATTTAACAAAATTTTAATTAATAAAATATTTCCATATATAATTATTTCAAATACATAATTAATAATAATAATAATTAATAAAATTAATAATAATTAATAATAATAATATTAATAATAATTATTATTATAATAATAATTAATAATAATAATTTAATAATTAATAATAATAATATTAATAATAATATTATTAATATTAATAATAATATTAATAATAATAATAATAATATTAACAATAATCCCGACAGGCGCCAAATATTTCAATTTTAAATGGCACAAAAGTGATCCCTGTGGTGCACTCTCCACACCAGCTATGAGTGCCCGTGAGGTGACGCCTGGTAAGCGCCCACACGGTAAAATATATCGTCATCATTACCGATGTCTACACGTGTTGTAGATACTGGCACACCCAGTTATGGGTAATATGCCGTGATGATATATATATATATATATATATATATATATATATATAACCTGCGTGAAGTTGGCCCCCCATAGTTTTGTAATAATTAAACAAATAATGTTAATCGATTGTGATTCGTTAGTGAATGATTGTACCACAAACTATTTCGTTTGTACCTTAATAGTTAATTAATTATATCGATTTTTAATATGGGGGGCTAACTTCACGACAGCCCCCCTCATATTACAATTTGTAATTTTTTCTTGGTAGTACGTTTGTGATTCATTACTGAACGATTGTACCACAAACCATTTCGTTTGTACCTTAATGTATAATTAGTTATAGCAATTTTAAAACAGGGGGCCTAGGTTCACAGTCCGCTGTATGAAAATTTATTATTTTTTTGCGTGGTCGAATTGTTATTCGTTAATATATGTATATGACACACATTTGTAGATACTTTAAATTTATAAAAATACTGGTACGATTTCTGAAGCGATTTGGAGATATTTTATGAAAAACAGTTTTTTCATCAGATTTCAACGATTCTCGGTGTAAAACAAAATTTTCAAGTAAAACTTTTGAGGCGCAGTTTTTTCCTTATATTTTGATGGAATATGATTGTTTATGGCAGAATATGACAGATTACACTAAACTAATTGCCGGGAGACTTAAAAGCTGTTTAAAACTGTCAAATTGATTTCTGGTGACTTAAAAACTGCCAAAGCTGTCAAATTGTGCCAACAAAATTTTCTTTTAGAATGTTTTAAAACTAATTTTTGGGATACATAAAAGATGTTTAGAAACAAGGTATCGAACCCACCAAAAACTGGGTTTGGTTCAGGTTCAGGTTAATTTGTTTCTTGACAGATGGGTTCGTGTGCGGTTCCGGTTCAAGCAATAATAAAATTTCCGGGTTCAGGTTCAGTTCGACCCTAGGGTGTTATAAAATTGTTGCTATGAAATCGATATTGTAAACAAATAAGAATATCAAGAAAGTAGAGTAGATAAACAGTTCGTAACATATACAACATATAAGTAAATATATCACAACATATGTATTAGATTAGATTATATAACCACCCCATTTCTTAAAAATATTGAACAAAATTTGTCTAAATATACAAAAAAATAAGGCTGCGTTTCAAATGTACTCATATTAAGGGTTGCATAGCAAATACTCTAATTTTAATCCAGATTAATTTAAAAACTAACATTTATACATGTTTCTTTGCATATTATGTGTATTATATGTTTTATATCTACCCCAGATCAATATTACTTTTTGAGAAAACATATGCTGCTATGATACATATATATTTATTCATTAATTCTTTTCCGTCATCAGTATTTTAAGTACTACATATCATTAAAATTACTACCTGAAGTTCTGAATCTCTTTGCGTAATCTCACTCTTGTTTCAATTATATTGTACAATCGTACCAGTATTTTTATAAATTTAAAGTATCTACAAATGTGTGTCATATACATATATTAACGAATAACAATTTGACCACGCAAAAAAATAATAAATTTTTGTACAGCGGGCTGTGAACCTAGGCCCCCTATTTTAAAATTGCTATAACTAATTATTAAGGTACAAACGAAATGGTTTGTGGTACAATCGTTCACTAATAAATCACAAACCTATCATGAAGAAAAAAATCCCAAATTATAATATGGGGGGCTATCGTGAAGTTGGCCCCCCGTATTAAGAAATCGTTTTAACTAATTAACTATTAAGGTACAAACGAAACGGTTTGTGGTACAATCGTTCACTAATGAATCACAAACGTACTACGAAGAAAAAATTACAAATTGTAATATGCGGGGGGCTGTCGTGAAGCTAGCCCCCCATATTAAAAATCGATATAATTAATTAACTATTAAGGTACAAACGAAATAGTTTGTGGTACAATCGTTCACTAACGAATCACAAACGTACTACGAAGAAAAATATCACAAATTATAACATGCGAGGGGCTGTCGTGAAGATAGCCCCCCATATTAAAAATCGTTATAATTAATTAACTATTAAGGTACAAACGAAATAGTTTGTGGTACAATCATTCACTAACGAATCACAATCGATTAACATTATTTGTTTAACCCTTCGGCGGGCGCGCAGCGGCATTTTATGCCGCAATTTTTCTTTTTTACATATATCACATTTATTTTTATTTTCATAACTATGCCCTTTCTGGTATTCTTAAATGACTATTATAACAACACATACTACACAAAACCGGTGAGTTGTAACCATAGGTCCAGTAGTATTTAAGCCGTAAAAGGGACAACTACCAAATAGCGGCACTCCGTGCCGCAACGCGACTAGTCATGTAAGTAATGTGTTTCAGAATTTTACTTTTTTATTTGAATGATTTTAAATATTTTCATGAATGTTATAACATCGATATAGTGTAAAATAACTTTACTTATAAAAATTATAATTTTAGGAGTGAAAAATTTTCAAGAAGGAACCTCAAATTTAAATTAAAACCTGTCACCATGTGGTCGAGGTAACAAAAGTGCCGGTCACTTTCATTTTTTAAATAACTTTCAAGCCTTAATCCCTCAAAAAACCAGGATGGAGGTGAAGACCCACCCTCTTATCAAATTTACGGGGTTTTGTAAGAGAACACATCTTACCACACAACATTAAATATAAAACTTAGAACACAATAATATAAAATGCTGAAAATGGAGGTTTTTGGACCTCCGAAACGTCCAAATAAATGTTAAAATCAAGAGAATTGTGAACATGAATTATCCCTCTTCTCGACACCTTGAGTATGCGAATTAAGTTCGACATTTAGTATTTATTGTAATAAGAAATATATTTAATTATGTTAAATTATTTTATAAATAAATTTTGTTTTTTGCATTAAATTGTAGTTCTTTTTACTTGCGGCATAAAATACCGCAGCGCGACCGCTCATGTAATTTTCAAAAGCGCGCCCGCCGCAGGGTTAATTATTACAAAACTATGGGCGGCCAACTTCACGCAGTCAATACCGGACGGACACGGACAACATAGTTTTTACTTTTTTCCCGACAGGCCCGAGACGCTCTCATGAGCGGACGCGAAACTCCGAAACCGGACATAAACTGCCTGAGTATTTCCTCTCAAGGTAACATTAACACAGGGGGTTCCCCTATTTTACAGAAATGCAGTATTTTACGTGTCTCCGAGATTCATAGTTTGAAACTTTTGTGACAATGGCATCCAGGAAAACGTTTTTTACATTAAGGCAGGAAATGGAGGTATTAACCTTGCAGAGCATTAATTTAGATGAAAGATTGTTAACTGAAGAAAAATTTGACGAAAATAGAGAAGAAAATGGGAAGAAAAACGAAAATGATGTAGTTGAAGAAATATGTGTTGTTCGGGAGAGTGATGATGATGATGATGATGATGATGATGATGATGAAGAAGAAGAAGCAGAAGAAGAAGAAGATACTGGTCCCATAACTTCCTATGCCGATGCCTTGAAGTTGTTGAAAACCTAAAAAAGTTTTCAAAAGAAGATTTTATTGCGTTTGAACATCTAAAAAATATTGAAGCAGTTAAAAATATTAGATTTTTTTAAAAAATAATCTTTTTTCGATATGTTTAAATATGTTGTTTTGCTTTGTGTTCAATCTTAAGTTTTATGTACGTAAATATTATTATTATTATTATTTTTAATAATCGATTTTATCTAGACATTCCCAAAGGCGTTCATATGTTACAAAAAAAAAAATACTTAATCTTTTTCTCTTATATGCAACTGTCCCTGTTGAAAATAATAATTGATTCTTTCCAGACTACCAGAAAGAATTGTACAGTAATTTATAATTTTATTTTTAACTGCTTCATAGGGATCAATTTTTTTGCTGAAAATGGAGATTTTATTTCAATTAATGCTCTTTCTCCTATATCCTTATGGCCGTCAGGTGTTTTTGCGAAAAGGAAAGGATACTTTTTGTCTATTATTAAACCGGATTCGTCTATATGTAAACCACTTCTTTTTGTGAAGTCTCGTTTAGCAATTGATTATTTTCGATCTCGTAATCACCTCTAAATAATTTATATAAATGTAATTACTATGTTTGTACTTGTTTTTACTGTTCTTCTTTCACAAACTAAGCCAAATTTAGAATATGAAATGCGAATTCTTTTTTCTGATACCCAAACTTGACAATGACTTTGCAGTTTTATAATTTGAGTACTGAGTTTGCGCATCCAGCGTTGAATCGCACAGTTTACCTAGATGTACGAGTTTCGGGATTGTCTATTGTCTGAGCGTGAGCCTGCCTACTGTACAACTATCAGACAATCGGTGGCGGGGAGAGAAATTAGAAATTATTGTAACAAGTAACATATTAACAGTGTACGTACATGCGACAAATAATATTTAAAAAGCAAAAACCAATACTCTTCGATAAAACACATGATCTCCTTTAATGCCGCTTAAATTAAACTATAAACTAAAAATTAATAAAATCTCAAACTTTTAGTTTAATTTATCGCCTCACCTCAACGATATAACTTACCCAAAGAACACCAATCCAGGACATCGAAACCTACGAGTACTTCCACATTAAGAAGATAGTTTTCTACGTGGTAAGTAAAATTAATAATAATAATAATAATAATAATAATAATAATAATAATAATAATAATAATATTAACCTTCCAGTACTCGCGCGCGGACTGTTAGTCCGCAATAAAATGCATTATTTATAAAATACAAAAACAGAAATGAGCAAAATACTAATTGTTTATAACAATTTATTCAATTTATAAACAAAATAAATTTAATATACGTAATTAGTAATTTAAAAATAGAAAGTAAACGACGATTAACTTGGTGCCTAGCTTAACAAAAATATAATCAACCAAAATATAAATAAAAATGAGTAAATATTGTTTAGCGAACAATATTCAGTGTATTCTTTAGCATTAGAACAATTTCCACAAATTTTTCTGATCATTTCTGCTCTTCTTCCCACGAACTCATTTATATATTATTTACATTCATATTTAACAAGTAATTACACAAGAAATATCTATAACTCACTTTAATTGTAAACTTGTGACCAAAATAGAATTAATCTAATACACACAAGAACACGGACTGACCCTCCGCAAAAATATATACACGAATGCTCGCTCGCGGACTGGTACTCCGCACACCCTACCAATACATTAATATGCATCTAAAAAAAATCTAATTGTACACAAAGCATCAGTGAGCTATTTGGTGCAAATACTTAAAAGATGAGTAGAGACCTATTGCGTACAGAAGAATTATTTACAAAATAAAAATCTTGCGGAGCGAGAGTCCGCGCGCGAGCACTGGAAGGACATTAATAATAAACAATAAATAATAAACAATAAACAATAATAAATAATAAACACTAATCAATAAATAAATAATAATAATAATAAATATAATAATAAATATAATTAATAATAATAATAAATAATAATAATTTATTTAATAAATAAAAGGCTGCGAATGCAAACCGGAGTATAATGTAGATTTCTTTTTTGAGGAATCGTAGCATCTCAAATGTGTATTCAGAGCTTATATTGAATATAAATAAATAAATATATCATCACGGCATATTACCCATTTCTGAGTGTGCCAATCTGCGTTGTACACAGATTTCGGTAATGATGATGACATATTTGTACCGTGCGGGCGCTTATCAGACGTCACCTCACGAGCACCCATTGCTGGCGTGGAGAGTGCACCACAGTCACTTTTGTGCTATTTAAAATTCGAATTATTTGGCATCGGTCGGGATCGAACCCGGTTCCCCAGATTCTTGACCAAGCGCTCAGGCACGCGGCCACGGGACCCCATATATTGTAAAGACATAATAAGCTTTATAAGAATAAGTAAAATTTTTAAAAAGCGACTTTCTTGTCTCGATATTTAACTTGTATGCAATCGCACTTCAGGTGAACTTGAAAATTTTCCAGATCCCAGTGGTTATAATTGAGACGTTCTTTATATTAAAACGCGAACTGTTCATCGTTTTAATTTGTTCGATATGGCAACTTATCTACATCCATTTACTTTATTTTTGTTTTATTTTTTGCAGATTCGCATTGACACCAAGAGGTCTTGTTCCTATCGAGATTGCCCTAATACGCGAGCATTATGTCCAAATATTTCATTTTTTAAATTTCCATCAAGACCTGGTAATCGCTTACAAACTTGGATACACAACAGTGGAAATTTGTATTTTGCAAATATAAGTCATAATGAAATAATCAGCAAAGTAATTTGTGAAGAACATTTTCCTCCGAAATATATTTATTTCCACAGCATTCGTAAACGTTTAGTTAAACATGCAATACCTTTGAATTTTTTTGAGCTGGAGGAAAATAAATTAAAAATATTTCATGGGAAACCAGTAACGAAAACATACCAAAATACAATGTGCAACATAAAGTATGTCGACTGAATATAATCTGTAGATAGTGGGGCAGAAAGAAAGATGGCAGCTCCATTTTTATAAATTTTTCAGAAGATAAAAACTATTTAACTATTTAAATAAATATTTTTATCTACAATTGTTATATGTACATTTTGCGCGTATCCATAGAAATAAAAGACCACTAATATTCCACGTTAAGACTTTTTTTAATACTTAAGCTACATAGAATTTTTGATATTTTATAAACTTCTGCAGGTAAATATTGATTGATAAATTTAAAATATACTAGTTAATTAAA
Organism: Ophonus ardosiacus; assembly: GCA_943142095.1. NCBI lineage: Eukaryota > Metazoa > Arthropoda > Insecta > Coleoptera > Carabidae > Ophonus > Ophonus ardosiacus. Next base: position 12,998,242 of record OW964836.1, on the reverse strand, counting down.
CTTATTAAATAAAGCTATAATTTACTCATGACAACATATGACATTAACATTTGACATATTAATACCGTCAGTGTATGTCACATACCCACACAAAAAGTATTTATCACATAAGATAACACAATATTTGGGTATAAGTTCTGTATTATTTATTGAAAAATACAACGTTTCGACAGCTAGGTGCTGTCTTCTTCAGGTAAAAAATTATAATAAAAATAAATATGTAGTCAAGACAACTAGCAATTCAAAGGTACAATGATTAATAAATAACAGGGTACCATGGTTTATTGAGTTCTCAATAAATCATGGTACCCTGTTATTCGACCTTAATATTCATGTGGCGAAGGAGGATTGTTGCATAACTATTATTGTGGTCCGGATGCGGTTATTCGCTACCGAAAATCGGTCACTCTAATATGTTATTTTATTTGAATACAATACTTTAACATTTATATTGTTCTGATTATGCATTTTTTTCACATTTCTAGGCCACTTCTCAGCCAGTTTTTTGCGGACGGTTTTTTCCTCTGGCATACAGAGAAGTTGCATCCCCGCCGTCCAAGTCATTGCCCGGGTTTTGCATTTTCACAGAAAACAGGTTGTTTGCTGTTTTCTGTTTTTGTGCCAAAAATTGCATAATTTTTTCTAAGTTACTTATGATTTGTATTATATGTTTTTCCATTAATCATTGTACCTTTGAATTGCTAGTTGTCTTGACTACATATTTATTTTTATTATAATTTTTTACCTGAAGAAGACAGCACCTAGCTGTCGAAACGTTGTATTTTTCAATAAATAATACAGAACTTATACCCAAATATTGTGTTATCTTATTAAAATGAGTTCTGAAAACATCTTTCAATATATTTATCACATGTTGTTAAAACTGTATATAGTTGTAGATAAAGTATAGTATTTGACTCGCGTAAAATGAGTATCCGAGCCCTAACAACTATATGTTCGGCCACTTTACAATTTCTACCAAAATAAGTGTTTAGAACATTGTTACTCGCCAATTATATTTTTTATTAATTTCATAACTTCGATTTTAGATTTATCCATAATTTGACTATAGAGAGTAAAAAAATATTTGTAGAGGTTTAAAATTAATTTTTATTGAGAAATTATTTCCAATTAAATATTCGACCAGATTAAAATTTAATACAAATAATACACTATTTAGTTATTTAATATGGCGTAGTGCCTGGCACTCTTCTACTGTTAATAAATTCCATACTGTTTAATTTAGGCCCTCAAACCTTCCTGCGTTCTGTGTGCGTTTTTGTTTCATTTTGTGGAACAGTTTCAATTACATTTAAGCCCAGATTTCTGGAGAACCTGTCCAGTCCTGCCATACGTTTCGAATCAATTTCGAGTGGTTTTGGCCATAACTTGAGGCTCCGTCATGTTGGAGTTGGAAACTAAACGGCGCCTCTGAATCCAATTTTCTATACTAGGCCGTAAGTTATTTTTCAGTATTTGTTGGTACTAAATGATGACGTTCCATTCATGAACGAAATTTTCCCCATACCTCTTACGGACATAAACACCCAAAACATAACCCATTAACGGTGCGTTTTAAACAGTCGTTATGAAAAGCCTGAATTTTGCTGTGAATCAATTTTTATATTATTACCTACAGTGACATCAAATTTAGACTCGCCCCTAAAAATAATAGAATTTCACTGTCTTATGTGCAAGCCCTCCGTTACTTAGAATAGATTAAACGCTTTTTTTTTCTGCCGTTCAGTCAGGAACGGTTTTTCTTTGGCCTAAAATATTGAATTTCTATCTTACTAATTTGCTGCACAAATTAACTAATAGATTACCGTATAACAAGTAAGACCCTTTTCATGAATCCACTTTCTACAAGATTCTCTCGAAAATATAGATTTTGCGTCCTTATTCTACTCTGCCGTTGTTTCCTTTTGCGTAACACCATACTGGTACATGACTAATAATAAAAGTCGGCCGTTATTTTAAAATAGTCGCCGACCGAATTTGCTGCCCAAATTGACATTAAGAAATTACCGTATTACAAGTAAGACCCCTTTCATGAATCTACTTTCTACAATTCTACAATCTCGAAAATATAGATTTTGCGTCCTTATACCACACTGCCGTTATTTCCTTTTTCGTAATACCATACTGGTACTATAATATAACAGGACTAAAAACAAAAGTCGGCCGTTATTTTTATAATAGTCGCCGGCCTTTTTTGTAACAGTCGCTACAATTAAGGATCAAGTGTGTTCCTACAAAAATAACAGCATCTTGATGGTCCGTTGTCAAGGGAAATTTATAAATTAACAAAAAAGTTATTCAGTATGACAGAAAGAGAAGAATTTTATTATTCCTAAATGTTTAAATGTAACGAGTCGCTACTTTTCCATATAGAAATATGGTGCGATCCCAATACAGAATCGTCATATGGGCCCATAAACCATAACAAAAAATAATGAAATGTACACTTTATCCTTAAAGTACTACTCAATAAATAACGATTAAGATAAATAAAAACATTTTTTTTAATAATTACTTTGCGAGATATTTGAATTTATTTCCAGGGCCACAGATGACATCACACTCTTGGTATCTTTCTCGCACAGCCTACTACAGAAACTGGTGTGAGAAAGATAGCTATAGGTTTCTTTAAAATTCAAATGCAGTTATACAAAAAACAATATGACTTTTTGATACCACGAATTACTTCAAAATTAAACGAACTTTCATTTAAAAATATTTTTAAAAAAAGGTTTATGGGCCTATTAACAGCAAAGAATAGTTTTTTACGCATCAAGGCACTGAAGTTCTATTTATTTAAATTTTTTTATATATTTTTAACCTTCCTTTCACCTTTTTTGGAAAACAGTGAAAACTAATTCCCATTTTCTTTCCCGCACGGGAATGCGAATGACAAAAGTTTGTATTGTCCATTTTTGGTTTGGATTTAAAATCCATACTCAGCTTCCTCAAATGAAAAATATTAAAGGATAGGTTAAAAACATTAAGAATATTAAACATAACATAAACCCACAAGATTACAGGAAAATAGCACAAAATCAACTCAACGACAACACGTACGCTGTGAACGGTAATTTGTCACTACCCACTAGACAACTTCATAATTTTGCCGCTAGGTGGCTACGAGTACATTTTCTTTGCCAATAGCAGGTAACTATAAAATACGTATTGGCGAAGATAGATTAGGTTACATTATGGTTTTACATAAAGACATATTTAGCATTTCACATTTTTTTATTGTAAAAAAGACGCTATCGATAAACAATTATTTTAATTACGGAGAATGCATGTAATACGTAGACATCTAATGGAGAATAGGACTACTTCACTATACGTGTATTATGATTTCCTACTATACCGACTCTGAAGATCATTTCCTGTGATTGGATATTTTGTGTTTGTTGATGCGTTTTTTGCTGCCTATATTTGCGTTTTCTAGTTCTTCGTATACATTCGTATCGACAGATCGACACCCTGTCTCTAGAATTATTGGATTTTCTATTATGTTCAAGAATACTAGTCATTTTGTGCCATCTACTAGATAAGTGGCAAATTATGGCAGATCAGCCAACAGTAAGGCAAGGCAAAGGTATTCAGAATAGATTGACCTGTTTTGTTGTTTTATGTTTATAATCAGCTGTCGTGTGTTTTAAACCTTGTTTAAATACATGTTGTAGTTTTGATATAGCGATATTATCTAATTAAAATCATCATGGCTCATTAAAATAATAATGAGACGTTTTTCACAGTTATAAACATAGAAGTGCTACTGACAGTTTGCGGAAAGTTGTGGTTTGTTGTTCTTTTATTTGGTCATTGTTGTGGTTAGAAAATTCGGTAAACATGAATTACTTGACTGATATGTGTTTTATGTGCACAAACAATTTCAACTGCAACTTTGTGAGCGACAGTATTGTTACTCAAGTAGAGTATCTGCTTCCTGAAATTGTAAGTATATTTGAATTTCATAAAGAAAGACAATTCCCCATGCATGATGAGGGTGACAGTGGGGCAAAACTATAATCTGATTTTAAACTATAGACAGTGTTTTAAAAGTATGACGCTGAAATCATTGTTTGAGTTGCTGTTCCGCTTCCGCAGATGGTTTTATATGGTTGAACGAAGGTTGAAAGATATTTCGTTGGGTATAAAACGGTCTGCGAAACAGCCACTCACAAGTGTTGATTTCAGCATCAAACTTTTAAAACATATTGATCGGTAGTATTTACACAAAATTTTAGTCACCGTAACTAACTAATTACCATGGCCACCATTTAAAAATACATTGGAATGATTAAAAAAACAACTGAATTTGTTATTTTAGTCATAGCTTAATCACCCTTGATTAAGAATAAATAGTACTGGTCTCTGTGTCTATAGTTTAGAAATAGGGTATAGCAACATCCATATATTGGATATTTCAATATTTATATAAAAAAAATTAATTCCATTGATTTAGAAATCACAGATTTCGTGTCCGTCACTATTTAATAATGTTAAGGTTTCTTGGAAAATTCTTACATGTTCTGCATTTTGGAAATAAGAAAGCATGTAGCATAAAACGACAAACAACATTTTTTAAATGCAAGTAATCTTGTATGATTCTCTAGCTGAGGATCCAATCTTCAGTTAAAAAAATTAGCTACATAACATGTCCTAAATCTGCATAAATTTACACACACAATCACACAAATCACACAAGCATTAATCCTTCAAAAACCAGCGTGAAGGGAATTCAGTTTATTCAAAAGTTGGAGGCTGCGTGTGCATATATATATATATATTTATTTTTTAAAAATAAGACAATGTGACGTGTTGGACTGTGTAATTACACTTTCATAGATTAAGTGCCGAAGATAAGGGCTTTGGACGGTTGGACCCTCCGTCCTCACTAAATAATTTCCCTCGTAATTTCCTCAGCCGTTTGTCAAAGAAAATACTAATTTGGACAATAAAGTAATCAGAAACTAAAATCAAAGATGGTATTGCACGTACGACTGTCTCTTTTCGTAGCTGACAAACGACGGCCTTCTCGCTCAGTGCTCAGGAACGAACTCATCTGAAACGCTCTAGGCAGTCATAAAGCTACACTCGAAACATTACATATGTAGCAACAAAGCCGTAGAATACTATTGTGCCCCGTATTATGCTAAACAGAGTCTAAGGGCCGTAACTTATTTTTAAATAAAATTTAAACAAAATTCTACAAAACTTTAGCAAATGAACGTAGCTCGTGAAAGACCGCAGGTCATTTCACTCTCACAGACAGACTTAATACTCGCAAAAATGTGCTCAAAATTAAAATGTATTATCAATATGACGTGTGACAATAAGAAACAGTTTTGCCACACATTTAAATTTTATTTTACTTTAAAAAAAAACGAGTGACGATCGCGTGGCAAATTATCACAATATAAACAAATCGAAAATAATAATAATAATAATAATAATAATATATAATATATAATATATAATATATAATATATAATATATATATATATATATATATATTATATATATATATATATATATATATATATATATATATATATATACAGTGGATCACAGAATTATTCGTACACATATGATTTCTATGTAAAAATTGAAAAATAAAGTACTTTCAAAAAATATATTGAAATATTAATGACGCGATCATATACTTATAAATTTTAAAAATGAAATACATTCACGAATTATAAAAAAAAAATATTTTTTCTTACATTATTTTAATTTAAACAAAATGTATACAAAAATGAAGTACACAGAATTATTCGTACACTTACGTAAAACATGTCAATATAATGTTTATACGTTCGAAACATTTATCATTGTCTAAATATCATTTAAACGAGTATATTCTACATTTTTTTTTAAATGGGTCACAGAAAACAAGAAACCATGATAGCTGAAAGGCGACTTTGTTTAAAATTAATTTGCCAGGGTAGATCTTTAAGGCAGGTTGCTGAAATTGTGGGAAGATCTCATTCAACTGTGCAATACATTATAAATAAATATAAAAATGAGGGCCAGTTGGAAAATATTGCGGGACGGGGCCGTAAAAAATTTTTAAATTTGCAAAATGAGCGGTATATTGAGCGACAAATAAAATTATATCCAAAAAAACCTCTTAAAATTTATCGTCAGAAATATCTGAAATAATTGAACGGCCTATTTCCACCGAAACTATTTGGAGAACATTAAGAAATGCTGGCTATAATGGTCGTATAGCCAGGAAGAAGCCCTACATTTCCAAACAAAATAGAATCAAGAGACTCGCGTTTGCAAAAGAGTACGTTAAGAAAGATAATGAGTTTTGAAAATCAGTAATTTTTTCGGACGAAAGTAAATTTAACCTGTTTGGGTAGGACGGCAAACCTTATGTTTGGAGAAAACCTAATACGGAGCTTAATATCCGCAATTTATGTAGTCCGGTGAAACACGGTGGCGGGAACGTATTGGTTTGGGGCTGTATGAGAGCAGATGGAGTGGGAAATCTTCATTTTATTGAAGGTATTATGAATAAAATGGACTACCTGTCAATATTAAAACAAAATTTACAAGAATCGGCTGATAAACTTGGGCTGGGAGGTAATTATATTTTCCAGCAAGACAACGATCCCAAACATACAGCTCATATTGTGAGGGAATGGCTGTTATACAGGGTGGTGGCGGTTAGGGGTGAACATAGGGATTTAACATGGGATTTTAATTTTTTGCAATTTCCTGCTCTCCTGTTCATTTTACGGCAAAAACTGAAGAGTACTAAGATGTTCAGAATTAAAAGTTCAAAATAAAACTGGTCTTGCATTTTTTATTATGTTTTTCATGTCTTCACAATTTTAAAAAGAAATTTCAAATTTTCTGTTAAGTTAAATAGTAGCAGCCATGACTTGACTCAAATGTTTAAAAATAATTGTCATTCACTTTCTGTCATACGTTTTTTATAAAAAGTTAATTCAATAATGAATGTTTATTCGAATGCGGAACGAGTCTTCATTATTAAAAACTATTATGGTGGAAATAGTTTTAGAAGAGTACGTGATTTATTTTCCATAAAGTATGAAAATTCACCAATTCCAAGTATAGCAACAATTTCTAAACTTGTTACAAAATTTGAGAATACAGCTAATGTAGCTGTGAAGGAAGGTAATGAAGGAAATAATAATAGAAGACGTCATAACGAAGTGAATGAAGAAATGGTATTGGCTATGATAAATCAAAATTCTACGTACAGTATAAGACATATTGCTTCTGAGTGTGGTTTGCACCATTCAACAGCCCTGAACATTTTAAAAAAGCATGGATATAAATCATATAAATTTCACACCCATCAAGAACTTCTTCAACTTGATTTTGAATGTAGAAATATATTTTGCGAAATTATGCAGGAAAAGGCAAATCGTGACCGACATTTTATTTCATCCATTTGTTTCACGGACGAATGCACATTCACGTTGAACAATGAACCAAATGTTCAAAATACTCGAGCATGGGCCAAAGAAAATCCCCGATTGCATGTATGCACAAATACCCAATATCATGAAAAAATTAATATTTGGGCTGGGATTTTCAATAATCGAATAATAGGGCCGTTCGAAATTACGGGAAATTTAAATTCAGACAGTTATTTGGAACTTCTACAAAATAATGTTGGTCCTGCATTGGAAGATGTTGCTCAACTAGATCAGGATATTTGGTTTCAGCAGGATGGCTGCCCGGCTCATTTTGGATTGAATGTTCGAGAATATTTAGATTTCATCTTTCCTAATCGACGGATTGGGCGAGGTGGTGAAATAAATTGGCCTGCAAGATCTCCCGATCTTGCCCCTTGCGATTTCTTTTTGTGGGGACATTTGAAAAGTAAAATTTATGGCAAAAGATATAGTAATTTAGATTTATTAAGAGAAGCTATATTCGAAGAGTGTAGAAAAATTACTGAAAGACAATTAGCTAATGTTAGAGCATGTTACAATTTTTTCTTCATTCTCTTTGTTAGGATGTTTTCTATTACTATTATTGATTTCATTAATTTCTTTGACCTTACATTAGTTGTAATCTCAAATTTTTAACAATTTTTGAAACTCTTCATACATTTGGAATGGTTTACCTAATAAAAAAAATCGTACTAAAATTAAAAATTGTTTGTTTTTATTTAATTTGTAAGTAAGATTGACACATGATTGACGTTTAGAAATAAATAATTTTTGACAACCAGAAAAAAAAGACAAATTCCATAGATACTGCTACTGAAATTTTGAAATTTCTTTTTAAAAAAACCAAAAACATAATAAAAAATGTAAAATAAGTTTTATATTGAACTTTTAATTCTGAACATCTTTGTACTCTTCAGTTTTTGCCGTAAAATGAACAGGAGAGCAGGAAATTGCAAAAAAGTAAAATCCCATGTTAAATCCCTATGTTCACCTCTAACCGCCACCACCCTGTATAATACTCCCAAACAATTAAAAACACCTCCTCAGTCTCCGGACTTAAATCCCATAGAAAATTTATGGGTAGAATTGGATAAGAGATTGAGGACTAAACCCTTTTCTAATCGAACCGAATTAAAAAAGATACTGCAGGAAGAATGGAGCAAAATTAAAGTTGAAGTCACAACAAAATTAGTTCATTCAATGCCGAAACGTCTACAAGCAATAATAGAAGCGAATGGTTATCATACAAAATATTAAATGTAATATTAACGTATAAAATTAGTAGACATTGTTAAGGTGTACGAATAATTTTGTGAACGAATATTTTTACAAATTTGTTTTTTTGTTATTTTTATGCGTATTAAGTAATGATTTTCTTTTATTTATTATTAAATTATGAATATACAATAATTATGCAGTATTATTATTTATTTGTGAATTAAAATATATTGCTTAAAGTATGTCTTTTTTGATTTTTGTTAATAAATTTTATGTGTACGAATAATTCTGTGAGCCACTGTATATATATATATATATATATATATATATATATATATATATATATATATATATATATATATATATATATATCATCACGGCATATTACCTATTTCTAGGTGTGCCAATCTGCTTTGTCGTAGATATCGGTAAAGATAAAATAACGTTTAGATTATTCACAAAACCTATGGTAACATATTAATTTTTTATTATTTTCCATTCATACGCATTGATATTAGACACAGTGAAGCTGAGCATTTTTTTCAAATGCGCTAAAAATGGAGTCATTTTTCATAATACCGGGTGTAACACGAAAACCGGGTCATAGGCGTTTAATATGGTAAACAGTTTTTTCATGCTTAAAAGTGGACTTATTAATTTTTACCTCCCGCTACCCTTGGTAAGGGTGGTATAGGGATCGTGCTAAAAATCACATATCGAGATTTTAGCAGATGACCACGTTTTAAGGTCCCAAGAATCCAATTTTAACATTTTCACGATGATGTTTGTATATGTGTATGTGTGTGTGTATGTGTATGGATTTTGTTGACGCTCTAACTCAAATACTATCATTCGAAAATTCTGATACCTTGTATTTCTCTAGAGATGCATTCGGGCCGGGTCGGACTGGGTTTTGAGGTTTGGATCGACTCGGCCCGAAAATAAAAATTGCCGGCCCGATTCGAAGATCGACTCGACAAAAAATTAGCTGGCCCGGCTCGAACATTGACTCGAAATCCAGGGCCTAAGCTCGAAATTGGGTGCATCCGACATTCCTAATTTTGATTTTTATGTGAGGCGAAATGTTTAACTTTTTTCGTGCCAAATTTATGAAAACCCCCTACATCCTTAATAACTTTCGGCATAAATGAATAAATAAATATATCATCACGGCATGTAGGTAGGTGAAGTTGGCCCCCCCAAGTCGGAATTAATAATAACAAATTAATGTGATCAATTGCGCCCTTTATGCGCTTGTGTGCACCACCTTTATTTTTTTATGCGCTCTTATAGTTTCTATTTTTTTAAATTTTATCAATGGGGCGGCCAACTTAATGGGTAGCCCCCCCAAATTGATAAATAGGTATTTTATTGTTATGTAGGGCTTGATAAACACATGCGCTACTATGCGCCAGTGCAAAATATTAATGCGCCAACTGCGATCAGGATATAAATATTATTGAATCTCGGGGGGGCTAAATTAATACTGATTTTTTTTTTAAATTTAAATTTTTTAAAAAAGCTATTGTATTTGAATACGTATGCTCTCTTATGCGCTACCACAAGTTTTCATTGCGCTTTTTCAATTGAACAAATAGAATTATGAGGGGTCAAGGAGAAGTTGCCCCCCCCCCCAGTCGGATTTAATAATAACAAATTAATGTGACCAATTGCGCCCTTTATGCGCTTGTATGCACCACCTTTACTTTTTTGCGCTCTTATAGTTTTTATTTATTTTTTATTTTTTGAATGGGGCGGCGAACTTAATGGGTAGCCCCCCCAAATTGATAAATATGTATTTTATTGTTATGTATGGCTTAATAAACATATGCGCTACTATGCGCCAGTGCATATATATATATATTATTGAATTTCGAGGGGGCTACATTAATGCTGATTTTTTTTTTAATTTTTAAAAATTTGAAAAAAGCTATTGTATTCGAATACGTATGCGCACTTATGCGCTACCACAAATTTTCATTGTGCATTTTCAATTGAAGAAAATATGGGGGGTCAAGATAATGATATATTAAAAATTGAAAATTATGAATTTTATTGTAAATATTATTCGCTATTATGCACCAATTAACTGTTTTTATGCGCTGATTTAGTTTTCTATAAAATATCACTATAAATTGGGGGGTTGCCATTAATTAATACATTTTTATTTTTTTAAATTGGATACAGTAATGGTCATATATTTGGATGCGCTTTTATGCACTATAACAAATTTCCTCTTCGTTCGTATAGTTCTTATAAACATAAGCAGACGTTAAAAGGGCTAGTTGGAGTTGCTGCTAACGACCCTACTACCTATTAAGTTCGTCGCCCCATTGAAAAAATAAAAAAAAAATAAAAACTATAAGAGCGCAAAAATTTAATTCTCTACAACATTTATTTGAAGCATTTTTGTGTAAAAGAAATAGGCCCCTTTTGCGCAAAGAAAAACTGATTTCCCATGTTAAATGCCTATGGCCCGGTTTTCGTGTTACACCCGGTGTATTGTCATTACTTTTATATTACTAAACCCTAGAAGGTCACACTGGGGTCTAAGAAACCCAATGATTCTCAAAATTATTTTGCACATTCGCAGCTTTCGCCTAAACTCGAGGCCACCTCTTTGTAAATTCAGTTTGGCACTGTTTGCACTGGGCAAACCAATTATCCCGTTATTATTTGATTTAGGTAAGTTGTTATTTTTAAAATTTTGTATAGTTGGATTTTTGAGACCCCAGTGTGACTAATTGTGTTGTAGTTAATTTTGAAATCTTCCTTTAAATTCTAATTATTGTTCGATTTTATTTATTTATTTTTTGTTTTATCATAACATAATGTGTTCACAGCTATATTTGTGAAGGGAAATTAATCATAATTATTTAATTAATTAATGTTTTTTTTTCTGCCTAAAAGATTTTTTGACGATCTTTAAGAAATCTTTAATAAGTTTAGAACGAGTGTTAGTTTTGCTCTTATCGAGATTCCAAAATAAAAAATCTGATGTGGCCAGCACATGACCTTCCGCCAATTCTATGTTTAAAATAGCAGTGAGCTTTAAGTAAAGTACCACTTCCGGTTGATCGTTTGTAAATAAAATCTAATTTGTTGTCCAATAAATATAAAAGTCTCTAATACGAAACTTTAGATTATGTTTTATTGTTTTTCCTCAAAAACCTGTTAGAGTTTCAAATTAAGTACTACATGCGATTTATCATATAAGTATGGTTAAAAGGTAAAAAGATAAGTTTTGGAAAAAATGTTTTTTGGATAAAATATATGGTTCAAAAAGGTTATTATATGTATATTTCCTTATTATCCTGTTATGGGAAAGTAGCTTTTTACCTCCCGCTACCCTAGGTAAGGGAGGTATAGGGATCGTGCTAAAAATCGCATATAGAGATTTTAGTGAATAAGCACGTTTTGATGTCCCCAGAATCCGATTTTAACATTTTTACAATGATGTCTGTAGGTATGTGTGTGTGTGTGTGTGTGGATCGTGTGCACACGATAACTCAAACACTATCAATCAGAAAATTTTGAAATTTTGTATACCCATTCTATACTAATGTGGGAAGAGCTCATTAGTTTTTAGTGTATATCGGATAGCCGGAAGTATCACTTATACAAGCTTTTAACAGTTTTTCTTGAAAAAAATACAGTGAATATAATTTTTCAGCAACTTTTACTAATAAAAATTGAACATAATGGTACAATCTTCAATTTTACTATAATAGCATTTAGTAAATAACTTTAAATAACTTAAAATATGAATTTATAAAATAATTTATTTTCATATATCATCATGCATCAAACAAAGCAATACTTTAATTACAATTTTGAAATATTTATACAAATGTCACAGTCAGGAAGCAATTACATTAAAATTAATAATGAAACCGTCTTAAGGATAATATAATAGTAAAATATTTAATTCTAATGAAATTAAGGTTTGTAAAAATAATATATTTTCCATTATACATAAATATTAGAAGTACAGGATGATCTGATTTAATTTTTCTGTTTGCAGCACTATAAATCAATATTAATTTACAACTACACATTTACGAAATGGATCATGTACGACGAAGAATTTACACAGATTGCGTTTTAGAGAACCTGGAAGTTGATGCAGATTTTTATAAGAATGTGTGTGTGACGATTTTTCCTTAAAGTCTATTAAAATATTATCCAAAACTGCTCAAATTTGGTATTTAAAACTCATATATAATTTGAAACATCATGTTAGATTTTAAGCATATATAATTAATCGGATGTAGTACTTAATTTGGAGCTCTAACAGATTTTTGAGGAATTACAATAAAACATAATCCAAAGTTTCGTATTAGAGACTTTTATATTTATTGGACAACAAATTAGATTTTATTTACAAACGATCAACCGGAAGTGGTACTTTACTTAAAGCTCACTGCTATTTTAAACATGGAATTGGCGGAAGGTCATGTGCTGGCCACATAAGATTTTTTATTTTGGAATTTCGATAAGAACAAAACTAACACTCGTTCTAAACTTATTAAAGATTTCTTAAAGATTTTTTTCTAGGGTTTCCCAGACCCAGTGTGACGGTTGTGAAAGTAGTGTGACTGTCCAGGATTGATTTAAATTATTATATTATAATTACGTACATATGTATAGTCTGTAAATGTTTCATATTTTTTTAAGCAAGTTGGGTTTGAAACTCAACTAACTATAATTATTGCCCCGATAGTAGTAATTTAAAAACATTAACAGCGAATTCCTGAGATCATTTTAAGTAAAAAATGTCTTATGAATATAGGTCCTATTCCTTTTGGTTACGGAGTTTAAATGGAACAAAGTTTTATAAGAACCAGCATTAAAAAAAGATACCTACTTAAAAATCTGTTGTGGTGTCTCGCCATTTTCATATTACACTATATAAGTAAATATTGTATTTCTGGTACACAAACAAAAATTCTAATTACATCTATTATTATTATATGTACTTTTATATTTTTTAATTTATTCTATAAATACGTTTCCTCCTGCTCTTCTAAATGTTTGAGATTCTTCAAATTCACTGGCGAGATTGACGGTATATCTGATCGGAGCATGCCACGCAGTCGATAACCACGCCATCGAATAGCCGTAGCATCGAAAAACCGTGCCATCGAAAGTCGCCACGTCGACACGTACCCCCCACCACTGGCTGTAGGAGAGCGTGTCGCGCAGTCGACAACCACGCCATCGAATAGCCGTAGCATCGAAAAACCGTGCCATCGAAAGTCACCACGTCGACACGTAGCCCCCACCACTGGCCGTAGCTACGATAGCCGTCACATCGAAAGTCGCCACGTCGACATCACCCCCCCACCACTGACCGTAGCTACGATAACCGTCACATCGAAAGTCGTCACGTCGACATAACCCCCTACTACTGACCGTAGCTACGATAGCCGTCACATCGAAAGTCGCCACGTCGACATCATCCCCCACCACTGACCGTAGTTAGATAGCCGTCACATCGAAAGTCGTCACGTCGACAACACCCCCCACTACTGCCCGTAGCTACGATAGCCGTCACATCGAAAGTCGCCACGTCGACATCACCCTTCCTACCTTATCGCCACTGAGTCTTTCAAAGCGTTAATTCAACTGACTCGCTAAGTTCGTACTTCATATTATTTACGTTAGATGACACCGCCATATACGAGTGTGTCATGACATTTACTGGAATGATTAAATGGAAGAAAATATCTATTTTTGTCAACAATTTAATGTTACAAAATATAAAACAATTAAACATTATATGATTGACTGAACAAATATATATATGTGTGTATTACAAAATACCTTAATGTAGGTATTTAATATTGTATGTGAAATATGTTTCAAAATAGGTGAAATATTTACCACTTTATTTTATAATGCAGATTTATAAATTTGTTTTAAATGTTAGAGAAAAACAGAAACATGCTATTAGAATTGTTTTTATATTTAAACACTCTAGTAAAAACTAGATTGAAAATTGGAATACTAATACAGATTAATTGTTTAAATAAAATATTTTATTAGCTGTTACGTAAGTATATCTAGAAAATGCACCGGTATAGTATGTCGTTTTCGTACATTGCTAAATAGAAAATACAATTATGTATGGAGGTATAATTTGGAGGTTGATAGTCAGAATTTGAAGAACGGTGCTGTATTATAAGGACAATACTAAAAACTAGATAGAAATAAGGAAAAAATTACACACTCGGTAGGTTCTACAAAATTTAAAAGATTATTTATTGCAGTTTCGGCGTATTTCAAAATTCAGAATTCTTACACAGGGAGGTTAAACTTAGTGCAAAGATTAGAGAATTTCAGGGAATACCCAGATAAAATAATCCAGAATCGGAGATGAACAAAGGTCTAACGGTTCGTTCATAAGGTTACACTCATTGTGAATAGCTTTCTTCATTTCGAAGGATTCCAGGAATGTTAATCTTGACTTTTCCCTTTCACAATTCAGAATACTTAAATTGTCTTTATTATACTATGTTGATTTTTTCTCTAATAAATGTTAGCCTACATTTTAATTGGTTCTATTGTTTTTAAAACTTCTCATGTGTTCATCGAATCTAATTCTGATGTTGAAATTACGAGCTGTTCACCCAATATAAATAGTCACAATCATTCAGCGGCGTCTCGTGCATTTTATAAGAAGGCAAGCAGTAATGGCGTAGGTAAGGTATAAAAAAAAATGCGCCGCAGGCGAATTTTTTTTTTCATTCAAGGTCAAATGCCTTATAATTGACTTACATGTTTCGAAGGGATGTGCAAATGCATGTTTTTCCCCTTTCATATGCAAAAAACAAAAATTGCCAGATCACAGACTTGACGTGATATTGCGTATGTATATTATTTAAGTTGCAAAAGCCTCGCTTAATATCATTCCATACTGATTTTTCTTTATTAAATAATAAACATGGTCAACAATATAATTTTAGTAATGTTTCACTATCACATAGCCACACATGTTTGTCATATAAATCGGTATTAAAATGCCTGGTTATATAATAACTTCATAGGAGGAACTGGTCTGCCATTTGCAAAAAAGGTTTTTTTTCTTCAAAATTGCCAAATGGCTTTTCTTGTAATTTTTTTATTATTATTGCGCAAATGTTATCCATTCTGTATAAAAATATAAGGAGTATTATTATTTTCAAAATTTAATTGAAACAAAATAAATGTAGAAATATAAAATATAGATACCTTATAAATAAATTTTACTTTTATTCGTATCCTATTTTAACATTTACTATCTATTTCACTTAAATTTTGTTCATGGAAGCAATATAAAAACTGCTTGCAGATGAACCTAAACAGCGAAATATTTTCAGTATAGAAGGCTACATGTTCGGCAATGTTCGGTATAGTGTAGGTATAGGCGGTGTAAGCAGTCGAAGTTCTGCTTACCAGCACGTTTTGTACAACATGGTAAGATCGTAATAGTACGTATCCCAGTAATAGAATTAGATTAACGGTGAAGTAGGCAACAGCAAATACATTTGTGTCTTTGCTTTTAAATTTTGCTATATTAAAGTTCTAAATATATAAATATAATTGTAAAAATATATTAAAAGTAACAAAATATAAAGGCAAGCACTGCTTGCCTTGCTTGCATGGAGAAAACGCCACTGCAATCATTACAGTTTATTTGATAGATACTGGACTTATTATTATAATATCCACGCTAGCAAAGAGTGCCCGTGAGGTGACGCCTGGTAAGCGCCCGCACGGTACAAATATGTCATCATCATTACCGATATCTGCGATAAAGCAGATTGTGGCACACTCAGAAATGAGTAATATGCCGTGATTATATATTTATTTATTTTATTTTATTCTGATTATAAAATTTGTCATTGAAATTTAAATAATTTTAAAAAAGGCATAATCCCACCAATTTTAACAATTATTTCTTATCAGTATTATTTCTAATAATTTATACTTTGAACATCAAACGATACTAATTTAGAGTTAGTAGGGCATTTTTGCTTTTAATTTTATTAACTAAATCTAATGCATTTTTCACATTGTGAGTAGGTTTGAAATTAAGTCAACTAGGGATTAGATAGTTTAACAATTTACGCAATTTGTATGAAACAACTGGCCTTATGTTGTCTTTATGTAATTTAGGTAAGCGATATAATACTGGAGCTGAGGAGTTAGGATTGATAATTTTGAATCTATTTTCCTTATTTATTAAAGTTTCACAATTCTTTAACAATAACCTAACTTTAAATGGAAACTAGGTGTGGGGCCGGACATGGTCGGAGATATTACCACTGTTAATCAAATCGTCGACTTTATTTAAACAGTTTGATTTGTCAAGAATGACAATACTGTTCCCTTTGTCATTTTTGGACAAAATTAATTGTTAATTGATTTCTGGTGAATATTGTGAATAACTTTGGCTTCGTTATTATATGGCTTACTATTGTACGGGCGGGTTTGAGCAAAAAATCTACGTTGTCCTGTGACGAAGTCACATTGTTTCGCCATGAAATTCCAACATGCCATCGTCCAGAGAACATCACCGGCCACTCTGGGGCTGCAGCGTAGCATGTAATCGTTCTCTAGAAGCCGCTGTAGCACAAGAACAGGATTCTGCAGTCCAAACTGGCCGTACAATGTCCATAACATGACCATGAAGCTTCACCGTCCACTTCGGGGCCGTATCACAGCGTGTAAACGTTGTCCAGAGACAACTGTGACAAAAGAACAGAACTTGATAGTTGACAATTGTTCTTAACATGCTTTTAACCTTACCTGTAGCACATGGTGAGCACGCGGTAACGGCCAACGAAATATCCTCTAGTTTCCAGCCTGTCACTATCTTTCCGGGGTTTTCGTGGCCGGCATTCATTCTACACATCACACGGACACTTCAAAAGCAACCGTTCACCTAGATTTCACAACTAGAGCACGCATTCCACACCTGTCAAGACCGCAGCGCCAAATCCAGGCGGAATAAACTAGAACTTGAGATATTTGTTAATTTCTATTTTATTGTAATAATTTTTTATATATTTTACCTGTTAGTTTCAAGCAAGAAAAACTGGATTTTCATATTTTTTCTTGAGTATTGAATTTTCTAGAAATATTTTAAGAGCCCAGCCTCACGACCAATAGTAAGCCGAGTCTGTTCTCCCACTCGGCCAATCAAATACGAATAATGCCCATCCACATAAACCGCGCGCGTTTGAACGAGAATTACCAAAATCCGGCTATAGAAGAAGCAGCAGCCCCCCTAGAATTCATTCTGTCTTCTGGCTAGCTGTTCTAATCAGAACCAGGAGTTCTATAGCCGTTCTATAGAATAAAGTTCCAGTACCAGCCCCAGAAGGCAGAGTCCAGATCTTCTACAGCTGTTCTGTAGAATTCAGTCACCGAGTGTCGTTCGAGAAGTCTACGTTTTACAGAGTGAATATTACTTCACGTTTGTCTTCAGAGTAAGAATATTTCACGTACTAAGTTTCTCAGAGTTAATATTTTACGTACCAAGTTTCACGGAGTAAAGATTTCACGTACAAGTTCTCAGAGTAAATATTATTTTAAGTTTGTCAAGAGTATAAATTATATTTCGCGTACTAAGTTCAGAAAGTTGATATATCCAGTTTTACTTGATAATAAAATTCTCAGTAGTTTGGATAACATTAGTCACAGTTTCGCATTCATTTATTAAATTGTACATAGTGTGTAAATAAACATAGTCTTAGTATACTGCATTTTTCACTGCACAAAAACAACCTAAGAATCCTGGCCTACACGACTAGCTATCCGCAAACTTTCCTCATTCTTCTCTCTGTTACACGGAGATACAAGATGGCGCCCGAGCATGAAACAACCCAGACAGCAGCGATAGAGGGCGAGGTTGACGTCACAATTTGGCGACCGAATAATGAGGTCACAATTTGGCGATCGAACAATGACGTTACAAAATGGCGCCAGAGCAGTGGCGTCACAGTCCTTATAATAAAGCACAGTTCTCCATATTCTGACTATCAACCTCCATACATATTTTTATGTTCTATTTAGCAATGTACGAAAACGACATACTACACCGGTGCATTTTCTAGATATACTTACGTAACAACTAATAAAATACTTTATTTAAACAATTAATCTCTATCAGTATTTCCATTTTCAATCTAGTTTTTAGTATTAAGAGTGTTTAAATATAAAAACTATTCTAATAGCATGTTTCTGTTTTTCTCTAACATTTAAAACAAATTTATAAATCTGCATTATAAAATAAAGTGGTAAATATTTCACCTATTTTGAAACATATTTCACATACAATATTGTATACCTACATTAAGGTATTTTGTAATACACACATATGTATATTTGTTCAGTCAATCATATAATGTTTAATTGTTTTATATTTTGTAACATTAAATTGTTGACAAAATAGATATTTTCTTCCATTTAATCATTTTAGTAAATGCCATGACACACTCGCACATAGCTGTGTCATCTAACGTAAATAATATGAAGTACGAACGAGTACGTGTCACGGCGTCAAAATCCGTGCGGTCAAATCACCGCGCGGTCAAATCACCGGGCTGTTAAAAGTTCATCCAGTCAAAAAAGTCTCCCACCATAATCATCGGCCCGTCAAAACTCCTCCCATCGTATATAGTCACACCCATTTAGACTCCTTCCATTTCTTGTGGAGTATGTCACGCCGTCAAATCACCACGCGGTCAAATCACCGTGCCGTCAAAATTTCATTTAGTCAAAAATGTCTCCCACCATAATCACCGGCCCGTCAAAGCTACTTCCATCGTACATAGTCACGCTCGTTTAGACTTCTTCCATCTCTTTCTTATAAGGCGGAGTACGAAAACGATAACTGATATACTAGTATATTTGGACATCGCTGGAGTTTACACGTATTTAATATATATTTTTCTTCACAGATGGCATACTTACAAAATAAGATAAAAACACACTATTCTTCCCGCGTCACGAAACGGAAACGAATACAAATTGTATTATATTGTGAAATTGTCCTTTGTGAGCTTTATTATTATAATTATTATTATTATTGTTATTATTATTAACAATCTTTAATATAGAAATAATTCAAAATAAGAAGTTATATTTTTTTTTATTGTTTAAATGTTGAAAATCGTCTAAAAATTGAATTTTAATAGCATTTGATAAAAATTCCAGTCGAGGCAAGACAATCTCGAGGACGATGGAAAATGGCCATGGGATTGACATTTAATAAACAAAACAATTATTAGTTTTGCTAATAATTAATTTTATAATATCAAAAAACATGTAATTCAGATTGGAAATTGCATTTATTTTAGAAAGTAAACCGAGAAATTTATTGCTACCATCTTTTGGAAACGTCCTCTTATTGTCATATTATTTTCTTTCGTGTCACTTTTCAAATGACAAATGACGTTTAAATTATTGGCCGTTATATTATTAAATTATATTTCGCGGCTTGTTTAGGGAGCGCGAAGTTCTTACTTCGCGTCCGGTTTCAAAAAAAAAATTTTTTCTAAATATGTGTATTACTTGGTTGTATCAATATTAATGTTATTGACTCCGAAAGTGATGACGTCAAAATCGACCGGGAATTGCAAAACCTGAAAGTAGGCTTCCGGTTTCTTAACTGCATATTGAAAGAGTTTGTTGTGAACGAACCGTTCTAGCGCTAAATTTAAATAGCTGTCATCAAAGCTGTGTGTAAATACAACTTTTAGAATTAAAAATTATTTCTTATAAAGCTAATTTTATAACAATATTTTGCAATATAATCAATTAATAAAATGAATAATGCATATGAAAAATAATGAAGATGGAAAATAAAAGAAGCAGATATGCAAAATTTGAAAAGTAGATTATCATATAATAAAATATATTTGTCACATACGTATAAATAATATAGTGTTAATGAATACGATATAGGGTATGTAGGGGATGCAAAAATAAAATAAACAAAATTAGTAACTGTAGTGAGAGATCGTAACAGCCAACGAAAATTAAGAAAGATAATTACCATTTTACGAGTTTATTAGTAAAGTCTATTTTGCATCTCGTACATACCCTATAAATTTGTAACACGTATTCATTAAAAGCCTTTGTAGGTACATATTTACAAAAAATCGATTACATACTTTGTTCATTGTAAAATATTTCGACTTCCTTATAAGCGGGTATTGAAAATTTGTCAAAGCCCCACAAACTTTAAGGATGAATGTTGCATGTGGCATTAAAAAAAGCAATCATACGTAATATCTGAAAAGTTTTAATTCCTCCTATGGCCCTTTCTACTTGTACATTTATCCTCGTAATATTTCTTGTTTTCTGAATTTGTTCCACCGTAAACTATGGAATCATTAAAAATTAACGCCTGATTAACTCGCAACTTTACAATGATTAAAACCCATTGCTTTTCCAAATTTGGCTAATTCGTTTCTTAATACTTCAACATATTCCTCAGAAACTGCGCGATCAGTGGGTGGATCTATGTGGTGTTTAAGGATATAGATCTTCAACTGTTTGCACTGTAGTATCAGTTGTTTTCTTCTTCGACCAGGAACAAGCCGTATTTATTTTTTTTACTTTAAATACATAAAACAGGAATATGTAACAAAATCACATCATTAAATTTTCTAGTTTTCGAATAAGACAAATGACAGCTATTTAAATTTAGCGCTAGTTCGGTTCGTTCACAATAAACGCTTTCAAGATACAGTCAAGAAACCGGAAGCCTACTTTCAGGTTTTGTAATTCCCGGTCGATTTTGACGTCACGCTTTCGGAGTCAATTTCGTATGTATTACAAATAAATATTATTTTATATGTTATACAATGATGTAAATATGTCTATATTTTATTAGTTCCGCAAAATATATTTTTTACAATTTAATTTCACGCTTTCCTATTGACTGGGAAAGTACTTCCGTCACAATAGAGCGGGAATTACAAAATCTGAAATATTGTATCCGGTTTAGGCTGACGCATGCGTTTTGGTTCTGCCTGCACGCGGTATGAACACATAGGCTTGTAGTATGATCACAGTTTTAATTAAAACGCTGTTTTAAGAAATGTCAAATTTCATTATTTAATAACAATAATAAATAATAAAAAAATTATCAAAATATGATTTTAAAACAGAACATAATTTGTACTGAAACAAATATTTTTAAAAAAATCGTTCTTTATATATAAGGGCGAAATTAAATATTGAAATTTAATTTTGACATTTCTTAAAACAGCGTTTTAGTTAAAACCGTGAACATACTACGAGCCCTAGCGAACACACCACATTACCGAGCAATTTAAATGGCACTTATCTGTCATGGTTCTATAAGTTTGGTGATATCAGTATAATCAAGACTAATATCACAGTGATATTAGTCTATGGTGATATACTTTATAAGATAATCATTTATTTGCGGAGCTCTCACAAACTTTCAATATCCTCTAATCAAAGAAGTGGAGGTATTTTATAGCGAACAAAAAACGAAATATTTTTGCATATTCCTTTTGGTGACAATTGAAATAACATTTAAAATTTACTATGTTGAAATCCGTCAGTAATGAAAACTAATACAAATTACTTTTGTTCTTTAATATAAAGACTAACACAACCTTTGGAAACTTATATGGCGAGTGCCGGACCTTTGCCACTATTACTCAATTCTAATCAATAGATGTCGCGAACGTCGCTTTAAGAACTTGCATTTTTCATTACTAAGCAACTATTGGTCCACGTATTTTTTTCTGAGGTGGGAAATAAGAATTCGTGGGAAACATTTGAATTTGACGTAAATTTATGAATTTGACATATTTTGAATGGTGTTTTCGATTCTATCACGGTTCTATATAATTCACTTTGATTCATTGTAACATCTGTGTGTCTATAAATATTAGGCAAGTTTTTAATGTAACATTGTTTAATTTTATGTGTTGATAAGTAAGTAATTCATTTCGTGTTTTGTTAAATCGTTACAATTATTTCAATGAAGATGACAAATCAATTTTAATTTTGAAAATAAAATTTTATATATAAATGAAAAATTATGAATAAACATTAAATTTGCTCACATGCATTTTAATATCAAAATAAATTTATATGAACCAACAAAATTACAATATTTTGTATAAACGGGTTGCCTAATTTACATTTTAGTTCTATTCCAATCACTAGGTGTAATGTTCAGTGTAAGTACACATAAGTTTCCGGTCTAAAGAGTATTATTTGTCTATTGACTAACAGTTCTTTGGATTTTGTTTATAATTTGCAGATATATTAAAATTACTTTTGAGCAGAATAGGGTCATAATTCTTTTTCTTTTATGAAAAATGTGTACTTTCACTATCCTATATGTTAATAACAAACTGTAAATTGTGCATTCTTTTCGTATATTAAAATAAAATAGAATTTCTGCAAAATACACCTAACGAAACTTTACAACGCCACGATGACAGCCATTTAAAATGCGCGGAATAGGGGGTGTTCACCATCGCATGTAACGAGGACCTGCCTAAACCGGATACAGTATTTCAGACTTTGTAATTCCCGCTCGATTTGTGTGAGTTGAATCTCATCCAAGTGGCTAGTGGATTACGCCTGACGGAAAAAAATTTCAGCTCTCATTCTCTACAGCCGTGTCTAGATTATAGGTGATGAAACAACTGTTCTCAGAGGTATGATGAAAACATCTTTCTTATCATGTTGTATTACCAGCTCTTCTGATTTTTTTTTTATTTAAATAAAAATGCCTCATTTTAATAACTGCAATATAAGTAATATTTGTGTCTGATATTTTTAGGTATTTTCGTTCTTGCTTGCATTTTTTCTTTTGGCGCGCGTGCTCACCCCTACTATTATTAATCTTTTTGGTGATTCACACTTCTTCGGGTCATATCAGTGTGGTGATAGTAATCGTTTAATATTAAATTTACACCAGAGGTACATTGTTATTCTGTATTACGTTGTTTTGTTTATTTCGTCTTTTTTGTACTGCTTATTTTTGGACTCTCGTTAGGATTGTTTTTCATTCCAAACGAGTATTTTGAGACATTTTGATAACTCATATTTTTTGGTATTGATTTTTGTGTATTGGACTTTTTTTTATTGTGTATAAGTAATATATACAGGGTGTATCAAGATAATGGAACAGTGCCGTTTATTCGTGTATGTGAAAAGAAACAGAAAAAAGTGATAAGGATATTTTGTAAGGGATAGAGGGGGACACATTTTAGCATAAACTTTATTATCATAAATCCAGTGGTACTCAAACTATAGGGCAATATTATATTTTTTTAAATGGCATTATATATATTTTATTAACTCATTAAATAGAGAATTTTGTTCTGAATTCAATGATATAATAATATCATACCCTTACATTGCGAAAAAAATTATAAAAATTAATTCAAAGTTAGTATTTCATTTCTACTGTATCTAAGTAATCTGAGCAAACATTCCATCAATAAAACAAAAAAAATATTTTAAAAGTTGAATTTGTTGAAATCGTAGGTTACTTGAATGTAATAAAACTAAAATAAATATTATCTTGTTTTATTGATTGAATGTTTGCTCAGATTACTTAGATAAAGTAGAAATGAAATAATAACTTTGAATTAATTTTTATCAAATTTTTCGCAATGTAAGGGTATGATATTATTATATCGTTGAATTCAGAACAAAATTCTCTATTTAATGAATTAATAAAATACATATAACGCCATTTAAAAAAATATAATATTGCCCTATGGTTTGAGTACCACTGGATTTAAGATAATAAAGTTTATGCTAAAATGTGTCCCCCTCTATGCCTTACAAAATATCTTAATCACTTTTTTCTGTATCTTTTCATATACACGAATAAAATACACTGTTCCATTATCTTGATACACCCTGTATATATATATATATATATATATATATATATATATATATATATATATATATATATATATATATATATATATATACAGGTGTCTCAGGACGAGCTTACGCTATCTATATTTTAAATACTATTTAATATAATTTAACGAAATTTGGTATCTAGGGGTTATGCAACATGCCCGTTTTAACTAAAATATTTTCCAAGCAGTAGCACTTCCGGTTTGACCGAAATTGACCTCAACTTTCTTATTTTAAATGGAATATGCTATATTTTATTTTACCATTGAATGCAGCGGAAAATTTTACATATGAAGCAATAAAAACATTTTACTCATAATCAACTACTTCCGGCGTTATTCAACTTTTTTTGATTTTTTGTCTGAAATCCGGCACATTTTCAAAACTCTGTATATCGGGAACGAGATCGAATTTTTATAATCTGAAAAATGGCTTTTATAAAGGAGACTTTAAGCTACATTATCCATAGAAGAATCCTCGATTATTTATAGAAATGTGACGGGTACGGTACACCAAAATTACAGTTGACAAACTTCAAAAAAGACAATTTTTTTAAATGGAACCCCCCCTTTTTTATTACATAAATGTGTGCTACGGCAAAAAATAAGGGTACTTTATGTAACATGTCCTATGTTGAAAGTTGATAGAATTTCAGTAAATTAGAAAAACATGTAATCTGGGTATAATTATTTATTATTATGGAGTGGTTATCACAAAATCATTTTTTGAAATTTTTGATCGATCGCCATTTTGTCATTTGAAAAAATAAAAAATAATTGTAAATGCCAAATGTATTAGAGAGCCTAAAGGTAAATTTGAAAGAAAAAAAATTTTCAATAGTCTTTAAAATAATGGAGTTATGACGATTTTTCGAAAAACAAAAGAACTCCAATAACTACGAACCGGGGCTCCAAATCAAAAATTGGAATTAAGAAAAGTTGTTTGTTTTAGTGAGTTCTATCTACCATTTTCGGGTGTAACGACTTAGTATTAACACCCTGTATATATTTGAAATGGAGCGTGTGGATGGTAACCGGTCTAATAGCACATTTATAACGGTTATATTTACGGACGAACTCTCCGAAATATTAAATATCTTGGTTGTCGTTATCGCCAGGCTTGTCCAGGACGTCTTATTATTCGAAACGGTGTTCCTGAAGTGATACAGGTGCATAATCATGAACCTGATGAAGCTGAGGCGGAAATTCTCAGGTTTAAAACAGTACTTCGCCGACGAGCGCGTACAGAGAACACTTCGTTAGCTACGATATTCCGTGAAAAGGAACGTCGGTATCCCGGTGCAGCAATACTCATTGCTGGCTGCTGGGCTAGAGAGCGTAAGATCGACCATGGTGCGAAGTCGTTCACAGGGCACCCCACGAATTCCAATTTCCCTGATTGAATATTCCCAGATAATCAGAGAGGGGGAGTGAGTATTATCCAACATCAATTAGAAAAATGTACTAAATACATATACGTTACTGTAAAAAAATTAATCACTTCAAATTAATAATAGTGACATTAAATAATAAAGAAAATCGTAAATAAAGCAATAGTTATATGCAATGGAACATAATATAGTTTGCAGCATTAGTAAATACGTAGGTATGTATTTAAATTAATAAAAATAAAATAGCGGGAGGTTTTGTGTTGGCCACATCAGATTTTTTATGACTGCATTGTTGAACCATATTGAGTATTTATAAATATATTAGTTAAGTTTTTTTTTTTTTAATTACTATGTTACTTCTGACGATGGCATCACAGCCGAAGTACGTATAAAGTTTTAAAATAAATACATATGTTTTGAAACATATAACTGAGTGGTTTTCTTTGTTCCTAATTTAAAAATGTTTCAACGAGTGCCCACAGCAACTTCAATTAATATTATTGAAATAACATTAATATTGATACAACCAAGTAATACACATATTTAGAAAAAGTTTTTTTTTTTGAAACCGGACGCGAAGTAAGAACTTCGCGCTCCCTAAACAAGCCGCGAAATATAATTTAATAATATAACGGCCAATAATTTAAACGTCATTTGTCATTTGAAAAGTGACACGAAAGAAAATAATATGACAATAAGAGGACGTTTCCAAAAGATGGTAGCAATAAATTTCTCGGTTTACTTTCTAAAATAAATGCAATTTCCAATCTGAATTACATGTTTTTTGATATTATAAAATTAATTATTAGCAAAACTAATAATTGTTTTGTTTATTAAATGTCAATCCCATGGCCATTTTCCATCGTCCTCGAGATTGTCTTGCCTCGACTGGAATTTTTATCAAATGCTATTAAAATTCAATTTTTAGACGATTTTCAACATTTAAACAATAAAAAAAAATATAACTTCTTATTTTGAATTATTTCTATATTAAAGATTGTTAATAATAATAACAATAATAATAATAATTATAATAATAAAGCTCACAAAGGACAATTTCACAATATAATACAATTTGTATTCGTTTCCGTTTCGTGACGCGGGAAGAATAGTGTGTTTTTATCTTATTTTGTAAGTATGCCATCTGTGAAGAAAAATATATATTAAATACGTGTAAACTCCAGCGATGTCCAAATATACTAGTATATCAGTTATCGTTTTCGTACTCCGCCTTATAAGAAAGAGATGGAAGAAGTCTAAACGAGCGTGACTATGTACGATGGAAGTAGCTTTGACGGGCCGGTGATTATGGTGGGAGACATTTTTGACTAAATGAAATTTTGACGGCACGGTGATTTGACCGCGTGGTGATTTGACGGCGTGACATACTCCACAAGAAATGGAAGGAGTCTAAATGGGTGTGACTATATACGATGGGAGGAGTTTTGACGGGCCGATGATTATGGTGGGAGACTTTTTTGACTGGATGAACTTTTGACGGCCCGGTGATTTGACCGCGCGGTGATTTGACCGCACGGATTTTGACGGCGTGACATGCTCCGGTACGAACTTAGCGAGTCAGTTGAATTCGAAGCATGCCAGACGTTATAATCCTACAGTTCCTAAATCCTATACGTTATAAATGTCAGAATTCCTAAATCCCACAAGTTATAAAGTTACCCCCACCACCAATGACGTAATGTTCAGACAGTATAATCCTACAAGTGATAAAATCATGAATCAGTACGGGACGAAATGTTCAGGCCGGTAATACAGGTCACTATTATGAGTGTATAGTTTGCCTATTAGACCACAGATGCTATTTTTTACCGCGTAGAATTTTAAATAGGTACAGTCAATAGGAAAAATAAAAACAAACTTAAGATAACTATTTTTATATATATGTATTTATCGTGTAGTTCGGTATTATTTTTATATTTTTACTTCCCTCTACCTCTATAAAAAGGATAAAGGGATCGTGGTAAAAAAACTCTATTCACTGCATTCTATGTATTCAAGTATTTGAGCGATAATCGACTGAGGAATGGATGAGGGTTAAGGAAAAGGAAAAATAATCGTGCAAGCAGTCTGCAATGAAATTATTTATTTCAAGCCAACGTTAGTCTTTTTCAGGGCACTATAAACAATACAAAAATTTGCAATAGGGGTACAGAACGAAAAACAAAAAACCTGAAATGTAGTACAAAAATAATGCACAAATATTTACAGAAAATGAGACATGAGGAACAAATAAAATAATCACAGAATACAGAGTTGATCGTCGTATTTTATAAAAACATAAATAACATTTAAAAAGATGAAAAGTCAATAATGATAATAAAATTAATTAATAAATAAATGAGATAATGTAAAATTTTGTCGTCAAGGGATGTAAAATAATACGCAACGAGGACAACACCATCGCCCCTAAATGGTACAGAAACCGGTTTCTTCATCCAGATTATTGAATTATAAATCATACCATCCCATACACCAAAAGATAAACATAGCAAAAAATATGAAAAATCGTGCTCTACAACTAACACATCCAAAATACCGTATAGAAATAAAAAACAAAATTAAACTTTTATTAACAGAAACAACTATCCAAAGATATTAATAAAGAAAATCATGAACGCTTCAACTGTCAGATATTCACAAGTAAATAATAATGAAACTAGGTACATGTCTCTACCATATGTCAAAGACCTGGCGCCAAAATTCAAAAAATTAATAAAAGATAAATTAGACAATGATATAGCATTCAAACAACATAAAACAATAGGAAATCTCTTCAGCAAAATCAAGGACAAAAACAATAAATTTATACAATCCAATATAATTTATAAAATAAGACTTGCTGAACACAAAAGAAACTGTAATAAAATTAAAGAAAACATAAACAATAATACGAAATGTGCTCTAGTAGATCATATTCGTATAAACCATGAATTTGATTTTGAGAATACAAAGGTATTCACAAACGACTTACATTAGAAATGCTTCACATAAAATCATACAATAATAACATAAATCATCAAACAGATATAGAAAACTTTAGCAGAATATATCATAACTTCACTGAATACTAAATACATTATCTAAAATTTTATTTATTTATATAATATAAAACATTAATTAAAAAATATTAACCCTCGAGCGGGCGCGCCATTTTAACATGACCAGGCGCGCGGCTCACAGAGTGCGCCAGACAAAAAAAATGAATATTATGACTATTTAGAGCAACATAATATTTCTTTGCAAATTGGAAATTAAAGTATTACACATTATTAAATTATATTCATTTTTACCTCTCGTTAAGAGAGGTATTGGATTCATGCTAAAATTCGCATATCCAGATTTTAGTGAATAAACACGATTTAAGGTCCCTAGAATCCGATTATAACATTTTTAAAATGATGTCTGTGTGTGTGTGTGTGTGTGTGTGGATGTGTGTATGAATGTCTGGATGTTGTAGACACGATTTCTCAAAAATTATAAGACTTAAGAACTGTTTAACTATGGATTCCTCAATCTGACATTCCTGGGAAGAGCTGAAAAGGTTTTGGTAACAATTGAACAACCGGAAGTAGTAGTTTCTGAGAAAAATTCTTGTAAATATAATTTTTGTAAATTTTTGTTATTAAATATTAAAGAACATAAAATTCCCCATCTAATACACTTAAAATTTTTATTATATCTTGTATAGGTTTGAGATAAAGACACTATAATATATAGAGTAATTTAATCGCCGAGGCTAAGACACTAAGGAAACCATCTGACAAATTCCAATGTTTATAACATAGTTTTTAAATGACACATGTCAGTGTCAAAAATCAACAGTTTTAGTGACATTCTGGTAGCTTTTTCTGGGAAGTACATTTAATCTTTCTTATTGTTTTATTAATTAAATATTTGAAATTATAGGTAAAATGCATAAATATGCATCAGAAATGCCACCAATCTAGTTAATGAATTGGAAGAACCTCTCACATTTAAAAACTTCCTCATACAATGAAAAATAGGTATAATTAGAATTATTATGTGTATTTGGGTAAAGTTCTGTATTTTTTGTTATAAAACGACGGTTCGAAAGGGAAGTGCAATACAATACTTATATAGCCTAATATGGAAATGGCGAGAGGTCTTGTGCTGGCCACAACAGATTTTTGTTTTTAAAGGAATAGCGTATAAAACTAAAAATAATAAAATATAAACACAAATATGACTGATCGATTTTATTCGTCTTCTGATTTTACTATTTCGCAATTTTGACATAAAATGTAGGTTATTATGTGTGATTTAAAAACAAAGTATTATAATGATTAACAAAATAAAAATTTAGATAGAAATAAACTTATTCATACGAGTATATTTATAAAATGCTATGTGTCTGCCTCCAGATCCAACGAATAAATTGTCGATTGTATCACTGCAACTGTAATGAAACTAAAAACAATAGGGCACCAGCTGATCTTGGACAACCAAACCTTCAGTTTGCATTGTGTCTTACGGAGAAATATCGTGCCGTAAGCTTTTATTGTGCTTTTACGGCACTTATTGTTTTATTTGGGAAAAACTGATTAGAGTGTGTAAGAGTGAATATATGAGGAACGTTTTCCGTAAAAAATAAGTCAGGACATTCTTATTATTTAATGAGTTCCAGGTTATTAAATTAAAGCTAACCCAATCCTATTTTTTTGTGTATACTTTTATTGCATATAAAATAATTTAAACATAATCGGATAGGAACATATTGTATGAATGTTTAAATATATGTAATTTTCTTTAATATGTATAAAAAACATGAAAAAATATTTTTTAAATGACAGAATTACAAATTTGAATCAAGTTTTTTTTAGTAACAGAAAAAATATATATTTGTGTCTGTTTCTCACAAAAGGTTTAAAAATTAGATAGGTAATCAATTATTGATTTCATTTTGATTTTTAAAAGGCGTTTATAATCCTCGTCAAAAAAATGTCAATGTATAAGGATCCACATTATTTATCCACTTAAATTTATCGATTTAACGTACTTTGGCTTCCAAAGATAAATTTTTGACGTACAAACTCAATAAGCTCATTTATATACAATAAAAATACACAATATGACAATAAGAAAAATGAACTCGAAGATAAATATATATATATATATATATATATATATATATATATATATATATATATATATATATTTCAAATTTAATTTTCTTTATAAATTAAAAAAATCTAATAATTCAATTTATTTTAATTTCTATATTCATGTTTTCATTTATTAACAATACACATAAAAAAAACTTATACAAACTCAAATGAATGTAATACTACCTTCAATTTAATATTTTTAAAAATATATTTATAAATACGACTGCTTTGTTTTACTAGTAAATAATTCATACACTTATCTTTAATTATGGCTAATTACATTTTAAAATAACATGTATAAATTTAGGAAAAAATTAATTTCTTGTGCAGAAAACACATTCGCTGCATAAGACGCAATGTTAAACTGAAGCTTGGTTGCCCGAGATCAGCTGATCATCCGCCATGTTGTGACGTAGGTGCAGGTACCCTATAGTAACATAGTGACCAAAGGCCCAAAGAAGGATTAGCGTGAATGACAAAACATCCCTTCTCCCAATAACAATTTTATGAGACTTTTGTTGAACTTGGCGCACTCAGTGCGCAAGCGCGCCCGCTCGAGGGTTAAATAAAGTAAAACAATATATCTACAATAATAGTATATGAATCCTCTAGTTTCAAAAGTGGCCATCTCCCAGATTGTTCAATCTTAGTAAATCGCAATAATCTACTGCGAATCTATTGGTGCAATATTTATTTAAGTTATTGGCTAATTAATTATTATTAGATATATACATCCAAATTATAAAGTCATTTATAACCATTTTTTTTACATTTTGTAAATAAAACGCAAATTAAAATGGAGATAGCCGCTTTTGAAAATTAACAAAGGATATGGCTGCTTTTGAAAGCAACACGTAATGGAGAAGGCCAGTTTTGACCTGGAACTGCGATAATTCACAATCTAAAAATGATTACTATAGAAACAAATAAGGGTATCTTAAGAAAATTATTTATTAATAAACATGTGACTTTTTTATAATAAAGAAAATTGTATTATCATTACATGTTCATTATACATTTATTGCAAAAGTAAAACCTTAAACATAATGAGTCATTTTACAAACTAGCTTTTATAATAAAAGTGGTAAATAATATGCGCTTTTACATGTTATTCGTATGTGTTAATCCCTCACTTTGAACAAAAGTGCCAAAAAGTGGGTTTGTAATACGGACCAATGACTCTAAACTACATCGTCTACTTCTTCAAGTGGTTCACAAGTCATGCCTTCTTCATGATTAGTTTCTTCTGACGCTTCAATTCCTGCATAGAAACTTAATCTTTCTATCTCTCTCCAGTTCTCTCCATAATGAGCCGTTAACAATGCAGCTACATCTCTTTTTTTTTATTAATATTAGGAGCAATGCCACATCTTAACACCGCAGGAATCAAATTTCTAATTAGTTTTCCTTTCTTCGTAACTAATTTACCGCTACCAAGATCTGAACGATATGCTTCCTCTCCGCGAATTAAAATATTATTCTTTTGCGTTTTAGTTAATATGAATCTCTTACTTGGATTAAATTTAAAATGCCACTGTCCTGGAGGCTTTAATACTTCTTGAGTAGCTTTTTTAAAGTCTTGCACCGGAAAATCAGTTCCCAATTTCCAAATACTACCATGCTGTTTCAAAATATGAACATATTCATCTGGTTCTATTACAATTTCCAGCTTTTTAATTTTTTTTTCAATTCGTGCGAAAACTCTATCTGGCGGTATAAACGAATGCCCAACAATCGGAAATATTACTTCTATTTTCTTAACATTTGACGGAGCCGTCAAAAACCATTTGGATAACATTCCGATAAGTGTAGAATTTTTATTTTGGCCTCCACATCCATCCGCCACAAGCCTTACAGTATTAATATTTTCAAAATTTGTGTTGCACAACCGATGAAAAACAGCGCTGGCAATTTCGTTAGATCCTTTTGGCCTTTCTGTTTCGTTCCAATAATATATGTGCACATTAGCTTCATCCAATGACGTATTTGAATTGCCGACAACAATAGTAAAATTATAAAAACTCCATTGTCGACTAAAGTACGCTTTTTGATCAAGAACCTTGGGAAGTGACATATTTTTCTGACAATCAAAGGACATAATGAGCAGGTCTTCTCGTTCTTCTTTTAAAAAATTATAAAATGCTTTAGCCTTTAATTTGTGAACTCTTTTAATCGTAATAAGATGAACTTTTTCAGCACCATTAGCAATTTTTATCTTTTCACTTAGTTCTAGACATTTTGAACATACATCGACCCTTGGGCTGCCGAAGCCCAAATTGTAATTTGAATTGAAAATATTACGAAAGAAACTTTGTTTCACGGAGAGTTCTTCTGGAGTGTCTTTTAAGTACATTTTCCACATTAAACGAATACTTAAATCAGATGGTAAATACAATCTACGAGATGTTTTACTCCGGCAGTAATGCGGTTCCGTACCTTTAAATTTTTCGATAAATTTCATAACCGACTGCCGCTTTAAAATATTTTTGGCACTTTTTCTGTCGCCTCCTCTTCTTTCTTTGGCCATAGTACCACCATCCAGGAACGAACGTTTTAAAACACCTTGCACGCGGTGTTTCTTAATGAGTAAAATATTTAAAAAAGTATTCCTGCAAACTGGTATTTTTTTCCCGTCGTTAGCCCTTCTTACAAAATATTTAATTGTGCACGTTTTCGGCGGTCTGTTTGATTTTGAAGGACGGTGCCGTTTAGGTATTTTCCTATTACAATACGCCAACAAAAAATTATCTTGTTTTATTTTGTCTTTTTCAGAATAAAATGATTTATGAAAATTTCCAATATCTTGCATTGTTAATGTTCTACACTGGTATGCTTTTGTGTTGTGTTTGCAAGTAGGATACTCAGGAAGAGATACAGAACTGTATCTAAAAGAAATATACACGTATTATTCAAAATAAGAAACAATAATATCATGAATATGAAAATTATACCTAGCTGATTTAAGTTTATTCCTTTTCCATTCGGCAGGATTACTTTTTCGTTTTCTTGCTGATTCCGGGGTAACCGGTACAATATTTATGCCACTATCATCCATGATAAACACAAATAAAATAATAAATGCAATTCGAATGTAGATTGTAAGTATTTTTGTCAAGTATGGTAAATACTGGCTTATGATTGGTTGGTTGGAGATGGCCGACAATGAATTTCAAATGGTGCTGGAGATGGCCGCTTTTGAATCTAATATGAGATTTTAACTAAGAATATAGCTTGGAGATGGCCAGTTTTGCTTAACACAGATTTCATCGTTGGATAGCATTTAAAATTTAGAACAAAGTGATATGCGCAACTCATTTTATGTAAATTTTGGAGAAGGCCGTTTTTGAAACTAGATGATTCATATTATACGCCAAGGTTGAGAAACCCGAGGAATACAAGGCGCCTGGTCAATAATGATATTCTCAACCGTGGTTTATATACTATTTTTTTCACTATTAGCACATGAATCTTATTTGAATTTTTTTAATGATAATAATCACTTTGACATGAATAATTACGTTACTTGCTTGTTAATATTCACAAAAACAAAGTAGGCTGCAATTGTTTTTATATCTGACGTTTCGTTCATTTCGCTGGTTTGTTAACCTCACTTATGAGCCTTCATTTGTTTTTGATTTAATTATGTTAATTATTTAATAAAACATTTTGTGCTGTTACAGTCAGTAGCGTAATTAGTTTATTATTATTTTTAAATAAATCTATTGAAATGTATGTACAAATATAAAAAAATAGTGATTTATTCATTGCTACATTCACACGTTTTACAGCTTCACCAAAACAACACAGCGGCCAGCCGAGGCGACAGCGTAGGTCAATTTAAAATTAAGCGGCAAATTTAAATTATGTACTTTTCTTGAGTTTACTGAGTTAAAAAATATTTGGATTTGGAGGCTTGAGTTTGATTGAAAAGTGACAGTTTCCATTATAGACCAAGGTTAATAATAAATTATTATTGACCTAGGTTACCATGGTTACAAGCAATCGGTAGTGAAAAACAATTTCTCATGTCAAATAAAGGTAAATAATAGTGGGTTCCTAGGCTAGTAGTGAAAAAAATATTAAACACAAGAATAATTTTTGAAAAATAAATATTCACGAAAAATACAAACTAATTAAATAATGCATCTTGTTATATCTATAAAAAAAATAAATTATTTTTGTAATTATTCGCCCATTGTCGTGCATAGTTCACAGTTCACCATTGCTTGCTTATACTCTTCCTTCATAGAGACATTTGCTTCATATCTTACCATAGCTATAAAAAAATAATTGTAATATGCAATATAACCACAATTTGCTCACAGGAGTGATTTTAACCTCACTTTTGAATATTTTTAAAAATTATTTAATTATATATCTTATGATATATATCGAGAAATTTTGATTTTGATACAATTCATTCATAAAATTAAACCATAAATTTTTCCATGGCTACATCATTGAGTAAATTATGTATGAAATTTATTTCTGACAGCTGCCCCTCACAAAACGAAACTAATTTGTTCTGGATTGATCTATACTAAATTTTAAATGTTCATATTACGAAATTATATTTCCAATGTTCTCCCATGGTGATTAGTAACTTTAACTTTTTAATATCTCTTTGACTTGCCTCTCTGCAGCCACCATTACAGCTTTTAAAGTGATGGTATTCCCTGGCGATATGCAGGGTGACATGTCAAACATTTCGGATGGTGCGTCTATACATACATATTTAACCGTTAAAAGTTTTCGTGGCTATCTTGAGTTTTGAAAGTTCATATTTGCAGTATTATACATCATGTAAAATTTTACCTGACTCTTTTGAGTACTGTAATGAAAAATTTCACCATGGATACACAATTTTTTATTGTTTTTATTTTTTAATGCAATTGTCAAAATGTCAAAATTGAGAATTTATGAATAATTTTTAAATAATTTAAGCGATTCCGGGAAAATATTTTAATTCATTTATTATTAGCTTAAAGCTAAATAATATTTCATAAAAAGAAGGAAATTTATGTACATGTAGTGAAGTCTGAAGGGCGTGGTATGAAAAACATCGGAAATTAAGGCGGAAAATTCAAAGGTCATGTAGTACATCTTCGTTTTGTGGCAAATGTACGATAATAATAATTTGTAGTACATTAAACAATTGGTTTTTCTCAATATTTATATTTACTGTATGCCGATAAATTAAATGACAAAAACCCTTACTTCCAAGTGAATTGAAACATGCACATATTTTGTAAGGCATAAAGGGGGACACATTTTGAAATAATCACTATTATTTTAAAACCAGTGGTACTCAAGTTATATGGAGCAATAATATAATTTTTTAAATGGCATTATATATTTTTTATTAACTCGTTAAATAGATTATTTTCTTCTGAATTCAACGATATAATAATATCATACTCTTACATTGCTAAAAATTTGACAAAAATTAATTCAAAATTAAAATTTTATTTCTATTTTATTTTTTTAAGTAGTCTGAGCAAACATTCAATTATTAAAACAAATAATATTAACTGTTACCCATTATTAAATTAAGGTAATTTTCATTACCTTTTCTTTTTCATTTATAGTCTCTCAAAAGGATTAAATCCCAATGACTGAGTAGGTTCACATACACAAACATCCATGCCTTAGTTTATGGGATTCGAACCCAAAACCCCGAGCGCACTCATGACTAAGAGACGTTGCTCTAACCATTGAGCCATCGGAGCAGACAATTAATTAATTTAATAATGGCAGCAGATTTAACAAATACTTAAGATTATTTTATTTATTGATGTGAGACCTATCAAAATGCATTTCAAGCATGCAATTTATTTGCAAAAAGTTTTCCTAATTAAAGAAGACCAAATAATAATCACTCGAATTTTGGAACGTTTCGAATAACTAATTTAATAATTTTTTACAATGATATACGAAAATGACAGATATTTTTTTTTCTTTTAATAGTTGAATGTTTGCTTAGCTTACTCAAAATTTTTGAAATAGAAATGAAATACTAAATTTGAATTGATTTTTATAATGTAAGGGTCATGATATTATTTAATTGTTGAATTCTGAAATAAATTCCCTATTCAACGAGTTAATAAAAAACATACAATGCCATTTAATAGATATTTACACACCAAGTGAGCTAAGGTAATGTTTATTCATGAGAAGAAATTTTAGCTCACGAGCCCGTAAGGGCGAGTGAGTTAATTTCTTCGAGTTAATAATGACAGTTTAAAACGTCAAAATTGAATAAAAAAATATAACATTGATCTATAAGTTGAGTAACACTGGTTTTAAAATAATAGTGATTATGCCAAAATGTGCCCGCCTCTATGCCTTACAAAATATCTTAATCACATTTTTGTTTAACTTTGCACATACATGAATAAAATGCACTGTTCCATTAACTTGATACACCCTGTATTTCATTCCGTCATTCATCAATAATTATACTTGCCGTCAAATAATTATGGACTGGAGATTTGTACACTGATGCCAATTTTTTTAAGTGTCTACCTGTACAAATATCTGTAATCTGTCAATGCCATTTTATATTCTGACATTTTCGTTAGTACTTGCGTGCGCTTGTTTAGGAAAACAAGATTTAAATGGGCCAAATGTACACAATTTTTTTCAAAAAGTTGGCGTTACATCCTGAAAAAATTTATAATTTATTAAATAACAAGAAAATTTTGGATTCGACTGCAGAAGCATGTTGTGTTGGCAGATTGGGCAGCACCGCTGGGCAAGGGACAGCGTGCGGAAAGGGATAAAAGTTGAACATCAGTCCATAATCATTTGACGGCGAGTATAGTAGTCTTTTGGGCCTTAAAAACAATAATAATTAGTGTATACCTACATTATTTTTACTTATTTAGTGAAGAATACAACTCTGTGACTGTGGCAGCTTGTCACATTGAGCACAAAATATTTGTGAAGTTAGTTACACATGTCAAAACGTTACGAGATCGTAAAATGTCTGTAATTCGGCTCGTTACAGATATGTGTTCAGAATTGCCAAATCTGTAAATTGTGCGGTTACGAATTTACGGTTTTACAGATAAATGTTCAGAATTGACCTATAAATGTGTTTTATGAATGTTTCTTTTTCTCTGTCCGTTGTCCTTATAGGGTGTTGCAGTGTATGTTGTTTTGGTAGGCTTAGTCGCCTAAGAGAAACCTGAATAATATACGGCATATAGATATGAAATTAAATAAATATTTACTAATTTACCTCTGAAATAATCAGTGAACATATATTTGTGGTCGCACACTCCTTTGAAGTGGTATAGAATAAAACTTTTTTCGATTAAGATGGATAATCAATATGTGGGGCACAATTAGTCAATCATTCCATTTACATCTTCAATCTTACTTTTCTCTTTGCAATAATTTCTTATTACAGATGCTATGTTTTATATAATTGTTAGCTAGGTTTATTCAAAACTAGGCACACTTGAAATTCATATTTACACGCACATACTATGGCTTGTGACACATCAAACCTATCTGCAACTTTTCTAAAACAGAAATATGTTAGTAATACTCAAAATAAAAACCTTTTTGTTGTATCTATATACTTCTTGGTTAACTAAAACTAACAAAACTTGCGTTGTTAGACTACCATACTGCCCATAACATTTGTTTTTAAATGTGGGGCCACAGGCCACATTCAATAACTCTTCGAAAGTTGTTCTTTGTAACCTGGCCTGAAGTGTGCTTTAAAAAAGATGAATATCACGATGAACAATATAAATAATTGTAAGAAGTAAAATTTAAGGTTAGATATCAAACTTACAATTCATGACAGATAATTAAGGCTTCTTTATGCAAAATTATTACTTTTATTATATTTCTGAATGTAACTAAAATATCTCTCTGAAAATATTCATTACGCCTCAGGATATAACTAAGCCTTTGCGCTTAGCTTTTTGGTTAGCAATGAAAAACTGCGCTTCTTTTAGTAATAATTCCTTTATCCCTCTTCCTAGAAGTAGCGGGAGGTAAAACTATAAAAATAACACCGAACGACACGATAAATACATATATAAACATGG
Source organism: Ophonus ardosiacus (assembly GCA_943142095.1). Taxonomy (NCBI): domain Eukaryota; kingdom Metazoa; phylum Arthropoda; class Insecta; order Coleoptera; family Carabidae; genus Ophonus; species Ophonus ardosiacus. Next base: position 12,959,040 of record OW964836.1, on the reverse strand, counting down.
TTATCTAAAGTTTGTTTTATTTTTCCTATTGACTGTACCTATTTAAAATTCTTCGCGGTAAAAGAAAATAACATCTTTGGTATAATAGGCAAACTATACACTCATAATAGTGACCTGTATTACCGGCCTGAACATTTCGTCCCGTACTGATTCATAATTTTATCACTTGTGGAATTATGCTATCTGAACATTACGTCATTGGTGGTGGGGGTAACTTTATAACTTGTGGGATTTAGGAATTCTGACATTTATAACGTATAGGATTTAGGAACTGTAGGATTATAACGTATAACACGCACTCGTTGAATTAACGCTTTGAAAGACTCAGTGGCGATTAGGTGGGAAGGGAACGCTTTGAAAGACTCAGTGGCGATTAGGTGGGAAGGGTGATGTCGAAGTGGCTACTTTCGATGGGACGGCTATCGTAGCTACGGGCAGTAGTGGGGGGTGTTGTCGACGTGACGACTTTCGATGTGACGGCTATCGTAGCTATGGTCAGTGGTGGGGGGTGATGTCGACGTGACGACTTTCGATGTGACGGCTATCGTAGCTACGGCCAGTAGTGGGGGGTACATGTCGATGTGGCGACTTTCGATGGCACGGTTTTTCGATGCTAAGGCTATTCGATGACGTGGTTGTCGACTGCGCGACACGCACTCTATCTGATGCGTATATATAATATAATACTTAGCTGTCCAGGGGTGGGATTTTGTAACTCGTCCGTTATCAAACGGTACAGTTATCACTATAGAAACGTATTTTTTATAAGATGATTGGTATGTTTACGTCATACTTGTCAAATGAAATATGATCTTCTATGTAACCATAGTTATAACGGTACCGTTTGATAACGGATGAGTTACAGAATCTCACCCCAGCCGTGCAAGCCCATGACTTCTCTTGTAATATTTTTCCACTCTATTCTATCCTGTGCTCTTTCTTTCCAGTTTTTATCCCTAACACTTGTAAGTCTTTTTTCAATGATATGTATTATATGTTATATGTACCTATCTATAATTGTAAATATTTAATTAATAATAAAATTAGAGTTACGCTAACATAGGGTTACGTACACAAAGGCCCGGTTTTACCATCTTCATGTTAAGAAATAACATGCGGTTAAGTTCATGTTAATAGGAAAAGTTGTTTTTCCATTCCATGTTATCCATAACCTCATGCTAAAGTACATGTTATCTTAACATCTAGAAAAAGTACAAGTTTAACTTGGTAACATGAACTAACCTTCAATTTTGTGCCTGACAGTGACATTGTTTTTTAATAATTATTATGAATCCGTATGATATAAATGCATACAGCGATGATGAGGTGCAAATAAGAGCAGCAAGAATAATACGACATAGACCAAATCATTTTGAAAAATATAGTGGAAATGAGTTTTTTAAAAGATTCAGGCTGTCCGCGATGACTGTCGAAAATATAATAGAACAAGTGGAAGATGTCATTCGACATGAAACGGATAAGTAAATATCATAATTAATGGTTGAAATCAATGAGTTTTTATTGCATAAATGTTATATAATTCCAGAAATCATGCATTATCTCCTGCAGAACAAGTATTGCTGGCTTTAAGATATTATGCTACTGGTTCTTTTATATCAGTTGCCGCAGACTTTTGCGAAGTTTCAAAATCAAAAGCAAGCACAACTATTGCTCGAGTGAGTAGGGCCTTAGCAGCGCTAAGACCTTATTGTATACAGATGCCTGCCACCCCCGAAGAAATTACAGAGAGAAAACGCGAATTTTACAATATTGCTCGTTTCCCAAATTGTATAGGTGCTATAGATTGCAGCCATATTAAAATTCAGTCACCTGGGGGAGACAGAGCAGAAATATTTCGAAATAGAAAACAATATTTCTCCCTAAATGTTCAAACTGTTGCTGATCCTGCTTTAAAAATTTGTGATATTGTGGTAAGATGGCCAGGCTCTGCGCATGACTCACATATTTTTCGTAATTCGGTTCTTATGAGACGTTTTGAAGAAGGCAATTTTGAAAATAGTGTTCTTGTCGGAGATGCTGGATACCCTATAAAACAGTATCTCATTACTCCATTAACACAGACAAGAAATGCAGCTGAAAATTTGTTTAATGAGTCCCAAATTAGAACTAGGAATGTTGTGGAACGAAGCTATGGTGTATGGAAGCGAAGATTTCCAGGTTTGGCTCTTGGGCTTAGGGTAAAATTGGAAACTGTCCGAGCTATAGCTGTTGCCACAGCAATATTACATAATATTGCCTGTGAAGAAAAAGAAAAGGAACCACCATTAGAAAGAGAAGAGGAAGAAGCTTTACAATTGGTAAATGCTAATCCAGTTAACGCCCATGATATAAGAAGAGCGAATGCTGGAAATGTTAATAATATTACTAGATATGAGTTAATAACAAATTATTTCGCTAATTTATAAAGAAACTTGTTTATTTAAGTAAAATAAAGTTAACTATTTACATTTACCTACTTTGTTTTTAATTACTTATTTTTAGAAATAGGTCACATACAAATTAAAAATAAAAAATCTTTATCACATTTGTAGTAATTTGGTATAGAATTGCACAAACAAAAAAAAACCGTTTCTGGTTATAATAATAGGCTACTAGCAGACACGTGACTCGAGCGATCTTGATCTTGAAGTGCTTGGAATCAACTGATTTGTGTACGCTTGTCACTGACAAGAAAAATGTTTTGATTTATTTTGATTTTGAACTGCTGTAAAATTATTATTTTACAATTTTTAGGCAGTAAAATATGAATTTAAAAATAATAACTTTTTAACAGTAAAAATTAAAATAAGCCAAAACTTGTTCTTGTCAAAGTTACAAACGCACTCAAATGAGCTGATTCCAATTGGATTTCAAGCACTTGGAGTTCGCTCGAGTCACGTGTCTTCTCGCGGCCTATACTTAAAGAAAATAACGTTTAATAATCTAAAATACAAAAGAATACTGTTTGGCTTTGGCTTATCTTAAAAGTACATAATATTAGTCGTTTGTTATTTATTAATAATGATATTTTCTTTTGCTCTTCTTTCTTCATATTCCAATTGTTTTTGTAAAATTTGCATCCTTAAATTATGTTCTTCCATAAACTTTTCTTTCTGTAGCAATACAAACTCCAATTTGGTTTGTGCTAAAACTTCATTTATTTTGGTCGCAGATTTTGCTGCTAATCTTTGAGCATTTACCGCATTATCTGAAAACGAGTACAAAAAATTAAATATGTCATTTGGAATGAACCATTTTGCTTACCTGTATTCTTTAATTTATAATGACGGCGCCCCTTTAGCATCTTTGCCGAATAACGGCTCCAATCTTGAGAAGGTCCGGTTTCAACTATATCGGAAACAGCATTATTGATGTTAACAAAGTCTGTAGTATTTGTACTCGTACATGTCGACATCTCTCTAGAATCTACACCTAAAATTGCATTTTTATTTACAATATAAAATTAGTTATACTTAACAGTCGACCTACTTTCCAAATTAGCTGTTTTGTTAGGTACTAACTTTGCACTAATAGGTTTTGATAATATATCACAGTCTGTATTTTGAGCAAATTCCACATCTAATTCATTGATACCTCGACAATCCCAAATGTTTTTGTCGATATCTAATACTAAAATAATAATAATAAAAAATAATCTCAATTTGATAGATATTAAAATTTAAGATGGTTACCTTCAATTATATTATTGTTTTCTTTATTCGTCACCATTGTGTGTGTTTGTACATTCGCTTGCACATCGCTATCAAATATCCCGTCAAATCCAACTATTTGTTCCCCCAAAATATCCATAATAATATTGTCAGCATCACTGTAAGTTTGTATATTAGGAACAGAGACGGACTGGTTCTTTGGACCGGCCCGGGAAATAAAATCCTGTGCCGGCCTCCTTGGTAAAAAATTATATATGTATATATATACAAAAAATACATGTTTTTATTACTATGTATACAGGTGTCTCTAATATAAGTGAACTTAGCTTAACCACAGATTCTATGGGTTATTTTAAACAAAAAGCTTTAATAAAATTATGCCCGATTTCGTTTCCTTCTGGAATACCTACCTCTTGAAAATGACTCTGCATGTCGTATGTATATATTTTCTTTTAATTCGGAGTTTAATGAATTTTTTTTTGGCGCTTTTTGAAATTTTAAATAAAAAAGATCTGATTGGATTAACATTCGATAAAATGCATCGTTCTTCAAGTAACAAATTGCAGTTTTTCGGTCATAAATTAACAATTTTTTTATTGCAGAACTAACAAAATTTAACAATTTATTTCACATTATGATTCTGTGTAAAAAATGTCATATAAACATATTCTTCTTATTTACCAAAATGCGAGAAGGGAAAATTAACTGATATTTACAAAACTTTGAAAGGAAGAAATAATACAAAATAAATGTGTTAAATTCTTACACGAAAATAATAATAGACACGGAATGGTATGTTATGGTAGCTTAATAAAAATTACACTAAAAGAACTACATAGTATAACAACATATCACAGTTTATTACACATTTCACTTTGGTTAAAAAACATAGGTCCTATTCCTTTTAGTTACCAAAATACACGAAGTGAAAGTGATATTTACAAAACTTTGACTTCTTGTATTTTGGAAACTAAAAGATATAAGACCTATGTTTATGACACTTTTCAAACAAAATTACATGTGGAATAAACTACAATTTAGTTACAGTACTTAAGTTTATTATTTTTGTTTATAATGACCCTTAAGCTCTATGGTTAAGCTATGTCGACGTATTTTAAAGACACCGTATATAAAATAATTTTGAATATTTCTACACAGACGTCTAGAAGAAACTTAATATAAAAACACATTTAATAATTTAACAAATATAAAGCACAATTTTTTAATAGTTTTTTTTTCTACGCTAATTACAAATTTTTCTAAATTATACTGTGTTAGCCGATTTTAAGTGTGTTCTGACCATATTTTAACTTAGATTTTTTTTTAGTTAGGTAACCTGCCCACTTGCAATACATACATTATGTGACATTTTGTATATGTCATAGTCAGATAGTAAAATTCGTCTCATAAAACTGGGCCGGATTAACAATTCGTTGACTTAGCGATCTTTTACAATCCGGCTAGTCGTCTAGGCCCCTAGGCGTTTTGTACCTACTTAGCTTGTAAATTTCGCTAAATGTAATAACAATAACATAAAGCCCAGTTTGAGTTTTCCCAATGAGATTTTGTGCGTTAATATGCTTGTAAGCTGTTTGTCGTTTTATAAAACGTATTAGGATTATAGCAGCTTATAATTAAAACTTTGTTAGGAAAAAAAAAATAGGCATTAAGCCCACCGGCCTCCTGCAAGTCGCAGCCTCTCGGGAATTTCCCGATTTCCCGGTGGCCCTGTCCGTCCCTGATTAGGAATACCACCACCTGTCTTTAGTTGCTCTTTTTTATTTTCTGACACCTTTTTTTTGGTATTTTTTTTCATTTGGCTCCATTTGTTTCTAAGTGATTCTGTGTCCCGAAATATTTTTCCACATTTTGAATTAAATGATTTTGTGATATCCTCCCAAGCCTTTTGCTTTTCTTGCCACGTTGCTCCAACTTGTTTTTTACACTCTACTATATGTCGTTTTTCATTCACCAAAGTGGCGAACAAATATTCTTCGTCGACAGAGTAATTTCCTTTTCTCTTTTTATGTGATTTTGGTTCTGTCATTTTTATCTACAAATAATAATGACATAATTAACAGTTTGGTTTTATCTTATAATTTATTTACTTCACGATAAAATACTTACTAAGAAATTACTGTAATACACTAGCAAGAATTACAATTTGACACAAGGTAAATAAAAAGAAAACAGAAATGTTGTGAAATAAAACAAACAACTGTCAAAATTCAGTGTTGTCAACTATGTAAAACTCCGACATCAATGAGAAAATTGTACCAACCTTATAAAAATAACCAAAAACTTTGGGTTAGCTAACATGCAGTTTCCAATTGTGTGGAAAAACGTTTACGGTGGTAACCGGACATTAACTTGATGTTACTTCTAACTCCATGTTTCATAACTGCATGTTAACTTATACTTGGTAAAACCGGGCCAAAGAGAGAGTTACCAGCCTGTTTGATAGAATAGCAAATTGCATATGGCCAACAGTTGTCATTTCACCCGTCATATTAAACACAAGAATGGAAACTATTAACAAAATTACTTGTTTGTCTGTCACAACATTGGTAATTTTAACACCAAAATTTTCTTCAGTTTTTTCTTTTTATTGTTTGAATAGCCACTTCTTTTAGATACGCTGCTGTGTGTTACCCGAAGAGTTAACTGTATCGACTAAAAATGATTCTCCATATTGTGTAAAAATCGAACAATAAAGAATAGGCTCATTTTTCACATTTGACCATCTGTCTAATGACATAGACATCGATTCTCCTTGCAATTTTTGCTTACATTCTTTCAGTATTTCCGATGACACATTTTCCCCCTATGTGAAATGCAGATGGTAGTTTAAAATCAGGTGTCATAATATTGCAATAATTTTAAATTCTATATGTCTTGCGTGCTTAAATTGTGTGTTCGTGCCATAGAAATATCTTCCAATTTGCATCGTTATTTGCTTAGCATAGGATTTACGTCATAATAGCATCAGCATCTTTAGCAACGTTCATTGAGAGCGATTTTCAATTTTTTTGGGGTGGCACATAAAATAAATATTGCCGAAATCTGCCTCTGCCTACGTCTATTAAAATTAAATATCCAACTTAAATTGCTTACCTGGTTCAGTAGTTAATTTATGAATTCTCTCCTCACTGCCGAACTTTCATTTCTCTAAGTTTCCAAATTGCAAATCGCCACATGTTTAATCATCCTTGCAGGAATACCCTGCATTTCCTTCATACACTTTTGCATTTGGTCCAATTTCGTGAGTTATTTTCTTTTTTAATTTGAACAAAATTAGCCCAAACTGAATGCTTAGCTTTAGCTATTGAACGTGGTTAAATCAAGGTATTTTCAAGAAGTGCACGTGCAGCTAGTTTACATCGGGATGCCCCTAGTTGTTACAAAAGCTGAGGATTTTTAAGACTCCAACATATAAATAAATATCGTGATATATTCGTATATCATGATATATGGCAGCGGCGTTTTGTGTATTTTAGAAGAAGGCAAGCAGCAATGGCGTAGGTGAGGTATAAAAAGAAATGCGCCACAGGCGAATTTTTTTTTCATTCAAGTTCAAATGCCTTATAATTGACTTACATGTTTCGAAGGGATGTGCAAATGCATGTTTTTCCCCTTTCATTTGCAAAAAAACAAAAATTGCCAGATCACAGACTTGACGTGATATTGCGTTATGTATATTATTTAAGTCGCAAAAGCCTCGCTTAATATCATTCCATACTGATTTTTCTTTATTAAATAATAAACATGGTCAACAATATAATTTTAGTAATGTTTCACTATCACATAGCCACATATGTTTTATGTTTGTCATATAAATCGATATTAAAATGCCTTGTTATATGTTTAACAGTTGTTAATAACTTCATAGGAGGAACTGGTCTGCCATTTGCAAAAAAGGTTTTTCTTGTATTTTTTTCTTATTATTGCACAAATGTTATCCATTCTGTATAAAAAAATAAGGATTATTATTATTTTCAAAATTTATTTAAAACAAAATAAAAAAATGTAGAAATATAAAATATAGATACCTTATAAATAAATTTTACTTTTATTCGTATCCTATTTTAACATTCACTATCTATTTCACTTAAATTTTGTTCATGGGAGCAATATAAAAACTGCTTGCAGATGAACCTAAACAGCGAAATATTTTCAGTATAGAAGGCTACTTGTTCGGTATAGTGTAGATATAGGCGGTGTAAGCACTCGAAGTTCTGCTTACCAGCATGTTTTGTGCAACATGGTAAGATCGTAATAGTACGTATCCCAGTGATAGAATCAGATTAACGATGCGGTAGGCAACAGCAAATACATTTGTGTCTTTGCTTTTAAATTTTGATATATTAAAGTTCTAAATATATAAATATAATTGTAAAAATATATTAAAAGTAACAAAATATAAAGGCAAGCACTGCTTGTCTTGCTTGCATGGAGAAAACGCCACTGATATATGGATACCTATTGATATATTTCTAAGATTTTGAAAATCTAGTAAACTTAACTTTTACGTAAACTAATCAAGTAGTTAATAATTTCAGTTGTTCATGTAATCTGTTTCATATGTTTCTGACATATTTATAATTTTTGTATCTTTTGGTTTTCGAATAAACTCTTATATACATATTCCATTTAAATTTTTTAATGTCATCGTGCCCTGGTTTACACTCGTGTTGCATGAATAACTATTAATGTTTACATATTTTGTTTAATTGTTTTGAAAGTAGGTATCTTGATATTTTTTAAATAAAAACTGTTGGTATTTATAAAACTTTGATGCCATGTTATTCTTTAACCAAACCTATGTTCATGACATTTTTTACTCAAGATGTTCTTAAGAATGCAATATTAATTTTTATTACACTAGTCTTAATACACCCTGTATACAGGGTGTTATGCAAGTAAGCGTACAACGCTTAACATATAGAACTAACCCCATAGATAGTAAATCTGGCAATAATTTTTGCTTTACATGCTTTCTGTAAAAACTGGAGCCACCAAAACTGACCAATTACAGGTTCAATTTTTTTTTTTTTTTTTAATAAAAATCAATCTGGAATAAAATGTTGATTGTCAAAACTGACGTGAAACGCTTTTTGCATGACGTACAATTTATATTCGGTTTATTGCATATTAAAATTCCTCTTACCTTTATGATAAACATGTGGTTTTTTATTGTCAAAGTGTTGTTTCATTTATTATGTCTTAGATTGATTTACTAAACAATGTTTATGTTGTATTTATTTATTATTCTTGTATAACCACAATAAATGACATTTCCTACAAAAGGCGCCTACAAGCAAAAATAATTTTAGTTTTGATTTATTAAAACAATGTAAATAAATACTACCTTTTGTAGAGAAGATCAAATCATTAACATACAAGCTTTTTTAGACAATCTACAATGTGAACATTGTAGCGCTCTGTACAAATAACAAAAAACTAATATCACAAAATGATACCAACATTATATAAGTGCTAACTTTCAAGAATAAGATAACAAATAACCATATTTGATTTTGACAGTACGTTGTCATTATTAAAAAGTAAATAAGAAATTTATTATTCTTAACACAAAGCTTCAAATACCTATTATCTGCCGTAATGCCAATGATATTATATGTCAATTTTGACAATCAACATTTTTTCCAGAGAACGCATTGATTTTAATTTTTTTTTTTTTTACAAAATTTTGAACTATGTCGTAATTGGTCAGTTTTAATAGCCTGTATATATTAAAAAAAATATTTTTTATTTTATATTACATACTTTTTACTTACATTTTGTATCATAAGCGGTGTAGTACGGGGATGAGAGTATTTATAATTTTACTATTTTAACACGACGCTGACGAAGATGAAATTGTGAGACATGTACAACATCCATGCCTTACCCGGGATTCGTACCCAGAACTTTCAGGTCATGAAGTGATGACGTTACCACTACGGCTTGTATATGTAATCAAAAATAAAACGTTTTGCAAAAAAGGCCATCCTCAAGTCATTTCACCAAAATTTGCACTCATGAAACACTTAAACATTCTTAGAAATCTCTCTGGTTAATGTCATATTTTCATTATTTGCGATAATTTGAAAAATTGATTAACTAATTTTTGCTACTTATTTCAATTTCAAATGATAAAGATAACTAACTATTTAAAATTTGCTTTATTTACTTTTTTTAATCATTTTATGATTGTTGTTATTGAACAAAAATTAATATTTCAGACTGTCATCAAGTTGGGCGTACCACTTCGCATTTGTTGCACTTGTGAAAAGCAGCTCCATTCGTTTAATGAATTTAAACACGCCAGTTTGGAGAACAGTTTACGTTTAGAAGCGAGAATTAAGATGGCACAATCCAACAAGGATAGCTCGGCACAAGTATTTGGTGCTCCCGAAACTCAACTGATCACCGGTAGCTGTGACGTCAAAAATAAAAGTACAACAGTAGGGGCAAACAGTAATGTGGAAGATATTTCAATAAAAGAAGAACCATGTGAAGAGACTTCCAATGAACGAGAATGTTATAATGATATAGTGCAAAATATAATGAAAACAGAATTTGTAGTCATTAATGGTGTAACTTGTATTAAGCATAACCAAATTGGTTCAGAATATGACACAGAAGAAAAGAGTGTAGTCGAATGTATAACGAAAAAAGAATGTTTAACCGATAATAATGTGAACTGCAATGAAGATAATCAAATTAGTACAAAATATGGCACTGAAGACAAAAGTGCGATACCAGGAACAAGTAATCAAAACTTTGAAGAAATTTATGTTAAAAACGAAGCGATGGACGATAGTTCCATGGACTATGAAGAGTGTGATGATGACTTAGCGACAAACCAAACCGAGAACAAAACGAAAGAAAAATGTATAACCGACAATAATACAGACAGTAATGAAAAGGACCAAATCGCTTCGAAAAGTGGAAACACTAGTTCAGTAAGTAACTATTTTAACTTTAAATATGAGCCGCTATTCAGCCAAATCGATTAACTCCACAAAACAAATAATAGAAATTATTGAATAAGTAGGTTAATATAAAATGCTTTTTAAAATTCCTTCGATAATTTTTTTGACATTTCTTAGAACCAATGAAATGTTTCAATGTTTATCACGTGTCTGTGTTTTAACCAATCCATTATTATAGTGAGAATAAAGTTCTTGAGATTATTCCTGGAAATAACCTCTGTAGCTCTTACTTTTGTTGACAAATGTCAGATTGTTATCAACATATAATTAAATAGTAAAATGAACGAAAAAGGCCGATTTAGGCCCACTTTTACAACTGATGGATAAACTATGGTATAACTATCCTAGCAAATATACCTCCGATAAACTAGGCTGTCTTTTACAATGCATTTTTAACCATGTGTTATTATTATAGTTATACCAGGAATAACGTTAAATCACTTTAGGTTGGTACTGGAACAAAAAAATTATCTTCTTGTCACACTATTTATGTTAATTGTTATTATTATTTCTACCTTCTAATTTGCGTTTTGTCACGATATTAATTGATATTTTTGAATCTGACAGTGATGTTTATTAACTAATTAATATCTGATGCCGAGGCCACGCAGAGCTCTGTGCTAGATTTGCTTTGTACGCTATGTTCGCTATGTACGGGATGTTCGCTATGACCAGCGGCTACATCGAAACCTACGTATAGTGTGTTTTCAGCTTTCGTTCACGATGTTACCAAGCAGGTTTCCATGGGAGAGTGATAATGATAGTGAGGAGGACGAATTACTTTTATTGTTATCATTGTGCAAAAATTAACGTAAAATGAAGGGGGTTCACGATGTCAACATGTTGAGGAATTATTTTGGCGAATTTCATCATCTCTGAGAGCAGATGCGAAAATATAAAGACAGGTCTAAAGAGTATTTTAGAGTGAGCCCAGAGCAGGTTGATCAACTCTTACTCATTATTGAAAATGATATTGAAAAGAAGAAAACAAGTTACAGGGAAAACATTCTCACTAAAGAAAGATTATCTCGTTGTCTAAGGTAAGCAAAAATTTCTCATATTGTTACTTTATTTTTAATTCTCTTATCAGTCGGATCTAATCGGAGTATTTCATCAACTCCGAATTGTTTCGGAAGTTTTTTGAAATGCTGTATTTAAAATTGTTATCGACGTAGTTCATATAGATCTTCGTGTCTAATACAACTTTAAAAATTTTGTAATAAATTTTAATAATTACTGTATATTCAACGATTGCTGAAGATGGGCTTGCCCTAAGCCCGAATCGTCCGTAATAAAGAATTTTACAATACACGTGGACTATTTATGCCTCTTGTTTTCACCTTTAAACCATTGAACGGTTGCTCCTTTCACCCCTTTTTCAAAATGATATAAAAGAGAAAAACGTTGCCGGGCTTCCGTCGTTTGTTTTAATGTTAGTGGAGACTTTCGCAAGGACTACCTGCTTCTCTTTCGATGCAGTGCTTATCAAAAATCTTGTTTTGAAATTTTTGATTGATCGCCATTTTGCCATTTGAGAAAATTAAAAAATATTTGTAAGTGCAAATGCTTTAGAGAGCCGAAAGGTAATTTTGAAAATATATTTTTTTTCAATAGTTCCTAAAATTATAGTGACTTTATATACATAGTGTGGCCAAACGCCGCTATATTTTACCAATGATGGCGCGTGAAATTTGAATTCATGTGCGAAAACTAAACAAAATTAAGTAAAAAATTAATGAAAGAGCATATAAATTGCAAACGCATTATTATTTATTTCAAAATGCACCACTGAATTACAAATAAAGGTATTACCTATATAATATTTTTTGTATAATTTATCTCTAATAGGGGATTCCAGCTGAATCGAATTAAAGGAAAATAGTAAAAAAATACGAATGTATATGCTGAATAACGAATATTAATAAAGAAATGGTATAATTGAGTTTTTTTCGGAAATAAGGGTTTTTTTTGTTAAAGCGTTTCGACGCGAATATGAAATCAATATATAATATTTTGATTGGCGACCGAAAGACCGCCTATACATGCATAACAAATAGCGTGTTAGGAGGTGGGGGTTTACTACCAATGTAAGTTAAGAAATTCAAATTCGAAAGGAGGAGCTAACATTCCTGTACTGCAGTTTTCAAACAGTTTTTATTTTAACATAAATTTCTTGCATTAAACTTAATAATTTAAATACACCTGTAATTATAAAGAATGTAGACTTATACAGTGTTATAATATTCATTTATTTTATGTAAATATAACTTAAAATAGCAGATATTTCAAGAACATTTAGGTCCATGATGAAAACAGTTTGATATAAAAACACATAAGCGTGACGTCACGTCAATTTTTTCAAAATTCGGGAGACCATAACTCGTTTATTAATAGGAATTTTTTCACCGGATTTTCATCAATAGCCTTAGTTTTCCTAATATTTTCAGATGTAATTATAAAAAAAAAAATGGTGGAATCCCCCATTATACAAAAATTTACATACAAATAACGAATATGTACATAAAATATATCAGTAATGGCGGGAAATTTAAAAAAATATAAATTGTATGGTGCAAGATTATATAATTAAAACATATGGCACAAGTTAATAATAATAATAATAATAATAATAATAATAATAATAAAGTTTTTCCTTTGTAATATTACACAATGACAGTGTTTCTTTACAAGATGAACATTTCAAATTTTCTCCTAGTGATTTCATGTCCACAATTCGCCGACCAATATCACAGAGGTTAGGAGACTCACATTTTTTGTTTCGTTTCGCAACACTTTGTTGGCTTAATCTTTGGTTATACACAGCCTCAGTCACGCATTTTCGCTTCCACATAAAAATTTTCTTGCCATTTTTATCAATATTTGTTAATATTTTATTACTGTCCATTTCTTTCACACTTTTTGACATAAACCATATCAGTACAGCCAACTGTAAATATGTTACAGCGTTGCCGCATCGAAGCACCAGAATTTAAAGATTTTTAACTGTCATTTTTAATTAAATATATGATTTTTGACTATTAAAATTATTTTCTTTTACTTTATTTTTTTTTGTATTATTTGCTTTGATAATGAATTTATTACTGTTAATAATAAATATCGTTAGTCTTATAATAATTTTTAATTATTTAATACCAAGCATTTCTGAACGACAACATCCGAAACTTTTGGTTGGGACTGTCCCACCTCAACCTCCTTAATGCATGTAAACAACATTTGAGCTTAGCATAATATCCGTATTGAAGACCAATTAATATATTTTTAAATCTTTTATTTCAAATACACAATAAACATAAAATACAATTCCATAAACGTGTTCGAAATGTGAAAAATCAATAATAATTTTTTAAACAAAACTCGTCGTTGCTATCATCACGCCTTTTTTCACTCTCTTCTGTTATTTTTTCAGCAACCATTCAATTTTTTTTCTTGAAGGCAGAATAGGTTATGACAGATGACAGATATAGGTTATGTGTCTGTCAAATTGCTGCTGACAGACTGATATTGACACTCCTCCTGTATCAATTGGGTAGTTTATTTCCGATTGATACCATTCTTTCTCATCCTAAACTTTCCTCTCCTCCTAAACAGATATTGACACTTCTTCTTTTATTGTTTGTCTATCGTTTTGCAGTTTATGTCCATCATACTTCCGAATTTCTCCATTTTCTTTTGGCTTACGCTCTTTGTAAATATGTCTGCAGGATTTTCATCTGTGCTTATGTATTTCATGATGATCTTTCCTTGTTTCACGTCTTCTCTAATTTTATGTAGTTTCAAATCTATGTGTTTACTTCTTCGTTTATGATTTTATTTTCCACCATTTTTATTGTTGCCGTGTTGTCTATGTTTATCGTCCATATGTCATTATTATTTGTTTCTCCAATCTCTGCTAGTAGATTTTTTAGCCATTGTACTTCTTTGTTGCATTCATTGAGTGCGATTAATTCTGCTTCTGCGGTGCTTAATGCTACACTTTTCTGTTTTCTGGCCATCCATGTCACTGCTCCTCCTTGCATTTTTACTATTAATCCGCTGTATGATTTTATATGTGATGTCGCTTCCCCAGTCGGCGTCGGTGTAAATTGATATTCGTCCATTTTTTACTTCTTTTCTATAGGTCAATCCGTAGTTTTGTATACCTTTTAAATATTTCATGGCTTGTATGAGTCCATTCCAGTGTTCTTTTGTGATTTGAAGAAAATTGTGATAAATACGAAATGCTGGATGCGATGTCTGGTCTTGTGTTCGTAGATAAGTATAGTAAGCTTTCTAATAATTTCTCATATTTCCCTTTTATTTCCATGTTTATATCCCCTTCGTATCTCTTATATTTTGTTCCGCTTTCCAATGGTGTTTTAGCTGGCTTGCAATCTTACATCTTATATTCCTCTAGTATTTTCATTATGTAGTCTTTTTGGTCTATTTTAATCTTGTCCTTTTCTTGATTTACGTTGATTGACAGACTTTTCTTTGCTTTTCCTAATTCTTTTACCGTAAATTCTTGTTTTAATGCTTCTTTGAATTCTTCTAACTCCTTTTCTTTTCCATGAATTACCAAGTCGTCCACATATAACGTGATTATCATTGTTCTTGTTTTGTTGAAATAAACGCAAGGATCTGCTTTGCTCCGAATTAGGTTTGTTTTTCTTCCAATTAAGAATTTATCCTTTCGTTCCATAGCATTCCTGATTCATGAAGTCCATACAGTCCCTTCTTTAGTTTGCATACATGATTTTTGCTTGTATTTTCACTGCCTTCTGGAATTTCCAGGTAAACATCATTTTGAATTTTGGCATTTAAATAGGCTGCATTTATGTCTACGTGTTCTACTGTCCAATTTCTTTTCACGCTTATCGCTAACATTGTTCTCATTGTTCTTCTTGTGACAACTGGTGCAAATACTCGATCATAATCTACATTTTCTTTTTGTGTATTTCCTAATGCTACTAATCTTGCTTTATATTTTACCACGTTTCCTAATTCGTCTCGTTTTCGTTTGGATGCCCATTTTGTTCTTATAGTAGTAATTTCCTTTAGTCTTTGTATTATTTCCCAAACATCGTTTTCCTTCATATTATTTAGCTCTTCTTCAATTGCTTCTGTCCATTCTTTTTGTTCTTGTGATTTTATTGCTTGCTTGAATGATTTTGGTTCTGTTTCATATGTTTTTTCTTTTTTTTTCTTCTGCCATTTTTGCTGTGTTTCTATTATATGTTATGTAGCCTTCTAGCTTCTTTGGTTTTTGTACTTTTCTTCCTGATCTTGTTTCTATTCCCTGTGTTTCTCTTTCATTATTTGAATTTTTTATCTCGGTGCTTTCTTCTTTTTCATTTCTTTTTTCTACGATGATTTCTTCAGTTTCGCTTCCGTTTTCTTCGTTATATTCCTTATTTTCTTCTTGCTCTTTATTTCTCAAATGTTTTGTGTTTTCTCCATTATTTTCTATTTCAATTTCTTCAACTATGTCTTCTTTATTTTCTTCCATTTCAATTATTTCGAGTTGGTCTTCATTTTCTGGTTCTTCGCTTATTTGTATATTTTTTGTCCATTTTATTCTTGGTTTTCCTTTCTTCTTCATTTCTCTTTGTCTTCTCATTGGCATATCGTTTTCATTAAATTTTACGTCGTGACTTACTATCATCTTCTGCAATTTTTCATCCCATATTTTATATGCCTTTGCATGTTCTGCGTATCCAATAAAAATCCCAGGTTTTCCTGTTGGTTCCCATTTTTGTCCTTTTTTCCTTTTCAAATACCAGCATCTCCATCCAAATTTCTTCATGTATTTTATTGTCGGTTTTCTTTCTTCCCATTTTTCATAAGGAGTGATCCCATTGTTCGCTGTTGTGGTTCTCCTATTTTTTATATGACATGCTGTGTTAGCTGCTTCTCCTCATAAGTCGTCGTCGGCCACTGCTTCTTCCATTAAACATCCTGTGATTGTCTTTAGTGTTTGGTTGAATCTTTCCGCCACTCCATTTTGTTGTGGCGAATCTGGAGCTGTTAATTCTCTTTTGATTTCACTCTCCTGTAAGATTTTGTTGAAATTTCTGTTCGCAAATTCTGTGCCATTGTCGCTTCGTAAAATTTTGATTTTCTTGCCGTGCTTGTTTTCTACATCCTCTTTGTATTCTCTAAATGTCTCTATTACTTACAAATATTGCATATCTCGCAGTCTTCATTTAAATTTTCGTCTATTTCGTACAGTCTTCTTAGCCTTTTCATTTCGTTTACATTGGGATGTCCCAGTCTTGAATGCCATGTTTCTTTAGTATTCCCTGCTAGCGCCCATTTCTTTTCCTTCTCTCGTATTACATACACGTTCTCTCTTTTTGCTGCTTGAAGTTCTATTTCGTTTTCCTTAGTGAGTATTTTTGCTATTTCATTGTCGAATATGATTCTTTTTCTTTCTTCCGTAAATTTTGCTAGTGACAATAGGTTAAGTAATTTCGGTACGTAAAGAACGTCTCTTAAAATCATTTCCTTTCCACCGCATTCATCTTTCCAAATTACTTTGATTGTTCCTCTTCCTTCACTTTTTAATGGTTCTCCTCCTGCGCATATTTTCTGATGCCCCGCTGTCTGAAATCCACTTCATGTCGTCTTTTTCACAATTCTTCATTGCAGTGCTTGTTGTTTTTTTCTTATGCCACTCTTTTTCATATTTAGGACAATTTCTTGCTATATGTCCATGTTGGTGACATCTATAGCATCTTCGGTCTTCAATGTAGTGTTTTCTGTCTTCATTGTAGTGTCTTCTTTCTTCAATATATTCTGGTCTTTTATAACTTCTTCTTCGATCTTCTCGACTGTCCTCTTTGATGTGTTCTGGTCTTCTGTAATTCTTCTTCGTTCTTTGTGGCTGTTCTCTTCTACTTGTTCTGGTCTTCTGTAGTTTCTTCTTCGTTCTGTTGTCACATAAGCTCTTGTATCATTTCCCTTTTCTCGTTCTTCCTTTAATTGTTCCTCGTTCACTAATTTCTTGTATATGCTTTCAATGTTCAAATTTTCGTCGTTCAAGTTTACTTGTCGAATCGCGCTTTCGTAGTCATCTGGAAGTCCTATTAATATCATGGCGAGATTTGTTTTTTCATTCATCGTTATCCCATGTTCTGTCAATTTTTTCGCCGCTTTTTTCTTCTGCTGGATATATTCCCCCATCTTCTCTCTCCCCTTTTTCTCATTCACGTAACCTTTTAGCATGTATATCGCTCTAAAACTATCAACCTTTGTATGTTCATCTTTTAATTTTTTCCAATTTTCTTTCGACGTTTTACAATATTCGATTTTCTGCAGGTTCTTGTTGTCTATAGGGAGTATGATTAGTGATCTGCAGATGTTGTCTTTTCTTATTTCATTTTCTTCTTTCGCCGTGTATTTTTCTTCGATTGCCTCTTCTACATTCTTCAGTGTCAAGATACTTAACATTTTAATCGCCCATGTCTTATAATTTTCGCCGCTTAACTCTTCGATCATTTCATCCATTGTATCTGGGCACCATAACCTATTGAAGACCAACTAATATATTTTTAAATCTTTTATTTCAAATACACAATAAACATAAAATACAATTTCATAAACGTGTTCGAAATGTGAAAAATCAATAATAATGTTTTAAACAAAACTCGTCGTTGCTATCATCACGCCTTTTTGTTCTGTTATTTTTTCAGCAACCATTCAATTATTTTTCTTGATGGCAGAATAGGTTATGACAGATGACAGATATTGACAATCCGCCATATTTGGCCGGGTTTCGCGCCGACCTATCAAAATCGATCCCCCTATTGGCCACACTATGTATATATAGTCACTATACCTAAAATAAGGGAGTTATGACGATTTTTCGAAAAACGAAAAAAGAACTCCCATAACTACGAAACGGGGCACCAAATCAAAAATTTAATAAGTTTCAACTGCCATTTACGGGTGTAACGACTTATTAACACCATGTATATTTTAAATGGAACCATATATTTTTTATTCTTTTATTGGAAAGAGTATTTTTTTCTTTTCAATAAGGTTGTGTCGTTTATGTACAATTTTTTGAAAACTAAAAATTTTGTATACATACTATTTTTAATTAATTTAACAAGTGAACCTTGGAAACATTTTTTTATTAACTTATTTTACAGTAATAATAAAACAATCACAGAAAATATGCAAATTGAAAGCTATCATTTCTTCGCACATTTCAGCTCTTTTGCGAATAATTTCGACCATTGTACCGTACTTAGCATTTTCAACATTGCCCCTGAATTGGCATTGGCAACAGTGTAGAAATCCCCAGTCCATACTTATAGTATAGTTAATAAATAAAATAATAAATTTAAAAAAAAAAAAACAATTATTTCCATAGGTTACTTGGATAAATGAACTAAAAGCAGTGTACAAAATTTTAATTTTTAAACTTAAATAACTTGTTTATTTTAAAAAATTGTACATAAAGCAACATTGAAAAGAGAAAAAAAAATCACTCTTTCCATTTATAAAATGTATATTTTGTCCCATATTTTGTTGATCTTATTTAAAATGGCACAATTTTGATAATTTAACCAACCTCGTACTCCTTCAAATAAAAGTTACCAATAGTGGGCAAGCTTATAGAAACATCCTGCAAGAGCTTGGCAATAGAAACTATTGGATTACCTCCCGATGAAGATTTAGGCGGAAACTTTACAATATGTTATAGTTAATGACGAAACATTTCCGCTCTGGTCCGGTCGAAGACTTTCCGAATCGAAACGAATATTTAACTACAGGCTTTCAAGAACTAGGAATACTGCAGAAAATGCCTTTGGCATTCTTGTAATTACTTGGAGAATTTACCAAAGTCCGTTGGAATGTCGCATTGCGCTTGCTAATAAAATCATTCAAGTTCGGAATTTACGTAAGAATTATTTTGTCTAGTCTAATGAAGGTCGAGTTGAATGGCAAGAAAGGGTAGTGAATCGTGTAAGTTTCCACAGACAACCATGCTTCCGCACTTCTTCTTTTAATTCTCCTTCCACACAGTAAACTATAATGAACATCCGAAACAACTCTACAAAAATAATACAGGCGCTAGCTACGTTTTAAAAATATATCCTCCAATCAAACAGTGGGCGGCGTGGCATACATCGCGAACATAGCGTAATAGTATCTGTGTGGCCGAATGCATTTAATAGTTCTTTACGTGTAGAGGGTAGAAAGAAAAGTTTTACACCTGCGGACGAAATTTGAAATTATTCCTCCAAGGGCGAAAACTTCTTTCGGCCTGAGGTACGTACAACGTTTTACGCTATACTGCAATCAAATAAAATGTTTTTATGCAAAAATATTACGTAGCCAGGTGGCCATGCCACAAAACACTAATGCCCGTATTCATAGTCGATGCTCAATCTCGTACTTGAGTATTACTTGGCCAAGCATTACTCCAGTCGTTCTCGACCTCAAGCACATCATCTGCTTCATAGTCGAAACTTCGTGAATTCTCGGTTTTTTAGGGAGAATTATAGATAATTTGTAACAACTTTGTTGGTATATTTATAAATTTTAATATTGTTCTCTCAAATCGTATATTTGACGTCTACATATATGTCACAGGTTACAGATACTTGTCATATCACGGATATATCTGCTTGAATCAACCCTTTTTCATTGTTATTATTAAGGCTTCTTCTACATGTCAACAAATTCTAAAAATTGTTAATTTTTTTGTTTGACAGTTTTTTTTATATATTGATCAAGTCTACCTAAATTTTGTAAAAAAATATCAATCATTATTTGAGCATTACTCAAGGTTGCTTGGAACTCGCCTCAAGTAAACCTTCGATCGAAGTACGAGTGAAAAAAAAGTAGCGACTATGAAACGAAATCTGGTACTCAAGGCATACTCAAGTATGAGTCGAGGCGAAGTACTGACTATGAATACGGGCATAAGGCAATGCATTTCATTGTTAACTCTTTGGTTATGTGCATTTTTTTTTTAATGTCAAGCTTTAAACTTAGATGCAATTTCTGAAGAAATACCTCAAGCAATTCTAATAAAAGTTCATGAAGCTTCAACGAAACTGATATCAAATTATTAAAATATCTTTCAGAACTTATAATAATAATTGGAATAATACTACCTTTTTAGTTTAAGTTCTGTATTTATTTATTATTAAAACCCAACGTTTCGGCACCATAAACTGGTGCCTTCTTCAAGGGAAATTGACATAAAAATGTGAAAAAACAAAAACAACAAGTAACCAAGGTAACAAGAAAAGTATACTTATATCATTTTTTAAAATTAAGAGTGTTAATTATATTTCTAATTATATTTTTGCCGTTTTTTTTACTAGTCACCGTGTTTTTACTCTACTTTACGGCCCGCATGAGCTACTTTACCGACCGCAGGGTTTCAGATTTCATAATGGTATGGTAACTAAGATGTAAACAAAGAATTTTAATGCAGTTGTGCGTAAAATACTGAGAGCAAACATAGCGTACGTAGCAGACTGAATAACAACAATACCACAACACATCGTTTGTGTTTACTAAATAACCATAAGAACCAGGGATAAAATTATCTGAGGTTTATACGACCGTTTTTCACGGGATGAGAAATATTGGTGTTTATTCCCTGGTTTATTCTATCTTAGGTTTGTAAAAAGCAATTTTCAATTTTATACGTGGTATAACGTTATACGAGATTTATCTAATGATTGTAAAAGTGGCCCTTAATGCCATTTCTGATAATGAAATAAAAGAAAAAAAATTAAAAAATGGGGGACCAGAACTGAAACTTATGTATGGTTCAAAGAAAATTATAACGGTTTATCAGTTTTGTGTTCGGGTTTGAATTTCGGTTCAGAGCACAAGCACGAAAAGATGGTAATTTTTATTATTTTTATGCCCGGTTTTATAACAGCGAATTAAATCTTTTATCCAGGATTATAATTATAATCCAAGATTTTATATACAGGATGTTAAATAAAAATCGGGCCATAGACTTTTAACATGGGAATCAGTTTTTCTTTCATTTAATTTAAGACAAAAATGTTTCAAATGTTATATAGAATTAAATTCTGCACATAAATCACCAATCAGATTTTATTTTGCATGTTTAGTAACCTGTAAAATGCGATTTTATAAATATTTTTCATTTGTAGTGAGAACCACGGAATTTAAACAAAATGACTAAGAAATGCATATCGCTTGAACTGACAGAAATTCGATTTTCAAATAAAAATTACCGATCAATAATTATATTCTACTTATACTTCCCTAAAAATATTTTTTCATACCTTCATCTAAATTACTGTGCAGATTTTATTTATTTTTAATTTGTAACCTGCAAAAGCGAAATTCTGACAATTTAAACTATACCTACGCATTTCTCTGTAATTTTGTTTAAATTTCACGGTAAATAAGCAATATTTATAAAGTTCCAAATTGGATTATACAGCGTATTAAATATGTAAAAGAAAATCTAATTAGTGAATTAGGCGTAGAATTAATTCTCTACATCATTTATTTGAAACATTTTTGTTCAAAATTTAATGGGAAGTTTTGCACATAGAAAAACTGATTTACATGTTAAACACCTATGTCCCGTTTTAAAATTAACAGCTTGTATAATCGCGTTGCGTAAAAATAAATATCTATGCTCTATATCTCCGAGTTGATCCTTACGTCATCAATTTCTGATGCAAGAATTACTAAACTTTTATCTTGCATCTTTGTCGTATGTACATATATGGCATATATGGGACTTTTATTCGCTATCTCTCTATTATAAGTCTTAAGCGTGCATTACATGATGAAGTTTTTCTTTTCAAGTGACTTGAAAAGTTTTCTTTCTCCCACAATGATGTGAGGGCAAGAAAGAGAGATGAATAGACAACGAAAAACTGGAATATGCACTGTTTTTTCTTAAAAGTCCCTATAAGTTTTGACTGTCAAAATATCATTTGTGTTTATATTTTTGATGTGCACAAGTGTGGTGTTATATGTGATTGATATTAAACAGAAAAATGGCAAAATGGGATAAAGAAGTAATTGAAATCTTGATGGCTATATACGAAAATTCAAGTGATGACAATTTAAAGTATTTTGACCCTTGGATATTTTTAGTTCAAACAAAACTCGATGGTACAAATACACTATAAAGTCACTCATAAAATCACTTGAAAAGAAAGATTTCATCGTGTAATGAACGCTTTACAAAATGGTATACGTTATCTTCTCCCAACCAACGGTGAAAAATTGAAATAGAAAGTACTTGTAACTGTGGTAACGAAAGTCATTTTCAAATATTTGTATTATTTGCATATTCATTTCATTCATGTGGTGGAAGGTGATTTTGACATTGATAATTTGTTTCATTGTTTTTTGGACCGTTAGTTCTTGGTATCATATTGTGCATATTGCTATTGAAAATGTGGTGTTTCTAAGATTGCCGAAATTTATCGCAAGGTATTGCTTTTAGGGAAATAATATAAATATATCATCACGGCATATTACCCATTTCTGAGTGTGCCACAATCTGCTTTACCGCAGATATCGGTAATGATGATGACATATTTGTACCGTGCGGGCGCTTACCAGGCGTCACTTCACGGGCACTCATTGCTGGCGTGGAGAGTACATCACAGGGATCACTTTTGTGCCATTTAAAATTCGAAATATGGGGAACCGGGTTCGATCCCGACCGACGCCAAATATTTCCCAATTTTAAATGGCACAAAAGTGACCCTTATGGTGCACTCTCCACACCATCTATGAGTGCTCGTGAGGTGACGCCTGGTAAGCGCTCACACGGTAAAATATATCGTCATCATTACCGATATCTACATGTGTTGTAGATACTGGCACACCCAGAAATGGGTAATATGCCGTGATGATATATTTATTTATTTATTGCTTTTAGACAATAAAAAGAGGTACATTTCATCCATTATACTTATATCGTATTTAATCAGTTGGTTTATTATTACTAAATAACTATTTATACTTAGAATTTTAATAAATAACATAATTGATACATATAGGTTATACAGTTAATTGTCAATTTTGATTTGTATGAATACTATGGAAATCACTCGATTTCACCCGACAACATGACGTCATCAACTCTCTTCCCCCATGGCGATTTGAACCATATGCTTACGACTGATGACGTGGGGATGAAGTCGTGGAAACGGATTTTATTATATAATCTCGGATTTCATATCTCGTATAATTTGTCATTTAATCTAAGATAATATGATTTTTGCGTTTTATAAACCAAAACACCGGATTATTGCAATATAATTCAGGTTTTTGTAATTCGGTCTTGTCAACGATTAACAATTCATCATTCCGAAGAGAAAAATTCATATTTTTTGTGTTAATTTTAAATAACCTAACCTGTAGGTACTTTTACTTTAATTTTCACTTTTAGAAAATGTCTTCAACTAGCTTGAGTAGCTTAAACTCTTTATCAGATTTTGAAGAACAAATGGAGGTTAGGTTTAAGCGACGACCACGTAAGTTTCGTTCCCGTAAAAATCCTTTCACTGAACTTGATGATGTCGAGTTCAAACAACGTTACAGGCTTTCGAAAGAATCTGTAACTGAATTGCTGCAAGTTCTACATCCTAATTTAGAACCCCTAACCAAAAGGAACCAGTCTTTTAGTGCTACGCAACAGTTGCTCATTACATTGCGTTTTTATGCTACGGGGGCATTTCAGCACCTTGTAGGCGATGAAATTGGTGCTAATAAAGCAACGGTATGTCGTATTATTAAGAAGGTGACACGTGCTATAGCTGAAAAAAGCGCCCAATACATAAAAATGCCCACCAGAGAACAATGCGTTGATGTGAAGAGAGGTTTTTTTAATATTAGTCGTTTTCCTGGTATCATCGGTACAGTAGCCTGCACCCACATTCCAATAAAATCTCCTGGTGGTGCAAATGCGGAATTATTTCGAAATCGAAAAGGTTACTTCTCTATAAATGTGCAAATGATTTGTGATTCCAATCTGCGAATTCGACATATTATTTCAAGATGGCCTGGCTCTGTTCATGATAGTACCATCTTCAATAATTCACCGTTGACAGTTGATTTTGAATCTGGTAGTTTCGAAAACGATTATTTATTAGGAGATAGTGGTTACCCATGTCGATCATATTTATTAACTCCAATTCTTAATCCTATTACACCAGCAGAAATAAGATATAACAGAGCACATTCATCTACAAGAAATACCATAGAAAGATGTTTCGGGGTTCTAAAAAGAAGATTCCCATGCCTATCAAGACGGTTAGATTTAAATTTAAATAATATTCTACCTGTTATTGTTGCCACCAGCGTTCTTCACAATATATGCATCGATTTAAATGATGGAGTGGAAAACTTAGAACAAGTAGTTGATGCAGAACAGCCTGAAGCTATTTTAAATGATAATGACCACAACAATCCTTCAGTTCGAGCAGCCCTATTGCGAACAACATTTGCAGAATAAAATTTAAAAAAAATATCCTGCAAATTCAGTAAAATATCCCCTTTGTGAAATTTGGGCCTACTGTACTTATATCATATAGCTTACGAACTGGATATGAAAAAACTAGGAACGCTTGTCAAGTGAGAAAGATTTATACAAGTTCGCAAGCGGGAACTGCGCAGACGCCGTGGTAGACCATAGACGTCGACCTAGATTTTCAAGAAAGGGACAAATAAAACAAACTACTTTTGAAATCATTTTTGATAAAAAGTAATTTGTTGTATTTGTTCCTAAGCTATATTATCTAAACTACTGTAGTTAAAGAAATAACACTTTATTATTTCTTTTAAAATATGATGAAACTAATTTGTTTGTGAGTACAATAAATTATTAATTAAATAAAACAAATATGTAATTTTTTTAACATTTATTCTACTAGTTGTTTTTTTAATAATTTTATTTGTAGCATTTTAATTGCCTATCTAAAATATCTTGTTTCTTTGTTATATTTATTTACGTTTGTACTAATGCTATTTTCGTTGAAAAATATGTCTTTTAAATTTTTAGTAGTACGTATTTTTTTTCTTTTTCTTTGGGACTGTCTGTGGTGTAGGGACGGTAGGAGGAGCTTTTGAGGATGTTGAAACCAGATCTGGTTGCAATGGGATATCGTTCACGAAATTTGATTGCGGATGGTTTTTATGATCAATAATTTCAATCTCTGTATTATCTATTAAAAAAGTTTATTCTGATTAATCTAAATAATACAAAATTAGACCAGGGTATACTGAAATATTAAAGATAGTTAATTAAAAGTAAATCTATATTTCTTATTTACTGAACAAAATTATTTAAATTTTTTATCATTCGATAAGTATTTAAATTTTATCAACGTTTCTGCAACCGATTACTATAGGCCGCGAGCAGATACACGATTCGAGCAACCTTGAAGATTGATTTGTGTGCGCTTGTGACTTGACAAGATTAACGTCACTTTGACAAGGGCAATGTTTTGATTTATCGTGATTTTGTACTGTCAAAAAGGTATAATTTTTAGTTTCAGGTGTTTCAGTGCCTTAAAATTGTAAAATAGTCCAGTCATTAGGTAGATTTACCCTGCAAAAGGTCGGGTATTTTTGATTTTTGGATATGTTATATATTTAGAGGTCTCAACAAAAAATACAAGTTTTCCCCCTCGGGGCAAAAATAGTTACTATCTAATTTGTTGACTATAAAATTCTCTACAACTTTTATCTAAAACATTTTTTTCTATAATTAATAGATAGCGAGCTACAGTGCTTCGAACAGAGCAATTTTTTTTAAAATTACATGAATGCTTCATTTAAATCCTATTTTATTATATTTTTTTACGTTTTTTTTACAAATTACTTTTTGACAATCATTAATTATTATTATTTAACTAATATATATATATAAATATTAATTATTGTTTATAGTTTTTTTTTTCATTCTAAAAATTTTTTATAGTCCAGCAAATTTATGATTTTACCTTAAAGTAATTACAACAAAAGCTTTTTAACGGAATCCAGTCCCAGAAAAGTGCGCTGAATAACATATCAATATTTTCCCGAAATCGGAGCATGGGAACCTCCCGCCAATTTGGACAAATGGCGGCATATTCAGGTTTATGGCCATTTGCTTAAAACAATTATGAAAATATTTAAATTATTCAAAAAATCAAACAATATTACGTACTTGATACTTAGTCTAATAGGTTTCACTATTTACAACAGTTTACATTCGACGTGGCATCGAAAGAAGTAAGTTATCGATAACTGTTTTATAAAAATTGTTAACGGTTTCCTGCAATTTTTTAGTTTTTCATCCACCACTCTGATCTTGTTAAATATATGATGACGCCGTTTTAAAATTTGAATTCAGCATGAAATTCTCTTTAATATCATGTATTACACGATTATTGCGATGAACAATTGGCGAGTTACTAACAACTAAAAGTCACATGAAATTCCTCTAAAATTTTAAACATCTGAAAATCGGCTCTTTTCTCAATTTCTCATCAACCACTTTGACACCTATTAAATACTTAATATTGGTTATCTGTAAGCCTGTTGAAATTTTGAATGAGAAGATGAAAAAAGAGCCGATTTTCAGATGTTTAAAATTTTAGAGGGATTTCATATGAGTTTTAGTTGGCAGTAACTCGCCAATCGTTCATCGGCAAAAATAGTGTAATACACGATACGAAAGAGAATTTTATGCTGAATTCAAATTTTAAAACCGCATCATCGTATCTTTAACAAGATCAGAGTGGTGGATGAAAAACTAAAAAATTGCAGGAAAACGTTAACAATTTTTATAAAACAGTTATCGATAACTTACTTCTTTCGATGCCACGTCGAATGTAAACTGTTGTAAATAGGGAAACTATATTAGACTAAGTATTAAGTACGTAATATTGTTTGTTTTTTTGAATAATTTAAATATTTTCATAATTATTTTAAGCAAATGGCCATAAACCTGAATATGCCGCCATTTGTCCAAATTGGCGGGAGGTTCCCATGCTCCGATTTCGGGAAAATATTGATATGTTATTCAGCGCACTTTTCTGGGACTGGAGTCCGTTAAAAAGCTTTTGTTGTAATTACTTTAAGGTAAAATCATAAATTTGCTGGATTATAAAAAATCTTTAGAATGAAAAAAAAATTATAAACAATAATTAATATTTATATATATTAGTTAAATAATAATAATTAATGATTGTCAAAAAGTAATTTGTAAAAAAACGTAAAAAAAATATAATAAAATAGGATTTAAATGAAGCAATCATGTAATTTTCAAAAAAAATGCTCTTTTTGAAGCACTGTAGCTCGCTATCTATTAATTATAGAAAAAAATGTTTTAGATAAAAGTTGTAGAGAATTTTATAGTCAACAAATTAGATAGTAACTATTTTTGCCTAATGCAAATCAGTGAAGAGATATTTAGAAAAAACCGCTTTTTTGCGCCTTTTTTCTCAAGTTGGCGGTGCTTCCCGAAGGCCCCCGAGGGGGAAAACTTGCATTTTTTATTAGGACCCCTAAATATACAATATATCCAAAAATCAAAAATACCCGACCTTTTGTGGAATAAACCCTTATTTTTCTACCAAATGACTGGACTAAAATATTAATTTCTAAATCGTCACTAAGGGCACAAAAATCATTATTAAAAGTTCAGAAATCGGCA
The DNA here is from genome assembly GCA_943142095.1 of Ophonus ardosiacus. Classification (NCBI taxonomy): domain Eukaryota; kingdom Metazoa; phylum Arthropoda; class Insecta; order Coleoptera; family Carabidae; genus Ophonus; species Ophonus ardosiacus. The sequence continues at coordinate 12,930,694 of OW964836.1, read as the reverse complement.
TTAAAGTAATGCATTATACGTTGGTTTCATGCACATGCATTGTTACCAATCTTATGATAGTTATTGAACAAGTAAAATAATTTGGGATCAATAGCAAATTTGTACGTAAAATGACAAAGATATAGAAATAAGAACGCAATAAATAATTCCAATGAAGGAGTTTGAGTTAACAATTGTGAGTTCTTTACGATAATTTCAATGTACGGAGGTTCGCAACACTGAACATAAGTTCGTTTATTTGACTGACAGCAACTGACAGATTATGTCAACATTCATTTTAACAAATATTCGATTTCAAATAAAATTTAATATGCACCTCGGCACTGAAGTTCCTTTTTATCACTCATTTGGTTTATTTTTCTCGGCCCTACGGCCTCGACAACTAAATTCCACATGCGTGATAAAAAGTAGAACTTTTGATACATAAATAACTATTTAGAAGTTCAAAATCAAAATAAATCAAAACATTAGGTGTGTTCAACACCCTGAAATGAAAATAAAATACTAAAAAATTTAAGTGAAGTCTAGCCAAGATGCTAGCATAGCAAATCTACAGGCGATAATTATTCACCAAAGATGCCAAAAGAAATCGACGCACAAACATTGCAAGAACTACAACAGCAAATTCAAGAACTGCAAAAAATTTTTTTTCTGCTTGGACCAATTAATTCGGAAAGGCAGGCAAGTCAAAATATCATAAATCAGCATGTGGCACCGCCTGAATTTTTTTTCCTTTGTTGAACGCGAATGGGGAGCATGATGCGAACACTATAAAGCCTGCTTTATAGATTGCATAGAATAGAATGGAATAAAATAGAATAAGGAATGGAATAGGGAAAGAAATTTTTATGATCATTTGTAATTTGCATGGAATGGAATAAAATGTCACTTTTACAGTAAATTGAATATTTATTGTGCGCTAATTTCAATGTTGTGAAGTAGATATATGTCATTTTGACAATTGTTTGGTTTGTGATTAATAAATATTTATTATTTATATCTGCGAAATGGTCAGACAATTGATTATAACTGGTGAGGTTTGGTATTAACTTTAGTAATTTTTCTACAAAAGTATTGAATGTCGGCGTAGAAGTCATCGTTGGCGGAATCGCAAAAATTAATAAAAATACGATAGATATGGTTTCTTTGAAAAATATTATTTTTTTTTAATTATTACAAAAAATTACACTGAAACCACAAAAATAGTGCAACGTTTTATTTATTTGGGTGAAGTGAAATATTAAAGAATTGTTAATGATTAAATTAAAGTTTTATTAAACAAGAATTCATTAAGAAATAGATAATTAAACACTACGAATAAACTAATATTTAACACCAATTAAGTCTAAGATTATAATTAAAGATTTAATACTACGATTATTTAATAAACAATATTTGTCTTACTACGGTTGTTTATTTATATCACAATTTATTTTACCATACGAGCCGACTCAATTGCCTTCATGATATCTACTTATAGCACCGACTTCTCTATCAGACTGACTGTCTCTTCTCTCAGACTGTCTCCTCGTCAGAGTGTCTCATCTGCCGCACTGTTTTCTCACAGACGCGTATCAGACTAATTGTAGATTGTAGACTTGTATTTGTATGACTTCAACGTTCATTTAAGTAGATATGTTATCTCTGAAGTCCACTCAACTAACTCAACTGCACTCACTGTCTTCACTCAACTACTCCTTCATCTGACTACCTCTACAATCAACTAACTACAATTGAACTCGCACCAAGCTTTATCGTTTATATAATCCGGTATTCACTCTCGAACATTTCAAAGATTGTTTACGTAACTGTCCGCTGTAATTTTGTTATCGCTTTCTGGAAGCTTCCACCACACTATATGCAGGCCCAATCCTGTCACACGGTTGTTTCGCCCCCCGAGCATCGGCGTCGGCACGGTACGCTTGCACGTTATAATAGCGTCGGAGTAAGCCAAATGGAATAGGAACAGAAGTGGAATAGAATAAGAAATAAAATTTGGCTATTTCTTATTATATTCTGTTCCATTCTAATATAAATGGTTCCATTCATTTCTAGTAATCTATATTTCTATTTCCTATGCTATTCTATTCCATGCTATGCTATCTATAAAGCAGGCTTGAGAGATGTCGGAAGACCTCAAATCTGTTAGAATCAGCGGAAGAGGTGCAAATCAATCACCTTATATATATGGGTGTGAAATATTCGAAAGAATCGAGAAGAAACAAGAGGATTTCAGCATGTACAAAGCCATCAAAGAAGCATTAAACATGAGTTGCATATACTATTTGGTACGACTATTTATAATAACCAATAAATTGTTTATAAAACTCATTTGTATCATAATAATCTGTATCGAAATGAAAAGAAAATTTGTATTATAATGATAAATTCCAACGACTAGTTTTTAACCAATCATAATGCAAAACACTTGAAAATTCAACCAATGGGAACAGTATTATAGTGATAAAACCCCGTTACCCCGATAATTTTCCGCTACCAAGTAAATAAACAGTTGTTATTGTTTATAACGGTCTGTGTGACAATTAATGTGTCAAGTTTCATTTTGCGCTGTCTTTGGAATTTATCTCACCATATACCACACGACCTCTCAGATTTTCTCAGATAAACTTTTATTTTTAAGCACTCATTTTTTTGCTTTTAAGCAAAATCACTGAAGCAAACTGACATTAGGTAAAACCCCTCCTCCTTCGGAGTTGGGATTTATCATGCAGTTTGCATTCGTATTTGTTGCTAAGCAAAAAAAAAAAAATTAGCAAAATAACTGATATTTTTGAATAAAGCATAGGAGAAGAAAAATGTTTCTTTTTTTATTTACTGTAAAGGTGGATTTATGTCATAAATAATTTAGCACACATAGCACAGAATTTGAACGAATGGAAATATGTACAACCATGTATAACTCGTACAGCCCCTAGCGCGCACAGAACATAATTTAGCACGGCACAGGAATTGACCAATGTTCATTTTCCTATGTGCTGTGTGTGCGTCGGGTATGTTCGTGGAATTTCGTGATAGTTCGACTTAATATTTGAAATAAGCGGCACGAAAGCGTTGACCATATTAGCTTTTAATGAGCAAAATATTATTTTTTAAATTATATTAGGGTTAATTTTACAATCCCAAGTTAAAATTTTAACTTCCAGATATATCGGATTTTTGAGGGAATAACTTTGTCATGTGACAGTTTATTTTGTTTCAGTGTTGTTTATTTAACTGGAAGTTGAAATTTTAACCAGAGATTGTAAGACTGGCCGTTAGTAGAGTATTTTCGTACGTTAATAATTTTAAAAACAAAAAATGTCAACAAATGTGTGTAACCAACTTCATTAATCTCTGTTTTTATGCGAATTAAAAAACCCCCAAGGAAATTCTGTGCTATGCTAAATTATTTTCTGTGTGCTGTGCGAGTTATAAATCCAGCTTTACTATTATCGGTATATAATAAAGTACTGTGTTACAGAATACGGCAGATTATCAAATTTGAATCTAGCATCCCATTTTCCCGCTTTTTAGTTCACCCCTGCAACACTTGAGGCGCTGCAAACAGCTTATTTTATATTAGTATACAGTTGACAAGTCTGATAGTTGTAGATGGTCTATGCAATAGCCAATACCATGGTATCGGCTTCAGTAAGCTATGGATGGTAACTGCTACTACCTGTTTTCTACATTTCTTTCTACATATTTTAAATTATAACATTATAATAAAACCTCTGCAAATATTTTTGTTTTAACCTTACTATTAACTTTATTTTTTTTAAGACTGAAATTCTTCTTGCATACGTTCTTGATATATTCTTTTTTCAAATTAAAAAGAAATATACACATTAATGTTCTTTCTTACTTTTTGCTTCATATTTTTATTAAAAAAATTAATTTGTATTCTCTTTTGCCACTTGTACTAAGCGCCGAAATTTCTTCGGCAATTTTTGCCCAGGTATGATCATTTTGTCTTATGTTTGTTCCGCCTGTGGATTTGTTCTCTACTGACCATTCCAGAATGACGTCACATAATAGAGGTCAATGCATGCAGAGCTGTCATTCATATAGTAATCTCGTTTCAAAGAATTGGGTTGTTGATACTTTGTGCCTTTTTATTTTGATGTATATTTGCTTATTTATCTTAATTATAGATGTGCGCGCGATAATTAAGTTTATCTCAACATCTGTTTATAGTGCCATAACGGGAATATTTTTAGATTTATCCAAAGCTTTTGACTGCGTTGATCACAATAAGCTAATAGAAATTGTGAGGAATTATGGACTACGTGGTATTTTTTCAAATTGGCTTGAATCTTATCTGTTCAATCGAAAACAATGTGTGTTTTTCAATAATACTGCATCTGATTACCAGTCAATTTCGTGTGGAGTTCCACAAGGTAGTATACTCGGCCCAGTATTATTTATACTATACATAAATAATATAAAACAAGTTATTCAACAACATTCTTTCGTAGCTTACGCTGACGATATTTCTATTTTGATGCCAGTTACTAACACCACTGAACATTCAGCTAATATATCTCAATTAGTAAGTAAACTGTCAGAGTGGTTCATGTCTTTACAACTCACACTTAACATTATTAAATCTGTCGTGATCAATTTCAGTACTAGTAAACGGAAAGAAAGTATGTTAATAAAATGCAACTCTCAATCTTTGCCTCAAGTTGACAGTAACAAAATTCTAGGCCTTCAATTACATGAAAAACTGTCCTGGGAATTTGATATTAATGAAAGGTGCTCAAAACTTACTGTTTTATGTTACGCAATTAAGCGTTTAGCCCAAATCAGTGACACACGGACAGTACGAATGTTTTATTATGCTAAATTCAACTCTATTGTTACATATGGTATAATGTTTTGGGGCTCTGCGCCAGCAGCATTACGAATTTTTAAACTTCAAAAAGCCGCTGTAAGAAATATGTTTCATCTGAAGTATCGTGAATCATGTAGAGACACTTTCAGAAGTCAAGGAATATTAACTGTACCTTGTATGTATATTTTTTCAGTAATATTATTTACACGCAAAAACTCTAGTAAAATATTAACACATGAAGACATACATAGCTACAACACGAGAAACAAATCGAATTTTATTACTCCAAAACATAAGTTGAAATTAGTTTCCAACAACCCTTTCTCGATGGGTATTAAATTTTTTAACAAACTCCCTCATTCCATAAAAAGTATTGAGTCAAACAATTTGTTTAAATTTAGACTAAAACAGTTTTTAATTGATAGAACATATTATAGTGTGAACGAATATATGTATGATACTGTTTAATTTCGTCACTGTATTTTATTGATGTATCTTATTTATTGACTTGCTACATATCTGCTGTATGGATCGCTTTAGCCAAATAAATTATTATTATTATTATTATTATTATTATTATATAGCTGCCTTTCGCTGCGATGCGCTGTAATTAGGTTGTCCACTGGTCGGGACCTGTCCGGACAATATCAACCACTAAGTTACATAATAGGCCCGATAATCTAAGAGAAAACAATGAATCATGCAACCTGACAAAATATTTTGAATGACTACGTTTTTCATTATACTTATTTAAATTGTTAATTAATTTCATAATGTTAATTCTGTTAATCATGATGTATTTAGTTTCTTCATAAATATAATTCCCGATTATTTATGTTATTTTTTCGTTGTCAAAATTGTATTCTACTTGCCAACTGCGCCATGTAAATGAATGAAGCTTGTTAATTACGTCAGTAGATGGTGTTACAATGTTTGAGTAAAAAGTTACATAAGTACAATTTGCAGATAGCGCATCTAGTGGCACTGCTTAGAAATAACGGTTGCTAGGTTACAGCAATATAAAAAGGTGTCACCATCCAACGGGAGGGGGTTTGTTTGTATCGATATGCTCTATCTTTCTCTCTAGCGTGTGACGTAAATTCTATAAATGGCCATTAAAAATACTTACTCTCTGATTCCGTTGTTTTAAACAAATTTGTGAATCAAAAAATAAGCTAATTAAATACAAAGTGTTTCATGTAACATTAGATGGCTTCAGAATTCGAATTCTAGATACCAAAACGAGAAAAAAAATCCTAATAAACATTGGTACCATAAAGCTGCCTAGCAGAAATACCGAGGATTTCATAAAAAAGACAGTAAATAGTAGATTAGTATTATTATATGTCATAAATAATAAATTATAAAAAGATTTTTAGAGCAAATGTTCAAAATGAAAACCATTGCATTCAATACATAACTCAGCATTATTTAAAAGTACAATGGCGAATAATTAAAATATTATAGTTTTATTAAATGCACAAGGTTTTGAAATACTATTTTTTGAATTAGAAATATTATGATAACATTAAATAACTGGTGTATTAAATAAATATCGGATTGAAATGAATGCAATATTAATTAATTAAGACGCATTTGTATCCAGTGAAATAAACAAAATGGGATAATAGGGTACAAGCCAACTATTTTCTTCTATTTCTGTAACGCTTCACAAGATAAATCCTCGGTATCACCGTTAAGAAGCCAGCACCAATGTTTATTGGGATTTCTTTCTCGTGTTGGTATCTACATTCTAAAATTCATACTCAGGAGCCTTGTACTGTTACATGAAACACCTGGTATAATTCGAGAGTTCGATAAGTTAGAAAATAATTCTCCAGTTTCTTTTTCAAATTGTTTTTAATTTATTCTCATTTTCTTATTATATTATTACTGAAAATAAACATTGTAGAATATATTATTACAGACGTAGATACTATACAGGATGTATCAATAAGCTTGCTTGCTATTGACAACTGTAGAGCATCGATATGACATCTGGTGACTAAATTTTGAACTAGTGCATGACGGTAGGTGCGAACAAATACAACATAATGTTAGCATACATTTTTTAAAAGTATTTCTTTTATACAAAAATGAATGTTGTAAAACACGGTAAAATCAATATTATGTGTTGTGTATACGGGTGTCATTCGCTTATGAGTAGCGAAACTCATTTAAGTTTCCACATTTTTCCAAAAATAGGTAAATATAAAGTGAGTATAACCACAAATGCAGGTATTTAACAAACATTGGAGCTTGGAAGTATGTTTTACGTTCTGGAAAACAAATTTCCAAGTATATGAGAGTATGTTCGATAAGACAGTGACTTTATTTTTCTAGGTAATATTATCAATAATTATATTTGAAACATATTTATGATTATTTAAATTTTTAGAAATTCCTTCTCAACGGAGAAATTAAAAAAGTGCTGTACCATCTTTGTGACAACAGAGCACTTTTTTGAAGACAGAGTGATGTTACATTTATAATTTCTCGATAACTATCGGTAATTTCACATAATATAATGTGATTCGCATTCAGAACTTCTTCGCCTGTTTACAACATTAATATTTTAAATAAAGTAGTAAATGAACATTATATACAATCATACTTTCAACAATAATCCTAGAATGATGATTAGCATTTAGAAAGTCAAATATCTGAACAATACTTAGATTCATTTTGAAGAAACACAAGCAAAATTGTATCATATGACAGTGACAGATTGTACACCTACCGTCATGCATCCGCCATGTTGAAAGTGCTTGCAGCGCCTCTATCGGTCATTTCAGTTGAGAATTGGTAACTTTTTATCTGAAGAGGTACGAATTTTGTTAAATGATTAAAATTGAACCATGTTAAATAAGAAAATGAGGTCATGCAAAAAATGAGAAGTGTACCTATTTTATGTTTCGAATTCATATCATACAGATCGTTAAATTAGATAAATTAGATAGGTATACAAATTCATAATGCACTTGTACAGAGATTGTCTTGTACATACATTTTCATAACGTACAAATGTTGCCCAGAAAGTTGGCGCAAGTCCTACTTTATTTCGCGCGCTCGCTGTTTAAAAAGTATGCTTCGGAGTATTGACCACAACCTGTATAACGAAAATTTATTTTAAAAATAAAAAGTTAAGGACCAATCAAGTAACATTTTTTTTTTAATTTGGAGTTAATCGCTTTGGCATGATAGATGGCATAGCTTCTTTTATATAATGAAATTTATTTGAACAGTGGGATTCTAGGCAACAATACAATGTTTTTAAATAATTTCAAAATTAAAATGTACTTTGTAACGATTGGTAAAATTGACCTTAGATTTTTACGAGGCAGTTATAGATCTAGCATGTTATGGAAAGTTGCCTAGAATTGAAACCGGGGTTGGTTGTCACAAGGGTAGGTTGTCAAAAACCTTATAACTTATAACAGACAAACTATAACAAAATACAAATACATGTGAAGACCACAAGGCAACTCGTGGACACAACTACGCATGTAGTACAAATGCTCAGTTCGCTGCTGCATGGCGTAAAGATCCAGGCGTTGGTTGTTTTTGTGTGCTCAAAGTAAATTGTTATAAGTTTCATTAAGTAAGTACTTGTTTATGTGAAGTTTTTTAATATTTTTATATTTAAAATCATTGTTTGGATTTCTTTCTTCAATGTTAAAATACACCTCTGATACTTTTTAAACTATTTTTGAGGTTAGTAATTAGGTTAATATATTTTACCATTTGGTCAATTTGTCACAGCATATTTGGGGTTATTTGTCACATGTGACAACCATCCCCACTATAACCTCCTTTAGTAATTTGATTTTGTTTGCAGTTAATAATAATGCCACGTACATATATAAAAAAGACGTCGAGGGGTAAAGTGACACCGGAATTAATGTTACGTGCAGTAAGAGAGGTAAAAAAGGGAAATAGGACAATCAGAAGTGTTGCTAAAGATTTTGACATTAATTATCGTACCCTTGCCCGCTATTGCATCAAAATAACGGAGGACGAAATTAATAGCAATACTATACATCCCAAAACTACTATAGGATACAAAAAGAATCGGCAAGTTTTTTCAGATGAACTAGAAAATGAATTAGAGGCATACTTACTACAGGCAGTTGACGTTTATTGTGGTCTAAGTCCAAAAGAAGTGCGAAAGATTGCTTATGAATTAGCTGTTGCAAATAACTTAAAGATACCAAATAACTGGGTGAATAGTAAGCAAGCCGGTACAGACTGGTTCACAGCATTCATGAAACGCCATAGTAATTTGTCTTTAAGATCATCCGAAGCAACGAGCTTGGCACGTACAACTAGCTTTAACGAGCATAATATAGATCAGTTTTTTGATCATTTAGAAAGGCGAGAAAGCTTTGAACAAAAAGTAAGCAGCATTAATCCTAGCACGAAAGAGACCCTTGCAAATCAGATTGAAGCAACAAAATCTGAACAAAACACATTAAGTGTATCGAGTGATGCTTTAATTGATACTAATAGGCAACCTGGATCGAGTGGTTTACAAAAATCCCCATACGTTATACGACCTCTACCAAAAGCACCACCTCGAAAAAATATAAATAAAACTGACAAAAGAAAATGTAAGTCAGCATTATTAACCGATACACCAAAACAAAAATTACGTAGAACAGAAAAAAATTGAAAAAGAATAAAGTTAAACGAGTTACTTCGTTAGATTAAATAAATAAAAAAGAGAAAGAAAACGGGTTAAGGAAGAAAGATTTTGCCACGTATGTTTGTGAAAGCAGAAAGCAGCCTCAGAGAATTTTGGCTGTCAAAATTGTGATTCAGATAATTCTGAGTAAAAGTGAGAACTTCCTAACAATGGGAGCTTACAGCGGCGCAAGTGTTCCAGACCCAAAGCAATTTTTTTACCCTCACCATATGTTTGACTTTGAAATGTCAGATACGTATTGGCGGTTGAAAATAACCTATGTAAAGTTTTAAAATGCTGTATTAAAGAATAACAATAATAAAACAGTAGTAAAAACCGCAAACAATCCACAAATGTTTTGGTATTTGAAACTCACGTGTGAAACGACACAATACTTATGCGCGTCACATGCGCACTGATGCGCACAACAACAAAAAACCAAACTTTTCTCATAACAGTGTCTAGTTTTGCATACACTGTGAAATTCTAAATATTAAAATATTTGGGACTGGAACACTACTGCCATGTACAATAGTTTTGCGTGAAAGCTCTTAAGGTTCTTGATAGTTAGATTTTTAAAAATAACACGACATGATTCACAAGATTTCAGTCTCTGAATCAACCGCTCATTTATCAGAAACTGGCTCACTCAATGAAAACCATAGTAGCGTTTGTACTTTATTGTATTTTTTTTTATTCAATGCTGGCTGAGCTGACGGCGTTCTTGATAGGTCGCTCTGCATGTAGTTACTTGCTTCTGCAGTCATATCTTTTGGGGCTGTTTATCATCCGCTTGCTCAACCTTACTTTGTTTCTCCTAGAGGCGCCAGTACACCACACTGAAGAGTTCCAATAAGAACGAAACGCGTCTGTGGTTCTGGGTGAGTGAGCAAATTTCCGATAATTGACTGAGAGGTTGATTCAGAGACTGGATATGTTGTAGAACATGTCAAGTGTTATTTTTAAATATCATATTAGAACAGTTTCACCAAGTGTCGCCACCATATTGTACTTTGTTGTACTTTATATATTTAAATACATCCTACTTTTCATTACAAAATACGTAAAATATTTTTGTTTTGTTCTATTTCTATAATGTTATTATATTATAAAATGTCTTACTTATTTCATCAATAAAAATATATTTTTCTAATGCTTTTTTATAATTAATTCAGCTAATTAACTATGTGACAATCAACCCCAAGCACTGTGACAACCAGCCCAAAGGCGGAGTAAGTTGTCACAAAAATCCTTTTGTTTATGAAGTAAATTATGACCTTTTCTATGAAGGCTATCAATATAAATGATGTATTTTTATCAAGCCATATAATAGACATTGTATGAATATGTATATGTTAAAAATCAAAGTTTAAAAATCATCCCCGGTCTCCCCTACAGGTGATCCAGAATGTTTGTCATGTCGCTTCTTTGAAATTTTGTGTTTGCCGCGTAGCTGTTATACGGACACAACACAGACATAGTGGCGCAGCGCATAATTTTAAAAAGAATGGCATTCAAAAATATAGGAATTATTATCTTACGAAAAGATATTGAGCAATAAAAGAATAATCTAGAAAAATACTGTTTTATAATAACCCCAAACCACATTCCTTCAATACCACAATGGACAACACGACCACTCTACAATACAGAACTCCTACAGTACCCTAAAAAACAAACACTAAAAGAAACATACAAGAAGAAGCTAGAAGAAATACTGGAGAAATACCCCGGGACTCATATATACACCGATGCAACAAAAAATTCAGAGTGACTTGGTACAGCACTAATCATAATAGAAGAAATCCTCAGATTCCGACTCCCGTATTCATTAAATATGCAAACAGCTGAAATCTACGTCATATTAAAAGCACTCGAAGTAATATCTGATAGCAACGAAGAATCAATACTCACAGATTCAGCCAAATCCAAGAACACATTCATAAACTATAACTGCTGAACAAACAAATAGTCTAATATGGATACCATCACACGCCGGAATTGAAGACAACGAAAAGGCAGACCATGAATGAAGACCACGTAATCAATATGAATACCCCGAAAAATGACCTAAAAAAACAATAAATGACCATATTAGATACAACAGACAACAAATATGGAAATAATAAACTAAGAGAAATAAAGGAAAACCTAGAACCCTGGAAAATGGAAGACTCTGGACGGAACCAAATAATCTATACAAGACTAAGAACAGGACATACCAAAACTACCAACAAATACATATTGGAAAACACAACACCACCCATCTGCGACATCTGCAATACCAGGATAACATCACAACATATTATCACAGAATGTACTAAATACACACAAGAAAGAACCACAAACAACATCTCAAACGACATCAAGGAAGACCAAGCCCAACCACAAAAAATTATTCAATATTTAAAAGAAATAAATCTATACGAACACATATAAAATCAAATAAATACATACCAATATATAAGTAAATAATAATAGTTTTGTTGGTTTTAATTTTATTCCGTGGAATCAAGTTTTGATAGTTCTTTAAGTCATGTTACTGAAATTCGTTCTGGATTATCCTGTGTAAAAAGTATACTAATAGTATTTTATGCATCACGGGCGTTATGGAGATAATGTCAGGAGGGCGACGCGGATCTAGCCCGATAATAGATGTCGTCCGAGGTCCGATAGGCATAATTTAGTAACGCTCGTGGTGCATACAAGATTTTGTTTCACTAGAATATGTAAAACAAGTTTTCATTTATAATAATTTTGATTACAATAAGGCTTAAGCTTTGGCGTTACTAAGGCTGTTATTGTTTTGTTTATTATCAACCTGTATTTATTTTTAAAACATGAACTTCTTTATCGGTGGAGATGATGGTGAGTGAATATGATGTTGCGGAAGATATTTTAATGAGAGCGAAGAAAGCCAATGAAAATTTACCTGCGAAATCGAGGGCAATTTACGAAAAAGAGTTTAAAATGTTTGTTGAATGGAAATTGAAAAATGTGGTGACGACTGTGAACGAGACGGCCATTATGGCATATTTTCAGGAATTGGTATGTTATTTTCTATTTTTTACATATTATTTCAATAGGTGCTTACATACTACAAAAAACGTATTCAGATTAATATTTCGGCTAAACTGTAGTATTGTTCTTTTATCGCGGGCTCACACGTGATCCTTATTCAGTGGCCAATCCATGTTTGGGATGCTACTGTCAGTTTGCGTTGGCGGCAATTTGAATGTAAAGGCCGTATCCCACGATGAAAAATACGAGCAACTTGAGTTGCCGATATCGGCAACATGACGATTATTCTATCCCACGGAATGTATGTTCTCTTAAAATCTAGGGAAATACGTTACTTAAAGTTTCTACCAGATATAGGGAAATTTTGATATTTGATCTTTAATATCCCATAAAACTAGGTAACTTTTCATGAGGTTGATCAGTTCCTCTTCCACATGTTTATTATTTAAAATATCAGTCTTCAATTGTATCTTAATATGCGAGCACACGTATTATTGACAATAAAAGTATGATTTTTGACAAAAATGACACCTGCGTGATCATACGATGCTTCAAACATAAGTTATTTTTGGTTGCTGCATGCTGCATCTGTGATTTAGCGCATGCGCTCAGACGAGTTGCTCCTAGAAAATTGCCGTTATCGAAAAAGTTTAGCTGCATACATCTAAACTAATTGCAGCTAAAAAGTTGCCTAGCACACAGCGTTTTGTCACACATACGAGCAACTGTTGCAGTTAACTGCAATAAATTGCCGATACGTTGTATCGTGGGATACAGGCTTTAGTGTTCTGTGGATATAACATCAAGTTGACGTTTAAAAAGTTTTATTTTTTCATTCGCTTGAAGTATTTTTGTTTTGCCGCGTTTTTTCACAGGTATCCACAAAAAGCGGGGCACCCTTATTAACTTTTTTATTTATAATGATATCTAATTATATACGTAAAATTAACATATATAGCATAATTTTTAAATATAAATGATAAACACATTACTTCCACCTTAATCTGAAGTGGTATCAACTTTCTTATTTTAAATGGGACACGTGTTTGTTTTTACATTTTTGAATTTTAAATTCTGTATACAATGATGTGCCACAAGTTAAATTTTGCCACAAAAAATAATACAAAATATGTTCAAATTGTTTTATTTAAAACAATTGTATCGTATAACCTGGAAACAGACAGCTTCTGTATTTGTTGAAATTGTTTATTTATGCAACAAATAAAAGACATAACTATAATTTTTCTAGAAGTTATCCGATTCAATTGTTTTAAATAAAGTTACAGCTAACTTTGGTTGTATTAATTTGTATTTTCTTGTATTATTTTTGCGGCAAAATTAGAGTTGTGCCGCATTATTATATTCAGAATTTGACGTAGAATTCAAAAATGTAAAAATATACAGAATGTTCCATTAAAAATAGGACAGTTGATTCCACTTTCGATTAAACCGGAACTGATAAGTTTATCGTATGATGTATATAAAAATGATAATAAGGGTAGAAAATAATAGGCTATGCCACCGTAATTAAAAATAGTATAAGTTTATTGAAAATATGAATGATAATTAACCCGTCAGTGGTCGTTCTGAAAATAATTACGCGAGTGGTCGCGCGTGAGCATTTTGCTCACACTTTTAAATTTATAATATAATATTTTGAAATGGGCCCACCTACTATTTCTTTTAATTTATTTTATGGAACTTCATAACAAAATTTGAAAATTCTTAGTATTAAGGGAGGCATATTTTTTTAAAGCTCAAGATTGGTTTGTAACGTCATCGGTACTACGTAATTTGTATTAGCTTCTTCTTATATTTGTTAAAAATTTAAATACTTATTAAATCTTATAGTTGTTCAATAATTGTTGTCGGTATTGTTAAAAAAATTCAATTTGAAAGTTAGTTAAACATTTTGACAACCTTTTTGACGTTTCCGTGGCGCTAAAGGTCTTGTTTTGAATACTACGAGATTTGTAATTATTTACTATTTGTATGCATAATATGAATATGGATTCAGATTTTATTGAAGCCGATTCAGGCAATTTATCTGCAGTAAGATTTACCTATGATATATGAAAAAGTAACTATAACTTTTAAAGCTGGCAGCTGAATGACAGTTTTTAAATAAATTTGTATTCACTATATTGTCTTTCTGAATTAATAGCTGGAACGGGCTTTCAATGTTTAGCTAATGAGAAGCTTAATTTCAAAACTAGTCCTGACGACGACACGAATTTTATAAACCTTTATATCTCGGAACTAAATAAACTTTTAATAATTTATATATTCTTTTTTTCTTCCACGATAACTCTTATATCAAACTTTCTGCATTAATATAAACAGTTGATTAGTTTTTGGGTTAAATTGGATAACCGGAAGTTGTACTTTGTTTGAAGCCCTTAACAGTTTTTAATGAAAAACTATATTAAAATGTAATCCAAAACTTTTCAATTTTAGTATTTAAGACTTTTATATCAAGTGGAACGACATATTAAACTTTGGTGAAAATTGATAAACTGGAAGTGACACTTCACTTCAAGCTCTGAACAGATTTTCGTGAAAAATATATTATAATATAATCCAAAACCTCGTCCAAAAATTTTCAAATTTGGCATTTAAGACTGTTGTATTAATGAGAACGAGATTTTAGATTTTTTTTTTAAATTGATAAACTTGAAATGGTACTTAATTTGTAGCTCTTAAGAGATTTTTGTATTACAGACTTTTCTATTTATTGGAACAACAAATTAGGTTTTATAAGTTATAATTAAAAACAAATATACTCTTGATTTATCTACTTTATTAACTATTCTGTGACGATCGTTTCGTCCTGTCGGACATATTCAGACAACTGGCATACAATCAGTGAAACATCGTATTTATTTATAAATTTGACGAAGATGAAGCAGTTATATCTAGTTGTTCGTTGGTAATGTTTTTATTTGTATTGACGGCTTTTCTAATTTCAAAATTTTCCAAGTAATTTAGCCTTAATCTCAATCCCTTCTGGCCTGGGTGGCCTATTTATGAAATGGTGTAATAATTATCAACAACAAATATTTTTATACTGTTCAAAATGTATAATCAATTTATGTATACGAGCCCTAATCCATATTAGTTGTCCTAAAATTTTATTTTATTTAGCACATATATAATACAAATAATAACTAATGTAATTACTTTTTTTTTAATATAGATATTTTGTGGTTCTTGTGGTACATAGCAAGATATATATTGTTTTAATGTTTAACGAAATAATTCATAGCTTTACTAACAATACAAGAAACACAAAGTTTGAAAAGAATTGACGTCATTTGTTTGTCAGAGTTTAGAAATAATACACCATAAAAATTTAGCAATTTTTAAAAATAATCGTCGAATTATGAAATCTTGATAAATAATAGAAATTTGCTAATAAATTTGTTTTTTTTTTTTAAGGGGCGTTTGTAACTTCTATGGTCATTACGCCCATTGAAAGAGTTCTTTTATTTTGTTCAGTCACATATATTTATTTACTTTTATTAATAGTTTATTAGCACGTTTTTTATATTTTATTGTATATATTTATGTCCTTAAGAAATGAGAATATTCTCTGAATATAATTTTGTATATTATTATTTGCACAACAATTGTTTATATCAGTAGTTCCAGGGTGAACTACGCATTCACATGTATCGCGTAGGCTGTCAAGCGATATATTATGACGATTGCGATGAATATTAATTATAGGACACATAGGGGGTTCAGAATTATTAAATATGTAAAAATTTGAGTTATTATTATAGATACTGTTAAATATTTATGTTTAGCAAGAAATATAATTTAAAGTTACGTTATAATGCGGAAATATATTTACTTTAAAAAATTAAAACTTCCTCCATTATTATTAGAAATAATACTATTTAAGTCACGAAAAATGACTTTAACAAATAGTCCAACTAATATGTATTAGGGCTCGAACGTTTTACACGGTATTAAATGTATAATAATAATAATAATAATAATAATAAGGGTGGTTTTACGAGAGTGACTTTTCAATAAAAAAAAGTTATTTTACTTTTACAAGTATTTTATTTTTCAACATAATCCTTTTTTAATTGTACACACGTAGCCCAGCGAGTTTCCAATTTTTTTAAAGCATCCAAAAAGTAATCTTTCGGCAACTCTTCAAAATATGCATTTGTCTCGGATATCCCCTCTTTATTGGTGTGAAATCTCTTTCCACAGAGCCATCTCTTTAAATTTGGAAATAAGAAGAAATCACTGAGAGCCAGATCTGGTGAAAATGGCGGATGAAGCAGCACCTAGTAACGCAATTCGACTAATTTTGTTGTACCAGCAGCGGACGAATGCGAAGGCGCGTTATCGTTATGGAAGAACACTTTTTTCTTCAACAAATGATGTCGTTTTCTCTTTAGTTCGACATCAAAACGTGTCAACAATTCAGAATAATATTGGACAGTTATCGTTTTTCCTTTATGGAAACAATTAATAAAGATCACACATTTCGAATCCCAAAACACTGTGATCATGACCATACTGGCCAGAAACACGGTTTTTGTCATCTTGGTAGCACGTTACTCAAGAGAAGTCCATTGTTTCGACTGCATTTTAGTTTCTGACGTATAATGGTCTATCACGTTTCATCTATTGTGACATATCGGCGGAAAAATTCCCTTAGATTACGTTTGAGGATAACCGAATATTCTTCTAAATTTTTAATGCGACGCGCATTTGATCTGAATTAAGTAGCCGCGGCACCCATCTCGCGGATAGCTTTTTCATATGTAAACGTGCATGCAAAATATTGCATACCCATTCGGTTGAAATGTTGACTTCATTAGCTATCTCACGTACTTATAATCGACGATCGCTAATTATTAGGGCGTGGATTTTATTAACCATTTCTCGAATAGTTACAGTAAATGACGGTTCCAGACGATCTGCATCATCTGTGCTCATATGGCCACTTTTAAAAGCTGAAAACCAGTTACAAATCATTCCATGGGACGCAATACATTTAGGATAATACTTATGTAACTTTTCCTGGGTTTCTTTAATTGTTTTTCCACATAAAAAATGTTTAATTAACACTCTTTTTTCTCCACTTTTACAGAACAAAAAAAAAAAACAGTTTTGTTTAGATTAGTATAAAACATAAACTGTCAGATTTTTGTGAAATTTTAACAGTAGACATCAGAAACATGGTGGAAGCCAGCAATATAATCATCGTAGTGAAAGTGTTGCCAACCTTTAAAAAGTCACTCTTCCGTCAAACCTCCCTCGTACATATGTACCTATTGTACGGGTATAATAACATACATTGTATAAAAACGTATTATACCTTGTATACGTTTTATAGGCCTTTTATACATGTAAATGTACAAAAACTTTTTTACATATATTTTGCCCCTGCTTGTATCACCTATGAAATTAGCCAAGTGTTCCATGTCTGCTTCCTACATATTGGAAATTTGAATTAAACGAATGCTTTTAGAGCAGATAGACATACTTGCACTGTGATTCAGAAGATTTAGCATATTTTTTGATTGTTTTATAGCCGCAAATTGAATTATTAGTTTAGGAGTATATAAATAGATACAAGTTACAAAGTTTCTTTTGAAACGAAATTTAATCGTAGGTACATGAATTATTATTAAATAAATATTATAATATAATAATATTATTTAATATTTGTATCTCAACGTCCTAGGCGAAAAATATGAAATTGATTTTCTAATAAATAAAAATATCAACTGACTGCTTAGGACATGAAAAGTTACGCAACTTTATAGCTTGTTTTTCGCGAAAGAATTAATATTTAAACTTTTCTTCACATATACTCATTAATATGTATATAGTTTCACTTTCTTATCTAATACGAAAACCGGGCCATAGGCGTTTAACATGGGAAAACAGTTTTCCTTGCCCAAAAGTGGCCTATTAACTTTAGACAAAAATTGTAAACCAATAGTCATATTTCTTTCGTATGTTTGATAACCGAGAAAATTGAATTTTATAAAACTCACTTCTTCATAACACTATGAAGAAGTGAGTTTGGTATGGTATTGAAATAAAATTTCAAACAAATTTTATGACATTTTACCTGTCAAAAACTATAAAATATAGTTTTCATCAAAATAATGCTATTATCTTCTCTTCCTATGAATAATTCTCCACTTTCAGTAATGATAATTCAAAGCTGAGCGTTTCTGATAGGTAAAAATACAAACAAATATAATGAAATTTTACCTTTTAGAAACGTAGTTGTGAGATTGCGACATATTTTACCTGTCAGAAAAGCTCTGTTTGAGTTATCATTATTGAAAATGGAGAATTATGCCAGGAAGAGAAAATACAAATCATTGAGTACATAGTATTATTTTGATGAAAACTATATTTTATAATTTATGACAGATAAGATGTCATAAAATTTGTTTGAGATTTTATTTCAGTACCATAGCTAATACTATAAAGAAGTAACTTTTATAAAAAATTTGATTCAATTTCTTCGGTCACGAAACGTACAAAAGGAAATGTGATTATTGATTTCGATGCAGAATTTAGTTCTCTACAACATTTACATGAAGCATTTTTGTCTAAAATTAATAGGCCACTTTTGCGCAATGTAGTTAGTTACCTTTTAATTAAAAAAAGTTTTAAATCAAATTCTACACCTTGTAAGCTATAAAATCGAATATGAAATTTTTTGAATTATTTATAGTGATACACATGGAATTTACATAAAATTACAAATAAATGCATAATGCTGGAACTACCAGAATAATGCCAATGCAGCTTTTATTCTTGATAAAAACGTTCTATTTATAGACCAAAACACAAGAAATAGTAATATAATCATTAAGAAATCTTGTTTTACGTGTAACATAATTAAAGTAAATTAATATCTAACCCAATGAACTGATTTTTCTGACAGTTCAAACATTATGCATTTATTTGTAATTAACCCATTAGTGCTCAGATTAATTTTTACTCTCGGATTTTGATTTTATATTTATGAATGCTGCATAAGGCTTTAAGAAAACTGGGAAAAATATTTAAAAAAATATTATGATTGTTTAAAGGCATAAAACTGCCCGGCAACTAAAGTTGTCACTGAGCACTAGTGCTATAAATATAATTGATCATATTTTTAAGAAGTTTATTAATTGATATGAATAAACATTACAAAGTTTAACATATTTCATATTACTTAGAATTTGTGAAATATTTCAAAACATTCTGTGTGCAAAGGAACTTTACATTTTCCACATAAATAAATGGTGCGTCGTTGGCATGCTTTACATCGGCGATATTTGCTTTCACCTTTTATAATTAGATGATCTTTTCTGTCTGTTCTAATATCTTCTAAAGAAACGGACGATGCATAAGACAGCGGGCGTCCAATTCGTGGACTTATTGTATTGTGGGAGTTAAGTAGTTGAAGAACAACCTGTCTTCTAAACTGCAAAAGTGGTAGATCGTGCCCCAGTGATCTATATAGTAGCCAGCCTTGTACGCAGCATTGATCAACTGACCAGGCAAACAGTGGCCACCACCACTTTTTAATTCTTATTTTCGTTCTATATTGTGCCGTGAATTGATCATTTAAATCTACGCCGCCCATGTTAGAATTATATTGTGAAATCAAGTTAGGCATCTTTACAGTAATTTTCTTTTTTTCTGCACGGCTATACCTTTGAACATTTTTATAGGGTTCTAAAGTATCACAGTTAGAAAGAGCCGTCACAACTGCGTTATCATTCCATCTCGTAGCAATCAATTGCCCATTGCTTACCGTGATGGAGGATCCTCTGGGAGTTTTCTGGAATTCATTTTTTGCTGGTAAATTCATTGCTTTCTGAATTCTGTTTTCGCGAAATGTACCCGTTCCACCCAAATTTCTTTTGCATAATTCCTCGAGGAGTGGAACGGAAGTAAATAAATTATCAAAGTATAGTTTAGTTCCGCTAGGTATATTTGAATGCTCGATTAAACCAATGACCACATCACCACCTTGCCCAAGACCAGTGTCGGGTAATCGAGTACTAGAACCACAATATGGTTCTGCATGTAACAGAAAACAATTCGGATTGGCAAGTACCCACAATTTGAAGCCAAATCTTATTGGCTTACCTTTTATGAACTGCTTCGAACTATGGTGACCATAATAAGGCACAATGCTTTCGTCAATGCATAATTTATCTTCAGAGGGCAACAGTTTAAAGTTTGCATTTATGTGGTCAAAAATAGGTCTTACTTTATACATTCTATCATCGTTTATATTTGTATTATCATTTAAATGTATAAATCGTAGAATTTCTTCAAATCTACGTCTTCGTATGGAATTGGATACCAGTGAAACGTGGCAATCAGGCTCCTGTTGCCAATACATCCGTTTGTTGGGTAGTTTGTGATATCCTGAAAGTAGCATTATCCCAATTACAGTGCTAATTTCATCGTGCGTAGCATTCAAATTGTGATATCCTTTCTGTCCAGCATATATATTTGTTTGTTGCGTAATGTATGCCAGCAGGCTATCAGAAAAAAAAGCTTTATACGCATCCAATGGAGAGTTTACAGTAGATTTTAGAAAATCTAAAAGATATGGTCCGTATATTGGTTTCTTTTCAGGTAGTGACCAGTCACTGTGATTTTTTTGGGTCCTCATTGTTTTAGCTGATTTTATTTTAGTGGCTTTCTTTACTCGTTTTGTGGTTGATGGCTGGGATTCTTCCACAACAGATGTTTCTAATTGTGTCACAGGTTCCTCCAGACTTTCTTCAAACTGTATAGTTGCTTTAGACCGCAATATTCTTCCTGGTAAATGTGCTGTGAGTCCTTGTACATCATCATCTGATATATCAGAATCTTCATCAGTATCAGCTGCAGGAGGTTCATATGGAGGAATAATACCAACAGATCTGATCTGCTTGACGCTGGCAGGTCCATAGTACTCTTCATATGCATTTATAATTTCATCCACGGAAAACAAATCATTATCGTCCCTAAAATATTGAGAAAAATTATTGAACTAAAGTAAAACTGAAATGCTCACTGGCAACTTTAGTTGCCAGCAATGTTCATGTATAAATAAAACAAATTTAAATTGTTTATAAATTTTTAAAGTACAACATTTAGATAGATACACGATTATTTTAAAATATTTTGTACAGAAAAAACAATTAACTATAATAAAAGATGAAATACTTACATTTTGGTAACAGAGGAATAACGAGGTTAAGAATAACAAAATTTATAGACGTCTGCTGACATCTATACACATTTAAACATAATAATTATAGTTGTAATAGTTTGAAGCATGTATCAGGACAATACCAACATAGAAACAAAAAATAATACTATTTAAATAATAAAGTTATAAATTTTTGAAATTTATGGCAATTTTAGTTGCCATGAAGCTCTAATGGGTTAATATCAATTCTACGGATATCATTACAAATGAGCAAGATTTACATATTTTCATATAGGATTTTACAGCTTACAAAATGCGGAGAATAAAATTTAACTAGTGATATAAGTGTAGAATTTTATTATCTACAGTCTTTATTTGAAACATTTTTGTCTAAAATTAATAGCTAGGTAACTAATTACAGCAAAATAACAAATAAATATTCTATTCCTTATATAACGGGTTTCAAGTAGACACCCGATACGTATAGTACCCATTACCCCATTATATGAGAAGTATTGAATCAAATGATATTTTTTCTAGTAAAGAAATGTGAATTCTTTAAAGAAAAAACGTGAGAAAATAAATGTACGTATCTGGTTCTGTGTGAATCAGAGAATTAGATTGAACTTTCCTCAATTGTATTTCTGAATTTTAAAATATATTCAACTTTAATTTTATCAGAACTGTAACAAGTTCATTAAAATGATTACTATTTCATTAATATTCAATTTTGAAAAAAACAATGTTTCAAATTTATTAGAAAATGAATTTTATATTTTGTCTTTAGGCTATTACGGACACTACTGAAATTGAAAAAAAGGTATTAAATACTACTGAACCCTCTACACGTTATAAAAATTTGAACAACAGTAGTATTATGCTGGACACAACTATTAAAGCGGTAAATGTAAATATTTAATTTATGTAATAGTATTATGCAATAAAAACTCATTTTGTAGATGAATCATTCAAAGAGTATTCCTGATCTTGACGAAAATTCCAACACAAGTACTGATGTAAGTATTAAATATTAATTAAACAGTCAACATATTTTCAGTAATATTAAATAATAATTATTATGAACATTTTTTACATTAGACAATATTTTTTCTAATTATTAAAATTGTTTTTATTAGTACAGGGTGATTGTCGAAAGTGCAGCACCAACAAAATTAAACTTTGTACTCATTTCCGCAAAAACCAGAAGTGTTAGAAAATTCTTACTTCTTATGAACTCCTTTTTCTATTTTAACTTTGGTTATTTTTTTTTTTGTGTCTCTCAAAATAAACTAAATATTCTTGGTGCCGGACTTTCGGCGATCATCCTGTATATTTATAGGAAAAAATATTTGTTACAGATCTGTGATGCTGATGACACTGATGTTGACCCAGATTATTTGCCGAACGACAATGAGGTATTTTGCATTGTTTTTGAAACTATAAATTTTGACTTTATACAGAGTGATCAAGAATGACTGAAAGTCATATGACTTGAAAAAGTTCTTATTATAATCAAAATTATATTCTACGGAAAAAATAGCATCAATTTACCGGCAATGTCAAATTATGTTACCTATGTTACCGACATTTGGAAAAGTCAGCGGCGTTGCGTATTTTGAATTTTTTAACATACAGTTCTTTTTATCTTTTAAAATGAAACTGTTATTTAGTTAAATCATTACGTTAGAATGATGTTTGCAAAAGAACATCACAAGTTAGTTTTAGAAGCATGTTTTCTTAAATATATTGATTCTACTCCAAATATCTTGAATACATTTATTTACATCCCCTATCAAAAATTCACTGTACGCCAAAGCAATCTGTCAATCGTATTTCACTATCAGAACGATGCGACAAATAAAAAATCAGAACGAGGCGGCAGGCCGTTCAATCATTTTGGGTCACTCAGTTCAGTACAAGGGCTGCTGTTTAATGGATCAGTATTTCAACTAAATGATCAGAATTATATCATCAGTAATTTATAATAAAAATGTCATTTAGCCAAATTTAACAAAACCTATCCTAATCTAAACTAACCATAGCTTAACTTAGACACAATACCATATACTTATTTTTAAATATACTGATCATTAATGTAAAAATTTTTGCTGAATAATAATTTGTTTTTTTTTAATATTCTCGGAAGTAGAGGAAACACAAATTTTAAATTGAATTTTATTTATTTGGTATTTTTTTACATTAATGGTCAATATTTTGATTTTTATAAATGATCAGTATGTATTTTGTTTAGGTTAGGAAGATTAGGTTAAGTTACATTTTTAATATGTTACCATTTAATACTAACCATTTGTTTAAAATACTGACTCAATAAGTAGAAGCCTTTTAAATTTATTTTAGTTGAAATTTTTACTGATTTTCAAACCGCGATAAAATTATTTTATAATCTTGTTACAAGCCCATTTTCTTATTTGTAAAGTTTTATACTCCGATACAAACATATTGAAAAATAGTAGAACATAGTTCAAAAATATCAGTAATTCAATTACCTTATCTCAATAATGTAAAAAATAAAATTAATAAAAATAAATTATAAATTTTACATTATATGTATAATATTACGAGGGTAGCACCGAAAATTTCTGCAAACTACTAATAGAAAACAAAATTTTCCAAAAATAATTCGTTTATTATTTTTCGAAATACTTTTTTTAACTTCAACACAATTTTGCATCCGATAAAACCAATCGTTAAAAGCAAGAAATCCATTCTTCTTGAGATACCCCAGAGACCAAGTTTTCGAAGATTTCAACCTCTTTATTTGCACTTGTATATCGGAAACCACGAATATTATCTTTTAATTATTTATTAATTAAGATATAAGAAGGAATCACAAGGTGCATGGTCAGGACTGTATGGTGGGTGCTCTAGTAATTCCACCTTTGACTCTTTTAAATAGGCTTTAGTTTGCGCAGCAGTATGTGGGGATGCATTGTCTAGCTGCGACTGGTTTACTTCAAGGCCGATATTCACGCACTCTGTGAAACACATGTGGCAAACAAATTGTTGTGCACCAATTGGCGGTTACTGTTTTTCTGTCTTCTAATACAATATTGGCAATAGGATCATATTTTTAGAAAAAGGAGGCAATCATTTTTTACATTTCGAACTCGTTTTACATGGAAAGACTTAATGCCTTGATTGTCGTTTTGTTTCAGGTTCAAATGCATAAATCCATGATTCATCACCTGTTACAATATTATACACTGCTTTAGATTTACCTTCGTTTAACTTTTTTAAATGTTTTCTGGCACCACTCCACATGATGTTGCTTTTGATCATTTAAATTATGAGGTATCTAGCGACAACAAACCTTCCTGGCTTTTAGATGATAGTACAAAATTTTATTTATAGCGGCCATTCATGTGCCCAAAGTAGCTCGTATATGTAACACGGTTGTCTTCTTTTCTCATAGTACGAATAGCAGCTATGTTTTCTTCCGTAATTGTAGAATTTGGCCGACCTTCGCGTAAATCATTACTGAGAGAAACAGAGAAACTCGGTCAAATTTAAATTCATTGTACCAGCTGTGAACAGGGGTGGGATTCTGAAACTCGTCCGTTATCAAACGGTACCGATATCACTATGGTTACATAGAAGATCACATTTCATTTGACAAGTATGGCGTAAACATACCAATCATCTTATAAAAAATACGTTTCTATAGTGATAATGGTACCTATTGATAACGGACGAGTTACAGAATCCCAACTCAACCTTTCAAAACATTGTTTTAGAGAGAGAAAACTTTAAAAAAAGTAAAATATCATATTTTGAAAGTTTTCTCTTGTTTACTGCATTTTCAATACGACGTGCGTACTTTAAAATTGCGTACAAAATTACTATACCTCATTTCATGTAAGAAAATAATAGAGGGCGCTTGGGAGCCGACCGCTTGTACATGTATTAAATAAATATTTTTATATGTAAAATGTACGAGTCCTGATTACAAATTACACCAAAACATGGTTAAGTATCACTTAATTCTGTCGATTTTATTTGATAATTGACGTAGGTTAGCATTCTAACCAATCAAAGGGCAGAATTTATATCCCTATCTAAACTAACACTGATTTCTTAGGAGATAACGAATTGTAACAAGAACTTTCAAACTTTGCAAGGCAGTACTTTTGTTTTGTAAAGCATTTATTTTTTACAGGTACCTTGGTTATATTTATTTGCAGAAACTTTCGGTGCTACCCTCGTATTATAACATATTTTTAAAACAGTATGACATTTAAAAAATTCAAATAATGCAATTCTAGAATAGTAGGTACTATTTTTGTTTATAGTGTAATTAACATTGTTGGTTTCTTGAGCTATACCTATTGTTTTAGAATACTCGATCGTCGATTATTTCACCAATAGAGAAGACTAACGACGCTTCAAATAAAAATAAACGAATTCGTGAAAAATATTATTGCTTTTATTGTGAATCAAGAGTACTGAATTTTGCTAGACATCTGATAAGAAACCATAAATTTGAGACTGAAGTACAAAAAATATTATCTTTGCCAATAAATAGTAAAGAAAGAAAGGATTTATTATCAACTTTACGGAAAAAGGGAAATTTTATTGATGTTGTTGATGGAGTGAAACCTGTAAAGAAGAGCTCTTCGTCCACTACTCTACCATGTCCACATTGCTTAGGATTTTATGCGCGCCCTCATTTATGGAGACACAGAAAAAAGTGTCCTGGAAACACAAAAGGTACTCGAGGATCTCTTAGTGACAGTCAGGATTTACTTATACGCAATTCTAATCTTGATGAACGTTTAAAAACAACAATATTTCCTATTATGAGAGCCGATAACATATCGCAAATAGCAAAGACTGATTCTCTAATCTGCGAATTTGGAGCGCGGTACTTCAAAACTCACCGATTTGAACATGTTAAATCAGTTACATCTAGGAAAATGAGAGAATTAGCTCGATTAATGATTGAAATAAAGAAACTTAATCCTGCTATAACCGATTTACTTACAGCGTTACGTACACAACATTTTCATGTTATAATACAAGCAGTAAAGAGTGTTGCCAAATATGATAAGGATAAAGATAAATACTTGTCTCCTACTTATGCAATGAATGTAGGGACATTGATAAAACAATGTTGTGATGCCGCGTTACTTCAAGCACCACAGAAAACGAACGCTGCAGAAGTTGAAGCTGATCTTAGAAGTATGATTCAGTTGATAGAGTCAAATTGGAAGAATGAAGTGTCATCACATGCCGCCGATGACTTACATATAAAAAGATTGAACAAAATAACAATGGTACCACTAGCATCAGATTTAAATTTTTTAAAAGAACATCAGAGTACAGAACCATCAAATGCTAGTGATTTACTTGCATCAGACCATAATAACAAAAAAGAAGTAGAAATAAATGAAAATGAAACTGTAGATAAGATGGTACAAAACAGTTTAGAGACAGAAAAAGCAGATAAAAACATAGATTCAGATTTGCAACAACAAAACAATGGAGTGGAAGGAATTTTGGCAACAAAAACACTGCGCGTAAGAAAGAAAAGAAACTTAGTACCATGGACAGAAGAACAGAAAAAAATAACTAAATTTTTTTTTGCTGATCATGTGAAATTAAAAAAATCACCTAGAAGACACGAGTGTGAAGAACTAATAGCGAAATATCCAGTGGAATTAGAAAATAAAGACTGGTTAAAGATTAAAGCTTTTGTTCAAAATCTTTATACAAAAATACATTCATAACTTGTTAATATATTCATATTTTTTAATAAATGTTGCTTTCATTATATAGGTATGTCTTAATATCCAAGATATTTTGTAAAATTATAAAAAGAGAATAAAATTTTATTTACTTTTCTATATTTAGATTATTATATAAATTACCTCATCAAATGTATACAGGTGTTTCTCAAATAGTGGAACATGGCTTAACCACATATTCCTGAAGCTAAAATAAGACGATTTAACTAAACTTGCTTCTACCGGAAAGTGTACTATTTAACCAGAATTCTGCTTACTAGCATACCAAATTTCACCCAAATCGAATAAAGCGTTCTGTTATAAGCAAAATTAATTTTTTTTTTAAGAACTTTGAAGCAGAATTCTGGCTAAATGGTACACTTTCCGGTAGAAGCAAGTTTAGTTAAATCGTCTTATTTTTAGCCTCAGGAATCTGTGGCCAAGCCATGTCCCCCTATTGTGTCTATAAAATTTGTCACAAGTTTTCGAAAAACTAGATGATTTAGGGAAATTACTTATATAATTGCTTATTACTACAACAATGGAACATTTTTATTGCACCATGACGTCATTTTCCATTGCGCCACGTAGTGAAATTCGTATGAACTAGAGATGAGAAGATACCATGTTTTCAAGTAAAAGAAGAAACTTTCGATAAAAAATTTAAATTATTTTGTCTTTGATTATAAAGAAATTATTAATAATGTTTATGTATATACATATGTTTTCTTTAAAACAACCAGTGCTTTTTTAGGCGAACTAATGACTTTAGAAAAAAATGTTATATACAAAAAATGTTCAAGAATAAGGGACTACTTTATCAGTAAAAACAAACCGAAAATTTAACTAGTGGTTCTGAAACTGTAGAACAAAATTACAATTTTTTAAATGGTACCCATTTATATGTGAATATATTTATATATATTTACTAATTAATTTTATTTCACATATAAACTCGTAATGCTGTCTTATTGAAAAGAAGATATTTTTAAAAATTATTTTTCATCTTAGGATTTAAAATAATTTGTTCTTTTTTTCCGTGTTGTACATGTCTTTCTATCGGCGAGTTTCTTTATTCAGCAACAATTAATGCGTTGAATTCCATCAGCAATTGAAAATGACGTCACGATGAATAGCTGATGGATCCGATGGATAGCCGCTGCTATCGAATAAAGAAACGGGTTGCTGAAAATTGCGATGAATCTCCTAACCTTAAATATCAACTGACAGTTAACCACCACATCAGTTAACAGATATGAAAAGTTTTATTGTTAAAAGAATAATGTAGAATCTGATATTGAAGTCATAATGATAATAAAAATGATCGACATCTATAACCATCTCCTTTCCTTTGTGAACGAGATATAAAGTTTTTTTTTTTTATTTAAATCATGCATTTGTTTTTCCTTGCGTAATCTTACACCCGCAAGCATGACACAAACCAGTACGCAAATGTCAAAAGTATAACTTAAAAATATTTCGTTAGACCCCCCACTACCGATCCATCGGAAATCGTAAAATCTATCGGTAGTCAAAGGCGTTGCATGCGTTGAATTTACGATGGATAGTGCGCGGTAATTAGGAGCGGTATGATGAATTTCATCTGCAATTCAGCAGTGAATAAAGAAACGGTGTGATAAATTTACGATTCATACGCATTAATGCACACGCATTACTTAAATTTTAGGAATCGGTGGTGAAATCGGCCATTAATCTCTTCGATCCTCTAACACGTCCAACCAACCGTCAGGAAACGCCTGCTTTCGATATTGCACCACACACCATTATTTTATCTGAAAACTTTGCCTTTCCTTGGAATCTAATTTGTTGTTCCAAGTTACAATAAATAGAAATATGTGTAATACGAAATTTTGGGTTATATTTTGTTTTTCTTCGAAAATCTATTAAGAGCTCCAAATTAAGTACCACTTTCGGTTTATCATTATATATATATATATATCATATCCATGGTGACGACATTTGATTGACAGCAATATATTTGCGTGTCCCATTTAATATGAAACATAGGGAACGAATTTGACAGAAGTATTATATTTAAATATTGTAAGAAATTTAAGCCGAGTACGAAAACCACTCGAGAGCAATAAACATATTTCGGGCACAAGGTGCACACAAAATTTTTTCAACAACTAAATTTAATTTTTAGAAAATAGGTCTAAACAAAATTAACCTCTAATGACATCTTGTCCATGTGACATTTGAGGCAATGTATTTGCCTGTCTCATTTAAAATAAAACATAGGGAATGAATTTGACAGAAGTATTATATTTAAATATTGTCAGAAAATCACTAATGCACAAGGTGCACATAATATTTTTTCTATAACTAAATTTAATTTAGAAAGGTACAATTATTTAAACAAAATTAACCTCTATTGACATTCGTTCCCTATGTTACATTTTGAATGGGACAGGCAAATACATTGCTGTCAATCAAATGTCAAGTCGTAACCATGGCTATGACAAACTCAATGTTTCACGTTAAAAAATACTCACGGTATATATATACAGGGTGTCTCAGGACATTTGGTATCTAGGGGTTATCTAACATGCCCGTTTTAACTAAAATATTTTCAAAGCAGTAGCACTTCCGGTTTGACCGGAAATTGACCTCAACTTTCTTATTTTAAATGGAATACGCTATATTTTATTTTACCATTGAATGCAGCGGAAAATTTTACATATGAAGCAATAAAAACATATTACTCATGATCAACTACTTCCGGCGTTATTCAACTTTTTTTGATTTTTTGTCTGAAATCCGGCACATTTTCAAAACTCTGTATATCGGGAACGAGATCGAATTTTTATAATCTGAAAAAAGCCTTTTATAAAGGAGACTTTAAGCTACATTATCCATAGAAGAATCCTCGATTATTTATAAAAATGTGACGGGTACGTTACACCAAAATTACAGTTGACAAACTTCGAAAAAGACAATTTTTTTAAATGGAACTCCCTCTTTTTTATTACATAAATGTGTACTACGACAAAAAATAAGGGTACTTTATGTAGCATGTCCTATGTTGAAAGTTGATAGAATTTCATTAAATTAGAAAAACATGTAATCTGGGTATAATTATTTTATTAATAGACGATAGACGACGTTTCTAATGTAACCCCAAACAAAAAAATCAAGTGGAGTTAAATCGGGTGAACGAGGAGGCCGCCTATGTGGTCCATTATTTGCCAGCCACTTATCTTCAAAAATTGTTTCCAAAAAAGTATTTATTCTATGGCTATTGTGGGGTGTAGCGCCATCATGCTGGTACCATATTAAATTCCTTTGATCCAACGGTAAATTATCTAAGAAATCAAGTAGATGAGTTTGTAAAAACAAATATTGTTTTTCCATGGCTTACTTATCCGTATTAATAAAATAATTATACCCAGATTACATGTTTTTCTAATTTACTGAAATTCTATCAACTTTCAACATAGGACATGTTACATAAAGTACCCTTATTTTTTGTCGTAGTACACATTTATGTAATAAAAAAGGGGGGTTCCATTTAAAAAAATTGTCTTTTTTGAAGTTTGTCAACTGTAATTTTGCTATAACGTACCGGTCACATTTTTATAAATAATCGAGGATTCTTCTATGGATAATGTAGCTTAAAGTCTCCTTTATAAAAGGCTTTTTTCAGATTAAAAAAATTCGATCTCGTTCCCGATATACAGAGTTTTGAAAATGTGCCGGATTTCAGACAAAAAATCAAAAAAGTTGAATAACACCGGAAGTAGTTGTTCATGAGTAAAATGTTTTTATTGCTTCATATGTAAAATTTTCCGCTGCATTCAATGGTAAAATAAAATATAGCGTATTCTATTTAAAATAAGAAAGTTGAGGTCAATTTCCGGTCAAACCGGAAGTGCTACTGCTTTGAAAATATTTTAGTTAAAACGGGCATGTTGGATAACCCCTAGATACCAAATTTTGTTAAATTATATTAAATAGTATTTAAAATATAGATAGCGTAAGCTCGTCCTGAGACACCCTGTATGTATGAGACCTAATCCATATTAGGTGGCCTATTTGTTAAATTCATTTATTGTGACTTAAATAGTATATTTCTAATAACGGAGTAAAGATATTTGTACATTATATGTAAATTTAAGTTATATTTCTAGCTAAACATAAACATTTAACAATATAAAATATAATAATAACTTATATTTATTAGTAAATTTCTACTATTTATCAAGTTTGGATAATTCGCCGGTTATTCTTCAAAAATTTTGTATTTTTTATGGTGTCTTATTTCCGAGCTTATTTCTAATCTATGACAAACAAATGACATCAATTATTTTCAAACTTTATTTGTTATATTGTTACTAAAGCTATGAACTATTTAGTTTGATATTAAAACAACAAAATATTTCAGAAACTTGCTATGTAGGACAAGAGCCACAAAACATCTATATTAAAAAAAAAACATTGATAATTACGTTAGTTACTAAAGTATTAAATACCAAATTTGAAAAGTTTTGGATTATGTAATAATATATTTTTCACGAAAATCTGATCTGAGCTTCAAGAAAAGTATCACTTCCGGTTTAGCAATTTAGCCAAAATCTAATATGTTGTTCCCCTTGATATAAAAGTTTTAAATACTAAAATTGAAAAGTTTTAAATTACATTTTAATATAGTACCACTTTCGGTTTACCCAAAATGTAATCAACTTCTTATATTAGACACACATACATTATTGTAAAAATAGTAAAAACGTGTTGTGGGGACCCCATATCTTTGGTCACACCTCAGAAAAAGGATCACATGTGAGCCCTGGATCAACAGTGGTTCTAAACCGGTGGACCATGAAAGATTACAACAGGATCCCAATAAATATCTTTTTCATTTTCAATTGGTCCTCTTCAGGGCCAACGCATTTATTAAATAATTTTGTTTATTTATTTATTTAAATCAGTTTACTGAGATTAGTTTCGCTTAGGTTAGATTAGGTTTTAGTTTGCATTTTAGAAGCACTGATTTATTTAGTTACTTTTTAGTAACTTTCAAAAATCACTATATTTTGCCAACTTACAATTTCAGAAGGGAACAATCATGGAGCATGGAGGTGGTAGAGGAATAATATGAAGGGAGTATTTGCAATTACAAGTGAAGCCGCTTCCTTCTACAATGTGCCCCATGTTAGTTTGAAGTTACAAGGTTTTTGCTGTCAGTACATGTTTTTGTACGTGTACGTGTGTTGGGGAAGGGTTTACCGTTTGCAATTTATCGTGTTTTATATTCTTTAGGTGTTTCGAATCATTTTATACAAATTAAGATTTTTATTCATGCGAGTTATGAAATATCGTTTTATTTTGATACTTTAGCTCAATGTGTTTACAGCAGTTTAACATAACAGACATTATTTGGACTTTATTATTTATATTTATCGTTATTCTAAGTAGAAATAAAAAACATTAATTTTATATTCGTCTTCATATTATTCCTACCTCCATGAGAACAATACTGCAGTTTTTCCGATATTTCAGTAATGCAATGTATTCGAACTTGTATTTTTACAACACTGCTTAGTATAGAACTACACACGAGTTTGTTAATCTTGGACCTTCTTTGCAGTCTAAAAAATATACTCCTAACTCGTTGTGGACAAAATATTCAATTTTGAAATCGACTTTGCTTGTTAATGAGAACGTTGACATTTCTCCTTACAACCGTTTGATGTTATTTTTGAAAAAAAAATTGAAAGGATACACTCCAAGAAAATCGAAAGTTTTGACAGGAGATCAGGTTTTGAGTTTTATAAAGAATGCTCCTAATGAAACTTATCTGCTGCATAAGGTATAAAAAAAAAAAACAAATTATGGTTTAATTAACGAAAGATGACTATTTAAGGTCATTTATAAGCCGTCTGATATTACTTGCAGATGACTTCACTGCATTTTTCACCCATAGGCGTGCAACATAAAATATTTAAAAAAAAAAAATTAAATAAATGTAATTTATTTTAAAATTACGCTCCTTTTTAAATAATGTTTCTCTTAAAGTTTTATCTTTTTCACCTGTTTTTGCATAAAACAAAATATAAATTTGATGTAAACAATGAAATAATAATTTGATTTAAAAGTCAACGTCACTGGATAAACATTAGAACAACAGAAATAAAATAGATATACGTCAAATAATACTGCTACATAAAGTATGCTGTGTATTCTTCGAAAAAGTGACCTTGAAATAGTCATTATTCGTGAATTCAACTATACAGTCCTATTTTACTAATTACAATCGTTAAGCAATTGGTGAACGACAAATGCCAAAAACCTATTCTACTAATCACATCGATATGTCATCGTTATCAGGATTATAACTATAATATCTAAATTTTGACGTATTGATTCATTATATTCAAATATTGAAGTGGATTTACTTTAAATGTAATACAAACAGGGTTGGAAAAAATCATGATTTATTTAAAAAAATCAAAAATCATTGATTTTTTTAAAAAAATCAAATAAATCATGATTTTTTGATTTTTTTCTATTTTTAAAGATATAGTGGTGTTATTGTACTTTTTTAATTGTTCTAAAAGCAATATAAATATTTTATTTCATAAACGAAAACGAAATCTGTAATAAACCCTAAAAGGTGAATTTGAATTTTTGCATAAATTTAGTATATAACGTACCCACGCGCGCGCGTCTTTATAAACAATACATACCTAAATAGGTCAAAACATGTAATCAGTAATCTGTTAGAATTCAAATACAGTCCATATTTTTGTTCTTATTTTTACTTTTGTAGTAAATAAATTCATTTTTATTACAATTTGAATTTTTTTTTTTCATCTGTAATAAAAATCAGTGATTTTTTTAAAAAAATCATTTGATTTAAATCACGATTTAAATCAAATGATTTAAATCAGGCCAACCCTGGATACAAATAATAATTTATAAGTAGGTACTCTAGAAATTTGCGGCAAATCATCACTTCTTAATAAATTCCTCATAACAAAATACTACATGCATCTTTTTAAACGATAAAATTTTCTTCTGATTTTTGAAAAATATAGGCTTTCAATATGTTAATATATTTTGTTAGCAACCTTTTTAAAGTTACTAGAAATTGTTGTTAAACACAGAAAATTTTCGGTCGCTCTAGACATCTACAGTGTCTAGATGCGCTCTAAATCAAAGAATGTTGATAACAAAC
This sequence comes from Ophonus ardosiacus, assembly GCA_943142095.1. Classification (NCBI taxonomy): domain Eukaryota; kingdom Metazoa; phylum Arthropoda; class Insecta; order Coleoptera; family Carabidae; genus Ophonus; species Ophonus ardosiacus. The sequence continues at coordinate 12,896,014 of OW964836.1, read as the reverse complement.
GTTACTAATACGTTATTTTTTGGGGTTAAAATGTTAATAGTTATTACCTACTCGAGTACTTTCCCGTAGAACTGAAGGAACTGTGTATAACATTGTTAATAACAAAATTTGTTCAGCCATTTATTTGCTTCTTATAACATGTCAATAACTTTTAATTCTTTCTGAAAATTTGATACATATTAACATTTTTTGTTAATAACATCGACTGGTAGCACAAGTCTTGTTTTAACAAAAAAGGATGTTCTAATTAATTTAATTATTTAATAACAAAAATAAATAATATCAAATTTATCAAAATATAATTTTAAAGCAAAACATAGTTTGCATTCAAACAAATATTTAAAAAAAATCGTTCTTTACACATAAGGATGAAATTGAATATTGAAATTTGAATTTGAAATTTCTTAACACAGCGTTTTAATTAAAACAAAGGTTGTGCTACCAGCCATTATGTTATTTTTTTTTTTTGAAAATTTGTCATTAACATTTTTTTTTTACTAATTTACCAGGACGGTTAGCAAATTTTAGTAACTTATTTGTTAGTAATATTTTTGTTGAAAACAATGGCTGGTAGCACATGTCTTGTTTTAAAATGCTGTTTTAAAATATGTCAAATTACATTATTTAATAATAAATAATATACTAATTTATCAAAATATGATTTTAAAGCAAAACATAATTTGCATTCAAAGAAATAGTTTTTAAAATTTGTTCTTCAAACATAATGGTGAAATTAAATATTAAAATTTGTAATTTTTTAAAACAAATTTATAAAATATTAATAGTAAAATAGCGAACTCTAGGTGAAACAATGTTAAATAAAATATTTAAGAATCTTGTGAAACATGGCGAGTGTTTTCTTAAATATTTTAGATTTATAAAACAAGGTTTGCGCTACCAGTCAATGTTTTGCTATTTTTTCGGTATAAAACTAGCTTTAACAGCAAACAGCTGCACAGTTACCTGCAGTGCGCGCATGCGCTCGTGGCCGTATGTCCACGCGGTAGACAAGGACAGCGGACACTTTCCACTGTCATGAAAAGTACAAGTTCAGCAGTATATAGTTCAATAGGTATATTTCTATTGTCAGCTTGTTTGTAGATTAGTAGGCGGTGCACACGTGCTATGTACACATGCGCAATATCGAAACTGAGTTATACTGTATTCCCCGTAAAAATGGCTTTTCGTGTAACGGAAATCATAATACCCTCCGTGGGCAAGCAAAACTACAATATTAAACATAAAGGAAAATAAAAGTATCGATTATTATTCAGACAAACTAATATTCCTGAATATTTAGATACTGAATGACATTATTTCAGCTATTAATTTCCTTAAATCCTGGTCATGATAATTTACCACCCTACGTCATCAAGGGATGTCGTGATATTGTAGAACCACTCGATTTTCTATTTAATCTTTCTCTTACAAAAACATTTTCCCATCTGACTTTAAAAATCTTATATTCGTCCAGTATTCAAATCGGATTATAAAACAAATATTGCTAATTATCACCCTGTTTCCATACTTTCTAACCTTTCTAAAGTCTCCGAGAAAATACGTTATACACTCATATTCAACTCTGTCCGTACCACCAACACTGAACGCTTTACACAAAAATATTCAAGTTGATGTTATTTACACCGATTTTGCAAAAGCTTTTGATAAAGTGGATTGTTCAGTTTTACATGCTAGACTCTTCTCAAATTTTCGCTTCTCAAGTGACCTGGTGAAATTGATGTTTTCAAATATGGACAAATACGAAATGTGTGTACGCATAAATAATACCACTTCCTCTATTACACAACCTCTGGTGTTCCGCAAGGGTCAATCCCCGGCCCATTATTATTTCTTCTTTTTATTAATTGCATCTCAGAAAAATCAATTCTGCTATTGATTGTGCCTTACCACAAAGTGACATAGACAATGTTCTGGATTGGCCTCTCAAGTCTAAATTAACTTTTAATTCTTTTAAGCATAGTTTAGAGTCATTTAATTATCGCATGAACAAAATTATTTTGGAGCGTGTAACTCTATTTAATGACAGAGATCGACTTCGATTTAAATTTAAGCTTTATTCCTCATTGCAATAATATTCTAAAATTGTTATACAGAAATCTGGGGTTCATAATACATAATACCCAATCGATTTGTAAACTTCACACTCTTAAGATTCTCTACTATTCATATGTCAGAAGTAAGTTTGAGTATTGCTCTCATATATGGAACCCTTTGTTTAACAATCATGTAAATGCTATCGAAAACAATGACAGAAAGTTAATATACGTTATTGTTATTATACATTTTGTTCGAATTCTTCAAATTATTTTAATTATACCAACTGCCTAAAAGAATTTGGTGTTGGTACCTTCGATTCTTGTAGGACAATCCTATATTGTTTATTCATATATATTATTTACTGACTTGCTCTCTAAATTTAAGAAAAAACTATATGGTTACTTGCTGAATCTCTAATAGATATTTTTACACAAAGTGAGCTAAGATAATGTTTATTCACAAGGGCGAGTGAGTTAATTTCTTCGAACAAACAATCTTAGCTCACATGGGTTATACAATATTTTATTCAATTTTGACGAAATAATAATAAAAACCATTATAATATTTAATTTTGACAAAACAAAAAACTAATCAGTTAGTAGGCTGTGCATGACAATCGTCGATGCAAGTCATCTATTTAAAAAGCTTTGTCATTTGTGTCGTGACGTGAAAAATAATGAAAATGGCTGTCTGGTAAATATTGTGGTGAGTGTTATTTTCGTGCCTGATATTATTTTAAATGCATTATTTGTCGCAGAGTGAGTTAAAAATTTGTGAGAGTTATTTAAAAATGTGTAACTTTTCCATTCGCTCGTAATATGCTTCTTACAACTCTCGCAATGTAATATACTATTAATTCACTTGTGAATAAAATGTTACTTGTAGTTGCTGCTATGGAGTTAATAATGACAGTTTAAAACGTCAAAATTGAATAAAAATTATATCAGTATACTGTAAACGCCTAGGATGTTAAATGTCGATCACTGTTTATTGTACTGTTGACGGGGTGAATATATGTGTGACTGTCTTGTACTTTCTTATGTAAATGTTGTATTCCTCGTCTATTTTTTGTGCTACAGTTTATAATATTGTATTAATTCTTTGTAATTGGGAACTTGTTTCCTGTATAGTGATTAGAATAATAAATAAATAAATAAGACATACTTGACATCTCGAAATGTCAATTTTTTATCTTTTGATATTGTATATATAGCGATCTTAAAACTAAAAAAAGATTTGAAAACTGTTTCAAAATTTCATGTAAACTCAATAAATTTGAAGTAGCACACAGAGTACGATTATACATATAATCCGACTTCCCTATATAAATATACATATAATTTATCAAATAGATACTGCGTAATATTTGCAAATTACTAAATACATTAATACCTGCCTTAAACAAAAGTTAACTTGTATATTTAGAATAACGTCCACTAGTTCAAATTTAGTAGTAGATATTCGGAATTTCAATAAAACGACAAGTTTTCAATTCCTTAAAAGAATAAATTGAAAACTTGTTTTATTAAAATTCCCCGTCGAAATTCCGGATATCTACTTCTAAATTAAAAATTATAATAAATAAAATTTTAAAGAATTACACCCTGCAGAATAAAATATTTTCTTCGTCCATTTTTAGTTTAGTTCTTAAAATATATCAAACTGCACGACTTTAGCGAGACATATGAACTTGTCGATCATAAACGATATAAAATAACGTTACGTAACGATAAATACATTAGTAGAATAAGGTTTTGGCAAAAATTGTTATTATAACTACATGTCGAGTTGTAACGATACACATTTTTTTTTTTTTTTTTTAGTAAAATAGGCCTGTTATTTATGTTGCGCATTTTTACATAAATATGTTATTATTTATAGGTTGTTTTGGTGTTGGGTGTTTTCGGGGGTTTGAGAAGAGACGAGATGATTAAGATGACGATTGACAATATACAGGATAAAGGGTCTGCTCTACTTGTGAAAGTTCCTGAAACCAAAACTGGTACAGCTAAAAGTTTTACCATTATCGAGGAGGAAGAAATAGGTGCTTTGAAGTTGGTTCGACAATATGCAGCATTGAGACCGCCGATGGTGCCGCGATTCTTCCTCACATACAGGAATAATCGTTGCACAGTACAGCCAGTTGGGAAAAATACCATAGGAAGTGTACCAACAGTAATTGCAAAGTATCTGAAATTAGAAAATGCAAATGAATATACTGGCCATTGTCTGCGTCGTATGTCATCTACGCTTCTGGTTGAGGGAGGTGCAACATTTGAAACATTGAAAATTAATGGCGGATTTACGAATAGGCACAGTAGTCACGTGCCTATGGCGGCAAATTTTCGACGACGGCAAAAATTTTAATCAGAAATATATAATTTTATAAAAATTCGACGATCAAAAGACACGATAAAATATTTACATCTCTGAAGGTAAATTCATAATATAAAGCTTTTTTATATATTATTATTATTATTATTCTAATCAAATTGTAATTATCATGTTTTTTTCTGATACTTCAGGTAATGAAGTATGTGCTTTATTTTCAAGAAATGTCCAAGTAATTGAACTCACGTTTCAGCCTTTATTTTGTGATCTATTAATAATTATAAAGTAATTTTAATTTTTAAATAAATACATTAGAATTATTTAAACCGCTTTTATATTTCATCAAAAGAAAACACAAGCGAAAGGTGGAAACATTAAAAATATATCTGGTATTAAATAATTAAATGTCTGTCACACGATCACTGATACCGGTGATGAGCAACATTAAAACCCATGAAGAGCAACATAGAACCGGCGCAATTAATTTAAAATAAAATATTTGAAGGTTGGCAAATCTGACAGATAAAATTTCAAATTCATTTTGCTGTTGTATTATTATGCAAAATACTCACGTTTTTTAGTTTTTAATAATAATAATTCACTGATAATTTTCACTTTTCGTTTATCGCTGTCGGATGTTGTATGCGTGCGTGCTACGCTGAAATTTGGCGGTAGGAGTTGTCGGATAGTATGTTGGTCATTTCCCATCTTTCTACGACAACGACACGATGACAGTAACAAAAGTGGACGAAATGACTTTAGACAAAATAATTATACAATGTACAACAAATTAGTAGTTCTTTTGATAAAAGAAACAAAATATACAAAAATAATAGTTACTTTTTATACAAGACGATAAAATTGTATTTTATCGACGAGCGGAAAGTATAATTTTTTTCGCGAATCGATAATTTAATTTTATAGTCGTGTGTAAACTTCTATTTTTTTTATAGCAGATTTTAAAGAGCAAAAATTATAAAAACCAATTATAAATTAAATTATTTAAGAACAATTTAAAAATCTCAGTAGCGTGGTAGTTATAGAATTTGTTTGAAAACAATTTCATTTTATTCATGTTTATACAATTGAAGTTATATATAATATGAATCGCCAAAATGTATAATGTGTTTTTATTTAAATAAAAATTAAAGTTCTTTATCTACCCTTGCTGTTAAAGTATTATTTTATCCACCCTTGCGGTTAAAATGTCACTTAGTCAACTATTTCGAGTTGAACAAAGCACACTTTAAAATCTGCTATATATATATATATATATATATATATATATATATATATATATATATATATATATATATATATAAAGATATTTGGTTTAATATCAACGGTAATATACGTTTTTACTCACCATAGTCTTATATGTTTTTGTCTTCTCTTTTGCATCAGCTTTCGTAGTCTTATTATTTGAAGCCACATTGCAATTAAATTAAAATAAATTGGAAGAGGTATAAAATCCATAATTACTTAAAAGTAACAGTTCGCCACGACACCTTAGGTGTGCTTTTAACGTCAAACTACTTACAATAAGCGATAACTAATAAACGACTCAATTGTAGAACAGTAGTGGTAGCACGCACTTTAGAATTCTATCATAGAAAGCAGGCGAATACGATTTTACTTTTACGAATCTTGGTAGAATTCTATATTCGCTTTTTAATTCAGAAATTATTGGATTTTATACTATTAAAATAAAAAATATTGTGACAGTTGTACATAATAAATGTATAAATTATATATAAATTGGCTTTGAATAGAACTGTGGCAAAATAATGACGTTACTTTGACACTTACGCTTGCAGGCGAATATTTTGAGACACGCATGCTACCAAATTTTCGCTTCGTGGCGAAAAGCGAAAACAAATGCATCTTTTGTTAGAATTCTAAAGTGCGTGCTAGCACTACAGGGCTTAGCGGGATTCGAACTCGGGACTCCGAGCGTACTCATGAGTAAGAGCCTTTGCTCTAATCATTGTCACCGGAGCCGACAACTATTACTTTATTAGAGATGAGCTTTCAATTTATTTTTCTAACATCACATGTGGAGCAATTAAGGTAGGGTGACCAGATCTTAGATCAGGAGGACACAGCAGACAAAAAAGGATGATTTTTAGTAGAAAAGGATGACAAAATAATAATAGAAAAAAACAAACATATATTTTATTAAACACTTGAAAAGAAATAAAAAAATAACATTTATTTGAACTTAACAACAATTTAGCTGGTGGACAGCGCGAGTACCGAGACTCAACGAACAAATCCGATTCTTATTAGACGGCAATGCGTGCGACGAATTCAGCACGTGCGAGTGCAGAAAAAAGTTGTGTTCTAGTACTGTGAGGTAAAAACGATTTTTTTCATTATTTCGTGAAAAAGCCGGACGTAAATAAAAGCCGGCCGGACATTCATATTTTTGTTAAAAAGCCGGACAAGTCCGGCTTTATCCGGACGTCTAGTCACCCTGATTAAGGTTGCCCTATTTCGCACATGCATATTTGAATATCAACTTTTAATTAGGTTTTATTTTTGGGAAAATATTATTTTTGTAATAGAAACAGGTTTTACAATGAGCAAATAAATAGCAATTAATTTGGCTATGTTCATTAACACCGTATCTGCCCTTCCATCCATAGTTTCATTTTTTTTTTTAATAAAGCAATACATTTTTAATTAACGCAATTAATTAGCTCTAAATTATTATGTACGTATTTTCTTGTTGAGCTGTGATGGCTGTGCCACCTTAAGGAAGCTCGCAAAGCTTGTAGATGATAGATGGCAGCAGGGAGCTATTCTCCAAAGTACGTATTACAAGGTAGGTACAAACTTCTATAAGAATGAAGTAAATACACAGATCATATTGTACTGTTCCATTTTTAGCGCGTTATTCATATGTTTTCATTTTACTCGTACATATTTTTAAAATAAAGCTAAGTGGAGAGTAATAAAACAATAAGACTAGTGCAATTTATTTAAAAAAAAATTATTGAAGAACACAATATTTGCTGTAATACAGTGTTTTTATTTTGATAATAATGTAAGGCAGAGGTAGCTAAGTACAGAACAGAAAACTTTTTCTTTAAGTGAATTCCTCCACTTTCTAAAGATTTTTTCTGTACACGACTACTACGTTCATTTTCTTCCATTGCTTTATCACATTCTTCACAATGACTAACTTTTTTTTAACTGTCTAACTACAAAACCACTTATGTAAGAAATTACATTTTCTGCATACTCTGTTCATTCTTGGGGATTTCTGTATAAGGTATGATCAAAACCTTGTTAGATAGATATTACTTCTTGCTGTTCTTCGCCTTCTATATTAATACGGCCTATATTTAAAGAATGGGGTATTCCACCATTTTTTTATTTTTAATTTTATATTATGGAAGTATGGAAGAATTATAGTATATAAATCATAGTTTCACTCAAAAATAATTTGTAATATATAAATAAATATTTCACGGCATATTACCCATTTCTGGGTGTGCCAGTCTGTTTTCACAGAAATCGGTAATGATGACATATTTGTACCATGCGGGCGCTTACCAGGCATCAACTCACGGGGACTCATTGCTGGCGTGGAGAGTGCACCACAGGGGTCACTTTTGTGCCATTTAAAATTAGAAATATTTGGGGTCCCGTGGCCGCGTGTCTGGTCGCGAACCTGGGGAACCGGGTTCGATCTCGACCGACGCTAAATATTTGTAATATATGAGAAATTAATAATTAAAATGTGATAAAAAATTCAAATTTCGTTCAACGTCATTCTCCCTGAAACCGGAAAGAGAGAAAACTGTTACAGACTAGCGTCTCCAAGCGAGCAGCGATAGAAGCTTGATTGTTTACATACAGTATAACCATGATAATTCTGCAAGTTTAATAAAATATATTGTAAACTTGAGAATATATAACTACAATACAACTTACCAAACTTATTAAATGAGATAGTTGTATAATAAAAGTCGAATTTACAATAAATACAAGTCTCTGCCAGATCACAATTAGTAAACATAACCTTTAACAAAAAACCAAACGTCAAAAGTAGTTAACATGGGCTGCGTTCCAAAATCAAGAATACCGAGTTTTGGCGTAGAGTATGATGTGTTGTGTTTTGGAACGAATGAGAGATTTATTGAAGTAAAAAAATTAAACTAAATTAAAAATAATTTTAAATAATAAATAAATTAATTGTAAGCTTATCCGAATGCGTATAACATTGTTTATATTTTTTACAGAACTACTGAAGTGTTATAAAAAGTAATTTATGCCTAAATATTAAAAATCTTATAGTGGTGGAGACCCCATTATTATTTCCTGAAACGGCATTTGTTTTGATTTTTGTACTATATGTATATATATACAGTGTTAAAAAAAAAACTAATTCGGGATAGGCTATGAACATAGAAACGTATGTCTGATCATTATTCAATCCAAAAGTCAAGTTGTCAAAATTGATCGTGAAATGTAATTTTAAAGAGAAAATATAATAAAGAAGGATACAGAATATTGCCATCACCGTTTTCTAATTTATTTCTGTTTCTAAAATAAGTATTCAAGAAGAAAAGCTTTGTTTTCTTCATATAACATTTTTGACAATACCTCGAGTCAAATTGACGTTTAATTAAATACCTACTTTCAAATTGACATACATTTTTTGTTCATAGCCTACTCCGACTTAGGATTTTCTTTTTTAACAAACTATGTAAAATATTAATTTGTTCTAAAGGAATGCAATTTCTGATTGATGAAGTTTGCAGTTCCATACGAACTAAAAGTCTCTTGTAAAATGCTGAAAACTGTCGGATCGTTGGTTCTCTTGAATTTTTACTGTTTAGGATATCAAATAAATTATTAAAGCAGCGAATAAAATCCACAGTATCAGAAATGTTTTTAAAATTAGGAAGTTGTAAATAATTTCAACAAAATTCTAAAGAACATGTAACTGATTCGCTTAAAAGTTGACCAGCTAACTGAACCTTCATCACTTGCCTATTATAATTAACATCTATATTTTTTAATTTGTTAGTCAAATGTAATCCTTCCGAATCCTGTAATTCCTCTAAATGTGTAATATATGTTCAATTAATTTGTTTATTGTTTGCATCATAACCAATGAATCACATCCCAATCTGGACATCATTGATATATTTGAAGCTGTGTCATCAAATGTTTGTTGACTCTTATTCCAGCTTCATGACATTTTGACAAACAAATATTTATCAAATTACAGCGTTGTTCTGCAGACACTCCGTCAACAGGAAAATATGCCACGGGAACTTTCCACGAGTCATTAATGCAGACAATTAAAATACTAATACATCTTCAGCTCGTGCTACTGTATCGTCATCATTTTCAACGCCATTCTCAACACATCCATAGTATCTCTTGCCGTCGAATTCAATTTGTTGCCGTATAGCGATTTCATCTATACATAGATTACATAACAACATGTTATCAGAATATTGACATCTAATTTTTATTGCTTGAAATGCTTTAGATGTGAAGCCTGGGGCACCGTCAACTGATCTATACCATTTCGATGTAGTTTTGGGATGTGGAAGGTAAGAATTAAATGAAGACCGAACGTAACTGGAGGCACTTGGTGAATAACAGTGGAGAGTTATTACAAATTTCTTTAATTCTTCACTATACTGTCTTGGAGTTCCCGAACCACAGCTTTATGTAATTTGACGTTTTAATATTTCCTTATTAGGGGCTAATATATTTTTCAAAACAATCAGCTGATCTCTGAGTTTTTAAAGCACGAAGTACTGAAGACATTGTGGCAATTTTCTTAATATTTCTTCGATTTCTCTGCTGAAGCAGTTTTATTTTCATTTTGTAACGTTGATCTATGTCCTTTATTTTATTTAATAAAGCAGATTTATTTGGAGATATCTGTCGTGTTATTCTTCGTAATGGTGAAAATGATGTTGTACGTGATATTGTTTGAATATGTTTCTGTTTTGACTGAGATAAAACGGAAGTTCTGAGTTTTCTAGAGAGAGCTGTATCTGTACCTGACTGATTGGACGAAGATTCTGCAGAACTTCCAGCTATTGATATTGGTATATCTTGCTGCTGATTACTAGATACAGCTTGAAAAGAAGGCCCGGCTGTTGCTTTTGGACTAATTCCAATTTCTTGTGCAGGATGTTGAATTCGAAAATCTTGCTGCTGGTTACTAGATGCAGCTTGAAAAGAAGGTCCGGCTATTGCTATTGGACTAATTCCAATTATTTGTGCAGGATGTTGAATTCCAGAATCCTAGAAATATAATAAAAATCTTATTGAGAGAGAGAGAGAGAACTGTGAGAATTGTGATATAGCATATATTTATCAAATTACAAAGGCAAAAGTTGAAATAAAATTTAAAGAAAGTATAGTGAAAGAAAAGAGAATTGGAAGAAACCAAGGAAACAAAAATCCATAATAATAATAATAATAATAATAATAATAAACTTTATTGACATATAATCAAGGGCGAGGTTCAGCCTAAGGCTGCTCTTCCACCTAACCAACAAATAATACACAGATGTATATAAAACTAATAGACACGTTGAAATATTAATCAATTACAGATAATTTAAGTAATAGAAACATTTAAGATAAATACAGATAAATATAGAGTACAAAATAGTAAACAATGAAATAAATATTATACAAATAATAATGCTCGTACATTTCTTTTGAAATTGTTTAAAGAAAGGATCTTCAGATAGTCAGGAACACTGTTATATAAAGTGGGGGCCATATATGAAAACGCACCTTTAAATTTTGACTTTCTGAAGGTTGGGACAATGTACAAATCCTTCATTCTAAGAGAATAGTTATAGTCTTTAATAATTAATTTATCAAATAAATATGATGGAGTACCTGTCAATATAATTTTATGTAGCAAGCATAAATAGAGATATTTAAGACGGTTTTCAACAGAGGGCATCTTAGAAATTTTGCGATATTTAGATATATGATCGTATTTACGCACACCGTATACGAAACGCAGACAAGAATTTTGCAATAATGTTAGTCTCTGTTTATCTGTCTGTGTGAGGTTCGGAATATAAGTGCAGGCGCAATAGTCAAATAGTGGAAGAATAAGTGAATTTACCAGTTTAAGTTTCACTGACGAATTTAGTTCATTTTTAAACTGAAATAATTGTCGTAATTTCAATCTTGCTGCACATAATTTTACATTAAGATGGTTTCTAAAATTTAAATCTTTGTCAATGTGAAGTCCCAAAATTTTAACATTATCTGTGCGAACTAAAATAGAACCATCTAACACAATATCAGGTATGTTACCACAGTCACTAATGATTAGAAGTGATGATTTGTCGGTATTAATTTTGAGACCATTGCTCTTTACCCATGATACAAAATCACTTAGCTCTTTGTTGACAATAGCGCAATGTTCATTTATATGCGACTGTTCCATAGTTGCAAGAACCTGGGTGTCATCCGCATAAGAGTGAACTGAACAAAAATTTAAAATATTAAGCATGTCAGCTACAAATATTAAAACGAACAAATGTCCTAAAATTGATCCCTGTGGTACACCACATTGAAGAGGAAAATTTGATGAGAGTTGTGTTCCTTGTTTTGTACTCATATTAATGTAAAAAGATCTATTTTTAAAGTAGTTCCTACACCACGATACTGCGCTTTCTGAGAAGTTATAATAACTTAATTTAGAAAGAAGTAAACTGTGATCGATCATGTCGAATGCTTTTGAGAAATCTATTTGTATGACTAATGATGGTTTCGATTTGTCTAGATTATTTAAAATTGTATCGAGTATATTTAACATACATGTATTTGTGTTATAACCTGATCTAAATCCTGACTGATTAGCAGGTATTATTTTATTCTCAAAAACATATTCCATGATCTGATCGCAGCATATTATTAGGGAAGTGAGAAAAAGGGTACTTCAGTATTTATTCAGCTGAAACTTTTAGGTTAACAAAAACGTTTATAAACAAATCGGTTTAAACCAGGGATTTGTTAACTACTGGATGTAGCGAGTGAACTTTTACCATGTACCCGGCCAGATCGACAGAGATAGTCATACATAATTCCGATTTGTCGTCTTTGTTTCCGTTACTTGTCAAATCTTTTGTTTGACAGATTTTAGGTTATTCTTGATATCATCATTGAAATATAGTTATTTTAATTATGACAATGGTTCGAAAGTGTTGTGTTGAAAATTGTTTATCAAAATATGTGATGAACGGTGCCGTGTCGTTTCATTAGTAAGTTATGATTAAAATTATATCTTTAAAAAAAAAATACCTTCTCTCATTAAACAGAATGTAATCATTTACAATCCTTGTTTATTTACACAAATAATTATTTTAGTATTCCTGATCGTTTAAAAAAGGAATGGCTACATTGTTTAAATTTGGAAGAAGCAGAACTGAAAAAATCAACATCAGTGTGTAGTAAACATTTTACTCCTGAATGCTTCTATACAGAAGGATTGGAAAAGAAACGTTTATTAAAACGTACTGCAATTCCTACAATATTTGAAACTTGTTCTGTTGTTCGTAACGTGTCTGCCGTTGATATTCCCAAATGTTCCACTGACTCCAATGAACAGAAATTATTGGATAAGCAACGTTTCTTGGAAAATACTTCAATTACTACAACATTTGAACCTGATTCTGTTTTCCATGATGTCACTGCAGTAGCAATTGAAGGCATTAAACGACAAAGAATGCAAGAACAATATAATTCACCAGTACTTATATTAATTAATTCTAAAACTACTTTACCCAATTCGGAAAATACAGAAAATGATCCGCAACTTGCTAATGAAATTTCACCTGCATGTAGGTACAGAAGAACTGGCAGATAGCAAAGAATACAGTGAAACAACAACAAAAGAAAATTAAAGCTTTGCATAGAATAAAGAGAAGACTGCTGAAGAAAATAACAAATTTAGAAAAAATGTTAGATCATTTACAGAAGAAAAATTTAATATCAGAATATGCATCCAATATATTTTTGGTAAGTTTATGGCCGTATGGCTCTGGTTTGTGTATAATCTACGGCTTTTAAAATAATTGTAAAATAGTTATTCAAAAAACTATCATCGCCATTGTATTTTTCGTTATCATCATTTGCTTATAATAGTATTCAATTAAATTGCAGGAAAGTATGCCCGACACCACAAAGGCCCTTTTCAAAAGAATGTTGAAGGTAAGAACAAGAACTATAAAATGTAATGGAAAATTTCCTGAAGAACTTAAGAGTATTTGCAACTATTCTTCAATTTTATTCGAGTAGAGCTTACGTGTATGTTAGGAATACTTTTTTGAAATGTTTACCGCATGTAAAAACAATTGAGAGATGGTATCAGAAAGTGGATGGTTCTCCGGGAATTACAGTACAATCTCTACGAGCACTTGAAGAAAAAGTAAAGGATGCCAAAAAACTTGGACAACATGTATATGCCAGTATGATGATAGACGAAATGGCCATCAGAAATAAAATGGAATGGACAGGAAGAAGAATTTTGTTGGATTGGTAGATTTAGGAACTAATATAGATAGTGATAATATTGAACATGCAAAGGATGCGTAGGTGTTCATGCTTGTAGGAATAAATAGCCATTGGAAGTTGCCAGTCGTATATTATTTTATAAATGGACTAAATGCATCCGAAAGAGTAAATATAATCAGAATTTTTTTTAAGAAAATCGCACGCTTTAGGAATTGATATTGTGTCCCTGACATTTGATGGAGCTCCTGTCAATATATCAATGGCAAACTCTTTAGGCGCGAATTTGACTTGTATAGATAATTTAAAAAAAAATATTTTCTACATCATGTGGCTGAGAAAAAGATATATATTTTATTGGACGCTTGTCATATGTTGAAGCTCGTTGGAAATGCTTTGGCTTCGAAAGGTATTTTGAAAGATGAATTTGGAAACTTCGTTAACTGGGCATATTTCGAATATTTAGTTCAATTTCAGGAAGAAAAGGAAATTCACTCCAGTACAAAGATCCGAAGACGACATATTAATTGGAAACAAGAAAAAATGAATGTTAAATTGGTTGTACAGACATTAAGTTCAAGCGTAGCCACTTCACTCAGATTCTTAAATGATATGAAAATATCACAATTCGCTGGATCTGAACCATTTGTGATATTTTTGATGAAGTTTTTGATTTGTTAAATGCAAGAAATAAATTTTGTAAAGATAGAGAAAACAGTGGACAAAAGATAATATTGTGGATATTTTATTAAAAATAGAAAATTATAAATCGTATATTTCAAATTTAAAATTTGGGAATATGCCAATTTTACATTCTAATAGGAAAATTGGATTTTTCGGATTAAAAGTATCATTAATAAGGGTATATTCCAAAAATAACAAATTTTAACCGTGGTTAACCAAAAGTGTTCCAATAATATCAAATGGTAAAAATTGTGCATTTATGAAATATGGTACGGGTTAAAATGGTTGCAACCGAAGCGCACCAACGCAACCGTGATTTTTCATCGGTTTTGTCGGTAACATCTTCTGTCCTTTTTCATAAGATGTCAGATTTTATAGATTAGTGAGATTAGATACTGTTTATTGAGTCTTTGATGTTTGCATCTAATTTCTACGGTTTGCATTGTACGTATTTTAATTTTCCACTTCATAATTTAGGTTTATGAAAAACAATAGACGTAATGTTTTGATAGAAAACTTTTGGGTTACCGCGAAAGAAACCGAACTGTTCCAAAAATAATAGTCACGTGACTACAACCAGTCGGTAACCGAAACCATGGTTTTGGTTATTATATTTTATTTTTGGAATATACTCTAAGTATGTATAATATTTTCGAAGAATTAATCCAATCTCAAAATAGTACTATGACTTTCCTTCTGAGTTACAAATTCTCCCAAGACCATTTGGAGATATTTTTTTCTACGATGAGGAGAAGAGTAGGGAACAAGAATAATTCGTCATGTAGACAATTCATATCAACATATAAGCGTTTATTAGTTCATAACCGAGCAACTGCATCTCAATTCGCTAATAGCGTTGCTGTTCATAACACGCAGTTACTAACAACAAATTTTTCGCAAGGAATAGAGGCGTTGTTTCTAGAAAGCGACACCGAAATACACATCGACGATTATTGTCTTGCAAGTCCACCTCCACGGGTAGCTGATGAATATACAATAGCAAAAAAAAGAAAAACATCAAATGTATAATATGTTTAATGAAATTAAAAGGAAAAGACACATAAAATAAATTAATAATTGTCAAAAACAGGGGAGGCTTAATACGACTATCTAATGATTTAATAAGAGTATGCCAGGTTGGGGAAAAATTTTTCAGGAATCATTCTAAGTACGAAATTTTGCAGGAAATATAATGGAAAAAATGGTTGTTGAAGCAATAAAAAATATGCCACATATCATTTTTCAAGATGACCAACACATGAAAAATCAGGAAATATTATCACGTTGTCAATTATTAAAAAAAATATTACTTTCATATTTTAAAATAAAGTTTCATTTTACTGGGAAATCAGAGGGAAACTTAATTAAAAGGGAAAGAAGCAAATTTACAAAATTAACATTATTCAAAAATTAATAAAAAAAATAATTTGACAAATAAACATGACTTATATTCTTATGTGTTCTAATTTAGCCTAGCATTGGTTGTATTCGTACTTATTTCACGTTCCATGATCAAATATACTTAAACACAATTAATTTTTGACGTGAACTTGACAGATATGAATATCAAATTCATTTGTCTAAAGTGGAATTATTACAAGAAATACATATATCGATATATACTTGCTCCACCCAGTAGTTAACAAATCAATGGTTTAAACAATAACACTCAACGACACCTATAGAGCAGTAGAAATAACACACCACTGACGGCAAAATGTGAAACTACAAGGAATTAGCAAGAGGAAGAATCAAAAGTGTAGGTGACCTACAATGTTATGAAGAAAACTTCGCTAAAAGTGTCAAAATTTAAAGGTCACCACGCGGCCACGGGACCCCATAAATAATAATAAATAATTAACACGTAAAGTGCCACAATAGAAACTTAAGTTTTAGGTCATCTCGGGCCAAAAATTTTTATTTCATATTTTGGTTTTATTTTAATTTAAAATAGTTATATTTAAAAAAAACCGGCAGTGTGGTTAGAGTGTCAGCTTTGTGATCGGCAAGTCCGAGCAGGCTACACAGCAGCGATATGTTGGATGGGTGAACGCTTAGCAACAAAAATTTATCACACTGCGGCTCGGTCTTTACAACTTGTTTAGGAGTAAGCTAAGATATGTAATCGTCTTATTTATAATAATGGTAGTAAAATACTATTAGACCGAACACACGGATGTTACTAATTTTAGAATATTGCGAAGAAAATTTTTGACAACCCGTAAAACAATTGTTACTGTCATTAAAAATTACTTGTTTGACATTTGGATAGACTGCTAGATTAAATTTATTTTAAAAATATGGCTGTGCAGGCACTAAGATTTTATTTTTTTCTGTGTGAACCGTAACAGATATCACAAATTACACAGAGAGACAAAAGTTTACTATTGAATGTATCTTTCTAAAGAAAAATAATTTCACGTTTTCGGCATTGTCATTAAAAAGTTACGGTCTAATTAATGTTGGGAGACCTAAGTTTTATACACTAGTGGTTCACTAATAATAACAAGTATCACCTTAAAAGATGACCTATAACTATATAAACTGTCATACCAAATTTCATCCAAATCGAATAAAGCGTCCGATTATTATAAGCAAAATAAATTGTTTTTCGAAGAACTTTGAAGCAGATTTCTGACTAAACGGTACACTTTCCGGTAAAAGCAAGTTTGGTTAAATCGTCTTATTTTAGCCTCAGGAATCTGTGGTTAAGCCATGTCCTCCTATTTAAGAGACACCCTGTATATATATATATATATATATATATATATATATATATATATATATATATATATATATATATATATGCAACATATGGTCAATCACT
Source organism: Ophonus ardosiacus (assembly GCA_943142095.1). Taxonomy (NCBI): domain Eukaryota; kingdom Metazoa; phylum Arthropoda; class Insecta; order Coleoptera; family Carabidae; genus Ophonus; species Ophonus ardosiacus. The sequence goes on along the minus strand of OW964836.1, from coordinate 12,878,595 downwards.
TCCATGGTTACTCACTATTGTATGACAGCAATGTAATATTTGTCCATTTTAAAATGCAACATACAAAAGTTGTAGTTTTGCATTATCAAAACAAATTTCCAATAAATTAGCCTACATACGATTAACAAAAAAATCAAAATATGAATGTTGTACATCTTAACAAACTTTAGCTTGCAAAAATCCATCTTTATTGTAATAATTGTTAAAAAATATCCCCATTCACACTGAAGCAATATTCTAGTCGGTCGTAATAAGAATTTACACCATTTGTGATGTGTTCTGGACGTATCTCCTGTGCTGCAATACTATTTATAATGTTGCATTTTAAAATGGACAAATATTACATTGCTGTCATTTTTTGACAATAGTGAATAACCATGGAAGTGATCAACGATAATGTTGCATTTTAAAATAAATTCTTTGTATATATATATATATATATATATATATATATATATATATATATATATATATATATATATATATATATACAGGTGTCCGTTTTTCGAGGAGCACCATTGGGATCTCGAGAACCGTAAGAGATACGAAGTCGGTTAAATTGGGGCAAAGTTGCCTCATTAGGGGACCAGCTTAGATGTGGTGTTGTTTTTCCATTAAAATGCACAGGTTACTAGACAGAAGCTAAAATGTAAATTTTGCCAATTTCGTTTGTGGCTTATAACTTTTTTGTGCGACTTCGTACAAGTTTCTAATTTGCACTTTTGTATGAGGAATATACAGCCGTCTTCAAAATTTTTATAGCCCGTACCGTTTTCGAGAAATTAATACCAACTTTCAATTTTCATATGGGGCTCAAATTTGTCTTTATTACCATTAAATAGGATTTTTTTTCTCTTTCTAACGATATAAAACACATCTACATTAACATGAAAATTAACGTACAAAATAAAAAATTAAAGGTTTTATTAATTTCTATCAAGTGTTCTTTGGAAACAAATGAAGAATCTTTTGTTTCAACAATACTTTTGAGTTTGACAGTTAGGGCAAATTTTATATGAAAATGCAGCAATTTTCAAATGAAGAGAAGCGGGATATGTCAGAAATTTGAATCGTTTGAATCAGGTGTGGTTCCAACAAGAAGCGTAGGAGAGTGTTTGACGCAAATGTTTCCCAATAAAGTAATTTCAAATAATGATGACGTCCGTTGGGCGGCAAGATCACCCGACTTATCTCCGTTGGATTATTTTTTATGGGGAATCATGAAAAATTATATTTACAAAACTATACCTGCCGATGAACTGCATAGAAACATTGTTGACACTCTATCGCATAAAATAAGGAGAAGAGATATCCGTCGAGCAATTTTTAATTTAAGGAAACGAATAGAGCTTTGTTTAGAAGTTGATGAAACATTTGAGCATTTGTTATAATATAAATTTTGTTTTGATTAATTTGTTTCCAAAGAACACTTGATAACGGACACCTGTATATATATTTAAAAAAAAATGTACAAAATGATTACGATGTATTAGCATTGTGGCCGTAGGGGATTAACGCTGGCCGACATAAAAAAAATCTAAATTATGCTGAAAAATTTTCATTGTGTACAATTTTTTTAAATGCAACTATTTTAAATTAAAATAAAACCAAAATATGAAATAAAAATTTTTGGCCGGTGGAGGGGTAAAGTACGCTAACGCAAATTCATGTCAGATATGTCGTTTCGGCTGCCAAGAACAAATCACCTAAAACCAAATTTCGCTGTAATATATGCCAAAAATGTTCAAACATTTCTTTGAAATACACGTTTCTAATGTGAAATATATAAATTTTGATACTAAATTTGTTGAAATTTTTATTTCGCGTAATAAATTATCTTAAAAAATGTTTACACCGAAACCAAATTAACTTCCATTTTGCTTGCTATCTACCAAATATATTTCCCTATAATTTAAATTGAAATGCCGCACGAACGTGATATGATGTGGCTGCAAATTATTTTCGGTTTGTCGGAGTAAGTGAGGTCCTATAATATACTATACGACCTCACTGGTCGGAGTGTATGTGTCCCCCATGGCCACAATGGACCGTAAGGTTCAAAGTAAATGGGGGACAGCGTTGATCCCCCATGGCATTTTACGTGTTAAACTAGAAAATACTTACGAAGTTAAAGATAAATTAGATGACAGTGAAATTCTACTACAAATAGGAAAGTTGAAGAAAAGAAAAGCAACAGGAGAAGACGAAATCCTAAACGAAGCCTGGATGTACAATACACGAAATTTAATAGAATTAATACCAAAATTATTTAATAAAATATGAGAATTACCGGAAAGATGGAAACTTGGAATTACTAGCCCGATTTATAAACACGGAGGAAAAGACGATGTAAGTTATTACAGGGGAATAACACTATTAAATACATTATATAAATTATTATTAAATACATTATATAAATTATATGCCATGATTCTAAATGAAAGATTAACTAAAGAAATAGAGGAGCTAAAATTATTGCCGGACACACAAAACGGCTTCAGGAAAAATAGAAGTGATATCGATAACATCAGTAGGTATTGCGACGGTTGGGCGTGGGATTTTTTGGCGCTAGTGTTGGTGTCAAAAATCTGAACTAACCGAAATGACTACGCCCCCTTTTTTGGCGGGAAATTCGAATTTATTTGGTGAGAAATTAGATTTTTGTATTGGCGGGAAATTTGATTTTTTTGTGGGGAATTTGTTGTTTATTAATGACCTGTGACTGACAAGTATTTTTGATTGACAGGTGTTAATTGTGCGGTTGAGTGTGGGAACTTTTTTGCTTACTGCGGGTATTGTGATTTTACCTGAAATACAAAAAAAATGTCTGATGTTGCCGACTTCCGGACAGGTGTGCAGTTGACCTTGAACTTCGAGCAAGTGTTGATTACAGGTTGACCTTTTATCATTCTCCCGTGAAAATTTTGCCTAGCGTAGGAATTTCGGCCAGTTAATGACCTCGAGTGGGAGTGTTGCTGACGTCATACGAACATGTCTTAACATGCTCATTAAAATGTGATTGTGTGTTTACATATGTATTTTTGATTGAGAGGTGTTAATTACAGGTGCGTAGTGTACCATTAATTTTTTATTTAGCAGTGCGCTAAATTGCTTACCACGCGTTTCCTTATAGGCGCTCTAAGATGTCCTGGAGAGAGCTCCACAAGAGGTTACTTTATATGCAATTTGGAAATTGGGGCATTTAAAACCCCAATATCTCTGAAACTGTAAGGAATTTCGAAAAAATAAATCAAATTTTACCTCCGTTCTCCCCTTGTCGTTTTTTGGATTTCAAATATAACATACCAAAATTTCAAACCCCTAAGGCCTTTTGAAAACGAATTAAATTTTGGAAAAAATAGATAGTGTCCAATATCTCTGAAACTGTAAGGAATTTCCAAAAAAATAAATAAAATTTTACCCCATTCTCCCCCCTGTCGTTTTTTGACTTAAAATATAACATCAAAATTTCAAAACCCAAGGCCGACGAATTAAATTTGGGGAAAAACTATAAGGAATTTCGAACAGGCCACTAAGGCCCTATGAAAACAAATTTTTGTTTTGTGAAACATTGTGCTTCGTTTTTACATCTAATTAAATGGGAAAATGTTACAACTAGCATCGAAAAGCAAATTAGCATTGTTTCTTATGGAAAATGCGTACAAAATTTTCAATTTTTGGTTTGTATGAGTAAATTTATCTCTGTTCTGTTTAAGTTTCGAAATTTTAAATAAGAACAGGAACGTTGACTACTCATTCCTTATTTAATCTTCGATGAAGCAATGTATAATATTACTTACCTTTTGATTAGCCAAAATGGAAAAATTTATTGTAATAAAGAAATACAAGAAGACTGTTAAATGTTTTAACGTACAAGAAAGAACTATAGAATTTAGTATTAAGCCCGTACCAAGTGGCGAAGATCCAGTTAAATGGGTGCACGACGCCATAAATAAAATAATAATACATGCCACCTCAGAAGTTGAACCAACTGATAAGGTTGGGTTTACGTTTTGCAGTAAAGATTTTAAGAGAGGCCAAGGATGGAAAAATTTCACCAATGCATCGGAAGTGACGGTTGATGATGTGTGGCAGGTGCTTAGTGGGATATATCAATCTTGTTCGGTACACAAAATAAAACCCTCTTTCTTTCTCTAATGATTATGTTATATTGAAAATAAACTTGGAACGAAATAATAACAAATTACATAAACTGATATCACAAAATCACAACATAAAACATTAACTGTCAACTGGTTCCAAAGTCAACTCAAATTTTCAAAAATTGAAAAACAAATTTAATTTCATTTCTAACATCATTCCCACCTTAAGTTGACTTTAGAATTTAATCTAGTAATCTTGGTGGTAGTTTTACTACAAGACCACTTCTTAGGCTTTTCGGAACGGGAACGTTTTCTTCATCGGATTTTCGCAGAACAGGAACTTCATCAGCAAAGTCAATTTCTAATGGAAATATTCTTTGTATGGGTAGTATAAGTTCACCATTCTGTGTACGTAGACGTACAACTCGAGCTATACCGTCTCGTCCAGGAATAATCTCTTCTACGCGAGCTAGGGGCCATTCAAACCTTTTTGTATTATCATTACCAATTAAGACGATTTCGCCCTTCTTTACTTCACGTCGGATCTTAAGGTTAGTTCTTCGTTGGATAAGTTGACCAAGATATTCACTACGAAATCTTTTTCTCAGTTCGTTGCGTAAATTCTGCTTATAACGCAGACGTTTATTTAAAGCAAGTTGCACCGCAGTGGTCTAGGTCAGGCACACCGGTTTCCTCCATTTCTTGTATAAACATGGCTGGTGTAAGGGGTTGAAATTCAACATCTCTGTCAGATATGTAAGTCAGTGGACGAGAATTTATAATCGCCTCGCAGTCACAAAGAATCGCAACTAATTCCTCGTAAAGTAAACAAGTTCTTCGTAAAATTTTCTTTAATAAATTCTCTAAAAGTCATATAAGTCGCTCCCACCATTCTCCCCACAAGGGAGCACTAGGAGGATTAAATCGCCATTCAATTCTGTATTTATCACGGTTAGAAATCTTGATCTTCTCCCAGTCTATATTTGTAAGAAGATTGTTTGCACCATGAAAATTTGTTCCATTGTCACTGAATATGATTCGGGGGCGTCCTCTTTTGGCAATAAATCTTCTTAATGCGGCTATGAAAGCTTCCGTTGACAACGAAGAAGTCAACTCTCCGCTCGATAGACTGCACAGGTGAATAAGCAGAGCCACGTTTTGGAATTATCCCTCAAAAAGAGCGGACCTGCAAGATCTACACCACAGACTTCAAATACTAAAGCGTTTCTTACCTAGTCTATTGGTAGCGGACTGTCCTCAACTTCTATAGCTTTTGTTCATGCCTTCGACAAACAACACATTTCTTAAGAACAGTCTGGATTATTTTTCTTCCTCGGATAATTCAAAATTGTTCACGTCATTTATTTAATAAAATTTGTGTTCCGCAGTGTCCCAGAGCTACGTGATACTTCCGAATTAACATTTTTACTACAACATTTTTCGATGGTAAAACAATAGGTGTTAGGAAGTTTTGATTATCTTTCCTATTAACAATTTTCGTCATTACTCGAAAAATCCCTTCTTCATCTTGCATCATTTTAAAAGGATGAAATCGTTTCCTTTGCCAATCTTCTTGATTTTGAATATATTTAATAATTCTATTCTCCGCTTTATCTATCTCTTCTATTGATAGTTCTATTTACAATTTTTCTTGTGTTTTTTGCAAATTTTATTCACGAATCGTAGAATCCAAGCATGAATTCTTATAAGTGTATCGTAATTTGATATTTTTCGAAAATACCAGTTTGTTTCTTTGGATGTTGTTGATGCCAAAGCTACTAGGGTTTTCTTTTTCTCTTGATATACTTTGTTTTCGTTACATTGATAAGTGGGGTGAGGCCAGTCCTCAGAAGAACATTTTAACCAAAATGGCCCCTCCCACCATTTAAAGCTACTATTTGTTTCTGACTGCAACCGCGAGACGGTAGATCAGCTGTATTTTGTTTGCCATTGATATACCTCCAATCCATCGTGTTAGTTAATCTTTTTATTTCTTTTATTTTATTATTTACAAACATATTCCAAACATTTTCTCTTTGAATCCAGGATAATACAGTTGTGGAATCACTCCAAAATATTTTTGTAATATTTTCTCTGTCTAATATATTTTCGATTTCTTGAACCAATCGAGCTCCAATTGTTGCCACCATTAATTCAAGCCTTGGTATAGTACATTACTTTAAAGGTGCAATTCTAGTCTTCGCCTGAATTAATTGTACAGTCACTCTACCTTCATATTCAACTCGTAGAAATATTGCAGTGGCGTAAACAACTTTACTCGCATCACAGAAAATATGAAAACTCCAATCTCCCTTCGTAATATTACAAATTCTTCTTGGTATTTGGAGGTCTTCTAGAATTTTCAGTCCATTAAACCATGTCAAGAATCTTTCTTTGACATTTGCCGGAACTGGAATGTCCCAGTCAATTTCTTGAGACCACATTTCTTGAATAAGTAACCTGGGGAACACCGTTATAGGGCAAAGAAATTCGATAGGATCATATAATTTATGGGCAGTACATAAAATAACACGTTTTGTTACTTTTCCTAGGTAAGTGGTCGTCAAGTTATTCATAGTAACTGATAGCGTATCCTTTTTTCTGTCCCATTTCAAACCGAGAACTAAACTAACATTATTTGATGAATATTCTTCTTTTTCTAAGACTGTATGTTCCCACCCTCTTAAATCCATACAAGCTTCATTCATAACGTTACGCGATTCGCGTATAAAAATCATAAGTTCTTGTTCCGTTTCAACACTAGTCACGCAATTATCTACATAACACGATGTAGATAACTTTTCAATGGATTCGCGTGAGTAAAATGTTTCAGAAAACGTGTCATTTAGTCTTTTCATACTGTTTTCTAGATGATGTCGTATCACTGAAGCTAGCAAGAATGGGCTACATGTTAAACCAAATACTACTCGTGCATGTCTATAAATGATAGTTTGTTTTTGTTTATTTACCCATAAAAATCGAAGAAAATCACGATCTTTCTCACAGATACTAATTTGTAGGAACGCTCGTTTTATGTCAGAAATAACTCCAATCTTATGTAATCGGAACCTAAGTAATATTGTTAGGATAAGTTCAATCAAATTGGGACCAGTCTCCAAACATTGATTTAAAGATAAGTTGTGGCCTATTTTAGCCGATGCATCGAAAACAGTTCTTACTTTGGTCGTACTTGATTCTTTGTACACTGGTCTATGTGGCAAATAATGAATCTTACCTTTCTTTTCTTTAGTTTCGGTCACTTGTTCAATGATCCCTGTGGCTTCCCAGTCTTGGAATATCTGATTGTATTTGTAAAACTCATCATTTCTAAATTTCTTCAGTTGCACTTGTAATCGTTTTTCAGCCAAATGTCGATTATCTGTAAGTTGTTCGTGTCGATCTTCTTTCCATGGTAATACTAATTCATATCTACCTTCGGTATTCACGTTGACAGAATTTTTGAAGTCTTCATAGGTTTGTTTATCCTTTTCTCTTTTCGACTGTTTTTGTATGAAATCTTTTATACCTATTGCATCTAACTCCCATAAATCTGTCACTTTCGCTTCTTCTACAAACAGAGACGTTACTAACGTCACTGTATCAGTATGAGGCTTTTCTTGAGTTAATTGGACCATTAATGTCCATCCTAATTTTGTTTTGACAGCACTCAGCCCACATTTCAAATGATAAATCTTACCCGTATATAATTTGGCTGCTATATCTGCACCTATCAATAGATGAATGGTCCCCTTGTTAACATCATTCAGTTTAATATTTTTCTTTAGAAGTTCTTGTGTCCACGGTTCAATTTCCACATTGTTTACATTACCAACAATAGTTTACTGACCTAATACCTCGACTGGACAATTATAGTTATTGTCTGGATTAACAAGATCAATTAAATACCGTTTATGTTTCACCCGTTTAGTTTGAGATCCACCAAATAACATGTGTATTAAATTTTCATGTCTATTCGAATGAAGCTTCATTTCATTAGCAATATCCTTCAGTAGATAAAATCGGTGTGAACCAGTATCTATGATAGCTCGTAACTTACGCGAAACATTTCCTTGTTTCAACACAATTACCAAAGTTTGCAAAAATATCTTTGGATTCATAATACTGCTAGTTGCCACTTGTGATGATTCATTGTCTTCAGTCGTTTTACTACCATCTTTCTTCCTAAGAACTTCCAGGTTTGGATACATCAAAGCTACGTGCCTTTTCATACAAACAATGCACTTTATTACAGCTTTGCACCGTTTTGAAATATGACCCATTTTTAAGCATATGCAGCAAGCTTTCTTCTCTCGAACGATTTTCTGTCGTTCACTCATAGACATGCCTTGTGCCTTTATGCAATCTGTACTTGCATGATTTTTATTACAAAAGATACATGTTAAAATTCTCACATTTGCTGTATCATTCAACTTCGGTGTTCAAAAACTTCATTAATTTCTCAAGCCTATTTTTCGCTTGATTTTTCATCATCTTGAATTTGTGTTGTATGCTGCCATACCCTCAAAGTTTCTTCCGGAATACAAGATTCCACCAATGGATATAACATTGAGGCATATTTATCGCTCGTAACACCCAATGATTCTAATGCTCGAAGTTGTGACTCTAATTTATCATATACCTATATTATATAAAGATGACTTATCTGATGGATTTACTGCTCTTTTTAAAACTAAAGATAATAATTCTCGAATATAGAATTCAATTAGTACTTCGTCTTTACCAAAACGACTTTTTAAACTTTCTATTGCTTCAACATAATTTTCAGCCGTTGGTGGATAACTATTGACTAATTCTGCAGCTCTACTCTCTTCTACCATTGACTGTACTAAATACTGAAATTTGTCTTCGTCTGCAATTTCGGAATCTGCATGCACTTTCTTGAAACAGCTCCAGAACTGTAACCATTCTCTTACATCACCAGAAAATTTCTTTAATTCAATTTCAGGTAGTTTAAACTTTCTGCGATGCGAAATTGTTAAATCGGTCACACTAGTGGATGTCATCTGTCGTAGTATCTTTTTCGTCAGGCCCTTTACTTTATAAAACTTCGTGTTATATTTATCCAATAAAATGGATTCTCTCTCAAGTTCATCTTCTGTTGCTTCGCTGTTTACTATTTTATCTATTATTTGCTTATCTAAATCTTCCAATTCTTTAAATTTATTTTCTAATAAGATTAGATTAGCTTCTACAGTATCTTTGTCAGCGTCTTCTTTGTTACATTCTACAGAAAGAACAGTGTAAAATCTAGTGAATGAACTACGTACTGCGGTTCTGACCTTTTTTATACGTTCCATGATATAGATTATAAGTTTATCCTATTCAATATAACTCCTCAAGTCCTGTCACGGTCGCCAATATTTTATGTTCGGTACACAAAATAAAACCCTCTTTCTTTCTCTAATGATTATGTTATATTGAAAATAAACTTGGAACGAAATAATAACAAATTACAAAAACTGACATATCACAAAATCACAACAAAACATTAACTGTCAACTGGTTCCAAAGTCAACTCAAATTTTCAAAAATAGAAAAACAAATTTTATTTCCTTTCTAATAAATCTAATTTTACAGCTTTTAACACTGATACGCTTTGTCTAGGTGATTATATAATAATAAAAGGCTAATTAGAATTAATTTAGAATTTTTAGTTGTACAGTTTTTTTTTTTTTTTTTTTTTTTTTTTTTTTTTTTTTTTTTTTTATTAATAAATTTCAATTTACAACTGGCCTATATGGCCAACCAGCAATTGTGTTACAAGTTAATATATCATGCGAGAAGGCAGCCCCCATAGTTGCTCCTTCATTAAGAGATTCGTTTCATCTTCTTAGTTGCCCAAATCTAGCGGTTTGGTTCTCTTCAAGCGTCTTGTTTCATTTTCGTTATTTAGGATATCCACTGCAAGGTTATTTGGATGGTTACTCAGTCGATGTTTGTATTTGTCCGCGAATCTATTTATTTGGTCTTTGACTGTTTTAATTTTTAGGTCTTTATGGAGTGTGTCGTTCGATACGTACCATGGTGCATTTGCTATCATTCTTAAGCATTTGTTTTGAGCTCGTTGAATTATGTTCTGATTTGAAGCTTTTGCGCATCCCCATAGCTGGATGCCGTATGTCCATACGGGTACAATGGTGACTTTATAGATGAGGAGTTTATTTTCAAGACTGAGTTTAGATTTTCTTCCTAACAACCAGTATAGTTTTTTAATTTTTATATCTATTTGTTGTCTTTTAGCCAGAATATGTTTTCTCCAGTTAAGTCTTCGTTCTAGATGCATTCCTAGATATCTAACGTGTGCTGCTTTTGTTAGTGTTTTATTGTTGATTTTTACTTCAGGACATTCTATCTGTTTGTTAGTGAATGTCACATGCACAGATTTACTGTCGTTTACTTTTATCTTCCATTTCTTAGCCCAGTTTTCTATGCTGTCAAGTGAGGCTTGGAGGTGTAATGAGGCTTCAACAGGGTTAACGTTTGATGAGAGTATGGCAGTGTCATCTGCGTATGTAGCCACTGTTACGTTGTTCCTGCAGGGCAGATCAGCAGTGTATATCTGATAAAGTGTTGGGCCAAGCACACTACCTTGTGGTACTCCAGCTTTAATTGGAAAGTCTTTGGATACCGTATTTTCATAAGTAACGTGAAACTGGCGATCAGAAAGGTATGATCGTAATAGAAGATAATAACTGTGAGGCAATGTTTTCTTAATTTTATATAAAAGTCCAGGATGCCAAACGCGGTCGAAAGCCTGACTTATGTCTAGGAATGCTGCTGAGCATATTTTTTTATTTTCAAGGTCTTCTTCTATCTCTTTGACTATCCTGTGAATTTGTTCTATTGTGGAATGTTTCGCTCTAAACCCAAACTGATGATCTGGTAGTACCCTGTTGGTTTCTATTATTGGTCGAAGCCTTTTAAGGATTAATTTTTCCAGTAGTTTAGATAGAATCGGTAGCAGTGAGATGGGTCTATATGATGACGGTTGATGAATAGGTTTTCCTGGTTTCAAAATCATTGTGATTTTTGATACTTTCCATAGTTTAGGAAAATACTGAATTCTGAGTACTGCGTTGAAGATCTGAGTAATAGCAACATATCCTTTCTTGGTTAGATTTTTAAGTATTGTAGCAGTTATCATGTCGTGTCCAGGAGTTTTTTTGTTGTTAAGATGTCTAATTTCATCGCGAACTTCTGTCGGAGTAAAATGTTTTGGAGGCAACGAGTTTTGCAATGGTGCATCAAGGAAGTTCAAAATTTCATTATCAGATGTTGTGTGTTGTATATCGTGTGGCTGAAAGACATTGGATAAGTGTACTGCGAATATATTTGCTTTTTCTTCTTCAGATCTGGCCCATGTGCCATTGTTTTTCCTTATTGGGGGTATATGTTGTTGCGGCCTCTTAAGTTTTCTCGTTGCTTTCCATAACGAGTAGTCGGTGTCGGCTGTTGCTGATAAATTGTTAATATATTCTTCAAATGTATCATTTTTAATTTTAGCAATTAGGTGTTTTATCTTTTTACAGAGATTGTTTAAGTATGTCTTATCTTGCGGATGTCTACTTAATTGCCACTTTCTTCGTGCTTTTCTTTTTTCACTAATAAGATCCCTAATGAATTTAGGGTAGTTTGCAGTAATACCTTCTGTGCTGTTGTTCCTTGGAGTGGATTCTTGAGCTGCTTGTCGAATTGCAGATGTTAGCAAATTAACAGCTTCATCTATATCTGGTTCAGTTTTCAATGGAATTCCTAAATTTAGTTTTTCGTCCAAATAATTTTGAAATTTTTCCCAGTCAGTAAATTTGTTACATAAACTGAGCTTCTTTTCTCTTTGGATGATTGTTGTACTTATGGTCAACAGTACGAGTGAGTGATCAGAAAATAAATCGAAACATTCTTCCACCTTAATATAGTTTGAAGATATTCCTTTGGAAATATAGAAATCGAGTAAATCTGGAGTTTTATTTAAATCGGATGGCCAATATGTGGGTTTACCTGTGCTAGACGGGGAATAGTTTTTGGCAGAAACGACTTTTTGAAGTTCTCTGCCTTTGGGGTTGATAAGCCTTGAACCCCAATGTGGGTGTTTAGCATTGTAATCACCCCCCGCGATGAATCTGTTTCCCAAGTAGTTGAAGTAGTTTTCAAATTGGTCTTGTTTAACCGAGTGTTTTGGCGGGCAATATACAGCTCCAATTACGAGTGAGCCCTGGGAATCCCTAATCTTAATGTTTGTGGCTTGGAGGAAATCTTTTTCGTACTTTTCAATTTCGTGGTGTTTGATTTTTTCATGGATGATAATTGCACTTCCTCCGTGTGCGTTTCCATCAGGGTGATTCGTATAGTAAGTTCGATATTTGTGAATTTTGAAATAATTTCTGTGAGTAAAGTGCGTCTCAGATATTAACATGATGTCAATTTTTTGTTCGTTGAGAAATAGTTCGATTTCTTGTTGGTGTTGTGAAAGCCCATTAGCGTTCCACAGAGCTATTCTTAGTGAACTATGCATTGTTGGTGATATGTTTTATTAGCGTGGACAACATATTGATAATATTAGTGTTTTGGTTCATGAGTTGCATGAACATGGTTTCAAATTTTGATAAAAACTGTTGAATTGTAGTGATCATATTCGTATCGGTTTGTTGTTGTTTTGTGATCTGTGCATAAGTGTGACTATTGCTGTAAAGATTATCTTCGGTGTTCCTTGGTATATTAAGATTACTTTGTTCTTGCACTGATGTTTTGTCTTCTTGGGGAACTGCTTTGTATAGTGTCTTGTTATTTCGGTTTCTTTTTTGCTGAAGTTCTCTGTATATTGGACATCCTTTATAGTTTGCTGGATGGGGCCCATTGCATAGTGCGCATACTGGCTGTGTGTCTTTGTTCTTAGGGCATTCCTTTGTCGGGTGATTTCCTGGGCATTTCACACAACGATATGATTTTGTGCAGTACGTTCTAGTGTGACCGTATTGCTGGCACCTTTGACATTGTGGAATCTCTTTCTTCTTTCTTGGTGCTTCAATTTCTATTTTAGTTCCCAAGAGGTTTGTTAATTTGTAAATATCTTTATTATTCTCACAGGGGTCCTGTTCAACAAAGTGCATAGGTAGTCCTTGTTTAGTATGCCAACTTTTTATGTTAGATATGTTGCGGATTTTAAAGCCCTTCTCTTCTAAAGCTTCTTTTATTTCTTCTATTGGCATTGTGGGGTGTAGATTTTTAACTACAACTCTATATGCACGTTCTTCCCTTGGCTGATAGGTGTGAAATGAGACTTTGTTTTGTTTCAGTAAGTGTATGAGTCTTCGATAGGCGTTTGGTGTTTTTGTGTTAACTTTGACCTCGTCATTTCGAAGTGTTTTGCAGAGGAATTCATTAATATCGAGTGAAGTTTGCAAACAAGCAAGCATATTAGGGTAATTAATAACGTTCTCGATAAATACAGGAGGTGGTTTCTGGTCTTTGGTCTTCTCTTCTGTTTCACGACTTTGTGCTGATTCTTCAGTATCTAGTGCTGAGAATCTGTTCGAGGTGTTTATGTTTTCCTTTGATGTACTAAAATTTAGTTTCATCGATTTAGTTGCAGAGTGATTACTATTATCGCTTCTGGCGCGTTTGGTTCTTCTGTTTTGAGTGGTTTGCCATGAGCATGTAGGTTCTTCGTAAATGTCAGAATTTGGTTCCCCTATATTGGAATATTGCATTGACTCTTGAGACACGTCATTTATTATTTGAATGTCAGGGGATTGTGGATCCTGAGAGTATTGTGACTTCAACGAGGCCAGTCTAGCTGCTGTTGAAGAGTATGGTGCTGAGTTTAAGATACTCTGAATAGAGCTTATAGGAGTTGTTCGCAGTGATGTCTGAGAATTCATGGTTGCTGTAGTTGTAGTAGTTGTACTTGTAGTAAGTGTACTGGACAGTGGAGTATGGAGGAGTATCCTACCTCCGCTATTTTCAGGCATTTTTGTTATATTATTGTTCTAGCGAGTTATCGAATACTGTAGGTATTACGAAACACTTCACTAATTAATAACACTGCACTAAGTTAATAATGTATTAATTATATTTATATTTGATTAACACAAGAAATGGACGGAGCGCACAAAACACGTCTGCACACTTCGGTTGTCTGTTCAAGACTAGTTGTACAGTAAATAAGAAGTTGTAATTTTTTTACATTATTTCGAAACTTAACAAACTATACGTAAGTATAATATATTACTTTTAGGTGTGACAACCGTGCGTTTATCCAGGCACAGGCAATAACAGACAAAACAAATATAATACATTTAATGAAGAATGCGCTATGCGAAGAGGAATTATTACGATTAATAATAGTGACAATCTATGTCTTCCGAGAGCTCTAGTCGTTGCAATTTCCCATGTAGAAAGAGACCCCGAGTACAAAGACGTGCGTCGAGATATTAGAAAGTTACAAACGACTAGAGCTATTCAGCTTATAGAGGATGCTACAATAACTATACCACAGGAAGGTGCAGGAATACCGGAACTTCAAAAACTACAAAGATATTTCGGCAACAAATATAAAATATGTATTTTTCAGTATGGTGGAAAAGGAAAAGATATTTTGTTTGAAAGTAACGAAGGGGCCTGTACTTTAAATTTAATATATAACAACGGCCATTACAATGTGATGACGTCACTGACAGCAGCTTTTCGCTGCGGTTATTATTGCGCGCAATGCCATGTACCCTACAACACTAAAAATAGTCATATATGTGGAAGTACCTGTTACGCCTGCCAACAATCTCCAGTTTGTCAATCAGGAGTAAAAATAAAATGTGTCAATTGTAATCGTTGGTTTAAAAATGAAACTTGTTTTGAAAATCATACGAAACTATCTCTGGGTAAGAAAACGGTATGCAGCCAGATTATGTGTTGTAATACATGTCTGAATACCATAAGAAAAGACAGAGTACACACTTGTTGTGAAATATATTGTAAAATATGTAAAATGCATCAATCCGAAGACCATTTATGCTATAAGCAACAAGATACCGGTTCTCCAATAACTAGTGATTTTTTGTTTGTGTTTTATGATCTCGAAACACGTCAGGAGAAAATTATAGACGTTGAACATGAACCAAATTTATGTGTTTTCAAACGATGTTGCAATGTTTGTATAAAAGGCCTTTGGACTGACTGGTGAATTAAAGAAAGGATATTTCACGCATCTGTTTAACACCAAAGAAAATACAGAATATATTGGACCTCTACCTGATTTATCGTACTATAGCCCAGACACAATGAAAGAAGAGGAAAGAGCAAAATTTTTAAAATGGTACGATGAACATAAAAACGATGAGTTTAATATGAAAAGGGATTTAGTTGATTATTGTGTCTCTGATGTTGAAATTCTTACTCAGGCCTGCTTAAAATTCAGAGAACAGCTTCTTAGTATTGAATATGTATGGGACATGACATACATATCCAATACTATAGGGACTATACAGAGGCATGTACCGTAGCATCAGCGTGTAATAAAGTATACCGGCGTAATTTCCTAGAGCCCAACACTATTGGAATTATCCGTAGAAGAGGTTATCGTTGTTGCGACAACCAATCATAAACTGCGATACAGTGGCTTGTGTGGGAAGAGTACACACAAAAAGTTAATATTTTGCACTCCACCAAACAAAAAGAAGTTAAATTGGGAGGTCTAAAAGTTGATTGTTACTGTGAACAGACAAATCAGGTGTTTGAATTTCACGGATGTTATTATCACGAATGTCTCAAATTTAACAGGGATAAATTATTACACGATAGCCCTACTGATACTCTAATTTACGCTATGAGTCAACTGTTGCTAAAACAAATAGATTACATTCGCTTGGTGTGACGATGGTCACTAGATTTGAATTTATTCTTCGTGTTTAACGTTGTAGTCTTACAATATAATTGTTTGGTTATATTGTATATCATTTGTTGTAAAATGTATTGTTGTATTTTGTTTATAGTTGCTAATGTTTATAAAATTGTTGTTTATCTGTCAGCTATTGTGTGGTCGAGTGGCTAGTGCGCTTGACCAACGCACTGGAGATTGTAGGTTCGATCCCACATGAAATTATATTTTTTATATTTTTATTCAAACTTAGCGAGAATTTGTAGGATGACTAAAAACGTGTTTGAACCTTTTTTGATATTTTTAACGGTTTTTCGAGGTATAAATACGAGCTCGAACGTTAGTTTCAAGCAGAGAGTGTGTGCTCTCTCAAGGGAGCGTTAGCTGTCCAACGAGCCTAGCCGGCGACTGACTGGAGCCAAAATGCTGTAATGTAATGTAACACGAGTATTCGCTAGTCAGTACAGGAAAACGAGCGTCGAACCGAGTCGCTCAAGTCGAACAGTAGTGCTCCACTGGACTGTCGGTTTTTTCCCGAATCCCTTTGATTGTTACATTACAAATCGCTGCAGGTCGGTTTGCTCGTTCTGAGCGTACTTTTCAAGTCGATTCAATATCATTTAATCGTCATAGTTCCATCGCGTATGTATCGTTTTTGTTTATTTACGAGCAGATATTCAAAATTGGTGGACGACATTCGAACAAAATTTTTGTACTGTCCACTAATTTCCCGTCGTCCAGGAAAAAGACAGATTCTTCGCCCAAGACGACGGGCTTCCAATGGGATCATCTCTATCACCCGTCATCGCCAACATCTACATGAACTGGTTTGAATCTCAAGCAATAGAGAAGGCGAAATTTAAGCCGAAGGTATGGCTCAGATATGTGGACGATACCTTCATAGTTTGGAACCACAGTGATCGACAATTAGAACACTTCCTGCATCACCTGAACACCATCAAACCAACCATCAAATTCACAATGGAAAAAGAAAAGGAACACTCATTACCTTTCTTGGATGTCCACGTGAAGAATAATAACGGGAGGATTGAGACAGCAGTTTACAGAAAACCAACACACACCGGCCAATATCTGAACCATGCATCTAACCACTCTTTAACAACGAAGAAAGGAATAGCAAAATCTCTAATCGACAGAGCTCATAGATTATGCAACACAGAGAAAGGACTGCAAGAAGAAATCAAGCATATCAACAGGGACCTGAAACAGAATGGCTACCCAAGGAACTTGATAGAGGAGCTTCTTCACAAACATCAATCCAACAGCCAGCAACCAAAAAGAATAAAAGAAGAAAAACCGGAAGTACTACTCAGCATCCCATACATCAGAGGCTTATCCGAGACGATAAAACGCATAGGAAGAACTTACAACATCAACACAGTATTCAGATCAAGAACTACTATCAGAAGTATGATCTCCCATACGAGGCCGCAGACCAGTCGAGATTCCAAAAATTGTATCTACCAAGTGCCGTGTGAATGTGGTGAGTCATACGTGGGGGAAACGAGAAGACCTTTAGAAATCAGGCTTAAAGAACATAGAGTTCATACGCAGAGAGGAGAAACAACAAAATCCGGCATCGCACAACATTCCTGGGAAAAACAGCATAGGATGAAGTGGTCTGAAGCAAAAATCATCTCCAGAGAAGAACACTGGTACAAGAGAAAATTCAAGGAAGCAGCAGTCATCAACAACAACAACGAAGTCTTCAGCCAACCAAGTGTAGAAATAAGCAACGTGTGGAAGCCGCTGATTGGACGTTTGAATCACCTTAAACTACACTAGTGTGTCCATTTGTAAACTTTGTACGCTTCATTAGATCAATTATTATGTTTTTAGTATATAAGCTCTAGTAGTCTCTAAGTTTGTTAGTATTCACCTGAAGACGATTGTAGATACTTCAACAATCGAAACGTTGTGTAATAACTTTATTGAAATATAGACAATGGAAGTCCAGAATAGTGTTATTAATTCATTCAATTATGTTACTCCACCATGAACATTTCTTTGTCGAAATAAATTTGTCTGCCACCACCTTTTTGATTTTTGCGCAACTCCTAGGTTCGATATTTTGAACGAATGAGAATGGAGCACTGTTGAACTGAGCATTCAAATCGAGCATTCATGTGTGTTTTTTGAAACGTTTGTAATGTAATGCTCGATACGAGCCGTCTTCTGCGAACCTGGTGAGGGCCAGGTGAGCGGGTTGGTGATGACCTTGGCTGCCTCTGACTCAGTGCTGTTGGTGTGTGCCAGCAGCTCGTGAGAGAGTGCAGAAGGTGTACCGTAGCGGTGTAGCCGGTTGTTTTTGTGCAGTGACAACACTGTAATCGTACCGTGTTCCCGTAACTTCGGTGTGTGTTATTGTTACTCGTTCATAGCGTGTCCCCGCAACCTTGGTGTGTGCCATTGTTGCCCGTTCATTGTTGATCGTGCATAGTAGAGAACATATCCTGCAAGTATCGCTGTTTAATTTGTATGATTATCTGCCGATAGAATGCTAACGATTGTTACTTTGCTTTGTTTTAATTATAGCTTCTCGTTTTAATATATTTTAATAAAATATTTAAAAAATGATTACATTTAATTTCATTGTCAAAAGCCGAACTCTGTCTCCACTGAGGTACCCGAGCACTTTTTGGCGTTCCAGCCATCCTTTTCAGCGACGATATGAGAGCGTACATTTACAGGATCGACCATCTCTTCTTGGCTGTGTTTCCGATTGATTGGCGCCCGAGCAACCCTTTGGCAGCAAGGAGAACGAACAAGAATGTCATTACAACTGGCGCCCGAGCAGGGACGAAGCGTCCTGTCGTTACATTGGTTATCAGGTCATTGAAATATGGGAGTGCCAGTTCAGACAACTAATTAAAAAATTCGGAAATTAATAAATATATAAACACATCTAATTTACTTACAAATATGCCTCTTAATCCACGCGATGCTTTTTATGATAGCCGATCAGGAAATACAAAAACACACTATAAAATTAGAGATGGTGAGAAAATTCACTATATTGATATTTGTTCACTTTATCCTTATATTTGTAAATACGGTAAATACCCTGTAGGCCATCCTACTGTATACGTTGGCAATGAGTGCCCCAAAGATATTAGCAATATTAACGGTATAATAAAATGTAAAATTTTACCACCTCAGAATCTCTATCATCCTGTTGTGCCATGTAAAATGAATAGCAAATTAATGTTTACCCTGTGTAGACAATGCGCAGAGAACCAAAGCAATGAAGAATGTGTGCACAGTGATTTAGAGAGGGCTATAACGGGGACCTGGGTCATTGACGAAGTTATAAAAGCTGTTGAAATGGGATATACAATACTGGAAATATACGAAATTTGAAAATATAGGATTAAAAAATATAATAAATCAGAGAATGTAATGGGATTGTTTACAGACATGATGAACAGGTTTATAAAAATTAAAACAACAGGCAACGGGGTGGCCTAAAGAGTGCGTCACAAAGGAGCAAAAGGATGCGTATATTAAAGATTTTTTTGAAAAGGAAGGTGTACGACTGGAGTTTGAAGAAATGTTAGAAAATCCTGGTTTGAGAGCCTTAGCAAAATTAATGCTTAACTCGTTTTGGGGAAAATTGGGGCAACGTGAAAACCAGCCAAAAACTAAAATAATTAATAGACCAGATGAATTTTTTAATATGATGTCTAACCCTTTAATTGTAGTAAACACTGTACAGCCCATTAACGATAATACACTCGTAGTTAATTATGAATATACTGAAGAAACTTATAACGTATTATTTACCGTAAATGTTTGCTTGGCAGCTTATACCACAACTCAGGCTCGTTTAAAATTGTACAATTATCTCAATCAATTGGGGCAGAGGGTGCTATACTACGATACAGATTCTGTAATTTTTATTTCAAAACCCGGAGACGTTAACCCTATATTAGGAAATTTTGTTGGCGATATGCTAGATGAACTAACTAGTTACGGCCCCGGAAGTTATATAACCGAATTTGCTTCTGGTGGACCGAAAAATGACGCATATATTGTTTATTCGCCAACAACAAACAAATATTATGAAATCTGTAAGGTTAAGGGGATTTGTATAACGCATGAAGTTAGTAAAACTGTTAGCCTAAATATAATGAAAGAAATGATTTTGAATGAAGGTGCAGAGCCCCATAAGATTACAATCAAAGCCATACGAAGAACAGAAAAACATGAAGTTATTACACGTATTGAAGAAAAAACATTTTAGCCTACATTAGGCAAAAGAAAATTCGAAGAATATGATTCTGTTCCCTTTGGATATAAAAAATTAAAAAACATTAAATAATAAAGAATATTGTAAATATTTTAGCATAAGATCAGAAAAATATATTCTTTTTTAAAAATGTGTAATATACCATATCATGTGCATTTTATACAAAATGTTAATAGTTTATGTAATTATGTATTTATATTTCAATTTTTAATTAGTAATATATGTAAGTTTTTAAAAATATTTTTATTTTGTAAAATATGTAGGAGCATATTAATAAAAAATATTTTAATAATTAGTGTATTTATTTTAATGCCAATGCATTGTACTCGTAATGTAATGTTTTACCCTATTTGATCTCTACTAGGCTAGCAAACGATTATATGCACCTATTAAACGACTTTCATTTTGTTGGCGGAGGGAAAATCATTTGCTAGTCTAATTCAGTACCTACGTATGCTATATTGCACCCTAGTCTAACCCAGTGTTATGCTTTGGACGTCTCCTAACTTTTTTACAGTTAGTTAATTAGCAAGCGTCTATATATACCATTCAGTAATTCTTATCAGTTGGTAGAGGGACAAACTTACTAAATTTAACCCCGTAATTACAAACAGTTAATCAGACTACTCACAATTGTATGCTCATATATAGCCCTCTATTAACGAAAGGGGCTTTAGTATTGAAAAATAAAAATATAATGCATATACTTTGCGTAAGTAAGTGGCTGAATCAAACAAAAACGAACATTTGATACTGAAATTCAACTCGCAAGGAATTTCGGCCTCCAATGGTCTAAAAAAAGACATTACAAAGCAAAAGCATATCTGAACAACACTTGTAAGTCATTAACCATCTGTACTATACGCAATTTATTCGTGTTTGCACCACTGCGGAGTTTGCAAGTCCGGCTTACCGAGGTGCGAAATAAATTACTGTGTCTCAACGAGAGCAGACATACAAAGATTAATTTCACAAGTGTTTATTATACACATGAAAAAATAAATGTGAGAAATATTGCAGCTATAATTTATTAATATCACAAAATATTTTATATTGTAATTACCTACGACGTTTTTGTATTTTAAAAACAAAAAATTGTTAAAAAGCAGTAGTGGCTTTTCTAACATCGGTTTGTTAACAACCATGTTATAAAAGTTGACTAACATTTGATAAAATTTAAATTGATAGTACGCTATTGTGTACTTTTAAATATAATTTTGCGTAATATCGTGAAATTCCTATACATTAATTATAAAACATTTTATGTTCTTAATATAATTTTATATTATAAATGAAACAATTCGCGATGCAAGTTTAGACTTCAGCGCTGCTAGTAAACTTGTTTGGAGGGTAATGACATCTGTCAATCTCTTGTTCACTTTTGTAATATTTTTGCGTAATTTCTCTTATATTTGTGTTATTATACAAAATTTAAGTGCTTTGCGATAAGAACATACAATATTTTGTATATAAGCATCATTTCATCTATCTAGTATTGATATTGTAACTTTTATGGTAGGTATTACTTACAAGGTTATGTAATGATTTCATTGTGATATTTTATATCATTTCATTTTCATTGAATATTCAATAACATTGTAGTTGTTATTATATGTATGATTTGTGGGTTCAATATATATATTCTGGACTACGTTTTTAACAAGCTTTTTATTTATCAACCTTACGCTACACAGGAGTCTACATGTACATAATTTTTTGGCGCGCAGTTTCTCGTCTTACATGTGACACACTAATGCGCGCGAATATTTAAATTATGATTACATATGTTACATCTCCCTTTCTTTTTTAAATAAATTTACATAATACAATACATTTATATTATACATAGTCTTTTAAGTACGTTGGAATATTCTTGACTCTCTTTGAAATTCTTCTTTCTTCTGAATGCTGTTTCTGTTCTCTGTTTTGTTCCTGTTTCTTTTCTTCCTCGTTTAAAGTTGACAGTGGTTGTAGAAATTGTCGATTTCTTATTATTTCTCGCTTCTCTGTTGTTATTTTGTAGGCTCGTGGACCACACGTTTCCTTTATTACACCTTCTCTTTGTTTATCCGTAATCTATACGCGGTTTCCTTTTTCGAGTATTTTACCTTCTTTAGCTTTGTGTCTTTTGTCGTAATAATGTTTTTGCAACTTTTTGAGCTTCTCTTTCTTCTCACGTGTTTGTTTGTGATCTGGTAGTTTTCGATATAGTTTGTTTTCTTGTATTGGCATCCTCTCTCTTAATATACGTCCCATTAACAGTTGACTTGGGGAAGCTTCGCTATTTAATGGTGTATTGCGATAGGCTAGAAGGCCTAAATAAAAGTCTTCAGATTTTTTAAGAATCTTTTTCGCTGTTTTGACTGCACTCTCGGCTAATCCGTTGGCTTGTGAGTGCTTAGGACTATTTGGTCTCCATTCAAATCCATATGTTTTCGCAAAGTTTTTAAATTCTGCGCTGTCAAACTGTTTTCCGTTGTCGCTTCTCACAACTTCCGGTATGCCGAATAAAGAAAATGTTTTCTTTAAAGTTTCAATGATGTATTTGCTATCTAGACTTTTAAGTTCTGTTACTTCCAAATATAAGCTGTAATAATCTTGAATAACTAGATATGATTTCCCCTTCCATTCAAAAAGATCTGTACCCACCGTGTGCCACGGTAAAGTTGCTAAGTCAAAATTTAGTAGCGGTTCTATATGTGGTTGGCGGTTCTTTAAACATGGTTCACAATTTCCGACTAATTCCTCTATTTGGTTATTGATCCCGGGCCACCAAACTGATTGTCGGGCTCGAGATTTGCATTTTTGGATTCCTAAGTGTCCCATGTGTATGTCAGTTAAACATTTTCTACGTAGTTCCCTTGGTATTATTATTCTATCGTTATAGACTAATATATCGTTTGAGATTCCAATATTATTGCGATATTTATATAATGGCATTACTTCAGAATGACATTTTGCTTTTTCTGGCCATCCATTCTTGATGTAATTTGTAATTGTTTTCGAAACTTCGTCTTTCTCTTGTGCTATTTGTATGGCAGGCTTTTTTGTTAGAACGGTTGATATAGTTTTTACTTTGGACAATATTAAAATGTCTTCTTCATTGTCTTCGGTATGAATAGGCTCTCTGCTTAAAGCATCTGGTACGATCATTTCTCTCCCCGGTACGTATATCGTACTGTAATCGAATATACTCAGTTTCATACGGAAATTTTGTAATCTTGCTGACAAATCATTAATTGCTTTTTCGTCTAAGATTGCAATTAATGGCTTGTGGTCCGTTTGGATCTGAAATCTTTTTCCTATCAAAAACTGGCTTAGTCTGTTACAAGTGAATGTTATGGCCAAACACTCTTTTTCTATTGTGGCATATCGTTGCTCTGCTGCACTTAGTGACTTTGAGCAGAAACACACTGGTCTCCATGTGCCGTCATCTTGTTGCTGTTCCAGGACTCCACCGATCCCATATGCACTTGCATCTGTCGCTATCCTTGTCTTACTCTTTGTGTTATACTGTGCCAGGATTGGTAATGTACAGATTTCTTTCTTTAAGTTATCAAAACAATGTTGTTGTTCAGGACCCCATATAAATTCGTTATTTTTGTGGAGTAATTCTCGCAAAGCATGTGTCTTTGTTAAGTAGTTTTTAATAAATTTTGTTAAATAGTTTACCATGCCCAAAAATCTTCTCACTTCCGTCACACATTTTGGCTCCTTATATTGCTCAATCGCTTCGACGTACTGTTTATCAGGTTTTATGCCCTCTTTTGTGACTAGATATCCTAGATACTTTATTTCGGTTGCATCAAATTCGCATTTAAGTAAGTTCAATGCTAAACCATTCTCTTTCAATATTTTTAGAACTTTATCTAAATTTTCATCATGCTCTTGTTTGGTTTTACCGGTAATGATTATATCATCGGCATGGACTATTACTGATGTCTGTCCGCATGTATCTATTATCTGGCTCATTGTCTTTTGAAAAACCTCGGGAGCACTCGATATTCCAAATGGGCAACGTTTAAAAATAAATCGTCCATATGGTGTTATAAACGTGGTAAGCTTCTGACACTCTTTAGTACTGGTAGTTGCCAAAAACCGGATGAGCAATCGAGTTTTGAAAAGATTTTACCATCTCGCAATCGTCCCAGTGTTTCTTCTACTGCCGGCAGTTGATAACGTTCCCTTTTTATGAATTTGTTTAGTTTCGTATAGTCAACGCAAATTCGAATTTTTCCATTTTGTTTGCGGGCGAGAACCATCGGAGAACACCAGTCCGTCGGTTCGTTGATCTTTTCAATGACACCTTGTTGGACCATTTTGTTCAATTCCTTCCTCACTTCTTCCAGGAGTGGCAAAGGTACTCTTCTGGGTGCTGTGACAACGTATGGCTCAGCATTTTTCTCGATTTTTATGTTGTATTCGTAGTTTTTAATTTTTCCTAAGTCTTGGAACACTTCTTTGTATTTCTGAGTGAGATGATTATAATCCTTTTGTTCAACTTCGCTTATTTTTTTTTTTTTTTCTTTTTTGAGTTTACCTCCAGGACTTTGAGCTGATTATCTTCCCATGAGATTATTTCCAATTTCTTGAGTGCAGGACGTCCTAATAGGTTATCTTTTGTATTTACCACATACATTTTTGTGTTATACGTGTTCCCTTTATACTCGACTTGTACTTTAATTTTTCCAAATGTTTTCAGCTTGTGATTTTCTTTATTAGGACCCACTAATGTAGTTTTGGTTGCTTTTAAGGGATATAGATTCTCTATTGTCTTATAAGTATCTTCCGATATTATTGTGACGTCAGCTCCTGTGTCGATTTTAAACGGTATTACTTTGTCTTTAATTGTCAAATCTACTCGCCAAGGTTCATTGCTTTTTCCTACTTTATTTATTATTTTGATTTGTGCGCACTCGGAATTTTCTGACGAGCTTGTGTCGGAGTCTTGTTCAACTCTTCGAGCAGATTTTGTTTTGCAGAATTTCTTATAGTGACCATTAATTCCGCATTTGTTGCATTTTGAGTTTATAGCTGGGCATTCCTTCAGTGGATGGCTTGGTTTAACGCCGCACCTTCCGCATTGTGGATAACTTCTTCTTTTATTGTTGTTTTCTTTGTTCGTTTCCCTCTTTAAGCTGAAACTTTTTTTCTTTTGCTGAATTCGGTTTATGCTACCTTCTGTACTTGTGTTTTTGCGTAACTCCTCATTTTGGGTTTTAATTTGTTCGGCTTGTCTAATTTTTTCAATAGTCTTCTCTAATGTTAGAGTATCGTCGAGTTGTAGAGCCTCTGACAGTTTTTCATCTTTAATGCCAACAATTGACTTGTCTCTAATTAATTCGTCTTCCAGAGTATTATATTTGCAATTCTTTGCCAACGCTATTATAACATTAATATATTCGTTCGCGGTTTCGTGTTCTTTCTGCTTCCGTAGATTGAACTTAGCGCGTTTGTCTTTTTTTCGTACAGCTTGCTGATGGCTTTCTTCAAATCTTCATATTTCTTAAAGTCGTTTTGCGTGTTCTGGAGTCGTTCAAAAACTTTGTTGACCTTCAGCCCCATGTGCAGAAGAATGTTGCTAATCTGGACCTCCTCTGATTGTTCGTTCAGCTTAGTTGCACGCCTGTATCGTTCATAGTGTTCCAACCACGGCTCCCAATCACTTTCTACAAACGAAAATTTTTCTGGTGCAGGAACTTGTGGCAATGTTTGATTTCTACTTGCCTGTTGTTGCCCTTGTGTTGGTCCTAGGACATTGAATGAGGCGACGAGTGACTGCAATTCGGCTACTTGGGCACGCAAGCTGTCGATATGTTCTGCGTTGCTCATGTTTTCTTCTTTTTAGGTTAGGTTGCTCGAATCTCGACTTTTTTCTTCACTTTTCTTTTATTCGTTTTTCTTTCTCTTCCTATTACTATTAGGTTACACACTTGACACCATGTATGATTTGTGGGTTCAATATATATATATAACTTAAATTTCTCGTTCGATCAAATAGGTTTTTAAAAAGTTTTATTTTTGCGAGTACAAATTATAATATGCTATAAACTACTTGATAATATGATAATAGAATACAGACTAAAGCATTACATATGTTTTTATACTACTGAAATATGAGAGAGTCACGTTCTGGCACATCGGCACTTTGTCTATTATGTAGTACAGGGGTAGCACTATAACTCCTCCCTCCTCAGATTCGAGCCTCCTGGGGGAGTTGAAGTTCAACGTCTTCTGGGGTGCGAGATGACCTCAGCTTGGCTGATTTCCTCTTCTTTATTTGGTTACGTATGAAGTACCCAACGATGATTGCAGCAACCACGTACAGGATGATGGACCATATACTTGGGATGTGCATGTTGTATGTTTTTTCTGTTATCGGAACGATTGGATTCAAGGAGATATCATTTAATTTCAAGGGATTTAGGTTAATAGAGAAATTTGTAATTTTATACGGTTGGGATTTTAGGTTCAGTTTAGGAAGTAGTAGGGGTTGGCCATGGTTTTCATTTTGGAATATTAGTATTTGTTGTCTGAAGTGAATTTCGCAGTTGTCTTGATTATTGATTAGGAAGATTCCCTCTAAGGTTTGGATGTTGGTTTCTTCGTGACATTTAATGGTGGGAAAACGGCTAGGTATTTGTTGATTTCTGGAATTACTTCGACATGATTTTCAATTAAGTTAATTTTTGTGTAATGGCAGTGACTCGAAGTTTGATTTTGGAATATTTCTTCTTCGCAGATCGCTGAGAAGTGGGCGTGATATTTATTAGGGCACTGAAATATTTTTGCTTGAACACACATATCATTCAGGGGCACGATCTCTTTATCAGATTTAAGAAGATATTTCGTATTAGGGATGATTGTAATAAATTTTGATTCATATTTGGTTGGAATTGGGTACATGTAGTAGAGTTCAAAAGTTTTTTCGAAATTTATGGGGGTAGAAATGAAATAGATTACTTGGGTCGCTTCTATTTTACAGTTTATTTTTAACAAGGATTCGATGTCTAAAAGGTTCTCTTGTCTGGGTTCGAATGGTAACTGCAAATGGTAAAATTTTGATATTTGTTTTAATTCTGCTAGTAGCTCCATGGGGTGTATTATACTAGGATGCAGCGTTCTTAATTTACAAAAGGTGATTGAATTTTCAATGTCTTGTAAGACGCTTAATATAGAATTGTATAATATAGTAAGTTGATCGTAAATATTTTTGCCATACAGTATACTTTGAATGTGCGTACTGTTTATAATTTTGAAAAGTTGTAAAATTTTGGATTTTAATATTTCCTCGTTGTGTTGAATATCTGAGATTGTTTTATTAAAATTTTGAATAATTTGGTGGTTCACCGAATATGAGAGTTTGAGTTGACTTTCCAAATTATGCTCGTTTTCTTGCATATGTGCAAACATTTCGTTATATCTTTTGCCATCTTCGGCATCTAAATTTCCTGTGACTGATTTGAATATTGTCCCCAATCCATCTATTAAGCCACGTTTAGTTTTATGGTGATCAGAATGAAATCCGATGTTATTAATTTTTGTGTCAATTTTTGTCCGAATAAATTCTAATATTTTATCATAATTTTCGAGTTCATTGAAATACTGTGAATGGTTAGATATGCTTGATTTTAGTGCTGAGTATTGTGTGTTTAGATTGTTGTACTGATTAAGGAGAGCTTGGAGATTGTAGTAGTGTATGAAGGTGTGAGTCGTCTTTTCGAGTTTGGCAGGACCGAGATTGATGGGAAGGATTCCGAGGTTTTCTGTCATGTTTCTAATTATTGTTCCTTGTCCCAATGCGAACAACCTGGAATTGGTTCAAAATTGTAAGTTTTTTTTCTAGGACGTTTAATGTTAGAGAGGTGGATATTCTCTGTTGTATTACCGTGGGTGGTTTGTATTTTTCCTGTTTTAAGACGTTTATTAATTTTCTTTAGCTTTTCGGGTTTGTATTTGTTTTTAGTTTTTTGTTGTTTCTGTTTATTTTTCACGTATACCTTTTTGGGGATTTTGGGTAATTCTTCTCTATTTTCATTACATTTATTTATTACCTTTTCTTTATTTGCCTGGATTTTGTCTCTAATTGATTCGTAAAGTAATTTAGTTTTATTCTTATGACTTTCTATATAATTGTTAATAAGCTGTTTTTCGAGGTCAATATTAAATGGGGAGTTGGTATCTAAATGGCCGGTAATAATTTCGCATGGTTTCAATTTTGTGACAGAATGAATTGTGTTATTATAAGCTAATAACGCATAATTTACTTTGGCTTCTATAGGCTCCGTTTTGTATTCTTTTTGATTGTTAAACAGTCTTATGTGTTCGATAAGGGTCGAGTGGAATCGTTCTATTATGCCGTTAGATTCTGGATGTTGTGAGCTTATGAAATGTATCTCGATTTTGTGTAGTGTCAGCAATTCTTTTACGACTGAGTTTTTAAATTCTAACCCGTTATCTGAAATAATTTGTTCTGGGATTCCATGATGTGTAAAATATTTGACTAGGTTATTACAAGCTTCTATGCCTTGTCCTGAATTTAATTTGTATGCTTGTGCATATTTTGAAAATGAATCTACGATAGTCAAAAATTTAGCTTGTTCTAAAGTAATGCTGTCTATATGTAAAATTTGGAAAGGTTTCGTAGCTGTGGGTGTGATGTTTAAATTTACGTTTAAGGGTCGCCTGTCGTATTTTGTTACCTGGCATATTTCACAGCTATTAATAAATGTTTGAACGGATTTTCTTAATTTTGGCCAGTAATATTGTTGTTTTATACGCGCTTCTGTTTCATCGATACCACGGTGGTTACTTTTGCTGCAGTGGTAATTCGATATGATGTGTATGATTTCTTCCTCATTGGTAACGTCGCTTAAATATTTTGTACATTTTACTAAACATAGTTGAGAATTTTTGAAATAATTTTGAAGAATTAAACTGAATTTTTCGTATAGTTCGTTTTGAAAATAAATATGATATTTTATTTTTGGAACAAGATATTCTTTAATAAAAGCAATCATTTCAGTTTTGTAATTATTTTTTGAAAATTCTACTTCCATTCGTAATTTTTTGTGTTCGTATAATTTTGTAATTTTTACTTGTTTGGGATTAAAATCGACTTCTGTTATAATAATTTGATTTTTGCCATAGTTTACGGGGCATTCTACTATCGGGATTCCGACGATAGGATTTTCTTTACTTGAATGTATTGTGATATCGCTATCGCTTGTGTCGTCATCGTTTATCTCATTATGTTGTGAGTCACCTACCTCGACTGCAAGGGATTGAGTATCATCGTCTTTGTTATCTGTTTTATTCCTTAACTCTGTGTTAAAATTTTCTATGAATTTATGAAAGTGTTTCATGTTTTCTGTTTCGTTTATATTTAATTCGGTCTGGGGAATTTTGGGTTCAGGGAGTTTGTAAACGGTTATTAGTATGTTGGTGTTATCAAAAATATATTTTAACATTGATTTTATTTCGTTCCAAATTTGATTGTCATGTCCACATGCAATTTTTGGTATACTTAAATTTTTGATATTATTATGTAAACAGAATTTTCTCAAATTTAGTAAGGTATAGAATATGTCTTGTTTAGTAGGTTTATTGTAATAATTTTCTTTTGTTATTAAGTATAATAGATATCTTTGTGGGGTTTTTAAATATACTAGGTTATGAAGTTGAGGATTTTGAGATTTTAATTTGTGTACGTTGTTAAATTTAATTTTAAAATTTTTGGCAATACCCGATGACATTTCTAAATCTTTGCTCACGCAATGAGCTAGACTAGAGTCAGATGGTGCATCGAATAGATTTCCTATTACTTCAATAATATTGTTATTATTGTGATTAAGGCAATGTTTCTTATCTAAGTAGTCTTTGAATAGAGCTAGTGGAGTGTCATCTACTTGTGTTTGTGATTGTAAATTTTGAGTTTTATTAATTTCGACAGGTATACGGCTTAAAGCGTCGGCATTGGTATTAAGTTTGCCTTTCTTATAGATTATTTCATAGTCATATTCCTCTAATTTGAGGCGCCATCTTATTAATTTTTGGCTACATTGTTTTAACGAGAATAGCCATTGCAAGGGTCGGTGGTCTGTATAGATTTTGAATTTGCGTCCTAATAAGTGAGTTCTAAAATACTGAGTCGCCCAAATGATAGCTAACATTTCTTTCTCAATGGTAGAATAGTTTATCTCTGTCTCGTTCAGTGTTCTGCTAGCGTAAGCTACTGGTAGGTCGTTGCCTAGACTACCTTGGGATAACACGGCTCCAATAGCCAGCTGGCTCGCGTCACATGTCAAGTTAAATTCTTTGTCGTAATCAGGATATTGGAGTAGTGGTTCGTTAGTCAACAAATTCTTGCAATTTTCAAAGCATTGTCTGTACTCAGGGTCGTTAATGTCAATAACAGCATTTTTCTTTAAGCGTCTAGTCAGCGGTTTTGTTATCTTAGCGAAGTCTTTAATAAATTTTCGATAATAGCCTAAAAGTCCTAAGAAACCTTTAATTTGTGTTGTAGTTTTTGGAATTGGAAAATTTAGAACAGCCGAAATTTTGTCGGGATTTGGTTTCACGCCCTCAGGGGTTACGATATGCCCGAGATACGCTACTTCTCTTTTAAGAAATTCGCATTTATCTAGTTGTACTTTGAAATTTGAATTTTTCAAACGTTCGAAAACTAATTTTAAATTTTGAATGTGTTCTTGTAGGCTGGTACTAAATATAATAATGTCGTCGAGGTAAACAAGGCATTTTTTGTTTACTAACCCTCTCAGAACATTGTCCATAACGCGTTGGAATGTCGCGGGTGCGTTTTTTAAGCCAAAAGGCATACGAGTGAACTCATAATGCCCGTCTTCCGTGTTAAATGCAGTTTTTTGAATGTCTTGTTTGTCCATTTCAATCTGGTGGAAACCAGATGCCAAGTCTAACGTAGTGAAATACTGACAGCGTCCGAGTTTGTCTAGTAAATCAGTTATGTTCGGTAATGGGTATTTGTCGCTAATAGTCTTTTCGTTCAATTTCCTGTAATCTACCACTATACGCCACTTGCGTTTACCAGATGCGTCAAGTTTTTTTGGGACAACCCAAATAGGTGATGACCATGGCGAACATGATGGTCTAATAATATTTTGATCTAACATTTTTTGTGTTTGAGAACGTACCTCTTGTCGGTGAATTTCTGGGTATCTATAAGATTTCGTATAAATAGGAATTTCGTCACTTGTTTTTATGGAATGTTTAATTTGATTAGTAAATGTTAAATTTTTGTCGTCTACGTGAAATATATCAGAATAATCGTGAATTAATTTAGTGATAGCTGATTTTTCTTCCGAATTCATGTGATCTGACCGAATTTTTGAAATATCAAATTTAATTTTTTCTGATTGAATGAAATTAAAATTGGGTGATGAGTACGTTTCATAGTTAGAGATGTTTTCTACAGTAATTGGTTCTAATTGTGTAAAGTTGATATGTGATTCTGAGTTATTAATTGCTGTACAAAGTGCATGGTAATTATTGGCTGTGGTGACACATTCGGGGATGATTAAATTATTCTGTTGTTGTTTTGGTATTAATATGGTTCCGTTTTGTTGAGTAACTTGAATTTTGATTACCTTTTCGGTTTTGGGGTCTAATGTTACATTATTATTTGGCTGACAAATTTTGTTTGTATTAATTTTATTTTCAGAATTTTGATGTTGAATTTTTATTTGGCAGGTGGGTGTTGTTACTACATTTTTATTCAGGTCTATAATTATTTTTAATGTACTCAGATTGTCTAATCCTAATAAGAGATCGAATTCATCGTGAAAATCAAAAATGTGATATTTTAAACTTGCATTTTTCTTTAAATTAAATAATTTTGAAATAGGTACGAGTGTGCTGTAATTCTCAATTGAAGTTCCATGCGCAGTTGAAATTTGGAAAGGGTCTTTAAAAATTGAATTTTTGTAATATTTATGCGCTATGGTAGGTTTTATGAAAGATTTCGTACTTCCTGTGTCTATTAAAACTTTCAGATTATTTTCAGGGAATATAATATAAGGTAATTTACTTTTATTTGTTAGGTTCATTAGTTCGACTCTGGGTAAAATGTTTCTATTGTTTCCGAGGCTGCGATGTCTAAAAAATTATCGTCTTCGAAATTGTCGAGGTTTTGTGGATTTTCATAATCATTGTTATCAATTAATACTTGGTCAGTTTGTTCTTGGTTATCGTAATAAACATATGGGTCAACGGCAGATTCTGCTGACTCGTTGATATTAAATAATTCTCCCGCTGTGTTTGCGCGGTTTTGTGCAGGACGGTATTGAGTTGTATTTCGCGTGGAAATACTCATCGGAGTAGGTGCAGGAAGGTTTTGTCTGGTGGATGGACCTTGGCGTGGTGTTTGCGGTGTATATTGTCTTTGTTGTTGAGGAGTATATTGTCTTTGTTGTTGAGGAGTATATTGTTTTTGTTGTTGAGGAGTATATTGTTGTCTGTATGTCGTTTGTTGCATAGGTGAAGGATGCAGAGTTTTATTGGGTGTGTAATTAAAGTAGGGTATGGGTTTAGGAATATTGTATCTTGGTTGGTGGATTTGTGGTTTTTGATTTAATTTGTGTGTATTCTGATTAGTGGTTTTGGATTTGGCATAATATTCAAATTGAAAATCATTTGCTAACATACTTAAAGCTGAATTTAAGTCTGTAGGGTTCTTTGCCCTCATTAATTGACCTATAGGTTCTTTCAAACCTTTTAGTAAAACGCGTAAAGCATAATGTTGAAAATAGTCAATCATTACTACGGATGCTTCGGCAGCAGCGTTTGTTGAAATATAAGAAATTTGTAAATTTAACAGGTGTTGTAAACGACCGTAAAAATCAAAAACGTTTTCATTAGGATTTTGTTTCAGCTCTGTTATTTCCATATTTAGTGTGAACCAGTCACGTTTGTCTGAATAAGCATTTTTTAATGCTGTTTTCAGATCTTCCCACTTTGAAATTGTGGAACTTGCAATATTAATAGCAGCTTCACCTTTTATTTTGGCTAATATACTGCTCATTAAATATTCATTTTGGAAATCATTTGTGTTTGTGGTATTATAAAATTTTGTTACTAATTTTTCACAAACGCTAGTAAACCTAGGGAGTAATTCACGTTCCCCATGGAACTCTGGCACCATGTCCAGATATTCCTTTTTTAATACTGGAGTAACCATGTTTAATAATGGCGTTCTTAATGTGGTACTATTAATAGGATTTGTATTTAAATTAATTATACGATCTTCCGTTTCGAGATCGGAGTCTGCTTCTGAATTATTTGAATCTGACAAAGATTCTGGTTCTCTGAATGACATATGGTACTCACAAAAATAGTAGTGTCGGCTTCATGTGCCCTGAAGTCGAACACGGTCTCGTCTCGAAGTTGAGGCAGGAGTTGCACTGATGTCCGCTCAGCTTGGCTCGCTCGGCTCGTCGAGATGTGTCTTGCTTCTGATGTCCTCTCAGATGCAGGATACGGTGATCGAAGTATGGAGATATTCGAATTTGCCAAATTAATCACGAAAGTGAAACAATTTATATTCGCTAAATTGTTTTGGCAATCCTACCAAGACTGCGCCACTTAAATTTCTCGTTCGATCAAATAGGTTTTTAAAAAGTTTTATTTTTGCGAGTACAAATTATAATATGCTATAAACTACTTGATAATATGATAATAGAATACAGACTGACTAATCTAAAGCATTACATATGTTTTTATACTACTGAAATATGAGAGAGTCACGTTCTGGCACATCGGCACTTTGTCTATTATGTAGTACAGGGGTAGCACTATAACTTATATATATATATATATATATATATATATATATATATATATATATATATATATATATATATATATATATATATATTCTGGACTACGTTTTTAACAAGCTTTTTATTTATCAACCTTACGCTACACACGCTACAAAGGAGTCTACATGTACATATTTTTTTGGCGCGCAGTTTCTCGTCTTACATGTGACACACTAATGCGCGCGAATATTTAAATTATGATTACATATGTTACATTATATTATTATTATAAACGTATGTTTATATAAAATTTAAAAAATAAAAGCGAAATTACACAAAATATGACAAAGTAAACACGAGATTGACAGATGTCATTATCCTCCAAGCAAGTTCACTAGCCTACTAACCTAGGTAGGTAGAATGTGTGTTATTGTTGTCGAGGGCAAAAGATAGCTAACCAAGGAGCGAAGCGTCGAGGTTTGCTATAGCCCCGAGATATAATGAAACTTTTCATCGAGGTTTGTATACTATTTTATTCACAATCGGAAATTAATATTGAGTAATTGATTTTTCAATAAAAATAATAACCCCAATATAAAATAAAAATGAATGGTCTGAGCTTGTTCATTTGTCACATGAATTGTCAGTTCAGTATGATATCTAACCTCAAATTTTGATTTCTCATATATCTATAATTATTTATATTATTTACAATTTCACTCGTTAACATATAAAATGTAAATAGCCCCCGAAGATGAGGTGTGACAGGTAGTTATAGTCTGAGTTCACCTATTCTTTCCGACCTTTTTTTTTTGAAAATGAGGTTAATAATACGTAATTTCCCCAACTTTTTTAAAAAACAGCCGAAAATCGTCATATTACTAACCAATTGTAAATAAAAAGTATTTGTTTACATTAGCTTATATTTATACAAAATCGATTAAAATGGCAATAAAAATAAAAAGAGGTTCAAAAAAATATTAATTTTGCAATTATCAATTGTTATTATACTAGTTGTACCATTTTCAGTGTGAGATTAAATTTTACTATTCTGCGAACATTATTTTTAGTGTAATACTTTTTAAATTTAAAAAGTTATTATTACTTTTGCATAAGGGACAGTCTAAGGATTATAAATAAATAAATACCTTCCGAGACGCTGTCAACTCGTTCTTGCATTCTTCAAGCAAACGACACTTGCACTTAATAGTTCAATATATTATTATAAAAACTCGGAAAAACAACTTATCTCCTGTAGGGAAAAATTCAACTACTAATTCCAATTAGTGATAATATATAATTTTTAATGAAAAAGTAAATAATAAATTAATTGAACAACTTATTTCACATCTACTGTTTACCGAATGTCGAACGAGAGTGTAAGATCCCTCTCAAAATTCATCATTTATGCTCTCCTTCTTCGCTTACTAATGCACTATTCGATACATAAACAGAGCTGCCTAGACTCCAAATATTAACGAAGCTTATTTGTCATTATAAATTAAGAGCTAAAGAACAGTAACCTTACTAGAGCCTCTTGAATTTTTCCCTGATTAGCCTCAAGAAAACAAATAAATAATATCAATCGTATGATCTTAATAGATATTCATTATGTGAAACAATAAATAATGAAATTATTTTTGACAACTTTGCATTAAAAACTACACCGTAATAATTAAAATATTCCGTCTAATTTCTGCAATTTTATACAAATATGAAAGTAATAAGATCTAATTTCATTTTTAATTTTTAAAAATTTTAACTTATAATTTTCAGGGGCATGTATTTATTATTGAATATTAAATAATAGCTAAAATATAAGAAAATAAATATCGTTCTTTGTATTCCTGTTAATGCTCTGGATTCAATATATTCCCCTAGGGATTTATGTTATTTATAATTACTATTTTACAGAAAAAAGGAAGGTCAAGGGTTAGGTATGGGTAAAATGTTTATTAAAAAATATTATTAATATTATTTTATAACAGTATTATATTTGCCGGTCCCATTTAAAATGAAATATAGGGGTTGAATTTAAAAAAGTATTATATTTAAATATTGTAAGAAATTTAGCCGACTCGAAGAATCACTGGGAAACAAGGTGCACACAATATTTTTTTCTATAACTAAATTTATTTTAGAAAAGCAGGAATAAATATTTAAAACAAAATTAACCTGTATTGACGTCTTGTGAATTGTCAAATTCGTTCCCTATGTTTTCATTTTTAAAAATGGAACAGGCAAATACATTACTGTCAATTAAATGTCAAGTCGTAGCCATGGATATGACAAATTCAATGTTTCACGTTAAAAAATACTCACGGTATATTATTTTATATATTATATTACGTTTTTAATTTTTTACAAAAAATTTTCTACAAAAATTATTTTATGGTAGCGCTGTGGCCCCGGCACCTCTCCAACATAAATTCTTGTTGCGTCTGGTGGTGGGTCTTCGAAGAAAATATTTTCAATGTCCTGCATCTAAAATTTAATATGGTATTTTAGTTTTACACAATTTCCTGCTCACCTATTTACCAATTTCTGGAGTGCAAAATTGTTCGGGGCCAGTACAGTTGTTTACTACAATTAAAAAAGGGTTAGACACGAGGATAAACCACCATTAAAATCTTTTTACAATGGCTTAAAAATCTCTATAAATCTTATGTAAAGTCTTTTTTAAAATATTTAAATTCTCTTATAAAATCTAGAAGATCCTTAAAATCGTGTTAAAAATCGGTAAAATCTTATATAAAATCTGTACAATCTCTCTTAAAATCTTTTAAGGCTTTGGTAACAGACATGTGCATTTATTGTTTACATATGTATCGTGTGAATCGTAGCAAGCCTTTTTTTGCTTTGCGTTATTAATTGTTCTACAGTATATTTGTTCAGATTTTATATAAGATTTCACCGATTTTTAACACGATTTTAAGGATCTTATAGATTTTATAAGATAATTTAAAGTATTTTTAAAAAAGACTTTTACATAAGATTTTATAGATTATTAAGCGAAGTGAACAAAAGGTTTTTAATAGTGGTTTACCCCTTGTGTCTTATCATTTTTACCTCTCACTAAGTGAAGTGTTGGAATCATGCTAAAAATTGTATATCTAGATTTTAGTGGATAAGCATGTTTTTAAGGTTCAATAATACATACAAATAATAGTCCCCAATAAATAGTTCAAATAATAATAAAACAATGAAGAATACAACAATTACACTAGACAGAAAACACATCGGACACACGGCAATCCCAAGATTATTTAGTTCTTATCGCATTCCACTCATAAGTCACCGGCTGGATTTGGTTGTACCATCACACACACACACACATATATACACACACACATACACACACACACACACACACACACACACACACACACACACACACACACACGCCCACTCAGCAATTCCTCAGGCACCTGCGCTTCGCATCCGAATGTTTGTTTATGTTACATAGGTCCATGCACAGGGTAAACCCTAACAGGCTTATACAGAATGATCCCCGACATATTTCTTATTTTATCTAACTGCTAATCTGGTGATCCGGGTTTGACCCCAGCCAGTGCAGCCTTTTTAATCGCACAAAAGTGATCTCTGTGGTGTACTCTCCACATCAGTGACACCTGGTAAGCGCCAGCACGGTAGAAATATATCATCATTACCGATGTCTACATGTGTTGTAGATACTGGCACACCCAGTAATGGGTAATATGACGTTATGATATAATTTTATATAATTCTAGATACATATATTACATATACCCTTCAGAAATACAGCCAATCTCATCAATGAATTGGACAAATCTCGAACATTAGAAAAATAAGAGGAAACTTGTTCACAGAATGAATTGAAAAAATATTAAAATATGTAAAGAAGATATGTATTTTGTGTGTACCAGAAATGGTAAATATGTACAATACTTATATAGCCTAATACGGAAATGGCAAGAGGTCTTGTGCTAGCCGCAACATATTTTTAATTGTAGTAAACAATTGTATTGCCCCAGAAAATTTGCATTCAATAAATTGGAGAATAGGAGAGCAAAAAATTGCGTAAAACTAAAACCCAATGTTAAACCCATATATAATAATAATACTAACTAAATAAACTAAATATTATTTCATTTTAAAACTATAAAATATTTTTTAGAGAATATTATTATGTGTCATTAAAATGTCAAATGTCTGTAATATTAATAAAACTGACAGTAATTTATGATAGCTGTTATTTGTAATATACCTATTATTTTTAAAAATAGAATGATATAAAAAAGCGGATGGGTCAACTGCTTTTGAGTTAAGGCTCGTATATATAACAACATATTTATTAAATAGTATCTTACGAAATGACTTTATATGTTAAAAAACACTTCTACATATGTATTATACGCTAATTACTTACATTTAATGCTGAATATAGAAATATTCCAATTTTATTTGCCATGGTTATCATTTCATCTAAAATAAAATAAATAATTTTATATATATATAGTGTAAATTCAATCTATAATTTTTTGCGACGTTAGTAAAAAGGTTTACCATTTGTGAGCTGAGATATTTAATACCAAAATAGAGCGAAAATATATTGACAAAAAAAAACAGGAATAGTATCTCACGAAAGAAAATGTTTTTCGTAATAATTCATATACTAAACATCATATTTTTAAAAAAATAACTAACGACTGTCCAAGTAACAGTTTATACAAGATTGTAAAATGTACAGTTACCAGCTGTTTATAGTTATTCTCTTTGAAAAGTTGGAAAATATATGATTTTCGATGAAATTTTTGCATGTATTTTTTAAAAAAATAAGTTCACTTATTTTAGTAAAAATACGTAATGTTTTTATTTCTATATAATATTCAAAACATCAATTTAATTCTCTTAGCAGCCTTAAATTATTAAAATTAGAATATCTAGTTTTATAAATTCTTTTACCGGGGCGAAACTTTTGTGGAAACTAACATTATAATGAAACCTCCGTAAATACGAGCATAAGCACAAATTAAGTATTACTTACATGGAGAAAACATAATGGTAACAACCGCCCACAAAAGAACTGTTAGTCAACTAATGAACTGCGAGCTGTGAGTAAGGTAGTCAAAGGGTAATATAAAACACTCAGATGAATAAATAAATAAAAATCGTTTATTATACGTGGCTAATCATAAATATACTCGAGCGTTTTGAATAAAAACATCGTTATTTTTTTAAAAAAGGGATCCCCGCGGACCTTTTTAAAACATATTAACTACGTCAAGCGAGTATTAGACAACATTTTAAAATCCCAAATATTTATGCTTTGTGCTTCTAAAAACAAGTGGAGCGCAACTAGAAAAGTAAGTCTTACATGCATGCAAAAAGCATTGTTTTATAATTTTTACCACAACTGTTTTTATTTAGTTCGGAAAATATCTATAAAGTAAAGTCGTTAAAATATTTTAAATTCCCGTATAAAATCCTTAAAATCATATTTAAAATCGGTAAATTTTATATAAAATCTATTAATTGCAAAAAATTTATTCGTTTTCAAAAAAAAAGAAAAAAAAGGCCCTAGGGGTTTTGAAATTTTTATAAGTCAAAGCAAGACAGGGGGAGAACAGGGTAAAATTTGATTTATTTTTTCGAAATTCCTTACAGTTTCAGAAATATTGGACACTATTTTTTCCAAAAAAATTATTCGTTTTCAATTAGGCCCTAGGGGTTTGAAATTTTGATATGGTATATTTTAAGTCAAAACACGACAGGGGATGAACGGGGGTAAAATTTGATTTATTTTTTCGAAATTCCTTACAGTTTCAGAGATATTGGACACTAACTATTTTTTCCAAAAAATTATTCGTTTTCAATTAGGCCCTAGGGGTTTGAAATTTTGATATGTTATATTTTAAGTCAAAAAAAGACAGAGGGAGAACGAGGGTAAAATTTGATTTATTTTTTCGAAATTCCTTACAGTTTCAGAGATATTGGACACTATCTATTTTTTCCAAAAAATTATTCGTTTTCAATTAGGCCCTAGGAGTTTGAAATGTTGATATGTTATATTTTAAGTCAAAACAAGACAAGGGGAGAACGGGGGTAAAATTTGATTTATTTTTTCGAAATTCCTTACAGTTTCAGAGATATTGGACACTATCTATTTTTTCCAAAAAATTATTCGTTTTCAATTAGGCCCTAGGGGTTTGAAATTTTGATATGTTATATTTTAAGTCAAAACAAGACAGGGGCAGAACGGGGGTAATATTTGATTTATTTTTTCGAAATTCCTTACAGTTTCAGAGATATTGGACATTATCAATTTTTTCCAAAAAAATTATTCGTTTTCAATTAGGCCCTAGGGGTTTGAAATTTTGATATGGTGTATTTTAAGTCAAAACACGACAGGTAAAAACACAATTCCCACGGTAAGCAAAAAGTTCCCACGCCCAACCGCCCCAATACCTACTTACGTGGCTAATCATAAATATACTCGAGCGTTTTGAATAAAAATATCGTTTTTTTTTTTTAACAAAGGGATCCCCGCGGACCTTTAAAAATATATTAACTACGTCAAGCGAGTATTAGACAACATTTAAAATCTCAAATATTTATGCTTTGTGCTTCTAAAAACAAGTGGAGCGCAACTAGAAAAGTAAATCTTACATGTAAGTAAAAAAGCATTGTTTTTAAATTTTTACAACTGTTTTTTATTTAGTTCGGAAAATCTCTAGAAATTCTTTTGTAAAGTTGTTAAAATATTTTAAATTCCCGTATAAAATCCTTAAAGTCATATTTAAATCGGCCGCCTGTAATTAACACCAATGTCTCACGTGCGTTTATAACCTTCTAGCGCTAATCTCAAATAAAAAGTGAAAGAAACAACTGATATAGGTAACGTGCGGATAAGTTCACGCCAAATGAAAATTATATTTATAAAAATGAATAGAATGATGTTATATTACTATATTATAGCATATTTAGAAACGTAATCCTCAATTTATAGTTTATATATAATTTTCTTTTAGAAATTATGTGTCCATATAAAATGTCTGTTTGAAATGAGTCTGAACCATATACATATTAACTAATATATAGCTAATGCTCGTATCTTTCCCATAAGAGTAGGTGAAGGAAACACTGTGAAATGGAAATATCTTTTCTGCATAAGTCTATCTCTCACAAACACCCAACAGGCAATTATACGCATACTCGGAAATCTTGACTACTATTGGCTAACGCTGACAAGCGTCGCTGGCTGGGCTGCGTTCCAAAATCCTACTCTTAGAGTACGAAATTATTCAAAGTCGTTTCAAAACTAATAACCGTACTCTCCGAGTTTACTCAACCTGTTCCAAAACAGCCAGAGTTTACTCCAAAGTTATATTCTACTTACTCTGCTAACGAGGAGGGTATAGAAATGACTCCACAATATTTTCAAACGTAGATGCTCACGATTCTCAACATATGAAAGTAATTTGCCTTCTTGAGGAAGAAAACATGTTTTTGGTTGAAAATAAACATAAGTAAATACGTTGGCGTGTATTACGAGCATACTTTTATAATAAAAGCGCTTTTATAGAGCGTACTTTCATATTATATTGAGGAGAGTGCTCCATAAAAGCGCTTTTATTACGGGCTTGACATTAATGTTGTAATTATAAGTAGTTTTGTTAGTTTTATAAAATTATTTTTAATTTAGTTTCAATTTTGTACTTCAACAAAACTCTCATTCGTTCCATAACACAACACATCATACTCTACGCCAAAATTCGGTATTCTTGGTTTTGGAACGCTGCCCTGGTGATGCAGCGAGCACATGATTTGACTTTGACGTTTGATTTCATTTCTGTTTGTAGTTGCACTTCGAAAGTATTTGCTTTGTGTTTCATACAGTAATTTATTGTCACCTAAATAAATTAATCCTGACCAGATTGTACTTATTCCTTTAGGGCACCTGCACCTGCGTCACAACATGGCGGGTGATCAGCTGATCTCGGGCAACCAAGCTTCAGTTTAACATTGCGTCTTATGCAGCGACTGTGTTTTCTGTACAAGAAATTCAGTTTTTCCTAAATTTATACATGCTATTTTAAAATGTAATTAGCCATAATTAAAGATAAGTGTATGCATTATTTACTAGTAAAACAAAGCAGTCGTATTTATAAATATATTTTTAAAAATATTAAATTGAAATAAGTAGCTTGTAGCATCAGGTTGTATTACATTCATTTGAGTTTGTATAAGTTTTTTTTATGTGCATTGTTAAATGAAAACATGAATATTGAAATTAAAATAAATTGAATTATTAGATTTTTTTAATTTATAAAGAAAATTAAATTTGAAATATATATATATATATATATATATATATATATATATATATATATATATATATTTATCTTCGAGTTCATTTTTCTTATTGTCATATTGTGAATTTTTATTTTATATAAATGAGCTTATTGAGTTTATACGTCAAAAATTTATCTTTGGAAGCCAAAGTACGTTAAATCGATAAATTTATGTGGATACATCATGTGGATCCTTATACATTGACATTTTTTTGACGAGGATTATAAAAGCCTTTTAAAATCAATATGAAATCAATAATTGATTACCTATCTAATTTTTAAACCTTTGTGAGAAACAGATACAAATATATATATTTTTTCTGTTACTAAAAAAAACTTCATTCAAAATTTGTAATTCTGTCATTTAAAAAATATTTTTTCATGTTTTTTATACATATTATTAAGGGGATCGTCCGTACAGCATTGAACTTCTTTACCTAGATCTGTTGACATGAAGTGTGGTTGGGGTAAGGGGAATGTTCAAATGTATTTTCTCTTTCTTACTAGTGTACTACAATATCTCTATCCTTTTTGTACCCACTGCAATTGGCCAGTGAAATAAATGTACGGAAATAGTTATTTTATTTCTTTTAAATAACTGTACGATTATAGCGCTTGCCCACAAAATTCTAAAAGAAAATATTATTCTGTTTCTTTCGTCCGTACAAGGATTAGAACATAATGATTTTTTACTCTATTTAACAAGAAAATTTAAAAATATTGAAATATGAATAAGAAATTATGTGAAAATTTTAAAATCTATATAACTGAATAACAAATTATGCGAAAATTTTTAAATCTATACCAAGGATCTATATTTGTTATCAGTAACCAGTTTCATATAGTAAATACTATTTTCAGCGATGCAAATCATTATATCAATAAATAAGCTAAATAAATAATTAATATACTGGCTGTTCAATTTATGGAAGATGACGGAAGGATACCTGTATACATATACAAAAGAAAGTAATTGTGAGATATTTTTAAATTTCTTTAACTTTTCATGACACATATACCTACGTACATACACATATGTAAATTATTTGTTCTCTGCAATAAAATAGCAAAGGAAAAATAATAATGAGAAATGCTAAATATATAATATAATTAACAATGATATAAATACAAAAGTATACATAC
Source organism: Ophonus ardosiacus (assembly GCA_943142095.1). Taxonomy (NCBI): domain Eukaryota; kingdom Metazoa; phylum Arthropoda; class Insecta; order Coleoptera; family Carabidae; genus Ophonus; species Ophonus ardosiacus. The sequence goes on along the minus strand of OW964836.1, from coordinate 12,835,060 downwards.
AAATGCAATTTATGAAAATAAATCTAGGAAGTTTTATATGAACTACAAAAAATTATATATATGTACATATGTAAATTTAACTTTCTTTTGGATCCCGTAGCGGTAAATTTCGGATAAATCGAGGATCAATTAATTCTGGTAATATGCATTTCATATAAAAATATTCAAATTTTTTTTCTCATGCCAAAATTTTTTCGAAAACAATTCCTAATGGTGTCCAAACTGCAAAAATACAATAACTTAGACCAGCGATACGGAGCTGACCTATTTATTACATATCTGACAGTTGTGAAATGTATTGTTTTATCAGGGTGTCTATTATTAAAGATTTCTGCTGCTTCCCTACATGTTTTATAATTTTCTCCAACAATGAGAACAATTTCAATTTTATCTTTAATACTCAATTTTACTGGCATTTCTAATTATTACAAATGCACACTGATGTAACATTTGACATTTGTTGACAGTTATTAGATATTCTAAAGCACTCTATCCAGAACGTGTTTAATAAGGATGAATAACACAAAATCAGGCACTCCAAATCATAATTTTGATTTTCCCTGTATTCCGGCTAATGTTTTAAAAATTTTGTACTTGATTATAGATCTACAAGTCATGCAGAGCTTTCTGTCAAGAATATTTTTTTTTGTGAAATGTAAGATAAACTTTTTCTCTATTTGTATAAAACTTTTTGGGACACACTGTATATCAGGTGAATGATGTTTATCTATAAACATAATTTATAAATAGTTATTTTTTATACAAGACGATAAAATTGTATTTTATTGACGAGCGGAAAGTTTAATTCACGAGTCGATAATTTAATATTATCGTCGTGTGTAAAATTCTATTTTGTTTCTATAGCAGATCAAAAATTAGAAAAACCGATTATAAATTAAATTATTTAAGAACAATTTAAAAATATCAGTATCGTGGTAGTTAAAGAATTTGTTTGAAAACAATTTCATTTTATTCATGTTTATACAATTGAAGTTATATATAATATGATTCGACAAAATATATAATGTGTTTTTATTTAAATAAAAATTAAAGTTCTTTATCTATCCTTGCTGTTTAAGTATTATTTTATCTACTTTTGCGGTTAAAATGTCACTTCGTCAACTATTTCGAGTTGAACAAAACACACTTTAAAATCTGCTATAGAAAAAAAATATATTTTTCAATCAGAAAACAGTTAAAGTAAAAAATTGAAACTAGCCAATTTTCGTTTTGCTTTATTAGACAAAATAATTCATATGAGTATTCGTTTAAATACACCGAACTGAAAGCAATTATTTTCCGTGTCTTATATATACATACAATAAGAATTGATTGAAAATATAAAACATTTATAATTTGTCTTGAAACATAAAGAGACTAGAGTAAAAAACTATAAAGTTGTTAGAAACAGCTTTAAATTAAAGAAGGGAATATTGAAAATCGTTTCTTCAAAATTTAAGAGTAAATTGAAAAAAATTTTTACCTGGCGATAAAAAATATCCTGGATCAAATCAAACCCAGAACACGACAATCACTAACAAATGTTACTTGTAAGTATTCACTTAACAATTTATATTTACACCTAATAAGAACTGAACACAACAATCGCTAACAAATGTAAATTGTAAGTATACACTTAACAACATAATAAGAAAAAATCAAAGTTTTCTCTTATATACCCTTCATATATCCCCTCTAAAAGTTAAATATGTGGCTCTGCGAGCTAATTATCCGTATTCCAAGTATTTGGAATTGGTGTGGTAAACGCCTAAACTTACGTTAATTTCATATTATTTCAATTATCGGAATTTCAAATCGTTCGGAACTTTTTTTAATCTTTAATCCATACTTATCCTATTTCTAATGATCCACATCTGTGTAGAATTATCTGTAAATTTTTTTGTCGGATCAACGACTTTTGTATCTTTAATAGATTAATTAAATTATATTTCAAAGAAAATTTATAATAAAGTAATAGTTAGCTTTCACTTTTAAAATATTAATTATATGCATTTTTCAATAATTTTCTGTCTATAGAAATTTCATATCTCTACATACCGACCGCCAGAATACAAGATAAATTCTATTGGATGACAAAATACCCTCCCGCCGCGTGCTCACCCTCGCCTGTACTAGGGCATGTAAATTCTGTAGCGCTGAAAATACGCAAAACACGTTTCAGTCCAATACTTATTATGGCTGTATTTGTCATTCATTTACAATAAAATGTAATTACTCGTTCTCAGAAAACATGAAATTAAGTACGTAACTTTTTAAAATTTTAAAATAAATATTCTTTATCACGAAAAATTCACTTTAAAATGAACGAAAAATCAACAATTTTAGAGCTTTGTCACAGATATAAGAACAATGATATTGCAAAAATAAAAAGTTACAGACATAATATCAAGTTTTCTTTAATAAATATGATAAAAATTAATTACAAATTCGTAACAGATTTTGCATAATTAGCATTGTTTTGGAGCGTCTTTTCGTTCATTTGGGAGAGCGAAGACGATCCCCTTAAAGAAAATTACAAATATTTAAACATTCATACAATATGTTCCTATCCGATTGTTTAAATTATTTTTTATGCAATAAAAGTATACACAAAAAAAATAGGATTGGGTTAGTTTTAATTTAATAACCTGGAACTCATTAAATAATAAGAATGTCCTGACTTATTTTTTACGGAAAACACTCATTTACTCACTTTTACACACTCTAATCAGTTTTTCCCAAATAAAACAACAAGTGCCGTAAAAACACAACAAAAGCTTACGGCACGATATTTCTCCGTAAGACACAATGCAAACTGAAGGTTTGGTTGTCCAAGATCAGCTGGTGGCCGCCATGTTGAAACGTCACGTGCAGGTGCCCTATTATTTTTACAGTACAACAAAGTAAATTATTTAATTCAAATTTAGCACTAGAATATGTCAATGTTTTTTATTATTACTAATATTTATATTCAAAAATTTACATACAAAATAAATAGTAGGTACATTGTTTAATTTCTCAAATTCAAATTAAAAATTTCTCGCGCTAGTCGTTAATAAACAAAACTCTGTGATTCGCAAAAAGTGATCATGATTTCCTCGTTGCCAATAGTAGTCAAGGTTTCCAAGCATGCGCATAATTCGCGGTTGGGTGTTTGTGTGAAATAGACTTATGCAGAAATGAGATTTCCATTTCACAGTGTTTCCTCCAAGAAAAGCAAAGGATCCGCAATATATTAGTTAATAGGTATATGGTCTGAAGTTGGTTCGGAACCTTGTGACGATACATCATGGCTGGTTTTTGCAACTTTTTAAAATATCATACTTTAAATTAAAACGATTTTACACAACAAAAAATGTAAATAAAAAATAATTTAATCATACTGAATGATAAATTAGACTATCCTACTTCGATTTAAACAGAAAAAATCTGATGTGGTCAGCACATGACCACCCGCCAATTCAATGTTTAAAATAACAGTTAGCTTTAAGTAAAGTATCACTTCCGGTTGATCGTTTGTAAATAAAATCTAATTTGTTGTCCAATAAATAGAAAAGTCTGTAATACGAAATTTTGGATTATGTTTTATTGTTTAAAATCTAATATGATGTTTCAAATTATATATGAGTTTTAAATACCATATTTGAGAAGTTTTGGATCATATTTTAATAGACTAAGGAAAAATCGTCACACACACATTCTTATAAAAATCAACACCAACTTCCAGGTTTTCTAAAACGTAATCTGTGTAAATTCTTCGTCGTACATAATCCATTTCGTAAATGTGTAGTTGTAAATTAATATTGATTTATAGTGCTACAAACAGAAAATTTAAATCAGATCACCTGTACATCTAATATTTATGTATGATGGAAAATATATTTTTTTTACATACCTTAATTTCATTAGAATTAAATATTTTACTATTATATTCTCCTTAACACGGTTTCATTATTAATTTTAATGTAATTGATTCCTGACAGTGACATTTGTTTAAATATGTCAAAATTGTTATTAAAGTATTGTTTGCGTAGGCAAGATGATATATAAAAATATATTATTTTATAAATTCAATTTTTAAGTTATTTAAAGCTATTTACTAAATGCTATTATAGTAAAATTGAAGATTGTGCCATTATGTTCAATTTTTATTAGTAAAAGTTGCTGAAAAATTATGTTCAATGTATTTTTTCAAGAAAAACTGTTAAAAGCTTGTATAAGTGATACTTCCGATTATCCAATATACACTAAAAACTAATGAGCTCTTCCCATATTAGCATAGAATTGATATACAAAATTTTCTGATTGATAGTATTTGAGTAATCGTGTCCACACGATCCACACACACACACACATCCCACACACACACATACCACACACACACTTACATACCTACAGACATCATTGTAAAAATGTTAAAATCGGGTTCTGGGGACATCAAAACGTGCTTATTCACTAAAATCTCTATATGCGATTTTTAGCACGATCCCTATACCTCCCTTACCTAGGGTAGCGGGAGGTAAAAAGGTGCAATTTTTTTGCATTACCTCATTAATGTACGCTTACTGCTTATAATCAAAATTACACTAATGCCTTATCTAGTGCCTTTTAAATGAAAATATAAACTTTAACTAGACGACAGTCCGTTAGCAATGAATATCAATGTATGTGTAAACTATATTATTTTTAATACATATTTATATATTATCTTCGATTTACACAACGAAAACAATATTAAAATTATGGGATAAAAGTTTTCCTTGTTAATCTGACATGTCGTATACTTCATTATTATTTTATTCTGTACTCATATTTTTAATTTAAATACTATTACAATGTCAATGTTTCACTGAGTGAGAATAACTTTCCCCATTGAAATTATCATATATTATTATATTTTACTATACAGGTTGCGAAATCATAATTTTATTTGATAGCTGTGTTGCTGTTTTTGGGTGTTGCTGTTTTCACAGACATTTGTTTTTACTTAAAAATATTTTTGTTCCCTTATTACTGTTAGCGTACTTGACAAAAACTTCAAAACTTACCATGTGTGCAGGCCTTAAAACAGTAGGAATAGCATAATCACGTAATCGTACATAAACTAAGGAAGTACGATCGAAACTGCCTTCTGGAAAATGTTCTGAACATAAAGCACTTCCTCTTGATGGATTCCATCCAATTCTTCCAATCGCTTTTAACCAAGCATTTCTTTTTTCCAAATTTTTTGGAAATCTAAAAACAAAAATTGAAAAATAATATAATACCACTTATGTCGAAAGAACACTTAATTATGAATATATTTAAAATACTTACGCATGAAAGGTTATCTTTCTTTTCCTTTCAGTAGCTTTCTGAATTTCTGATTTCCTCCCAGAACGATTACTGCAGCCCAACACAGAGCACACTGGCATATTTATTATAATTATATTACTAAATATATCCAAAAAGGGTATTTAAAACACAAAAATCTAAGAATAAATTTCAAATATCACAAGTCAACGAAAGTTAAAGCAAACAACGAATCAGAAATGGAACAGTACAAGATGGCGGACTATTTCCCCTTGCCGCACGGTTTTAAGATTTTAGTCATACGCGCCCTCTATATTATATATTCTTAGCTCTATGAGTACATAAAAAAGTGGCAACTATTGGCGAATAGGACTACTTCTAATATAATTTTCTACTATACCGACTTTGAAGGCCACCATTTTCCGTGATTGAATATTTTGCATTTGGTGATGCTTTTCCTACTTGCCTGTATTTGCATCTCCTAGTTCCATCTGTGTCGAGCTCCTGTCTAAAATTCTTAGATGATGTACAATGTTCAAGAATATGTCATTTTGTGCCATCTATTACGTACATTGCAAATCAGAAGAACAGCCAACAATAAGGCGAGGCAAAGCTATTCAGAACAGATTGATCTGTAAATGTTTTTTTTACTGTTTTGTTGTTTTATAATCAGCTGCAGTTTTTTTTTTGTGTTAAACACATTTATTGTGGTTTTGATATAGCGGTGGTATCCAGTTAAAACTCACATGGTTCATTTAACTTACAGCTTGAGTAGTTTTTCACAGATATAAACATAGTGTTGCTAGTGACAGTTTGTGAAAAGTTGTGGTTCGTTCGTCTGTGTTGTGGTTAGAAAATTTGTTAAACATGAGTTCCTTGACTGATATGTGTTTTATGTGCACAAACAATTATAACTGCAGTTTTGTGAACGATAGAATTGTTACTCAAGTAGAGTATCTGCTTCCTGAAATTGTAAGTATATTTGAAGAAAGATAATTCCCCGCGCCGGATGAGGGTGACAGTGGGGCAAGACTTATAGCACAGACAAACATACATGTATGTTTGTCTGTGCTTATAGTCTGTTTTTAAACTATAGACAGTGTTTTATAAGTTTGGCGCTGAAATTAACGCTTGTGAGTGGCTGTTCCGCAGACGGTTTCACACCCACCCAACGTAATTTCAATTTCAACATTCGTTCAACAGCCACTCATAAGCGTCGTTTTCAATGCCAACCTTATAAAACAATCCGCCGAATTCAGCACTTTTCATTAGCCTAGTGATCGTCTCTAGTAACCATGGAAATAGCTTGCATCTTTTTCTAATTAATGTATTATTTCATAAGTCTCTCTTTATTTTGTTATTTTCAGATAAGCTTCATTAGTTAAAGAAGAGTGTTGAATTCGGCCCACTGTCTTTGGTTTAAAAACAGGCTATAACAACATACACTTATTGGATATTTCAATATTTATAGAAAAAAATTAATTCCCATTGATTTAGGGCCGAGATATCCAACTTCAAATAACTTTATTTGGCAAATAATTTCTTTGTTGTATCCATAGTTATTATTTGCCAAATAAAGTTATTATTAGGAGGTGGATATCCCGAAATATCCCGGCCCTTAGAAACCAGAGATTTGGTGTCAGCTACTATTACATAGTGTTAAAGATTCTTGAAAAATGGGGTACTATACCCTATACCATAGTTACAGAATATACATGACTAAAGCTTCGTACAGACCTGAACATTGTGTCGAACGACAAACAGAACAACGAACCGAATAACAAACAGACTGGGAGAATGGATATAAATTTCACCAAACTGAACAACGAACGAAACGCGTTTGAGGTGTTCCCACAAATTTTTGCGAACGCGAACAACTATGGAAGCTGCAGCGGTATATATTTATTTTCACTATGCTTTAACCGGGAAGAAAAAACGAAGAAAAAGAAAATCAAGAAGATAGTGGCAAACACATTTATATAGCCAAAGAAGTGCAGAAAATGGCAGTTTAGTAAGTGAATTAAAATTTCAAGCTGTAAGTGAACATTAAAGAAATTTCATAAGGATGACACCTTTTGATTTTTATTATTTATTAAACAAAATTGGTAAATAAAATACAATTATAACCCTTGCGTTCTCCACGTTCACCGTTGTGTTTGTCGTCCCGTCCAAACCTGAAAACACATTTGCGCGCATTCCCTTTGATGCTTAAGAAAAAACCGACAACTGATGGGAACGACAGCGCGCACGAACACGAACATAAATGTGTTCGCGAACGCGTTCGTGTCCCCGTCCAAACTGGTGTTTCGTTCGCCGTTCTGCTTGGTGCTCTGTTTGTCGTTCGGCGCAATGCTCAGGTCTGTACGAAGCTTAACGTCAACAGAAGCGACACTGTTGTATGTATTGCCGTCCGTGTGCTCATGGCTATGTGTGCGTGAACTTAGACCAGTAGTGGTAGCACGCACTTTAGAATTCTATCATAGAAAGCAGGCGAATACCTTTTTACTTTTACGAATCTTGGTAGCACGCACTTTAGAATTCTATATTCGCTTTTTGATTCGAAAATTATTGGATTTTATACTATTAAAATAAAAAATATTATGACAGTTGTATATAATAAATGTATAAATTATAAATAAATTGGCTTTGGATAGAACTATGGTAAAATATTGACGTTACTTTAACACTTTTGCTTCAAGTCGAACGCTTGCAGGCGAATATTTTGAGACGCATGCTACCAAATTTTCGCTTCGATGCGAAAAGCGAAAACAAATGCCTCTTTTGATAGAATTCTAAAGTGCGTGCTACCACTACTGGGAGAGGTAACGCAAGGAGAATGGGCGTACTCCAGTACGCCCGGCTATGCCAGTGACGGAATGACGGCGTTCGTGTGTACGACAGTTCAGCGCAAGAATATTACGACTATTAGACATAATGCCGGGTGCTATATATTGTTGCGTAAAAGGCTTTAAAGGTTTAAGTTTTATAGTATTAACCGATTAAACATTGATATCAAAATAAATAATCTTTCTTCCTAGACACCTAGGCAGATATCTTACGTAAGCCGTAGCTAGCGCGCAAAGGTTGCGTAAAGCGTGTCTGTTGAAGGTCACCAGACTCAAATACACATGTACACGGTAGTGTCGTACCAGTTCCATAGTCAAATTTTAACAACCTTAAATAAGACAGCGAAAATATTCGTAAATTCATGAGTATTAGTGATTTTTTTGCCTCCCGGTAACCTAGGTTTGGGAGGTATAGGGATCGTGCTAAAATTCGCATATAGAGATTTTAGTGAATAAGCACGTTTTGATGTCATCAAAATCCGATTTTAACATTTTCACAATGACGTTTGTAGGTATGTATGTGTGTGTATGAGAGTATGTGTGGATCCTGTGGACACGATTACTCAAATACTATCAATCAACAAAATTTGAAATTTTGTATACGCATATTCTATGCTAATGTGAGAAGAGCTCATTAGTTTTTAGTGTATATCGAATAACCGGAAGTATCACTTATATGAACAGTTTTTCATGAAACAAATACATTGAATATAATTTTTCAGCAACTTTTACTAATAAAAATTGAACACAATGGTACAATCTTTAATTCTACAATAATAGCATTTAGCAAATAATTTTAAATATAAATTTGTAAAATTATTTATTTTTATACATCATTTTGTCTCTACGTCAAACAAAAACAATAATTTAATAACATTTTTGACATAATTAAACTAATGTCACTGTCACGAAACAATTACATTAAAATTAATAATGAAACCGTGTAAGGAGAATTTAGTAGTAAAATATGATTCTAATGAAACTAAGGTTTGTAAAAATAATATATTTTCCATCATACATAAATATTAGATGTACAGAATGTACATGTAATCCGATTTAAGTTTGATATGTTTGCCGGACTAAAAATCAAACAGCTCTCGCCCTAAGAACGTGATATTAAAGTGTTAAATATTAGTTTGCAACTAAAGAGTCAGATGATTCTGTTTTCTCTTTGTTCTCTTACCCCAACGATGACTTTATCTAACTGGTGGACGCTTGCTGGTTCGCCCACCACTATACTGAGACGGAACATCCCTTACGCTCACACTATCACTAAACACGTGATAGATGATGAACAAATCTTAAATGGATGACACACACAATATTTTTATACTAATTTTAACTAACTTTATTTATATAATTCCATTAAAACTAAATCATTATTATTAATTACACAAAACTATACTCTTACAGTTACATTGTAATCTAATTATGAGTACTGGCGGAAAACGCCCAAAAACTAAACACAGACTACATGTCTGTCCTGTCTGAGTCCTTAATCTCGACTGCTTTAAAACAAAGGGTTATCTCTTCAACAGGCATATGTGATAAAGGGTGCGAGGGTGTAGCATCCATAGCAAAATAACAAGATTTCACGTAGTCTAGGCAATAACTTATATGGTTAATTGTCAAAACAATAAATGTCTACGCGGTTGACATCTAGACTAAACAGAGATATGAGAGAATAATGATTATTATTTCTAAACAGAATTTTGATAGATAACAGAGTTAAAATGTAGTTATTGAAACTGTAATTTAGAAGTTTATAATAAAGTTCATTACTTGTTATTTCACTATTCTCACCTTGTTACAATACTCACATACACATAAAAAATGTAAAAATCGGATTTTGAGGACATCAAAACGTGCTTTTTCACTAAAATCTCTATATGCGATTTTTGGCTCGATCCCTATACCTCCCTTACCTAGGGTAAATCACTAAAAGTAATTATTTAAATACTGCGGAAAGAAAATTTTTGTAAAAAGAACCAAAATAACAATACATTTTTTATAAATTACATAAAAGTGTATATTTAAAACTAATTAAACACCTCGTTAAACACTATCGTCGTCACTAGCTTCCTATTACTGATTTCAGAATCTTCATCTGATGAACCAGTGTTTACCATGAAACGTTCTACAGCTTCATCTAGCAACCCACTGCGTTGACACATTTCTTCTTCTAATCGCTTAACGTGTTTGCTTAAATTGACAATATTGCATCGAAATGAAAGTATATTGCTGTCAAAATTTCGATTTGCAATTTTTGTTTAAGCTTAGCTTAAAATTTAAGCCTTGTTGGTGCAAATGGGCATTACTAATCCCAATCTTTCAGCTTTTCTCTTCATGTCGTTGGTTGTTGACACTCCGTTATTGTGTAACTATTCCCTCATACTTGCTTTAATTTGTGCACGATGGTACGGAGCATTGTCCACAACGACAATCCCATTTGGTGGCAAATTTGGGATTAATAGGCTCTTCAACCAATTTTTTTTAAATTTATTTTTCGAAAATAGACGTTAATACATGAATATTTTTCATATTTTCATCTGTATTGTGATATAATTAAGCATGTAATTAATTGGAAAAGATACTATACAAAATTGAAATTTACGGTGTGACGTCATACCGCCTGATGACAGAACAACGTCGCCTGTGTAGAATTGCGGAACTATTCAGTCAAACTTTTAAACATTTAAACAAGTTGACACATGAAAGCTGATGTTTTTACGTTGTGAATTGTTTGATATTTGTATTTATGTGTAAAGTTGTATTTAAATATTCTAATATAATATTAAGAAATAGTAACAGAACAGATGACTATAAATGCAAACGCCCATATTATGCGCGCGCAATCTCTTTCTGTCACAAGGCGGTAGACGTCACAGTCGATTTGGAGGTAAAAAAATATACATTTAATAATAAATTACAGGCGTAATACATATTTTTTAAATAAAGTGTTATATTTTTCGACATTGTTTTTAAGCGTATTATTGAAAATTAGTACCAAATATGCTAAATTTTAATGTGGTTGAAGAGCCTATTGCGTTTCCAAACATCTCATGAAATTATTATGGTTCATGCCAGTGTGGTAATCTCCAGACTTGCTTTTTGATTTAAAAATGAGAAGTGCATTATCAACGAAACCATACGATCCTCCTGCATGAACAATTAATTATATATCTCTGGCCGGTGCGGTCAGTTTTAAAAACACACCGTTTGTCTTCTGCTTACCAGCACTTATTGACTCCGTAACATGGATGGATATATGTTTCGTCTAAAAATGTCACTGGCCTCTTATTTTCTCCTAAAGCATCATTTTCTTTTATTTTTAGTAAATTGCGAGAACGCCACGCAACAATAATTTCCTTTTATTGTGGCATTTTTTGTATTTAAAGCCGATTTGTAATATTTTCTTAGTGTTTCTTTACCCCGAAAGTAGCTAATCATCTCCTTCATTTTATTTATTAAATTGTTAATCGTAGGAACTTTTTTATCTATCGTGTAATAGTTATTAACGTCTTTAGGCCGATATGCGACTGAGCTTTATAATCAATCGGTCGTGTGGCGTTCAAGATTTTTCGTATTAACATAAAATTTAAACATTTAGGAATAATAAAATTCTGATCCTTAATTGTAGGTGACTGTTATAAAAAATAACGGCCTAGGCCGTTATTTTTTTTTTTTAATTTTTGTCTTTAGTCCTGTTATGTCATAATAACAGTAAGGTATAACGAAAACTTCATTAACGCGTTTACCAGGCGTCACTTCGTGGGCACTTATTGCTGGCGTGGAAAGTGGGAGTCATTTTTGTGCCATTTAAAATTTGAAATATTTGGCGTCGGTCGGGATCGAACCCGGTTCCCCACGTTCGCGACCAGACACTCTGGCACGCGGCCACGGGACTCCACAGAACAACTAATGAAATACTAATTACCTAATTCTTGTTACGAATTTCATTGATTTCCCAGTCGCTGCCGCAGCCTTAAAAAAGACTGATTTCTTTTATAAAGATGAACGACAGCAGAGAAAATTAAGAAACACAAAAACACGCGAAAACCTTTCAATTTGCTAGCTACTTTCACTTTTGTCACGCCGGCTGGAGTTGTAGGTATTGGCTTAAAATTTGACCGCCACGAAATTTTTAAATTAGTTGGCATTTTTTCCGATGGACTTGTTTGGTTGGTGGCGATTGAAGTCGATTAATAAATAGTATGACGTGTTATATTATAAGCAATTTGATTGGTTGCCTGATATTAAAAGTTAAACACGCGCTGCTTTTGCGCCCGCCTACCGTGAAACAATCAATGGACAAACACTAGCGCCACGCGTCGCCATAGTTTGTCACAATATTGTCAAAGGCAAACATTGCTTAAACTGTTTCAATGTTAGAACATTTATAGAAAATTTATTAGGAAAAAAATGCATTTTATAATTATAATATCTTCATGAATATAACGTATAAGTTTATAAACAAAAATAATTTTGCAAAAATGCATTTTATTTATATTATTTATGCTTAATAATAGAGAGTTATTGCAGCTTCAACGCAAAAATAACGTGCACTTTAAAGTCACGTGACAGCCCGAGTGCGCATGCGTACTAATAAGGTTAACGTTATATGAATAAGGAGACACGTTATGTACAATGGAATAGCGAGCGTTTAACTTCACACGTTCTGTATCTTTTGAGGTTATGTTTCGGTGAAAAGTGTGGATGTAACCTCGTTTGTGTTGCTTTTAGCGTTAACGTTAGCGTGAATACACTTATTAAATGCGGTAAACATTGAAATTGAAAGTCCTTTATTTCTAAAATAAAGTGTTTTTTACATAAGGTTAACGTTTACGTTCTTTCATCTTAGAAGTTGCAATAACTCCCTATTATCTTCATGAATATAACGTATAAGTTTATATACAAAAATAATTTTGCTGTGCGAAAATTAAAAATTTGTTCCCTCTAGAACTAACAGTTTGTCGACCACTGCTAAGAACATGCTACGTCACACGTCAAATCAGGAACTTTAAAAATTCATATCTCGCTTATTACATAATTTTTTAAAAAAACACGCTTACACTAAAATAATTCTTAGTTCATCCCTCGGTTTATCCTGTTCTTCAAGAAAAAAAAAAAAAGAAAAAAAATTATATTGAACCTCATTCTTACATGATCTTCATATTGGAAATTGGAAAGCATGTATCATTAAACGAGTAAAAAAATTTTTATAAATGCAAGCAAGATCAGTATAATTTCTTTAAAGGAGAATCCAAATATTAAACGATCTGTCACTTTTAATACAAGATTCTCCAATTATGAGTACTTTGCACTAGCGTACACCTACCAAAGTGCACAAATTTTATTACATAGCTCTAGAAAGTACATCCCTGTGCCTATGGTGGCGCCATATACCTATGACAAATATTCTAATGCTATTGAGTCCTTGAACAAAAAGTTTTTAAAATTTTGTTACCGGCCAGTATCCTAGTTTCGATTGCGATTATAATGCGCTACTTCATTGTTTTAATATGAATTCTTTATCGATAAAGAGGAAAATACATTCCAGTACATTTTTATATAAATTCTTAAATGGTCAAATTCATGATAGTGTTATTTTATCTTGTATCTCTTTCAATGTACCTAGATTAAATTCAAGAACCAAGTTGACTTTCAGTTTAAAAACAGTGCGGGCAAATTATGAATTAAAATGTCCTATTCGACAAATTTGCAATCTATTTAATAATATCAACCTTCAGCCCGATATTTTTGCCGATTCATTTCGTAAATTTAAAATATCGCTTCAGCAATTTTTCCATATTTAAATTGATTGTTTAATATATTGTTTGCTATGTTCATCATTGTATTTTTTTACTGTATTCTGATATGTATTTATATTTATGCCAACGCATTAAATTTTGTACCTTGTTATAATCGTCCTGTAATTGGGATTTTTATCCTGTAGGATTGATTTTCAATAAATAAATAAATAAGTATAAAACCGCACGGTCTGCTCAAATTTATTTGTAATTTTTATTCCTTTTTAAATTATTCATTAATAAAACAAGCATTAATATTAATTATAAACTTTGCAAGTTTTAAATACTAAACTATTAAAAAAAAAATACAATAAAATGTTAAACTAACTGTCTTTCTGTAATACCTAAACCAAAACGTCTTTTTAACCAATCCTATTCTTAGCTAAGTAGAACTTATTTTCATGTGCAACAGAATAAAATTTAAGGTAAACCGTAACTTTAAGTAAAACTTAGCAAAGGAGAACTTAACATTACATCGGTGCAAACGGCCATAAGTTCCAAATAACTTAACTTTTGCAACTTAATTTTAATTTCAAATGATAGAGATAACTATTTAAAATTGTAGTGCTAATTTTATTTTCTATATCCTATCTAATGTTCATATTCTCAATAATGGACTTTTTACATTTTTATTGTAGCGTGGCGTCATTTTTCAATGCCCCATGTAGTGAAATTCTGATAAACTAGAGATGGGGTGCTACTTGATTGTCAAGTAAAATTGATTAGCACATGTATTTCTTTTCGATAAAAAATTATTTTTACAACACAAAACAAATTATTTTGTCTGTGATGTTAAAGCAATAATTATTATTAATAATAAAATAAAAAAAAAAAATATTAAAATATATGTTCTTGTTTGTAACTTTCTTAGTAGCAAACTGATAACTACGCAATTATTTGTCACTGTCACTTTATTTCGTCGTATTTATTTCGCGTTTTGTAAATATAGACTTTTTTGATGAAAGTAAACCTTTTAGGAAAATATGTTCTGAAATGTCATGTAAATGCTCATTAGAAAAATTGAAATACTTCAGATTTCCTGGTAATTATGAAAGAAAACAGTGCTTCACTGCGTTAAAAATGGGGTATGAAACGAAATAATTACTTATATGTTTGCAGTTTTTAATTCTCATCCCCCCTTTCTCTTCTTTTAAAATATTCATCACAAATGCTTAGTGTGAATTTATTTAATATAGTTAAATTTTACTTTCTCCCATATCAAATTTTATTGGAAATGTATCTCGTCACCCCCAATGCGCAAACATTCTACTGCGCACTACATATATGTCATTTTTTTATTCATGATCTTCGTATTTACTTTATTGAATCATTTTATGATTGTTATAGAATAAAAATTATTTCAGACTGTCATCAAGTTGGGCGTACCACTGTGCATCTGCTGCACTTGTGAAAAGAAGCTGCATTCTTTTAATGAATTTAAACACGCCAGTTTGGAGAACAGTTTACGTTTAGAAGCGAGAATTAAGAAGGCACAATCAAACAAGGATAGCTCGGCACAAGTATTTGGTGTTCCCGAAACTCACCTCATCACAGGTAGCTGTGACATCAAAAATAAAAGTACAACAGTAGGAGCAAACAGTAATGTGGAAGATATTTCAATAAAAGAAGAACCATGTGAAGAGACTTCCGATGAACGAGAATATTATAATAATTTAGTGCAAAATATAATGAAAACAGAACTTGGAGTCATAACCGATAATGTAAACTGCAATGAAGATAATCATAGTAGTACAAAATATGGCACTGAAGACAAAATTGCGATACCGGAGACAAGTGATCAAAACTTTGAAGAAATTTATGTTAAAAACGAAGCGATGGACGACATTTCCATGGACTATGAGGATTGTGATGACTTAGCGATAAACGAAACAGAGAACAAAACGAAAGAAAAATGTATAACCGACAATAATACAGATAGTAATGAAAAGGACCAAATCGCTTCGACAAGTGGAAATACCAGTTCAGTAAGTAACTATTTTATCTTTAAATATGACCCGCTATTTAGCCAAATTGATTAACTCCACAAAACAACAATAGAAAATATTGAATAAATAATATGAAATGTTTTTTTTTTAAATTCTTATGATTATTTTTTGATATTTCTTAAATTAATGAAATATTTTAATGTTTGTCACGTGTCTGCGTTTTAACCAACCTTGTCATTATTATAGTAAGAATAAAGCTCTACAGATTATTCCCGGGATAATCTCTGCAGCTTTAGTTACAAATGTTAGATCGTTATCACCATATAAGTAAAAAGTAAAATGAGCGAAAACGACCAATTTAGAGCCACTTTCACAATTGATTGATATATTATAGTATAGCTATCGAGAGTATAATTGTATCCTAGCAACTATAGATAAAACAATTTAAGAACGCTGCGCCATCAACGTACATTCTGTTAATTATTCAGTCCAAAATTATTCGTTAAGATTACGGGAAGTATGTCATTTTGCCCTATCTTATTTACATAAATAATTTATTATTTAGTAACAGAAGCGACGTAGTACTACGAATAATTAGTTAGCACAGGTGAAATATTGAATAAACAGTAAGTAAATATCGTTATATTGTTTGTTTCAAATTTCTAGGTTATAGAAGATATTCGTTTTCCATTGATATATTTTATAAATTACATTGATCGAGAAGTTTATAGTGCTGGTCGCATTTTTTACGTTTTAACTGAAAAACAAGAGCAAAGATTAAAAATTGTTCCATCTCTTCTTTACTTCTTGATCAATGTAATTTATAAAATGTATCAAAGAAAAGCAGTTTCCTTTACCTAGAAATTTGAAAGTAACAATATAATGATATGTACTCTATTTAATATTTCACTTATGCTAACTAATTATCCCTAGTACTGTCATCTCTCTTACTAAAAAACAAACAATTTGCATTAATAAGACAGTAAAATATGTATATTAAGATAAAGTTCACATATACTTACCATAACCTTAACAAATAATCCTGGACGGAATAGTTCTCCGCCAGGTGATGTAGCGCTTATCTAGAGTTGCCTATACCTCCTATAAACAAAGCTGTTTTTTACAAAGCATTTTTAACTATTAAACATAGGTACCAGGAATAACGTTGAATCACTTTATTGTTGGTACTGGTACAATAAGATTATCTTCTTGTCTGATTAATGTTAATTATTATCATTATATCTACCTTCTAATTTGAATTTAGTCACGATATTAGTATGATATAAATCATAATTTTGATTCTGACAGTGATGATGAAATAATACTATATTAAAATCTGGCATGCCGAGGCCACATAGAGCGCTATGTTAAGATTTGCTATATACGCTATGTTAGCTACGTACTCGATGTTTGCTATGACCATTGGCCACATCGAAACCTACGTACGTTATATGTGCCCAGAGCTGGGCAGTAACTAGTTACTTTAGGAACTTAGTTACTAACTAGTTACTTTTACGTAACTTGTAACGTAACTTAGTTACTTTTTAAAATATGGTAACTGTAACTGTAACTTAACTTGCTGCGGAAAAGTAGTTGGTAACTTTACGGTTTTTAGTTACTAGTTACTTGAGTAACTTAAGTTACTTAAAGTAACTCACAAATTAGAATGTAACTTAAGTTAGTCAAATGCCCTCTGTAATGTGTAACTTTTATTTTAATACATAATTAAATTCAATATTATTGTTGATTGATTTCAAGCCATAATAGATAATAAATAAGTAATTATATTCATTAATAATAGAGTTTTTGTACGGTAAACAGAAAAACTAAAAATAACACATTATTTTAACTTTTAATTCTAGAATTAAAAACTCACTAAATGTTAAATTTGACTTATAAAATATATTATTTTCAAATGTTTCCTTCGTTTACAAATGATACGTTTTAATAAATTATAATTAAACTGCCACTAAATCATCAAAATTATTCCAATTTTCAAGTTATACAAAAAATAGTGTATTTTGTTCGTTCTTCCAAGGGTTGCAAGACTTGAATTCGTCTCATTTTTGCAAATTCCCTTCTCACAAGATAAAATGTTACTTTTAATTTTTATATTATTTTATAATGTAGATCCGCAGGGACTTTTTATCAGATTTTTTTATCACAGCAATCGGGCCCTGATGGCCCCTTGTCAAAGCGGGCCCTAGGCCGTGGCCTCGTGGGCCTAGGCGGTAATAAGGCCCTGTAGGTCCGTTAACATTACCAATAATAATCTGATTGGGTGTTGCCAAGCAATAACGTGAAAATTTAGGTTAACGTAGTTAGTACAAAAACTCCCTGATATGTATACTACGCAATAACTAAGTCAACAGTCAAAGTCTACACTTCACGCCATTAAAAGTAATTAGAAAGTAACTCAAGGTAACTAAGTTACTTTTAATGAGTAACTAGTAAATAACTTAGTTCTTTCACGAAAGTAACTGGAACTTAAGTAACTTAGTTACTTTTTTTTTGGAGGTAACTGTAACTAGTTTTATTTTAAAAGTAACTTGCCCAGCTCTTTTTTTTACAAATGCAACTATACATTTATTAATGATGATAACTCATTTTATTTAAGTAATTTTAACTCTTAATACAGTCGACTCTCTAAATCAAAATCATTTAAATTTTTCTCTGAAGCGAATTATTTTTTTGGCATGTTCAACTGTATATGCTTTTATATGTAAAAAATATTCTTTAAATTGAATTTTTTAATTCGATCTTTCCTTTAACCTAATTAAATTTTGGACATTTGTCATCAATTTCAATGAAACTCGCCTCTTTATAAATCGTATTTAAATTTAGGTTTGTTTGGGACTCTTGGTATAATGTTTCAGTTTGTTGTTGCTAGGTATGTACATTTAATTTTTCCCCTTACGAATTCTATGTATAGAGTTGACTGTAGTACAATAGTGAGTTTCGGAATAATAATTGAATAAATGTGCACAATTTTCCTTTTTACGTATTATAATTTTCGTTCATGATGTTACCAAGCAGGATGCCATGGGAGAGTGATAGTGAGGAAGATGAATTACTTTTATTATTATTGTGCAAAAATTAACATAAAGGAAGTGTGTCCACGATGTCAACATGGCGAGTTTTTAACCAATCCTCTCATTATTATAGTGGGAATATAATTCATTAGTCACGTGACATTTTTTCCGGCAATCAGCATTCAGAATCTAATATGTATTCGCTACCATTGTCACAGCGAATTTTACCCACTTTCTTGTTGTGATATGCTTCTGCTTCTGTAACAAAATCTTTTAAATATTCTGGTACTTCGGTTTTATATTTTAATAGATAAATTTTGCTATAATGAGTATAATCATCTAGCACTGTCAGTATATAATTTTTACCATTCCATGTTGTAGGTGCTATTGGCCCGCAAAAATCTGTATGCAAAATCTCTAAAAGTCTTTTAGCTGTCTGTCTCACTGTATTAAAAGGCAGCCTTGTCTGTTTTGCTTCTAAACAGACTTCACAAACATCCAATTCACATTCATTCTTATCTAGTTTCATTCCAGTCGACAAATCAATCAGTTTTTTAATGTTGCTTACCACTAGATGCTTCGTTCAAGTTCACTTTATATAAGCCATTTTTCTTCCGTTTCCCTTCTAGCAATTTTACATCGTCTTTCTTTATAATCACTTTTTCTTTAGTAAATATAACTTCTCCATTATTTTCGGTTATTGCATTCACTGAGAGCACGATTTTACTTAGTTCTGGTACGAAAAGGACATTTTTCAATATACACGAACTTCCTTCAATACTTCCTTTACCTTCAGCTATCATTGTCTCATTTTTCTTAGCTACTTGTATACTTGAATGTGTTTCTTCCATACTTGTAAACATTTCTTTTGAATTTATCATGTGTGGGGAGTATCCTGAATCAACCACAAAATATTGTGTGGTTAAGTTTCTATTTTCAGTAAGAAAAGCCACTTTCATTTCTTTTATCTCTAAAATAACAATCTTACTCCTGATGATTGGTTTTCTTACATATACCGCATAGTTTATTTGTTCTTCTTGGATTACAATTGTTCGCTTTGTGGCCTATATTTCCGCACTTAAAGCATTTTATATCTTCTTTGAATTTTCTACAAAATCTTGTATCATGTGTTTTATTTTTACAGATTTGACAAAACAGTTGAGTGGTTTTAAATGCTACGTCAGTTTCTTTATTTCTTGTTTCTTCAGCCACTAATCTGGCTGTTAACTTTGCTAGAGTTTTGTCACTGTCTGTAGTTGACTCCCAAGCAGTCCTAAAAAAAACCATAGTTTTGCGGTAAAGATAATATTTTACAAATAACCATATTGTCATCGATGTTTTGATTTAAACTATTTAATTTGTGTGCATTATTTTCAATTTTGCATATGTGTAAGCCTCTATCGGAACCTTTTACATAAGACTAGCTGTAAAATTCTTGTAGCAAGCTGCAGATTTGGTCTGTAGTGCTTTTCTTAAAAATACTTATTATTTTGTTAAACATCTCCTTCGAGGTCTTGCAGTCTAAAATATGCATCATATATTTTTTATCTATCGACTTAATTATGAGTTTTTGAGCTTTTGCATCACATCTGTTCCATTTTGTCTTTTCAACTGCCGAGTCTTGAGCAGTAATCACTTTTGTGCCAGTTACTATGTCGTACAAATTATATGCTTTAAATGTTACTGTTATCTGGAATTTCCATATTTGGTAAGAAGTTTCATCAACTAATTTTTCGATATGATAAACATCTTCCGAACTGGTGCTGATGGACGTCATATTTTTTTCTTTCCTTTCTTTTGTTACTTCCAAGTTACTTCGAAATACTTTTCTGAAGCCTTGGGCCCATAACCTGGTGGGTTTTACTTTTAATTTTAAATAAAGCAGGTGATTTGAAGCAAAAATAACTCAAAAATAAACTTTATATTTTTAATTGACACAAACACAACATTACTTCAATCTTACGGTTTTAATACCTACGTAACCTATATAACCAAAAGTAACTAGAAAAAATCTGTTGTGGCCAGCACAAGACCTTCCGTCAATTCCATGTATTTTGTACAAATCTCATACCAAAAGGTCCTTGGAACAGATTCTATATAATATCATGTAAAATCGAACAGGAACACATACTATTTTTTACAAATTCCATACCAAAAGTTCATTTGAAAAGGTTCTATAAATCCAATAAAATTATAACATAAGCTACACTAAGTAATGTCCTTCCATCTTCTCTTTGGCCTTTCTCTGCGTGTCACTTGCGAGCAACACTATGACATACCAATTTTAGATCCTATACTTTTTTCCATATTTGGTTTTGCACTTGCAACTGACATCTGTCAATTAAATTTTTTTGAATAATTATGTCAGCTGTTTCCATGATAAATAACAAAGCTGACTAATTTTTGAAAATTAATTTCTTTATAATGCTTTAACTCTACATCTATTGAATATGAAGGAAAATGAATAATCAAACCATATAGAGAAGAGTATTTTCTTTAATAAATATAAAAACAAAATGTCAAAAAATAATATTTAACTGCGTTTTTTTAAGAAAAACTGTTAAAAACTTCAAATAAGGGTACTTCCGGTGGATCAGTTATAACCAAAATCTAATCAACTCTTCATATGGATGTACAGAAGAGGAATACGAAAGAATTATAATTTTTAGAATTATAGTATTGGAGTTATCGTCGGAGAAAAATTTGTCACACACGGACACACATACACACACGGACACACACACACACACACACACACACACACACACACACACACATACATACATACAGACATCATCTTAAAAATAGTAAATTCGTATTGTAGGGACCCTAAAACGTGCTTATTCATAAAAACTCACCACCGAATTTTTTGACCAAAGACGGGTGACGGAAGGTAAAAATACCCAATAGTTTCACATCACAGATGTCGCACCTAGCCTTAAAATTTATATTTTCTGTTTCTAAAAATTATTTTATTTAACATCTATCACAGCGATGATCAAAAACAAAGAAATTATCACCTTATTTATATTCGTTATTAAGGGATTTTTAAATTTAAAAAAGTGGAAAATGTTAGTGCTGGTGAATATGCAGATATGGTGTTTATTTATCGATATTGTAACGGTAATGGTTGTTATACCTCCAAAGAATATCGACGTAGTATCCAAGAATGAATTTATATAAATTTCATTGATTCGTCATTGTTACTTGAATTTTTTTGATACTTTTTTTTCCTACAATTTAAAATATCTCAAAAACTACTGCGCTTATCAAGTTTTAACAAGAGTACTTTTTTGTGTATTTTTGTATTGTTTGTTATAGGTAAAAATAAAAAAATGTTAATAGGTCAAAAAATAACGATAAAAATCTTCATAACTCCCCCATATTAGACGCCTCTGATTGAGATACAGAAAGAAAAGAAAGTAAAATTATGCATCTAAATAAGTAGTATTCTCATACCAAGTTTCAAAATTTTAGTGCAACTAGTGTCAGAGTTATTAATAAAAATCGGCTTGATAAGGTACACTTTTAAATGCCTGTAAATCTGTAACGAAAAGTTTCCGGACATATCTTCTTATAACATTTTTTTGTTCAAAATGAGCTATTCTTTTTTGTTATACAAGCTCTGATACATTCTGTATATAAGCTCGTGATCAAAATTAAATAAGCGAAGAAGATCGATTTATTGCCGTTTCTGATAATAAAATAAACAAAAACATAGAAACCATTTTTGGTAGAAATACCATAATTAATAATCATTCGGTATGGAGATAGTTCAAAATGTTTTATTTAGAAAAAAATATACATTCAATGAATTAATAACAATAGCTACGCTGGCGTGGATTTTAAAAGATTGGGCGTGCAATATTAAACGAAAGAACGGAGAAGATTAAAAACAGTCAGTCATTGAAACTAAATGGGATAAGCCTCTAAAGTTGCTTCAAGAATTATACTTTCAGGTCTTTCGTCTCTATTAAAGACAGGGTGCTATTCACAGGTCTATATTAAGCGTTACTAAGAAAAGTGTATTACGAATTATTAAAAAATCCTCGAAAAAATCTATTCACAGCTCTTTACTACGCAATACTAAAGCGTTACTAAGTTTCGTGTTTGGTACACAAATCTAAAACAAGGTAGTACCGAGTTTACCATGGCGGAACGTAAAATTCGAAATGCTAGACGTGCGCGATATATATATATATATATATATATATATATATATATATATATATAATAAATAATATAGTTTTTTTATTTATTTTATGGAGTAAACATTAAAAGTATTTATAATTTCATGACAAAAAAGTTCCCTACGATAATTAAAACATTTAAATAATAAACCACTTATTTATGTTTTATAAAAAATATGATATTTCGATGGGTTTCATATTTATCCACTAGTAATTGAGCGACGAGCCGTGGAATCTACCAAATTTTTAGTCACCGATGGCATTAGTCTGCCATTCTTCTTGTAATTTATTAAAATAAATTAACTTTAGTTACTGGTGGAAAAAACAAAGGATACCCATCGAAATATCATATTTCTTTATAAAACAAAAAAAAGTGGTTTACTATTTAAATATTTAGGTTATCGTACGGAGACTTTTTTGTCATGAAATTATGAATATTTTCAATGTTTACCCCATAAAATAATTGTATTATTTGTTTAATTTTTATACATACGGCTCCGGTGGCTCAATGGTTAGAGCAACGCCTCTTAGTCATGAGTGCGCTCGGTGTTCTGGGTTCGAATCCCACTAAGGCATGGATGTTTGTGTATGTGAACCTACTCAGTAATTGGGATTTAATCCTGTTGAGAGGTTTTTTTTTTAAAAAAAATAATAACAATGCTTTTCATTTTGGATTAAAAAATATTAAATATGTTGGGTTTTAGGAAGCTATTTTCCTAAAAATAGAATGAAATTATTATCGTACGGAGACTTTTTTGTATGACCGTGTCCAAATGGCATTAAGTTTCCGCTTGTAATGTCACAATCACATTCTCCGCATGTGTATGCAATTTTTTTTGTAATGATCCACAGAAATATAAATATACGAATTGTTTTCTAAATTTTTGATATACATATCATTTTTTACTTCTTTATGGTATTTTCAAGTTATGATAATTCCTTTCATGACAATAACGTAAAATTTAAACATTTAAGGGCGGGTTTTTCAATTGCTTGTTACAGTGTCTGTTAACTACCTAGCAGATTAAATTTACCCAACAGATATTTGGTTGTCAAATATAAGCTGATAATTGCTATATTTAGTCACTTGTAATTTTGAACACATTTCAAAGGTTGTTTTGAGAAAACAAAAATATATCTGCATCACATGATATTTGTAATTAGTTGATTTTGACGGATTTGTGACGTTAGAAGAAAATTTTTATATAAAAATGACGACTCTGATGAAAAAGAAAAATAGATCATGCAATTTCACTCCTTGGGAAACAGAATTGCTCATAAATTTGGCCGTGCAATTTTCTACTACAATAGAAAATAAGAAAACAGACATGGCCACATTGCAAGAAAAAAAATCTGATGTGGCCAACACATGACCTCCCGCCAATTCCATGTTTAAAATAGCAGTGAGCTTTAAGTAAAGTGTCATTTCCGGTTAATCGTTTGTAAATAAAATCTAATTTGTTGTCCAATAAATAGAAAAGTCCGTAATACGAAATTTCCAAATTAAGTACTACATCCGATTTATCATATATGGTTAAAATCTAATATGTTGTTTCAAATTATATATGAGTTTTAAATACCAAATTTGAGAAGTTTTGGATCATATTTTAATAGGCTTTAAGGAAAAATCGTCACACACGTACATTCTTATAAAAATCAGCATCATCTTCTAGGTGCTCTAAAACGCAATCTTTGTAAATTCTTCGCCGTACATAATCCATTTCGTAAATGTGTAGTTGTAAATTAATATTAATTTATAGTGCTGCAAAAATAGCAATTAGCAAATTTAAATCAGATCATCCTGTACATCTAACATTTATGTATGATGGAAAATATATTATTTTTACAAACCTTAATAAAATATTTTACTATTATATTATCATTACACGGTTTCATTACTATTTTTAATATAATTGCTGCCTGTCAGTGACATTTGTTTAAATATGTCAAACCTGTCATTAAAATTATGATTTTGTTTGACGCATAGGCTGGGTGATACATGGAAATAAATTATATTATATATTCATATTTAAAGTTATTTAGAGTTATTTACTAAATGTTATTATCGTAGAATTAAAGATTAAACCATTATATTCCATTTTAATTAGTAAAAGTTGCTAAAAAATTATATTCAATGAATTGTTTACAAGAAAAACTGTTAAAAGCTTGTATAAATGATACTTCCGGTTATCCGATATACACTAAAAACTAATGAGCACTTCCCATATTAGTATAGAATGGGTATTCAAAATTTAAAATTTTTCTGATTGATAGTATTTGAGTAATCGTGTCCACATGATCCACACACACACACACAGACACACACACAGACACACACACAGACACACACACATACATACCTACAGACATCATTGTAAAAATGTTAAAATCGGATTCTGGGGACATCAAAACGTGCTTATTATATAAAATCTCTATATGCCAATTTTAGCACGATCCCTATACCTCCCTTACCTAGGGTAGCGGGAGGTAAAAAGCAAAATGGACGGAACTTGCTGCTTTATTTAATGCCAAAAGCGGGTCTTGTCCCAGATCTTTAAAGAATTTAAAGAGTAAATATGAGACAATGAAGAAAGAAATGAGAAAAAAAAGTCTAAGCAGGAATTGTACAAAACAGACGGAGGTGCCGCCGCAACACCAAATTTAACTAGTGTCGAAAAAAACTTTTAGGCATAATCACTGTATCTGTCGAAGGATTATGATCCAGACACGACTGTGATTTAGGTAAATATGAGCAGATAACTTTGTTATATAACGTTTATGGATTATTTTTTATTTTTAAATATATTTTTTATTTTTCAGTGATGCCTCTAAATTTAGAAAATATGATAGATTACAACGAACAACATGTTAATGAAAATATTATGCCCAACCAAATTTTTGTGGAAAGTACCTTTAACGACAATAATAACCATACAAGAATTCCAGAGGAAGTTCCAAATTCTAGCAAAGAACAAGATACGATGAGTATTGCGTGGAATAAAATGACTGCTGCAGGTTTGCGCAAACCTATAAGCAATGTATTGCAGTCAAAAATAAAGAAAAAAAGACCAAGCAGAGACGACGCAATTTCAAAAGTAGCGTCCATATCAACTGAAAAGAAGCGACTACTTAAATTGCAGTGCGAAGCAATACAATTAGAAATGAAAATTAAAAAAGAAAAAGCTGAATTAGAAATAGAAGCGCTAAAAGAAGATTTGGAAACAAAAAGAATAAACACAAAAATTAAGAAATTGCAGTTATATAATTTGAATTTATTACGGCATACTCGCCAGAGAAAATTTAACAACTAAATAAATTATATAAAATATCTCTAAACAATATATTTGTGGTTTTATTATAATTTTTTATATGTTAAATAGCCATAAAGGTAGCAAAATTTAAACAAAATTTATAATTTATGATAATCTTGCAAAATAATTAATTTCTGACAATATTCCCCATTGCATTATGTTGGACATTATGCATTGCTTCGTCAATCAGTTGTTTACATCAGGGTCAATTTCGGGTATTTCTTCATTGCGATCAATAGCAATATTATGCAACACAGCTGTAGCAATTATAATATCCTGTACCGTTGCAAATTTTTAATCTTAATCCATAAGCTAAAACAGGAAATCTACGTTTCCACACCCCAAAAGCCATTTCAATAACATTTCGTGTTCTTATATGAGATTCGTTATAACGATTTTCAGCTTCACTAACTGGCTGCAATACTGGGGTCATTAGATAGTTCAAAATAGGATATCCACTATCTCCTAATATGAAACAGTTTCCTGCTTCTCCTAAATGTATAATTCCATATATCAGTACTAAATGCGTAATTATTAAAAATATTACTGTCGTGCGAAGATCCTGGCCAACGTGCGACTATATCTTTGAATTTCATACGATGATCGCAGGCTGCTTGCACGTGGATACAATCTTAGGCCAGCATAACTCGGGGAAAAAGAGCAGTGTTATAAAATTCTTGATGTATTATTAATTTTTCATCATTATTTGGAAATGATAAATGCACATTCCGAATTTCACAAAGAGCATTTGTTACTCTGCGCACAATCAGAGAGACAGTATTTTTTACTACTCCCGAAAAATCTCCTATAAGTAATAACATATTTCCCGTTGTGTAAAAACGGAGGCAAATAAGTAGTTGTTGCAATGGATTAACTGTAAAGTTTCTGTAAACAAATTCTATTATAGAAATAATGTAATATTACGCTAGATGTCATTTCATTTACCGGTTTGTACGAAAGCGAATTTTATCTTCTATTAGTTCTAACAAATAATTAGCTGTATTTTTGCTAAACCTAAATCTTTTGAAGAATTCATCGTCACTCCAAAATTCATAATGACCTGGTCGACGTCTTACTTTATACGGTCTTCTGTATACTACTTTAATAAGATCTATTAATTCTTCGTCCTCGTCACTTTCAGAATATATGTTTACATCAACTATATTCAACTATATTGTGACCCCTGTGGTGCAATCTCCACGCCAGCTATATGTTCCCGTGAGGTGACGCCTGGTAAGTGCCCACACGGTAAAATATATCGTCATCATTACCGATGTCTACATGTGTTGTAGATAATATCACACTCAGAAATGGGTAATATGCCGTGATGATATATTTATTTTATTTTATTTATCAACTATATTCATATTTTCAACAAAAATAATATTCTGCTGATCTTGAATGTCAATCAATGTGTCAAAAATTAAACAAGTGCTAATTTACGGAACGGGTTGATTTTTGATCAGTTTCGTGAATTTATCCTGCTGGTAAATTTAATCGGTAGCTCAAAGTAGCTGTTACTTTAACCTTTTTTTACCTTTAAAGCCTCGTACAGGCCTGCGAACCGTTCGACGAACCGTTTGGCGAACATCGTCCAGACCGGCGCAACAAAACGGCGATCCGAGCAAAGTACTGCAACACGTGCAACGTCAACCTGCAACGTTTGTGCGATCCATCCGTCGTTGGTATTTTAATGAACGATCAAAGGATGTTGCGCGAGCACGTTGCAGCTAGTCTGGACGTGACGGCGAATGCCGCGAACGGATACTTGCAACAAATTATTTTATTTCTCTTTATTCTTTAGAGTTTGGATGTCAAATTTTGCTATTTATTAATACTGTATTTATAGAAAATGGAATGGTGTAAAGATATTCTTGTGAAATTATGAAAATGTCCACTTGATTGTTGTAGTATTAAATCCGATATTAAAGGATTAGCGTCATAATTTGATCAATTAGTAAACATAGACATTGCCACCAACGTCTACGACTTCTATTTTATTTTTTAAATGCGAATGAATGTAAATGCTTGAATATCCAATTTAAAAGCAATAGTAACATATATGTATCTGCAACAATAATGGAAAAGAGACGAACATTCCCCCACCATCATCTGCTAGTGCTCGTCGATCAGTTCGCCGAACGGTTCGTCGAAAGGTTCGCAGGTCTGTACGATGCTACTTATCCTGTTGCTAACGCTAACAAGACATTGAAAAACTGAAATAAGTGTTTATCATGGGGATTAATTTTACAGAGACTTAACAGACACTTGTCAGTACATTGAAGAACCGGCCCTAAGGCTGGATACACACATGTACAAAATATCGTAACAGAACACCGTCACGTAATATTTTTCTGTTACGCGTCGACGTTACCGTTTATTTTTTGTCTGACCGTAACGTAACCTCGCCACGAAACAAATACTCGAACATTTTCCCGTTCCATGTCAAGCAGTTGTTTGTCTGTGTTCAAGATGGAAGTTGCTGCTGCAGCATATGTAGTAATTGATTATTTACTACGTAAAAAACGAAGACAAAGACGATGGTGGTGTACACAACTATAGGCAAGTAGAATTGCTTATGGTGCGCAGTGATCTTAAATTTCAAACAGTTAGTGGTTTATACAAAATTTTTACAAGAATGTCACCTACGGATTTCGAATACCTAATAAATTTAATTGGTCCCAAAATAATGCGCAAAGACATATACTGGAGGAAGGCCATTCCTGTACAACAAAGATTAGCAGTGACAATTCGATTTTTAGCGACCGGTGATTCGTTTACGAGTCTCCAATATCTATTCAAAATATCTAAGCAATCCATAAGCAATATAGTGCCAAATGTGTGCGAAGCTCTCATAAAGGGGTTAAAAGAAAATATACAAGTAAGTAAATAGTTTTATTTATTTGCACATATTAACAATGCATGTCTGACATATCTATTTGTGGTACATTTAAAGATAGTTCTGGTTCTGATGTTTTGAAAGTATCGCATGGAAGGTTAGTAAATGAGGGCTGATCGAGAAGTGATATACTGGAATTATTTGAGTCAGTTAGAGCTGGAGATGGTGCTGATGTATAATGGAGAGATGGAGATGATGAAGGTGTGCTCGTAAAGCGCGGGGATGGCACTTGTGTGTATTGCGATGTATGGAGTCGTGTGAATTGGTGATAAGCGGGCGGTATAAAATATGAGTCTGTGTATGCGTAGGATATGATTGCATGTATATTTGAAGATATGACTGAGGTGAAATGAACGAAGATGTAACTGGAGCGTTGTAGTGTCCTCTATCAGCTTTAAAAAGAATATTCATGATATCTTGTACTATATTTTGTACCTCAGGGGAATAATTTTGTATTTTTGAAGACACCAGGTCTCCAAAAATTTGCCACTCATCCAAAAATTTGCCACTCATTCTGAACTTTTGCAGAAACAGGCACTGTAGAGGCGTTGGATAAAATACGGAAAGCTTCATCTAGTCGTTCATCGTAAATATCCTTTTTTTTTGAGCAAATAGAGGGGATGAAGACTTTTTGGAATGAGCATTTTGTGCATGATCCGGAAGAACATGTTTTCCTTGAATGTGCTCCAAAGGTAGTTGGTCTTCCTGCGCAGCATGAACTTCTTCATTATTTGAAACTTCTTTGTTTGAAATTTCGTCAGCATTTTCAGAGACATTCTCTTCATTTACTTCAGTGTCTTCTTCATCTGAAATCTTTAATAAAATACATAAGATTTTAGAACAACTTTTTATTAAAGAGTCTCTGTTTCAGATACCAACAACACCAGAGAAATGGTTACAAGTGGAAAAACATTTTAGAGAAATATGGAATTTTCCACATTGCCTAGGCGCCATTGACGGGAAACACGTCATTTTGCAAGCCCCCTTTAATACAGGAAGCGAATTCTTTAACTACAAGTCAACATGTAGTACTGTACTGTTTGCTTTGGTTGGTCAGTATAACTTTTTATATGCGGATGCTGGAGGTCAAGGCCGAATTTCAGATGGTGGTATATTTAAAAACTGTTCCTTATACGGGAAACTGCAGAGAAATGAGTTAAATTTCCCACCACCAGAACCACTAGAGAATAGACAACAAGAAGTACCATTTTTTTTTTTTTTTTATAGGCGATGAAGCTTTTGCCTTAAGCGATACACTAATGAAACCCTTTTCCGGAATAGATCCCAAAGGATCACCCCAAAGGATTTTTAACTACCACTTGTCCCGTGCCAGAAGAATTGTTGAAAACGTATTCGGCATTAAATCTAATGTTTTCAGAGTCCTTCGCAAGCCGATGTTGTTAGAACCCGAGAAAGCTGAGCTGGTCGTAATGGCAATAGTCCATTAACATAATTTCTTAAGGAAAATCCCCATCTCTATTCCTTTATATACACTTCATGGTACATTCAACAAAGATAATGACAAAGGGCCAGAAGAAATTTTTAAAACTGTGGACAATGAACCGATGTCTTCATTAATACCTTTAAGAAATATGCCCAGGAGAGCACCTACAAGCGCTCAAGATATACGAAACGAATTATCAGATTTTTTTCAAAATGAAGGTCAGGTTCCATGTCAAGACCAATATGCTTAAATAGACATTTATATATACTTACAGTACTTTTTGTTTTTCGAACTGCGTCTTTGTCCCATAAAAACATTAAACTTTTGAATGCAAACCAACTGCTTTCATACACATCATCTCGGCCTGTAATCGAAAATTTTTATTAGTTGAAATATAGATATTTAGTTTTATATTTACTAATGATTAATGTTAAAACTGTTTGCTTTACATCATAATAATTCTATTTGTATTTCTTTTACATTCAATAAATAATTTACTTATAACTACATGTGTTGTAATTATTTTTATTATATTACGTAAAAATTGTTAATTGTTCGAACAGGGTAAATATATTTTTAAATTCAAAATTCTTATTAGGCAGGTATTCTCTTTTCTACAAAATTTTGTGTTATGAACTATAAAATTATGTATTTACTTATTCTATAGTACTAGTTACTTATTATAGTATTTTGTTTGTTATTTATAAACTTCATTTATTGACACTGGTTACTACTTTTGAAAATTAATCTTTACTAGTTACTAACTTGTAATATTAACAGTTAACTTGTAAAAATTTTACAAGTTAGTTACCGCGTTAGTAACGTTGTTGACATGTGAAAATCATGTTTTGTTACTGTCTTATGAAAATAAGTGTCAATTGCATCTGACAGGTTTAGGTTATAATTTTAAATTTGATTTAAAAATGAGTAACAAATAAAATATTGTACAGTACACGCCAGGAAACTGTTCTACAGCCTCAAGGAAGTGATAAGCTCGCCTGTCATTTTCTACTTTCGGCAGTAAAACCGTTTTATCTAACTTGTAAACTACTATTATATTAATATCCAGGTAAAACGGTTTTTCCTGCTGAAAGGAGGAAATTATTGGCAAGCCGAGTAGCGAGCCTGTCATCTCCTTGAGGCTGTAAAACCGTTAACTGGCGTGTATTGTACAAGTAGTACGCAATACCAATAAATGAAGTTTACAAGTGAGTAACAAATAAATATATTTTTGTACTCACAACCTCGGAAGTGACATTTGACACACGCTATAGACAACCGGAAACATCACTTTCCCGGTGCAGTGCACTAGGAAATCAAGCAAAAAACACTGACATTTTCTGGGCATTCTTCAACAACATAATCTTTAAAATAACAAAATATAGTTTATAAAATGGCAATTATACGATTTTCAGGCACCAAAAACCAATAAAAATAAAAAAATTATTAATAAAAAATAAATTTGTCTACCATCAGTGCCATCTGTTGGAGAATCTATCATCTGTGGAATGTCAAAATAGAACGTAACCTTTGACAACCTTAAAAATAAATTATCAGATTTTACACGTATTACATTGAAAATGGAACTACCAGTAAAATAGAGACGTGCCGAACATTATTCCTTATTTAATTATTTGAAAAGTTGGTAAATACAACAGAAAATATGCTTGACAACTTTTGTCTAATTTCTAGAAGTTTAGGGTTAGGTACGAATTTAAATAAAATTAACTTTTTTATGGAATAACAACAATATAATTCCTTACAATCACCGCCGAGAATCCGTTAATACATTTATCTATTAACAAGTACGGCGTTACTTCCACCTCACAACTATT
The DNA here is from genome assembly GCA_943142095.1 of Ophonus ardosiacus. Classification (NCBI taxonomy): domain Eukaryota; kingdom Metazoa; phylum Arthropoda; class Insecta; order Coleoptera; family Carabidae; genus Ophonus; species Ophonus ardosiacus. Next base: position 12,802,455 of record OW964836.1, on the reverse strand, counting down.
ATTATTATTATTAATAATTTCAGAATTAGACATTTTGACTTTTAATTCTGAAAAAATATGCAAACAATTATGTTTTGGAATGAACAATTTACTTAACAACCGTTGCCATGAAATTGCTGCTGTGCTATTTACTTATATATTTGCGAATTTTGTACAATTATCTTAACATTTATAATAATGATTTTGTTTGTTACAAAAAGTATTGTACAAACATCTTGCGGGAAGACGTCATCCAAGAGTGTCTTCCCGCACTAAGTATGTAAATAACTATTACCTGTTCCTGTTCCGCGGGATTTCTTCATTTTCATTTTGTCTCGTCGCATGGCTGCTAATAACGACGATATTTTCCTTTTACACTCTTCAGCCGTAGTTGACATGATTTTTCCTATTTCTTCCCACGCATCGTTTTTAATATTTTGTTATAATGTTTAGGATGTTTTGAATCCCATAATATATCATATTTTTCATAAATTTCAATTAAACTTATAGTGGTATCTTGCGTCCACTCCATATTGTTAACACTTACCAACTGAATATTGTTACTGTAACTGCGAAGTTCTTCTGCTGACTTGTCCACACTCCCACACAAGTGATGCACACGTGTGCATAACATTTCTTTGTTGCGACGCTAGAAAACCGATACCGGGTGGAACGCTGTTCTGTTGCGATGTTACGGTGTTACGCTGTTATGATGTGCCGTCCACACTGTTATCCAGCCTAAGGCTCATTCCCAGTTCCTGTCGTAGTCATAGTTTTTTTGTCGTAAATTTTTGTTTTAATCATAAACATGCGCAGACCGTTTCCAGTGCACTTTAGACAATAGACAAAATATTTGTGATTACTATTACGGTTCACACAGAAAATAATAAAATCTGAGTGTCTGCACTGCTAAATTTTTATAATAAATTTTATCTAGCAGTCTGTCTAAATGCCAAACATTTAATTTTTAATGACAGTAACGAGTTGTCAATCTTCACAACTTGTTTAGAAGTAAACTAAGATATGTAATCGTCTTATTTATAATAATGGTAGTAAAATATTATTAGGCCGAACTAACGGATGTTACTAATATTAGAATATTGCGAAGAAAATTTTTGACAATCCATAAAACAATTGTTACTGTCATTAAAAATTATTTGTTTGATATTTGGATAGCCTGCTAGATTAAATTTATTTTAAAAATTTAGTGCAGACACTCAGAATTTATTTTTATTGTGAACCGTAACAGATATCACAAATTACACAGAGAGATAAAAGTTTACTATTGAATGTATCTTTCTGAAGAAAAATAATTTCACGTTATCACGCCGACCATTAAAAAGTTACGGTCTAATTAATGTTGGGACACCTAAGTTTTATACACTAGTAGTTCACTATTAATAACAAATATCATCTTAAAAGAAGACTTATAACCATATAAACTGTTATACTAAATTTCATCCAAATCGAAAAAAGTGTCCGGGTAGTATAAGCAAAATTAATTTTTTTTTTCGAAGAACTTTGAAGCAGGTACACTTTCCGGTAGAAGCAATTTTGATTAAATCGTCTTATTTTAGCCTCAGGAATCTGTGGTTAAGCCATGTCCCCCTATTTGAGAGACACCTGTATTTAGTAATTTAAATTTTATTTCCGATAATAGATAATCATTCCATATAAAAAACTACATTTGTCAAAAACAGCTGTACCTTCTATATTTCCAAATGTCCTATCATATATGAGTGAAAGAAAGCCGAGAAGAAAAATTAAAAAAGTGAATTGTACAAAAAATAAAGATTGTCAATCATTATCAACATCGCTAGAACAAGAACAAGCTAATGAAATACTCACATTAACAAATTGTTCCTGAAGGAAACGTAACATTTAGTTATTTAGGAAATAAATATAATTTTATAAAATCATTACCAAATTGCTTAATGCAATGTATTGAAAAGTACAGCAAAAAAATTATTTTACTCAACTGTAATTGTATAAAATATTTTATTTGTGAAAAGGAAGTTGATCATAGTTGTGATGTCAAAATAAAATAAAAAATACGTACAAAAGTGTGCTCGACTTACAAAATACTATTAATGTATTTTTCTGCAAGAATTTGTCATGGTAATTTATCTACTATAATTTATTCATCTGACAAATTTAACAGTTCTGTTGCTTACGAAGAAAAATCTCGTTTATGAAGACACCAAAATTGTACGTTATTAAACAATGAAGGATCTTATTAAATCAAAAGTTATTACTTGCTTCAAGTATCTTAAGAAAATCAAAACACACTGATCAAAAAACAATTCGAAGGTGAATAAATTAGAATAAGATGTTTACATAATGTACATAATTAATGGTGTTGTTTTGTAGATTGAGTTTCCGGTAAAAATGTATATAAATTATGTAATGTATATTGTATTTAATAATTTGAAAATTAAATTTGATACCTTTCTTAATAATCTTTATTCTATTTATTTTCTTGCATACAGTGTAAGAAAATGGTTCTTTTACCATGATCTTTTGCTATCATAGTCACTTGAACCATCTGCCTTTTTTACGTTAAATTGCTAAAAATGATATTATATAATGTTTTTTTGGTATGATATGAATCAATTTATTTTTAAATTGTTTTATATTAATAAATTTTATTACATAATATATTTGTATATTGTTTTAGAAACATTACATAAAATATGCTATCTTAGACTCCGTGCTTTTCAAGGGTGCGGTCCGAATCATGCTATCATAGCTTACAGTGCTCAAACCGCTCACAGCTGGTCCGATTTGATTCTTGCCTGTCATTTGTGACAGCGTGTATATAACCTCTGAGATGATAAATGGATTAGTTTCCTTATTTTTTTTTTTAAAAATTAAACCTTTATTTCGGTAACTTCCACCTTTACAAGAACACTTCGGCCCGTATTCTTACCATATTTATAAATAGACAAGAATAGTTGCCAAATTTTTATAAATTAAACCTATAATATTTGAAATAGGTGAAATAGAATCTTGAAATGTCGCTAACCGCTTACGGTTATCTAGTCGCTGAGTGTGAGTTTTTTATGCGTTGCCATAGTGATCTGTGGTTGCCATTTTTTTTTAAATGAAACTCAAATAGAAAACGTTAGTGAATTCTCTACAATAAGTTTATATAGCGTATATGTGTGTAGAAATTGAAAATGGAAGAAGAAGATACAATTATGGAAAACTTGCTACCCAAGAAATCACAGGGAACATACAAAAAAATTTACCAAAAATTTTGCTCCTGGCGAATACAAAAAGATTCAAGGGAAGTTACTGAAGCTGTTATTTTAAATTATATTTCCGACCATTCCAAGAATCTGAAGCCATCGTCACTCTGGAGTTACTGCTCCATGCTAAAAGCTTGCCTCATTACTTTCGAGAACGTGGATATAGGGAGGTAACTAGAAAAAAGTGTTTTTAGAGACTAGATTGTAAATATTTACATTATTGTTGTAGATTCCGTAAAGTGAAAGCTTTGTTAAAACAAAATTCAAGAGGTTTCAGGAGCAAAAAATCTAAATTACTGAGCCGTGATGACCTTTTAAGATTTCTCAGTGAAGCATCTGATGAAGTTTTTTTATTGGTTAAGGTCAGTTAATTCTTTAAAAATGAAAACGTAATAAGTGAAACAATGTTTTACTCCATTGTAGACAGTACTTGTCATGGGTATAGCTGGTGAATGCCGCATTGGTGAGCTGGTAAACATGAAAATTGACAATGTCAAGGATGAAGGAAATGTCTTAGTTGTAACTCTACCAGACACAAAAACTAGTAAAACTCGCGTGTTCACTATAAGCAATGAAGTAGCCATAAATGTTGTGGACATCTACAGGAAGTACGTAAAATTACGGCCTCAAGCGATACCCCATAGACGCCTTTTTTTAAACTACCAACATGGCAAATGTACCGTTCAGCCGGTAGGAGAGAACAAAATACGTAAAATGCCTAGCGTCATTGCGACATTTTTGGGTCTTCCTGAGCCAGCGTTATATACAGGTCACGCTTTTCGAAAGAGCTCCGCCTCACTTTTGATGGGTGGAGGTGCGAATCATGTTGAAGTTAAGAGACATGGCGAATGGAGCTCCACTAAAGTCGCCGAAAATTATATAGAAGACTCTATTTCGAAGAAGATAGAGACATGTACTTCAGTTAGCGTGTCAGAGGTGGAAACTCCTGTTCTAATTGATGATGCAGTTCATTTACATGAAGTCGTGAACAATGAATTAGTTAGTGCTACGAAAAGTGTAAATTTTGAAAGTAGCAGTGTTCAAAAGTATAACATTTCGTTCATAAACCAAGCCTTGCAACTGCAAGACTTGACTTCGATGATGAGAAAATAAAATGCATACCTAGTTAAATAAATTTGTTCCTGAATTGGTCAATACCTGTAATGTAATGTATAATTATTTATTAAATTTGATTATGAATATAAACCCTTTATTAAAATAGACTTTGAAATAAATCATTCAGAAACTTTTTTTTTAGAAATTAACATCTCAATATGACAAAACCCGCAAGTTAAACATTCATTTTAACCGCGAGTATAATACAATTGTTTATTCAGTTTTGCCCTAACAAACTTCTCCAATTTGAATGTAAGGTTTTTATAAATGAAATCAGAATCTTGAATATCACTAATCCCTTACGGTTATCTAGTCGCTGAGTGTGAGTTTTCTTTTATGCGTGTCATAGTGATCTGTCGTTGCCATGGGTTGAATTGTTTGTAATAAACTTCGAAGTAAATTATTCTCAAACTTATTTTTAGAGGTTAACATCTTAATATGAAATATAATATTTTATTTTAACACTCAAAGACATTCGTTATTACAAAATTGTAACATTCTTATTCTTCTTGTGGCGAAATGGCAGGTATACATTGAATATTTGAATTTATACCAACAATTTTGGTTGACATTTGACATTTTAAAACCGCTAGTGAAATAAAATTCTTTGAAACGCTAGCGGAATAAAATTGTTTATAAAACAACAAATTTAATCATCCGTATTCAAGGAAATGAATATGATTTTATCAGAGAAAATTGAATAAACATATTTTATAATAATTTAAATAAAACATAATAATAAACACAAAGTGTTAAAATAACAGTTATGTAAATTAATAGTCAAAATTACAATTCTTTATTGTGACGTCTTCGTGAATGCAATATTAATGGGCTTGTAGACGCAAATTTACCTTTTCCTCCACGTGAAACAATTTGATTACATAATTTGCAGTCAACTTTTGTTTCATCACTTACATTTATTTTAAAATATTGCCAAACTTTGCTATTTTTCGAATTCATTAATACGAAAGTAAGCTACTAATCTTTATACGCACAAGTGTCAACGTGTACTGTACAACTGTTCCATTGTTTTGTCTATTCTCACTACCGCGTTGCGTCCACAGTTACAGCAAAGGGAACGAAGCCGTTACGATTTTTACCAACAAATTACGAACGATTTGGCCGCCGGAATTTCAGCGATCCGGCTAAATAAAAGGCCGGAATTCCTTGAATCCGGCCAAAGAGCGATCCGTTCCATCATTAATTATTATATACCTACTCATATTACAACAATTATAATAACCTTGTGATCTTTTCAGTAAATATTTAAACATTTCTTTATTACCATATTGAATGATATATAGAATTATTGTAATCTCTTATCAAGACCATTTTGTTTCACAAATTTTTCTTTATATCGCATCCGATTTCACATTATTTACCTTTCTGTGTGACACGGTGTTGCCTCACCATCTAAAAGGTTAGTGCGCATGCGTCCGCATACACAAAGTCGGACAGTATCATACAAAAGTGTTTTCTAATTTTGAAAGAAAAACATTGCTTATGAGTCTCTAAACATTATACTAAACTTTCTTTTTTCATCGTTAAATAATATTATACCGGGAGTTTATTTTATCAGTAAACATAGGGTATATCATTGCCATAGTTACGGTATGAATGTTTGACAGCAATGTATTGAAGCGTTTATTTTATGAGTAAACATAGGCGTTTAAAATGGGAAGCAGATTTTTTGTAAATACAAAGTGTCCGGCTAGAAATGTAGCCACGCAGTTGAATAAGATAATAGTACATTACATCTTGTACATTATTTAATATTAATTACTTTAATAATATTGCAAAAATTGTAATAAATTATAAAATTTGTCAAATAAATAATTGTTTCAGTTTTTTATTATGAAATATGAAAATATTTATAAATGTCTCCGTAGCGCAGTGGTCATAACAGTAGCGTCTGAAATTTTTGGTTGGGGTTCGATTCCCCATTGGAGTAATTATTTTATTTATTTTACATAAAAAATATTGAACTTTTAAAAATCAGTTTATATTTCCATATTACAATCATTTAAAAATAATAATTACATTGTAATAAATAAAGAGAAAATGATTGAGAATAATTGATTACAATAATCAAAATATTGATGTAATAACAATGCATTGTATTTTATTTGCTAAATACAGTAAAGACATAATATCTACACAAATTTATTATATTTCAGTTATTTTTATTAATATCAAAGGAAATACAATGCATTGTTATTACATCAATATTTTGATTATTGTAATCAATTATTCTCAATTATTTTCTGTTTATTTATTACAATGTTATTATTATTTTTAAATAATTGTAATATGGAAATATAAACTGATTTTCAAAAGTTCAATAATGTACAAGATGTAATGTACTATTATCATGTTCAATAGCATAGCTTGATTTTTGGCCATACACTTTCTATTTACAAAAAACTGCTTCCCATGTTAAAGGCCTATGTTTACTCATAAAATAAACGCTTCAATACATTGCTGTCAAATTCATACCGTAACTATGGCAATGATGTACCCTATGTTTACTGATAAAATAAACTCTCGGTATTAAAGCTATGTTATCTACTTCATACCTTATAGATATACGCTACAAATAATGCAGCTTTATTGTATTTAGCCAATACGTAATTTTTACACATATTGTAGCGCGAGTACTACCTTAATCAATATTGGCCTGATCTTCAACTGGTTTCGAGAAACAGGCCATTTTATACTAGAATCGAAGAAAAACTGAAAATAGTGATCAAACTAAATTTTGTCTGTCATTAAATAGCATTTAAAAAAAAAAAATTATATGAACATTTTTTTTATAGTTACAAAGTTATTTGAAAATTAAGTATTAGTCATAGTTACCACATTAGTACAATTATTTGATTTTTTTTTTTTTAAAAAAAACAAGCACGTCTAAGATGACTTCTGAAAGGTAAATTATAGTTTTCGAGATAGCAAAGGTAAACCCCGTAAAAACTTATTTTTCACGGCTTTATATCTCGGAAACTATTGAAAATCGGACCTATGTTGATTCAAGTTTTTGTACCTACTCATTTTGGTCAGTACTTTATGTCCTCAAAAGTTGTTACACTTGTTTTCAACACCTGTACATGCCAATACAAAATAGAAACACAATTTGAAATTTGACTTTGAATTTTAATTTTATGGTTGTTAAAAAGATAGTTTATAATTAATTACACATAAAATTATAACTTCTTATCAACTATTTATAAGAGATTTGCATGGTATTAGTCAGCCGACAATTAGTCATATTATACGAAATGTTTCTGTTACTTTGGCTCGAAAACTTCCAAATTTGAACTAACAAAATGTTGAAATAAAAAATTTATGACCTGGCTGGATTTCCGGGCGTGATTGAGTGTATAGACTATAAGAAACTAAGGTAACGCCACTCTCCGTATTTAGCGGTCAAACACAATACACTCGTGCCAGTCTTGTGTTGTAAACCGGATTGAACTATATATTCTAATGTAAATAGGAATGAACTATATATTCCAAGTCTTTGTATAGAAAGTGCGATCCTTGCACTATGTAATCAAATAATGTAGTGGGAGAGATGCAAAAGGGTTTTTCTGCTCCGTTACCAGACAGTGAGTTGAAGTTAGTCAGTAGAGAGTAGTAAGAAGTTACTTGTATAGTCAAGTTAATAAGTAGACAGCAATAAGCAATAGTCGATAATCAATATTCATAATTCATAATTGTATTATTTCAACATTAATAAACTAATAGGTAATACAAGATACACTTAATAATTTAACAGCCCTTAAAACACATCCCGACGTGAGAACCCTAACACGTTACAACACTTGTCTGGCTTTATGAGATACGTATATTTGAGAAGTTTAACGTCTTGTATCGGCATTAATTGTGATGATGCGGGTACTCCAATAGTTTTTCTTATTCTGCGTCAAATGTATTGGCGTCAAAGAGAACAAGCGCGCTTATGTGCTATCCTCTGTGGCGTGAGCACTGCGAGCATGAAATGTAGACGTCATCCCTGACGTCATAAACCTTACAGCGCAAACTGTGAGCGTTGTGAATATGATTCGGACCAACTGTTAGCGCGCTGTTGGTATTGAAAGCGACATTCGGTAGCGCCACAACGGGATAACGGAGAACTAAGTTACCTTAGTTTCTTATACCCTGCTGTACAGATATAAAAATTAAAAATCCTATCCAAGAGAGGCCACTAATTTTATAAATTACACTTCTTTTAAAATTTTATAGAAATGTCTACGTATATCATTTAGTGTTTGACGTAATATAATGTATGACTAGCGGATCTGTTCTGTAACTCCGTGGTTAATTTTTAACAACTTATTAAAAAAATGTAACCAATTAAAGTATGTTGATATAGAACAATTGGATTTTTAGTTGTCAAATTAGTATCTATTGAATAAAAAAATTAACCAATCGTTTAAAATTAACCACAGAGTTATACAATAGGCCCGTATAAGAGGTATTTGTGATATTGTTAACTATATTTTTCGGTAGTCACTTGAACTAACTAAAACACGATAGTATAGAGCTCTGAGTAGGTAGAGAATTGTTTTAGTGCTAATACATGTTTTAACTAAAATAGGCTAGTATACAGTATTGGCCATAAAGATAGCAACTTAAAAAAAATTCAATTGCTCTAATGTAAAAACTGGGATTTCAGAAATAAATTACTGCAGTATTAATGTCTTGAACAAAGTTTAATTTACATTAAAATAATTTGCATTATATTAACAAAAATTGATTCACTTGATAACAATTGGAGATTTTATCAATCGAAACTTTGTGTAACTCAAAAAAAAAAAATAAAGACAATGAAAGTTCGAAATACTTCTTTTATTCTTAAAATTTGATTTATGTGCAAAAAATATTTTTTATTTATATATATATATATATATATATATATATATATATAAACAAAAATAGCAACTTTTATAAAATTAATATAAAAACTAAATTTTCTAATATGTATTTAGTGTAATAACCGTAACCACGAGAATTTATTACTTCTTCTCGTTTCATCATGAATTCAAGTAATTTTGTTATTACATTTCTATCAATTAATCTTAGTTCATCACTAAATAATACTCTTTTCCACATGTCAGTTGTCCAGTTTTCTGCAAAAAAAAAAAAAAATATCGGGCCTTTACGTTCTTCTTCGAAAGAAGTGGTTTCTTTGCAGGCCGACGACTATAAAGTTCTCCGGCAACTAATATTCTTCTTCCCTGTCTTGAAGATATTTTATCTTTAACATTACCTAGTAGAAAGCCTAAAATTTTCTTTGATGATAACAACGGATTTTTAACGATATGTATTTTATCATTCTGTCGCTTCGGTTTGGTGTTTTTTTTTTTTTTGTCTACTAGAAATTGTAGAAGGCTTACCCTTCCTTCGAAAATGGATTATTATTCGTGCTATTGTAGATTTATGCAAATTAAAGTTCATTTTATTCCGCGAAGCACCATTTTCATATGATTTAATTATTAAATTGCGAAATTCTTTAGTCAAAGTCTTATTACGACCCATAATTTTGAAGTACTAATTTATATATTTTAAACAATTATACGATATAAATGTTGAAATTGAAAAAATAAAGACATTCATTATGTAGTTGCTATTTTTATGTCCAGACAAAAGTAAGAATTATGCAAATTAAATAAATTCTATATAATTTAATATAAATTATTTTAACATAAAATAAACTTATTTTAAGAGGTTATTCTTTATGTAATTTATTTTCAATATTCTTATGTTCACTTCAGAGAAATAGTATTTTTTTAAAAGTTGCTATCTTTATGGCCAATACTGTATAACTTTAGTATCGAGCTGTGAATAGCACCAATAGAATTTAAAAATATGTGGAATGCAAGAGACGCGAGAAGAAAAATTATGCATTAAGATTCTGAAAAACGTAAAGTTCTTTGGCACTTTCAAATACAGAATTTCTGGTAATTTTCAATTGTTGGGATGAAGATATGCTTTGTGGTTTACAAAGTTTTTCCACGTTGCTTCATATGAATTAGCTTGGAGGGATTTTCTGTAAACTAGTCTTACTGGCTTACAAGTCATAGTATTTGGCATGATGGTAGCGCTTTCGATTTAACCGAAAATGACATTAACTGTAATATTTCTAATGGGACACCCCATATTTTTTTTTCTGTGAAATATATGCAAAATTACGAATTCAACTGTATGTTTAAAATGTAGTAGAGAGAATTCGCCGATTCTGCGCCATCCACAATAGGGGAGTTTCTATGTGAAATTTGAATGTTTTAGTACTAAATACTGAAAATATCATACAAGTATGTACTCTATTAAAAAATATAAAAGTAATATTAATTCTCTTTTAATATTTAAATTTATAAAATAAAATTATAACATAATTCAAAAGAAGCCGTTATTCGCCATTTATAATCCGGTTATGACATCAGACTTTCGACAGCGCAAAGTGACTAGATTATATGTGCGCAGTGCAGAGTGGATAATCCGGTATAAAATATATTTTCTTCACGTGGCTATAAAATATATATGAATTTTAAATTTAACCCATTTAAATTTCACAAAAGAATATTTACCGCTTCATGATCTCTTGCTACAGCCACACAACAAAGTAATATAATAATACGAATGAGGTTATACTCGCTGCGCCGATATTCGTCATGGCTGAACGTTACAGTTATCTTTTGTCTTTTTCTACACCATGGTAAACAATATATATATCTATCTTCGTTCAACAAAGAACAATTTTCTGGACTTACACTAGTAGTATGATATAAGACTTTCTTTCTTTTATAGCGAACGATTGTTATGTAGAAAGTCCGACGTATTTCCTCAGCTGTTAGCGCTATATTCAAAATTTTAAAGTTTTAATTATTTTTTTTCAGCAATATGGAGTACATAAAGAAAAAAATTTAAAAAAAAATTCATGCAGATTAATATATATTATTTTCAAAAATTGTTAAGCTCCCCGTTGTGGATGGGAAATTTGTTGAGTGCCTTTGTCGCTTATAAGCGTCGACTGAAATATTATGAAGGTGCCGTGAGTACGCAAGCTGGCACTCGGGTTAATAATTTTGGGATGAGCTGAAAAATGTTTTAATTTTGAGGGTATCCGACATGTTAATTAACATATAATTAACACATTAAAAGATTTTTACTAACATTTCTAACTTTTTTTTACTTAGAATTTGCTTTTGAGTATTATTGAAACACTTTATTTATAAAATTTTAATTTCATGTAATATGTATTATAAATTATCATATTATTACGGCATATTACCCATTACTGGGTAAACCAACTTATTTTTTGTATTTTTTTAATAAATTTAAAAAATTAAATAAATAAATATTTTATTAATTTAATACTAGATAAGATACATAAAGAATATAAATACACATACATTACATAAAAATAAACACAATAATATTAATTTTAATTATTTTAACATAACCCCTAGATAAAGTGTTAATACTTTTATCCAGTACAAATCATTTATCATCATTTGCGGATAAACATAGTTTAGTTTGACTGATGTAAACTACATGTTTTATTGACTTAAAAGTTTTTTTTTTCAATGTAGTAGCGCTCATATGTATTTAGTGCCTTTTTGTAATGATCATGATTTATCTCGTTTTTTGATATGTTTTACATTTTGCTTTATTAATTTCTGATTTTTGTGTTTGCATTGGATACATTTTAGAACGTAAACCAACAAATTATGTAATGATTTTATCTCCCTTTTCATCTTTAAATTATCCCAGTACAGCCTTGTTTTGTAACTCGGTATTTCATGGATTATTTGTTACAAAATTTGATGAATCTAATTGGTTTAAATTTTATTTTATATCGGCATATACATCACTGTTATGAGAATCTGTGTCTGTGTAGAGAAGTTTGATATCATTTTTATATGTGTAATTTAGACTGTTCTAATAATATACTGAAACCTAAGTATATTGGTTTATCGTACACTACTTTTAATTTATTTATTTGAATTGCAACTAAAACTAAATTTTTGGGAAATATAGATAAACTATGAAAATGTAGTTTTGCAATACATTTTTTCTATTCCTACTCTGAAACAAATGCTTTCAAAATATTTTTCAATGTTGAAAGTAGGCGTTTGTAGCAAAGTGTGCTGCAAAATGCTATAACTGTGCGGCAAAATTTTGTCACACACTTTCACTGTTAGGTATAAATCAAAAGACAATAATTATTTATTACATATTTAAAATGCCTACTTTTTCGACATTAGAGAAGTACGATATGTTTTGTACATACATCAAATGTACCAAAACCTACTCATGACCCACAATTGATAGTCGAAGATGAAATTCAGGATGAAGAGTTAGCACTGACATGTATAGCGGCTAATCCGACCATTTCAACTCGGGAAATAGAAGCCCAGGTACATGTATCTACGACGAAAGCGTCAAGAATTCTTAAAAAACATAAGTTTCGTCCCTTTAAATTACACGTTGCCCAGATTTTACGACCAAATGAACATGTCCGCAGATCCGTATTTTGCAGATGGTTTACTAACCAAGTAAGACAAAATAATGATTTTATTAATCACATTTTATGGACTGACGAATCTCGCTTTTCTAACTGTGGCTTATTTAATCGTCATAACGAGCATTATTGGGCACAAGAAAATCCACGCATAATGATTCCATGGCGAAATCAAGATAGGTTCGGGTTTAATGTTTTTTGTGATATATTGGGAAATAATTTAGTTCGCCGTATAATTTTTGATGAAAACGTAACTGCACAACGATATTTGGAAATTCTTCAGACATCCCTGGAAGATTTACTGGATGATTTACCTTTGGCACAAAATTACCGAATTTGGTATCAGCAGGATGGTGCTCCTGCTCATAATGCTAGAAATATTATTAATTATTTAAACAATCGCTTTAATAATAGAATCAAAGCGACTAACACACCCATTTCATGGCCAGCTAGATCACCAGACTTAACGCCTCTCGATTTTTATTTATGGGGCACTTTAAAAGATAAAGTGTATGGCAGTAACATTATTTACAATAATGTAGAGGAATTACGTGAAGCAGTAGTGAACTCTTTTAATAGTATTAATCGCAATACATTGCGGACAGTATCTGCCAGTGTTGCAAAACGTGTTCATTTATGTTTACTTAACAATGGCCAGAATTTTGAGCATTTGTTATAAATTATTGTTACATTAGTATTAAGTTGTTTTGTTTTTGATTTGTTTCAAAAAAAAAAAATGTACTTGCATTTGTTTTTAAGCTTATTTGATTAGTTATCAAATTGAAATAATTAATATCTTTATTAAATTTTAATGTAAACATACTTTGTTATAGATCGTTGGAAAGAGAAAAAAAGTTCTATTTAATCATGTAAAAATCCGATATGGCGCCCATTTAAAATAAGAAAGTTGCTATTAATATCTTGAAAACCGTCATCTTGAATTTTATACTGACAACATTTTTAAGTTTGCCTTATTAAATAGTGTAACTTTTATATAAAACATTTTTTTATATCTTATAATTACGGAGTTATTTGACATTTTAAAAAAATCACGATTTTCAGTTTTTTTTAATAATTTTCAGACTGTTCGGAATTTTGAATGTTTCTTAACGGAATCTGAATCAACCCTCAAAACTACACAACATTGCCCATTTAACCGACCTCGTACCTCATATAGTTTCCGAGATCCCAATGATAGCCTAATCAATTTGGGACAGGCTGTATACTAAAGTTTCATTCCAGCGATATTATGAACTCTGTACACTTGGCAACAGTGGACATTGGGTTTTACATTAGCGCGCAACTCTCTTAATCGAATGTAAAGCTATATTGTGCAGTCCTGATTGTATTATAAATTAATATTTAAGTGATGAAACTTTTGTTTTGCACTTGTAAAATAATAATAATAATAATAATAATAATAATAATAATAATAATAATAATAATAATACTTTATTACCCAACAGCAAGCCATTTACAGGGTAAAAACAATGTACATGTAAACAATAGATAAAAAAATGATAAACAACATAGTGTGTTAAACAAAAATATCTGTAAAAATTTTGCTGGCATTCCGACACATTATGTAGACTGGGGAGCGTTGCAGCATGGCAGTGCGAGAAGTAGGGAGGTAAAAAGAACTGGCATGTCTGGAGGCCATCCTTGGTACATGGAATGGAATCCTGGATAGTAGAAACGGCGCATCAACTTTGTTGTGGAGTAGCGACCAGAGGAATTTGGCGGTGATGTTTTCCCGTCTGGAGGTTAGAGATGGCATGGAATGACGTTCCAAGAGAGCCAAATGGTCAGTACCTCTATCTGGGTAAATATTATCTAATTTAAAAGATAAAAGTTTTAAAAATCGACGATAAATCCGCTCTAAAGCCATTGATTGGTTTATCTGTGTAGGATACCAAACCAAACATGCATATTCAAATTTACTAAGTACCAGCGATACAAAAAGTGATTTTAACACCGAGGTATCTTTGAACATTTTAGAAATTCTTATAATAAAATTTAATATCCTACTTGCAGAAATACACATATTAGTAATATGTTCAATAAAAATAAAATTAGAATTGAATGTGACACCCAAGTCTGTAATCGAGCTATGTTGAGCTATGCTTACTCCCTGCATATTATATATAAAGTTAATTTTATTTATTCGTCGCGAGTAAGTAACTGAGCAACATTTACTGAGGTTTAATTTTAATTTATTTTCATTAGACCACGCTACTAAACAATCAATATTTACTTGGAGTGAAGAGCAATCGTTCGCAGAAGTAATTTTACTGAATATTTTAATATCATCCGCATAAGCGAGTACTTTACAAGAAAATGATTGTACGACTTCATTAATATATAAAACAAATAGGAGGGGGCCCAAGTTGGACCCTTGTGGAACACCGGAGGTTACCTGAAAGTAGTTTGACGAAAAACCATTATAATGAACATAACATTGCCGATTATCAAGATATGAGTGAAGTAAATTGATCAGAGATGGAGCTGCACCTAAAGTACTAATTTTGTGTAACAGTAAACCGTGATCAATCGTATCAAATGCGCTGGAAAAATCGGTGTAAATTACATCCACCTGGTCACCCTGATCCAGAATTTCTGAAACAAATTGAGAAAATGACGCTAAATTCGTAACAGTGGAACGTCCACGCATGAAGCCATGTTGTTCCGGGGAAATCACAGACGATAAGTAGCGGTACATTGTCCGATAAATTATTATTTCAAATATTTTGCCAAAATTATTTAATATCGAAATTGGACGATAATTATTGATGTACGACTTGTCATTCTTTTTATGAACAGGTGTAATTCTAGTTTGTTTCCAGCGGTCCGGGAAAATGGAATTAGCAATTGCCATATTAATTATTACTGACAAAGGTTTAGCCAAAACAAACCTACTATCTCTAATTAAAAAACTAGGGATTTGATCGTCTCCTGACGTAAATTTATTGGCAAGAGTGGACATAACCTGTAAAGTTTCTTCTTCAGATACAAATGATAAAGAAAACGATGGGTAATACGTAGGAACTGAAGATGGAATGTATGTAGTACTGCCTGAAAAAGAGTTAGAAAAAAATTGTGCGAAAGCATTGACTATATCTAGTGGATTATTAAATTCACGTGTGTCATCCCGAATTTTACCAGGTATTCGCGAAGTTCCTTGTTTTAACCTAACAAATTTCCATAGATCCGAAGGATTGTTTTTAATATTGTTTTCAGCACACTGGACAAAAGAATTGTAAGCTACCTGAATTTGTATTTTAGTTAGTGATCTTAATCTTTTAAATTCACCTAGGTAATGCGGGTTATGATATTTTAACCATTTACGCCTAAAGTACTCTTTACTTTTTAGATTATATTTTACCTCAGCAGTAAACCAAGGTGGAAAGGCAGACTGTTTGTTAGAGACTTTGGGAACAGATCTATTAATAATAGAGTAGAAAACCTTATAGAATTCATCAAGCGCTAAATTAACGTCGGAATAATTGTCTAAAAAAGACCAGTCGGCATTGAATATATCGTCATATAAAGTATCAAAATTAGCTTTGCGAAAGTTATAACGGACATTATTGGCGGAAGGAAATTTAGTTTGACTGCAGGGTTGTACTATTTCAAGATCAAATAATAATGAAGGATGATAAACATGTGCAGTATGATCTTCTGGAACAAAAGAGATGTAAGATTTAGTTACCTTCAATGAAATGTGCGGATTGGATAAGACGAGATCTAATTTGGGGTAATTCTGCATGTCGATATTATTGAAGTGATTTAGATTTAAAGAGGTACAAAAATTTATAAAACGAGAAGATTTTGAACACGTAAGAGGAGTGTTAAAAAGTTGGGGTAAGTTGAAGTCACCTAACAGGGTTACATTTTCATTGACACTTTCATTAACAAGAAGAACTTCAAGGGCATCAAAAAATATTTCAAGTTCATTACTACTAATATCAGGCGGAATATAGACTAAAACGAATGTAAGTGGTAAATTACTAAATCGACATTTGCATACTATCAAGTCAATTAAAGGCACCAAGGTCCTAATACGTGAGGTATCACAAATATCATAATGTATGAAGTCATTTAAAGCGATTAAAACACCGCCACCTCTTGATCGTCCAACTGTAGTAAAATCACGATCACAGCGAATAATTTGATAATTTGTTGGAAAAAATTCAGCATTATTGATGGAAGTGTTAAACCAAGTTTCTGTTAGGAATATTATATCGAAGCACTCTGAACAACAATTAACATAAAACTGATGACTTTTTGAGTTAAGTCCCCTGACATTTTGATAATAACCCTTTAACGAAATAGCTTTACTGCTGGGTGTATTTAGTTTAAAGATTTTATTATTTTAGGAATATCATTGACATATTTGATGATTAAGCTTTTTTCACCATTGGCTACTCTATTATTTAATTCATTTTTTATAGTTTTGTAGTATGCAATTTGACGTGCTGTCCTGTCTCTGGAAATGTTAATATTAGTCCATTTTTGTTTACCTTTTATATTCTTAATATTACGCATAATTTTAGTTACGTCTTCTTTATTTGAAAGATATAATTTAATAGGACGGGGACGCAAAGATGTAGGATCGAATCTACCTAAACGCACAGATTTAATAACAGTGGTATCAACATCAACGACGGATAGCAATTCTTTAATTAAATTATTATCAGAGTTAGCCTGATCTTGTTTTGAATTATTACTCTCTGGAGAACCAAATATCATGATATTTTTCGCTCTAGATTCCCGATCGGCAATTTCATTTATTATATCCTCTGTTACAGATAAAGAGGACTGACTTGAATTATTAGTTGTATTATTTTTTAAATCATTAACCTCACTTTGGAGACTAATAATTATAGCTTTCAGATTATCAATATAACTCCCAACCTTATCACAGCTGTCACAGAACCATTTTAATCCATTTTTTCCTTCGCGAATTTTCCTAGCTTCTGCAGAAGTGATATCATCAACACACGCAACACTGTAGATTTTTTGACAAATATTACAGCTAATAGATCTATGCTCATCAATCTTACTTTTGCAACAATTACATACAAGATCCATGATAACAATGTCAGAAAATTATATATTTTGTATGAGAAGAAAAAAATAAAGGAAAGAACACCCAGTATCAGTCGAGCACCTTGTATATTTACAAAATTTAATATGAAGATTGACAACTTGTGATTAACAAATAAACAAGTATAAACTATGCAAACGATAAGCCACGTGAAGAATAAATAAAAAAGCAAAAAAGGTCTGTAACTTACCACAGGAAAAATATTTTGAAGAACAAAACAATCCAGCGAAAACAGCAAAACTAACTCAACAAAATGATATCAAATTCACAATAAACACACAAAGAAATACCAAGCAAAATCACCGTTTAAATTAGAATAGAGAAAAACACAACAGCCAACTGTAGTGAAAAATTATAATCCTCTTAGTAATTAAAAAAACTATGAAGTCAAAATGAATGGTTTACGAAGGTAATACATTTAAAAAGGTAATTATTTAAATATTCGTATCATAAAGTTGAATTATTAATTACAAAATATTTATTTATTGAACCAAGACCAACAGGATACTAAGATCCCAATTACAGGTCGGTTTTAACTATACACAATTATAACAAAAATTGTCACAAGCACGAAAGAATACTTAATATAAACATAAAAATTAAAGAAGTATGTTTTTTCAAATTACAAATACGTAATAGTTGCTTAAATGAAACAGTATTTAAACAAAAGACACCATTTATTGCATTAATAATAATTGTTGAATTAAGCCACTTTTAAATTTAGCTCTGCTGGCGTCAAGAGTACTAGATACAGAATTGAAAGTAGGACACATAGTTTAATAGGAGATTTTTGTTTACAATTTGTTCGTGATGTACTACAGTAACATATATACGGGTGTTTCTAAAAATTATTCTGAGTACAGATATAGAAATTGAAGTGAGAGTAATTGGGCCATAAATGCTGTTGTGCAGTATTTTATACAGGTAAATACAGGAATGAGTTTTTCTACGAGTATCTGAAGGTACTCGTAAAAGATGCGGTTCACGAAGTAAGACGTAATCATAATTAAAAGTAGGATACTGTTTATTAAGACTGAAATATAAATATTTTACAAATTTACGATGGCTAGATTTAATTAAATCAACATATTTGTTTTTGCTATAAATTGGATTCCAAACTTGAATAAATATTCCAATTTCGATCGTATATAAGTAAAATACAATATTTTTTATTGTACGTTTTGAAACGACTGCGAACAACGCATTAAGAATCCCAAGTTTTTATAAGCAGATACAGTGCATATGTGCTCGTTAAACTTCAGTTTTTTTTTTTATCAAATAAAACTAAGTCTATTTGTTTAAAAATTCAATACATTTGATGGTCAAGTGACTATGACATCAAAAATCATTGAGGAATACTTACAAATATTTACAAAAAAAAAATAGTTATTTACAATACAAATGCGGAAACAAGAACTTCCGTGCATGAGCCTTTGTTTGAAGTACGAGCGAGCAACGCGAGCGAGTATTTCATTTAGGCGAATGCACGGAAGGTATTTCCGCATAAGTATTGTACAAGATTTTTTGTAACGAACGAATTAATTATGAAACTGTTCTACCTTCGATAGATGTTATGCAGAACATGTCGCCTCAAATAGAGCCATCGATTTCACTAACTAATTGTCAGATACAAAATATAAATACATGTACAATAATTATTGCAATACCAAGGAGCATTCTTAAAACTGTATATAATCGATTCAATTCAATTTCTTAAATTTAAGATCTTATTTTATTTTGATAGTACACATGTATGGTTATAAATTTAGGAACATACCACTACCTAAAACAAATAAAAGTATGAATACATATTAAATTATCTTTAAATAAAATATATTCTTATACCTATTAATAATAATAATGTTGTTTTTATTGAATACCTGCTAATATATTATCTTTAATATTGTGTGTAGCATACAGTATGGCCGCCATATTTATCATTCTCGATTCTCGTTATATTAGTTTCTAATAGATGGCTTAGTAGTATTAAAATGTCAAAATTAGCAATGATTCTGATTTTATTTAAATAATTTTTATTTTTTCTACTAATTTTCCTAAATTATTATGTTCTTATATTAAATTTGTTGTAATGTATAAAAAAATTTAAAATAAAATAGCACTTTTAAGCTACTCGATCAAAGTAGTTTCCGTTGAGACACTAGTGCGGGAGGTAAAACAATAGCGCGGGAATATGGCCTTTCGGATTGTAAGTTGGCTGCGGGAAACATTAGTTTCTAGGCAGTGAGTACGAAAAACCTTTTTCCAGGTAACTTTTAAAATATATCTGGCAATAATTTACGGTATTATAAAAATAATTACATATGTATACTCGTTAAGCTGAAGCTTTAAAATTATCTTATGCTGAGATTTGTAATATCTTATAAAAATTTCGACTATACTCCTATGTTAAATAAAAAATCTGATTTGGCCATCACATTACCGTCCGTTATTTCCATGTATTTTGTACAAATTCCATACAGACTTGCACTTGACACTGGCACATCTCAATTAGAATTTTCTTAATAATAAGCCTATTATTGTAATTTTCGCAAAAATTTGAATTTATTGCACAAATAGCCGAAGTGAACCCAAACGGTTGCTTTTCATATATTTTCACTATTTTATTGACATGTGAAAAATAATTTGTTTAATTAATATGAAAATAAGTATTTACTTGTAATTCTTGTTGATACTGACTAGTGATGTGCCGCCAAAAAATTCCCGTCGGGAATTCATTTTTTCCATTCTGAAATGGACTATACCTATACGCACAGTACTGATTCTTCTGATTCTGATGTCTAATTACATATTTGTTTACATTTTAAATTATTTGTTCTTGTATTACCAATGTACACTTTTTCGATATTAAGAAAGAAAAAAAAAATCCGGGGAAATTCCTGGGAATTTTCCCGTAACTTTAAATTTCGGGAATTGACCCATCTCTAATACTGACAAATAAATGCTAGTACTTATAAGTACTAACAAGTATTTTTTTATTTTTATTAATACCTCCCAATAATAAGCTTATTATTATAGATTTCATAAAAATTTGAATTTATTGCACAAATACCCGAAGTGCATTATGATTATGTTTAACACCTATTTAAATATATGAGTATTAATAACAATTAACAATTAAAATTTTTCTTATGTATCAAAATTTTTGTCATCATTTGCGATTGTAGAATTTTTTTAACAAAGTTTCTTAATATTTACAACTAATGCCCGGTTTCAGAAAGGTAGGTTAAAAAAATTTTGAATTTGTTATAAATTTCAACAAATAGAAATAAATGTCACAAGTTATATTTTAATGTTATGTAAAGTACAACTTAATATTTTTTATTGGGTATGGCCTCGTACTTTTTGTACATTGGCCCGGAGCTATTTAATGGAAGTATTTTTGGGACATACACAAAATCCAAGCACCTGGTGGGAATTAAATCCACGACCCCAGAGCCGAGCGGTGAAGGTCGCGTGAGCACTGCCCTGACGCATCTAACTTAATTTGATTGGATGAAAATTTTATCAAAGTTATTAATTTTTCAACAAACGGTTATGAAACCGGACATAAGTTGCAAAAGTGTGAACTAACTTATTTGCAGACTTGGGGGTTAGTACAGTTTCAAATAAAGCACAATAACATCCTGATATTTACAAATTATTTCTCTGTAAATGAAATTTGTAATTTTCATTTGATAAGTAAAACCAATAATGTAAAATATGTATATAGTTAAATATTAATTCTTAGCGAGGTTATTCGCTAATTGAGTGGTTCATTTTCCACTGTCTCCCTAACATATGAGAAGTAAAATTTCAATTTTTTTTTATATAAATTAGCAATTTCAAAAATCTTTACAAATTTACTAAATTTTAACCATCAAGCTTTAGATTACTATCATTTCAGTTACTACTCATAGCTATAAATGAGTTTCAGTTTTATTATTATTATTTATTAGTATTTAATATTTTTATTATTATTATTATTATCATTTACAGTAGAATTTATATCCATTTAATTATTATATGTGACCCCGAAAATTGTATAATTAATTTAATTAGTGACTAGTAAATATAATACTCTAAAATTAAAATTTCGAATGACTGTGTCATCTGAAGTTGTAAATAAATAAATCATCACAGCATATTACCCATTACTGGATATGTTTTACCGTGTGGGCGTTTACCAGACGTCACCTCACGGGCAGTCATAGCTGGTGTGGAGAATGCACCACAGGGGTCACTTTTGTGCCATTTAAAATTGGAAATATTTGGCGCCTGTCGGGATCGAACCCGGTTTCCCAGGTTCGCGACCAGACACTCAGGTACGCGGCCACGGGACCCCATATATTACAAATATTTTTTTGGGTATATTTACGAATTATGTCGTTAGTACGTACCAAGGTCAGCAATGTGAGTGAAATCTTTCGGTCGTCCCTGGTGTGGTGGTGTAACCCTAAAAAGCTAGATCAGTAGTGACAATGGAAGCATACAGAGGCAGTAGGCTAGTTAACTTGGCTTTGTGTAATAAAGGTAAGTGCACTAATTCTTATAAACATATAAATTTATTGTTTTACGTAAGCTATACTGTAAATTAATTGCGAAGAAGAGAGTTTATGTTAAAATGAGATTTGCAAAATTACTTCGAAAAATACTTAAAATATTGAAGACGTTATATTATGCTTTCTGGTATTATATTTTGAAATTAATTAATTGTGACCCTACCTGAAGTTTTTAAGGAAAGAAATTGGCTTAAGGATCATGGAGAATTTTTAAATAAACGACAAAAGAAATTATGAAAAATTCAATGACTCCGCAGGGATTTGAACCCCGGACCTTCTCGTATCTAGCGAAACTCTCTATCAACTGAGCTACGGAGTCCGTTCCAAGCGGAGACATTGAATCTTCCACAATTTATTTTTACAAATGTCGTAGGTTAGTACACCATCCTAAACGGTATGGAGTAGAACTCAGCGCGAAACAATGCGATTAATATGTTGTGTGAACATTTAGCCTTCACAGAAATGTTGAAATTAATTAATTGTGACCCTACCTGAAGTTTTAAGGAAAGAAATGGGCTTAAAGATCATGGAGAATTTTTAAATAAACGAAGAAAGAAATTATGAAAAATTCAATGACTCCGCAGGGATTTGAACCCCGGATCTTCTCGTATCTAGCGAGACGCTCTATCAACTGAGCTACGTAGTCCGTTCCAAGCGGAGACAATGAATCTTCCACAATTTCTTTTTACAAATGTCGTAGGTGAGTACACCATCCTAAACGTTATGGATTAATACTCAGCACTTTCCTTAAAAAGGTATTATATTTTATATCTCAAAACATGACTTACGATTGAACATGGATTCGTTTTATCGATCCACAAAGCTGTGGTTCCCTATTATAATAATAAACTCAGTAATCATATAAGTAAAACTTTTTTTATTTTATTATTTGGCTCAAATTGATAAACCGGAGTGGTACTTTACTTACAAGCTTTGAACATATTTTTGTGAAATAAATAAATAAAATTTAGTCCAAAACTTTTCATATTTGATATTTAAAACTCGTCTAACATTAGGAATATCATTAGATGTTGACTATACTTCACTTGACACTCGACAGATTTTCGTGGAAAAATATATTAAAGACTTTTCTATTTATTGAAACAACAAATTAGATTTTGTCACCCGGATGTGTGTCAACCAGAGGTGATACTTTATTGAAAACTTAAACATGGAGTTGACGGGAAATAATGTGCTGGCCACATCAGATTTTTTTGTAATATACATAAATTTATTGCAGTTATTGTTGTTTTCAGAAAACACAATGTCTAAGACTGATACAAAAGAATATTAAAAAAGGAATAAACCACAGTTATTCCAGTAGAGTTGTAGTAAGTTTGGATTTCTCGCATTTTAAGTCACAATATTATCCTCACTTGTTCTCTAAGGTAAATTGTTAATTCATGTTTGTAGGATTGAGTAAATAATAATATTAATTTTGAAACAAGTGACATTGATGTTTTCGCTGAAAATTGTGTATATTTTAAACCTGAATCAAAAATATTGTAACAATCGCGACTGGGGTACAATAGAAGTAGAGATGTTAAACGATTTAAGAAGGTATATACTTCCCTTCTAAATAATTATTACTAATAAAACAAAAGATTAAATCCCGAAACGGTTGGATTGAGAATTGCGGTCATAAGTTATAAAACAGTTAAACACGAAAGTATACAAAAATAAATAAGATATGTATTGACAAAAACAAGTTAAATAATAAACAAAATAAGTATAAATATATTTTTTTCTATAGCAGATGTTAAACTGTGCTTTTATCTACTCAAAATAGTAGATAAAGTAGCACTTTAACCGCAAGGGTAGAGAAAATAACATTTTAAAGTTATTTTAAAATTGTGTTCAATTAATAATAACATATAATTGGTATTTTTTATTCTTTTCTTTAACATCTGCTATAGAAAAAAATAGAATTTTATACACGACGATGAAATTACATTATCGACTCGCGAAATCGCTCGTGAATTAAACTTTCCTCTCGTCGATAAAATATAATTTTATCTTCTTGTATAAAAAATAACTATATATGTTATTATAATTAACGAACGGTATTTAGCAATTTATTTCTCATACCTAGGGGTAGACTACCCCTGAAGATCTCATCTTCAGCTGGGTTGAGTCGAATCGAAGACTGAATCTTATTGATTATCATTGACTGTCCTTTAATTATATTTCGCATTCTATTTATATAATATAAAATGCAAGACTGCAATAATTTTACTGAATAACAAGTGCAATATCCTCGCGTATAGCCAAATAGGTTAATAACATTAAATTGCAAATAATTGTGTTAAAACGAAACATTTAAACAAACCTGGTTTGTTGCAATATCAGAATGCACGAAACCCCAAATCTAAATATTGAAAAGGAAAAACCAACTTCATATGATATTTACGAGTTTGATAAACTTTCTAATACACCTTCAGCAACAAAACATAATTAACGATAAAACAGGAGAAATGGAAAAGGAAGATTTAGCTATAAAATCTACTGATTAGAATATACTGAGCTTTTGCCTTTAGTGCTACAGGATACAAAACAATTTTATGAAATGAATGATTCCCCATTGCATATGTTATGATCTAGCAATCTAGAAATGATCGAACATCAAGTATGTTCGATCAGAAAATAATAACAAGTTGAATGTTGTTTATAAATAATAATAAAAAGTGTTTATTTCGTTTTTGCTTCTAAATTAATCATTTATCATTTATGTTTATATTTTAATTATACAAGTTTTAATTTCAAGATTATACAAGTTTAGAGTGGTTTATAATACTACAGTATATTTGGCACTCTACAAATTGGTGACCCCTGACTTACAAAATGGAGGGCGTACCTGTTCCTGTTCCGGCTACACAACCAGTTGAACTTCCACTTCCTGAAATTTCTTCATTAACCACTTCCTTCAAGATTCCCGAATTTTGGCCTTCAGACCCGACATTATGGTTCTCTCAAGTCGAAGCAACATTTATGTCACACCGTATAACATCTGAAACGACTAAATTTTACAAATTAATTTCATTACTTAGTCCTCAGTATGCAACAGAAGTGAGAGACCTTATTGTTAACCCTCCAACAGAACTGCCATATACCAATTTAAAAGAAACATTAATTCATCGAACTTCACTGTCAAAACAAGAAAGAATTCAGCAACTATTCAATATTTCCGACTTAGGTGATAAAAAACCATCACAACTTTTACGTCAACTTCAGCAGTTAATTGGTACTATGCATCTAGACGACTCGAACCTCGAAGAACTATTTTTGCAAAAACTTCCTCAAAATATTCGGCTCATTCTTGCATCAAATAACAAAATCTCTTTAACAGATAAAGCTGAAATCGCAGATAGAATTTTGAACATAACACAACCAGCACTATCTTCCGTGAGCAGAGACACACAACAGATTGAAGAACTGAAGCAAGAAATCTCAGAATTAAAGAAATTAGTATTATCTCAATCAAGAAAGAAAACTCTACCTTTTTCCACGGCTCCACCTAGCACGAACTTATGCTGGTATCACCTCAATTTCGGCGTCAAAGCAAGAAAATGTGTTCCGCCGTGTCAACAAAATTCTTCTATAAACAAATCAGAAGTTTTGTTACACCTAAACAGAAATATAACAAATAAACTCATTTTACCATCTATTTCTACCACTAATATCACATACACATATTTCAGTAACTGATGACGGAAAGGAACTTTCTAATTCTCTTTTCACAACAACAATAATTAATGACAAAAACGAAAAATTGGTAAAGGAAGCTAATGATTCAGAATATGAGCTTTTGCCTTTAGAGATGCAGGATAAAAATATATATTTTTTTAATAAACGATTCTTCATCGCATATTTCGGAATCAGTAACTAATGACGGAAAGAACAAAAATTTTAACATTTTTGATAGTACTGAAGAATCAGATACAAGTAATAATTTATCAAATTTTAATAATAATTCAGACAAAATTGAAATTCAAAATGGTATTTGTCAATAAACAAAAAAAAAATCTTTATTAGAAACACTTAAAATATGTATAACATAGATTTGTAAGATTATGTATCTTTATTTGTTTTTAATATAATTTTTTGTTATAGGAAAATCAAATTTTGGAAAAGAAGGTAGCCAGATGTCAGTTTTGTGAAAGTGATATTGATAGCCTAAATTTTATGAGGCACTTAGAAAGAAATCATGAAAATGAAGATGAAGTTAAAAATATATTTCGGTTGCCAAAAAATAGCAAAGAAAGAAGAAATGCTGTGGGTTTATTGAGAAATAAAACGAATTTTAATTTATATGTCAAAGAGAATATTATTAGGCCTCGTCATAAACGTGCAATCGATAAAAATATTACATTCTACCCCTGTGCCTATTGCAGTGGTTTGTATAAAAAAGAGTACTTGAGTCGACATGCAAAATTATGCATTAATCAAGAACCTATATTATTGGACAGTAACGAAAAAAAAAACTATGTATCACTTTCACAAACGTCTACTGCTTGTGCTATGGACCCAAATGATATTATTTCAAAATTAAATGTAAGTTTAAAAAGATATTAACAATTCTAATTTTTTTTAATGTTGATTATATAGTATAAAAAATAACATTTATCTACTGTTTATATTTATTTTTTGTTTTTACATTCAACGGATTAGTTTTAATTCATGTTTTCTGTTTAAAGATATACAAATAATAATAATAATAATAATAATAATAATAAGAACAATAATAATAATAGCAATCATAATAGTAATGAATAGTAATAATGAATAAATAATTAATTAATAATGATAATAATAATATAAGCGTAGTTAAATTAAACAAAGGAGCTTATGAAATGATTACTTTAAAATTTTTGTATCACCTCCACTTTTTGTTGAAATAGATACAAATATGATGTATGTAGCATAGGCAATCGATAATTTTATTTATATATTTTTAGAATATAAAAGATATCAAGTTACTGTTATAGTCGAAATATGAACTTTTATGTTAAAGAAAATATAAAGAGCAGCAAAATTAAATTTAAATACTTTGTATTCATGTTCTTAATAGATAACTCTTCGGCATATTAAACTGGGTAAAATAAAACTATAATATTTTTCTATTGTTGCAAATCTAATGCGCATTTCATAAAATATGTAAAAATGTTTAGATGTTTATACATGTTTCCACAAAAATGGAATTAAAATTTTCATCAATCATTTTATGTATACTTTTTGACTACAGTAAATGTACTTATAAATATATAAATGTAACATATATCTACTTTGGACTGGAAACATACGGAAATTCCATGTAAATTTGTTTTTCTATCTCTGCCATGAGAGTTAATCAAATATTTTCTTTTACCTATATGATAACAATTAATTCATAACTTGTTTTACTTAATTTTATTAAAATAAATCCAGAGGATTAATTAAATGCATTAATTAATTTTTAAATTTTTTTTTCTAAAATTGTAATACCCACAACGGAAAAAATTGACAAGTTAATTAACCTGACAGTAATTTGACAGAAATCATACGTTGTCATTTTTTTTTATAATAACAGTATGAAACATGAATACACAATATGCATATTAAATGCTCGTATTTAATATTCTTATAAATAAAATAATTCGTTAGGCCGATATGAGGCAAATAACGGACGCGGCTGAGGTTTGTAAACCGAGGCGATAGCCGAGGCGTATAATCAGTCGAGTTCGTTATTTGCATATAGGCCGTATGGTGTTCAAGATTTTTCATAATAACATAAAATTTAAACAGGAATAATAAAATTATAATAAAATTCTTCTCTTTCTGTCATATTGAACAACTTTTTCGTTGATTTGTAAATTCTCATTGACAATGGTCCATCAACATGGTGTTATTTTTCTAGGAACACTTGACCCTTCATTGTAGGCGACTGTTATAAAAAATAACGGCGTCCGTTATTTTTATCTTTTCACTTTTGTTTTTAGTCCTGTTATATTGTAGTAATAGTATGGTATGGCATTACGAAAAATTATTTAACAGGTTTTGGAATTATTTTTAATAACATTAAGTACCATAAGATATACTGTATTACATAACTTATATATATAACTTAAATTTCTCGTTCGATCAAATAGGTTTTTAAAAAGTTTTATTTTTGCGAGTACAAATTATAATATGCTATAAACTACTTGATAATATGATAATAGAATACAGACTGGCTAATCTAAAGCATTACATATGTTTTTATACTACTGAAATATGATAGAGTCACGTTCTGGCACATCGGCACTTTGTCTATTATGTAGTACAGGGGTAGCACTATAACTCCTCCCTCCTCAGATTCGAGCCTCCTGGGGGAGTTGAAGTTCAACGTCTTCTGGGGTGCGAGATGACCTCAGCTTGGCTGATTTCCTCTTCTTTATTTGGTTACGTATGAAGTACCCAACGATGATTGCAGCAACCACGTACAGGATGATGGACCATATACTTGGGATGTGCATGTTGTATGTTTTTTCTGTTATCGGAACGATTGGATTCAAGGAGATATCATTTAATTTCAAGGGATTTAGGTTAATAGAGAAATTTGTAATTTTATACGGTTGGGATTTTAGGTTCAGTTTAGGAAGTAGTAGGGGTTGGCCATGGTTTTCATTTTGGAATATTAGTATTTGTTGTCTGAAGTGAATTTCGCAGTTGTCTTGATTATTGATTAGGAAGATTCCCTCTAAGGTTTGGATGTTGGTTTCTTCGTGACATTTAATGGTGATTTTCTCCTCGTGTGGGAAAACGGCTAGGTATTTGTTGATTTCTGGAATTACTTCGACATGATTTTCAATTAAGTTAATTTTTGTGTAATGGCAGTGACTCGAAGTTTGATTTTGGAATATTTCTTCTTCGCAGATCGCTGAGAAGTGGGCGTGATATTTATTAGGGCACTGAAATATTTTTGCTTGAACACACATATCATTCAGGGGCACGATCTCTTTATCAGATTTAAGAAGATATTTCGTATTAGGGATGATTGTAATAAATTTTGATTCATATTTGGTTGGAATTGGGTACATGTAGTAGAGTTCAAAAGTTTTTTCGAAATTTATGGGGGTAGAAATGAAATAGATTACTTGGGTCGCTTCTATTTTACAGTTTATTTTTAACAAGGATTCGATGTCTAAAAGGTTCTCTTGTCTGGGTTCGAATGGTAACTGCAAATGGTAAAATTTTGATATTTGTTTTAATTCTGCTAGTAGCTCCATGGGGTGTATTATACTAGGATGCAGCGTTCTTAATTTACAAAAGGTGATTGAATTTTCAATGTCTTGTAAGACGCTTAATATAGAATTGTATAATATAGTAAGTTGATCGTAAATATTTTTGCCATACAGTATACTTTGAATGTGCGTACTGTTTATAATTTTGAAAAGTTGTAAAATTTTGGATTTTAATATTTCCTCGTTGTGCTGAATATCTGAGATTGTTTTATTAAAATTTTGAATAATTTGGTGGTTCACCGAATATGAGAGTTTGAGTTGACTTTCCAAATTATGCTCGTTTTCTTGCATATGTGCAAACATTTCGTTATATCTTTTGCCATCTTCGGCATCTAAATTTCCTGTGACTGATTTGAATATTGTCCCCAATCCATCTATTAAGCCACGTTTAGTTTTATGGTGATCAGAATGAAATCCGATGTTATTAATTTTTGTGTCAATTTTTGTCCGAATAAATTCTAATATTTTATCATAATTTTCGAGTTCATTGAAATACTGTGAATGGTTAGATATGCTTGATTTTAGTGCTGAGTATTGTGTGTTTAGATTGTTGTACTGATTAAGGAGAGCTTGGAGATTGTAGTAGTGTATGAAGGTGTGAGTCGTCTTTTCGAGTTTGGCAGGACCGAGATTGATGGGAAGGATTCCGAGGTTTTCTGTTATGTTTCTAATTATTGTTCCTTGTCCCAATGCGAACAACCTGGAATTGGTTCAAAATTGTAAGTTTTTTTTCTAGGACGTTTAATGTTAGAGAGGTGGATATTCTCTGTTGTATTACCGTGGGTGGTTTGTATTTTTCCTGTTTTAAGACGTTTATTAATTTTCTTTAGCTTTTCGGGTTTGTATTTGTTTTTAGTTTTTTGTTGTTTCTGTTTATTTTTCACGTATACCTTTTTGGGGATTTTGGGTAATTCTTCTCTATTTTCATTACATTTATTTATTACCTTTTCTTTATTTGCCTGGATTTTGTCTCTAATTGATTCGTAAAGTAATTTAGTTTTATTCTTATGACTTTCTATATAATTGTTAATAAGCTGTTTTTCGAGGTCAATATTAAATGGGGAGTTGGTATCTAAATGGCCGGTAATAATTTCGCATGGTTTCAATTTTGTGACAGAATGAATTGTGTTATTATAAGCTAATAACGCATAATTTACTTTGGCTTCTATAGGCTCCGTTTTGTATTCTTTTTGATTGTTAAACAGTCTTATGTGTTCGATAAGGGTCGAGTGGAATCGTTCTATTATGCCGTTAGATTCTGGATGTTGTGAGCTTATGAAATGTATGTCGATTTTGTGTAGTGTCAGCAATTCTTTTACGACTGAGTTTTTAAATTCTAACCCGTTATCTGAAATAATTTGTTCTGGGATTCCATGATGTGTAAAATATTTGACTAGGTTATTACAAGCTTCTATGCCTTGTCCTGAATTTAATTTGTATGCTTGTGCATATTTTGAAAATGAATCTACGATAGTCA
This sequence comes from Ophonus ardosiacus, assembly GCA_943142095.1. Lineage (NCBI taxonomy): Eukaryota > Metazoa > Arthropoda > Insecta > Coleoptera > Carabidae > Ophonus > Ophonus ardosiacus. Next base: position 12,771,183 of record OW964836.1, on the reverse strand, counting down.
AAAATTTAGCTTGTTCTAAAGTAATGCTGTCTATATGTAAAATTTGGAAAGGTTTCGTAGCTGTGGGTGTGATGTTTAAATTTACGTTTAAGGGTCGCCTGTCGTATTTTGTTACTTGGCATATTTCACAGCTATTAATAAATGTTTGAACGGATTTTCTTAATTTTGGCCAGTAATATTGTTGTTTTATACGCGCTTCTGTTTCATCGATACCACGGTGGTTACTTTTGCTGCAGTGGTAATTCGATATGATGTGTATGATTTCTTCCTCATTGGTAACGTCGCTTAAATATTTTGTACATTTTACTAAACATAGTTGAGAATTTTTGAAATAATTTTGAAGAATTAAACTGAATTTTTCGTATAGTTCGTTTTGAAAATAAATATGATATTTTATTTTTGGAACAAGATATTCTTTAATAAAAGCAATCATTTCAGTTTTGTAATTATTTTTTGAAAATTCTACTTCCATTCGTAATTTTTTGTGTTCGTATAATTTTGTAATTTTTACTTGTTTGGGATTAAAATCGACTTCTGTTATAATAATTTGATTTTTGCCATAGTTTACGGGGCATTCTACTATCGGGATTCCGACGATAGGATTTTCTTTACTTGAATGTATTGTGATATCGCTATCGCTTGTGTCGTCATCGTTTATCTCATTATGTTGTGAGTCACCTACCTCGACTGCAAGGGATTGCGTATCGTCGTCTTTGTTATCTGTTTTATTCCTTAACTCTGTGTTAAAATTTTCTATGAATTTATGAAAGTGTTTCATGTTTTCTGTTTCGTTTATGTTTAATTCGGTCTGGGGAATTTTGGGTTCAGGGAGTTTGTAAACGGTTATTAGTATGTTGGTATTATCAAAAATATATTTTAACATTGATTTTATTTCGTTCCAAATTTGATTGTCATGTCCACATGCAATTTTTGGTATACTTAAATTTTTGATATTATTATGTAAACAGAATTTTCTCAAATTTAGTAAGGTATAGAATATGTCTTGTTTAGTAGGTTTATTGTAATAATTTTCCTTTGTTATTAAGTATAATAGATATCTTTGTGGGGTTTTTAAATATACTAGGTTATGAAGTTGAGGATTTTGAGATTTTAATTTGTGTACGTTGTTAAATTTAATTTTAAAATTTTTGGCAATACCCGATGACATTTCTAAATCTTTGCTCACGCAATGAGCTAGACTAGAGTCAGATGGTGCATCGAATAGATTTCCTATTACTTCAATAATATTGTTATTATTGTGATTAAGGCAATGTTTCTTATCTAAGTAGTCTTTGAATAGAGCTAGTGGAGTGTCATCTACTTGTGTTTGTGATTGTAAATTTTGAGTTTTATTAATTTCAACAGGTATACGGCTTAAGGCGTCGGCATTGGTATTAAGTTTGCCTTTCTTATAGATTATTTCATAGTCATATTCCTCTAATTTGAGGCGCCATCTTATTAATTTTTGGCTACATTGTTTTAACGAGAATAGCCATTGCAAGGGTCGGTGGTCTGTATAGATTTTGAATTTGCGTCCTAATAAGTGAGTTCTAAAATACTGAGTCGCCCAAATGATAGCTAACATTTCTTTCTCAATGGTAGAATAGTTTATCTCTGTCTCGTTCAGTGTTCTGCTAGCGTAAGCTACTGGTAGGTCGTTGCCTAGACTACCTTGGGATAACACGGCTCCAATAGCCAGCTGGCTCGCGTCACATGTCAAGTTAAATTCTTTGTCGTAATCAGGATATTGGAGTAGTGGTTCGTTAGTCAACAAATTCTTGCAATTTTCAAAGCATTGTCTGTACTCAGGGTCGTTAATGTCAATAACAGCATTTTTCTTTAAGCGTCTAGTCAGCGGTTTTGTTATCTTAGCGAAGTCTTTAATAAATTTTCGATAATAGCCTAAAAGTCCTAAGAAACCTTTAATTTGTGTTGTAGTTTTTGGAATTGGAAAATTTAGAACAGCCGAAATTTTGTCGGGATTTGGTTTCACGCCCTCAGGGGTTACGATATGCCCGAGATACGCTACTTCTCTTTTAAGAAATTCGCATTTATCTAGTTGTACTTTGAAATTTGAATTTTTCAAACGTTCGAAAACTAATTTTAAATTTTGAATGTGTTCTTGTAGGCTGGTACTAAATATAATAATGTCGTCGAGGTAAACAAGGCATTTTTTTGTTTACTAACCCTCTCAGAACATTGTCCATAACGCGTTGGAATGTCGCGGGTGCGTTTTTTAAGCCAAAAGGCATACGAGTGAACTCATAATGCCCGTCTTCCGTGTTAAATGCAGTTTTTTGAATGTCTTGTTTGTCCATTTCAATCTGGTGGAAACCAGATGCCAAGTCTAACGTAGTGAAATACTGACAGCGTCCGAGTTTGTCTAGTAAATTAGTTATGTTCGGTAATGGGTATTTGTCGCTAATAGTCTTTTCGTTCAATTTCCTGTAATCTACCACTATACGCCACTTGCGTTTACCAGATGCGTCAAGTTTTTTTGGGACAACCCAAATAGGTGATGACCATGGCGAACATGATGGTCTAATAATATTTTGATCTAACATTTTTTGTGTTTGAGAACGTACCTCTTGTCGGTGAATTTCTGGGTATCTATAAGATTTCGTATAAATAGGAATTTCGTCACTTGTTTTTATGGAATGTTTAATTTGATTAGTAAATGTTAAATTTTTGTCGTCTACGTGAAATATATCAGAATAATCGTGAATTAATTTAGTGATAGCTGATTTTTCTTCCGAATTCATGTGATCTGACCGAATTTTTGAAATATCAAATTTAATTTTTTCTGATTGAATGAAATTAAAATTGGGTGATGAGTACGTTTCATAGTTAGAGATGTTTTCTACAGTAATTGGTTCTAATTGTGTAAAGTTGATATGTAATTCTGAGTTATTAATTGCTGTACAAAGTGCATGGTAATTATTGGCTGTGGTGACACATTCGGGGATGATTAAATTATTCTGTTGTTGTTTTGGTATTAATATGGTTCCGTTTTGTTGAGTTACTTGAATTTTGATTACCTTTTCGGTTTTGGGGTCTAATGTTACATTATTATTTGGCTGACAAATTTTGTTTGTATTAATTTTATTTTCAGAATTTTGATGTTGAATTTTTATTTGGCAGGTGGGTGTTGTTACTACATTTTTATTCAGGTCTATAATTATTTTTAATGTACTCAGATTGTCTAATCCTAATAAGAGATCGAATTCATCGTGAAAATCAAAAATGTGATATTTTAAACTTGCATTTTTCTTTAAATTAAATAATTTTGAAATAGGTACGAGTGTGCTGTAATTCTCAATTGAAGTTCCATGCGCAGTTGAAATTTGGAAAGGGTCTTTAAAAATTGAATTTTTGTAATATTTATGCGCTATGGTAGGTTTTATGAAAGATTTCGTACTTCCTGTGTCTATTAAAACTTTCAGATTATTTTCAGGGAATATAATATAAGGTAATTTACTTTTATTTGTTAGGTTCATTAGTTCGACTCCGGGTAAAATGTTTCTATTGTTTCCGAGGCTGCGATGTCTAAAAAATTATCGTCTTCGAAATTGTCGGGGTTTTGTGGATTTTCATAATCATTGTTATCAATTAATACTTGGTCAGTTTGTTCTTGGTTATCGTAATAAACATATGGGTCAACGGCAGATTCTGCTGACTCGTTGATATTAAATAATTCTCCCGCTGTGTTTGCGCGGTTTTGTGCAGGACGGTATTGAGTTGTATTTCGCGTGGAAATACTCATCGGAGTAGGTGCAGGAAGGTTTTGTCTGGTGGATGGACCTTGGCGTGGTGTTTGCGGTGTATATTGTCTTTGTTGTTGAGGAGTATATTGTCTTTGTTGTTGAGGAGTATATTGTTTTTGTTGTTGAGGAGTATATTGTTGTCTGTATGTCGTTTGTTGCATAGGTGAAGGATGCAGAGTTTTATTGGGTGTGTAATTAAAGTAGGGTATGGGTTTAGGAATATTGTATCTTGGTTGGTGGATTTGTGGTTTTTGATTTAATTTGTGTGTATTCTGATTAGTGGTTTTGGATTTGGCATAATATTCAAATTGAAAATCATTTGCTAACATACTTAAAGCTGAATTTAAGTCTGTAGGGTTCTTTGCCCTCATTAATTGACCTATAGGTTCTTTCAAACCTTTTAGTAAAACGCGTAAAGCATAATGTTGAAAATAGTCAATCATTACTACGGATGCTTCGGCAGCAGCGTTTGTTGAAATATAAGAAATTTGTAAATTTAAGAGGTGTTGTAAACGACCGTAAAAATCAAAAACGTTTTCATTAGGATTTTGTTTCAGCTCTGTTATTTCCATATTTAGTGTGAACCAGTCACGTTTGTCTGAATAAGCATTTTTTAGTGCTGTTTTCAAATCTTCCCACTTTGAAATTGTGGAACTTGCAATATTAATAGCAGCTTCACCTTTTATTTTGGCTAATATACTGCTCATTAAATATTCATTTTGGAAATCATTTGTGTTTGTGGTATTATAAAATTTTGTTACTAATTTTTCACAAACGCTAGTAAACCTAGGGAGTAATTCACGTTCCCCATGGAACTCTGGCACCATGTCCAGATATTCCTTTTTTAATACTGGAGTAACCATGTTTAATAATGGCGTTCTTAATGTGATACTATTAATAGGATTTGTATTTAAATTAATTATACGATCTTCTGTTTCGAGATCGGAGTCTGCTTCTGAATTATTTGAATCTGACAAAGATTCTGGTTCTCTGAATGACATATGGTACTCACAAAAATAGTAGTGTCGGCTTCATGTGCCCTGAAGTCGAACACGGTCTCGTCTCGAAGTTGAGGCAGGAGTTGCACTGATGTCCGCTCAGCTTGGCTCGCTCGGCTCGTCGAGATGTGTCTTGTTTCTGATGTCCTCTCAGATGCAGGATACAGTGATCGAAGTATGGAGATATTCGAATTTGCCAAATTAATCACGAAAGTGAAACAATTTATATTCGCTAAATTGTTTTGGCAATCCTACCAAGACTGCGCCACTTAAATTTCTCGTTCGATCAAATAGGTTTTTAAAAAGTTTTATTTTTGCGAGTACAAATTATAATATGCTATAAACTACTTGATAATATGATAATAGAATACAGACTGGCTAATCTAAAGCATTACATATGTTTTTATACTACTGAAATATGATAGAGTCACGTTCTGGCACATCGGCACTTTGTCTATTATGTAGTACAGGGGTAGCACTATAACTTATATATAAAAAAAATTAATTCAAATAGCAGAGATAATGAACATAACAGAAAAATTAGCATGGGATCTTTATATTGTGAGTCGATACAGGACATACGGTATTTATTTCTTCCCTTTATCACTCTTTGTTAGATGTATGATGTTTATATGTTTGTTCTAATGTAAAACTTTTAATTTTGTTTTAATGTTCACAGGTTTTTAATTTAATGAAAGGTGATGACATTGCTTTTGAGGCGAAAAAAGATTTACTAATTAGCATTTTTGGTGAATCGTATCTTAAAAAACATAGAAGGGAAGGTATAGAGTATGCCTGTAGCAATCGTATGAGAGAACTGTCTCGATTACTAATTACCTACCGCATAATAACAAATAATAAAGACATCAGTTTTAAGGACTTGCTAAAACCAAAGCATTTTGATAATGTTATTCTTGCTGTTAGACAAGTCACGGGATACGATCACGAAACAAAATCTTTTAAAGCGCCCAGTTTAGCTGTGTACCTGTGTACATCATTGAAAACAATTTGTGACGAATTAATTCATTTAATTATAAAGGAACACATTGGATTCAAATGCAACACACAAAATGATGCTGAAATATGGATTAACGACGTCAAAAACTTCAAAAAGTTGATAGCATCTAGATGGAATATTGAATTATCATCAAGCGCTAATAAAAGCTTAATGGAAAAACGTCTGCAGAAACTATTATTCTTGCCTCTAGTAGAGGACATAAAAATATTTAGGGATGAAACTTCAGCCTTGGCGGTAGAAAAACAAAAAATACTGCTATTTGGGAATAAAAATGAAAATGCATATAAATTATTATCTCAGTGTACGTTGGCACTTCTAATCATTTTTAATAGGCGCAGAATAGATGACGTGCAATATCTGAAAATTAAAGAATATAAGAATATCACAAAAAGTAATTACAAAGATTTTGAGAATGATTTAACAGAGACGGAAAAGATACTAACACAAAAGTATAAACGAATTTTGACAAGTGGGAAAGACTCTAGAGCACTGGTTATCCTGATTCCTGAACTTTTAGAAAATTTTATTGATCTATTATTAAAAGAACGTAATAAATACATCAATGCAAATAACGATTACGTTTTCTCATTACCTGGAAGTAAAGTCAAATGGGGCAAAGGAGATGTCGCTATAAGGACACTTTGCAAAAAAATTTCTCTACAAAATCCGCAAGCTGTAACCAGCAACAAATTAAGGAAACAAATTGCTACTATTACACAAATTCTGAATTTATCGCAGTGTGAATTAAAGCAATTTTCTACTTTCATGGGACATACTCAAAAAACACATGATGAATTCTATGAGTAAGAATACCAATTTTATATTAGTGCATATATTTATTAATAGTATTTTACATTACAAGCAAGGTAAAATTATTCTTATTGCTTAGAGGTGTAGATAAGTGGTTTTTGGTTTGTGAAATTGATATTTGGGGTAATAAATTAGCGGCTTATTTCAGCGAACTGCGTAGAGATTATACCTTGCGTGTGATGCACAGTATTTTACTTGTTTAATTAAAATCAAAAATTTGGCAAATATTTCCTGATTGTTTAAATGACTCAAGCTAGTAAAATTAATAGCAAGACAGTAAAAATTTGACAGCATGACAGTAAAATTGGCGACTAGGTAGTAAAAATGTAAAGAGTTATTTCACAGTTGCTAAACTGTCCAAATAAACAACGTTTACATGTGAGTAACAAGTAAAACGATTTTTTTTTTTTTAGATTGCCGGTAGACATTTGTCAAACAGTAAAAGTTTCAGAGTTACTATTAATGATAGAACAAGGAAACGTACCAGTGGAATATGTAGGAAAACCATTAGCTGAAATTGATATAGACCCAGCTTCTCAAGATGCTGAAGTAGATAACAAAGATGATGGTAAGTAGAAATTGTCTACATGCTTCAATATTACATATGTATTACACATTGACATTGCTTGATTTTAATTACATTGAAAACTCGTAGTATAAAATTTAAGTTTTAATCAAATTTTTTGTAAAAATCAAATATTAAATTTTAAAACCTGTGTAAAATGTTCGTAAATGATGTCAAAATTGTAGATGATGAAGTAGTTCTTGAACGTAATGATGAAGATTCGTCCTCTAAAGATTGTACTGACTGTGGCAATAACAGAAAGCGAATATTAGAAAATTATTTGCACGATGAATATGGCGAAAATGAGTGTATCCAAAAAAATAAAATTAGGAAAAAAATACAAACAAAAAGTAAGTAATATATATATATATATATATATATATATATATATATATATATATATATATAGTCACTGTGTTAAAAGTAAGCTATGAACAAAAAAAGCGTATGTCAATTTGAAGGTATTTAATTAAATGTCAATTTGACACAAGATATTGTCAAAAATGTTATCTAAAGAAATCAAAGCTTTTCTTCTCCAATCATTATTTTACAAATAAAAAGAAATTAAAAAACGGTGAATGGCAGTATTCTGTATCCTTCTTTATTACCTTTTCTCCTTAAAATTACATTTCATGACAATTTTAACAACTTGACTTTTGAATTGAATAATGATTAGACATACGTTTCTGTGTTCATAGCCTACTCCGAATTAGGTTTTTTTTTAACACTAAATATATAAGTATAAATATATACAGGGTGCCCATTTTATAAGTTCCCGCCTTAAAATAAGTGACTTGGCTTTTAAAATTTTGTTTTGCTCTTGTACCTACTGTAATTATACGATTTAAAGTACTAATATTTACCAAGTGGTTTGTGAAATGTATTCTGTTTTGCCTATTTTTAAATTTTAAGGCGGGAACTTATGAAATGGGCATCCTATATATATACAGAATGTCCCAAATTGATTAGGCTACCATTGGGATCTCGGAAACTATAAGAGCTACGAGATCGGTTAAATGTGCATTGTTGTGTACTTTTGAGGGTTGATTCAGATTCCGTTAAGAAACATTCAAAATTCCGAACAGTGTGAAAATTATTCAAATAACTTTGTAATTATAAGAGATATAAAAAAATGTTTCATATAAAAGTTACACAATTCAATAAGGCAAACTTAAAAATGTTGTCAGTATAAAATTCAAGATGGCGGATTTCAAGATATTAATAGCAACTTTCTTATTTTAAATGAGCGCCATATTGGAATTTTACATGATTAAATAGAACTTTTTTTTCTCTTTTCAACGATGTATAACAAAGTATGTTTACATTAAAATTTAATAAAGGTATTAATTATTTCAATTTGATAACTAATCAAATAAGCTTAAAAGCAAATGCAAGTGAATAAGAAACAAAACAAAATTTATTATAGCAGTGAACTGTCATGATTAAATTTGTATGTATTCGTTTATTCAATTTAATTAGTGAATTTATTTATTACGTATTTAAAATGCCTACTTTTTCAACATTAGAGCAGTACGATATGTTTTGTACATCCATCAAATGTGATAAAAACTCCCGTCTTGCGGCACAAACTTATGTCAGTAACTTTCCGGAGAGAAGACAACGCAATGATAAGGTGAACTCTTTTAATAGTATTAATCGCAATACATTGCGGACAGTATCTGCCAGTGTTGCAAAACGTGTTCATTTATGTTTACTTAACAATGGCCAGAATTTTGAGCATTTGTTATAAATTATTGTTACATTAGTATTAAGTTGTTTTGTTTTTGATGTTTCAAAAAAAAGGTACTTGCATTTGTTTTTAAGCTTATTTGATTAGTTATCAAATTGAAATAATTAATATCTTTATTAAATTTTAATGTAAACATACTTTGTTAAACATCGTTGAAAAGAGAAAAAAAAGTTCTATTTAATTATGTAAAAATCCAATATGGCGCCCGTTTAAAATTAAAAAGGTGCTATTAATATCTTGAAATCCGCCATCTTGAATTTGATACAGACAATATTTTTAAGTTTGCCTTATTAAATAGTGTAACTTTTATATGAAACATTTTTTTGTATCTCTTATAATTATTATAGTTATTTGACATTTTTAAAAATCGCGATTTTCAGTTTTTTTTTTTTAATAATTTTCAGACTGTTCGGAATTTTGAATGTTTCTTAACGGAATCTGAATCAACCCTCAAAAGTACACAACAATGCCCATTTAACCGACCTCGTAGCTCTTATAGTTTCCGAGATCCCAAAGGTAGCCTAATCAATTTGGGACATGTGTATATATGTATGTGTGTTCTAAAATTTATTTTATTTTTAGCTTGGTCGAAAGCTGATATTGATTTGATTAATGAGTATTTTTCTTCTTATATAGAGAATAAATATTATCCATCCGGAATACAAATAAAAAATTTTATTCAACAAACGAATATGAATAAAACAGTTCCTGTTATTAAATCGAAACTTCAGCATCTGATGAAATTACACATATATAAATAATTATAGTTTTATATATAATTATATGTCATTGTAGAATAATATTTATTTTAAAGTTAATTTAATAAAATTTGTAAAACAGATAAAACGGAATGAAATATCAATAAATGAGCCGCTCAATTGCTAAATTGATTAATTCCATAAAACAAAAAGTAGAGAACAGTGATGAAATGATGTATGTTATTTCATAAAATCACAACTAAATTTAAAATTTTGTTTATAAATATGTCAGTCTGTACTATTAGCGCAAATTATTTATGAACATAAAATGACAGTACTCATTCTGTTGTCTTGAAACTTAAATTTAAAAAAGAAGAAGAATAAAAAAATGATTCGTAAAATAACCAGTCCTAGTTACAGAAATTTTGATATGGTGCAATCTACCAAGCACATATTTGATAATTAGGATAACTAAGGGCTCAATATGGGCTAGTTAAGTACCATAATGGCGAATTTGAGCTATTCTGTATTTTTTTAATCAAAATTTTTCTGGCTTGGCCGCGGCAACTGAACCGCTCCAAAACACTCAAGTTAAAATGGGGTATTCTAATGTAGTAAAATTTAAGGTAAAAAATGTTATAACATTGTGAATTATGCTTTAAAATGACCAAATAATGAAAAAAAAAATCAATTTTTTTTTTTCCTAACATGAGTTTTCTTGTATTTTATTTTACCGCTGAAGAGGTATCACGTGGGTTGTGACGTACGAGGGACTCATGACATCTAAAAAAAATTGTGCATGACTGTACCATATCGTCGCGTTCAAGGCAAAACGGCCTAAGCGCCAAAAAATCGTAATTTGCGATTTTGGTACCTTTCGATAGATTGGCGTAACCTCCATCTATTAAACACAGTGGTATAAGTACGAAAAATTTATTTAAGTAGATATTTCACTTTGAAGTTGCGCAAGCGACAATCACAATTTTATTACGCAGGCTTAAAATGGCATATGCTCCATTTCTACGTAGTTTCTTATGGGTGAATGCAGAGTGAAATGGCCCGAGTTATTGATGTCAAAGTAAGTGTTTTAAAAAATCTGCTTACTTTTAATGCAGTTAAGACATTAGAAATATATTTGTATAAAAGCGCAGACAGTTATTTGTGTCTCCTGGCTTATTATGTAAATGGCGCTTGTGTCGTTTTGCCTTGAACGCGACGATATACAGGAAACAGCTGTTCCGCCATTGATGCATTGTGAGCTGTCTTGATCGTGTTAGTTGTATGACGTTTATATGTTTACAAGTTTTCAACTTTTCTAATTTGGTTCTTATAATAGTTATTATTATTAATACAAGTTTTGATTACGGAAAATTCACTTAGATAACGTAACAAAATTGAAATACATAGAAAACAAGCGACAACTAACCAAACAAACATAAAATGCCGAATGACAGATAGACTGCCGCGCCAAGTGTTGTGTTTGTACCTATGTAAACATGCCCCGCCATTTAAATGTCATGAGTCCCTCAAACGTCACATCCGGTAAAATTCAAATTTTCAAAGAATATTTAAAAATTCATATCTCGCTCAAATTAAATAAAAAAGAACTCAAAATTTTTGATTTGTAATACATACACGTGAAAGTTTCAGAAAAAAAAATTAAAAAAAATCATTAGAATACCCCATTAAGCAAAAATGTTTGTTTTATGGGCTAATTAAATGCCCTAATATCGACGAGGCTACATTTTCTTTGAATGGATATGTAAATAGGCATAATTGTCGATATTAGGCCGCTAATCCCTATTAGATGATCCAAAATCATACCCCAACACCACAAGAATTAAACGAGTTTGTGAAGATCACATAATTGGATCTTTCTTTATTCGTGGTACTCTAACTAGTGAGCGTTATTTGCAATTGTTGCCACAGCAAATTATCCCAGCTTGCCAAGCAAATCTTGACGATCTTTGGTTTCAACAAGATGGGGCACCGCCCCACTATCATGGAGATGTACGTCGATATTTAGATGCGGTATTTCCGGCCCATTGGATAGGCAGAAGAGGGTCTGTGGAGTGGCCTCCCCGATCTCCAGATCTAACACCTTGTGATTTCTTATTATGGGGATATTTAAAATCAAAAGTGTATAGTACAAACCCACCTCAGAATCTGGACGAATTAGAGCAACGAATACAAGAAGAAGTTGCAGCAATTTCTCCCAGAATGCTCAGAAATCTCTATCAAATGAGCCTAATGAAAGAATACATTGCTATTTAAAAAAATTCAATTGTTTTTCATTACTTATTTGTTTTCTAAAATGAAAACAACTGAATGCTGCCTTATTATGGGAAATAAAATGATAAACAACTTTTATATTGATTTGACAGAGCCATCTATTCAAAAATTCTAAGACTATTTCTTAAACGAAATAGTAGTGGGGGAACCGCGCAACGCGCAAATCTAGATTTGAATTACGAGTCAAGCGTTTTAAAGTAAGAATGTTTTTCTAATCGAAACGTTTTGTTTATTTCAGTATAAAATTTACATTTTTACCTCCCGGTAAGGGAGGTATAGGGATCGTGTTAAAAATCGCATATCGAGATTTTAGTAAATGACCACGTTTTAAGGTCCCTAGAATCCAATTTTAACATTTTCACGATGATGTCTGTATGTGTGTGTGTGGTATGAATTTTGTCTTCGCTTTAACTCAAATACTATGATTCAGAAAATTCTGAAACCTTGTATTTCTACTTTATTCTAATATCAAAAGAATCCGTTATATTTTGGTGTAAATCAGATAAACGGAAATGACACTTTGCTTGAAGCTCATAATGGTTTTTCTTCAAAAAATACTATTAAATGCCATTTTTTTCGCATTTTATGTCATTATGAAAATTAAAGATTATTGAATTTTCTACAGGTATACATTAATACTTTTTTTCTATACGTTTTACAGATAAATTTAAAACTCATTTCTTTTATACATCCCGAAGCATAAGATAAACGCAATTCCTTTGTTACGCAGTTCATATTTCAAATGAATGTAACTGACAGGTAAACGTCACTGTCAAAAAACTAATCTCTTCAAATTAATAATATTAACTTTTTAAAAAGAAAATACTAAATAAAGCAATAGTTATATGCAATGGAACATAATATAGTTTGCAGTATTTGTAAATATTTAGGTATGTATTTAAATTAATAAAAATTAAATAGCGGGAGGTTTTGTGTTGGCCACATCAGATTTTTTCTCTTTGTGATTACTAATTGGATTCCCTCCAACAAATTATTTTGTAAGTAGGTATATTGTTTATTATAAATAGTGTAAAAATGGTAACAAAACATTTTAAAAATATATATATTTCGTGTGAAACAAAATACAAATATCACAAAGTAATATTGCTATTCAATAACCATTGCTCAGCTTCGGGTACAAGCAAATGTATGTCTTCCAGTGGGCCGTTGTAGCGAGTTATTGGACATTCTTGCACTAAGTGGAACACAGATTGTTCTGCTGCTCCACAATGGTTACATTTGGGATCGTCGGTCAATTTCCACAGGTACATATTCTTATTGCACTTTCCATGATGAGTGCGAATTCTATTTAAAGTACACCATGATCTTCGTGGTAGATGAGAACCAGGAACTTCATTACAGGGGTTCTCTATTAATGAACTATTTTGAACTTCCTGTTTTTTCCATAACAAATTCCATTCGTTTCCAACGTTAAAAGAATCGCGTAGCTTTATGGCAGTTCTAAACGCAGGTGATCTAGATTTTAGACGCTGACGCTCGTTGAATGGAATGGCGTATTCGTGCAATGGATGGATTTTAATGCTGCAGTTCTTCGTATGAGGAGGTTCAATATTCGACAGGACTGGTAACCATTGCAGTGGAGTTGACTTAATTGTGCCAGTTACCATTCCCATGGTTTGGTATAATTGGATGTCAACCAGTTGGGTATGTTTGCTGTTCAGCCAAACTGGAGCACAATATTCAGCTGCAGAATAGACCAGTGCGAGTGAAGAGATTCTAAGCGTTTTTGTATCTGCCCCCCAAGACGAATTTGCAAGTTTGTGAATCATATTTGTCCTTGTTTTATTTTAGCCGCCAGTTTCTTTAGATGGAATTTATAAGTAAGTGCACTATCCAATGTCACGTCAAGATATTTTGGAGAAAAATTATGAATCAGTTGTGTACCTTGAGACTAAACTTGAAGTTCATATTTAGCTTTATTACTTGATAAATGGAATGCAGAGACCTCGGTTTTATTTGGGTTTGGTTGTAGGCCCCACTTTAGAAAATAATTGTTCATTTTCTGAAGGTCATTTGAAAGTATACTTTCTGTGTGTTTAATATTGTATCTTTGGATGGCAATGTCATCAGCGTAAATGAATTTTTGAGATTTTGAAAATTGGAGATAGTACAGACCCTTGTGGTAATCCATTTTTTAATGACTTGGATGAGCTTTTCTTGCCATTAAGATGAACTTGAAACCTTCTGTCACTGATCATATTGTTGATTAAATTTAAAAATCTCTTGCAAGGAACCATCTTATAAAGTTTGATCAATAATCCTTTCTTCCAAACAGTATCATATGCTGCTGTTAAATCTATAAATGCTACTGAGCTTGTTAGTTTCTTCTCAAATCCGGCTTCTATGTGTGTAGTTAGTGCAAATACTTGATCGGCACAGTTTCTTCCTGGCATGAAACCAGCTTGTTGAATTGGGATTGCATCCTGTACTAGCTGTAATAGGCGATTGTATAGAACACGTTCTAAAATTTTGTAACACACACATAACAATGAAATTGGACGATAACTTTCTGGTAGGTTCTTTGGTTTTCCAGGTTTCAAAATGGCAATAGTTTTACATATTTTAAAAGTTTTTGCAAATTTACCAGCTGTTATTATATTATTAAAATACTTTAGAACCCAGTCTCTTGTTTTAGGTCCTGAATGCTTAAGAAATTCTGGATATATATTATCCGGGCCTGCTGCTTTACCACATTTTGTAGCACTTATTGCTATTTCCAATTCTTCAGCAGTTATATCTTTCATTATAGACAAAGCTTGCAGTTTTTCTCGTTTAATATCATGCAACTGTACATTAACATTTTTCTTATGTTGTTTGTCGATCTTGGGGTTAGACATAGATTTTAATCTGTTGGCTACAGCTTGAGGGTTTGGGGTATTGCCATTAGTTTGTTGAACATGTCCTTGACCTAACCTTTTGAGGAGGCTCCTTGCAGCCCTACTACTATGAGTGAAGTTTAAATTTTCTGTAGGTTCTCTCCACCTTTCATTTCTGGCTTTGTCTAGCAACTTTAATAGCTCCTCAGCCGTATTTTTATTATCTATTAAATAAATATGACATCGTTACAAATTGAAATGTCAAATAATGGGTATTATTCGTGGTCGCCACTCCTGGCAGATGGCAGCACTAAAATCCAAATAATGGGGAAAACATTTCTGTCGTTTGAGTTATATAGGGTATTATTTGTCGTTCTTTTATTAATTTATGTATTGTTATAAATTCAAAAATGTGTGTAACATTGGCAGACGTATATATTTATTTAAAATGGAGCTCTATAGACTATGATTGAAGGAGAGGCCGTGTATAAAGGTAAACTGAAGTACACAAATTTGAAGTTATCGGCGTTACCCTGTTTGAAATTTTTTTTTTTTTTTTAGCTTGCCATATAATTTTATATGGCTATAAAGTTAATCAAGAGGGGATGGCTGCAATCAGGTTTACGTCTACAGACCTCTAACTTGAGAGGAACTCCACATACTATCTCTTTAAACAAACAAGTGTATCTGATTGAAGTGTATTTACAGTTGTAAAATCGGAAAACGCGAGAAATGCAAACACGTTGTTGTATTATTATTATGTTTAGAAAGGTAATTTTAAATTCTTAATTGAAAATAACAGTTATATTTATTATTATAAGGCAAGCTAATATAGAAGAACTGAGCTGAACACATATCGAATATTTTTCCTACAAATTAGTTTAATTAATTAAATAAACAATAATAATAATAAACTATTACTCATTATTTCTTTCCCTTGTCCTTGACACTTTCTGTCAAATTTCGTACTTGGTATGTTTTTAAAATTCTTGTTTTGTTAACTATGAAAACATTATAATATTTATAAATACACAAATTATCTATAGTGACATTTCACTATAAATACTTAAATGAATTAAAATCAGGTGGTAAGAAATCTGTGAAAATATATGGGATCATTTTCTTCCTAATTTTTAAAACTATTCGGACTATTCCCCACTTATTCTTTAGCTTTCGTCCTTTCGGAAAAAGTGTATTGATATGTCACCAATTTTATAATGATTGCACTGTGGTACAGAGCAATAACTTTTAGTTTTGCTTGACATTTTTAGAATAAAACTAATTAAAAACTTGCGAAACACATGCACTTACTATGCTGTTAACTCAATGTTTTCCCCATTATTTTTCGCCACCAGATGTCACACACTTTGTTGGCGACTATCAATACATAAATGTTGCTTATTAAATTTAATTTTCTGATTTACTTGTTTAGTTTAATTTTATAATTAATTTAATATAATTTATGGAATATTTTAAATAATTACTCAGAAACCATTGGAAGGAGAATAAAAAAAAATACAAATATAGTGATCTATATTTATTTACATTTGCTGTAATTCTGTGATTTTGTTGTAAAAACTCATGTTTTCAATTCTGTACCCCAGGATAAAACAGTCTTAAGGGCGCGTGTGAAAGCGTTGAAATCGCTTGAAAAATAGCTTAAATATTAGGTACTTTCTGAAACAGTTTTCTCAAATGTAGCACAAGCAAATGGCTTCAAAATTTATAGACGCGTAAATTAGTATTCTTTCTAGTGCGCGACGGAGTTTCATGATTCTTACTTGTATGGTTTAATTATAATTAATAAAAGAGTAAGTGCTTGTTTTAGCAAAGATTTTAAAGCTGATTTTTTTGACTTTCTGGAAAACTTATGAAAACGAAATTTTGTCCCGCCTTAATACTTGACGTATATTTTAAAAATATGAAAAAATAAAAAACTTACTTATAACAGTTTTTGAGAAAACTGCTTTGAAAAATATTGCCATTTGCGCAATGTTAACAGTTTCACGATTTTGCCGCTAGGGGCAACGAGACAGTTTACATTATCAAAACTGATTTCCTTGTCAATGTACGGCAACTTTTCTTTTGGGGTGTGAGATTTCCCCAAAAGAAAAAGGCCCAGGTAGAAAATAAATAAATTATATTTGAATTGAAAGGACAGTACAAATTTACACATTTACATTATTATCCACAACCCAAAGAAACAGCTTTGAAATTATTGTCAAGATTTGATTAATTCTTATAAAATAATTTTTAGTAATATCTATAATAGTTCGTTCATTTTATTTTACATTATTTCAAATAAAAATCACAAGGAATGATTGGGAAAAGCATGAATGAAGTTATGGTTCATAAATCAGCATTTATTAAATTGTCGTAATACATTTTTTTGTATGGTAACCCATACTATTTCTGGCAACTAATATTGCTTATACAAAAGGCTTAATTTTGGTAGCATTTTCGAATTCGAAAATTTTAAATTTTAAATGGCACAAATGTGATCCCTGTGGTATAGGTACTCTCCAAGCCATCAATGAGTGCCCGTGAGGTGAATGCCCATATGGCACAAATATATCATTACCGAAATCTGTGTACAGAGCAGATTGGCACACCTAGTAATGGACAGTGATGATATAATTATTTATTTGTTATATATATATATATATATATATATATATATATATATATATATATATATATATATATATATATATATATATATATTATTCTCATACAATATGACTGCATTTTTTAATTTTTAGTCAACTTATTTGGATATAAAAGTTTAAAAAGAAATTAATTTTTCCAAATCTTGCAACCTTTACTGCTATAAACTCACCATGCAAACAGTAAATACTGCTAAATGACAAATGTCAGTGTCAAGTATAATTTGCAAAGTACGTGAAATAATTTTTCTGGAGATATAGAATTTTTTGTAAGAAACTTTCCGGGTGGAATTTGTACAAAATACATTGACGGAAGTAATGGCGTTGATCAAATCAGATTTTTTAAATTATGATTTTGGAAATATGCGTGAAATATACGTTGTTATGGTTACTAAACAGTGAAAAATTAGTTTTTGATAATAAATAGTTAGAAATCCATACTAATATAATAAATGCGAAAGTAACTCTGTCTGCCTGTCTGTCTGTTTGTCTGTCTGTTACGTTTTCACGCCTGAACCGTTGAACCAATTTTGATGAATTTTGGTATAGAGATAGATTGGACCTAGGAAAAGGACATAGGTTACCTCTTGTCGCGAAAATAAAACTTGAAGGGTGTGAAATAGGGGACGAAAGTTTGTATGGAGAACCCATCATTTCTCAAGTTAGGGATATAAAAATCTTATTTATGCTTTTGGCAAGAAATAAAGTGTTTTAGCGTTTTTAAAAAATCATCCATCAAGGCGGTTCGATAGGGGATGATTTCAATTATTTTTTTATCTATAGTAAAGTTTTAACCGTTAGCAGATTTTCGATATTTGTCGGAGAGATAGCTTGCATCATATGTACATAAGTAAAAGCACCCGAGACATGTTTAGAAAAGGCGCTTTGAGGTGCGGTGCGGGGATCGGGCGGAGCCTGTTACATGCACGATGCGAGGCAGGTTGCCGGCTCCCTACGCAGCGCATGTCTCCGAAGTAAATGTGAAAAATTATTGGTACATGCGTAGCTAATCGTTATTTTAGCTTTACCCGTGCGAGGGCGGGTCAGCTAGTATTATATAACTGTTTATTTGAAATTTTTCATATTTATTTTACTAGCAAAAGACGTTATTTGGATAAAAATATGATACTGTTAGCACAATTTACAATTCTTCTTTTTTATTTACCCTTATCGAACAAATATAACACAAAAAATTAATAGATAAGAAATAACTGGCACGTAATTCGCGCCATTGTGTCGTGAAATAATGCATACTATTTTTTATAGATATTATTTTCGCTATAATACTATCAGAAAATATGAAGACATAGAACAGGTATGGTTTATATACAACAATTACAGTTAGATTATGCAACCAAAAATTAATCCGATTACAAGAATTTGAGGTATCATTATTCTCTAAAGATAAATCCTATTCCCTAATTGCATATTCATCACGAATCAAGAAAAATGTTGTTACTATAATCTAGTTAAAAACTAACCAGACTCCAGATTACAAGATTTGAAATACCGCACGCTATCCAGAAATAAGATGTTATAATGTTTCCACAAATTTTAAGTAAATAATGTGTTTTATAGTCAAAATAACAGGATACAGCGGTAAGCATTATAATTCTTAGTTGGTGGTTAAATATACCACTGAGTGACAGAACTTGAAATATACCTTTCAGTTTAGAAATATACAGTGTGTCTCATTTAGAGGTGCCACCATTAAATTACTTTAAGACTTTATCTTTCATTTGAAGTAATGCTAAATTGCTCGCTAAAGTCTTAAAGTTGTATTATGAAAACGAACACAACTTTAATTTAAAGTGTTAAAGTGAAGATAAAGTTTATTATGAAAATGGCCCTTAATACACTTTTATTCTGTGGTACAGAATTGCATGTAAGTAAAAATTATCTTTTAGTTTTTATATGAACATATTCAGCAATTCCGAAAAAATTACCACGATATTAAAATAAAAACGTAAATTAAAAGAAGAATAAGAAACTCTCAAACTGTTAAATAAATTCCAATTAGTGATTATTAAAAATTTCTTTTTACTTAAAAATTTGTTAATTTCAGAATCATTTGGTTAAAATGACTACGAACATCAGCAGTCATCGTTGTGTGTATGTAAACTGCAAAATGGAAGATCGAATAAATAACGAAATTAGTTTCTTTAAATTACCTGCGTCACATCCTGATGTTGTGCGAAAGTGGATAGAAAGCAGTGGCAATACTGACTTAATTTCCTTAAATAACAATGTATTATCTAAAAGAAAAATATGTCAACTTCATTTTGATCCAATATTTATTATGGGTAGTTCAAATTCTAAAAGAAAAACCCTGGTGAAACATGCAGTTCCGTATCATTACTCATCTCTTTCTTCAGAACCAGGATTGAGAGTAAGACAACAAATAAAGAGAAAAAGAGAACTTATTTAGATATGAAAAAAATCTAATCAGAGGACGACAGAACAACTCCAGATGAAATTCATTATTTAACTCCAACAAAGAAAATGTAACAAAATAAGTTAAGCTCCCGAAGAAATCTTCTTAAGTATATTTAATTTTATTTCTATCTCCTATAAAAGAAACTTTATAGAACTTAAAGAATATTTATTGTGTTGACGGTATGGTGCAAACTATAATACGTGCCATATTGAATGCGTTTGAAAGCATTAAAAAGGAAAATTATTTATTTCTTTTAACAAGCAGATTTCAACAAGATGCTCTTGGAAATCAGTTTTCCGTTATAAGAAACCATATATCTATTAACTAATATATTGCGGATCCTTTGCTTTTCTTGAAGAAAACACTGTGAAATGGAAATATCATTTCTGCATAAGTCTATCTCACACAAACACCCAACCGCGAACTATGCGCATGCATGGAAACCTTGACTACTATTGGCTAACGAGGAAATCATGATCACTTTTTGCGAATCACAGAGTTCTGTTTATTAACGACTAGCGCGAGAAATTTTAAATTTAAATTTGAGAAATTAAGTATTGTACCTACTATTTATTTTATAAGTAAATTCTTGAATATAAATATTAGTAATAATAAAAAACATTGACATATTCTAGTGCTAAATTTGAATGAAATTTAATTAATTTTGTTGTACTGTAAAAATAATAGGAATACAATCTGGTCAGGATTAATTTATTTAGGTGACAATAAATTACTGTATAAAACACAAAGCAAATGCTTTCGAAGTGCAACTACAAACAGAAATAAAATAAAACGGCAAAGTCAAACCATGTGCTCGCTGCATCACCAGGGCAGCGTTCCAAAACCAAGAATACCGAGTTTTGGCGTAGAGTATGAAGTGTTGTGTTTTGGAACGAATGAGAGTTTTGTTGAAGTAAAAAATTGAAACTAAATTAAAAATAATTTTATAAAACTAACAAAACTACTTATAATTACAATTACAATTAATGTCAAGCTCGTAATAAAAGCGCTTTTATGGAGCACTCTCCTCAATATAATGTGAAAGTACGCTCCATAAAAGCGCTTTTATTATAAAATACACGCCAACGTATTTACTTATGTTTATTTTCAACCAAAAGCATGTTTTATTCCTCAAGAAGGCAAATTACTTTCATATGTTGAGAATCGTGAGCATCTACGTTTGAAAATATTGTGGAGTAATTTCTATACCCTCCTCGTTAGTAGAGTAAGTAGAACATCACTTTGGAGTAAACTCTGGCTGTCTTGGAACAGGTTGAGTAAACTCTGAGAGTAAGGTTATTAGTTTTGAAACGAATTTGAATAATTTCGTACTCTAAGAGTAGGATTTTGGAACGCAGCCCAGCCAGCGACGCTCTCAGCGTTAGCCAATAGTAGTCAAGATTTGAAAGAAATGAAATACAGATTCTGACGCGAGAAGCAGATTATTTAGTAGACGTAATGAAAGAACTTTTTCAAAATTTTCACGACATTTACGACTCAATGAAACATTGTAAAAAAAATTAAAGAAAATTTTCTCTGGCACGTACGATCTAAATATATAAATTGGTTAGACGTCTGCTCTGAACTCAAAATGTATATTTTTTATTTATTTATACGAGTAAAAATATTAAAATGTCTGCGTTGGGAAACTATGTGATTAAAAGTAAAACAGGAAATTGAATATTTTAAAAAGTTTATAGGTAATATAAAGTATATATATATATATATACAGGTTGATTTTTTCAATTGTTTTTTAATAAATTTAATTTTTTTTTTTTCAACCCAAAAAATTAATAATTCATGTTTTACTCATGTTTAAAACAGAAGAATGTAGACTTTTTATACATCGTTGAAAAGCTTATAAAATAGGAAAAAAGATGAGACTATTTTCAACATGTTCCCATTTAAAAAATATATTTGTGTTATATCTCAAGAATTGTTTTGAAAAAATCTAATTACATCAAGTTATCCTACGCAAAAAAACAGTATAAAAAACATTTTTTCTTTATCTTTTATAATAAATGAGTTATGAGGTATTTTCAGAATCAGCGAAAATCAAGTTTTAGCCTGTAGCAACAACAAAAGAAGATCGAAAATTACCAAGGTGCATATTAAGGTTGGCCCATAAAGACCTACATCAATTTTCTGTGCTTAATAAGAAAGTTTTTCATTTAAGGAACTCGAATTTTTTCCATCCTGTACATATATTTATATGCCTGAATAATTTGAATCTGAATATATTTTTTTTTCTTATATTGTTTATAACATTTCAAGTTCTTCAAAATAAAAAAAATATAATAATTATATACCTTTTAATATTTTTCCTATCCTATTCTTGTTCAAATATTTAAACATTAATTACGTACATTATAATTTTTCTAAATATTCTTTTAATTTTTACTCTCATAATCTCATTGACAACATTTTTACCGTAACTATCTTAAATAAGAAGGCGCGAATATATAAATTATGTAGAGACACCTCCCAAACTTTGCTACTTCGATAAATATTACATTATTTCTTTCCCACAAATTCAGCAGTTTATAGTTAACTGGAGATTCTTGAGAAAGACGCGTACAGAAGACGATGTTTGTATAAATACGGTACTGCATAGTAAGTAAGGCATTCCTAGTGTGACCGCGACATATGGTGTAACCTTATATTATTCTTATCACTTTAAAATAAAGTTTTTAAAACATAATTTCGAGATCTCAATTTATTATTGGCACAGTCTTGGTAGGATTGGCAATAAAGTTTTTGTGAATTGAAAACCAAGTGTTCAATTCGTTAATATTAACAAATTCGTCGATTTTTATCGTGTAACTCGTGGAATCCTTCTACGGCAGTCCCTGAGCGAAAATCAAGGACCCGAGAAGTCAACTACACCCACTCTACGCATCGAGCAGACATCGATCGAGAGCCAATACACCACCACCCATTGCCACCCCACATCGAGCCAACATCGATAGAAAGCAACATTCTACCCCCTAATGTTTAAATAAATTGTACTAGTATTGTAAGTACATTTATTAATTTTTTACATTCTGGAGAAACTTTTACAAACACTTAATAATTTAAAAATTAATATTAATATGACACTACCACCGGCAGTACAGGCACCAGGCAATGTATTTGCTAATTTAAATAATGATATTGTAAAACTATTAGATTTAATACCATGCTTTGACGGAGATATAAAACCTCTTCCAAATTTTATAACCACTGTAGATGACATTATTGCATTAGTTAACCAATCAAATCCATCAGAGATCACAAAAAAAAATAGTTGTACTCACTCTTAAAAATAAAATTAAAGGCAAAGCAGCACAAACTCTCAGTATTATACTATAAATACTTGGAAGGAATTAAAACAACATCTTTTAGCTAATTTCTCAGACACTAGATCTGCAATTGCAAACAAACTAAAGATAACATATTAGAGTACTATACAAAATTTAATGAATTATTTTTGATTTACAAATACAAATAAAAAAGTTAAGTAGAATGTAAATATAATAGTGCAAGTAGTAATTTTAGAAAATTCTGTAAAATATTTCACGCAATGCTTTATAAATAACTGTAAGGACCCATTTAGACAACAATTATCTTCCAGTAATACTTGACCTTATCACCAACGATTTGCAATACATAGACAACAATTACACACAAACACAAAAAACACCCCCACCAAAAAATCAAATCCAATTTAACCCTCCGAGACATCAATCTCCTATGCATAAGTACCCTCAACAACAGCAACAATTTAATAGACCCTTTGCCCCCAGTGCAAATATGCGCCACGCGCAGCAGTAAAATGTCACCCCTATGAGTTTTCAAACCTCTCAGTTCTCTAGACGTGCCCAACCACGAACAGAACAATTACTTAACCAAGATATTGAAAATAATACACCCGTAGAATACCCTGAACCCCCAGAAATAGAGCAAGAAAGCGAAATAAACTAAGAAAATATTTTTTTAGACATGGACCAATTATTCCAACAATAATCGAATCCTTAACTAATAATTTCAGTAAATTGCCATTTATTAAAGTTGCGAATCTCAAAATTTTATTAGATACCTGATCTACCCAAAATTATATTAACCCAAAATCAGTTAAACCAAACTTCACGAAATTTCCCGAATCATTCACTGTACATACTTGTAACGGCAAATCATCAGGAAAATTTACATTATTTAAATTTAAAAATAACATAAAAAGTTATATCTTTAACTTTCATAAAGATTTTGATATATTACTAGGTCTACCAGGAATAAAACTACTTAAAACAAAATTTGACTTTATAAAAGAAGAAATAACATTTCTAAATTAACACAAATTCAAATTACAATATTTTAATTCAAATGAAAATGAAAATTTCAACATAGAAATTCATAATCAAGAAATACGAAACGAACATTTAAACCCCGAAGAGAAACAAAATTTAAATATACTATTAAACAAATATAAATCCCTAATATTACAAGAAAATGAGAAACTTACTTTCACGAACAAAATCAAACACCAAATTAAAACCACGGACAATATTCCCATTCATACCAAATAATACAAGTATCCAGAGACATGTAAACAGGAAGTACAGACCCAGATGGACAAAATGTTACACGACGATATTATACAACATTCTTAATCCCCTTGGTCCGCCCCTATATGGGTCGTCCCGAAAAAATGGATGCCTCAGGTAAACAGAAATTTCGAGTAGTAATTGATTACAGAAAATTGAACGAGAAGACAATCACTGACAAATTCCCTATCCCAGAAGTTACTGAAATTTTAGACAAGTTAGGAAAATCAAATTATTTTACGACTATTGACCTGACATCGGGCTTCCACCAAATCGAAGATGACCCAAACGATATACCAAAAACTGCATTTTCAACTGACTTTGGACACTACGAGTTTAAAAGAATGCCATTCGGCTTAAAAAACGCACCATCGACTTTTCAATGACTCATGAATTTTGTCCTCAAAGATCTGATCAATAAAATATGTTTCATCTACCTCGACGACATAATAATATTAGACACCTCCCTTCAAGATCACCTAAATAACATCGAAAAAGTTTTCTAAAAATTAAAAGAGTCTAATCTAAAAATTCAATTGGATAAATGCGAATTTCTTCGCAAAGATGTCGCGTATCTCGGGCACATTATAACAACAGAAGAAGTTAAACCAAATCCCGACAAAATTCAAGCAATAAAAAATTTCCCCGTCCCTAAAACAACCAAAGAAATTAAATCTTTCCTCGGATTCCTTGACTATTATAGAAGAATCATCGATAGCTTTTCAAAAACTAGGAAACCGTTAACCAATTGTTTAAAAAAAGGGCCAGAAAATTAATATAAATAATCCGGACTATATTAAATGCTTCGAAAAATGTAAAACACTCCTCTCTAACAGCCCCATCCTGCAATACCCAGATCTATCAAAACCATATATTAACAACGGACGCAAGTAATTATTCGATTGGAGCCGTTCTGTCACAAAAGAACGAAAATAACAAAGATCTTCCTATAGCATAATTTCAAGAACCCTTAATAACCACGAAATAAATTACTCGGTAGTTGAAAAAGAATTATTAGCAATCATATGGGCAACAAAACAATTTCGGCGATACTTATTAGGACATCAATTCAAAACTGTTACAGATCATAGACCTTTAGTTTGGCTTAATTCATTAAAAGAACCAAATTCTACCAATTTTAAAGAATTTGACTATACAAAAAGGATGCCAAAATGTAGTAGCCGACGTCCTATCTCGAATTAAACCGGAGTTTAAAATTGAGTTTAAAAATTCAAACATATTCAAATCTGAGAAACCACTTGTTCATTGCATCTCAAAAGATGCGAAAATGAGTAAAGGATTTGCCTATCAAGTGAAACAAAATTACCCTTGTCAAAACTATCATAATTTAGATAACAAAATTCTTATACAAAAAAATCCACGACTAATTTGCCATCTAATGACAAAAGATAATTATTTCGACGAGCCAAGAATTAGGAATATAAGAATATGTTTAGAAAAATGATTAGATTACTGCGTACAGAATGAAATAAATTAAATAGATATGCCAAACATTTGTTCCGGTCTTGATAGAAAAAAATGGAATAAAATTGAAAATTTAATAAGAGAAATATTTATAAATTCTAATATTAAAATTAATGTCTATATAAAACCTAACAACGCAGAACTAAATTTAAATTCGGACACAGATTCTACTATTGTAGAAACAGGCAGTGAAACAGATTCAACTGACACAGCCCACTCCGACAACGAACACCCAGTAAATGGCTTAATATATTTAGAAACACGCATAAATACGTGCAAAAATCAAATAGTCGTGAAAGAAACTAATAGTAAGAACGAAATTAAAATAAGTAAACTTTTTAACAATATTCCACGCATATACCTTTATCTAATTAAAATCGACAGCAATAAAACAATCCTAAAATTTATAAAAGAACTCCTACAACCCGGTAAAACGTTTTACTGTCTAATCCCCTTAAAACCAATTTCAACGCCGTATTACAAACATATTTTGACGCTAACAGTTACAAACTAATGGCATGTAACTCAATGAATACTGATATCGAAAGTAAAGAAGAACAACAAATCACCATAAAAAAATTATCACGAGGGAAAAACCAATCAGAGGGGCATAACGGAAACACAACAAACTAAAGCAGTCATTCTACTGGTCTAACATGCAAAAAGACATTCAAAATTTCATGAACAAATGTTACTTTTGTTTAATGACAAAATATGAAAGAAATCCTATTCAGATACCCAATATCAAAACACCGACAGCAGACAAACCTTTCCAATAAATCTATTGTAACGTGGCAGTGTATAATAACCACCTCGTACATACAGATCGTGATCGTCAATTACCCTTCGTTGTGTTATGTAAATAAATAAATAGTGCCCAGGATTTGAAGTCGTGATAGTATAAGGAATAAAACAAGTAAAACAAAGATTCAACAATAAACAGCGTTTATTCATCAAGTGACATGGAAAGTTCGTATGTTCATATACATGTACAATGCCTTAATGATGGCTTGGGATGCCGGGAGTATGTCCTGGGTAGGGCCGTGGCTGGCACGAACACGTAGTGGCACCGGGGCGCAGCACAGGCCACGTCTCGCAGCAACAGCTGCTTATACGGCAGTAGACATGAGCCGGTCACTGGTGGAGCGGTCCCTTGGTTGCGGGACGTGGACCTTGGTCAGCCGTGGTTACGGCCGTGGACGGATCCCCAGGTGGATGATGGGACAAACGTATGGCTAAACGCAGAAATACAAGATGTCCGATTATATCTTTTTATTAGCCGTTTGACCAGTGTGCATATAAGTTCTCAGACACATAGGCTGTCTGCTACTAAGTTTGTTCATTTATGGCCAGGTGGTATGTATATAATAATAATTTGCTGTATACATTGTTACGGTAAATAAGCAACGTTGTTGACATTGCAGCTAAACCACTATGTGGACGTGCACGCCTGTTATCTCGCCATTACTGTCCGTTTCTTGATAGTACGGGGAGTAAGTAACGCTGTTGACATTACAGCTGAACCACTGTGTGGACGTACACGCCTGTTATCTCGTTACTACTGACCGTAATAATATGTAACTGATGAAGGTAACAGCAATAATAATGTATACCACCAAAGCATCCAGGTATTAAATAAAATTAGTATATGGACCATAGAGGTTGAGCAATCTCTGGTAATATATTTATATATACATAATGGTATAATACCAGAGAGTGATCCTGGCCGAAACCAAGATGTCTTTCCGAGTGCTGGGCACCCAAAATACACAAGTGCCGCCCCTAGAAATGGGTGGTGGAAATGATAGAAGATTGGGTGTCCATAGGTAAAACTGCAACAAACAGAACTTTCTAAGAAATCATCTTAATACTTCGCATTTCATTTGCTGATGCCCTAACGTAGTAGGGTAGTTTCTACATATGAAGATTATAGGTTGGACGGACACAGCTTATAATTGGTGCTCCCGAATTGTCCGTACTCATCCGACCTAGACACCTTAGGTCTCCTGTGCAGGGTTTTGGAAGGATTTCTCGTCTGGTGATTTTTTAATTAGTTGCATTAAAAAAATCATATATGCCCTATATATTAGACAAAGACAAACATCTGTACTCTGAATAAAAGATAAGGTTGCGACGAGGTAGTGGTGAATTTTACCCCTACTTAGACAGAGATGCCTTTAACCCTCGGCATGATGCGTGGAACAGAGATGGACTGCTGTAGCACTGGTTTTAACCCCCGCTTCTTTTAAATATTCATCTAACTCTCGGCTTACCTGAATTGTTGATATTCACACAATATGGTAATGTTTAAACAAATACAAAATGTTTACCTACATCAGTTATGAATCTGTAAACCATTTGTTTAATTATTTTGTTTATCGTTGATGTTTTCACGTACTCTTTTATATTTCAATTTCTTATAACAGGGCCGGATTCTAAGAAAACTTATGCTTTTTAGTTAATAATGTACTCTTACATCATTTGTCGTGCTGGTATTATTATAAATAAATTAGTTAATGTTAGTCAATCATGTTAGTTGTTTATTAATTGTCAAACATGCTAAATATTACTGTAAATTCTTATTCTTATTCATTCGAGCTGTAAACATTCCCACACTATTCTCATGCCTGCCCTGGTTATACCCTTACGTTGGGATTGTCCCAGACATTGTATTGACACGAGACGCCTGTAGTAATTTGAC
This sequence comes from Ophonus ardosiacus, assembly GCA_943142095.1. Classification (NCBI taxonomy): domain Eukaryota; kingdom Metazoa; phylum Arthropoda; class Insecta; order Coleoptera; family Carabidae; genus Ophonus; species Ophonus ardosiacus. The sequence continues at coordinate 12,742,579 of OW964836.1, read as the reverse complement.
ACCCTTGAAAAGGCCTGCAAAATATCATCAACACCATTCTTATCACTTCATAGGAGGTCTATCTGTGCGTTTTGTTTTTGTATACGTGTAAAAACACATTAAAGATTTTAAAAATAATTATAATACAAACCATATTCCGTCGCGTTTCAATATAGATCTTTTATCATTAGAACAAACTATCATATTAACAATTGTAGACTCCTTTTCAAAATTCGCCGCAGCCTATATAATTAAAGACAAAAACCCTATAACAATTCTAAATAAACTAATTAAATATTTTACTGACTTTCTAACACCCAACGAAATAGTATCCGACAACGGCATGGAATCTAACAAGACACTTCAAAATTACCTAGCTCTTAGAAAAATAAATATTTATTATATTTCCATAGATAATCCAAAGAGTAATGGAATAGTAGAAAGGTTCCACTCTTCACTCATAGAACATATGAGAATTATAAACCAAACTCCGTTAATAAAAACATTACAACTGAAAGAAATATTAAATTACGCACTAATAAGTTATAACAATAGTATTAGTCCAGTAAACGGAGGTTGAAAAAGGGGGGTATCCTACAAAAGGTCGGGTAGTTCTGAATTTTTGATATGTTGTATAGGATGGTTGGTTAGTAAAAAATCCAAATTTCCACAATCCCCCCTCCGCCGCTTCCTCCGCCATCTTGTAAAAACCACCGAAAATCGGCACTTTTTTCAGTTTATTGCCTATAACTTCTTTCTGGTGCATTTTAGCAAAACAAAAGTAATTTGCCGATTTGTAGAGGACAAAATTTCCTGCAAAATAGTTATGTGAAGTTATTTTGTACGATTAATATCAACGGACTTATGATGTTGACAAAAAAGGTTAAAATTGCGTACTTAGCAAAATTTTGAGTTTCTTTCCACTTTACATCGCAATAGCTCCGTAACAAATCATTTTAGCGTAAAAGTCCTCATAGTCAATCTTGTAGAGAATTTAATTACCTACATAATCCAATTATTTTTTTACGATCATTGCAACGGAGTGCGGGTCAATTTGCAAAAAACGATAAAAATATTTTTTTCTAGTTTAGTGCAGCAACACTTTTTGGTTTATTATTTCTAATTATAAAAGTATTATTGAAACAAAATAATCTGTATAGATACAAAATGAACGTAATTATGTGTTGGCAAACGTCAATGAGTCTCATGGGACTATTAGAAAATTTTTTTTTTTAACAGCACTTCCTTCTTTCATTTGTCTGCGACTTCTTTCTACTGCTCTTCAGCTCAGAATTATGTATGTGGAATCTGTATTATGTTAATTCCGTATCATAAAATTAAGTATAGTGACAAAAATTGGAGGGACAACGGTGCTTGAAAAAAATCACTTTTTCGTATTTTTTTATAAAGTTACCCCCACTACGTTACATTGGACATAAAAAAAAATTGATACATGTATTTTGTAGGCAAGTGAGCTCTCAAGATTTATCATAAGTACTTTTATGCTAAAATGAAGTGTTACAGAGTTATTGCGAAATGTAAATTGGAAAGAAACTCAAAATTTAACTAAGTACGCAATTTTGTCCTTTTTTGGAGCATTGTAGCTCCGTTGTCATTATTCCTACAGAACACTTCGTGGATCAAATATACAGGAAATTTTATCCTCTACAAGTCGTCAAATAACTTTTTTTGCGTTAAAATGTAACAGTAAGAAGTTATAAGCAAAAAATTGAAAAATTGCCGATTTTCGGTGGTTAAAATGTTAATAAAGCAATTTTTAAAAGTTGATGTTTCGCGGTAATCCGTGTATTCTATATTTTATCCATTTCGTATCTAAAAGCTGGGTACTACATCTAAAAGAATATAATAAAATTTGATGATAATTATTTACTCATAGCTAGGAAAAGTTATAAAAAACTCAATATTTTTCTAAGATCGCTACTTTCACCATGTTGGAAGCGGCGCTATTGGTTTCACAAAAGACATAATACGCCAAAGTCTTAGAAAATTGAGTCTCAGAATATATACAATACTTGGCAAATAACTCATTCTGAGTTGAAGAGCAGTAGAAAGAAGTCGCAGACAAATGAAAGAAGGAAGTGCTGTTTAAAAAAAAAAATTTTCTAATAGTCCCATGAGACTCATTGACGTTTGCCAACACATAATTACGTTCATTTTGTATCTATACAGATTATTTTGTTTCAATAATACTTTTATAATTAGAAATAATAAACCAAAAAGTGTTGCTGCACTAAACTAGAAAAAAATATTTTTATCGTTTTTTGCAAATTGACCCGCACTTCGTTGCAATGATCGTAAAAAAATAATTGGATTATGTAGGTAATTAAATTCTCTACAAGATTGACTATGAGGACTTTTACGCTAAAATGATTTGTTACGGAGCTATTGCGATGTAAAGTGGAAAGAAACTCAAAATTTTGCTAAGTACGCAATTTTAACCTTTTTTGTCAACATCATAAGTCCGTTGATATTACTTTTGTTTTGCTAAAATGCACCAGAAAGAAGTTATAGGCAATAAACTGAAAAAAGTGCCGATTTTCGGTGGTTTTTACAAGATGGCGGAGGAAGCGGCGGAGGGGGGATTGTGGAAATTTGGATTTTTTACTAACCAACCATTCTATACAACATATCAAAAATTCAGAACTACCCGACCTTTTGTAGGGTAAAATGCTTCATTCACTGGACTATATACACTCTTATCACGAAACGAACACCTTTAGAAATTATTTTCGGACGTACCTCAAAACCAAATTTGAAATCGGAAGAAATACAAGTTGACGAATATTTACAAAAGCACTCCGAAGTACTGAGACAAATAAACGAACATGTAAAATCTAACATAGAAAAAAACAAAGAAAAAAAAATAGAAAAACCAAAATTTTAAATATAAAAACAGTACGACCTCCAAGAGGTCAAATTGTACATGACAGTTATAAAAAGCATAAAATATCAAACCTTAAAACACCTCGACTTGTTACAGATTAATTCCGTTCGGAATTAGGGGCAGCCTACATACAGGTAAACACCCAAATAATATCATTCCAAATTCCTATATCTAATATCCTTCAACAATACCTTATTTTGGAAACTAACATTAACACATTATACCAAAAGTTACAAAACTATAGATTTGAAGACCGTATCATAAATAATAAAAATATTCCAAATAATATCATGTTACATTTAAAAGATAAAATACAACTCTTTCACATTATCAAAAGTATTACATGCAACTAGTCGAAGCAGACAAAGAGCGATACGATGAAATAATAGGAAAAATAAATATTAATGAAAATAAATTAACCGACAAAATTAATACAATGTTAAAAATCAATAACAATATTACCGCACAATTCAATAATAAAATTAAAGTAATTAACGAAAACATCATTCTGAATAAAAAATTAGATAATTTAGAAAAAGCACTTGGAAAAGTAAAAATATAATAAACGAATTAATACAAGTTGGACAAGAACTTTATTTCTCGTTAATCTTATTAGAGGAAACTATAACTTTTTGCCAATTAAATATTTTATACTTTGGTGTAATAAATTATAACGAACTATTGAACGAAATCAATAAGATAAAAAATAACTTTATAAAAACAATTTTAATAAATAATATTCACAATAACCATATTTTAAAGACGTATTGCTCTATAAAAGACTAGAACCTCATTATCCTTATAGAAATCCCAACAAATATCCTTAAAGAAGAACTCTTACAAGTCACTTCAATACCAACATGTACGTACTACCCCTGATCACATAACTAACAGATTCGCCGATCTTATGCACAGAATGGCAGCAGAGACAAAAATTAATTTTATTCTCAACAGATGTCTCTAGGCGTAAGAATCTTTTCAAAGCAGTTAAGTTTACGTTGCGCCAGATGCTTGGGTTTGGGTTTTGGATACGGTAGTGGAGGGGAGTTTGAGAAAACTGTAAATGCCGACGCCGAGTTTCTTTCGAACGAATTGCAATATGCAATAGATGTGACAATACACCAAGAAATTTGAAAGAATGATAATTATTTATTATTAAATACGATATAATATAATAGTAAGTTAAAAATACAATAATAATAATAATAATAATAATAATAATAATAATAATAATAATAATTTACTATTAAATAACAAATATATTCCTTAAAATTGAAGAAAAACCAAGTATATATTTGAAATAGATAATAAATAAGTACAAATTTTGAAATCTTAATTGAAACTAGTGCCATTGACGACTTAAAAATCAGTACAGACTCAATGCAGCAAAAAGATAAGTGCGCGCATAAATTCGCGTTTGTCATTTTTGACAAACGTATTAAAAAATAAAAACATTCAAAACCGTCTACGGTTAATTACCATTAATAAAATTCAAAAAAGACAATTAAAATTTTACATACCTAGTACATACTGCAAATACGAACTATCAAATCAAGACTCAAGATAGCCATAAAAATTCAATATTCTTGGCGGTTTCGGGAAAATTACTATTACATGGGACACTGGGACAGGACAGGTGTAAACAGTTAAAATAAATTAATTAATCTTCCTTACATATGCAACAATTTTAAGTATTCCACTATTTAATTTATAGGCATTATTGAATTAAAATTAAACTAATACACAATTTATCAAAACAGAGTAATTTTCATGTTTTAAAAGTGCCGAAAAACATTTATTGCTTATATTATATTATTGATGTTTAATTAAGGGTGTACCAAATAAAAATAATAATAATTGTCAGTATTTCGATTTATTTAGCAAAAAAAATCCATTCTTTGACAAAAAAATATAACAAAAATATATTACATGAAACAATAAAGTAAAGAAATGGAAAATACATGTTTAGAATCATCGGGAATATATTCCATCGTTGTAAAGATTGCGACAAAAGTTACACCGAACATACAAAAAAGAAAAATAAGCAAAAGATTCAAAGAACATATTCTATACCATATCAAAAATAAAAACATTTGGTATTGTTCTCTTGCACTACATAATCAGAATACAGGCCATGGTTTCAATATAAATCATTGCCGGTTTTAGAGGCCAAAATAATAATGATGCATAATTAAAATAGAAAATCTCTAATTAAAATAATCAAGTACAGAAAATTCACATGCACTGATCACAAAATTATAGTTATTAAGATCATTGGGCCGCTATGTGGTAAATAACGGACGCGGCTGAGTTTTGTAAACCGAGACGATAGCCGAGTTTTGTAAACCGAGACGATAGCCGAGGTTTTTCGTAATAACATAAAATTTTAACATTTAGGAATAATAATAAAATAATAATAATAATAATAATAATAATAATAATAAAATTCTGCTCTTTCTGTCATCAAGATGATGTTATTTTCCTAGGAATACTTTATTTTTAATTGTAGTTGGCCGTTTTTATCTTTTCACTTTTGTTATTAATCCTGTTATATCATAGTAACAGTATGGTATTATGAAATAGTTATTTTCGTAACAAATTATGAAAAATACCAAATATCATGCGAGTGTAAATTGACGCACGACGCGTAGTGGAGTGCAAGTCAATACACACGAGCTAGCTAATATATTTGAATTTGAATACAAGTTATGATTATTATTTTTTAGACGAGCATAAATAAATTTTACTTTATTTACAAAACAAGATTCAAATGTACGACAGATGACAAATAAATAATGTATACACATATAGTTAGAAAATAATGACTTGGTAACCTAGCAACCGTGTCAACTATTACGATATGAAATATATCGTAACACTCATGTCATAAGTTCAACTTTCAGTGTTTGAATACGTTGAGATGTCATACTTATCACAATGGTCGTCTAAAAATTTTTAACTCACTCTGCAACAAATAATGCATTTAAAATAACATCAGGTACGAAAATAACATTTACCATAATATTGATCAAGCATTATCAGCCATTTTCATTACTTTTCACGGCACAAATGACAGACAATAAAGCATTTTAAATAGATTACTTGACATCTATTAGCGACGATTGTCATGCTCAGCCAACTAACTGATCAGTTTTTTACTTTGTCAAAATTAAATATTATAATGGTTTTTATTATTATTTCGTCAAAATTGAATAAAATATTGTACCAACCACGTGAGCTAAGAATGTTTATTCGAAGAAATTACTCGAAAAAATTAACTCACTCGCCTTTGCGGGCTCGTGAGCTAAATTTTCTTTTCATCAATAAACAGTACCTTAGCTCACTTGGTATATAAATATCTATAATCATTGCTTGGATACGAGTTAAATAAAAAATATTAAATGTTCAGTACGATTTTTCTCAAAAATTTTGTTATGCATCCTTATGATTTATTTGCATAGTCATAAAGGGAAGAAAAATCACTGTCGGATTCCACTACTAAAAATCTATGTTGACATTTAATTTTTTTTGTGTAAATGATAGATGTCAGTGTCAAAAATCAACAGTTTTAGTTACATTCTGAAAGCTTTTTCTGGGAAGTACATTTAATCTTGCTTATTGTTTTATTAATTAAATACTTAAAATTGTAGGTAAAATGCATATATCCATAAGAAATGCCGCCAATCTTGCTAATGATTTAGAAGAATCTCTGACATTTAGGAACTTCCTCACACTGTGAAAAATAGATATAATTAGAATTGTATGTGTGCAGAAGAAATGTTAAATACAATAAAAACAATATTTGCATAAAGTTCTGTAATGTTTTTGTTATAAAACGACGGTTCGATAGCGAAGTGCAATACAATACTTATATAATATAAAATGGAAATGGCGAGAGGTATTGTGCTGGCCACAACAGATTTCTTTTCCATTCAAATTGACATGAAACTTTACATGCATTTTTCTCAACAAAAAAATCATTATGTAAGGGTGTGAAAACATTGTATCACTAAATTCAGAATTAAATTCTCTAACGAATGAGGAAATAATAGATATTTACTCACCAAGTGACCTGAGGTAATGTTTATCCATACGGGTTCGTGATTTAATTTCTTCGAGTGAATAAACATTCTTAGCTCACGTGGTTTGTACAATATTTTATTCAATTTTGACGAAATAATAATAAAAACCATTATAATTTAATATAATTTAATTTTGACAAAATAAAAAACTGATCAGTTAGTAGGCTGAGCATGACAATCGTCGCTGGTAGACGTCAAGTCATCAAGTTATAAAGCTTTATTGTCTGTCATTTATGTCGTAAAAAATAATGAAATGGGCTGATAATGTCTGATAAATAATGTGGTGTTATTTTCGTTCTCGATGTTATTTTTAAATGTAGGAATTTTTTATTGCAGAGTGAGTTAAAATTTTGTGAGAGTGATTTAAAATTTTTTAATTCCCTTAAAATGTTACTTTTGTTGCTATGGAGCTAATAATGATAGTTTAAAACGTCAAAATTGAATAAATAGTAGTTTATATATCAAGGGAGTAAAGTTCGTCATTATTTGTCGAGAGGGAAGATTGAATCCTGAGGCAAATAGTGACACTTTACTCCCGTGTTATATACAATATTTTATATACAAACGGAAAAGAAGAATAAATAAGCACATTTCTATAAACGAAGAAAAACAATTTATTTTAAATTTAATTTTACAAAAATCGTTATTTTTTTCCAAAATAAATATAATTGATAATATTCCTTATCTGTTAATTAATATCAATTAATAATGGATTTGAATCATTTTGTTTCCCTAGGAAGTACTTTATTTCCCTCGATAAATAATGAAGTGTATTAAGTTATGATTTTAATAAGAATAAAGTTAACATTATTTACCGGTTGTATATAAAATTATATATTCTCATTTAAAATAAAAAAAGTTGGGTTCCATATTTTGAAAACCAGTGGTTGAAAAAAATATTTGCACTTTTCTTTAAATTTGTCTTACGAAATAGAAATTGTTTGCCCGTTTAACCGTGTTTATAGTTCTTATAGTTCTCGAGATAGCAATGGTGGCCCACTAAAAATGGACACCTGTATCCTAATTTTTATGATGACGGTTAAAATCGGAGGCCTGAGGCGGTCGCCTCACCCACCTTATGGTAAAAATCAGCCCTGATATAAATGATGTACAATGTATTCAAAAACGTAAAGAAAAGAAAAATTATAAACAGCCTGGAAGCCATACAGATTTGCAGATTGTCTATTAAATACAGATCTTTTTCCGCTCGACAACAACTTATTAAAATTTGACAAAAGTAGACAACAAATATGCATATCATAAATGTACTTTGATGGCTCTGTAAAATAATTAAGGAAAGCCCTAATCTTGAAAGTAATGCTCCCGACGCTTCGCGCTCCTGACCAATACTTTCCAGATACCTGGGATTTTCTTAATTATAGTACATTCCAGGACTACACCTTGTGGTTTTGTATTTCCCAGTACACAACTGACGATGACCTTGTCGAATTGTACATTTTGTTTTTAATAAACATTCAGAGAAGAAAAGCTATTTACTTCAATATTTTATGCAGTATACATATTTCACAACAATCACAACATAATTATAATTCAGACGCATACGAAAGAAGGTAATTATTCATTATAAGTATATTTGAAACGTAAAAAATCAGTTTGAAAGGTTTGAATTTGTTCAAAAAATCTGATACTGCAGAAACCATAATTATCGGTAGCTATGCGCCATCTAGTATTTGACGACAAAACTATGATGCAGGTGGTGACTCCTGGCTACTGAATGCAAACTATGATGCGATGGTAGCGCCTCCTGGCTACTGAATGCAAACTAATCTTAAATCTGGTTGCCAGATTTTATACGAGCTTGGCGAATCTGTTAGTTATGTGATCAGGGGTACTACGTACACGATATATGCAAAACTGTTAATATCCTAAATGGGTTGTATAGTAAAAATAATTGTAGAATTAAACCAGTAAATAGATGTATTAAAGTAAGTAACAAAGAATACTACTGTCTATCCCAAAACAACGAATATGAAAAATGCTTAGCAAACGACATTTGCTATAAAAATTTCCAGTATTGTACATATAGTACAATATCATTGATAAATTCTATCATTCACATAAAAAATTCAAATTTAAAATATTTATATTTCCCTCATAAAGAACAAGTAATATTTTATTGCAATAACGAATTACAGATTAAATATCTAAAATGAGTGTACTGTACTAATAATTGCCAATTTAACGATCAAATCAAAATAAAAGATAACTTTGGAGACTTAGTCGAAATTCACATGAATTCCACAAATACCCATATCGAAAACATAAGAAATGAATTTTCATTAATTAAACACGATGTAGAGAGTAGTATTCGCTTAAATTCAATGGATGATGTAACTACCGATTATCATTATATTATAATTATATTAATTGTTGTTGTAATACTAATTTGTAAGTATAAAGATTGTCTTCAAAGGAAATTTAAGAAGTCTAACGACATAGAACTAAGGAAAATTAAAAGTTCCAAAAATGTAACTTCCATTCTTGAGGAGGGAGGAATTATGTAGAGACACCTCCCTAATTTCACTACGTAGATAAATATTACCCATTACATTATTTCTTTCCCACAAATTCAGGAGTTTAAAGTTAACTTGAGAACCTTGAGAAAGACGCGTACAGAAGACGATCTCAGTATAAATACGGTACTGTGTGGTAACTAAGGCATTCCTAGTGTAACCGCGACACATGTAATCTTATATTATTCTTATCGCTTTAAAATAAAGTTTTTAAAAAATCTGTTGTGGCCAGCACAAGACCTTCCGTCAATTCCATGTATTTTGTACAAATTCCATACCAAAAGGTCCTTGGCACAGATTCTATATAATATCATGTAAAATCGAACAGGAACACATACTATTTTTTACAAATTCCATACCAAAAGTTCATTTGAAAAGGTTCTATAAATCCAATAAAATTATAACATAAGCTACACTAAGTAATGTCATTCCATCTTCTCTTTGGCCTTTCTCTGCGTGTCACTTGCGAGCAACACTATGACATACCAATTTTAGATCCTATACTTTTTTCCATATTTGGTTTTGCACTTGCAACTGACATCTGTCAATTATTTTTTTTTGAATAATTATGTCAGCTGTTTCCATGATAAATAACAAAGCTGACTAATTTTTACCTCTCGCTAAGAGAGGTATTGGATTCATGCTAAAATTCGCATATCCAGATTTTATTGAATAAGCACGATTTAAGGTCCCTAGAATCCGATTATAACATTTTTAAAATGATGTCTGTGTGTGTGTGTGTGGATGTGTGTATGTGTGTGTGTGTGTGTGTGTGAGTATGTATGTATGTATGTCTGGATGTTGTAGTCACGATTGCTCAAAAACTATAAGACTTAAAAAATATTTAACTGCAGTTTCCTCAATCTGACATTCCTGGGAAGAGCTGAAAAGGTTTTGGTGACAATTGAACAACCGGAAGTAGTAGTTTCTTAGAAAAAATCTTTTAAATATAATTTTTTGGAAGTTTTTTTTATTAAATATTGAAGAACTTAAAATTCTCCATCTAATACACTTAAAAATTTTATTATATCTTGTATAGATTTAGAGATAAAGACTAATTTAATTTATAGAGTAAAGTAATCGCAGAGGCCAAGGCACTAAGGAAACCAGTTGACAAATTCCAATGTTTATAACATGACACATGTCATTGTCAAATATCAACAGTTTTAGTGACATTCTGATAACTTTTTCTGGGAAGTATATTTAACTTTTCTTATTGTTTTATTAATTAAATATTTGAAATTATAGGTAAAATTGTGGTAAAATGCATATATCTATCAGAAATACCGCCAATCTGGTTAATGAATTGGAACAATATTTGACATTTAGAAACTTCCTCATACAATGAAAAATAGATATAATTTGAATTATATGTGTGCAGAAGACATGCTAAATATAGTAAGAAACAAAATTTGGGTAATGCTCTGTAAGATTTTGTTATAAAACGACGGCTCGAAAGCGAAGTGCAATACAATGCTTATATAACCTAATATGGAAATAACGAGAGGTCTTGTGCTGGCCACAACAGATTTTTGAAAATTAATTTCTTTATAATGCTTTAACTCTACATCTATTGAATATGAAGGAAAATGAATAATCAAACCATATAGAGAAGATTATTTTCTTTAATAAATATAAAAACAAAATGTCAAAAAATAATATTTAACTGCGTTTTTTTAAGAAAAACTGTTAAAAACTTCAAATAAGGGTACTTCCGGTGGATCAGTTATAACCAAAATCTAATCAACTCTTCATATGGATGTACAGAACAGGAATACGAAAGAATTATAATTTTTAGAATTATAGTATTGGAGTTATCGTCGGAGAAAAATTTGTCACACACGGACACACATACACACACACACACACACACACACACATACACATACATACAGACATCATCTTAAAAATAGTAAATTCGTATTGTAGGGACCCTAAAACGTGCTTATTCATTAAAAACTCACCACCGAATTTTTTGACCAAAGACAATACCTTCCTTACCTAAAGGTGGCGGAAGGTAAAAACATCATTTCTAGTTCTCAATTTATTATTTATATATTTATATAAATTAAATTCTCGATTTAATAAGTGTTTAAAAAAAATTATTTATTTAATTACAATACAACAGCATAACTGCCTAAAGACTTATAATGCACAGAACAAGCTTATCTAATTCTACGGCCTTATATAAACTGTTTCTTATCATACGTGTGGGTAGATGGAAACTCCAAGAGTAGCTTATATATATAATTATTGTGAAATATCTACAGGGCCTTGCATAATTCCTCCCTTCCAAAATTTTACAATAATTATAGAATGTTATTTTATTGTTTCTAATTTTATACCTATTTGATTCTTACTTTTAATTTCTTTTTTTTACATAGGTTCACAAACTTATTCTTATATTTATAACATATCATGAATATTATAACAAAAGTAATTATACAATACAATATATTTGAATGATGGTTACTATTTATTTGTAATTCTTTTATTTGTGGAACATTTTTCATATTTATATTTACTGGCGTTATATCTTTCCATTCGGTGTGATTTGTTATTTTTAAAGTATTAAAATTTTCAAATTGTATTTCTTTATGTGTTTCTTGAATAATGTTGAATTTAAAATTATTTATTTTACATTTTTCCTTCAGTTTGAATTTATATATTCCTTGTATATTTTTATTTAATGATATGTTTGTTTGACAATTGATTTGAATTTGTTGTTCTTTAGGGCTTATAATTATTATATCGTTTGTATTCTCAATTTTTTCCCATGTGTTTTCTAATTTTATGTTATGATAAACAACCATCATTCTCTTGGTCTTTTACAATATTCGTGATACATTATACTAATATATCGACTATTACAATAATATATTTTATTTATTTGTATACAGTTATAAGTGCTATATTTATTTCTATCATCTACCTACATAATAAATACTTTGTTTCTCATTGAGTATAATGAGGGTATTATCTTTATACATAGGGATGGAAGTGAAATAAGTATTTTGTGAAAATGTAGGGATATTTACTATGAAATGTATTTGTTCATTGTCATTTCTACAATATGTTTCAATGATTTCATTACAAAGCCAAATATCTCTATTTTGTGTTATTTTTTGTAAATTATAAGGGTTTATAATACTAGTGTGTAATTTTCTTAGATTGTAGAATGTCAGACTGATCTCAATTTGTTTACATAATTCGTTTATATTTTGTAAGAGAAATATTAATTTTTGAAATTTATTTATAATGTCAATTTTTCCTTGCCAATTAAAATTTTTCGTTAAGATAAATTGTACGGTTTTCATTTGCTTTTAATATTTTGTATTTGTTTATTAAATTTGTCAATCATGTCCTTACTGATTTTTAAGTTTTGGCTGTTTTGTGTTTGTAGTAGTTGTTCGTTTATTTATTTGTTCGATGAGTTTGTCATAACGTTCTCCGTACCCGAAATAGATTTTATTATGTAGCCTAGTTCATTTATTAGACCGCATTTTCTATATCTGTTACTATTTTATTACAAGCTATTATTTTTATGGTATCATATTCAAAATTATTTTTCTATAATTTTTTAAAGTATTAGGTCCAGATATTTTTCTATTATTGCGTAATTGCGTAATTTTGGAATAATGTACTCTTTTAAGAATTTTGTGATCTCTTCTTCCAACATCAATTTATTGAATTTATAATGTATTATTATTTTATTATGATCAAAAGAATAGAAGTAAAACCTGCAGAATGACCGTACATGGTTTCCTCCACAAAATTATTGTTCTACACGTTATCATATTTTGTCCTGTCCTCTCGCACTAGAAGCATGTGATTTTGCATAACAATTATTTTATTTTTATTTATATTTATATCCCTATATTTAATTTTATTAAGTATCTGTTTACTTTCTCTATTTTATATAAGACTTTTATATATGTACATGTGTATCTTTATATCGTCGCGTTCAAGGCAAAACGACACAAGCGCCATTTACATAATAAGCCAGGAGACACAAATAACTGTCTGCGCTTTTATACAAATATATTTTTAATGTCTTCACTGCATTAAAAGTAAGCAGATTTTTTAAAACACTTACTTTGACATCAATAACTCGGGCCATTTCACTCTGCATTCACCCATAAGAAACTACGTAGAAATGGAGCATATGCCATTGTAAGCCTGCGTAATAAAATTGTGATTGTCGCTTGCGCAACTTCAAAGTGAAATATCTACTTAAATAAATTTTTCGTACTTATGCCACTGTGTTTAATAGATGGAGGTTACGCCAATCTATCGAAAGGTACCAAAATCGCAAATTACGATTTTTTGGCGCTTAGGCCGTTTTGCCTTGAACGCGACGATATATTACATTGTATTGTATTGTTAATATTTTATTAGTTTATAAATATTTTTTGTAATGTTGGTTACGTAAATAAATATATTATAATAATCGTTTTGTTTCAATTTCGGTGTTTCCGTCTTGTATTTCTAGTATTAATTGATTATTTGCTATGTTAAGTCTGGCATTTATAAATCTTAATCCGTTTACAAGGTTTTCTGAGTGTGAGTGTATCGTATTAATAGTTGCTATCATTATTTTTTATTAGGTCGTTATTATTTGTTTCAGGGGCGTATATAAATTAATTTGTATATTTTTGTCTTCAAATATTTTTAAAATTTTATTAGAGACATCTTCCCATTTTAATTTATTTAATCCACATCCTAATTTTGGAATATTGATTTCGTGTAATTCATTTAATATCATACAGTCTTATAATTCTTTGAGGTTTATGTAAGTTTTTAATGGTAGGCATATCATTAAATTTTTCTTTTATAATTAAATGAAATATTGTTTTGTTATTTCTGTGTTGTATGATGATGTTCTTATTATTGTCTCTTTGATTATTATAATATTCTTTACTTTGGAATAAATCATCTATATCTTTGGCTAGTCTTTTGATATACAGTGTGCAAATATTTTTGTATTCGTTACATCTCCTATATGTTTTGTGATATTTGTTTCGTTTCTTTGTCGTGATAGGTTATCGGCGATAATATTCATTTTTCCTTGTAAATATTCTACTTCGAAATTATATTTATTTAATTCTATTTTCTAACGCATAAGTTTTTAATTTGGGTTTTTCATATTGAATAGCCATACAAGTGGTCTATGGTCGCATGGTCGGTTTTGGTTAGGAATTTTCTACCGTATATGTAAGTTCGAAACTTTTTTATGGATTGTATTATTGCGAGCATCAGTAGTAAGAATAAAATTTTTATTGAAGTCGGGGTATTGTAATATTTGGTGGAAGCCAGAGTGTAAATCGAGTGTTGTGAAATATTTTGAGGATCCTATATGGTGTAAAAGAGTATCTCTATTACGGACTGGAAATCTATCGTCTTTTGTTTTAGTGTTTAATTTTCGGTAATCAATAACTAGTCTAGTTTTGCGTTTGCCGGATGCATCTAATTTTTTTGGTACAATCCAAATAGGTGAATTCCAAGGAGAATATGAGAAGGTTGAATTACATTTTCTTTTAATAAAGTTTGAACGTGTTCCTCGCTGTCTTTTTCGTATATTTGAGGAAATCTATAATTTTTTGTGTGTATAGGAGTTTCCTCGTTAACTATTATTTTGTGTGTACAGATATTAGTTCTAGATAATTTTTCATCTTTCTTTGGGAATAAGTCTTCGTATTCTGTGATGACTTTATTCAATTTTTGTTTTTCAAGATTATTTAGGTGTTCATTTCGAATTTGAATGTTATTTTGTCTTATTGTGTCTGAATATACTACTAGTGATTTTTCTTTTCCCTGTATTTTAACAATATTTTTTCTTTATGAGTTTTCATATTTTTGATCTTGACTAATTCGGGAGTAATTAAATTTATACTAGAGCCTATATCAAAAAGAATGGTGTAATCTTGTATTTGTAAAGATGGGAGATTATACGTGATGCTCGACATTACGTGTTTTGTTTGTACTCTTCGTTTTCTAATTCTAAAAAAGAATCTTCGTTTGTTTCGGGTTCGCGTTCAGTGTAAATTAATTGTTCTGTTGTAATTGGATAATCTATCTCGCCAATATTATAATTTTGTTTTATAGTTTGTGTCGACATAGGGTCTGTTAAACGAGTCTGTTGTGTCATGGGTTTTAGTTGAAAATAACGTTTTCTTTCATAATTTTTTTTTAAATTTTGTCTCGGTGCGAAAGATGTAGGCTATTTGTTATTATTGTTTAATTGTATGGGTTTTCAAGGGAATTGTTGACATGGAAATTTCTTAGGAGGTATGTTGAATGAGAAATTTGATTTTTCTTTTAACATCGGTGATTGATGTGAAAAATTAAATTCGTTTCGTAAGAGGGTTTCGCATTGTTCTAAAGATTGTGGATTCTTTACAATAAAGGATCCTCGTATCGTAATTGGTAATAGTGAAATAAAATGTGAAATAACAAGTTTCTGATTTTCCATGATTATGGCATTTTTTTGAATTTGACTGTACTCCGTTAAGAGGATTTTTGATTTATATTGCGAAAATCTCTGTGAAATTGATTTTAGAGCCTTTCTGAATTAATTTTATTTCTAGTTTGTAATATTTCTAATAAAATAGTTTCTGCTGTACTTTTATCGCAAAAATTTGATGTAAAATACGTTTTTAATTCCTCCAAGTCTGCGAATTTATTTTCAACTAATAATTCAGCAGCTTTGTGGGTAAGTTTATTTTTTATTAATCCAAATAAATACGTTTTTTGAATAGAATTCATTTGGATGCTAGTTAGTGTGGTATACATATATACATCATCTACAGCTGATAAAATTATTTAGAATTTTGCTATTTCCATCATAATGAAGAATGATCTCTGAGAGATTTTTGAGTTCTGCTAATGTGGTAGTCATTTTTAAATATAAATTTTCTAAGCGACTGGGTCTCAATAAAACTTTTATTGGACTGTTAGTATTTTCTAATTCTAATGAATTGTTCATACTCATAAATATTTTGTGTATGTATTGAGATTGTGCCGGTCTCTCACTCGATACTTTTATTACTAGTCTTTGCTAGAAGTATCCCTATGTGTAATAATAAATAATTATAATTAACTTAAAAGGTAATAACAATATAGTAATTGTTAAGTGTTTTACGGACATCCCCGGGTTCGTGTGTTCGTCTGATAGTTCAAAGAACGTGAACGGCTTACATGACAGCAAGATCTTTCTGGTTGGCGGCAGACGTGAACTGCAGTTCGGACAGCAAGTTTCCACGGACTAGTGTGGTAGAAAGCGGAGTTCTTCGTAGATTCGATGTATTTCGGATTTAAGTAACTTTTAAAATATGTATTATGTATTTTTTGTATATACGAGTATATTTATGTATGATATAAATACTGTATAATTTTTTTCTTTGGACGTACGCATTTTTGTGTGAATATCTTTTAAAATAAATTACAACTTAAAGTTGTTGTCTCGCTAACATTTTTCATTATATTGCATGTAATAAAACCACAACATACATATATCAGTGTAATATACGAGTACTGTACAATTATTTAAATAAATATTAATGTGCAGTGTAACATGAAAAAAAGTTTTACTTCATAATATTTTTGTTATGAAAAAGTCCAACTCTGTGCAAAGCAGTGTCCGTATTCACACTCTTATTTATGAGGGGTGTAAATTTGGGTTTCTTTGTTATCTTAAGTGAGAGGCGTTTCAAAGGTTTATTGCGATCCTTTGGCTTTCCATGAGACAGAGCATACTTATTTCTATTAGACAGATACAGCTTTTCCACCATGATATGGATTCCCTGTTATTGTAAAGGTATAGGAGTCGGGAGTCGCTGGTCCATTATGTGGGTAAATGAAGAATTACCGACTTAACCCGGGATCGGTACCGGTGTTAGATTTTTTCTAACATTTTTATATTTATCCATATTTTTTTAAAACAGTTAGCCCTACATCTCAGGCCGTCCTGCTATGCCTCCCTAAGTACCTCCCTCAGTTATCCCCAGTACCAGTTTATTTGAAAATTTCAGCGTACGTGATCAGTTCATATTTTTTCCAAGTCGTGTCAACATGTTAGACAAAATCTAACGCGGTACCTATCGTAGAATTGTAAGTTAGTTACTATTTTTACATTGAAAACTTTAGTTTTTTGACAACATTGTTTAGTAATAGTATGGTGATGTCGTACGAACAGGAATATAAACATTTGCAAGCTCTTTGGGAGGAAGCTTTTCTTTTTGCATTTGCTTTTTTTTGTTTACATTATGTATGTTTTAGTTGACATTTTCGCATAATATAAAAACGTAAAAAATATAAAATACTGTTTTATTTATATTTAAAATCAATCTAATTAATACCTGCCATTGTCAGCATTAATAATTTTTACATAATAAGGTGAATAAATATAAAAATCGCTATGTTAGAAAAAATCTAACGCGTTACCGATCGCGTAATTATAGGAGGCGGTACCGATCGCGGGTTAAAACTCTTTGAAGTACATACTCGTATGTGAATTGTTAATTTAAATGTGTTTAGGTGTTCATACATACTTACTTAATCCTGCATCTTTCTACCCTCACGGGTGTAAGGCGTTCCCCCGGCTTGCGGGGGAGGGGGTTGAGTTCTGGTTCGTTGGTCTTCTCCATATTTCTTTCCACTCTGCTCTATCTTGTGTTGCTGTCTTCGTTTCTTCCCAAGTTAGACCTCCTCTTTGCGCTGCATCCTTTACTTCTTCCAGCCACGTTCTTCTTGGTCGTCCTCGTGGTTTCTTTCTTCCAATTTTTGCTTCAAACGCCTTTTTAACTATTCTCTCCTCTCCCATCCTTCCCACATGACCAAACCATCTCAGTTGTCCTTCTGCTATCTTATCTTCTATTGATTTTACTTTTAAGTTTTGTCTGTAGGTTGTGTTAATTTTTTCTTTTTGTCTTTGCGTTAATGTCTTTGAATATAGGCTCTGAATTCCTGTTATTAACGTATTTGATATTCCCCTATTTCTTAGCGTTTTCCATATGTCTTCTCTATTGATTCTATCAAACGCTTTCTCTAGATCAATGAAGCACACATGTACGTTTCTCCCTTCTTTTATTTGTCTTTAGTATGAATATCGCATCATTTACTTCTCTATCTGGTCTAAAACCAAATTGAGTTTCCTCTAACGATTCTTCCAACTCTGTTCTTAATCTACTCTCCAGGATTCTTGCATATATTTTGGCCACTGTGCTTATTAGGGCAATTCCTCTATAGTTCTGGCACTCTCTGCTATCTCCTTTTTTAAATATTGGTGTTATAATACCTATTTGCCATTCTGTTGGTGTTATTCCTTTTAGCGCTTCATTCATTATGTGTGTGCGTTTTTCATTTTTTCACCAAATTCTCTCCATGCTTTTTCTTTTTCTTCCTTTATTACTCTTTTTACATTTTTCCTTTGTTCTTTATATTTTTCATAGTCAATAGGTTCTTTCGTTTGTAGATATTTATTCCACTTGTTCTTTTTTTCTTTCACTGCAACTTTTACCCTTTCCGACCACCATCTAGTTTTATTTGTGTTTCTGTTCACTATTCTAGTTATGCCGCAGATTTTTTCTGCTGCCTCTAGTATTGTCTTTTTGAAGTTCTTCCATTTCTTTTCTATGTTTCCTTTTTTTTTGCTTTTTTCTTAAACTCTTCGTTGACGTTCTTTTGAAATTTTTCTTCTATCTCTTGTCTTCTAAGTTCATGGCATTTTATTTTCTTATTTAATATCTTTCTTTTGGTTTCGTTTTTTGTGATTACTTCTTGATTTAGTAGCATTGTTACAAGGAAATGGTCGCTTCCAATCTCTGGTCCTCTTTTTACTTTTATGTCTTTTACTCTATTCCAGCTGCCTATGTTAATTAGGAAATAATCTATAATCGATTTTTCATTTCTGCTTATAACTTGTCTAGTTATTTTACGTATTTCTTTGTACTTGAAGTGTGTATTTCCGACTTTAAATTCAATTTCTAGGCAAAAGTCTATTATTCTTTCCCCGTTTGTATTCATCACATTCTCTCCATTCCTTCCTAAGCACCACTCTATTCCATTTTCTTTTTATTCGCCATTACTTTTTGTTTATCTTGAAAATTTTCCATTTGTACCTTACATGTCTTCTCTCCTATCTTTAGTACTTCCTTCACTTGTACATTAACTCCAATTTTCTTGTGTATGAAGTCTTCCACGATGTTTTTTAGGTATTTTCTGCTGACTGAGTCTGTTCATAGCCCTACAATCACGAAATTATTTTTGATTTTTTCCTTCTCTAATCTCTCGATTCTCTCTTTCATGTCGTTCAATTCTTTTTTATCTCTGTTTCATTCATAGTAGTTCTTCTTGATATTCTTTCTGATCTCTTTTGTATCATTCCTTATTTGTAATATAATTTTCATTAAATCTCTTAATTCTATTTTATCACTTCCTACTTTGTTACTTTTGTCCGGTGTTCTCATAGTCTTTTTACTTCTTTTTGTTATATCTTGGCCATCTATACTCTCTCTCTCTCTCTTTCTTTTACTGTCATCCGACGTGTAATCTTCTCTATCCGATGACATATTTGCACAACTTTCCTGAGTACGGGCCTGACTATATTTTTATCTTGGTATGCACGTTCTAACTTCTCCACCACTACTCTATGCTCGCTTACCGTTGTATTTGTACGTCCTTGGCTACTGTCTCGCCACTGTATACACATTTTACTCTAATTTAGAGCTTCACCAGAGTTTATTTATATCATATGGACCGCGAATTAAAGCGTGATATCTTTCGTATAACGAATTTGACTATCGCCGCGTGTTCGACACGTCCGTACTCACTGCCTTCCACAACTCAACACCCTTAGGTGTTCATTCGTGTGTAATATGTGAGCAGAGGCGGATTAACCAGTAAGCAAAAGAAGAGGGGCGCAAAATTTCCTGCAATTTTTTTTTTATTTTACAATATAATTTATATATTTTTAATAAAAAAAATGTTTTCAGACTAAGGCTAAATTTTGACTGATTTTGTTTTCATTTTGTTTGTGTAAATTTCGTATTCCGTTTTTTGAGTCATGGAATTAATGGAATAGAATAAAAAAAAGACAAAATAGTCAAATTTTGATTTTGCTTAGGGCTCAATGTACCCTTGTTCTGCCTCTGCATGTGAGACATATGCAAAAAGTCAAAAGAATTTAGATAGTGCTAATTTATATTCACATTTATGTGCATATGAAACAACAAGCAAAGACTTGTTTGGCAATTTATACATACCAGCAGTTAATTTTTTCGAATATACAAATAAATTAGAACAATGTTTTTTTTTTACTAATTTTCAATATATATCCGCAAATAATGGTTTTGTTAAAAAATTTGATAAGGAAACTATTTTTCGCCTTCTCAAGGTGTATTTAATTCAAATTCTTTTACATTTTACGGGTGTATTGAACGTTTCGAGAGACCCACGGCTCTCATCATCAGTGGGTTGAAACTTAAAAAAAATCTAAATCAATTGTTTATTATGAATAATGAATGAAGGTACACCCAAGTGTGAAGTTGAATTAAGGATGAAAGGAAGGTTTAAAAAAAGAAAAACCCCGAAGTCTTGTTCACACTGTTCTTTAATAAAAAGGTGGACCGGTTTCGGTTACTTTGTAACCATCCTCAGCACTGGTTTTTGAACTTGAAAACTACAGTAGTGTTTATTGTTGTTGACGATGATAATGCGTTATATGTGGAGCTTGTTTGCATACAAAATCCTGAGCCATTTCGCCTCCAAACTATTTTTTGAGGGAGTAAAATGTGATCACATTTCCGATTGGTGTAAAAACAACTATTAATTTCACATGAGCTGTTAAAAAGTGTACAATATTTTTTTCTTCCTCCATAATTAATTTTGTGAGTGAGTAAGGCTTGAACTGAAGAGTTTATGTGATAATTATAAGTTAAAAGGTAAACCCACATGGTTTCAAACTCGAAACATAGCGCATAAATAGCTATATTTGTAGAGATTTTGGCATTTTTTCTGAAAAAGGGTTACATGAAGTCCATATAAAAGTTAATTTGATAGGTATTGAAAAACTAAACTTAAATAATTTTCAGTTTTTTATTTGATTTGCAGATTCCAGTTTCCGATGTAGGAGAAGGTACGTCTGGTACGTCATATTCAGGTAAATAAGTTAAATTTGTTCTGGTTATATATACTTATAGTTTAATATACAAACCAGGTGCTCCAAACAAATGTTTAGGAACTTAACACGAGAAATATATTATTATTTCATATTTACAATGTTTACGATACAAGCAGGGTAATAAATAGCATTATTAATACAGCTTTTTATTATTATAGTTACGAAAAACCACCAAAGAACAAAGTTGTAGAATACCAAGGACGACTTATTGGCGAAAAAAAATATGTTATTAAATCAGTGGTACTCAAGTTGCAGCACAAAGTTATATTTTTTCAAATAGAATTACACATAGTTTTCACGTCTATTCGACAGCGTATATTTTCTGAATTCAACCATTATGTTAGTTTTATATCTTTACAAAACAAAAATATTGAGAAAAATGCAAATGAAATTTAAATAAATTATTAGGACTACTAGAAAAATAGGAAAATAAGAAAAACCAAGTATGAAACTAAACACTCCCTTTATTCTGAATACCGTTCCTCTTGTCGCATATCAAATACAACTAACTCCCAAATTATTATTTCCAACCTTTATAAACAATGTATTACGTATACACATACAAATTAATCAACTACAGTAAATCCTTGCGTAACATTCGGCCATCCTGCATTATGCAGTGTCCTCACTGCATCCAAGATTGTCTGAAAAGAAATGAGATTATCTCATGGCGTGTTTGTATGGCCCGCACTTGGCTCATACCGCAACACTAAAATTTTCGTCATATGCGTGTTTGTATGGCCCGCACTTGGCTCATACCGCAACACTAAAATTTTTGTCATATGTAAACTCAGCTCTTTTAAATTCTTGCACACCGCATCATGTTTATACAGAAAACTGTAACGCAACTATGATTATGTGCAAGTTCAACCACTTGTAGTATGTTCTGCAAAAACAGACTCAGGGACTACTTCAACAAGTAACTGACACCTTTGCCTTTATCACAAAAATAAACTCACTGCGAACGACATTGTTCATAGCGACATCTCGCGCTAAGCAATAAAAATCTCTTACAATTTGCTCACTATCGCTACTACTGCCATCGCTCATTGTACTTCTATGAAGCCTTCCCTCTCTCTCTTATTTTTACAACAAATCAATAAATTATCCACAAATAATAGATCTTATTTACTTCTTTCAAAGCCTAACTTTCTCAAAAGGTCATCAAAACAATCATTCCATACTCGAGGGCTTTCTCTCAAACCATACAATGGTTTGTCTAGTTTACAAACTCTGTAACGTCTTCATAACCTCTAGCCTGTTTTATATAGATTTCTGAAGTAACTTTACCATTTAAAATGGTGTTTCTATATCCATTTGTGCATCACTAAACCCTTTGACAATAATATTACCCACAAATCAAAGGTCCTGTGGCCCCACAATTACAATTTTTCCATAATACTAAGTCACCTTTCCTATGTAATTTTGCTTGTTTCCTATTTACTTTACGTCGTTGCTATTATTCCTACTATAATTTATAACATTTCCATTTAAAATTGGATTACCGTTAAATAAAAACATTGACTCATACGGAGTAAATTTGGTATTTTCGTTTACTGTATTGTTCACACCTCATGTTATTTTACGAACAGTCTCATCCCAAGCATGTTCATCAATATTAGTCATACGCAATGCATTTAAAATAGTTCTGTTTACCTTTTCACCTTGACCGTTTACTCGGGGGTAGCAATCGCATTTTGGGCATGTTTTATTTATTTATTAGTTACAAAACTCTTAAATGCAAAATTGTTTCGCGTGAACTAAGGGTACGAGTAAGCTTAGTAACAGTATACTTTTTACTTTGTTAACGAATCTATAAATACGAGTAAATATGACTTACCGCATTTACTTTTTACTAAAGGATCTAAATGGTCAATATGTACGGTACGCATTGGTTCATTTGGTTTTCTAATCGCATGTAACATACCCTCCTGTCTACCATAATTACTCTTTTGTACGCATAATTTAAACAAGACTCTATACAAATATTTTTTTTATATATAACGCTTCATTTGTGGAAAATAAAATTCAGACTTAATTAATTTTCACACTTTTTTAATTCTGGGGTGACCAATGTCATGGAACTTACGTAATATGTTCCATCTTGAATAAATCGAATTCTTGTATTTGGAGCCATCATCATGCAATACGTGGTAAGTCGCGTTTAATGGACGTGGCACGAACTCCTGACCAGTCAGTCACAATTTTAAATTTTATACCTGAGACGTACATTCTAAAACGCTTAACTTATTATTTTGTTTATACTCTTACTATACAGAAAGCAAGGAGTATTTTTAACAGTTAGTAAGAAACTCAAAATTGTACTTAAGACACGCAGAATAGCTTTAATAATATGACTTGAAAATGCGCTTCCATAAGAAATACATACATTCTGATTTGATTTAGGGTTTCGCGCCAAACGATAATCTTAACCTCACTAATGTGGTCTATATCCCTCCCAAATCTAACACAATTGCTCGAAAGTTTTACTAACTGATCTTCAATATTGAGTATAGGATATATCTTTTATAGTTACTGCATTCAAAGCTCTATAATTAATGTGTAATCGATGGTCACCGTTCTTTTTAGATACTAAAACTATGGGACTTGCAAATTCTGAATTAGATTTACGAATAACACCGGCTTTTAGTAAATTAGAAATTTTGATTTGTACAATTTCACGCTCTTCAAAAGAAAGTCTTTATGGTTTGTAACATACGGGGCGATCATTTTTTTAAACGAATAGGTAATTGGGTAAGACCAGTTGAACTTGAACTCAACTCATAACTGTTAACAATTATGATGTTTTCTAAGTAGGTTATGTAATTTACTCAAATCATCCGAATTAATGGCTCCCACTACTAAATTTGGCAGTGATAACTTACTAATTATGACTTTTAAGTTGTCCGATCGATCCTATAGTATTTAAAACAAAGCATTAGAAAATAAATAGCATACCTCATTTCGTTCATTTTGTTCGAAAGTCGCTATCTTATGTTTAGTTTACCGAAACTTCTCCAATAATTGTACCCTCGACCATTTCTTTCCCGTCCTGGAGTAATCTTCGAATGCCGTAAATATAAAACCAGTTATCATCGGATTTATTGTAATATTTTCAGTTACAAGAATGTCAACTTTAGTGCTGAAATAAATACATGAAATAGCATTAATTGTAAATATTCCATTTGATTTAACCAATTCTACATTAGTATCGTTAACTTTAAAAGTAATCTTTGGGCTATTTATTACTGGGTAAAATGTCAATATTCCCAATATTTGCTTCTGGTACCATAATTTTTATTGGTAAAACAAAATCATTAATACTAAAAATTAAATTTCCTTTTCCTACATGAAACATTACTTGCCCCGAAAAACATTTTATTGCATATTCTGTCTAAATTAAATTTAAATATGATTTCTGAGCATATTCCTAAATTACTTCACTCTTGGTAGGTATCTAAATATTCTATAGCTAAATATCCATTTACAAATAGATCAATAAAATATAAAACATTGAATGATACTTCCCTTTTATATCATTTGTCGACCATCCAACATCTAGAGTGTGACCAAAACATTGCCCTACTTTACATCTTTGGATTTCAATTGATGGTGATTTGGAAAGAATCTACTGGTTGTTCATAAACGCCTGCCTTGGTGCTGTTCAGGTAAACCCATGCATTGATTTTCTTTTTAAAATCTCTTCAAATTTCCTTGTATGTGTAACACTTTCACCATCACTATCTCAATGATCAGAACTACTACCACCCTGTCTAAATCTTTTTGACATTTTATTTTAATAGAGTTAAACCCGAATTCTTTATCCCACTTCTGAACTATTAGGACTACTAGAAAAATAGGAAAATAAGAAAAACCAAGTATGAAACTAAACACTCCCTTTATTCTGAATACCGTTCCTCTTGTCGCATATCAAATACAACTAACTCCCAAATTATTATTTCCAACCTTTATAAACAATGTATTACGTATACACATACAAATTAATCAACTACAGTAAATCCTTGCGTAACAAAATTTTATTTTTATAGTTATTTTTCAGTACGCTATGTATGAAAAACAATGGGGTCCTATACCATTTTTCTTTTATTTTTTTTTTTCTGTAAGAACAGGATATAATAAGAATTTTAGTGCAAACGCGACTTAAAAATTTTACGTAATAAGCGAGATATGAATTTTTAAAGTTTAAGAATTTGGTGCGTGACGTAGTAGGTACTGACCAGTGATCGACAAACAATGGGACAAACTATTAGTTATAGAGGGAACAAACTTATACGTTATATTCAAGAAGAAATTATTATTAAGTATAAATAACATAAATAATAAGCATTTTTTTCCTAATGAATTATAGAACTTTGAAACAGTTTAATTAATATTATTATTAATTTAATTAATATTACAAATTTAATTATAAATACATTATTATTGTTAATATTACTAGATGTTATAATTAAATAAATTCATCAAACACAAAATTGTTAAATATTTTGTTAGGTTATAGAACAACATGACATTTCACATTCTTTTAAAGGTGACCGTTGCAGACGCGCGAATCTCCTTTTTAAAATCAGGCGACCAATCAAATTCTTAGTACCTAACACGCCATACCCAATTAGTAATCAGCTTCAATCGCTTGTAGTTCGTGACCTAGTCAATATTTAAAGAAATTTTTTTCACTAATACTCATTAATTTATGTATATTTTCGTCTTCTTATTTATTTATTTATTTATTTAAATATACACTGCCCAACAGGTAAAAAAAAAAACCTAGTGAGAGGGCAGGGAAAACGTACATATACAAAAAAAAAAAAATACAAGATAAGGACAAAATTAGGTAGATAACAATTAACATGGATATACAACATATTAAAACTAGCGTTTTAGCGCAAGTAAGAATTTCTTTGGAGGAAGAAGGAATACATCAACATTTGAAAATTTGAGCATGTAAAGGTGACACATACGGTATAACGGTGACAGGGATAAAACATTAGTTCGGGGAGTGGGAAAATAAAAGGTTTGGGAATAACGTGTGTGAATGTAAGGAGTATGAAAGGGTAGAAGACTTAAACATGTAGGATCATCAATTTCAGCATGAATCAGCTTACAGAGATAATGCATAAGCTGGAATTCGCGACGTTCAATTAAGGTATGAAAATTAAAAAAATTAAGTAAGTCAGAATAACGAATTGAGTTATCAGAATAATGATGATAAATTTTAAAGTACAGAAATTTTAGAAATTTTTTCTGAATATTTTCAATACGGTCCTGATGAGTTTCGTAGATGGGATTCCATATGATAGAGCAATATTCGAGTTTGGAGCGGACGAAAGCATAATAGAGGGAAAGGATAGAAGCCATGTTATGGAAGGAACGAGTGTTGCGGATGACGAAACCAAGCATACGAAGAGAAGAGTTGCATATGCGTGTAATATGATTTACAAAAGTAAGTTTGGAATCAAAAGTAACACCTAGATCATCAATGATATAGCAACGTGTACGAGGAAAGTTGTTAATTTTGTAGTTAAATATTAGTGGAGAGGATTTTCGAGTATATGTCATAACGAAGCATTTATTAAAATTTAAACTTAAGTTGTTAAGGGTGCACCAAATACGTAAATTATTTAAGTCTGTTTGAAGAATTTTAGTGTCATTCGGTGAATTAATAGAATAAAATATTTTCAAATCGTCAGCAAATAAAAGTTTATTGGAAATTAAAATGTCAGTAACATCGTTAATAAATAAAAGGAATAAGAGTGGGCCGAGATTAGAACCCTGCGGAATACCAGATGTGGATTTAAAGGATGAAGACTTGCGACCAAGGAAATGTACAAATAGTTGGCGATCAAAGAGGTATGATGAAAGAAGATCAATTAATGATGATGATAAGAAGAAGGAATGAAGTTTCTGGATAAGTATAGAGTGATCCACTTTGTCGAATGCTTTGGAAAAGTCGGTATACAATTCAGAATGGAAGAGGCAGCATGCGTGAAAGAGAGTAAATTACTAGCTGTTGATCGCTTTTCCATAAACCCATGTTGAAAATCGGATATATGATTTTTAACTTTACTGTAAATTGATGAATAAATTAACTTCTCAAATACCTTACTAAAATTAGGTAATACAGCAATGGGACGATAGTTTTTTATGTCGGCGGTATCGCCAGACTTGAATATTGGTGTTATACGTGTGACTTTCCATTGGGCAGGAAAAGTATTTGTTTCTAAAGATAAGTCGAAAATATGGGATTTACAACATGCAAAAATCAATCTTTTTTTGCATGTTGTAAATAAGAAGGTAAAGCATTCGACAAGGGGTAGGCACAGTCTTTTATAAGGAAACTGGGAATCAAGTCAGGGCCGCATGAAAAATTTGATTTAAGTTTCGAAATAGATGATTCCACATCATCTCTGCCCATATGATTAAGTGAAATGAGGTTGTTGCAAGAAACATTTGAGGAAGGAATAGGATTAGTAGAAGGGATAGTGTAGACAGATTTAAAATGTGAAGCGAAGCCATTTGCAATGTCTTCAGGAGTCGAAAATTTAAAATTATTTAAAAACATGTTATTAGGAAATGTTGATGTATTCCTTTTAGAATTAATAAATTTCCAAAAAGAACAGGGGTCATTTTGCACGTTAGACTCGCAGTGTTTAATATAATCATTATAAGCTTTCTTAATGTCATGTTTGAGCTTATGTAAGATAGTTAAAATATGACTATGGTATAGGACCCCATTGAGCTTAAATTAGAACGAAACGTAAATATTTGTTAATAACTTTATAAACAGTGTTCGTGTTCATTATGCACTAAATAATTCAAATTGACAGAAAATAGTTTTTGTTTTTTATATACAGCCTACCGAAAAATACAGATTGTGTGTATTTTCACATTTTATTTATAATCTGCCATGGTTACTGTCATTATGGTTGCATACAAAATATTGTGTATACCTTATCCGTAAAATGCGTTTGCCGTTCTTATAATAAATAAAAATAACTACCTTATTTCTCAATATTGAAACCACTGCCAATGTTTTCTTAGATCATTCTGTCTGTAACAAGTATTTTGCCTTAATTACAAAATAAATAAATAACTAAATATGAAATTTATAAACTAAGAGTAACGGGGTAGCTGCTATGTTTTTTTTTTACGCAAAATTTACTGATAGCGTGAACTTAACACGTTGACTGTCCCATGAGACACATATGATTCATAACAAGTTTTCCATACACGTCCCTGAGACATATATGATTCATTTGCCTACTCGTATACCTCGTCCAGATTTCATTTGAACAAATGACTTTTAAATCCTCTGTGTTAATCCTAATCTTTGCTACTGTGAATATTTTTACGTTTCACGCAAATATAGTTTCTTCTGAAAGTACATTATGTCTATGAAAGTTGAAAATTGCTTGTAACTATTTAAAAGGGGAAAAGTTTTATTGGGGTTCCTGAGAACCATAGTTGACTTGTAAAATTCTTATACAAGATGTTATGCTTGCTTTAACAATGAACGCTCATTACTGAATGGGGTATTCCACCATAACAAAAAAATTGAAAAAATTTCACTTTAACATAAAGTATGGCTCAATAAATAATAGTTAAAACAATGAAAACATTTTTTAAATAATTACTTTACGAGATATTGCACATTTCCTAAAAGGGAAAATTGACGTCATACAATTGTTGTCTTTCTCTCGCAGCGTACTCAGAGCAGTGTGTGTGAGAAAGACAAGTATAGGGGAAATGTGACGTTACACTGATTTCTCAAAAATAAAATACAGTTAAACTAGGAACAATTAAGATTTTTTAATATTATGAATTGCTTTAAGACTGAATGAAGTTTTATTTAAAATAATAAAAAAAATTGAGTGGAATACCCCATTGAGCAACTGGTAGTGCCAAAATGTAAATATGCACGAGGTACAGGATTGTATTGAGTTAAACTCCTTTTAATTATAAGATAAAAGTTCCTCATGTGCCCATGAGTCATATATGAACACGTACAAAAACAATAGTCAATTTTTGTTTTTTTTTTTTTTAATTTTTATTAGGTAAAATATGATATTCTATATAGATAAAATAAAAATACTACAAAAAAGCACTTGGACGTGGTGGGCCCAAAAAAAAATTCTTATGGGGACAGTCAACGTGTTAATTAAAATTCAATTTATTAGTATTATTTCCATATTATAAATAATTTTTTTCCGTAAAATACAATGAAATACAAACGAAATACAATCTGTTTAGTATATTTTCGATGTATTTATTTCAAATGTCGCTGCCTAGTTCATTCACCCCCGCCACAGAATTTTTATTGGAATAAAAAATCAAAGTAGCTGACATCTGGACTCGTTAGATATTTACTAACGTAGCAAATAGGGAAAACATTACTTTTCATCTTTGTTATTGTTGGTGTAGTGCAATAAATGTTTAATTTGAACATAATTGATTATAATTCGAATACCTTCTAATTATTTACAAAAAAAGTCCATTGATCGAGATTCCTAAAAATAATTACATTGTTTTAATACTTTGTATTCTCGAACAACTTACCCAAAATGAGGTTCTCGAGAACTATAAGAGATACGAAGTCAGTTAAATTAGATAAAAGTTGTCGCTCCCTAACCATTTTAATGATGTTTTGTTATTAAAAAATAAATAAATAGATAAGTCACTGTCACTAGATATAGTAAAAATGAAAATTTCGCAGTTTTTTACCTTCCGTCTCCTTTAGGTAAGGAAGGTTGTCTTTGGTCAAAAAATACGATAGTGAGTTTTTAATGAATAATTACGTTTTAAGGTCCCTAGAATACGATTTTACTAGTTTTACGGTGATGTCTATATATAGGTATGTATGTATGTGTGTGTGTGTGTGTGTGTGTGTGTGTGTGTATGGGTGTGTGACAAATTTTTCTCCGGCGATAACTCCAAAACTACAATTCTAAAAATTATGATTCTTTCGTATTCCTCTTCTTTACATCCATATGAAGAGCTGATTCAATTTTTGTTATAATTGGTCAACCGGAAGTTCCCTTATTAGAAGTTCTTAACAATTTTTTTGAAAAAACGCAGTTAAATATCAATTTTCGACATTTTATGTGATTATCAATATGAAAGAATATCTTATTGTAATTAACAGATGTTAGTGTCAAGTGCAAAACCAAAGATGAAAAGTATAGAATCAGAAAGTGGTATAAGTGACAGAATATCCCTCGCAAGTGACTTGCAGTTGCAACCTCGCCTCAAGATAGGAACTTTCAATGCTGGGAGTACGAGGAAGGCCAAAGAGAAGATGGAAGGACTGTGTAGCAAAAGATTTGAGAGAGGAAGAACTATGTGAGATGCGTTGGGCAGGAATAAGTAGAAGAGAAGATAAGAAACAGCGTCCCTTAATAAAATAGGGAAAAGCTGAAGAAGGAGTAAGTGTCAAGTGCAATTTACGTAATGTACGGTTCGTGTTATAATTTTATTGGATTTATAGAATCTTTTCAAAGGAACTTTCGGTATGGAATTTGTAAAAAATAGTGTGTTCGTGTTACAATTTTATAGGATATATAGAATATTTTTCAAGGATCTTTTGGTATGGGATTTGTACAAAATACATTGAATTGACGGAAGGTTTTGTGCTGGCCACAACAGATTTTTTTATTTTTGCGGCAATCTTTCAAGTGTGAAATTTTACTGTTTGGTTTGCACAACTTTAGGGCATTTTTTATGTTCTTTCGAATGCTGATGCTCAATTTTTTTTATCACTGTTGGATTTCGAATTATGATGTCTAAGTTTTAATTTTTATATGGACGCCATAGTGGAAAGCTACACCATTTAGAGATTTTTTTTATAATATGTCTATGTTCATTTGTTCCAAAAAAGAGAAACTCCAATTTTTTTTTTTCTCTCAAATAACAAACCACCAATAAAATGGTCTCCTAATGGGACACCTTTTTTTCTAATTTAACCGACTTCGTATCTCTTATAATTCTCGAGATTTCCGTTTTGGATGTTATCCTTAAAATACTGACATGGACTCCAACCAAAATTTTACTAAAAGAAACAATACCAAAATGCAAATATGCACACTAGTGATGTATTCAGGTTTACAGCTCAGTGAGAGCGGCAATATAAAATAGGCGTTAAAGATGAGTAATAAATAAAATACCAATATTACTCGTATAATACATAGTCGATGATAGGCGTCATTGTATTACATTTTCTTCCTGCATCACTCCTTTATACGAAGCTGTTCACTATCTACATAAATAATTTTTTTTTATGAAGTATGCAGTGGGTGCTATTTATTATACAAAAGAGATAGGCATTGACCCTCAATATGTAGCGAACCTGGGCTCTACTCGTTCATAAGAAACTAGCTAATATTTTACGAAACTTATAAAATTGTTACACGTGTTTCAGATTACATTCAGTCTGAAAGTCCTACTGAACTTGAGGATTCTGATTTTTGTCCAAGCGAAACATCATACACAGACTCCGATATTTTACGTGACTTACAAGAAATCACCAATTCAGCATCAGTTGAACATTCTTCACATATCCGAGAGGAAAATGCAAAAGAAATAATTACAGTGCATACTTCGTCGGAGGGAAGAAAAAAACATTTTTGCTTTTATTGCAAAAAATTGGTTGTTAATATACCTCGACATTTAGAAAATTCTCATTCAGATGAAGCGGAAGTAATAAAATTTAGTCTACTGCCCAAATGTAAGTAAAGTTTGTTTTGACAATTCACAATAGGAGCTTTACAGTGGCGCTAGTGTTCCAGACCCAAAGCATTTTTTTTTTACCCCCACCATATGTTTGACGTTTAAATATCAGATACGTATTGTCGGTTAATATTAGCCTACATAAAGTTTTAAATGCCGTAATAATATTAATATTAAGTCTAATAAGTTTTACTATTTATAATTATAACAGTTTAAATTCGCTATGGCATCGAAAGAAGTAAATTATTGGTGATTTTTTAATAATTTTTGTTAACGCTTTCCTAAAAATTCAGAGCAGATTAAAAGTACGATAACGCAGTTGAAAAGTTGAATTTAGCATAAAATCCTCGTTCATGTCATGTATTATACGATTTTTGCGCCGATGGTTTAGTTACTAAAAATTTAAACTTACATTATAACATTCCTCTAAAATTTAAACATCTGCAAATTGGCTTAGTTAACATTTTTTCTTCTGAAATTTTGCGAAGTATTAAATGCGTAATATTATTTATCTTTGATCGTTTACATGGTATACAGTGTGTCCCCGGATGGACCTAACTATACTTGTAAACTTCCTTATTTTACATTTTAGGAAGAACAGGCATTCTTCATAAAAAGTTTTGCTTCATCTAGCAAATCCGCAACAACTACCAAAATTTCGAAATAACATACAGGCTGGTTAGAAAACGAGACAGCAAAATTTATACTAGTATAAATTTAGCCAACGTAGTTATCGCAGGTCTTAGAATTTACTCAAATGATTAATTTCATGTCAACTAATTTTAGTCAATGTTTGAATTATGTTGTCTTTAGAGCAAAGAATTTATTTAATGAAATGCTACGGTACCGGTGAAGTATCATATCGCTATGCAATTGAACTTTTTGATAGGAAATATCGGGAGTACACGTTTCTGTAAATTGTGTTCGAGAATTAGTAAGGAAGTTTGATTGAACAGGCAGTGTAACAGATTTGAAGAAGCAAAAGCACATTCATGATCAAAATGATGCCGCCACATTGATCACTCTTACTTCTGACAGAAAATTACAGAAGCTATAGCGGACATAAATGGAGGTACCATTCATTTAGTGTTCGAAAAGTTTAGATCAGTCGTTGAAAAATGTGTAACATTAGGCGGGCAATATGCAGAATAAGTTTCTTTTGTTTTTGTGTATTGTAAAAAATGTGTAATAAATTGTAACCACCCTGCATGTTATTTCGAAATTTTGGTATTTGCTGCGGATGTGCTAGATGACGCAAAACTTTTTATGAAGAATGACTGTTCTTCCTAAAATGCAAAATAAGGAAGTTTACAAGTATAGTTAGGTTCATCCGAGGACACACTGTATATAATATCTAAATTAATGTTCATATAACATTAGTTAACATAAATAGCTACAAAATATCCTATAAAAATGTAATGAGGGCAGGTTAAATTCTTGTTTGCAATTGGTGATTGGACTGCTGCCAAATATTTGCGAATACATGAAAAAAATTGTTCTACGCACATTTGAATGATAATTTACGAACAAGTATTTGAATATAAAGTTTTAATTTGTAAATGTAAATTTATTTATATAAAAAAGTAGAAGTAGCCAGATGTCTGCTTGAAATCCGTTATGTAGGGAATACAATACACAATGTTACTTTTTATTTTGCATTAGTTACCTATTAATTTTAAACAAAAATGTTACAAAGATTAAGATTATACATTCTACGACTATATCAATAATCAGGTTTTAATTTGCACGTTTTGTAATGGTTCTTTTAATAGCCATGTAATTGACACAAAATTACAAATAAATGCATAATATTTGAACTGTCACTACGGTCCGACAAAATAGGTTAGATTCTAATATTTTATGAAAAAGATTTCAAAATTATTATATTATTATTTATTGTGTTTTGGATTATAAATATATCGTTTATCTACGATAGTGCGTAAAATTAATGTTTAGTTGTTAGTTTTGAGTTTGTAAAACGGTTGTTTAGTAACAAGGTTTCATTAGACACGGGCTACCAAGCAATAAGGGATATAATCTTTTTTAATATGGTAAATTTACAAAATCAGGGTGAATATTTTGTTATCATGGCAAACTTTTCTTATTTAATATTTTTTTTATAATTATTAGGTTGATACATTCTGTCGTAGATAAAATATTGTACGAAACCCATAAAAGTACATAAAGCAGCTTTAGTCACTCATCGATCTTAAAACCCTCGCTACCCTCGTGTTTCAATCTGATCCATTCGTGACTAAAATCTAGCTTTACGTACTTTTATCGTAAGTATGTATTTATCAAGAAGAAAAGCTACAAATAATTCTGACAGTTTAAGCATTATGCAATTACTTTAGGTGTAGAAATTTCGTCATTTTACGATATTATAACGTTACTCTATTTAATCTTTTAATTTAAATGAGACACAGTTATCTGTGTTTCATATTTTTACTTCGCACCTCAATTATTTTCCTAATATTTGACGATAAACATTTTTTCTTATTGATTCAATGTCCATATTACAACAATTTTGTAATGTAATGTAACCAGTATTTACTTTCCGAGTATTTTAATATTGTTTTTTCACTACTAGTCTAGGAACCCACTATTATTTACCTTTATTTGACATGAGAAATTGTTTTTCACTACCGCTTGCTTGTAACCATGGTAAAATAGATCAATAATTTATTATTAACCTTGGTCTATAATTTTTTCAATCAAACTCAAGCCTCGAAATCCAAATATTATTTAACTCATTAAACTCAAGAAAAGTATATAATTTAAATTTGCCGCTTAATTTTAAATTGACCTACGTTGCCGCCTCGCCTCACTTCGCCTGGCCGCTGTGCTATTTTGGTGAAGATGTAAAACAGATGTGTAGATGTAGTAATGAATAAATCACTTTTTTTTGTATTTGTACATACATTTCAATAGATTCATTTAAAAATAATAATAAACTAATTACGCTGCTGACTGTAACAGCACAAAATGTTTTTTTTTATTAAATAATTAAATCAAAAATAAATCAAGACTCATAAGTGAGGTTAACAAACCAGCGAAATGAGCGAAACGTCAGATATAAAAACAAATGCATCCTACTTTGTTTTTGTGAATGTTAATAAACAAGTAACGTAATTATTCATGTCAAAATGATTATTATCAATCAAAAAAATTCAAATAGGGTTTATGTGCTAGTAGTGAAAAAAATAGTATATAAACCACGGTTGAGAAGATCATTATTGACCAGGCGCCTTGTATCCCTCGGTCTTCGCCATCGGTCTACAATCTTGGCGCTGGGTCAATAATGATTATCTTCTCAACCTTGGCGTATAATATACTATTGTTGCTGTTTTGTGTCTTAGGTAGCCACCTATTTATTTATTCTTTATTTTAGTATGTCCAGAGAGAAAAAAACTTATAGATGTAATAAGAAAAAAAGGTGATTATTTGTATAATACAAACGTAGATTACAACTGTGGAAATTTAATAGTGTGTAGACGCCCAAATCTGAAAATTCCTAAAAATATTGACGATTTTGTAACTTGCCCTAATTGTAAGGGTTACATGAGCAAAAAGACGATGTATCGACATAATGCCAAATGTGAACCTGGAAAACAAAAGGGTATAAGAAATGTTCTCCAACGAGGAAAAATTTTTTTAAACAATTATCATCCGTCTGCCTGCAATGCATTAAAAACACGTATATTTCCCCAAATGAGAGACGATGATGTATTCCGTTTGATTCGTTATGATAGTTTAATAATTGCTTTTGGCAACAAACTTTGTCAAAAATATAGTTCAAATCATTTTGGTAAATACATTAGACACATATTGAGAATGCTTGGGCGTCTTTTTTCTGCAATGAAGGAAGTTGATCACACGATAACTGACTTTGCATCTATTTTAACACCAGATAGATATGGTACCTTAATTGAAGCAGTTAGTAAAGTTACTAATTTAGATGATTTAACCTTACATTGTGAACGACCAACTTTTGCATTCAACATAGGTAGGTACATAAAAAAGTGTGCTAGACTACAAGTTATTCAGTGTATAAAAGAAAAGAATAATAAAAGGAGAGTTGAAATAGAGAGTTTTATTAAAATCTTAGATGAATATTATGGTACAGCTGTGAATAAAACAGCGCATGAAAATCAAATCGAATTCAAGCGATCAAAAAACCCAAAATTGCCGTCATCACATGACATAGAATTATTGCGAAAATATCTTGAATCTGAAAGAGCAATACATTATGAAAAATTAAATTTGCGTTTTCATTGTGAAAATTGGATAAATTTATCCAAATGTTCACTCACTTATATTCAGATATTTAACCGACGGAGAGCGGGTGAAATGGAACGAATTTTAATTACTGATTTCTTAAAACATCACACAATTAGTGAAACTACCGATTCCGATATTTATGAAAATTTTACGGAGCATGCTAAGAAATCAGCACAAAATTTTGTTCGGCTTGAAATTCGAGGCAAGTTAGGTCGATCAGTTCCAGTTCTTTTACATCAGAATTGGTTGAAAGCTGTTCAGTTGATTTTAAAATACCGAAATGAAGCAGGTGTCAAAGAAAGCAATCCATATGTGTTTGGAATACCTGGTGGTTTGGAGCACAATAATCATCTTAGAGCTTGTGATCTGATGAGACAATACGCCTTGAATTGTGGAGCTAAAAATCCACAAACGTTACGTGGAACATTTTTGCGAAAACACATAGCCACTGTTGTTCAAAAGTTGAACCTAAATAACACAGACATGGCTCTTCTAGCTAATTTTATGGGCCATGATGAGCGAATACATCATTCAAATTGCCGACTACCAAAATCAGCACAAGAAATAGAACAAATGTCTTGCCTTTTAACAGTAATAGAAAAAGGAACAGTAAATAAATACAAGGGCCAAAATTTAGACCAGATACGTAAAGGTGAGATTTGAACTATATCTTTATTTTTCAATATTTATGATTTTGCTATTTTTGCAGAAACGGAAATATCGAATACTTTTATTGAAGATATGAACAAAAAAAATGTAGAAACAAAGATACCAACGGTCAATGAAACGGATACAGTTGAATACAGTTACCTACATGGTAATATAATTAATTTGTGTTATTTTGTTGTAATACTGATTTACTCTTATTTACCATAGATTCACCAACTGCGATTTCAGTCCCCGTTGTTAAATTAGTTAAACTGCCTGGTAAATATTATTATTATTATTATTATTATATTTAAGTAAATGAAATAAAATTTTCTTTGTTGTTTTAGTAATAGAAGAAATGATTTTAAAAAAAATTTCAACAAGTAAGTATTACATTCAATTATAATAAACTATTTTAAATCCATACATAGCGTAATTTTGAATATCACTGAAAAGAAAACTGATATTCTAGAGGTGGTGCCATATTAGAAACTGAAGGCCACGCCGTCGACAAGTCCCATCGAAACTTATCCCCTCCACTTTGTGCGGTAGAAAATCACACCATCGTAAAGTTCTTCCTCCACTATTCCGTAGCATTCGTGTTGCCAGAATGTAAAAATATTTTGTACCAACTTTAGTACAAAAATGTACCAGATTTAGTATTAAATATAGATTTTTTTTTTAAATGGCGGGATATTTATTTTTCTTGTTTACAGATTAATAACCATATATACATACTTACCTACTCTTTTTGTAACACGAAGTCAAATATGAATTAAATAAAAATATTTCAAAAATAATAATATATTTGATATAATATACATTTATATTTTCACATAAACTACTGAAATCTATATTAACAAAAATAAGTAATTATTCTCCATATTTCTTATTCTTTAGCTATTAAAGAACTAATGGAAATTAAACCTGTTTGGCATCTCATAACGACTCTTACAATTTTTATTTGCTTTTCTGAGTACAATAATTTGGCTTCTTTTTCATAAGATTTGTTGAGAGTTCCCACGTAAAACAAGTTTTATTTTCCATTAGTTCTGAAGCCAACATTATCGAACAATATGTATCTACACTGAGACGATTTCTTAAATCAGTTTTTATTAAATTTAGTTTCGAAAATATGCGTTCCGCGCTCGCGGAAGAATGTGCAAGGCATATCTCAGCTTTAATTAATCTGTTTAAATGAGGAAACATATCTTCGGCTAACTCATTTTTGTTTCAAAAACTTTCAACCAAAAGTCATCAAATGGAAGATTTTCATATTCCCATAGCTGTTGCATTTCTGAAAGTAGTCTTCACTCATTGTTTAATTTTTCATTATCTGTAATAACGTTTTTGAAAAACAAACCAGCTTCCACAATTGATGGTATAGTGCCATTCATAGCGACTTTTTGTTGATATTTTGTCAGAAACCGCAAAAATTGATCATCGAAATTGAAACGTTTTCTTATTTGTGTACATAACTCTACATAAAAGGACAAATTATTAGTTCTAAATTTTTGTACCTCTCTATCATCAATGGAATTTTGTGTCAAAAATAAGGTTACATTTGCTCCCACATAAATTTAAATAATAATCTGGATCGGACGGTGCAATTTTAGATAAATCAGTTTTATCAATCAGTTTTTTAATAAAATTTTTCTAAACTAATTTGTACATTTTGCTAAATTTAGTATATAATGTATGTATTTTTTTACTTTCACTTTGAAATTGTAAATTCATCTGATTTATAATATCCAGTTAAAATAAAATATTGGCTTTGTAAATGGGATTACTTAAGTTATCTAGTAATTGTTTTTCTGTGTGTAACAAATCATTATTTTCAAAAACTAAATTTGTGAAGTATAGTTTAAGCGAGTCCCACAAAAGTATGGTGCGATCAACAACTGCCTGAAAGAAAAATAAATTCTGTGATAAAAACAGTTAATTTTTCTTCATCTATCATTTTATTATTTCATTTACCTGTATAGAAAGCTAACGCGTTTGGCATGGACGAAGCATTTGA
This sequence comes from Ophonus ardosiacus, assembly GCA_943142095.1. Classification (NCBI taxonomy): domain Eukaryota; kingdom Metazoa; phylum Arthropoda; class Insecta; order Coleoptera; family Carabidae; genus Ophonus; species Ophonus ardosiacus. Next base: position 12,703,212 of record OW964836.1, on the reverse strand, counting down.
TGAGGTTTGAGGTCTATAAATTTTTGAAATTCTTCAAACTGCTGAATTCTCTTCGGGCTATTGGCAAAATGGTTGTATATAGGTACTTCTAACTAATTCTTCAACAGATTTTGGTAGCTTAGCGCAAGCAGCTGAAGAACATAATTGCAATGAGTGACATGTGCACCCCAAAACAAAAATATCGTTATTAAGAGCTTTAAATTTAGCCTGTACACCTGATTTTTGGTCCATCATCACTGCTGCATTGTCAGCAGTAAAACCAAGCATGTTCTCTACGGACATTTTGTTGTCATCCAATAATTTTAAAATAATATTAAAAATTGACTCTGCATTCGCTTCCTCGACTTGAATTAAACCAAAAAATCGATCATTTGCTTTATTTTTGTAACAAAAACGTAAAATTGCAAGATATTTTTTGATAGCCACATCTGTGGTTTCATCAATTATTAAGGAATACATTTCGCCATTTTCACTCAATTTCTTTCTAAAAGTTTCCAGACTTTCAATTGCCAGACATTCATTGGTCAGTGCTGCAGCTTTAGTTCTGTTGCAGTTAATATCTTTGGCTACAATTGAATCGGGACAAACTGAGTTTCGGTAAATGCTCCATGAGTAAAAATGGAAGATTGTGTTCATGTAAGAACATTGTTAATTTTAATTCACTTGCATAAATATTTTTTCATGGTTCAGTCTTTTTTCATCTTTTATAAAACTTACTATTTTTGGGGTAGTTTGCACTTTCTTAAAATTGTTCTTATGTTCTGAAGTTTCATATCTCTTAATATGAGTTAAACTTGCAACCATAGTTGAGATACAGCACTGACACAAAACTTGATTGTCTTTTTCTGTTTTTCTTAACCAGATGTATTGCTTAAGCCACTCATTGTTGAATTTATGTTTATATATTTTTTTGTTCTTTGGAAGAGAATGTCGTTCAGTGTCTGTGTCGTACCTAATCATCTTCCGAATTTACTTCCTCTTCATACAGGTTACTTTCATTGTTGTTAAAATTTGATCTGAAATGTTTGCATAGCATAAAATACAATTTTGATAATAGTACAACATATTTACCTTTCCATGATATTTGTTGAACACAACAAAGAACATAAAACATGTCACTTGACGTCAACCAACAACAACACCTACACAGAACACAAATACTAACTAAAAAAAACTAAACATTTGCGATGTTAGCCGCAGACGCCAGAGGAGCGAGAGACCAACTATTACTTCCGTCACTAGATGGCTACAGTAAAAGAATGTCGTGTCTTGTTTTTACGGATTCATTTAACTTTGAGTTTGCGTTTATGTACTCAAACTGTAATTTTTTCGAGTTTCGAAAACGTCGGCTTTTGCATTGCATTTTTTACAAGAAATGGACCTAATTTGCAAATATAGTAAAAATTTATTTTTGTTAATAAAATGTACCAAATCTGGTACAATAGGGGCGTTTCACAATGTGAAATTTGAATGTTCTAGTACTAAATACTGAAAACATATCATACAAGTACTCTATTAAAAAATATGAAAGTAATATTAATTCTGTTTTAATAATCAATTTTTTAAATTAAAATTATAACATAATTCAAAAGATGCGGTTGTTCGCCATTTATCCGGTTATGACATCAGACTTTCAACAGCGGAAGGCAGTGAACTCTATACTACGTACCGTGCTACGTACGTATATGAAATATAGAGTTCACTGGCGCAAAGTGACCAGATTATACGTGCGCAGTGGGACGTATTTCGTAGTACAGAGAGGATAATCCGGTGTAAAACATATTTTCTTCACGTTGCTGTAAAATATACATGTATTTTATATTTAATCTATTTAAATTTCACGAAAGAATACTTACCGCTTCATGAACTCTTGCTACAACCACACAACAAAATAATTCTATTTTCTTTTACCTCTTACTACGCACTAGTAATATGGTATGGTATAAGACTATCTTTCTTTTACAGCAAACGATTTTTTTGTCGAAAGTCTGAAAGTCTGACGCATATCCTCAGTTATTAGCGCTATATTCAAAATTTTTTAGTTTTAATTAATTTTTTTGAGCAATATGGAGTACTTTACGAATAAAATAATAAAAACGTATCACGTATTTTTTCATGTAGATTAATAATAAAAAAAATTAAAATTTTGAAACTCCCCCATTGTATCAAGCTCATCTACATACCACGAGAAATCAGACATCTCGATTTCATAGCGCAATTCATCAGTGACATAAGACATATCTCCGGCAAAGACAATCAGGCCGCAGACACACTGTCCAGAATCAATATAAATTCTATCCACTCTTCAGACAAAATCAGCTTTAAAGAATTTAAAAAACTACTCAACAATACAAAAACTTCCTTTCAGTTTAGACAAATAACACTACCAAATTCTTCGCTAAAATATATTGCGATACATCTACGAAAATACCTCGCCCTTACCTTACACCCAAATTTCCTAAAAATATTTTTGATAAAATTCACTCATTTAACCATCCCGGTATCAAAACTTTAAGTAAACTAGTATACACAAAATTTATTTGGCCCAACATACATAAAATTGTAATAAATGTCAATTATGTAAAATAAATAAACATTGCATTCCCCCCTTGCAAAAATAGTAGGCCCACTACCAAACTCAAAAATGAACTGTTACTTATGAACATGTATCGATCGTTTTACACGTTGGCCAGAAGCGATTCCATTGAAAGACATTAAAATCGAAACCATCGTAAAATCATTCATATCAGGTTGGGTAGTTAGATTTGGAGTTCCTCCTTACATTACTACACACCGCGGTCCACAATTTTAATCATTACTTACACAAGCAAACGGAATCATCGAACGTTTCAATTAAAAACATCATTGAGAATGTGTGACAATGCGAAAGAGTGGCATGATAATCTACCATTAGTTCTCTTAGGCATTAGAACGGATTTTAAAGAGTCACTACAGGCTAGTTGCGCGGAAGCCTCCCAGCAGTGTTGCCAGATACAAATTGTTGATGTCCCTACGGAAACTGTAAAATGTCCCTACGTTTCCCTACATAACTTTTTTTCCTAATTTATAATAAAAGACGCGGGAAACTCAAATGAATTGCAAAATAATACAAATGAAATCCACAAAACATTACGTGTAATAATATATTTTATAACAAATAAACTATTATTCGTACAAAAACAGTAAAATAATTTTAATAAATATTACAAAAATATCTGACATTTAATTATGTATAAATATAATGTATAACAATGATACCAAGCAATTTAATTTGCAAAACTAAATAATTTTTAAATTATTTATTATTATGCTAAGACTACATGGTCGATTGCACTACAGTTACTGTCTAAAAACAATTATGGCAAAATAGTTTAAAAACATTACAGATAAAAATAACAAGTATTATACTTTTCATTTCACGTATATTTTATATTTTAAATATCCTTGATACAACCGGCCATTAACAAATAAAAAATAGGTAACATGTTCATAAACTTTATTCCTAAATAAACGATAATGATTATCATTAAATTCATAATCACAGACTCTATTTTTGTTTTTTTCTTTTTAATCTAATTTCACTCTAAGAAGTGCTGTTAAAGTATCTGTGTTCAGTCTGTTTCTTTTTTTTGTTTTGATATCTGCGCACATTGAGAATACTCGTTCTACAGCAGCATTAGAATGGGGGAAACATAATACAATATTTGCAAGTTTGCATTTTGAAATTCATGAACATTGTTATAATTTTTTACATTAGACAATTCGAACCAAAACTGTTCGACAGGTTTTTTAAGTAATTCATCTTATTCGTATGAGTCAAAATAATAAGGAAGTTTATTCCACTCTGTTATTACATCTGATGATATAACGTGATTTTTGTATTTTTCACAAATATTTATAATGTCCCTACGAAATCACTAAAATTGAAACAAAACTCCCTACACATTTTTATTCATGAAATATCCCCTACTCGTAGGGAGAAATTCCTACAAACGGCAACACTGCCTCCCAGTAAAAATAAATACAGTTATATAGACCTGGGACTCTGTCAAACAGAATATGTTTTTTTTTACGTACATACGCCTTAAAAACACCACTACAGCCCGCTTACACGGGCCATGTAAAGTACCTACTCCAACACGCACTACTTCAGAATCTTAAAATATCTTATGTGGACACATGACTTCCTTGTATGCCTGTTACACTATACATATTTTGTTAATAATTAAAATTTTATAACAGACCCAATCATAAAATTGCACGTATTTGGCATTGACATTAAATTCTTTATTTTTTTGTTATTTTTTGTCCTAATTCATAGCAAACTTAATGGGGACATTTACCATATTTTTTATTTTTTCTTCTGAAAGTTCAACTTCATATACAGTGTAAAATTGGAAAATAATGAGACATGCAGTCATACATAAATATCTGATTATATTCCAATTTTACATTCTGAAATCAGTCGATCATCGTAATCATTCATATATAGTATTTAGTCTTTGTCCGATTTAAAAATTATTTGTAATAACAGAGATATTATTTTTTTAAAGTTGTATCTGTTACTTGAATTCCTTTCTGATGACGTATAATTCACGGAATGACATTAAACAACCACATCTTACCATGTTTGCTTGAAATCGTGTCGAAATGGATCCTTAGACTTATTAAAACAACCAAGTACAAAAAAATTACTTATTGCAGACCTTATAAAACACTGGCGAGAAGGGCACAGTTCTATTTCTTCAAAATAAATAAACTAACCTCTCTTTTACAGCGGAGTTACTGAACATTTGTCTCCCAAACGTCAAAACTAATTATGCTATCTCTCTCTTCTGTCTCTGTCTAATGTCCGTGATTGTGACGTCACAGTTTTCAAGGACATTGTATAGAGGGCAAAAATAACAGTTTTCAGAAATTAATTAAATATGTTAAGAACTTTATTTGAATGGATTTCTATTATTTTCTATCATTATTTAAATGTTAACTAATGAATTTTATTAATACAAAAACTAAATTCGTTTATGGTAAATGCCCCCATTACAGATACCAAAAAGTACATAATTTTTAAATTTACATATCTCGCTTATACAAAGAGCTAATTTAATCATACTTATGTTTTCGACGCAGAATTCAATTCTCTAAAACTTTTATTTGAAGCATTTATTATAAAATCAAAACAACACTATTTTTATCAAGAAAAACTAATAACAGCTTCAAGTAAAGTATCACTTCCGGCTAGACTATTTTAACCAAAATCTATTGTGTTATTCCAATTGCTATAAAAGTATTATATACCAAATTTGAAAAATTTTGGATTATATTTTAATATAGTTTTTCATTAAAATCTATTATAGGCTTCAAGTAAAGTATCACTTCCGGGTAGATCATTTTAACTAAAATCTATTTTATTGTTCCCATTGATATAAAAGTATTATATACCAAATTTGAAAAGTTTTGGATAATATTTTAATATAGTTTTTCATGAAAATCTATTTCAGGCTTCAAGTAAAGTACGAACTCCGGGAGACCATTGTAACTAAAATCTACTATATTATTCCTATTGATATAAAAGTCTTACTTACCAAATTTGAAAAGTTTTGTATTATATTTTAATATAGTTTTTCATTAAAATCTATTATAGGTTTCAAGTAAAGTACCACTTCCGGGTAGATCATTGTAACTAAAATCTATTTTATTATTCCCATTGATATAAAAGTCTTACTTACCAAATTTGAAAAGTTTTGGATTATATTTTAATATAATTTTTCATTAAAATCTATTACAGGCTTCAAGTAAAGTACGAACTCCGGGAGACCATTGTAACTAAAATCTACTATATTATTCCTATTGATATAAAAGTCTTACTTACCAAATTTGAAAAGTTTTGTATTATATTTTAATATAGTTTTTCATTAAAATCTATTATAGGTTTCAAGTAAAGTACCACTTCCGGGTAGATCATTGTAACTAAAATCTATTTTATTATTCCCATTGATATAAAAGTCTTACTTACCAAATTTGAAAAGTTTTGGATTATATTTTAATATAATTATTCATTAAAATCTATTGTAGGCTTCAAGTAAATTACCACTTCCGAAAGTTATGTAATGACCAAAAAGGAAGGTGCACAATTAGATGTTATAAATAGAAAATTTTAACTTTCTACGGCTTCCCGTTTTTCAGTTGTGCGAGATACGTACGTACGTACAGATGTCACTATGAAATTAGTCAAACTGGATTCAGGGATGGTCAAAATGGATATTTCCGTTGAAATCTGGAAACCGAAATTTTTCGCGATTACAATACTTCCTTTACTTCGTACAAGGAAGTAAAAACGAAATGTGGATAAGTCGATTAAAACCGGTGCACGTTCGTACCTCACCAAAATTTAAAAGTAGGTTTACTCAAACTATTTATGCACATAAAACAATGGAGGAATAGTGGAGCAAAAACAATTAAATACATTTTGTAATCTAGTTTTAAGTTAATTTTTGTAAATGTTTCGTTTTTCCAAATATTTTTCAAAATCAAGCATCTAGGGTGCCTAGAGCAATCAATTGTCAATTAATACTTAACAGCAACGGAAAAATAAACATCTAGTTCGATTTCAGCGTTTGTAGAGACAACATCGTTTTTCATAATAAATTAAATTAATTATTTGTTATAAATATTTACTCTTTAACCTTACAATTTAAATATAGACATATTTTTAGAAAGTGTAGTGGTTGATACGTGCTACATAACGTGTAGTGGCTAATACCCGCTACCCATATGTTTATTTCGTATAAAATCTTACCTTTAAATTATATGATATGGACATTTCAGGACGCTGTGACTGCCTTATATGTGGTACAATTTGTGCAATTTCTTCATTTGCCAATTGCAGAGACAAACGAAAAATTCCTTCGTGAATAGACATAGGATCACTTCCATCCCGCAGAAAACTCCTAGAATGCCTTATTTGCTGCCTTTTATGACTAATGACAATAATCGTGTTTAAGGACATATTTAATATATTTGGACCCTCTAAAACCTTAATCTCAGATCGTGGAAGTGCGTTCACTTCAGAAGATTTTTCAAACTTTCTTAAAGACTCTACCGTAACACATGTGTTAACTGCAACCACAACCCTATGCGCTAACGAACAATGTGAGCGTTATAACCGAACAGTGTGTAATAAGCTTGCTAAGTTAACAGACTCTAATTTCGACTGGCAACACCAATTACCTGTTACCTACCATTCAACAAGTGTTGAAGAACACGTACCAAAGAAGTATTGCCACTTCACCTGCCCGAATCCTATTTGGGTATGATCTACGAGTTGAGTCCGACCAACAGCTGCGAGATCTGTTAAATTCAGTTCTCTAAGCTTAAAATCCAACAAGACAATGAGAAACGTTATAATTTTCGTCTTCGACCGCCTACAGCTACTAGGTACGTAGTTTGAAATTATGTAATCATGAAATCAATTTTACAGCCAGGGATCTCCAAGAAGCTTCAACCTAAATATCAAGGCTCTTATGTCGTAATAAGAGTCCTTCGTCACGACCGGTACATCGTAGTGGACATCCCAGGTGCTCAAATAACCCAGAGGTTCTATAGCGGCACGCTTCCTAGTGACCGTCTTCGCCTCTATATCCCAGATAACCCTGGCTCCGAAGAAAAGTTTAGCGACGGCTCAGGTTCCGAAGACCAAGCCGCGATCGAAGATATTCGTAACGTCAGACTGGCCGAAGCTGTAGATTGTAGAAGATCGAGTTCAGTGTATTAGTATGCCATCCCGTGACGTACTGACGAACTAACAGTTACCGACTGGGAAGAAGGAGCGTGGAGTTTTCGCGCCATACAGTACTGTCCGTACGATATAACTTGGCGCGCCAAAAGAATGTAATTCAGTTCACTATTCCTAAATTGCGTTTTGTCAAATATTTACCTTTACTTCGATGCCGCACAGCTTCAGAAGTGAAATAAAGATTTTACAATGTTTTATTGCCTTACACAAAGCAAATTTCACCCTAATCCACCCAAATTCCGGGTGTCACGTACATTTAACAAGTTATATTCATACATAAGAGCAAGTGTATTTTTTTTTCTAATAGCAACATAAATTTTATTTTCAATAATATAACATTTATTTTATATAAGCATATGTATTACGTATTTGTAAGATAAGAAAAAAGTAATTACAATCGAATAAATGTATCTGTAAATTTAAAAAACTCGTATTATTTTGGAAAATAAAATTTACTTATACCGGAGTGTCTCTCAAATAGGGGAACATGGCTTAACCACAGATTCCTGAGGCTAAAATAAGACGATTTAACTAAACTTGCTTCTACCGGAAAGTGTACCATTTAGCCAGTATTCTGCTTCAAAGTTATTCGAAAAAAAATTAATTTTGCTTATGATAACAGAACGCTTTATGAAATTTGGTATCACAGTTCGTATGGTTATAAGCCATATTTTAAGATGATACTTGTTATTATTAGTAAACCACTAGTATATAAAACTTAGGTGTCCCAACATTGATTAGACCGTAATTTTAATGGCCGCGCCGATAACGTAAAATTATTTTTTTTTCAGAAAGATACATTCAATAATTACTTTCCTCGCTCTGTTTAATTTATGATATCTGTTACGGTTCAAAAAAAAATAAAACCTGAGTGACTGTATCGTGAATTTTTTTAAATAAATTTAATCTAGCAGACTACCCAAATGTCAAACAAGTAATTTCTAACAACAACAGTTTAAATCCTTAGAAAAGCTAAAGTAAGAAAATTATAAGAAATTAAAATGATAGGTGCAAGATTTGAAGTTTTGATAGTCTCTCATTCATCAGTAAATAGTTCAGCGCAACAAAAGATCAAGCATGTACAGACGTCGTAGGATCAAATCGGGACACACGTTCATTAAATTTTGAAGTGTATTTTTATTTAAATTATTATAAACTGGGCACAGTTCTTATGAATACTATTGTACGAATCAGGAAATACACTTTTCAGGTCTATTAGGGTGTATTCTACTAACTACAGATAATATAATTCTATTCATAATATATATATATATATATATATATATATATATATATATATATATATATATATATATATATATATATATATATATATATATATATATATTCATTACTGCATTCACGTTGCCATAATCGTCTGATCTTTTACTTCCCCTCTTGCTTCTTCTTCTTGTTGCAGTCGTCAATGGCCCGTTGAATTTCCGTCGGTGAAGCAGTGCGCATGTCGGTAGCCAAGCCGAGTCGTGCGCATGCTTCAATAGCCCAAGCTCCGTACAAGTGACCCTGGCCCAATTCTCCGACGCGATAGTCGTGAGGAAACGCATGGTGGAAATTGTGCCATCCTTCGCCCCATATTAAGATCGCTAGGAAGGTGTTCTGAGTGGCCAGAACGTCTCTAAGGAAAAAAGATTTTAAAATTGTGGTTTCGATAGTCCAGGATTCGGTAAAATGCATGAATATTAGATGATTTATGATTGAGGTTTCCACGATTTTTTTTATACAGGGTGTTATGTAAGTGTACAACGCTTAATCCATGGTAGAACTGACCCCATAGATAGTAAATCTGGCAATAATTTTTGTTTAACATGTTTACTACAAGAACTGGATGCCTTTAAAATTGACCAATCACGGCATAGTTCAATTTAAAAAAATAAAATAAAAATAAAAAATCTGTTGTGGCCAGCACAAAACCTTCCGTCAATTCGATGTATTTTGTACATATCCTATACCAAAAGTTCCTTGAAAAAGATTCTATATATCCTGTATAATTGTAACAAGAACACACTATTTTTTACATATCCATACTGAAAGTTCCTTTGAAAAGATTCTAAAATCTAATAAAATTTTAATACGAATACGAACGTACATTATGTATTGCATTTAACACTTCCTCCTGCTTCAACTTTGCCCTATTTTATTAGAAGTCGCTGTTTCTTACTCTTCTCTTCTACTCATTCCTGTCCAAAGCACCTTCGTGACACAGTTCTTCCTCTCTCAAATCTTCTGCTATACAGTCCTTCCATCTTCTCTTTTGCCTTTCTTGTACTTCTGGCATTATAAGTTCCTGTCTTGAGGCGAGGCCGCAAATGCAAGTCACTAGCGAGGGACACTCTGTCACTTATATCACTTTCATATCATCATATACTTTCCACTTTGGTTTTGCACTTGCCACTGACATCTGTCAATTAGATTTTTTTGGATATATTGTTTTCATAATTTTTGCAATGCTGACTGATTTTCGAAAGTTAATCTCCCTTAATCTCTCTATAACTCTATATCTATTAAATATGAAGGAAATTGTATAATAAAATGTCGAAAATGATATTTAACTGCGATTTTTCAAGAAAAACTGTTAAGAACTTCAAATAAGGGTACTTCCGGTTGACCAATTATAACCAAAATCTAATCAGCTCTTCATAGGGTTGTAAGGAAGAGGAATACGAAAGAATCATAATTTTTAGAATTGTAGTTTTGGAGTTATCGTCGGAGAAAAATTTGTCACACACACACACACACGGACGTACACACAGACACACACACAGACACACACACGGACACACACACACACACATACAGACATCATCTTAAAAATAGTACATTCGTATTGTAGGGACCCTAAAACGTGCTTATTCATTAAAAACTCACCACCGATTTTTTTGACCAAAAACAATACCTTCCTTTTGACGGAAGGTAAAAATATTGATTGTCGAAACTGACGTTAAACGTTTTTTGCTAAAGTTGAATGTGCGTTATCTATGCATGTATGTATGTTTTCTAAATATTTCAACAATAAAAATTATTTTGACTTATTTTATACTCATCTATTTTATTTATTTGGTAGTCAAATTACTTATATTTAGTGCTCATAAACATATAATTTTTCATTAGGAAAATATGAAATATGCCGCGACTCCAAAGATCTTGTATGTCATTTGTGACAATTTTCCAAAGAACACATATCTTTTTACTTTTTACAAAATTTTGAACTATGACTAAGATGAGTGGTCAGTGTTAAAGGACTTCATATCTTGTAGAAAGCATGTTAAATATAAATTATTCTCAGATTTACTATCTATGTGGTCAGTTCTATCATGGGTTAAGCGGTTGTACACTTAATTACATAACACTCTGTATGGTAATGGGCCCATAAACCTATATTTTTATGAAACTTTGTACAAAGATATGACGATTAATGAAAACCCGACATGAAAATTCCTTATATTAAACAAGAAAGGTTTTTTTTTAATTTTGGAAAGAGTGTGGAGGTGAGGTTTTTAATGATCTTTTTAGAGAAATGTACAAGCTAGTCAAATGACTGTTCTCATATTTGGCCAAAGTTTTCCGTGCGTGACTTTTGTACGTTAGGTGAGGTTATTGTTGTTATTTTTAGAGAAATAAGTAAGCTAACGTTAACGGTAACCGCCGCCGGTCGCTAAAACGCCGGTTGCGTAGGCAGTGCCCATTATTTATTATTCAATACATAAAACAAGAATTACTGAATCTATTTTTAATTATTAGAATGTTTGTTTACCGCAATTCTAGTAAGTTTGTAATTTTCATTTCTAAACTCTAAGCAGTTACATATGAACAATGAACTCTCTATGGAACGCAAACGATCGTTGCTGGCGTGGTACTTCAAATTTCTAGGCAACCCACAATACGAGTCGATTTTTTCAAAAAATTAAAAATGAACATAAAGTACAACCAAACGTAGAATAGAGTTCAGTACATTTGAAGTAATGCATCATCCATCTTTAGAAATAACCAGTAGTGGGAGCACGCACTTTAGAATTCTGTCATAGAAAGCAGGCGAATGCGATTATGCTTTTACGAATCTTGGTAGCATGCACTTTAGAATTCTATATTCGCCTTTTTGTATCGGAATTTTTTGTATTTTATACTATTAAAATAAAAAATATTACAACATTGGTATATAATAAATGTATAAATTATATATAAATTGGCTTTGAATAGAATTGTGGCAAAATAATGACGTTACTTTGACACTTTCGCCTCGTGTCGTACGCTTACAGGCGAATATTTTGATACACGCATGCTACCAAATTTTCGCTTCGTGGCGAAAAGTGAAAACAAATGCCTCTTTCGATAGAATTCTAAAGTGCGTGCTACCACTACAGGGCCGGATTCGTCATAATCGGATCATAGAAATATATGCCAAAAGACATAGAAGTAGAAATGAGAATTACTTACATTTTATAAGGTTTATCTCCCCAATAATGTGCCAGACTATTTATGCACCAAATTACATTAAATGCGGCGACGGTTCGCAAGAAAAATACGATAAAAACTGCGTTCTTCAAAGTATCGCCAATCAAAAAGTAGGCAACTGCTGTAGGAAATAATACGTGAACTACCACTGTGAGAAGAAAAAAATGCCTGCAAACAAATATAAAACATTAAATTATTCATAATTGTTCAATATGTCACACGATTTCAAATACTTTGAAATCCGTTAGTGATGCCATACTTTAGGCAGGTATAGTTCCACATCCACTAGTCAAGAATCATGAACACAAAGCATAAAAAATTGCTTAAAATCCAGAGGACTCCCCAACTTTTTAAATGGAAATCTATAGTGGGTGACTTATTTTAACTTTATATTATATACACGCATTTTTCTTCTATTCATTTAACTTTTTGTTTGCCATTTTGAATGTCAAAATTATTGAATTAACGTATGTAACAAATTATGAAAAAAAGGTAGACCTCTTGAACAAACAGAATTTTTTTATTGAAACGTTAACATAAGGGGTTTCCTACAAACTAAGGAGATAAGAAAAGAATCTAATTTTATAACACTAATAGAGGACCGTTATTTTCAAATGTGAAGCAGTTTATAAATATCTTGTCTCATTTGTCTCTGGACGAAATCTACTTCCAGGATCGTCATAAAGATTCTTGTATGTAACTGTTGTTCGTTTTGGTATTCCCAGCCATTATTATATACTTTTTTCCTAAGAAATGCTCAAAAGTCTTCAATCAGTTGCGCCTGGGAAATATTTGAGGGATTATACTCTCCCTCTCTCTCTGTTTTCTATAAAATGTTGGTATCTGAAGATTCGTTCAAGCTGGGTCGCCGTATATTTGGTTACATTATTTCTTTTTCAAGATTTTAAATCATTTCTAAGCTAGAGTATATTCTAACGTGCTGTGGGAAAATAAAAAGTGCAGTGGGAATTTTAAATTTGTGCAAGATAAATATATCAGGGAACACACGCATAGTTATAGTGTCCACACATCGCCCCCTTCATTTCTTGATTCTTGTTTCGTTCAGTTTCCTAACGTTCAAATCTTGAACATGAAGTTGCCGTAGATGAACTTCGCGCTTACAATTTAAGAAGTACACTCCGGAGTACAAATTGCACATGAAAATAAATTATTGTATTGGAAAAGGTTGCGTTATTAGTAGGTACTACGGAGTGTACTTTTTAAATGGATAGTTCGCGAAGTTCATCTTCGCCAACAGGAAATGAGGAATTCCTACTCCGGTATTAAAATATGAAGCGAAAATTTCAAATAACTTGTTCCTTCACTAGAACTATTAACATTTTTAAAAATTCAACACTATACAAACATACTTCCGATATTAACCTGCATAAAAAAAAAATATTGAAAACTATAAGAATTTGACTTTGACTTTAAGGGGAAAAAGAAAATTCATTAACATTTCTCGTTTACCCCTTCAAATCAAAGTATTTTAGTATCGGGTAGGCATGGCATTCCTAATCATGATCAACGTTAGGAAACTAGACGAAACAAGAAATGAACAGGGCGATGTATAGACATTAGGACGCTCTACACCCAAGTAACAATTCTTGACCGCGACGCAGAATTGACGTCTGATAAACGTACATATTTGGTACTATTCCGATAGTCAAAAAAAAGACAACATAATTACTTTGAATTTTAGTTCATTTATGACGGTCATAAAAAACCTAAAAATTACGTCTATTTAACGTCAGATTTAGTAACTTGTAGACGTCATAGATTTGTAAAATAATACCATCGAATAGCAATAATTTTGATATCTAATTATATATATATTGTGACTGGTTTATATCGTGACAAATTATTTTCTTAGTAAAATCACTAAAATCTCCGAACAATTTTTCTGTGGTCGCAGCGCTAAATGAAACGGTAGTCCCCTCGCTCATTAGTCTCGCCGCAGTTGAAATATTTTATTACTTTATTTATTATTAAATTGTAAACTGACAATATTTTGAATTTATTTCAGTTACTATTTTATTTAATGGTATTTTCAAAATTTATTGTGAACTTTTACTGTTCGTTTACTCTGAAAATTATTTCGTCAAATTAGTTATTAGTTCGCATATTTTACGATAGGAGCTTGCTATAAAAACGAGGCGTGGCAGTTTATCGTGACCCTTTTTTGGAGATTTTTTCTTTTGGCATCTAAGCCAGAAACTTGAGTGCTAGATTTGAGTTTCGTTTAACTTTTGTATTCCAATTTTATATTAATATTTTTGGTGTTGTTTGCTGAGTTCTACAATTGTTACTGTTGGGTGAGTACTCGAAACGCATTTTCTGATTTGTTGAAGTAATTGTTGAGATTATGAATATTTTTATTGGACCACGTGTTGCTGAGAGTAGCCGTAAGTCTCTCTGGTTCGAGTAGCTACACTCTGCAGTGATTGTTGTATTTTTAGCATTTTTTTTTGTGAGTTTATTAGCTCATATCTAGCACTGACTGTTTCTGTGCCTCAAAATTCTTATTAAATTTTCTTTCGACTTTTTTAGAATGTTAAAATTTGTCAAAATTTATAATTTTTTTTTTTTGTCGAAAATTATAGTAGTAATTCTGTGTAAAAATTTCCCGAACTACTTTACCTTGTAGTTCCAGTTTTCCCCCGGGTCATCGCACCCCTACATTTTTGTATTTTCCATAAGTAATATTCTGTATAAATTTTTTTTGAGCCTTTTAACCGTTGGCTCTGGTTATCGCAGTGTCACGTAGACACTTTCAATTTTTGCTTCAATACTTTTTTGCTGTAATTCTGCTTAAAATTTTACCCCATCACTACCCTATCCTTATCCTGCGTGGGTGTATGTGAGTGAATGGTGCGATTGCGGCCATATTTTTGATTAATCTTGTTAGAGCACGGTTTGGACGAGTTTCCGATTTATAAACCGGACATTTCTCGCTACGTTTTGGTTTTTTTTTTTGTTGCTGGCAAATCCAATTTTGGGTATAGTTTTGTTGATTTGCTACATTATTTTTTGCGTGGGAGATTACTCTGTCAGGATTTGGGATTTAGTATTAGCGCTATTTTTAAATTAAGGGTATTTCCAAATTTAATAATTGGGAGTTTTTTTGTTTTGCGCTTTTAGTAAATTTTGCTTTGGACTGCAGTCAAACCTTTTTACCCGTGTCCTACTTTGTGACGTTTTGTTTTGTACTGTTTTTTCATTCATCATTTTTGCATTTTAGCTTTTTTCAAACTGTTTAACTTTTGCAAATTTAAATTACATTTTTTTTTGACTTGTATAACTGCCGGTTGGAGTACAGGAGTCTGATTTCTGTTGTATGATTTTTGTATTGTATCCACACCCGTCAGGTGTCTTTGTTACTCCTTGTGTACAAAGTACTGCGGAGTTTATTTTTGTAGGGAAGTTAGCGGCTGTGGTGGTCGTAGTGACCCTTGGTCTGGATGAAGTAGGACGAGTTTCCTCCAGCGACCTCCGAGAAGCAGCTTACTGTCCTTACACGAACTGGCTGATCACCAGGGAGCAGACAAATCCCACAATTGGGTGTATTTTCGGCGAACACAGCGACTGAGGGTTTCCTCCATTTTGTCGTTGCTGCTCCATCCAGGACAGTCATCGTTGAGCTTTCCGAACGAGGTGCGCCTGTCCATTGTTCCAAGTCTTGGCCAAGGGCTCAGTGCCGCCATCGCAGTGTTCCACCAGCGTAGCTACACGACTCTCTGTACTGCCTTCCGTTCTGGTATATCTCTGGTCATTTTTATTTTGCAAAAACTTTTAAAAAATTTGTAAAATTTTGTTTTTCTAAATTAAACAATTCATTTTAGTCGTTTGTGTTTACTCTCGAGTACACCTCTCGAGGCTTATCCCTTTTAAGGTGTTGGCGCCCCGAAAAGTAAATTTGTGGTATTCAAATTTTTGCACAGGCATTGGCCTGGGTCTTTTTGTCAGTTGGGCTACTATCTACCACAAACTTATTCTTCGAACCCCGACCTCGCTCCCGCCCGAAACCCGTGAGTTACCGGTGCTCAACTTATGTGTGTGTGATACGGTAAGTAGCAGTTTCTTTTATTTGTGTCACAATATATAACTCCCATATGAATGCACATACACCTTTGATCGAATTCTGATTGACAGAAAGAGACGTCATAATTACGTTGAATTCAAATTAATTTCTGACCGTCTTAAAAAAGCGAAATATTACGTTATACTTTGTAATTTGGAGACGTCATAGATTGGTAAAATAAAAACGTCAAATATTGATGAATGACGAATTAACTCTTATAATGATGGTACATATGTCACCAAACCGATTATTGGGGACGGGAATAGTAATATAAACAATAATTTTGTACATTGGAAAACATAAAAATTTATCATAGGCTGTAACTTTTTCGGGTTTCTAGCCATGGTCTTTTAGGTATTATACCTAACGTAAAGAATCCAAAACTTTTGAAAAATAAAAATATCGATCATTAAAATTTCCATTCAAAACAATCTAAGATCAATTTGTCAAAAATACATCAAATATTGACATTAAAATCTGTAATTTTTCAAGAAAAATATAATTTTTGAATGTAAACACTCAGAAAACCTCTGATGATGCCTAACACATTGTTGGGCGAAACGTTAGGTATAATACCTAAAAGACCATGGCCTAGAAACCCGATAAAATTACAGCCTATGATAAATGCCGGCCATGAAAGCCTTAGTAATTACATAAAAATTTATTATTATCAATTCTGAATCCTATACATTTACATTTTACATCATGTAGAAACACATTTACAATAGGGTTTTTGATATTAGATTTTACATTTCCTACACCTAATTAATGTATAGGATATTGAAAATGACTAATATATTCTAATTTTTGTACACTTAAGTACTCTTCAGAAATATTTACAACTTTGCATATAGTATTATTTTTTAGTTGTTCACTTTTCAAATTCTAAATTGTAGAGTTAATTTACGCGATGACGTTCTAATTTTGTCTTGAATTTTTTAATGAGTCTGCTGATTCGATTTGGGGGTAAAAATTTGGGTCGCCCACTTGTTGGTAAATTAATATATACCACATTGTTTTTCATATTCATTTGTATGGCCACACTTATTTTTGCCATATTAAAATAAAACTGATATAAATTTAATCATGCATATTTTTTTTTTTTTAAATAAAATATCATTAAAGGTGTGCAAATATATCATATAATTCAGATTTAAATTTTTATCGAATAACCAAATGAAAAATATATAGTTCCATTTAAAATAACAAAGTTGGTCTCCACAGTTTGTGACCACTGGTTGACAAAAAAATAGTCTTGTCCGACCCTTTCTGTTGTCATAAATGAGCCATTATAATTGAAATCGGGACCAAATTACTGTTCTTTTATCGCGACGCTATAGGCAGGCACGGCCGTACATCCTTTATAATAAGGTGCAACTCACTTCTGATTGAATCGTATGACAGGATCCTTGTACAAATCGCTGAGATCGACGTTCTTTCCCTTGGTTTTACTCTCAGGATGTCGTTTCATCATTAACCAGCCCACATGGGAGTAGAAAAGGCCACGAGCTGCACTGTGAGGATCTGCATCCGTGTCTGTGTACAAATGATGTGTGCGATGGTCCCGTGCCCATTGCAATATCGAATACTAGAACGTAAAACTAATTTATCTCTCATCAATTCCACTTTATTTTATATAATTATTATACAGAGTAATCCTCGTTTTAATTTTTCGTTTGCCGCATCGTTGTGATAGTGAAATACGATTGAAAGATTGCATTCGCGTACAGTGGCCGCGTGCCTGAGGGTCTGGTCGCGAATCTGGAGAACCGGGTTTGATCGACCGACGCAAAATATTTCGAATATTAAATAGCACAAAAGTGTGATAAAGAACAAAGTTATTGGAGACCAAGGGGTACATCCCATCAGAGATGACAATATTTGTATAAACCAGTGGTTCTCAAGTTACAACACAAAGTAATACTTTTCCAAATGGGATTGAACATATTTTTTTCGATAGCGTATTTTTTCTGAATTGAACCATGTATTAGTTTTATATTCTTACATAATAAAAATATTGAAAAAAATGCGATTGAAATTTAACAAAAAAATTATTTTTAATATTTAACTATAGAGTAGTCTATGGATGAAAAACAAGAGTGATAAATTTAAATTAAAAAATTAATATTTATTAATTACTCCTCATAAATAATGCTCTATTTGATTTTCATTATTTTCTAAGCATAATTCTTTTCGATTTAAAACAGAAGAAGTAGCTTTGTCAATGCAGCGCAAGCTTCTCTAACTCTGCGCATCAAATTTTGTTTCGAATAAACTTTATCTTTAAGATATCCCCATAAAAAAATCAAGGGGTGTCAAGTCCGGGGAACGAGCGGGTCATTTGTATGGCCCATTTGTTGCTATCCTGCGACCCTGAAACATTTCGTCAAGCCGTTTGTACACTCGACGAGTATTGTCAGCCGGTGCTCCATCTTGTTGGAACCACATATTTTGCCTTTCATTCAAATTTAAATCATCTAAATAATTTAATATTTCAATATTCAAAAAAAAAACCTTAATAATGTGCACCGTTTAAATTCTCTTCATAAAAATGTGGTCCAATAATTTTATTCCGTAACATTCCAAGCCACACATTAAAACTCCTTCTGTGCTGATTATTTTTTTCGTTAAATTCGAGGATGTTCTTCAGCCCAAATAGGTTCAATATTTCTATTGACTAATCCATTATTGGACAATTTCGATTCATCTGTCCACAGAATTTGTTTAAGAATATTATTATTGTCCTGATACTGCACCAAAAACCATTTGTAAATCTCTATTCTGCGTTCATTATCATTATTATGTATAGCATGTAATAGTTTATATGAATATGATTTTAAATTATACTTTTTCAAAATGCGCCATACGGAACATATTTGAAATAAAATGTTCTTGGGCAATTTCGCGTGTGGATGAATTGGGATTACGCGCAAAAGAAGCTAAAACTGCGATTTCTATTTCTTCATTTTTTTTTTTTTGAAAATGAACCATAGTTTTTCAAATTTCGTGTTAGTCGCCGGATTACTGACATCCCAGGACGCGGTTAGTTTGGATATCTCGGCATAAATATTACACGCTTCACGCTTGTATGTCATTTTCATTACACTCGCCATAAATTAATAATAAGCGATACAAATCTTCATTTGTATAAATATCAGCAATAATGTTACAAAATAATCACAAAATACAAACACAAACACAAAGAATTAATAATTTACAACAGTATATCAATTATTATTTGACAGCAGCAGCAGCTTTATTTTGTTCTTTCGTTATTGTTTTTCATCCATAGCCTACTGTACATAAATATTATCGCATTTTTTTTCAATATTTTTATTATGGAAGGATATAAAACGAATACATGGTCGAATTCAGAAAAAAAAATCTGTTGTGGCCAGCACAAGACCTCTCGCCATTTCCATATTAGGATATATAAGTATTGTATTGCACTTCGCTTTCGAGCCGTCGTTTTATAACAAAATCTTACAGAACATTACCCAAATTTTGTTTCTTACTATATTTAGCATGTCTTCTGCACACATATAATTCAAATTATATCTATTTTTCATTGTATGAGGAAGTTTCTAAATGTCAAATATTGTTCCAACTCATTAACCAGATTGGCGGTATTTCTGATAAATATATGCATTTTACCACAATTTTACCTATAATTTCAAATATTTAATTAATAAAACAATAAGAAATGTTAAATATACTTCCCAGAAAAAGCTATCAGAATGTCACTAAAACTGTTGATATTTGACAATGACATGTGTCATGTTATAAACATTGGAATTTGTCAACTGGTTTCCTTAGTGCCTTGGCCTCTGCGATTACTTTACTCTATAATTTAAATTAGTCTTTATCTCTAAATCTATACAAGATATAATAAAATTTTTAAGTGTATTAGATGGAGAATTTTATGTTCTTCAATATATAATAAAAAAAACTTCCAAAAAATTATATTTAAAAGATTTTTTCTAAGAAACTACTACTTCCGGTTGTTCAATTGTTACCAAAACCTTTTCAGCTCTTCCCAAGAATGTCAGATTGAGGAAATTGCAGTTAAATATTTTTTAAGTCTTATAGTTTTTGAGGAATCGTGACTACAACATCCAGACATACATACATACACACACACACACACACACACACACACACACATACACACATCCACACACACACACACACACACACAGACATCATTTTAAAAATGTTATAATCGGATTGTAGGGACCTTAAATCGTGCTTATTCAATAAAATCTGGTTATGCGAATTTTAGCATGAATCCAATACCTCTCTTAGCGGGAGGTAAAAATACACCATCAAATAGACATAAAAATATAACTCTGTGTTGTAACTTGAGAACCACTGGTTTAAAAAAATATTTCCATCTCAGATGGGATGTCCCCCTTGGTCTCTAACAACTTTGCTCTATAGTTTTTTTTTTTTTTTTTTTGTAAATATAATAATAAGGGTAATAATGACGGTGGTCGGTTTTGGTGTTACTTTATTTAGTTTAAATTTTTAGACCTTCACCATTCCAACCACGAAAACTCCTCAGGAGAGCGGCTGGCTATTACAGCAAAGTAAGTACCAACCAGAATGGTTCGATGGTGATTACATGCCATTTGATGTTAATGAGATATTTTATATATCATACTGTATATACTGCTTAGCATGTATGTTTGGATTTTTTTTAAATAACTATAACGGAGAACAAACCAAAAAAACAGATTTAAGTGATGAATATTATTTTTCACCATCCTCTGGAGATGAGGACGATTATATAATTACATAGAATAAATTTGTTTTACATTGAATTTATATTTTGAAATAAAAAAATAAAAATCACTCAAGTATATTAATTGTGATAGCTAAGCCAATCAAAACAAACATTTGCAATTTTTCATTTAATTTGTTGCAACTTCTGTGATTCAGAGGCAGACGAATTTAGAGTTAGTTTAGTAAACACTTTGTTTCCGCGTTTAATTTGTTTTTGCTGAAAATGACGTAAGTGAGAGTGAACAATTTATTTAGTACAATAAAGGTAGTCTGTCAATGGTTTTATGACCCCAAGCCCAAGGGCTTGGCAGACCGGCGAATTTCAAGTCAGCTTACAAAATACAAACCCACCTGTATTTATGTTCAATTTTTTTTTTTTTGTTCAGAAAATGACGTCAGTGTGAAAATCGCAAATTAATTTCTGTATAAATTTATATAGGTACATTATAATCATGTCAATCACTTCCATGGTTATATCAATGTAATAAAGGTCCATTTTAAAATACTACATACGATATACGAAATTTGTAGTATTGTAGTTATATATCAATACTAATTTCTAATAATTTAACCCACACATGATTAACAAAAAATCAAAACAACAATTGGAATAATACTACCTTTTTAGTTTAAGTTCTGTATTTTTTATTATTAAAACCCAACGTTTCGGCACCATAAACTGGTGCCTTCTTCAGGGGAAATTGACATAAAAATGTGAAAAAACGTGTGTGTTTTTTTTCTCATTTTGGGCAAGGGACTAAGTCTAGCAGCCGCATTTTAAAGAATGTCATTTTCAATTACAATTTTTTAATGATTAAAAATCGATTTGAGGAAAAATACTCTATCGATTAAAGTTATAAAAAAAAGTCTTGCATGTCGGTTTCATAACACATTCAGAGCTATTTTCAATGACGATACGCATCCACTGACATAAGCAATAAATTAAAAAATTAAATTAATTTATTTTCACGGCAACGCTTTGTTTTTTTGAATTGAATATTATGAATAATGAATTATTCATTTTTTCATGGGGTCTCGTGGCCGCGTGCCCGAGTGTCTGGTCGCGAATCTGTGAAACCGGAATCGATTCCGACCGACGCCAAAAACATATATTTCTACTTTTAAATGGCACAAAAGTGACCCTTGTGGTATACTCTCCACGCCAGAAATGAGTGCCCGTGAGGTGACGCCTGGTAAGAGCCCGCACGGTACGAATATGTCAGCATCATTACCGATACCTGTACAAAGTACTCAGAAATGGGTAATAGGCAGTGATGATATATTTATTTATTTCGTAAAAAAAAAAAATTGAAGTAATAAAACAACTGCCGTCCTTACTTAATTAGCCAAGGTACGACTTTTGGCTATTTTTTTGACTTAAAATTTCGAATTTAAAATTTACGAAGTAGAAGGTTTTTGAGCAAGAAATTGATGTTGCAGTTCATGATTATTATGAAAGCATTCATTCCAAAGAAAATAGAAATAATAGGCATATAAAAATTCTTGTAACACCCCAATCCGTACTAGAAATAATTTTCCTTTTTTCGGAATTCGTATGTCATACTCTAGCACACTTATGTATGTTAAAATGATCTTCATTGTTAATCTATTTCTGGTGACATTATGTTACTCGTGATTGTTATGAGTGCGTTAATGAAAGCCGAAACAGGGAAAATACATATAAAACACTCGTTTACAGAAAGCTATTCAAGCATTCGTTCGTTCACTCACTCACCGCTACGCGTTCGTGTCCGAATTGCTACAATAGGTTTCCTTTTGTAACTTATTTTAATATATTATTTTCTTCTGCCAGCTTCGTAAATGAACTTTTTTGCTACCCTAGCAATATATATAAAAAAAAATTAGTACCGTCTGCTCTCATAAATATTCAGTTAAACGGTTATCCCATTATTCCTACGACATAAGTATGCACATATAGAATTAGTGAGAACAAGGTCCGGCCCGGTATTTTCACCTCTGACATACTCGTTAGTACGTGTAATTTTGCAATAAAATTGAACTTTAAGATTTTTATCTTAGGGGGTGCAATTAGATATATGTCTCTGCTCTAAACTGGATCACGCTGACGCCGACAGAGCGTTGACATATTTATATGTCTGGCTACACAGATGTGTATATTTATATGCGTCATTCACCCCCATTGACGGTAATGTTTTTACCTCCCGCTACCCTTGGTAAGGGAGGTATAGGGATCGTGCTAAAAATCTCATATCGAGATTTTTAACATTTTCATGATGATGTCTGTATGTGTGTATGTGTGTATGTATGTGTTTGGATTTTGTCTTCGCTCTAACTCAAATAGTATCATTCAGAAAATTCTGAAACCTTGTATTTCTATCCTATTCTAATATGGAAATAAGCCATTAGATTTTGGTATAAATCGGATAACCGGAAATGGCACTTTACCTGAAGCTCATCATAGTGGTTTTTCTTCAAAAGATACCATTAAATGCCATTTTTTCGAATTTTATGTCTCATGAAAATTAAAGATTATTGAATTTTCTACGGGAATACATTAATACTTTGTCTATATATTTTACAGATAAATTTAAAAATAATTTTTTTTATTAGTCGTGAAGCCTAAGATAAAAACTATTCCTTTGTTACACAGTTCATTTTTCAAATGAATGTAACTGACAGTATATGTCACTGTCAGAAAACTTATCACTTCAAATTAATAATAGTGACATTTTAAAAAGAAAATAGTAAATAAAGCAATAGTTTTCTGCAATGGAACAGTTTGCAGCGTTACTAAATACGTAGGTAGATATGCATTTAAATTAATAAAAATTAAATAGCGGGAGGTTTTGTGTTGGCCACATCATATTTTTTTTACAGTGTTTCAACTACCCTCCAGAATCTAGACGATAGAATCAGGGACTCAGTTTTGTTGAGTAAAAATATAGTTTGTTTAGTTAGTTTTGTTTTTGTGTATAAGTTCTTAATTATAATAATGTAAATAATAGTTTTAATTTTAATCATGTAAAATAAAGTTTTTCAAATTAAGTATCCATATCATCCTGGTCATCGTCGGTTGAAGAATAGTTAAGTGCATATCGACTATCTATAATCAGAAAAGTTGATGTCGGGTCGGGTCCAGTAATAAAACTATATTTATTGTAATTACAATAAAGCGGTGTGAGTAGCGTAGCTAGAACCCTTGTTGAAGGCGCTCGTGCGCCCCCAAAATTTAATTTTAATTATTTAAGAATTATTATTGTTTTGTAACAAGGTGAGAATAGTGAAATAACAAGTAAATAATTTTAATATAAACTCTTCTAAATTATAGTTTCAATATCAACATTTTAACTGTATCATCTTTGTAAGTCAAAATTCTGTTTAGAAATAATAATCATTTTTCCTATATCTCTGTTTAGTCTAGATGTCAACCGCGTAGACATTTATTGTTTTGACAATTAACTGTATAAGTTATTGGCTAGACTACGTGAAATCTTGTTATTTTGCTATGGATGCTACACCCTCGCACCCTTCATCACATATGCCTGTTGAAGAGATAACCCTTTGTTTTTAAGGGAGTCGCGATTTAAGATTGAAACGAGTCAGGTCAGGCATGTAGTCTGTGTTTAGTTTTTGGGCGTTTACGCCATGACTCGTAATTAGGGTTTATAACAGTTTAATTTAGTTTAATTAATTAATAATAATAATTTAGTATTAATGTAAATATGTGTAAATAAAAGTTTAGTAGCTTCAAATATTGTGCGTGTCATCCATTTAAGATGTGTTCATCATCTATCATCAAGTGTTTAGTGATAGTGTGAGCGTAAGGGTGTTCCGTCTCAGTATAGTGGTGGGCGAACCAGCAAGCGTCCACCAGTTAGAAGAAATAGTGTCATCGTTGGGGTAAGAGAAGAGAAAGTAAGAAGAAAGAGTAAATAGAATCATCTTCTCCCCCCCCCCCCCCCTCCCCCCTGTTACAGTTTGTTACATGGTACAAGTACTTTATTCTTATATTTTTTATACCATGCAAATTTGTTTTCTTTTTTTTTATCCAGTATATTATATTTAACATAGATATCTTTTATAGGTAAGTATTTATTAAATGCTAAGCGCCTACAAATTTCCAATCCTGGCTACGCTACTGAGCGGTATATCGCTCACTGCTTGCATTATAACATTTGGTGTCAAGGGACTATTATTTGAGGCGCTCTGTTGAAATGAAGACATGCTCTGTACGTTAAAATATAATAAAATAATCTTACTGTTCCTTTAATATAAATGCTATTTTTGTTTGGAATGATTTCTTATGAGAATGAAAACTGTAGTTCTAAAAGTTATTTCAAACAAAAGTAGCATTTATGTTAAGGAATAGTAAGATTATTTTACTATACAGAGTACTCACAAAAGCTAGCAGTACCAGGCTAAGCATGTCATAGAGCGGCGCAAATAATGTCCCGTTTTGTATCCAATATTATGAAGCAAACAGTAAGCGATATGCCGTTTTGTCAATTACGATGTATATAGTTTTATTGCTGGACCCGACAGAGTTAATTTTTTTACTATATCCTTGTTACAATTTTCACAATTTATGCTATAATAACGATTCTATATTTTTCATTTTAACTAATAGTTAACAGACAATAGTAACCAAAGATGAAAATAAATAACCTGGTTCATATTTTTTGAATTTTATTTTATGTTCAAAGTATCTAATTCTCTTCAACAATAATACACTTCACTATTTATTTCTTCCACTTCATTGGATATCTATTTCTAGCGCCAATCTTTTTATTAAATATTTATGAAAATAACACTATTTTTTAATTTCTATGAAAACCATTGTATAAACTTTTATTTACAAAACTTTTTGATAAATGCGAAACCGGCTCATTACAATATAACTTTTTGATGTGTGGTTTAACTTACTTGTCCATTCATCATATAAAACAACATCAAGACAATTCGTAGTGGTAGTTTAGCCTTATATGATCTGTGGGTCCACAGTCTGTGACCTCCTGCACTGGTTCCTAGGACTGCTAAAGAATACACTGTGAACGCTGAAAATAATACACAAGCACAATCGAGTTATTCAATGGAGTATTCGACCATTGCAAAGAAATAGTACACTTAAATAATAGGCCCATAAACCATAACAAAAAATAATAAAATATACAGTACTACTCAATAAGAACGATTAAGATAAAAAAAAAATTAATTATTACTTTGCGTGATATTTGAATTTATTTCCAGGGGCACAGATGACGTCACACTATTGGTATCTTTCTCGTGCGGCCTACTACAGAAAATGGTGTAAGAAAGATAGCTATAGGTTTCTTTAAAAATCAAATGCAGCTATACAAAAAACAATTATGACTTTTTGATACCACGAATTGCTTCAAAATGAAAGATCTTTCATTTAAAAATATTTTTAAAAAATTGGTTTATGGGCCTATTATAAGGTAACAAACTTTGAACTTAGAATTTTAATAAAATGAAAATAATGAAATATTACTTCGTTGTAATAAAAATGCTTAATTATGTAAATGCAACATCTCAGTCCCTATTGGTTATTATCGTAAAATTTCGAATGGCGAACTGGACCTCTTCCCAGAGTACACAAGTTCAGTATAAACCACATTATAGGTATAGCCATGGTGCAAATATACAAGGTGATTTGTTCCCGTGTATGCGCAGTGTTGACCAATCACGTGCGCCCCTAAATGTTTAGTTCAAAATGTCGTTCGTTGTGTCAGCTGTGTTAGCGTGTTTGTTCGTTCTTCATTAAATATGTTCTAATAGAATAAACGCCTTATTTAAAAGGAAAATGAAATATTTTTACTTTCCGAAGGACGAAAATATGGTTGGAAGCATAAGCATAAAGTTGAAGTATAGGTTTTCAATGGGCGTGTTCACAATGCTGTTACGTATTTCTTATGCTTACGTAGCTACATAACAGTCCCGTCAGAAATACATAAACCATAAAGTGGAAATCATTCCAACTTTATGTTTTTCTCATGTAGAATGTGAACTGCGCATGTATGCATTGTATGTCAACTAGTGTGAAATGAAATAATATAAGCCGAAGTTGTAGGTTATATTTATATTTCTTTTCATTATAAATTACAAGTTAATTTAATTAAATTGTATGAAAATTTGTATGATAAGAAGAAGTAGATATTACAAAGATATGTAAATTAAAGAAAATGTGGAAATCACGGCCCTTACATGAAAATATTAATAAAATAAATAATTCAACCCGTTAATGTTAATATCAATTACTATCGCTCACTAATTAATAAAATAATGACACTTTATTACCAATTTACTTCGAAAAACATAATTTTTATGTTATGTTCATTGTGAACACACGTAAGCAGTACGTAATTATCATACTTGATTTGAATTTAGCGCGAACATTTAGGGGCATTTCTTATTGGTAGCGGCGGACATTATGCGCAGTAAATCACCTTGTATATTTGCACCATGGGTATAGCTACGCATACAATAGGGCACCTGCACCTACGCCACAACATGGCGGATGATCAGCTGATCTCGGGCAACCAAGCTTCAGTTTAACAGGTGCATTCTTTTTACAAACGATCTCAGTTCATCTCAGCTCACCTCAGTTGTCTCAGTAATTTTGACAGTTCTATTTGTCCCAATTGAGATGAAATGAAGTGAGGCGGATTCCTCCCCCCTTGCCGATACTGAGCTACCTAGCGGGGTGATGCTTGTTGAGTGTCTCACCTCAGTTGAGGAGTGGGGGTATTTTTTCAATGTTATTTTTTATTTAAAAATGAATATTTAAGAAAGTGTTAATGTTGATGATTTAATATTGATAAGTGAAATTGTATTTCTTTAATTCTAAATTTAATAAATGAATTGAATTGTTTTATGATGTTGTTTGCAATGAAAATTCATACGATGTAGATTTATTCTTTGACATTTCATTGTCTTAGCGGGTCCACCTTGTCAGATATTTAAAATAAATTCGAAAACAAAATGAAAATGTCAACATACTGATAAATAAAACATATGATAAACAGAGAAAGATAATAGGTATTCCGTTCTTTCTCTAAATTGTGTTCTATTTGTTAAGCAACTATCTCAGCTCACCTCACTTCAATCTCATCTCATTTTGAGAACAAGTGAGGTGAGATATTGGTAAAAAGAATGCAGCTATATTGCGTCTTATGCAACGAATGTGTTTTATGTACAAGAAATTCAGTTTTTCCTAAATTTATACATGCTATTTTAAAATGTAATTAGCCATAATTAAAGATAAGTGTATGAATTATTTACTAGTAAAACAAAGCAGTCCTATTTATAAATATATTTTAAAAAATATTAAATTGAAATAAGTAGCTTGTAGCATCAGGTTGTATTATATTCATTTGAGTTTGTATAAGTTTTTCTTTTATGTGTATTTTTAAATGAAAACATGAATATTGAAATTAAAATAAATTGAATTATTAGATTTTTTTAATTTATAAAGAAATTTAAATTTGAGATATATATATATATATATATATATATATATATATATATATATATATATATTTATCTTCGAGTTCATTTTTCTTATTGTCATATTGTGTATTTTTATTGTATATAAATGAGCTTATTGAGTTTATACGTTAAAAATTTATCTTTGGAAGCCAAAGTACGTTAAATCGATAAATTTAAGTGGATACATAATGTGGATCCTTATACATTGACATTTTTTTGGCGAGGATTATAAATGCCTTTTAAAAATCAATATAAAATCAATAATTGATTACCTATCTAATTTTTAAACCTTTGTGAGAAACAGACACAAATATATATATTTTTTCTGTTACTAAAAAAACTTCATTCAAAATTTGTAATTCTGTCATTTAGAAAATATATTTCATGTTTTTTATATATATTATTAAAGAAAATTACATATATTTAAACATTCATACAATATGTTCCTATCCGATTATGTTTAAATTATTTTATATGCAATAAAAGTATACACAAAAAAATAGGATGCGCGAAGCAATGACGTAGTAATGACATAGGCTCATAGATTTTGTAGGCAGGGGCGTGTAGTGATGCCGCGAGACGAGAAACAATTCACTCTCGTCTCGAATTTTCAAGACGAGATTTCTCTGCATCTCGTCTCGTCATATTTTTTCTTGCCTTCTCTCGATCTCGACTCGAGAGTCTCGAATTTCTCGAATTTATAATTAGCAATTATAAATATATTAATATTACAAGCAACATATAGATAAAAACATACATGGAGTGCATACCATTGAACTCACTTTTGTGCATTTTCTTTTACTAAAACTCAATAAAACTAAAATAAATAAATAAATATGAATGTAAATGAAGAGTCAATTAAAATATTTATTTTTACCGATTAATATTTTATATATTTTTATTAGATATATTTATATAATATAAACAAATTTTACAATCGAGATCTCGAATTTCTACTCTCGTCTCGAGCAAATCTCGAGGGCATTACTCTCGTCTCGTCTCGAAATATCGAGACGAGAATAAGGTTAATCTCGTCTCGAAAATTCGAGAAATTCGAGACGAGATCTCGAAAATGCGAGATATCGCGGCATCAGTAGTGGCGTGCCATCTTATTCTTTGCCAAATAGTGAAAGCGCACTTCAGTTGTTATTTTTTCTATTTATTTTAGTTGATTACCACAAATTATTGATAAATGACATGTAAATTTACACTTTTATATTATTTTAGTGCGAGCCGATATTTCGGTCTCTCAACTAAGTTGATAATTAAAAACTTAATCACCCTTATTCTGTAAGAAAGTTGCTAAATCTTAGCAACATTGCTATTGGCTATTTGCTACAGCAATGTTGCTTAGAGTTAGCAACTATGTTACAGAATTGGGGTGATTGTCTTAGTAACAAATAAAAAATATAGCATTGAAAATTGTAGTTTAAAAAATTATTTCAACCCCTTTTTTTTCGTTTATTTCAGGAAACTTTATAAGCAACTTTTGTTCAAAGATTGAAATATCGGCCCTCACTGTACTAACAATACCTATAATGAAATTGATTTAACTGTCGAATTATCACGTACACAAAAAAAACCCAAAAACACAAACGATTTGACATAAAAATATTTCATAAACAGTCGATAAGGCAGAAGTAAAGTGAAATATAACTAAATAGACACTTACACAATTGTAATTTGCACGAGCGCCTCTAACGGCGAAGCATAGAAATCAAGGTTGCTATGGTTACCCCGTACAAACAAAGACCTGTCATCAGCCGTAGACTTTACACTCTAGCCATCGTTTTAGTTGAATAATCGAATGATCTTCAATATTATCAAAAAAAAGTTGCCCCAGACATATCTTCTGGTTTTAAACTCATTTTTATTAAACACAACGTACGCATCACAATAAAGAATTAGGTTTAACACTGAATAACAGATGCGAATAGGCGAATACAATGACACATAGGAAAAGGGAACGGGACGCAAGACAACGAGGGGAGGTTTGTTTGTATGCATGACCTTCTATATCTCTCTTGCAGTGACGTCAATTTTGTGTCTATTAACAAATTGTTGTACTATTTATACCAAATACTTATCCCTTCTCTACTCAAATCTTTAATTTTTCTCTGTTTGAAAACTTACGGAACATCATTGCGCTGTACACAACTACATAAGAGAATTAGATTCAGTTAATCTTTTGGACCATGGATAAGACTGTAAATAACATAAGTAATCCTAAGTCGGTGTAATGTAAAATTTCAGTTGAATTACATCTTTGATCTCTTCTGGTATTAACTTTAATCTTTTTCGGGTACAACATATGGGTAATATTATAATTCATTATTAGAAACATAAAATAAATTATTTCACTTAATTTATTTCACTTTTTTCTCATTTTATAAAAATAAAGAAAATAGAACGTCACCCGAACAGCAACCGAACAGATCCGACACACCCGAAGAAGTATATTCTTAGTTAGGGCGGGGCTTCTCAAAATCGGAGGTCATACTTGGATCCTATTTGCTCAAACACTCGTGCACACGTGCACATGTCCTGCATTATCAAAAGCAAAACTCCCCGTGTCTTCTAGAAGGAATAATTTATAATAAAAGAAATATGATTTTCCTTATCCTTTAACTATTATCATTCTTATTTTCAATAAACTTTTACTATTTTTAATTACTGTGGAATAGCCTATTACCCTCAAGTTACCGCCCTATTTCCCTGTTATCCACCCTATCCAAAGTAACCGAGAAAATCATACTAACCCGCATAAATAAATATATTCGGTTTTAGACTAAAACTTAATACAACACAGCAAATAGCACGAAACGAGACCGATATTAACGTGAACTATAACAAAAAGAAGGTCACAGTTATGGCCCTGTTGGACATCGAAAATGCTTTCGATAAACGATAAAGTATGGCAACCAGGGCTAATATACAAAATGATTCGTGCTAATTTCCCATTAACCTAATATTATTAACAAATTCATACCTTTCAAACAGAACACCCTCAGTGAAATTAAATTCCTCTATTTCCACCCCCAGCCCTTAGAAGCAGGGGTACCACAGGGCAGCTGCCTTGGCCCTGTGCTGTTCACCCTGTACCTTCAGGATTTCCCCACCTTCCCACAAACCCAATCAGCGCTGTACGCGGACGACATGGCACTGTACGTGAGTTCACATAGTGCCGACACAGATTACCTATACTACCGTATACAGATGCGACACTCTCTGTCGGTACCTTTGAAGTAAGTGTCTCCAGAAAATGCTATTGGCGGCCATGTTTTTAATGAAATAATTTGCTAGTTCAAAATCCTATAAGTATGCACGTAGTAGAGTTGCGCTTGTGGCTGAGTTGGTTAAACCTCAGGGACTGCATAGATTCGAACTGAGGATGCGAGTTCGAATCCGAATAGAGAAAAACATTTTTTTAAAGTTTTTTTTTCTAAATAATTATTAGATATTATTTTATTTAAATATATTATTAACACAAAAATAAAGAATTAAATTATAAAATATATATAAATTATGAAAATACATATAAAGCAAATTGCTGCACTACGCATTATAATCAACACAAAAAAACTAAGAATACGTCACTACCTACTTATTACTTATAATGATAGATTTTCTCTTTCCTTTAATTGTTTTGAAGTTCCTATTTATAAATTTAAGTGTATAAAATAATCGCATTCTTGAATATAATTTTATTAAATAGTCATGCGGAAATTGCAGACAAGGATGGGTAAATTCAATTTCTTTGATTTTGTTTACGACATTTTTAATTACATTAGGTTGTATGGCCAAAATTTCAAAATTTTCAAAAAAACATTGTTCAAGTTTACTTATGTAGGATACAAAAGAACTGCATGGCATAATTTTATTACCGAAAGTGTCTATATGCTTATTTTCATACGCTTAAAATGACAGAAAAAAGATGAAGTGTCCAAATTTAAAGGTGCATGAGCATTTTCAAAATGTAAGCTGCATACTAAATACTCTTTTTTTAATATTGTAGGATCTACATTTTGGAGATCATCTCGGTCGCAAGCTGTAATCCATAATTTACATCTAAAAAGATTTAATATTTTCATTTATTGTTTTAAATTAATGCAAAATATACATTTCTGATTCTGTAGGAAAAGTAAAAAAATGAATATCCTTATTTTTATATCGTGAATTATTGCACGATTTCACCGCACAGTGGCTTCTATATTTCATATTTGTGTTGTAAACTACAACGGCAAACTAAAAATACGCCATTTTAATAACGAAATATACCATGCGCAAACAATCTGCACAGTTAAAAATTCGCCCCACCGAAACTCGAGAGAGTCGTATCTGTATACGGTAGTATATATCTTTAGATTTCTGGTCGGTGGTAGTATAGGTAATCTGTGGTGCCGAGGTCGCCAACAAACAGCTACAAATTCATTTTAACACTCATGCCATACTGGCAAAAATGGAAAATTCAAATCAACCACACGAAAACAGAAACCACCACATTCTCACGCAAATTTACAAATAACAAAATATACACTCCATTAAAAATCCATAATCATAAAATCGCACCCTCATCAGTCAATTATCTCGGTTACACCCTTGAACCACGCCTATTCCACATAAATCACATAAAAAACTCCATCCGCAAAGCTGCCATAGTTTTTCGATCACTGTATCCACTCATCAACCAAAACAAAACCATATGACGCAAACAAAAACTCATATACACGTCAATCATTCGCCCCATTCTCATGTAGGTATGCAGTTCCAGCGTGTATATCATAGCCGCATTCTAAATATCATTTTATCATTCAATAGAATATAAATGCATATGCATACCTACCTTACTAAACATTATAATCATGACATAAATCAAACTTATATTAAATAAACATAACCGCACTGTAAACCATTCTTCATTCAGTAGACAGTAAGCTCATAGCCCATTAAACATTATAATCATCCCATTCAATCACCAAAATGTAGTGATGCACTGCGAGGCGAGAGTACTCTCGCATCTCGCCTCGCCTCGCATTATTATGCAAGGCGAGAGCGAGATCGAGATTGCGTTTTAAAATGCGAGGCGAGATCGATATAACAACTGCGAGAAGCGAGAGTCTCGTGAGAGTCTCGCGAGACTCTCGCAATAACAAGACAAAAAACGGAAAAATAAAATGTTTTCTGAAATAATTTTTAATTATTTAAAAAATAGATACATAAAAAACATGTATATTATATAAAAAATAAATGTATTGTATTTCGGACTAGGCAAATTTAATAATAAAGGAACTTCAAATAAAATAAATATATTGGTACTGTTTTGGAAGCAGGTGCACATAAAATTCTCTGTGAACTTGAACAAATAACAATCTTACTTACTAAATACAGAATTATAGACATATAACAAAATAATAAAGAAGTCCGCATAAAGTAAATATACAGGATATCCAGGATAACTTTTCCAACAAGGGGATTTCGAGAACTGTAAGAGATACGAGGTCGGTTAAATTAGACAAAAGTTGCCCCATTAGGAGACTATTTTAATAGTATTTTAACATTTGAGAAAAAATACATAGGTCACTAAATATAGGCGAAAATGTTAATTTCGCAGTTTTTTTATTTTTGCAAATATCTTTCAAATGTGAAATAATATTATCTTTACGGCACTTTTTTATGTTCTTTTGAATGACGATGCTCAATTTTTTTTATCACTATTAGTTTTCGAGTTATGATGTCAAAGTTTTAATTTTTATATGGACGCCATATTGGAAAGTTGCACCATTGAAAAGAGAATTTTTTTAGCTTTCCAGTCATATGTAATTTGTCTGTTTTCATTTGTTTCAAACATCGAAAATACAACAATTTCTAAATTTATAGGTTAAAAACAATGGTTGTTGCATAATGTTGCAATGAAACAATTGAAAAATACAATTGGAAATAACAATTTGATTATTTCATTGATAGTTTCTTTAATTAGTTCGCAAAATTTTATAGTTTTAATATTTTTACTTGGACGTCATAGTAGGCAATGACATTTATAGCGAAATTTAAAAAAATGTTTCAATGCTATGTATGTTAGAAATCTGGCCGACTAGCCCTTGCCTTTGTGACTGATTCTGACATTGCAATAAGGTCGAAAATCATTAGGATAATTTGGAACGTCGTCTTATGGCGAAATACATAGCATGCCCTGTCTCCCCTCTATTCCTGGTCTAAGGTTTACCGTGACGCATATATGCATTGCGCAAGCGCTATTTTTATAGCGAAACTCTCGCGAGAGTCTCGCGAGACTCTCGCGCGAGAACGAAACGAGGCACAAAAAAATTTGCGAGAACGAGAGTGAGTTCGAGATTACAGATCCAGAAACGAGGCGAGATCGATATTTCATATTTCTCGCCTCGTCTCGCCTCGCATGCATCACTACCAAAATGTACAATGTGGTATTCCACCATTACAAAAAAATTTTAAAAAATTCAATTTAACATAAAGTGTGGCTCAATAAACAATAGTTAAAACAATGAAAACATTTTTTAAATAATTTCTTTACGAAATATTTCACATTTGCTAAAAGGGAAAATTGGTGTGTGAGAAAGACAAGTATAGGGGAAATTATAGTGACTGTATATACATAGTGTGGCCAACCGCCGCCATATTTAGGCAAAATGCGCAGGAAATTTGAATTCATATGATGTGATAACTAAACAAAATTCAATAAACAATTAATGAAAGAGTATATTAAAGGAAACAATATTTATTTTCATTTTAAATCCTTTCGAAGAACTGTTTTCACAACCAACCGCCACGCATCAATTTTGAAAATACAAAAATTGTAGACACTGAAAGAATTTTGAATAAAAGATTAACCGTAGAAATGTTATATATCCAGGAAGACAAAAATAATATTAATAAAAAAACAGATATTGAAAACCTTAGTAAAATTTACTACAATATAACACGGTATCAGAAGAAGAAGAAACAATAGATGGCAGTGGTTAAAAAGGAGGGAAATAAAGAAAGGAAAAAAGGACCATATATAACAGGACAAAACTTATTTAATTTAGTAGGGTGTACTGTAAAAAATGGTTACCACGTTTTTAGATTTAATTTTTTTGACCTTTACATTTTATTTCATGTATTTATTTATTTATTTATTTTTTTATCTATTTATTTATTTATATGTTTTTCGTCGTAATGTGTGTTAATTTATTTATTTTAATTAATGACTTGAGATCCGTACTTGATGTATTTTATATAAACACAAAATTTCATTTATAAAAAAATTATTTCACGTAAGTTATCTAGTTGTTTTAAAGTTTATAATTTATTGTTACAATATTTTTTGTATTACTGAAACAGCTCCTGATGATGACCCAAGAGGGGTAGAAACCGGTCGAGGCAGAAAATAAAATATTTTTATGTCTGAAATCCAGAAGTTTTTTATCCACAATATTTTTAATTATATTATTTTTTTTCGGCACGATGACTTTAATATTTCATATTTATTTTGAAAACGACAACGGCACACTAAGAACACGCCATTTTATTAACAAAATATGCCATGCGCAAACAACTTGCGCAGTTTAAAATTTACCCCAACGAAATCCGCCAGTGTCGCAACTGTATACGACGGTAGCATACCCTAATCTGTGCTAATATCACACTACGATGCGCTCTACTTTCAAAGATCCGTTACCGAGTTTTTCGTTTCTGGCTGTTTTTGCATGAAGCAAACCAAGATGGCTACCTCTTGACTTCAGGTTTATTTGCTTTGTGGGATCTAGATCTACTATTCGTTTTGGTTGAATTCAAATTAAGAACTATTAGGTAACCCACCATGACGTCATAGCCCCACGGCAAGTGTGAATTTAATCCCACTTTTGAATATTTAAAACAAAATTAATTATTTATTTTATGATACACATCGAGGAATTTTGATTTTGATACGATTAATTCATATAATTAATTAAACAATATTTTTTTCCATGACTCCATCATTGACTAAAATATGCAATTTATTTCTGACAGCTGCCCTCTGCTTAATTCATTTGTTATCTATAGATCTATAGCAACAAACAACACTACTGTCTTCCTAACTTAATGACATTCTCAAAATGTTTCATGAAATAGATTGAAATAATATTTATTTTAAATATTTTATTTATTATAAAAATTTTTCTTCATTCCTGTATTCAATACTAATTAATTTGAAAGAAGTTTTAATAAAAATAAATGAAAATATATGCTTATTGCAGACAATATAGATATCCCTAGAGTTCTAAATTGTAGTTAAATTAGCTAAACAAATCTGTAATTTTCAGCCTACTAATGTGTTTTCATTAAATTATATATAATAAGTTGATTTAGTTAAATTAGTATTGAACTAAACATAAATAACGTAATTAACTAAATATATATTTAAATTTTCTATTTACTTACCTAATTCATTATAGATAAAGCACCGAAAATTGAAGGACAATAATAATGAAGTCAAAATATAGTAAAATTAAATAAAATAAGTAATTAAAATAACTATTTACATATTTAAATTAACGATTTTTTACAAAATATTTATTATCTATTTCGGGTTAGTTAAAATCCTAAATTAAGATTTGTAAATTTTACTAAATTATTAGACATTGCCTAAAATAATAATAACTAATTATAATTAGACAAAATTTCAAATCTTTTTTTTTTCTGTGTAAAAGTCTTAATTGTTTTTTAACTGCATTTTGGAGCCCACTCAAAATCATTTAATATCAGAGGCTGATACCATAAGCCTTGTTTTGAAAATGCTAAATTTGAATATTTAATTTCGCCCTTATGTTTAAAGAATATTTTTTCAAAATATTTATTTAAAAACAAACTATGTTCTACTTTAAAATAATGTTTTAAAAAAATCGTTCTTCAAATAAATATTGAAATTTGGCATTTTCAAAATAGCATTTTCAAAACAATAAAGGCTTGTGGATGTGATATATACCAGAGCCAATGTTACAGTATTATTAATAACGGAAATTTTCCACAATGACGGGTTGTTCTGCTCCAAATCGTGCATTCGTACAAATTATTCGAGAAATGGTTACAATTTTTATAGCTAAATATTTTAATTTGTTTTATTAATTATTCTATACATACATATATTTTTTCTCTAATGTGAAAAATGTTAAGAAACCGCATTTTTCTTTTGTTTTCTTGAAATATTTTGGTACACTAATTATAATCATCAAATAATTGATAATCTTTATTCATATATTTCCCGCAGATCCGCAGAAAAGAAAAAATGGGTAGCAATTTGCAGAAGAAAAGATTGAATCCCTAATCATAAAGATTGATTTAACTTTGAACTATTTTAATCGTTAGTCAAGCTCTAGAAAATCCAATTAAGTTTTACATCTGTCACAATTAAATTCAACTCAAAATTAAGCTTAAATTATATAATCGAACCGTATAGTGCAGCGTCGCGAATACCTCCCGTAATATTCGTATTGATTTGTAATTATTTCAAATAAACATAATATGACAAATATGGAAGTTATAATTAATTATGAAGAAATAGTTACTACATAAACTCCTCTTTTATTTCATAGTTTACTTCCTTCATATGGACTGCAATATCGCGGGACGAGTCACTTATATATTATCTACTAGGTGTAGCGACATTAATTATTTACTTACCCCATATCAACGTTAAAATCTTTGCTGTAGGGATTAAGAATATTCCATATACTGCTAACATGTGAAATACAAATAAGTGTATTACATTCTTCCAAATTACTGGTGTTTTAAATTGAAAATGAGATTCAATTTTATGAAGAATAGAAATCATTTTATATAATAACTAAAGAACAACTGACAAATATTCCAAAAAATTGTCACTTCTTTATATGCAGGTTGCTCTAGTCTTTCAATATGTTTCTAGTAATTTTCAGAAAATTACATTTATCTGAATCAAAAAAGACAACAATACCAGGATTCTTGCTAAATCCACATTTTTGAAATATGAACGCTTCATGAACCCTATAGTAATGAAAAAAAAAAAATATATATCGTTTGCTTAGTTTCCAAACTTTGTACAGATGCACACGTATGTCACAGCAACGCGAAAGTAAACAATTAAGGCAGTTGTTTTTTCAGCAGGTCATTTGTATATAAGTGAAGATCACATTTTTAAGCATACGCAAATGAATTATTTATTTATTTTAATAGAAGCACAGGAAGTAATATTTTAATATTAACTATTGCGTCAGCATAATGGAGCAATGATGCAAAGTGAATGCAACTGTTTCGCAAAACGTAATTATACTGCATGTCTCTAAAATAGGCTTACTCCGTAAATATTTTTTCTAAAACTGTCAAAAAAAAAATGCAAATGTTTGTGAATTATTTCATTATCATCGTTTGCATAACCATAACGACGTGTGTTTCGAGCATTATTTCGCGAATAAATTGTGCCAGCTTCTAGTGCTATTGACTTCAGAAGTCCCTCGCTGCAGGTAGTCCTTAAAAAAGTTGTAAATTAAAAATTCCTGGACCGTATTTATGCAATTTCTGTTATTTTAAAATCAAGAAAAAAATAATAAGTGTACAACAATATGCTCTAAAAAATATTTATTCATTAACTGGGATTAAAAAATAAAAAATATTAAACATAAATAAAAATATTTTAATTGACAATAAAAATGTATATCAAATCATCAATTTACAAAATAATAAAAATGAAATAAATATGGATATATATAACCTACAGGGTGTCTCAATAAGCTTGCTCACTATTGGTAACTTTTTTATTTGAAGAGGTACGCGGTTGGTTAAATGAGCAAAATTGTGCCATTTTATATTAGAAAATTGGTCATGTAGACAAAATAAAATTTATGTCAGCGGTTCTCAAAATTTGGGACAATATAAATATTTTTTAAATGGAACCATATGTTTTTTATTATCTTATTGGAAAGAGTATTTTTTTCTCTTTCCAATAAGGTAATGTTGTCTATGTACAATTTTTTCAAATAAACGAGTTATTTACGGTTAAAAATTTAAATTTTGTAAACTATTTTATTAGTTTTTTAGTCAAGTAAGCCATGGAAACAATTGATTCTTTGTTTGTTTGACGTTTAATCATTTCTCCCGTAAAGTTATCTGTGTTTAATAATGTTTAATAACTTTACAAATGAAAAAAATTAGATATGATCGTGCTATATGGAAAGTTATATCTAGACACTAGACACCAGTTACGTGGAACGGTCGGCTCTCTTTCCAAAAGAGTTTAAATGTGCGAAAGAAATAATGGCTTTCAATTTGAATATTTTCTATGTTTTGTTACTACTGTAAAATAAATTAATAAAATAATAATTTTATAAAAGACAATTGTTTCCATAGTTTACTTGACCTAAACTAATAAAATATAATTTTTATTTTTAAACGTAAATAACTCGTTTATTTGAAAAAATTGTACATAAACAACATTACCTTGTTGGAAAGAGAAAAAAATACTCTTTCCAATAAGATAATAAAAAATATATAGTTCCATTTAAAAAATATATATTCTGTCCCAAATTTTGGGAACCGCTGACACAATTTTTATTTTGTATACATGACCAATTTTCTAATATAAAATGGCACAATTTTGCTAATTTAACCAACCTCGTATCTCTTCAAATAAAAAAGTTACCAATAGTGAGCAAGCTTATTGAGACATCCTGTATACCTACAAAAAGTATGGAGACATATCTGCTTCAAAATCACTAACTATTCTTGATTTTCCTGCGTGTGCTCTTGGTTTTTACCTCTCGCTAAGAGAGGTAGGTATTGGATTTATGCTAAAATTCACATATCCAGATTTTAGTGAATAAGTACAATTTAAGGTCCCTAGAACCCGATTATAACATTTTTAAAATGATGTCTCTGTGTGTGTATGTGTGTGTGTGTGTGTGTGTGTGTGAGTGTGTGTGTGTGTGCGCGCGCGGATGTGTGGATGTGTGTGTGTGTGTGTGTGTGTATGTCTGGATGTTGTAGGGACGATTCCTCAAAAATTATAAGACTTAAGATCTGTTTAACTATGAATTCCTCAATCTGACATTCCTGGGAAGAGCTAAATAAGTTTTGGTAACAATTAAACAGCCAGAAGTAGTAGTTTCTTAGAAAAATTTTTTGTAATTACAAATATTGAAGAACAAAATTCTCCATCCAATGTACTTAAATTTTTTATTATATCTTGTATTAATTTAGAGATAAAGACATTATAATATATAGAATAATCTAATCGCAGAGGCTAAGGCACTAAGGAAACCACTTGACAAATTCAAATGTTTATAACATAGTTTGTAAATGACAGATGCCAATGTCAAAAATCAACAGTTTTAGTGACATTCTGATAGCTTTTTCTGGGAAGTACATTTCATCTTTTTTTTATTGTTTTATTAATTAAATATTTAAAATTGTAGGTAAAATGCATATATCCATCAGAAATACCGCCAATCTGGTTAATGAATTGGAAGAATCTCTGACATTTAGGAAATACCTCATACAATGAAAAATATATATAATTAGATTTATATGTGTACAGCAGACATGTTATAGTCTGGACGATTTTACTTGGCGAGGAATGCAGGTCGATTCACAATTCCTACGATGCGGTATGTTAAATATATACTTTTTCTTAGATACCGCACTGCGTTAAAAGTAAAATAGTGATTTTACGACCTTTTATGGCCTAACACAATAGAAAAACATTCCGAACCGCACGATTTATGACACTTATATTCAAGCAGTTCTCTTTGCACATAGGCGTGCATAAATTTTCTTACTGGCAATAAGAAATCTACAAATGATTCAATTTTTTGAATATTTATTTCAGATATTACATATAACATGTTAGTAAAGTAAACGTATTGACAAATATTTATATTTTGTAGCTAGTAGTAAACTTGTAATGTACATATTATAATATAAGCTAAAATCTGCTCGTAATTATAATCTAAACCTAAAGACTAAGATTTAAACACAAATTACAAGAAAAACCCTTATATAAATTATGCAATGTGATTATTATACGAATAATACATATTACGTATTTTATTTTATTTTTTTTATTTGCATTTCGTACTTGACATTGTATTATTTTTTTTTAAATGTAATAAATAAATTATTATTTTCTGTACTGTTTGTACATTTATTAAATTGATTTTTTTTCGGTGCGCCTATGGTTTTTATACCTTTACCGTAACCACAGAGAAATCCTTTATTACTTCAGCTCGCCAAGTAATATCGTTCAGACTATAAATACAATAAAAAACAATATTTGGGTAAAGTTCTGTAATTTTTTGTTATAAAACGACGGTTCGATAGCGAAGTGCAATACAATACTTTATAGCCTAATCCTAATATGGAAATGACGAGAGGTCTTGTGCTGGCCACAACAGATTTTTTTTAATGTAACTTATGTATGGGCTATCCAACGAATCAAGCTGTTTACGTCATCGTTTAGGGATTTTTTAAATTTTCTATATATTTTAAATATATTTTATTAACGGTATTTTATTGAGTTTTTTATTATGTATTTGAAACCTTTAATAGAAATAATTATATTTGAAAATATTACTATTAAGTAAAATTTTGTTAATTTTTGTAAAATGACTTTTGATTATATTTTTTTATTATTGGTAATTATGAAAATGTATATATTACTAAATATTATATGTCTACATTTTACTTTTCAACCTGTATTGTGATTTCATTTTGTTTTTTGTTTCGTTGTTCATTGACAAAATGTCAAATGACATTGTTATTGACTTATTTTGAAAATGAAAAATAGAATGGTGGGTTCTTACTTACACTGAATTGTATTATAGAGGTAATATTTATTTCTACAGCGGGTAGCAAACTCTATACGGAATGTACAGAAACAGTGAGACATTGTGTGGTATCATGCAGTATTCTGTATTTTTGTTAAGGATCTCATATAATACTAGATAGTTTGTTGCATATACTATGAGAATGAAGTATTAATAACGGCGGACGGAATATCCTTCAGAAATTTTTAAATAAAATTGGATATTTGGATTTATGAAGGTAACCCGCAGATCATATTTTAATCTGTTTTATGCTCATGTAAACTTTTTAACACATGCCGTCATCGTTTTTAGTGATATTGTATTTATCACGTAAATCGCTTGAATGGCTGGATAATTACTTGTTTTGCATCATCAGATAAATGAATACGCTATCTATTCGTGTCTTTATCATCTCACTAATTTTCTTCTAACCACGGTCTCCATAATTTTAAGTTTCGTACTATCGTACTTATTGCTGCGCAAGTTTAAACAAAACTAAATTTTAAATTAAAGCTGTATCTATTATATAGGTACTCTTCTGAAGATTACAGATCTCATTAACGCTTAATTCATTCCAAAGAATTAACATTAAATCTCATGGCATAAGAAAGTATTTGTAGTAAATCCTGCCCTTTCCAATATCATACTGCGAAGGGAATAGCCTATCGATTAGTAAGTCAAATCAATGGCACTAAAAGTTGGCACGACCTATACTAGTGCGAGAAATTTTCCCGCACGCTACTGAAATCAGACATATATGCATATTACCTGTAATTTCAAATATTTAATTAATAAAACAATAACAAAGATTAAATGTACTTCCCAGAAAAAGCTGTCAAAATGTCACTAAAACTGTTAATTTTTGACACTGATATCTGTCATTTACAAATTATGTTATAAACACTTGAATTTGTCAACTGGTTTCCTTAGTGTAGTTTCGCCTACTCGACTTGTTATATCCCGATATTCTATATATTATAGCGTCTTTATCTCTAAATTTATAGAAGATGTAATAAAAAATTTAAATGTATCAGGTGTAGAATTTTGTTCTTCAAAATTAGTAATATCAAAAATTTTCAAAAATTAATATTTGGAAGAATTTCTTTTAAAAACTACTACTTCCGGTTGTTCAATTGTAACCAAAACCTTTTCAGCTCTTCCCAGGAATGTCAGATTGAGGAATTCATAGTTAAACAGGCCTTATGTCTTATAGTTTTTGAGGAATCGTCCGTCCAACATCCAGCCATACACACACACACACACATACACACATCCACACATACACACACACACACACACACACACACACACACACACACACACACACACAGACATCATTGTAAAAATGTTAAAATCGGATTCTAGTGAGCTTGAAACGTGCTTATTCATTAAAATATGGATATGTGATTTTTAGCATGATTCCAATACCTCTCTTAGCGAGAGGTAAAAAGTATTATTTTATTTTTTAGTGCGAGCAAATAAGATATAAATAAACAACTGATCTCCATGGAAACATTTAGCTTTACCGGTCTCGGGATCGGTAAAGTACTTTCCGATCCCTTATAGACAACTTTCCGAGCTAGCTCAGCAAAAAAGGACTTTCCGGTCTAAATAGTGATCAGAAAGAGCTCATTTTCTGGGCGATTGCGAAAAAATACATTTAAAAATAACATCAAGAACAAAAATAACACTCACCACATTATTTGTCAGACATTATCAGCCATTTTCATTATTTTTTACGACATAAATGACAGACAATAAAGCTTTTTAAATACATGAGTTGACGTCTATCATCGACGATTGTCATTCACAGTCTACCAACTGTTCAGTTTTTTATTTTGTCAAAATTAAATATTATAATGATTTTTATTATTATTTCGCCAAAATTGAATAAAATATTGTATAAACCACGTGAGCTAAGAATTCACTCAAAGAATTTAACTCACTCGCCGTAACGGGCTTGTGAGCTAAACTTTCTAAAATTGGTACTTGTTGAAATACGGTCACCGGGCAGGGAAGTAGCTAAGAGTGGGCTAGGGTGGGCCTGGCCCACCCTACAAAAATTGTGGCCTACCCATTGGC
Source organism: Ophonus ardosiacus (assembly GCA_943142095.1). Taxonomy (NCBI): domain Eukaryota; kingdom Metazoa; phylum Arthropoda; class Insecta; order Coleoptera; family Carabidae; genus Ophonus; species Ophonus ardosiacus. The sequence continues at coordinate 12,658,682 of OW964836.1, read as the reverse complement.
CCACGCGTTTTAAAATCAAATGAGAGAAAACAGTTCATGCACATTATTGGAACTGCATTTCTCATCCTGAAACAATAATGCCATTTATGGTAACGAAACAGTAATATTAATTTTCTGTACCTACATTACGAAGCAGGTATGATGAAAATGAAAAGGCAGAAGACTTACGTCATCGATCTGAAAAAACTTTATAATATGAAATATAACTTATTATTATTTTATTTATTATAATTATTTATTTTTAAATACAGAAGAAGAAAAAAATACTAGTATTAAGAAATGTTTTGACAACTGACAAGCTGCGACATGACATCTGCTGGGAGAAATATGAACTTTCCGGTTTGGTACTGTATTGTGACTGTATGCTTGAGTTACTTGTGGTTTAATCATTTGATGTGAATAAAAATGGGAAAAAGTCGTACAAATTGTTGTGTATTCGAATGCCACTCAAGATCTGGCCGAGACACAGGCATTGGATTTTATATTTTCCGAAACATGGCTAAAATAAATAGTAGGAGTTGAAATGGACATGGATTGACGAAAAGCACGGGAATTTGCAATTCCTAGTGTAAAAGAAATAACAAAACATATGAAAGTTTGTGCTCGTCATTTTAAATCGGATGATTACATATTTCCTAGTGAGCAAAAAATTCAATGTTCAGATTTTGTTTTAGTATAAAAAGTTCATGTTGTGTTCGTTCTAATTATTTATGTATTTTAAGATTCAATTAAGCATAAAGAACTGCAGTACCATCAGTTTGTCTTTCTGTATTTTAAGTAAAAGTTCCTGATAATAAACGTTTGCTACGAGAAACCAAACGTGCAAAGCCAAAAGCAGTAAACCCCAGCACACGCCAGTGACATTGACAATGCAGTAAATGAAGTAGTAGAGGATAATAATACATGAGCACCAGCACCTAAATTGTCTGAAGAACTCGCTAAATATATTTTGATTTCATGTGGCTTCTTAGTAATTGCACTGGTTTGTAGATAAAGAGTAAATATTACCCACATTATACCGTCATTTTTAATACTCCACAAAATAGCATGTGGTTAGCGTTTATAATTCACCTGCAATCATCAATTTCGATTGATCAAATATACATATATAAAATTATAAATACCTTCTATAAACATATAGAATTAGCTGTTTTTTCCAGAAATCTAAAATGTTCTGTAATACCAATCCTCATTTTAAGTGAAAAAATTGCTCTTGTTGTTTGTATTCATATGTCACAACATTGCGAGTACCAATTCAAAAGCAGCTGATCGGTCCGATGGTGCTGCCGCCATCGGACATATCTGTTCTCAATATACTGATGAAATTTACAAGTATTTCTAAGTGAATCTCCATTCCTTTTACGGAATATAAAATTATTTGAAATAATTGCAGTTGATTTTTATACCATACGTTGGCATGACAATGTTTACATTAAATTTGATATCGATCCTGTCACTATTGTCACTTGGTTACTTGGTTGTCAGTTTTCTCTGCGTTAAGTATTTGTGACTTGTGTACAGTATTACTTGTCTGTTTTAATAAGTAATATACTATAATATATCCATAACAACGCCCAAAGCTTTAACAAAGCAATTTCAGAAATTAACCATGAATGTTGTGAACTATTTCGAATGGGAATTGTCCAACGGTGGGCCATTAATTCTATTGAGAGCCATTCGAAAGGTATCTTTTTTCAAAAATTTCTTTTGTTATCAATCTTTAATTAAATTATGTATTTTTAGAGATCAAAAGATGCCCTGCAAATAAGCAAATCTTGAAAAGAAGATATGGGGCCCGTGTCAGAATGACAGCTAGTAATCATGCACATAACTTAAAAATGTCGTAAATTTTAATTCAAAATTTCAAGATTTTCTAAGTTCACCTGGTTTTATTTTCATAAATTTTGGAAACATTTCACTACTTTTGCACTTTTCTAGGAAAATACTTAGTTTCTTTGTCACCAGGAGTGTGGACTTTACTTGGCGAGTTAAATAAATCACATGAAATTGGAAACTCAGTAAATTTGGAAGGAAAAATAATGACATTTGACATCTATGTTCATGATTACTAGCTGTCATTTTGACACTGGCCCCCATATCTGCTTGCCAAGAAAGACCAACAAAGTTACATGACTGCTCGCGCCTTATAAATAAGTATCTCATGTAAACGTAGTAGTATATGACGTCATTACTGTATGGATATTTTTTGATGACGTAAGTCTTCTGCCTTTTCATTTCTACCATAGAACATCTATTCACAGCATTTCATCATTTCAACAGAACGGACGAATAGGCATTAATTTTATATGTGTATAGACAAAAGGACATTTGGAACTATCTTATGCTATATATATATACAGGGTGTTCATTTTAAATGGGCCACCATTGCTATCTCGAGAACTATAAGAGCTACAAAAACGGTTAAATGGGCAAACAATTTCTATTATACAAGACAAATTTAGGGAACAGAAAAAAAAATTTTTTTTCGACCAGTGGTTCTCAAAATACCGGACTCAACTTTTTTATTTTAAATGTGAATATATTTTTTTATTTGCTTATTCGATAGAGAATTTAATTCTGAATTCAATGATATAATATTATCAAATCCTTACATAATGATTTTTTTGAGTAAAATAGATATAAAGTTTTAAATTAATTTGATTAAAATATGATATTGCTAAGAATGCAATGAATGGAAAAACTGAATATGTACATGTGTTTTTTACGCATAATTAGAGTGCTATGATAGAAAGAAGTGAATAAAAGTATAATGAATGAAAAAAACTGTTATAATTTTTATTTTAATATTTAATTATAATGAAGAAATATTTACAAAAATAAAATAAACTCCTATAAATTTATAAGTACTGTTCAAAATTGCCTCCATTTTCATTTATACATAACTGTACTCTATGAAATAAACTATTTCTAACTAATCTTAATTTTCTTCCGTCAATATTGTTCAAAATATTTTCAATGCTGTTTTTTTAATTGTTGTAGATTCTGATGCACAGTATCGTAGACTTTATCTTTTAAATAACCCCATAAGAAAAAGTCTAAAGGGTTTAAATCGGGTGATCTTGCAGGCCATGCAATGGGTCCTTTGGTACCAATCCATTGATTTGGAAATGTTTCATTCAGGTACGCGGTTACTTGACGAGAATTATGGGCTGGTGCTCCATCCTGTTGAAAGTGTAGATTTCTAACGACATTTAATGGCAGATTATCCAATATATCATCAAGTCTGTTTCTTAAAATTTCTAAGTAACGATCTCCAGTTAGAGTACCTTCATACATGTGAAAAAACACTGTATCGTGCAAAATTGCACACCATACATTTATATTAAATTTTCTTTGAAAACTTCTTTCACGTACCATAATAGGATTCTCGGAACTCCAATAATGTTTATTTTTTACATTAAACATTCCATTATTGGAAAAATTTGATTCATCCGTCCAAATAACACATTTTAAAATATCAATTCCTTCATTAATGATTAAATGGCAAAATTCAAGTCTGCGGTCATAATCACCAGGTTGCAAGTGTTGAACTTTATGGAATTTGTATGGCTTATACTTGTGTCGTTTTAAAATTTTATGCACCGTCCCTACACTTAATCTGCATTCATCAGAGGCCATTCGTACAGAAGCTCTTGGATTGGCTTCAAAATATGCCAAAACATTTATTTCATTGTTTTCATCCACCGGTCTTCTGGGTTTATGTATAAATGCAGTAGTATTACCACGTAATATTCGGTCAAGTTTTCGGAAATATTTCCGCGACGGTACTACTCTTTCAGGATATCGTTCCCTATACATATTAACTGCAGCTCGCGAATTTTTTCTTGATAAAATGTATGTTTCAAACATCTCAACTTTTTCAATGTGAGTAAAATTATACATTTTTAAAATTAAATTAAATGATTTTGAACTTCACTTGACTGTTATGATCACTTGACAAAACAAAATATTCACTTATTTCATTCAGAGCACTCTAATTCCAGGTTAAAAATTTACTTGTATTCAGTTTTTCCATTCATGGCACTCTTAGTAATATATTTTAATCGAATTAATTTAAAATTTTATATCTATTTTACTCAAAAAAATCGTCATGTGAGGATATGATAATATTATATCATTGAATTCAGAATTAAATTCTCTATCGAATAAGCAAATAAAAAAAATATATTCACATTTAAAATAAAAAAGTTGAGTCCCGTATTTTGAGAACCACAGGTCGAAAAAAAAATTTTTTTCTGTTCCCTACATTTGTCTTGTATAATAGAAATTGTTTGCCCATTTAACCGTTTTTGTAGCTCTTATAGTTCTCGAGATAGCAATGGTGGCCCATTTAAAATGAATATATATATATATATATATATATATATATATATATATATATATATATATATATATATATATATATATATATATTGAGGGTAGGGTAGCTTAACGTCATTGTATTGTATTTAAAATTTTCATTTGAATTTATTGAAATGCCTTTAATAATTTGAAATTTTAATCAAGTTACAAATTAACATAAGAATACATTTAGAACGCATTGTTATTTGAGTATTATAATTCGAATTTAAAAATGTTAAACAACCTTAATCTTACAAATTTATATCTATTGTAATAGGTATGTATATGCTTCACAAGTTGTATGACTAAAAATCGAATTTTGGTAATTTGTATTCTAATGAAAAACGTAAGTAGCAGTATAAAACTTTTTGATTAGTGGCCTACCTAAATATTTTTTAGCCCGCCGCTGGCCCACCCTACAAAAATATCCTAGCTACGTCCCTGTCACCGGGATCGATACTAGATTTGAAAAGACTGTGTTGGTCCAGATGGTGGAAGGTACCGTTGGAGATGGTCTAGTACTGTCTTGTTTTTCTTTTCCTAAATTGCCGGAAGGTACTAATGAAACTGATGCGCACTACAACTGTGTTTCAGCCATTGTGATGAATGCATTGACCAGGAGATCCTCAAAATCCTGGAGGACTGTCTGGTAGCCGACTTGTGCTAGTTCATTTAGCGTTACCCAGGGTGCACCACGAGGAGGCGAACTAACTACAGCCCATAGCGGACATTCAAAATGATAAACAAAAATGTGTTGTGGCCAGCACAATACCACTCTCCATTTCCATTTTATGTTATATATTGTATTGCACTTCGCTATCGAACCGTCGTTTTATAACAAAAACATGACAAAACTTTACCCAAATATTGTTTTTTATTGTATTTAACATGTCTTCTGTACACATACAATTCTAATCATATCTATTTTTCATTGTATGACGAAGTTCCTAAATGTCATTCATTAACAAGATTGGCGGTATTTCTGATGGATATATGCTTATGCATTTTACCTACAATTTTAAATATTTAATTAATAAAACAATAAGAAAGATTAAATGTACATTCCAGAAAAAGCTTCCAGAATGTCATTAAAAATGTTGATTTTTAACACTGACATCTGTCATTTACAAACTATGTTATAAACATTACTATGTTATAAACATTTGAATTTGTTAACTGGTTTCCTTAGTGCCTTAGCATCTGCGTTTAATTCTATTAAATTATTCTACATATTATAGTGTCTTTATCTCTAAATTTATACAAGATATAATAAAAAAATTGAAGTGGTGATGGAGAACGCACGCACGCTCGCACACACACACACACACACACACACACACACACACACACACACACACGGGACATCCTCGTAAAAATATTATAATCGGACTATAGAGACCTTAAAACGTGCTTATCCATTAAAATCTGAATATACGATTTTTACCATGATTCCAATACCTCTCTTAGCGAGAGGTAAAAACTTGACATTATGAAATGGATTTAAATAGTATTTTATGTATCTAGGACGAAAAGTGAATCTTTAAGATATGAGCAAGTTGTTGTAATTACTTGCGAGTACCTTAAAGACACGTTTCGCCTCAGGTACATACATAATATTATTTCATACTGGTTTCTAAAGTTGTTAAATTATTTAAAGAAATCTCCTGCAATTTGTAGCAATATTAATTTTAAGTAAGGAGGCTAAGACGCAACTGTTCGGATCTCCTGACGATCTCTCAGTAACTAGCAACGCGAGCATCAGAACAACAGAACTTTGTTTTTAAAGAAATAAAAATTCATTGACAGATTCAATTTGAATTTTTCAAGTTTCTTTCACCGGTTCTGTGCACCGGTTTCTTTCTCAATCGTTGTTGTTATAATTACCGAAAAATATATTCATCAAGATATTTTGGATGAAGCGGAAGAGGTAAAGATGAATTTATTGCCGCGGAAATCGAAGATTCAATATAAAAGGAAATACGAATCGTTTAATAGGTCAAAAACAACTAAGCATGTGAAAATTGTAAATGAAGATGTCCTTTTAGCCTATTTTTCAAAGAAGGTAATTTGTAAAAATGTAGGTATTCGTTTAGTATTAACTTAATACAATACTAGCGTAAACTCGGCTACGCCGAGTATACCCTAAGGCTCCGCCGATAGTGTTTTTTTAATAGTTTTACGTACATCCAATCCGTTTAGGAACAATTTAAATGCAAAGTGCTAACGCTAAGGGTCTTTCAAAATATTTTTTTCCCGCCCACCCAAACAACCCACGCCACCTGCCCACCCAAACTGCTCACGCAACCTGCACACCCAAAATGCCCACTCAAACAGCCCACGACGACATGGTTCTGACAACTTTAAACAAAGAACAAAAGCCGATAGAGCTGTCAAATTTTTGACACTTCTGCATGACAGCCCTTGACGAACCCTCTCATTTGATACCAAACACGACATGGTTCTGACAACTTTAAGCAAAAAACAAAAGCCGATCGAGCTGTCAATTTTTTGATATTTCTGCATGACAGCCCTTGACGTTACCTTTCATTTGATACCAAACACGACATTGTTCTGACAACTTTAATCAAAAAACAAAAGCCGTTCCAGCTGTCAAATTTTTGACATTTCTGCATGACAGCCCTGGACGTTACCTTTCGTTTGATACCAAACACGACATGATTCTGACAACTTTATGCAAAAACAAAAGCCGATCGAGCTGTCAAAATTTTGACATTTCTGCATGGCAGCCCTCGACGATACCTCTCATTTGATACCAAACACGACATGGTTCTGACAACTTTAAGCAAAAAACTAAAGCCGATCGAGCTGTCAAATTTTTGACATTTCTGCATGACAGCCCTTGACGTTACCTTTCATTTGATACCAAACACGACATGGTTCTGACAATTCTAAACAAAAAACTAAAGCCGATCGAGCTGTCAAATTTTTGACATTTCTGCATGGTAGCCCTTATCGATACCTCTCATTTGATACCAAACACGACATGTTTCTGACAACTTTATGCAAAAAACAAAAGCCGATCGAGTTGTTAAATTTTTGACATTTTCGCATGACAGCCCTTGACGATACCTCTCATTTGATACCAAACACGACATGTTTCTGACAACTTTATGTCATAAAAAAACAAAAACCGATCGAGCTGTCAAAATCTTGATATTGCAGTATTTGTGTTTTACTTAGTTACTTATGGCAACACTTTCTCGTATATTTATGATTAAAATTTATTATGTTTTTTTATTAGTAGCTTGGAAATTAATTGACTAACTTCACAGTAATGCAGTTAGGAATATTTGTTTTTCACTTATGGTATATTTCGTAACACTTGTGTACCGACTTCACATTGATCTAGTTAGGAATATTTGTTATGGAATGTTTGGCAACACTTTCGAAGTGGACATGAACCACGGACATGAACCATCAATAATTATAAATTTTAAATATGTTTTAGGCCATTTTTACTATTGTGAAATAATTGCCCATTCTCATCATTCATGTTTATGAATTTAACTTCTTTCAAATTGTCCTCATTTCAAAAATATTTTCATTTAAAGGTTCTGATTGACATGTCAAACAATCTTTCTCCTAGGGCTCCGCCGATAGTGTATTATAATAGTTTTACGTACGTCCATTCCGTCTAGGCACCATTTTTATCAATTTCATATCCAAATTAGTTTCCATTTAAATACATGCCTTTTTCGTCGGTCAGCAACTATTTTGTCAATGGAAACAGTGAGTACATATGTTACTGTACGGTCATATTCACTGAATTATAACCTTTTCTACTTCTCTGTCATAAAAAGCAAACCGTATTACCTGTAGATGAATATGTTTTCAAATTTAACGTCAAGGATATATATGAATTATTAATTACCATTTAAATAGAGAAAATAATTATAAAATACCTTTCATTATACTATTATATGCGTAATAATCGTTCCATAAAAAATATGTATCCACTTTTAACTGATATTTACACATTTCTTATAATGGTTTGTCACCAACATTGACATGTCAAATGTGATAGATGACATCGTTTTTCTTATAAATTTTGTACACGTAGACTTCGATCGATTGTTTGAAAAAGCCAAAATACGACCTTTAAAAATTTTTAACACAAAAACTATGCACCGTACAGAAAAATGACCTATTACCAGGAAATCAAGTTGAGTTATTCTCTACATCCTAAAATTTTTTTCATTAAAATCGCTCTTACCGTTTAGTCTGTACAGGCGAACAAAATTTCCCCGATCGTCGTGATTAATTCAAATATATATAGAAATATATATAGATAGTGAATGAAATTATTTAGTATAAAAGATTTTGTCTTTAGTCCAAAGGAATGAAATCTTCATCTTTCTAGTCTAAGTTTTCCATGCTGAAATCAACACTCCGAGCAAAAGAAGATGTCGATATTGAAAAATATTATAAATTGAGGCGTTCTTTAAACAACAGTCAGTTGGATATGAACCGAAAAAATCATTGATATTGACACGGAAAGAGATAAATAAATTCATGACGGAGGCTCCAGATGAAACATATCTTCTTATGAAGGTATTTTTTATTACACTTTAAATATCATACAAACCTAATTTTCTAACTCTTCTTTAGATTGTTATTTTATTTGGGATTTGTGGAGCCTACAGGTGGGAGGAATTGTATAATATATCCGTACAAGATATTCAAGATAAAGATGATGTTCTTATCATAATTCCTGACACAAAAATAAATCGAAAGACAGTATTCACAGTAACTGATGAAATGGATGGTACAAATCCTCTTGAATTATATAGAAAATACAGATCATTGCGCCCAGGACACATTAATCACGACAAATTATTCATATATTATAAATCGAATAAATGTAGTATCCAGCGTGTCGGACTGCATACTTTGGCGAAAGTATCTTTCGAGATCGAGCCAAATATTTAAAGTTGCCGAACGCAGAACAATACACATGGTACTGTTTCCGACGCAGTTCAGCTAATTTATTAACGAACGCCGGCGCGGATTTAACCAGTATCAAAAGACATGGGGGTTGGAAGAGTTCCACTGTGACCGAAGGTTATTTGGACGACTCACTCGAAAAAAATGTGCAAAATTGATACTAAATTCCGAACAGAAAGTAGTTGTTGAAATATACGAGGCATCAACATCAACCGAAATTTCGACCAGTGCTTGCTGGGAATTCAGTGTCCGTTCCCAATGAATTTTCTTCTGGAAATCAGCTAGACCTGCATCCCTCTATTTCGGATGCGGGAGTAGTTTTTAAAGAACTGACCGCTTGCACATTCAATATAATGTAAATAAACCTACAGTGTAATAAACTAACTGTAAATAAACCAATAACTATTAATAAACCATTTTGATTTTGAAGATAAAATTTTAAAATTCTATAAATCGTTCGAAAAGCGTTGCGAAACCCGTGTCTGCAGCTGTTTTGAGCGATTCCCTACGAACATTTTTTCTATTTTTATTAATTATTAATTATTAATTATTAATTATTAATTATTAATTATTAATTATTAATTATTAATTATTAATTATTAATTATTAATTATTAATTATTAATTATTAATTATTAATTATTAATTTTTAATTATTAATTATTAATTATTAATTTTTAATTATTAATTATTAATTATTAATTTTTAATTTTTAATTATTAATTATTAATTATTAATTATTAATTATTAATTATTAATTATTAATTATTAATTATTAATTATTAATTATTAATTATTAATTATTAATTATTAATTATTAATTATTAATTATTAATTATTAATTATTAATTATTAATTATTAATTATTAATTATTAATTATTAATTATTAATTATTAATTATTAATTATTAATTATTAATTATTAATTATTAATTATTAATTATTAATTATTAATTATTAATTATTAATTATTAATTATTAATTATTAATTATTAATTATTAATTATTAATTATTAATTATTAATTATTAATTATTAATTATTAATTATTAATTATTAATTATTAATTATTAATTATTAATTATTAATTATTAATTATTAATTATTAATTATTAATTATTAATTATTAATTATTAATTATTAATTATTAATTATTAATTATTAATTATTAATTATTAATTATTAATTATTAATTATTAATTATTAATTATTAATTATTATTATTACTATTATTAATTATTAATTATTAATTATTAATTATTAATTATTAATTATTATTATTACTATTATTATTATTATAATTATTATTACTATTATTATTATTACTACTACTATTATTATTATTATTACATTTATTATTTTTACTATTATTATTATTATTATTATTATTATTATTATTATTATTATATAAAATTTTATACGATTGTTGTAGATACGATTCTTTTGTATTTTTGTACTAAATTTTTTGTAGTAACGCCTAAAATTTATGGTCTTTTTTTATGATTTTTCAACGTCCCGGTCCGGATGAGTTGTTTGGATCGCTGGGGCGGGGAATCATCTCCGCAAAGTTCACATTGAGACGAGAGACCGCTTCCGCAAGCTATACACACTCGCTGCCTGAAATTGCCGTTCCTAAGACTTAGAGCGATCACCACTACGCCTAAGCCCTACGTGCTCTGGATGCCGCCCTGCGTTTTTAACGTCACCATCAGCGTGAACCTGCTCTGACGAGAGCTGGACAACGTTTTGGCATATTCAGAGAGAAGGACTTGGCAGATCGTAGCCGTCATCAGCGAGGCGGACTTGGCAGATCGTAGCATCATCAGCGAGGCAGTCGATCCGAACTTACCACGACGCCGTGCGACAGGTTTCCCCCCTCCAGCGGCCCACTCATCTCTAGGATCCATCATTTTTTTGTAACCCCAAATCAGGTCTTCAACCAGGTGTGTACGACCATATTTTTTTAGGTTGTTTTTTTGCAACTAATAATTTGAATTAAAAATTATCTTAAAAACTATTTACTAAATATTTTAAATAAACTTAAAATTTTATTGTAACTTCTTTTGAATTGTTGTGTCTTCTCTTAACCCGACATAACTGGCGCCCATCATTTCATCCCTGCACAACCACCCTTTAGGAACCCTCGACCTCGCGCAACCACGACCAACCATTGAGCTGCTGAGGGTAAGTGTGACGCGTGATTTTCCCTCAGAAAATCACGTCAAAATTTTTTTGTTAATTTTTTACTTTATCTATTACGTCACAATATATATATATATATATATATATATATATATATATATATATAGGTTATAGGCGTTTATCAGGGGAAAACAGTTTTTCTTTGCGCAAAAGTCCCCAATTAGTTGTAGATAATTATATTCTGCGCCTAAATCATTAAACAGATTTAATTTTTCCATTTGGTAACTTATAAAATCGAACTTAAAATTTATCATTATTGCTCATTTGTAGCGATAGCCAGGGAATTGAAACATAGTTGCAAAGAAACGCGTATCATTTGAACTGTCATAAATTCTGTTTTCGAACAAAAGTTACAGATAATTAATTTCTGCATCTATATCACTACACAGGTATTATTTTTAATATCTAGCACAAATTTCTGACAGCTCTTTGTAATTTTGTTTCAATTCCATGGCTATCGCTCCAAATGAGCAATATTTATAAAATTTTAGATTCGATTTTACGGGTTACCATACGTGCAAAATTAAGTCTGTTTAGAGATTTAGGCGTAGAATATAATTATCTACAACATAAATTTGAAATATTTTTGTCTAAAATTAATTGGGGACTTTTGCACAAAGAAAAACTGTTTTCCCATGTTAAACGTCTATGACCAGATTTTGAAATAACAGCCTGTTTATAGGATATATGGAATTGGCTGACCTGTTTTATAGCCTTTTATTGAGAGTTGGGTAGCTTAGGGTTATAAAATGTTTGAACTAGCAGACATTATTTGAAGGGAAAGAATTGGGCTGTATTAGAAAATAATTGTTTGTGTTTAAAGTTTTCATTTGAATTTATTGAAATGTTTCTAATATTTGAATACTTGAATAATTCGGATTAAAAATTGTTAAATAAGCTTAATCTTACAAATTAATATCTGTTACAATAAATATGTATATGCTTCACAAATTGAGTGACTACCCAAGTAACACTGACCAACGGTCGACCAAAAAGTGACGTCGATATTAGGTCGAATTTACGTCATATACGGCCGTCTAAATAGACGTCTATACGACGTCACTGTGACGTTGATTTTTGGTTGAAAATAGGTCTATTTAGACGTCTATTCAGACGTCTATACAACGTCACTGTGACGTTGATTTTTGGTCAAAAATTGGTCTATTTAGACGTCTAATTAGACGTCTATTCGACGTCACTGTGACGTTGATTTTTGGTCTGAAATAGAATTATTTAGACGTCTAATATGACGTCTATACGACGACATTACGACGTCTGTTTTTGGTCTGAAATAGGACTTTTTAGACGTCAGATTTGTGGGCCATGTGTAAACTTTATTTGGTCGTAATCAAGTCTATTTAAACCTTTTTTAGACGTCTAATATGACGTCTTTATAAAGACATACATTTTGTTTATTTTTACTTTATTTATAATATTAAAAATATAAAACAATATATTGTTTACTACAATTATTTTTAAAATTCGAATAAATATAATGTAAAACTTATTTTATACATATATGTATAATATATATTTTTATTTATGTATCATCATCACCAAAAACTACTAATAGAAGCAAATTTAGCACATCCAGAAATGGGTAATAAGCCTTGGTAATATTTATATTTTATTTATTTAAAATATACATGTTTAATTATAATTGTGAAGCAGAAAAAAATATGTTATATTTTTTCGTATAAATGGGCATTTTAATTTTCAACATTTTAAACAAAACCTAATAATGACAAGACAAACTTTTAACAAACGTTTATAATACAAAAGCAAATGTATAAACAAAGGGAAATATATATTTTGTAACTTTGGTAGATTTTGGGGTCTTCAATAGTGATCTAGCATCATTTGGAATGTTATTGTGATATCTAAGAATAAATAATAATTTATTTACTGAAGATTAAGTAATATTTTCTTCAACTGCCCATTTTCTTATATCGTATAATATATTCTTGTTCTCATTATAATATATTAATTAAGAATATAACTAACACATTTAGTAGGTATAAGGACCCAGCTGTGCATGTTTCAATTCACTTGGAATGAAGGGTTTTTGTCATTTAATTTTTCGGCATACAGTATTATATAAATACTGAGAAAAACTAATTGTTTAATGTACTAAAAACTATAACTACCATCCATTTGCCACAAAACAAAAATGTTATACGACTTTTGAATTTTCCGCCCTAATTTCCGATGTTTTTCGTTCCACGCCATTCAGACATCACTCCATGTGTATAATATTAATTTCTTTTCTTTTTATGTAATATTATTTAGCTTTAAGCTAATAATAAATTAATTATAATATTTTCCCGGAATCACTTAAATTATTCATAAATTCTCAATTTTATGACATTTTGACAATTACATTAAAAATAAAAACAATAAAAAAAAGTCAGATTGTGTATCCATGGTGAAATTTTCCATTACAGTACTCAAAAGAGTCAGGTACATGACGTATAATACTGCAAATATGAACTTTTAAAACTCAAGATAGCCATGAAAATTTTTAGACGGTTAAGGGAAATATATATGTTGTATAGACGCACCCTCTGAAATTTTTAACATGTCACAGACGCTTATAGAAGCTATAATGGCTGCTCTGTATTCAAGTGAAAAATATATTAGAAAACTATATAGTAATTACAGGAGAATATTGAAAATAAAATTTCATAATATGAACATTGAAAATTTAGTATAGGTATTGTAAGTAGATCAAATTGTCGTTATATTACATATTACATTTATTTTTTTATAGCTATGGCAAGATATGAAAGCAAGTGGCTCTATGAGGACTATAAACAAGGAATGGTGAACTGTGAACTATGCACGACAATGGGCGAATAATTACAAAAATAATTTATTTTATAAATATAACATGATGTATTATTTAATTAATTTATATTTTTCGTGAATATTTATCGTTTTCAAAAGTACTTTTTATGTTTAATATTTTATTGTAGGTTTATTGTTTTACTTTATTGAATATTTTCTAATTAATGTTTTATATTATAGAGTATAAATAAAACTTTAGAATTAAATTATTTATTTTTCGTAGTAATTTTTCCCGACCATTTATGTTTATATCATAAAAATGACGTCGAAATAACGTCTTAAAATGACGTCGAAACAACGTCTTAAAATGACGTCTAAACAACGTCTAAAAATGACGTCGACACAACGTCTTAAAATGACGTCGAAACAACGTCTAAAAATGACGTCGCACAGCTCCACGCTGAGACGTGGTCAGGACGTCTATATGACGGATTTTCAGACGTCATAGTGACGTCGATTTTAGGTCATTTGTGTTACTTGGGTAAATATCAAATTTTGCTTGTGTTCTAATCTAATGAAAAAGATAAGAAGCAGTACAAAATTTTCTGATTAGTGGCCCACCTAAATATGTTTGGCGCCCCTTACAAATATATCCTGGCTATGTCCTTGTGCTTCTATAGAATTAAATTTAGAATCCGCGCCCGCGTTAATATTGCATACTCATGTTATATAAGACGCAAAAATATAAATATTCTTGTTTTCACATCAATTCCAAATCTCTCTAGTAAATTCATTTAATTTGTCAAAACTTATGCTACCCATTTTATTAATACAAGTAATGGCGGTAACATTGTCGATTCTAGTAAAATTATTCGTGTGCAAAAGATTTTAAGGCATAGAAAGGTGCTAATAATTCCAGACAGTTTATATGACAATTTCATTCCTTTGTGTCCAGAACATTCGTGTATATATGTTCCATTACAAGAAGCTCTCGAGCCAGAAGATGAGGCATCAGAAAAAATTTCAAATTCAAACTTTTTTTGTTTTATGTCACGCATAATAAGTGGTAAATGACTGCACCACCAATTAAGATAATTTTAAGGTAGTTTAGAATGGTCATTTTACTGTTCCAAATTTTTTATGTTTACTGGTCCATACTTGACCGCTAGACAAGCAACCGTAAGATTACCAACTAATTGCGCAAAATTCGTAAGAGAACATATACATTTTTTTAAGCATTTTTGATAATCTATTAACACTTTCGCTGCGTAAAACGCACACGTTGCGTCCCGTATGTTGTCGAACCATTGCGAACGCCGCATCAGATGCGTCCAGTACTCTATCTTGTTTCAACCGGCATCGTTTCGTTAGCCTTGTAAAGAGAACACTGTGCGTTGGCCAGCATTGTCAGACAACTACAGAAAAGTGATTTGTGGGGTTAGTTTACAGTTTTTTTTTTTTTTTTTTGCGTCATGGGTAACAACGATCAGGGCTATTTACAACTCAAAAGAAACACAAATATTAAAATAATGGCTATTACATAAATAAAAGATAAAACATCAAGCAAATAAACATGATTTGTCTAACATGTTGATTTCAGAATTCAAGAGGCTGGACGTATAGGTGCGTCGTTAGCATTGCCGAACAAAAGGTGTCCACAATGCTGCCGACGCACCGTATGCGTTAAAAAAAAAAATACTGAAAAATAAGAATAAAGACTTCTACATACACATAATATTAACAAATTGAGAAAAAAAAAACTAGAATTGCACCAAAACTCATTACCGCGTTACGGGTGCGACGCGTGCATTAATACGCAGCGAAAGTGTTAAGAATGCGAATCTTCTTATCATAAGGTAACGTTAGTCATGTTTTCTGTATTATAAACAAATCCTAGAAACTTTAGTTCTTGTGTTGAATTAATGTTAGTTTTTTCTCTTTTAACAATGAATCCCAGTGATTCAGGCAGTTTAACTGATGTTGACATATTGATACTGCATTCGCGTTTTGTTTTTCCCATTATTAGCACGTCATCTAGATAATTCCTCTTGTTCTTAAGTTTTTAACTATCGGTTTTAATAACTTTGTAAAAATGTATGAGGCTTGAGGCTGCATTTCACCCAATTGGTAAACAATTAAATTCATATCTTTGATTTTTGAAAATAAACCGAAGATATTTTTTAAACTCCTTTGCTATTGGTAATAAAAAATATGCTTCTTTCAAATCTATATTTGCTAGATAAAATTTATAATGTACCGACGGGTATGATATAAAGCGATGATACTATACAACCCCTGAGGTGGTATCCTAAGACTACGCTATGATAGCGAAGCGACAAATAACACTTCGTTTCCCCAACAACCATGGAAGTTTATGGGCAAAGGAAGGTGAAACGTAAGGGGTAATTTTCGCTACGCTGTCGTAGCGTAAGTCTTGAGATCCCACCCCTGATCACATAACTAACAACGTAACAACATAATTATAACGGAGGACAAGCCAAGGAAAATTTATGTTTGTCAGTTTTATGGTTGTGAAACGCGAAACAGTTGTTTAGTAACAAGATTTTTTAGCCATGGGTTGTCTAGCAACAAGTGATAAAAATTTTAAACACGCTAAATTTGCAAGAAGTTACAGAGTGAATATTTTGTTCTCATGGCAAACTTCTCATTTAATATTAATAACAAATAATATATCATCACGGCATATTACCCATTTCTGAGTATGCCACAATCTGTTTTATCGCAGATATCGGTAATGATGATGACATATTTGTACCGTGCGGGCGCTTACCAGGCTTCACCTCACGGGCACTCATCGGTTTTCGAGTAATTGATAGCAACTTTTAATTTCAAAATAGAACACTTTATATACCTATGTACATATTTATATTTAAAAAGTACATTAAATTTTCTGTTTAATAGTACAAAAATAATCATATGTGTAGGCGAAACTTCTTTAGAAAATTTATAAACATTTACAGATATTGAATTATTCATTATTTGTCATTTAATGTCATTGTCAAGTAATGTTATTATGATTTATATCTACAACAAATCATTCTGCATTTAATAAAAATGTAATATTCACCATTGTATTTTTTGATAATATGTATATATTTGTTTTTCTATTATTGGATAATAAATTCCATGCATTTTTTAAACTTGAATAAAAACACTTGTATTTTAATATTCGAGTTCTAAAATTACTCAAATGAAAATTACAGATCAAGTACGTCAAGTGACGCCACGGCACGGAGTAACAATGTACTATTTAGAGAAATAGTCTGTTAAACTAAATATTGAGTTTTAATATTTAAATTTTGATGCATTATATTTACTTTTTATTAAACTGACAACACATTTTGCACATCTAAATTTAAGTGACAGGTACCAAGCAGGATTAGGGATGCCGACATTATTATCCTAATTGAAATAAAAATAACTAGATGTCGCCACTATCCATACCAAATCTGTAAAAAAAACTAACGACAAAATTGTATATGGGAAAACAACGATTTGAAACGGCCATAATAAGCGTAGCGCAATTGAATGTAATTGGCCATGCAAACCCTTGTTTTCTCATATAAATTTTTTTCGCGAGTTTTTTTTACAGATTTGGTACATAACCAACTTCGTTCAATTGCGCTACGCTTATTATGACCGTTTCAAACCGTTGCTTTCCCATATAAAATTTTGTCGCGAGTTTTTTAAAATTGTACAGATAGTGGCGGCATCTAGTTATTTCTATTTTAATTAGGAGGATAGTGCCTGTTTCCCTGATCCTTCTTAGTCCCTCCCTGTCGATGAAGTTTAGATGTGCGAAATGTGTTGTCAGTTTACTAAAAGTAAATATTCATACTTCAAAATCTAAATATGAAAATTCAATATTTATTTTAATAGATTAGAAATAGAAATAGTACTATGTTACACCGTGCCGCAGCGCCGCTTGACGTACCTACTCGATCTGTAATTTTGGTTTGAGTAATTTTAGTGACATTTGAGACGGCCATTTCAATTGAGGGGTTATTGTCTGTTTCCCTGATCCTCTTTGGCTCCTGTCAATGAAGTTTAGATGTGCAAAATGTGCTCCCAGTTTTTTAAAAGTAAATATAATACTTCAAAATCTAAATAAGAAAATTCAATATTTATTTTAACAGATTATTTCTCTAAATAGTGCATTACTCCGTGCCGTGCAAGATGAAAGAAGAAAAGAATAATAAAATTGAAGTCCAAATATAAAACAAGTATTTGTTTGTGCAAGTCATTTTGAGAAAAATGAATTTTTAGTTATACTATTAACATTCCAGTGCTCGCGCGCGGACTCTCGCTCAGCAAGATTTTTATTTTGTAAATAATTCTTCTGTACGCAATAGGTTGTTAATTATTTTTATTATTTTTAAATTAAATTATCAGACATGAGCATATTTCGAACTGTTTATTTCAATATTTATTTTCTCTGCGTATATAACTACATAAACATCTGATTTAATACATTTTAAATTATCGTAGTAGGACATAGACCTGTTGACAGAGACAAGATGTACATATGACATAATTTTGACATATGTCAGTATTACCTTCCAACACCCCCCCCCCCCCTTGCTGATATATGTCCTTTACAATGATATTTAATTATTTAAATTCCTATTTCATTTTTTAGTAATAACAATGTTCTTTTGGAAACTGATTTCGTGAACATATCAGCAACATTTTCCTTCGATAGTATGTAATCAAATGTCAAAACTTCATTTTGTACAAGATCACGTAGAAAGAAGTATCTTAAGTCGATATGTTTACTTCTCTCCGACGTTTCTTGGTTCTTCGTAGTACACATTGCTCCTTGATTGTCCACGAGCACTTGTTGAGGCCTGTCTATAAAATTCGTCATATGTAATTCGCTTAATAGATTTCGAATCCATAAAAATTCTTTAGCTGTGTCACTTGCTATGTACTCTGCTTCCGACGATGAGAGTGCAGTACAAATTTGTTTCTTACTACTCCACGAAATAGCTGCTCCTGCTAACACCATGACGTAACTGCTGAATGTTATGCGATCAATTCGATCACCGCTCCAATCTGCATCAGAAAATATATTTAATTTCTTACCGGTTTTCTTGAAGCTAAGTTTCTGATCCTTAGCATTTGTAGATATCTTAATATGTGTTTAATTCCTCTCCAGTGCTCTTCAGAATAATGTTCATTAAATTGACTCATATAAGTTGCTGGATATGCCAAATCTGGACGTGTACCGCAAGCTAAATATAGTAAACTTCCAATTGCTTGTCTGTATGGAACGTTCAATTTTCCAGTATCACTATCCGGTGGTAAAAGATACATTATTCCAGGATCCAATGGGGTCGATGCCCCTTTAGCATTTTCCATTTTGAACATCTTAAGAACTTCGTCAACATGTGAAGATTGATCCAATGTTAATGATCCATCAGTTTTTCTGTTTATTTTCATTGATATTATATAATTTGCTTCTCCTAAATTTTTCGCTTCAAAACGTTTCTTTATATCATTTTTGAAATGTTCAATAATTTCTTCTGTTTTTCCAAAGATAAGCAGATCGTCAACGTACACACCTACTATGATTTTTCTTCTGTTATCATAATAAATGCATGGATCTGCAGTTGAACGATTTAGACCAAATTGTTTTAAATACTTGTCTAAACATTTGTTCCATTCGAGGCCTGATTGTCGTAATCCGTATAAACTTCTTTTTAGATGACAAACGAGATGTTCTTTTCCTTCTTCAACAAAACCTTCAAGTTGCTTCATATAAACGTCTTCGTTCAGTGTACCATTTAAATTTGCTGCAGTTATATCCATTTGATGTATTAATCCATTTCAACTGCTATTGCCAGTAGAATACGAATGGATTTTATTTTTATGACAGGTGAAAAGGTTTCTTTAAAATCAATACCATAGACTTGTAAAAATCCTTTCGCGACTAGTCTTGCTTTATATTTTGAGATGTTTTCTTTGTCATCATATTTTTTTCGAAATACCCACTTCGATCCTATAACTTTGCAGTTTGGTGGCTTTGAAACTAGTTCCCAAGTTTGGTTTCGCTGCAAATTATTTAATTCTTCTTTGACAGCTTCCCTCCATTTTTCTGCATCTGGTAATTGCATTGCTTGACTAAAGCTGATAGGGTCATTGTCTGCTTTTTGGATATCTTCCTTCGCTTTGTACAAAATGTAGTCATTCAAATATTGCGGGATTTGTCGATTTCTGTTACTGTTGGGAAAACCTGTTCTTGTTAAACTAAATAGTTAAATAATTATTCCTTTAAAACGTTTTTGCTGTCCATAGTTACTTTTTGTTTTTGAAACAGTGAGTTGGCGACACTGTAGTAACTGTTGGCAACAATGTAGTAGCCGCGACTGACCGTTGGTGTGTGATTTTTGTAATTGTTGAGTGGTGTGGTGATATAGTTTATATGTTTTGCAATATATTGGTTTTCTCACATACACTTGTGTTTTATTTAAAAGATACCGAACCGGGACTCCGCATTAAGACGGGTAGTTTTTCTGGCGTGGGTTCAACAGTTACTTCTACGTTGACTTGCTTCTTGCACTTCTTCTTCAAAATCTACTATTTCATTTACTTCATTGTTAACTACTCTATCTTCATCATCTTCGTGTGCTTCGTCTTCTTCAATTATTTCGTTAATATCTTTATCATATACGCAAATTATAAAATCTTCTTTTGGTTCAGTATTTTTGGTTTTAAATTTTTCTTTGAAAGGAAATACATTTTCTTCAAATTTTACATTTCTGCTAACAAAGAATTTATCTTTCTCTCTTTCTTTACATTCCACAGTTTGTATCCTTTAACTCCTTCAATATATATAATCATGACACATTCTTCTGCCCGTCGTGCTAATTTTCCTTTTATTTGTGTGTTATCAAGTCTGGATAGTGCTATGCAACCAAATACACGCAAATAACCCATGTTTGATTTTTTACCCATCCAAAGTTCTTCTCAAAAAGGGTTTGATTCATACGCTCTGCGACGCCGTTCTGCCGAGGAGTTCTTGGAACCGTCAACTGACGAGATATTCCATGTTTCTTCAAGTATTCATCAAATAGTTTGTTCTTGTATTCTCCGCCGTTGTCGCTACGTAAAAACTTGATATTTGTTCCATGAAAATTTTCTACATTTCTTCTATATTCGTCGAATTTTTCTAAAACTTGATTTTTAGACTTCATTAGTTTGACGACAGTATACCGGGAAAAATCATCTACAAAAGTCACTAAATAATTTGATCCACCTTTTGACATTGGCTTGACAGGTATAGTCTTCCGCATCGATATGCCTTTCCTTCTCTGAAATTTATTTCTTAACCTTTTTGTTCTATTCTGCCGACTGATAGTAAATTTCCACCAAGATCAGGAACATACCGGGTGTCTACTTTTTTTTCTGAACATAGGAAATACAATGTTAATTTTTTAAATCCCCGATATCACTTTACCTATTAATTTTAGAGCAAAAATTGTGGAATACTAATTTGTTTAGAATTAAAAATCGCATCCAATGAGCCTAAAAGAATTACCCAAATGAATTCATATCTTTAAAAAAAATTGTAATTAAGTTTTACAATATTGAAGCAATTTTCAGTATGCCATGGAAAATAAAACAATACGATTGCAGAATGTTTTAGTTTGACGTTTGTGAATTTATGGTTATAAACTGTATCTGCTGTAAATTATTGCTGAAATATTTTTCTGATTTTAAAATTTTGTGAACTGTTGTCGGTGTGAAATTTGATGAACACTTGCGTTGGGTTTCTCTATAACACAAAGAAGAACATTAAGTTTATTTTCATTAAATCTAATTTCTTCATTGGGTACATTTTCTTGGTTCTTACATTTTTTGCAAAGTTTAATTATGCTTCCACTTTCATTAAAATTTTTAATTATAGCGTGAATAGTTCCTACAGATGGAATTCGAGAATCGGGATATAAAGCACTAAACAAATCTCTAATTTGTCTTACGGAGTTTCCCGTAAAATGCCATTTTTTATAATAATCAAGACTAAATTTCACTATTATTTCAGCAATAATTTACAGCAGATACAGTTTATAACCATAAATTCACAAACGTCAAACTAAAACATTCTGCAATCGTATTGTTTTATTTCCCATGGCATACTGAAAATTGCTTGAATATTGTAAAACTTAATTACTATTTTTTTTAAAGATATAAATTCATTTGGGTAATTATTTTAGGCTCATTGGATGCAATTTTTAATTCTAAACAAATTAGTATTCCACACTTTTTGCTCTAAAGTTAATAGGTAAAGAGATATCGGGGATTAGAAAAATTAACATTGTATTTCCTATGTTCAGAAAAAAAAGTAGACACCCGGTATAAGACATTTTTAGTATTAATTTTTCTGGACCATATTCTTCATTTGGATTAAGCAAAATATCTG
The DNA here is from genome assembly GCA_943142095.1 of Ophonus ardosiacus. Classification (NCBI taxonomy): domain Eukaryota; kingdom Metazoa; phylum Arthropoda; class Insecta; order Coleoptera; family Carabidae; genus Ophonus; species Ophonus ardosiacus. The sequence goes on along the minus strand of OW964836.1, from coordinate 12,635,925 downwards.
CAACGCCTATCACCAGTGGCGTATTAAGGTATTTTGGCGCCAGAAGCCCTTGAAATTAATGCGCCCCCCCCCCCCTCCATTTTTTACTTAACATAAATGAAAAAAAAAACTGAAATTTTCTGGAAAGAAACCAATAATTATAACAAGTAATTAAATATAAGAACTGACATAAAGAGTAATAACCAATGATTCGAAAAACGACAATCATACGCTATAGTCTATTTGAGAATGACTGGCAGTAATAAATCATTCTGTCAAAGACATTCCAGTGGCGCACCAATAATTGTTTGCACAGGGATAGTCGAAATGACAAATAAAAATGTAAATATTGAATGTATGTATGTAAATATTAAATGTATGCAATATAATAATAATGACTGAGAAAGTTATATTTAAATATTAAAAACTTTTATTTTTAGTAAATGTATAAAAAGATCACTCTACAAATCCTATCTACGTCTATGACACAGTCCGACGGGGATTATCGGACGGCATTTCTATTGTTCGACAAGTAAGTTTCGTTCCAGGTACAAAGCGTGCGGCTTATTTTGACCATCCTAGTGTAGTTACAACTGATTTTTCTGGTAGTTTTATTTGCCGCATTGCTGGCAAAAATCCAATACTACTCTTGCAAATAATGATTTATTACTGCCAGTCATTCTCAAATAGACTATAGTATATGGGAAGGCTTTTTATTAGTAAAATTCAGTAAACATTTGTAACAAATAAGTCAGCCACCCTCCTGGAGAGGGCATTACTTGTTATACCGCCCCCACTGGCCACCTGTGAGGGTGGGAAGCTGGACTCGCTCTCAGTCTCCGACAGGTCTTAGTCAAGTGCAGGTCATACCGATCTGAGTTTTGTACCACTAGAATAAAGAATTTACTCGTGCCCATTAGGCCCCATATAAAGTGTTTTTTTTTTTTGTATATTTTCTACTGTTTTCCGTATGTGTATTGTTTTCGCGTTTATATAAATATATTCTTGTTGTTTACGAGGTTCATCCCTTTGTCCTATCCCACACCCTTTGCGTACGGTAAGTGCAAATAAACACCGTTACACATTGAAATTAATCTTTTATTTTTAATTAAAATAGTATAATGACAAAAATATAATTAAAATGATATTTTTCTAGATTTGGCTCTGGCAAAAATATTCACAGTGTTGTCAAAATTAATTTCATTTAAGAGTTTTTTTCGATGCACATAATAATCAAAGCGTTTAATTTTGCGTGGGATATTGTGGACCTGCGGTAATCCTCCACTCCCTTCAGTGCTGAAGCTAATACAGCTGGTCACTGCTTTACAAGCAAACACCCGTAATAAAATTATAATGTTAGGGAAAAGCTTAAAGGTTAAAGCTTGGTGTGATCCTTCATTTGTAATAATTTTGGTTTTTCGTCTTGGCTTCTTCTGTAGCAAGGTGAGCATGGTAAAATAACAAGTAAATAACTTTAATATAAACTCTTCTAAATTATAGTTTCAATATCAACATTTTAATTCTGTTATCTTTGTAAGTCAAAATTCTGTTTAGAAATAATAATCATTTTTCCTATATCTCTGTTTAGTCTAGATGTCAACCGCGTTGACATTTATTGTTTTGACAATTAACTACAGAGAATTTATTTTAAAATGCAACATTATGGTTCATCACTTCCATGGTTACTCACTATTGTCAAAAAATGACAGCAATGTAATATTTGTCCATTTTAAAATGCAACATTATAAATAGTATTGCAGCACAGAAGATACCTCCAGAACACATCACAAATGGTGTCCATTCTTATTACGACCGACTAGGATATTGCCTCAGTGTGAATGAAGGTATTTTTTAACATTTATTACATGAAAGTTATGAATTTTTGTAAGCTAAAGTTTGTAAGATGTGCATCATTCATGTTTTGATATTTTATTAATCGTACGTGGGCTAATTTATTGGAAATTACTTAGTCGGTCGTAATAAGAATGGACACCATTTGTGATGTGTTCTGGAGGTATCTCCTGTGCTGCAATACTATTTATAATGTTGCATTTTAAAATGGACAAATATTACATTGCTGTCATTTTTTGACAATAGTGAGTAACCATGGAAGCGATTGACCATATGTTGCATGTTAATAGTTATTTACGATATAAGTGGGGTATAGACATTATTAACGTACGTATTGTGAATTACCCTACGAGCCCGTAGGGCGAGTTAGGGTAATCACATAGTGCGTTAATAATGTAGTACCCCACGAATATCGTACAAAGTTTTATATATCACCGTTAAAATTATTTCAAAATAGCATCATTTTGATAAAAAAATAAATTAATCAAGATGACGATAGGATCTATTTTGTTTGAAAATCACAGAAAAGCGTTAGTAGTCTATGATCGTGTCTCAGTTACCGAATAACAACAAACTGTTATTCTAAATAAATTTTTCTGATGTCAAACCGTTTTGTTGTGATTTTCTTCGAAAATGAGTTTGCCAGGCTGGCAGGCTGTTCTTCTGAAGAAAAAACGTCCGATGTGCCCGTAAGTATTGAGGAAGAAGCAAATAATGTAATATCCGGACTTGTCCCATCAAAATCTGGAGCCAAATATGAATTGGCATTTAAAAAATATGAGCAGTGGTGCATTTTGAAAAACAGAGAACATTACCAGCGAAAAGGCATTACTAGTATATTTTAAAGAACTAAGTAACAGCCAGAAGCCCTCATCCCTTTGGTGTTACTACTCGATGCTGAAGACGGAAATATCGATCAAGAAGCGCATTGATATAAAAAAATATGTCAATCTCACAGCTTTGCTGAAAAATATAGCAAAAGGTTATAAACCTAAAAAGTCTAAAGTTCTAAACAGAGAAGATACTGTTAGATTCCTGCAGACAGCAGGGAACGAGAAATATTTATGCATGAAGGTTAGTCATATACAAGGTAATCATGTATTTTATTGGTTGTAACGTATAATAATTTTCAGGTTGTTTTGATTTTTGGTTTGGCGGGTGGATGCAGAAGAGAGGAGCTTACATTTCTGAGGATAAGCAACGTCATAGATGATGGATCATGTTTTAGAGTCGTAATTCCGAATACCAAAACTAATACAAGTAGAGAATTTTTTATAACGGTTGGAAATATTGATGGTATTAATCTAGTTCAGACTGTCAGAAATTACGTGAAACTTCGTCCTAAAATTTGCTCCAATGATCGTTTTTTTCTGGTATACAGAAATGGTCGATGCACGAATCAACCTATTGGGATAAATACAATAGGAAGCATGCCGAAAATAATTGCAGAGTTTTTGGGGTTGCCTGATGCAAAGGAATTTACTGGTCATTGTTTCCGGCGCACCTCCACTACAATGTTGGCAAATGCAGGAGCAGATCTCCGCGACATAAAAAGGCACGGTGGATGGCGTTCTGATTCCGTTGCGGAAGGCTATATACAGCAGTTTCATCCGAAAAATCTGATGCCACCGTCTCGGTTACTAATTCTAGTTGTACAAGCACACAAGTAAAAACGGCCAGTGTTAACGAAGGTGTTAATTTATATAACTGTTCAAATTGTATTATTAATATTTATAAACAATAAATAATTATCTTTTCTTGGATTTGTGAGTTGTCAATTTCATTACCGCACTAGTGTGGTAATAATTTCATTAAAGCACTCATTGGGCTAACAAGTCCATTACATAACTAAAATGAGTGGGATGTGGTATAACTTATCCCACGGTGATATATAAAATAAATTATATATATATATATATATATATATATATATATATATATATATATATATATATATAAGTTATTGCCTAGGCTATGTGAAATCTTATTTTGTTATGGAAGCTACACCCTCGCACCCTTCATCAGATATACGTCTCAAGTGATAACCCTTTGTTTTTAAGCAGTCGAGTTTTATGATTCAAACCGATAAGGTCATGGAGTAGTCCATGTTTAGTTTTTGGGCGTTTTACGCCAGTACTCGTAATTAGGGTTACAAGATAATAATGTAACAGTTTGTATAATTAGTTTAGAGTTATCATTAATAATAATTTAGTAATAATGTAAAATTATGTAAATAAAGTTAGTAGTTTAAAAATATTGTGTGTGTGCCATCCATCCAAAATATGTTCATCATCTATCATCAAGTGTTAAGTGTTTAGTGATAGTGAGAGTAAGAGGGTGTTCCATCTCAGTAAAGTGGTGGACAAACCAGCAACCGTCCTCTTCAAGTGAAGTGTCCACCAGTTAGATAAAGTCATCGTACATATGACATAATTTTGACATATGTCAGTATTACCTTCCAACATAGGTCTCTACTCATCTTTTAAGTATTTGCACCAAATAGCTCACTAATGCTCTGTGTACAATTAGATTTTTTTTTTAGATGCATATTAATGTATTGGTAGGGTGTGCGGAGTACCAATCCGCGGGCGAGCATTCGTGTATATATTTTTTGCGGAGTGTCAGACCGCGGGCGAGCATTCGTGTACAGTAAAATTTTTTAAAGAAGTCCGATCAAGGGACATCAGTATGATGAACGAATTTACTAGTTGGCATATATTTATCTCTCTCATAGTTGCTAGACAACACACGCGCGCGAAAGGATGAATATAAAACGTTTGTCTTTCAAAAATTTATATTGCTTAGACAAAGTTACGACATGCTATTTTATAATAATGCTCGTTGTCTTAATACTGTTGCTGTATCATAAGTTCCACGTATGTTCATTTATTATTTCATAAATAATTACTTGATTCATAGCCGTGCGTTCTTTACTTTCTGTCAGTGTCGGAATTTGATTTATAACATATTTCGATTTGTATTTTTCGTTCGTTGTAATCAAGTTTATTTCTGGTACCAGTATGAGCAAAAAGGGAAGAACACTGAGAAAGCAATCTCAGGAAATGCTAATTAATTTGCATGATTATTTTCAACGTGAGAAGCGAATGGAGGACCTCTTCAAAATATTCATTCAGTTAATCAGGTGTGTAATTTAAGACATTTCTATAATAATGGTACAGTTACAATTATAGCCCTTTACATGTTAAATTTAAACTGTGCTTTTAGTTAATTATGGTTTTTTATATTCATGAGGGGTGGAGTGTCGTAACCAGAATATAGTTTCACGTCGTGAACATTTCTGTTAGGAGAAATCTTAATCTGAGTATTAAGAATTAATAAATTCTGTTTTTAGCGAGTTGCAGAAGCATTGAAAATATCAACGAAGACTGTAGCAAGAGTTCTAAAAAGAGCAAACGAGTGCCAGGAAAATAATAAAGAATTAGAGTCGCCTGGTAAAAAAAGACCAAGAAGAAAGTACGCAACAGAAGATCTGTGTGATTTTAAAAAGAAGCTATTAGAAGAGCGATATATGAGATGTATGCTAAAAAAATGCACATTATTTTGGGTTATCTTGCAAAATTATTAAGAGCGAGATTTGTTAAATTATTCACTAAGCAGTTTGCGAAATGTTTTAATTTCTATGGCTTTGAATATAAAAAGGACTGCAATCGAAGAGCACTAATGAAGCAGGGTCATATAAGGTTAGGAAGAATATTTTTTTTTAAAGAATATCACAAAATTATATTAGTAAATACTGGGAAACCGTATTTTTGGACGAAACATGAATTTTTTCTAAGGGAGGTAAAAGAAGATCATGGCAAGATACTGATCCAGCCAATGTTAAAAAGTAACTGGGGAGGGAATAAAATACATTGTGCTTCATGCTGGAGGCAAAAAAGGTTTTATTAAAAATGCCAGTCTCATATTTTCCTCTGGAAGATGTACCAGGCGACTATCATAGCGATCTGAACGCAAAATTTGAAAATTGCCATGGATAACGCTCCTTACCATAGCCGAATAATAATCCGTCACCATCATCGGCATGGAAGAAACAAGATATAGGGACTATCTTTCAAAACTAAATGTGCAATTTTCTTCTACTTTATTAAAATTCGAATTATTACAACTAGCAAAACGCCATTCACCACCGTGCAGATATGTTGTCGATGAGTTAAATTGAAGCTCATGTACATAAAGTATTACGATTACCACCATATTATTGCGAATTTAACCCCATTGAAATGGCATGGTCTCAATGTAAACGTTTTTACGACGATCATATTGTAGAGACAGGATATGCAGATCTCTGAACCAAATTCAGATAAAGTAAAACTTTTTTATAGGCATATTATTATTAGTCCAGTATCCAGTCAATTTGTAATTATCGTCTGTTTTTCTGATACTTAAATAATGGAATATCTGCTCTATTTTCAACAAATGTACAAGTAATTGAATTTATATTTCAGATTTTATTTTGTGAACCTCATTATTATTATGCTACCGATAATTATAATGTTATTATTATTTGCCAAGCATATGGTTTTGCCAATACCAACCGCTCTAGAAATTCCATTTTTTTGTTGTAATATCTTCTTCTAGCTAAAATAAATAAACACAAAATTGAAGTGCGGAGGCAGGTATTTAACGGTATCTTGCAAAAAAAAAATCAGATATTACCTATTCTAAAGGCTGTACTTTTGAAAATTATGATTTCTTCTCTTACAAATTTTCAAAAAATACATAATGTAACGGTAACTTAACACACATAACTTAATTTGACATAACTCGGATAGTTACATTCATTTTATGGGAACTTAACTTTTTTCAGGAAAAATGCCAAAATCACTACAAATATTGCTTTCCGCACCCTAATTTATGTGAAATGTAGTGCTTAAATGGTTTTGCAAGTATATATAACCATCAAAATAAAATTATTGCGGGTTGGGTATTCTAGACTTTAGCCTTAAAATTATTTAAGCCCCTGTTATATTTCAACAAAAATAAAACATGCGAAAAGTGGAAACATTAAAAAATGTATATTTTAACATTTCTGATATTCAAATATCTATATAATCTTTGGTTAATATTTGAAAATTACGTTATTATTCTGTTAAAAATGTATTTTAATATTATAAAAAGCCGGCAAATTTCTGAAAAAGGCGGCAATTTTCTGGGTGCCTACGGGCGGCAAAACAATTAATCCGCCCCTGAGGATATGGACATGAGCAAGTGTTACAAACGTAGCAACAAGCTTTGGAAAATGTTACGACGGAAAATTGGGTAGCCTACGTTTCTCATGCAGAGAAAATTATAAATGAGTGGTGGGATCGTGAAATTATTATAGATAATGAAGATATTGACCCTATTATAATTAATTTAGGAGAGGACGATTCAAGTGAAGAATCCGATTCTGAAATAGATTTTTAATTACATTATTTCATAAAAATTTTTTTTTTATTAATTATATTGTTATTTTTGATGATGATCAGAAAAATTTGTGGAAATTGTTCTAGTGCTAAAGACTACACATATTGTTCGCTGAACAATATTTACTCATTTTTATTTATATTTTGGTTCATTATATTTTTGTTAAGCCAGGCACCAAGTTAATCGTCGTTTACTTTCTAATTTTTAAATTATTAATTACGTGTATTAAATTTATTTTCTTTATAAATTGAATAAATTGTTATAAACAATTAGTATTTTGCTCATTTCTGTTTTTGTATTTTATAAATAACGCATTTTATTCTTGCGGACTAACAGTCCGCAGCGCGAGCAATCCTGTTATAAAAATAAGCGCGAGTACTGGAAGGTTAAAAATAATAATAATTAATATTGTTTCATATGGATTTGACTTTATAATTGTACTTTCACGTTAGAAACACAAGAAAATATCTGATGACACCACATGACTTCCTTGTACGCCTGTTACACTACCTATACATATTTTGTTAATAATTAAAATATGTATTATAACAGACCCAATCATAAAATTACACGTATTTGACATAATTTGAAATTGGCATTAAATTCTTTATTTTTTTGTTCTAATTCATAGCAAACTTAATTACAGAAACCAAAAAGTACATAATTTTTTAATTTACATATCTCGCTTATACAAAGAGCTAATTTAATCATACTTGATGTATTCGCAGAATTCAATTCTCTAAAACTTTTCTTTGAAGCATTTATTATTAAAATCAAAATAACACCATTTTTTTTTCAAGAAAAACTGATAATAGCTTCAAGTAAAGTATCACTTCCGGTTATACTATTTTAACCAAAATCTATTATGTTATTCGCATTGATATAAAAGTATTATATACCAAATTTGAGTAGTTTTGGATTATATTTTAATATAGTTTCTCATTAAAATCTATTATAGGCTTCAAGTAAAGTATCACTTCCGGGTAGACCATTTTAACTAAAATCTATTAAGTTATTTCCATTGATATAAAAGTCTTATTTACCAAATTTGAAAAGTTTTGGATTATATTTTAATATAGTTTTTCCTTAAAATCTAATATAGGCTTCAAGTAATGTACCACTTCCGAAAGTTATGTAATGACCAAAAAGGGAGGTGCACAACTAGATGTTATAACAATCCTACATAGAAAATTTTAACTTTCTACAGCTTCTCGTTTTTCAGTTATGCGAGATACGTATGTACAGACGTCACGACGAAATTAGTCAAAATGGATTTAGGGATGGTCAAAATGGATATTTCCGATGAAATCTGGAAACCGAAATTTTTCGCGATTACAATACTTTCTTTACTTCGTACAAAGAAGTAAAAATTGTAATTGTCAGTGAAGTCATTCAAAATTATCGGCTGCAACAGTTTATATTTTTACTTCCTTGTACGAAGTAAAGGAAGTATTGAATCGCGAAAAATTTCGGTTTCCAGATTTTAACGGAAATATCCATTTTGATCATCCCTGAATCCATTTTGACGAATTTCGTCGTGACGTCTGTACGTATCTCGCATAACTGAAAAACGGGAAGCCGTAGAAAGTTAAAATTTTGTATTTAGGACTGTTATAACATCTAGTTGTGCACTTCCCTTTTTGGTCATTACATAACTTTTGGAAGAGGTACTGTACTTGAAGCCTATAATATTTTTTAATGAAAACCTATATTAAAATATAATCCAAAATTTTTAAAATTTTGTATATAATACTTTTATACAATGGGAATAACATAATAGATTTTGGTTAAAATAGTCTAACTGGAAGTGATGCTTTACTTGAAACTTCAAAGAAATATAAATAAATATATCATCACGGCATATTACCCATTTCTGGGTGTGCCAGTATCTACAACACATGTAGACATCGGTAATGATGATATATTTTACCGTGTGGGCGCTTACCAGGCGTCACCTCACGGGCACTCATAGCTGGTGTGGAGAGTGCACCACAGGGGTCACTTTTTTGCCATTTAAAATTGGAAATATTTGGCGTCTGTCGGGATCGAAACCGGTTCCCCCAGGTTCGCGACCAGACACTCAGGCACGCGGCCACGGAACCCCGGAAAAGAAAAGAAAAAGAAAAGTTTTAGAAAATTGAATTCTGCATCTAAATCACATTAAGTATGATTAAATTTAAATAAATTCTATTTTTATTGCAAAAATAACTATCTGTCTGTTAACATTGATAAGTGTCATTTTGTTAATTATACCAGAAATCATGATGTTTTATATTTCCCCTATAATTTTATTCAAAGTGCAATAAAAGAAGAATCCATTGTTAATTTAGGAATTATGTTTGATCCTAAATTATTACATAACATCCACATTGATTCCATGGTTAAACAATCTTACCGAATGCTTGGTTTTGTTTTACGTACTTGTAGAGGTTTTACTGATCCATTCTCTATTATATGTTTATATAATGCTTTTGTACGTTCTAAACTAGAATATGCATCAGTGATTTGGAACCCGATGTATAAAAAGAATATACTTCTAATAGAGAATATTCAAAAAAGATTTTTAAAAATATTATGTGCTAAATTTAAAGTTGATATTATGAACTATGAGGCCAGACTTCAACATTTCAATATAAATAGCCTTGAAAACAGGAGAATTATATCAGACATGATATTTCTATATAAAATTTTTAATAATAACTTGAACTGCAGTTCATTTTTACAATATTTTAATTTTCATCCCTCAGAAAACGACTCGATCTAGCTCACTATTTCACTTACATAAAGTTGCTACTAACACCTATAGAAATTCTCCCATTAATATACTAATGTCAACATACTGAAACGCGACGGAATATGGAGTGTATTATTATTATTTTTAATAATCTTTAATATTTGTTTTCTCACGTATACAAAAACAAAACACATAGGCAGACCTCCTAGGAAGCGATTAGAATAGTGTCGATGATATTTTGCAGGCCTTTTCAAGGGGGTCATAAATTACTACAGGCGTCTCGTGTCAATACAATGTCTGGGACAATCCCAACGTAAGGGTATCGCCAGGGTAGGCATGAGGTTAGCGTGGGAATGTTTGCAGCTCGAATGAATATAAGAATTTACAGTAATGTTTAGCATGTTTGACAATTAATAAACAACTAACATGACTGACTAACATTAACCAATTTATTTATAATAATAACAGCACGAGAAATAATGTAAGAGTATATTATTAACTAAAAAAGCATAAGTTTTCTTAGAAGCCGGCCTTGTCGTAGGAAATTGAAATATAAAAGAGTAGTTAAAAACCGCAACGATAAACAAAATAATTAAAGAAATGTGTTACAGATTCATTACGTATGTAGGTAAACATTTTGTATTTGTTTAAACATTGTTATATTGTATGAATATCAACAATTTAGGTAAACCGAGATTTAGATGAATATTAAAAGAAGTGGGAGTTAAAACCAGTGTTACAGCAGTCCATCTCTGTCCCACGCATCAGGCCGAGGGTTAAAGGCGTCTCTGTCTAAGTAGGGGTAAAATTCACCACTACCTCGTGGCATCCTTGTCTTTTACTCAGAGTACAGATACTTATGTCTTTGTCTAATATATAGGGCATATGTGACTTTTTGAATGCATCTAATTAGCAAATCAACAGGCGAGAAATCCTTCCACAACCCTGCACACGAGACCCAAGGTGTCTAGGTGGGATCACTACGGACAAATCGGGAGCAACAATTATAAGCTGTCTCCGTCCAACCTATAATCTTCATATGCGGAAACTACCCTTACTACGGCAGGACATCAGCAAATGAGCAACTAAGTATTAAGATGATTTCTTAGAAAGTTCTGTCTGTTGCAGTTTCACCTATGGACATCTAATGTTCTATCATTTCCACCACCCATTTCTAGGGGTGGCGCTTGTGTGTTTAAAACTGGGTGCCCAGCACTCAGAAAAGGCATCTTGGTTTCGGCCAGGATCACTCTCTGGTATTAATACTAGTGTATAATATAAATATATTACCAGAGAGTTGCTCAGCCTCTATGGTCCATATACTGATATTAATAAATACCTGGAGGCTTTGGCATTGGTGGTAAACATTATTATTGGTGTCACCTTAATCCAATACATATTATTAAGGTCAGTAAGTAGCGAGATAACAGGCGTGCACGTCCCTTTATTGGGTTCAGCTGCAATGTCAACAACGTTACTTACTCCCCGTAAGGTTGCGACGAGATAACAGGTGTGCACGCCCCTTTACTGGGTTCAGCTGCAATTTCCAACAACGTCGTATTCCAATAAACGGTCAGTAAGGGCGTGATAACAGGTGTGCACGTCCCTTTATTGGGTTCAGCTGCAATTTCCAACAACGCTCATTGCTCCCCGTAATATCAATAAACGGTCAGTGGTAACGAGATAACAGGCGTGCACGTCCCTTTATTGGGTTCAGCTGCAATGTCAACAACGTTGCTTACTCCCCGTAACACATACACATACAGCAAATTATTATTATATACATACCACCAGGCCATAAATGAGCAAAACTTAATAGCAGACATTCTATGTGTCTGAGAACTTATATGCACACTGGTCAAACGGCTAATAAAGGGATATTCGGACATCTTGTATGTCTGCGTTTAGCCATACGTTCGACCCATCATCCACTTGGGGGATCCGTTCCCGGCCGTAACCACGGCTGACCAAGGCCCGCGACCAAGGCACCGCTGCACCAGTGACCGACCCCGGCCTGCCGCCGTACGCACGGCGGTTGCGAGACGTTGCCTGTGCTGCGCCCGGTGCCGCCACGCGTTCGAGCCCGCTGCCAGCCACGGCCCTGCCCAGGGCACACTCCCGGCATCCCAGGCCCTCAGTAACAGGCATTATACATGTGTATAAATATTTGAGCTTTTCATGTCACTTGATGAATAAACGTAGTTTATTGTTGAATCTGTGTTTTTTACTTGTTTTATTCCTTACACTACCACGACTTCAAATCAAAGAATTCTGGGCACTATTTATTTATTTATTTACATACCACAACGTAGGGTAATTGACGATAACGATCTATATGTACGAGGGGATGGTAAAACACTGCCGCGTTACAATACAATGAAAATTTCAGTGAAATAGACATTTTTCATACAAATTTCATGGCATTTAAAAGGGAAATTTTGAAGTTTTGCTGTATTTATCATGTATTTCAGTGTTTTAACACTTATTTGTTTGTATTCACATATTCACAGTTTTTTTTCTCAATTATTCATTATTTGTTTTTAATTATTTTTTTGTTGTGCTACTTTTTGCATTATAACATTCTTAATATAAATTTATGAATAGGTGGGAACCTATAACTGGTTTGATAAAACTGTTGGTTCTCCAATTGTGCATAAATAAATAAATAAATAAATAAATTAGCTCTTTGTATAAGTGATATGTAATTTTAAAAATTATGTATTTTTTGGTTATTGTAATTAAGTTTGCTATGGATTAGGACAAATAATAACAAAAAAAATAGTTTAAACCGGCAGCGGGCAGGTGAAAAAAAAAATTACAAATTTGGGCAGGTGGGGTGTGGCAAACCCCAATTTAACTTTAATTTTATGAAACATCCTGTATTTTTTTTTTAGATATTATTATATTTGTTGGTGTTTTAGAAGCTCCTCGTTCAACGGAAAAAAGAATTAATAAAATTATTTCATTATTTATTAAAAAAAAAAATAGAACTTATAAACACTCACTGAAAATATTCTTTGGCATTATGTTATAAAAACAAAGAAAAATATAAATATTACAAACAAAAATAAATAACATTCTTAAACTTGAAAAGTGAACCTATGATATAAAAAAACATTTACTAAGTTGCTTTTAGCTACAGAGAAGTTATGAAGATTCAAATATGCTGCACTTTTCACAGTAAATTATCGCGTGCTCTACATATATAAATATGTTTGACATGACATGAAGACGTATTTTCTTTTTCTATCTCTCGTCCTAGGAGATTCTGTGCAGCTACCTTGCTTTGAATTTAATTTTTTATGCGATGGTTATTCATTGTCATCATTACAAATTTCTTTCCACGAGGCCAACAAACGCCTAATCTTTTTCAAAATATTATATCCTACACATTAGAAAAACTAAATAAAATTCAGTAATATATAAAAGATATATTTTATGTACCCTGAAATTTCAAAATAAGTATATTCGTATCAGTACACTTCAGAGAAATTATGTTACGTTTATGGACAGGTGGAGTTTAATACACCCCACGTCACTTTGATTTGATGATACTCTTTCCACAATTTAGTTGAGACTGAATCCTGTTGCGTATTGACAGACCAATATATTTGCGAAAGGTAGATGCGTTATTGCGAAAATGGCGGCAATTACCGTGTACCACACCCCACCTGCACCATGCCGGGTTAATGTCAATGACAAATTATGTCAGATACATGCAATTTTATGATTGGGTCTGTTATAATACATATTTTATTTATTAACAAAATATGTATAGTGTAACAGGTGTACAAGGAAGTCATGTGGTGTCCACATCAGATTTTTTTAACTACGATACATTAATTGTTTGTAGCAAGTCATTAATTATTACATACATGATATTAAAGTGATAATAATAATAATAATAATAATAATAATAATAATAATAATAATAATAATAATAATAGATCTAGATATTTACACACCAAGTGAGCTAATTTCTTCGAGTGAATAAACATTCTTAGCTCACGTGTTATATGTATTTAATTTTGACAAAATAAAAACTGATCAGTTAGTAGGCTAAGCATGACAATCATCGCTAATAGACGTCAAATCATCTATTTAAAATGCTTTATTGTCTGTCATTTCTGCCGTGAAAAATACTGAAAATGGCTGATAATGTCTGATAAATATTATGGTAAGGTAAGTGTTATTTTCGTATCTGATATTATTTTAAATGCATTATTTGTTGCAGAGTGAGTTAAAATTTTGTGAGTTATTTAAAAAAAATTAATTCACTTGTGAATAAACTTATAGTTGATATAGAGTTAATAATGACAGTTTAAAAACGTCAAAATTGAATATAAATACATATGTACATATGTAGTTCATAAAATATTACAATCTTTTGTTGTTGAAAATATTCATCTACTGAATAAAACAGTGCCTCAAAAGATAAGCTTTAATTTTAGATTTAAAAATATTATATGGTAAATTCTTATTTGATTCAGGTAAAACGTTGTACAAGTTCAAATTCAGAGAATTGTTCTTTGATTTACTTAGTCTAAATTTTGGAACTTTGAAAAGATTCGAATTTCTAGTGCAATAATTATGATGCATTGATCAGTCGAGGCATTATATTACACTTATTACGATGAATTTCTAAAAGAATAGTGTAAATGAATAAACAAGGTAGAGGAATTATTCCTAAAAATATGAAATGAGATTTACAATGATCTCTGTGATTAACACCCTTAATGATCCTTATTACTTATTTTTGTGCTTTAAAAACTCTTTTACCGTGAGAAGAGTTACCCCAAAGAAGAACGTCATAACTTATCAAAGAATGGAATAGTGCAAAGTATGTCATCTTAAGAGTTTCAATATTGAGGTAATTGTTTAATTGTCTTAAAATAAATATAACTCTTGCCAGCTTAGGTAACAATTCAGCAACATGTTTGATCCAGGTCAATCCATCGCAGTGGCGGCGCTAGCGGGAGGTCCCCTAAAATTTTCAGTAGCCCCCTGGTTGGCCCCCCCGACTTTTAGTGTCAATCTAAAAATTTTTGCTAGTAATATTGCTTTTAACATCTTAACATTTAAAAAAGACAGAAACACTGAAAGAAACACAAAAAAACATTGTTATACAGCATAATTTTTTTTCATCAATGCACATGTATCTAAAAATATCTATCTGCATTTAACCATGATTAAAATTGGTGTTATAATAAACGCGCTGCCGAACTTGTCCAAACTTGTCAAATTAATTGTGCGAGTCCGATAGCGACGCAATGAACTTGTAATTACTTGTTAAGATTGTTCTATACTTTACTTACTCGTCCACGTGCATAGTTTAGCAAGTTCAAACATGTTTTACAAATTTTGGTATTTATACGAGTGATGAAAATCTCAATGCTCATTCGTTATTTTGTGGTCAAAGAGTAAAGTAAAAATAAATATGAAGCGCACAAATAATATTAAAAATTATTTTTTATCAGAATCAGATAAAAAAAAATTAAAAACTGATACTTTCCTGCCTTCGACCAGTATCGGCAGTCAAGCAGTAATTTAGAAAATATATTAAAAACGAATGAAATGGTGACATCTTGTAACTTAAGTGCTACTGAAGAAAGTGATAGTGAGTCTAGTTCTTGTGAAAATAAAACTAGTGAGGATGATATAAGTGATGATAATGAAACTGGCGTACATACCCCAACAGTGAGACCTGAACCAGAACAAACAATTCTTACTGTTTCTGGACCTAGCGACTTGTCACAGACTCCTGAAGAAGGACCACGTCAGCCGATACTATCGCAGTATCCAAAAGTTAAACTAGGTGAAAGAATGAGAAGCTTTAAATCAACGTGGTTTAAAAAATTTACATGGTTGGAGTATAGTGTTTTAAAAGACAGTGTTTTTTGTTTATACTGCCGATTTTTCCATGGTGTAAATCAAGCAAACATTTTTGTGAATGAAGGGTTTCGCAACTGGAAGAATGCACTTGATTCAAGTAAAGGACTAGTAAAACATGATAAATCTGAACAACATAAAATGTGTGTTATAAAATATATAAATTATATGAAATTATAGAAACAGAAAACAAATATTGAACAAATGGTGAATGATCAATACCAAAATGAAGTTAAAGAAAACAGACACTACATCAAAACTTTATGTGAGTGTTTATTATTTACATGTACGCAAGATATTGCTCAACGTGGTCATGATGAAAGTGTTTTAAGTTTAAATAAAGGTAATTTAAGAAAATTAATGTTATTGATAAGTAAACATGACACCATTGTACAAAAAAAGTTACAGGATAGTTCAAAGAATGCTAAATGCCTACATCATGATATCCAAAATTTATTAATTTCTATTATGGCGACCATTGTACGTAAAAAAATTTCAGACGATGTAAAGGAATCAAATTTTTTTGCAATAATGTCTGACGAAACAAAAGACTTGAGTAAAGATGAACAAATAACTGTTATAGTCCGGTACTTGCATCAAAATGCAATTCAGGAGAGGTTTTTAGGGTTTAAAAGTGCAAACGGTATGCTAGATGCTGCTAGTTTTGCAAATTATATAAAAACAATATTAGATGAAAATAATATTTCATTAAGCAATTGTATAGCACAAGGATACGATGGTGCTGCTGTAATGAGTGGTCATTTAGGTGGCGTGCAAAATCATATTAAAAGTATTGTTCCGCAAGCAGTATATATTCATTGTTTTAACCATAAATTAAATTTAGTTGTTGTTGATTGTTGCAAACATTTGAAAAAGTCGGCTATTTTTTTTCTAATCTTGAAAAATTATATACATTTATGTCAAACTCTACAATTCATCCTCTATTTTTAAATGCGCAAAAACAAATTTATCCTACAAAACAGGCTCGAGAATTAAAAAGGATATGTGATACGCGATGGACTGTTCAGTTCAGAGCATGCGAGACTGTTTTAGAAACAATTGAATCTATTTTTGTAACATTAAATAATCTTATTTCTAAAACTGATGTAAAAAAGGATAGAAGATGTGAAGCAAAAGGTTTACTTTTACAAATTGATAAAGAATTTATTGTTTTACTGCTTATTTTTATAAAAATTTTAAAACTAGTTACAACTGTATCTAATTATCTCCAATCCCCTGATATGAATTATGTAAAAGGTTTAAATTTAGTTCAAGAAACAATTAATGAAATTCAAAACTTACGAAACAATGATAATGAATGGAATTCTATATGGAAATCTGCAAATAATATTTTTTTGTCTCTTGGTTTAGATAAAACCGATTTTTTTGACAAACCAAAAAGAATGAAATCTATTCCAAAAAGGTTACAAGAGTTTATAGTAGATTGTGAAATAGATGATTCTGTAGACATAGAAGTAAACAATGAGAAAGATGTTGTCAAACTTAAGTTATACATCCCTATACTAGATAAAATTATAATTGAATTAAAAGAAAGATTTACAAAAAATGATACTATTTTAAAATCATTACAAGCTTTTGACCGCACAGTTGATTTATTCCTCAATAAAATTCATTTAACTAAATTAGCAGAACATTATAACATAAGTTGTGATTGTTTAGACTCAGAAATAACGCTAGTTAAGAAACTTTTGTGTAGGGAGGAAAATAAAAATATTAAATCACTCATGGAGTTTCTGCCATTCGTTGAACAATATAAGCAAGCATTTGAATGCATTTATAATTTGGTAAAAATTTCTATTTTAATGCCTGTATCAACAGCTTCTTGTGAAAGATCATTTTCCTCTTTAAAAAGAATTAAAAGTTATTTAAGAACAAGAATGACAAATGAAAGATTAAACAACATTAGTATATTAAGTGTAGAAAAAGACATATCAAAATTAATAGACCTTAATGAAGTTGTAGACAAATTTGCAAGTTTAAATAAAAACCGAAGGATTAAATTAGTATAACTAAATCACTGCTGTGTTTTGTATTTATCATATTTTCTTTTAATTATATTAGAGAACATTTTTTGTTTTATTTTTAAAGAATATGCTTGTTTTTGTTTATTATTCATACAGTAGAATCTCCTACAGCACGCGCTAACTCGTTTCGTGTTGTAAAAGATTCGTGCAGTAGGAGACGCTCGACTGTATTATAGCACGTTACAGTAAGAAGCGCCGATTTTGTGTTATTTCACGTGTTATATGTGAGATTTTTGACGTGTTGTAATAGACTGATGTGAGTCGTAAATTTAGTTGGAGTGTTGTAGGAGAGCATGCTATAAGAGATTCTACTCTATATTATATTTATATTTGTTTGGTACCAAATAAATTTAATATTGACCACATTGTTATTTATTATTAAAATGATAAAAAATATATGCCCCCCTAATTTTCTTCCTGGTCCCTACTGCCCCCCCTAGATTTCAGAGCCTAGCGCCGCCACTGATCAATCAATGCTTTGATGGTGCCACTGCCATCTACGTTGAACTTTACCCGCCTGCGGTTTGCACCGGTTCTCGGTTCTATGGCGTTGGCCATGGACAGTGTGGGAATGCGTGCAAATCTCTAACTTACAAATCTTGCCTTTTACATTTCTTGCCTTTTACATTTTCTAATGGCCAAATCTATCCTTTTACATTTCTTGTCTTGTACATTTCTTGGCTTTTACAAATCTCGCCTTTTACAAATCTGTCCCATGAAGTTGTTGCATTTTAAGCCATGTTCACAAGAAAACATTTTTCATGTACATACACAGCAAATCAATGACCTCCGTACACTCCGAAAAGAAAATATATATTTTGAAATATAATTTACAGGGCCAAGAGCTTTATATTATTTTATTTATCAATAATTTTAATTCAATATCTGAAATTAATATTATATTGAAACAAAAATAGCAGTGCTTTATTATTCAGAAATGATTATTAACAATTACGTACGTGCATTAATGGAAATTTGTGACAAATAATTAAATTAAAAGCAAGTTTTTACGTTATTATTACAATAAAACACATTTTTTAGTATACATAAAAGAAAGAGAACAGGATTAAGAATTGGAAATAAGTATGTCTCCTGGTGCTTTATAAATAAATAATCATTTGTATCCCTTTTCTCTGTGTTTATTAAAACTTATGCAGTATGAAATACTTTATACAGTTTATAGTTTCGAAGCTGTACTATTATTCCAAAAATGCGGAAAATAGATTGCCTTCCAAATACAGTGTGTCCCATTTAGAAGTGCCACCATTGGGATCTCAAGAACTATAAGAGATACAATGTCGGTTAAATGGAACTTTTTGTGCGCTTTTGGAAGGCCATCTCAGATGTGTTATTGTTTTTCCAAAAATTCTCATAGGGCACTAGATAATGACGAAAAACTGAATATTGTTGATTTTTTCTTTCTCAAATAACTTCTAAACTATTAGTAATTGAGAAAAACGTTTCAAATATAAAAGATAGATATTTTTATTAACTAACCAGTGGCGTACAAAATAAATTTTTATATCCGTAAATTTTCGAGATATAACACAAACTTATATTTTTTTAAATGGAACCCATATCTGATTTTAGTCTCAAAAAAATCAATATTTTTTTCTCTTTTCAATGATGTAAGCGGTTATTTGTTTTATATTTGTTTTGCTCCTAAAATTTAATTTTTCTCTTTATTTTCCTGAATTTTTTTATTATTTCCCAAAAAAAACATTATTATTTTTATTAATTATATTGTATTTGATCAAAATAATTTGTTTTATGCTTTTATTACTTAATATTTTTATTCTAGATTCATAATTACAAATTTCACTATGAAGAGCCAAGGGCGACCTGATACAAAATATTATAAAAATTAATTTGATACGAATTTTGAGCAAAATTTTCTAACGAAATAAATTATTTAAATACAAGGAGTATTTCCAAATAGAAATCTACCAATATTTTCAAAATAATTGTAAATTTAATACAAAATAAGGAAAAAATAATAATTTTGAAGGCAAAACAAATATAAAACATAATAACTCTTACATCGTTGAAAAGAGAAAAAAATATATATTTTTTTGAGACTAAAATCAGATATGGGTTCCATTTAAAAAAATATAAGTTTGTGTTATATCTCAAAAATTTATGTATATAAAAATTTATTTCGTACGTCACTAGTTAGTTAATAAAAATATCTATTTTTTATATTTGAAACTTTTTTCTCAATTATTAATAGTTTAGAAGTTATTTGAAAAAGAAAAAATCAACAATATTCCGTTTTTCGTTATTATCTAGTGCCCTATGAGAATTTTTGGAAAAATAAAAGCACATCTGAGATGGCCTCCCAAAGGCGCACAAAAAGTTCCATTTAACCGACATCGTATCTCTTATAGTTCTCGAGATCCCAATGGTGGCACCTCTAAATGGGACACACTGTATATATAAAAAAAAAAAAAAAATTGGAACTACTATCTGACCATTATTTCATGTAATTTATCTAGATCCGTTTCTCCGTAGTGTACTTGCATCACAGAACTACTGTAAAAAAATCCTAAAACATTAAAAAGTAACCGTAAAATTACATATATTCGTAATCTGCATACGAAAATATTTTCAAGAATAGTCGTACGGAAGCACTTGCCTCTTTAAGATTCATTTGGAGGCTTTAAAAACTTAACTGTTGTCCTAAAACACTAGCGTTAACAAACTTATTCTAAAAATCTTCTGCGATTTCTTAAAAATTACTTTAAATTCACTAATCATACAGGTGTATTCGAAACTCTAGAGCTCCAGACGCTAGATATATCATTCTAAAAGTCTAATGCAACTTAAAAATAAAAGGGTACACACGTAAGATAGTCTGTTTATTCAATTGAACCTACATCATCACTTTTGAACATATAAAATACTATCTGCATGGCTGTCACATACAAAATCAACAAGAGATTTTGAGATTAATTGTAACAAAATAAACATAAACAATTTTATGTAAAATTATATAAATATATAAACTTCGTTTGTGGTTATACAAAAACTATTTCACTACAAGGCACTACATACTGTGCGTGTTCGCATTAATTCCACACCGTATCCTGAACTTGAAGTAAACATAAAATTAATATAAGATACGAAGATAGAGAATAAAGATGAATATAGAATGTAACTACAGCCTTTTTATCCAGGTAAAAAAAAATTCAAACGCAAGACCATGTTGAAAAGTAAATCTGCAACAAAACAAATATCACAATTTAAATGTAAAGTACTTTTCTAACATAAATGAATTTGAGCGTAAATTTAATAAATAAAATTGTAAAACTAGTTATGGGAGCGCACACAACATTCGAATACATTTATATTGACTTTGACATATCACGTTTTGCAAATCTACGAATCGTCAAATTTCGAATAGTTTTACATTGACTTATTCGTCTCACGACTTATGCATTTTTCACCTCTGCACACCTCGAAAAATATTTATTTCGATTTATTCAAATCTTGAAAAATATTATCCTGTCTCAACTTTTGCAAATCTCTCCACTCTGAAGCTGGCGCGGTTGTAGAACAATGTTCGTTCACCATTGCTCCATTCCTAATAATAAATTGAAATACCTTAATATTAAAAATAATATTTTTTTTTATTATAAAAAATATGATTGGAGTATGTACTTTGAATGAAAATGCTTTGGTACGGAATATTTGTTATACCTACATATTATTTTAGGTTCAGTATTAAAATTGATATAATGTAATAAAATTACCATTCACTTTACAAGAAAGTGCTAAACGTATGTAAATGTAAATGAATGTTTAGGTAAACAAGTGTGTATTTATTATGAAGATGTTTCATTTTAGAATTTATAAACAGGAATAAATTCATAACAGAAAAGTAAAATGAATTATTATAGAGTAGAATGGGAGATATTGTTGAAAACAAATGTTATATTTATAACATATTAACAAAGCAGGGTAAGATAAATTACATTAATTACATTTTATAACCTTACTTTACAATCAAATCAAAATATCTACTTTGATTAAAAGATAAATATTACGAAAAGAATTATTGTTTGTTTTAGGTTAGTCTTCTTTGTTGAACAAAGCTGGGCTGGAATTAAGTTTAACAAGGATTGTAGAAATTGCAATTTTTTTGTTGTAATGTCTTCTTTTAGCTAAAATATAATAAGAAAAGACAGAATGAGAGTGCGGAAACAGGTATTTATATATTTTTTTGTAAAAATAAAGTCTAATTTTACCTATAATAAAGTTGTGTTTTTTTGTAATGAAATGAACACTGGATATGCTTGTTATTAAGACACAGTACACTTTTCAGTAAAATACCACATGAAAACACAAAAGTGGGGTAGAAAAATAATTATTAATAGATATTTAAGGGAAAAATGCAACTTAACCTAAAATTATATGAAAACGTAAGAACACGAACTTCGTTCAAATAGAAAGTCGGTAATTTAGAGTGAACCAGTGACACTAAAACAGTGGTTGCCTTTGTTAAATTGGATGGTTTTGTACACAAGCGTGTAGTCGCTCGCGGTAACAAATAGCTGATGGCAGATAGCGTGAACATTCAATCAGTGATTGTTTTATTATTTATGACGATCATGGGTCACTTGCGCGACGACAAAATTGGGGCGATATTGATAATATGGTTCGGCTTTAAAATACATTTTTTTAGCGGATTGTATTCTATTATGTAAAATAACATATAAAAACATGAAATTAGAGTGCGGAAACATGATTTAATTTTTTTTTTAAGATAAAATTATTTTATTAGGTATTTTTTATTTATAATTTATACTGTGTACTTTTTAAATTGTGAGCGCGCGAAATTCATCTAAGCTAATGTCATGGTCAAGATTTGAAGTTAGGGAAGTGAACGAAACAAGAAATGAACAGGACCATGTATGAACTGTGGTATGAAACATGGGACGCGCATATACAGCCTATAATTACATTTTAACTAATATTTAAACAATTAATGTATATACAGCACAAAAGGGTAAAACAAAATACAATGATCAATGGTTTAAATAGAGATACAAAACGTATGTCGCCGCATAGGGGCCCGGAGCCCTAGGGGGGCCTTTGACATTATGAACACCCGAGAAATATTTTCGTTATAGGCCAAAAAGTTATTAATTCTTTACTACTATAATTCGGTTAACAAAAAGAGTTCATTACAACAAAGAAATGCTTGATTACAGTAAAAAGAGTTTGATTTCAATTCAATAAAGAAAATCACACAAAATAACTGATTATTATAATAATTATTATTCTGTTTTTATTCCAATACGGGCATTATCTGAGAGGTAATTTAATGAAAATATGTTCACTAATTATCTACCTTCAGGGAGTTAAATAAAAAAATAATGATTACAACAATGAAATTATTGTTTAAAGTAAAGAATGTGTATCAAGAGTTTCAAGAGTAAAGTAATTTCATAAAAATATGTTTCTCTAATTATATTCCTACAGGTTTTTTTAAAAATATATTTGATTACAACAAAGAAGTGCTTGATTACAACGATGAAAATTTGATTACGATAATGAAAATGACTAAAAATACCAAATTTGATCAGATATAATAACTATAAAAATTAAGATTTTTGCTTTTTTTTTTTCTTGCAGCATTGTGAATAAATATAAGAAAGGAGGGTAGGGTGGGGGGAGGGGTTTGGTTGGCAGAAAAATTTACGCACAGGGGCCCGACAGTTCTACTTAGACCACTAACAATGATTCGTAATACATACATAGATCACTTGTTTATATGTAAGTATTTTATTAATAACTAAAATAAGTTTCATAATTTTAATTAGGTACAGTTAATTGTACTCATTGTACTTTATTTACGAATTATATTTTATACGATTTTATTTTCACGCTGCGCTCGTGTTCGAAGAGGCGCACATTTACGAATTATATTTTATACGATTTTTTTTATTTTTACGCCGCGCTACTTTCTTTATTTACGAATTATATTTTATACAATTTATTTTAACGCCACGCTCGTGTTCGAAGGGGCGCACATTTACGAATTATATTTTATACGATTTTTTTTATTTTTACGCCGCGCTACTTTTTTTATTTACGAATTATATTTTATACAATTTATTTTATTTTTACGCCGCGCTCGTGTTCTAAGGGGCGCGCGCGCGCCCCTTCGAACACGAGCGCTACTTTTTTTATTTACGAATTATATTTTATACAATTTATTTTAACGCCGCGCTTGTGTTCGAAGGGGCGCGCGCGCGCCCCGTCGAACACGAGCGCTACTTTTTTATTTACGAATTATTTTTTATGATTTAGTTTTACGCCGCGCTCGTGTTCGAAGGGGCGCGCCGGCATTTACAGTACTGTACCTAACACATTTTGAGTGAAATCGCATAATACTGAGGTCAAAAATACTTCGCTTTTTGTTTCCTCTGGGTAGTTTTGTTACGACATCTCCAAATCCAGCCGTTAGGACCAGAATGGTCACTTAACGTAAGGCTGCCCCCAAATTTTCGACGCTGCAAGGTCCGTGGAATCAAATTCCAATCTTGCAGCTTCTCCAAAAGAGCCACTTTGTCCTCACACAACTTGTGAAGCGACAACAAATTAACAACCTCCATAGCGAATGACACGAATGAAGAAAAACAACTGACTTGTGTTAATATTTAAAGAAACAAAAGTGAAAACGGCGGTATTACAGACTTTTGAATCGAAGAAAAAAACTGTTTTAGTACCACTGTATATCCACTATCTTCATGTTAGTTTACAATATTTTGACAGGTGAACGCAAAATTATAAATAAAATATCTGATGTGGACAGCACATAACTTCCTTGTACGCCTGTTACACTATACATATTTTGTTAATAATTAAAATATGTATTATAACAGACCCAATCATAAAACTGCACGTATTTGACATAATTTGACATCAACATTTTATTTTTTTTGTTCTTTTTTGTCCTAATCCATAGCAAACTTAATTAGAGAATACAAAGAGCTAATTTAATCATAATAAAGTTTTCGACGCAGAATTCAATTCTCTAAAACTTTTATTTGAAGCATTTATTACTAAAATCAAAATAACACCATTTTTTTCAAGAAAAACTGATAACATCTTCAGGTAAAGTATCACTTCCGGTTAGACTATTTTAACCAAAATCTATTATGTTATTCCCATTGATATAAAAGTCTTATATATGTATCAAATTTGAAAAGTTTTGGATTATATTTTAATATAGTTTTTCATTAAAATCTATTATAGGCTTCAAGTAAAGTACCACTTCCGGCCAGACCTTTTTAACTAAAATTTATTACGTTATTCCCATTCATATAAAAGTCTTATATACCAAATTTGAAAAGTTTTGGTTTATATTTTAATATAGTTTTTCATTAAAATCTATTACAGGCTTCAAGTAAAGAACCACTTCCGCAAGTTATGTAAAGACCAAAAAGGGAGGTGCACAACTAGATGTTATAACAGTTCTAAATACAAAATTTTAACTTTCTACGGCTTCCCGTTTTTCAGTTATGCGAGATACGTACATACGTACGTACGTACGTACGTACGTTCGTACAGACGTCACGACGAAATTAGTCAAAATGGATTCAGGGATGCTCAAAATGGATATTTCCGTTGAAATCTGGAAACCGAAATTTTTCGCGATTACAATACTTCCTTTACTTCGTACAAGGAAGTAAAAATGTTATAAAACGATGGAAAATAAGGGAAATAAGACATAATTTTGCAAATATACATTAATTGAAACAGTATTATTCGTATAGAAGCGTAAGTAAGTACTTAAACATAGAAATATATGTACTTGATTTAACCTAATTTTTTTCAGAAAAAATGCCAAAATCGCTATAAATATTGCTTTCTGCACCCAAATTTTTGTGGTATTTAATGTTTTTAATGGTTTAGCAACTATACATAACCATCAATATAAATTTCTACAATCCTTGTTAAACTTAACTTTAGCCCAAAGCTGTTTAAATGTCATTATACACAAAAAAAAATTACGTTGGAAATTACAGGTTACATTGGGATACTATGTTTACAATGGAATCCTATTGGATATCTTCATTTATTACTAAAGTACAGAAGAACGCGTGTTCTTGCAAGTTTCCTCTTGAAAAGCTTAGCACAGGAATTCTTTATCATTTCAAATGTTACTTTTATACCTGAAAAAAGGCAAGTCCTTAAAACAGAACATATAGAGCAATTTATGAAGGAGGCACTCAATGAAGAATACTTGTTGAAGGTAATAGTTCCCTTGTATTGTGTGATTTGGTACTTATTTTGAATTTTTGTAGGTTATGCTAATAATTGGAGTGGCTCGCCGACGAGTAACGAGTTTTATTGGCAAATGCGGGTTATAATATTAAGACCATCAAACGCTTCGGTGGATGGAAATCGTCCACTTTTACGAAAGGCTATATTGATGAATCCATATTAAATAAAATAAATATTGTAAAAAGTATTCAAAGGGGAGTTTTTTGCGCGAATCTTAACAAACAGAGTGTAATAAAATTGGTGAAGTTGAATTTGATGAAGTGAGTGAGATTGTGGGGTGTATTCTGTATTTAAATGTTAAATTTAACATTTTTTTACCAATAACACTAGCAGACAGAATATAAAATTAAAATGATAGGTAATAAATTTCGTACTTTTGCTTCAATATCAATGTTAATGTAAATATGAATAAGTGATTTAATAAATTCATGGAAAGTTTTATTTATTTTAATTTCCCTAACAAAATAGAGTAGCTTATTTTTGAAGCAAGTAGTATAAATAGGAAATATGTGAAACTAATAGCCGTTAATCGTCAACTATCGCGTGAACACGCGAAACCGTGACATAGCCGTGAAAACAGTTTTTTTCAAATACGCATACGAAATTTTAAAATACATGGGGGGCCGAATAATAATTCTCATTGGAAACCCTATTGGATTATTAATGTAAAGAATTATATATAAACTCACGGACAAAAATATTGCATTTTTTTTTTTAAATCTTTCTGTAGCATTTATGTACTTTTTATTGCTAACTGTATTATTTTGAAGTGTCCTACGTATACGAGCCTTGTGCCAAAAGAATTCGCCTACATCCCTTCTCTTTACAAAGTAGCTACACATTTATTAATTATGATAGTGCATTTTATGTAAGCAATTAATTAACTCTAATAACATGAAAGTAAGTTTAGGAATAATAATTGAATAAGTGTAAACAATTTCCTTTAATATGAAAAATTATAATAAATAGATGTGGGCGAATTCTTTTGGCGCAGGGCTCGTATTAATACCGTTTTCCTTACATATGATAACGTTAGAACAGATTTATGGATGATTGAATAAAAGAGGGTGATTTTAGTTAGAACATTTAATTGAAAAGAGCTACAATAACGACAACATAACAATTTTTTTTAGCTAACATGAAGATGAATTAGTAACTGGTATTTCCTCCTCTAACTCTACTTGCAGCTTGCATTCTTCTGGGCGTGCTTCGCAGATGTTGAACGGTTTCTTGGGGAATTCTATTCCATTCTTCGTAAGCTGCGATTCGTAATGCTTCAATTGAATTAGGGGCTGGATATCGAGCTCGTATACGGCGTTTGAGAATGTCCCATAGATGCTCAATCGGGTTTAAATCGGGACTTAATGGAGGCCAATCTAATGACGCAATCCCGACTTGCTCAAGGTACTGGAGCACTGTTCCGTCTACATGTGCCCGAGCATTATCTTGCATTAATACATATCTATCATACCCAATAAAGCCGACATATGACAGAACATGTTCTTCAATGATGTTTCGACGGTACCAGTCCATTATGAATTTACACTTTTGGTGTCCGAGTCAAATCATGTAATATTTTATAAATAGATATCTGGTAATTAATTTACGCTCAATTCTTGAAATAACGCAGACTTATATAGTCGTATTATGGACAAAACTATCTAACAGGTCTAAATATGTATAGTGGTGGACAGAAAAAATTGGACTAGTAGAAAAATCAAGTAAACTTTCTTCTCTAAGATTTAGTTGATTGAATTTGGCTTTTCAATTATGACATTTGTCACTTTGATTTATCAAAAATTAAGGTATCGAATCGAAATAAAAAAGCAACCAATTTGCGATATTGTGAAGTGTTCGGTAATTGTTAGAGTGGAAGAAGGAATACCGATCAGACAAATTGCCCAGCGCTATAATATTAATAAAAAAAATTGCCGTTAACATTTTAAATAAGTGGAGACAGTTTACACTAGAAAAAATTTTTTGATCATCTTTTGTTTTTCAGCTACAGACTTAAAATTGTTTTTCGCTTATTTTGAAAATACCTCATATCTCGCTTATTATGAGAGATACAGAAAAATTGTTTAGATAATTTTTATACACTTTTTTACGTAGAATATCGTGGTGTAAGTAGATTTTTTCAAAACTTCATAATTCTCGAGATATAACACAAATAATATTTTTTAAATGGGAACATATGTTGAAAATAAGCTCATCTTTTTACTTATTTTATATGCTTTTCAACGATGTTTTGTTATATCTCGAGAATTATTAAGTTTTGAAAAAATTACCACGTTATTCTACGTAAAAATCTATGTAAAAATTATCGAAACAATTTTTCTGTATCTCTTATAATAAGCGAGATATGAGGTATTTTCAAAATAAACGAAAAACAAATTGTAGCCTATAGCTCAAAAAGTTGGCCCATAAAGACCTACATTAATTTTCTGTAGGGTGCATAATAAGAAAGTTTTTCATATAAGGAACTCGAATTTGTTCCATCCTGTACATATACAGGTGTTCTGAAATTGGATGAAAAGCTTCAGGTAAAACGATTCTTTGATTAATTTTGAGTCGATAATCCAAAAAATTTGTACGGTCCATCATAAAGCCACACGAAGCCATCAAACTTGTAAATGTGCAACTAGAACTAACCGTTTTTTAAAAAGTCTTTTAAGAAATATCATTGCTGTTCACTTTCAAGAAGAATTGTGTAAAATTTTATGTACGTAGCTAAACGTTTAATATCAATTAAGTTTTTAATTCTTCTAAAGCAGCATTTTTTAAATTTGAAAACATACGGCAACCATGTAGAAAATAGTTTTTTGATTGAAACAAATATAAGAAATAATTTGTCAAATTTTGACGTTTAACAGATTAATGCTTGAATTTCTAATTTATTTAATTTTGTATTATTATCATTATTATTTTTATATTTATTGGGTTTTTTGATCGTACATACATAAAACATATTTAGTCTCTCACGGGTCTTAAAACTTATACCCTCGCTGCGCTCGTTTTTTTAAATCTGACCCATTCATAACTATAAAGTAATTTTGCGTACTTGTATCGTAAATAACTATAGATTTTATAAACAAGATTTGAGTTTACTTTTAGCTCATCACAGAAGAACTTAACTTGATATTTATTTTATTTATTTATATTCAAAAGCTTATAATAAGGTAAAATTTACAATAATTTGTTAAACTAACCTGTAGATTATCTTATGTTGTCAGAAATATCGTTTGTATTAAATTCATATCATTAATATAAAACTATAATCAATCCATCATAAGTAATCAATTTTGGGCCAGTGTTATAAGCATCGATTTAATTTTAGATTTATAGTAAATTTAATAAAATGAACAAGTCCGAATTAGTTTTCATATTCTTGTCATTAACATCATCGCATCACTGTCAAAAAATTGAGTTATATTTAATTAAATTTACTTTGGAATTAAATTTTAAATGGACGTTCATAAAACCGGACCTGAGTTTTACAAACACCCAACATTATTGAATAATTGTAATTAAACAATTAAAGCAACAAGTGCAAATTCATTAAAACGTAGGTCGTAGCTGTTTTCGATTCTATTTAATCCAGACAATTTAGATCATCAGCAAATAAATTACATATTGCGAAGTACTTAATAACCCTTTCAGACATCGTAAATAACAAAAACGAAAAACTTATAATCACCTTATGTTATAAATTTAAAGACAAACAGCGTCAAATCCAAAACTAACGTACAAAAATTCAGTTGAGCTGTCACTGTAGTCATTTCTAACTGCACCAAGTTACGACATACGTTACTATTTGCAATCCTATTTTCTTTAAAATAAAATTATGCTTAACTTTTTATTTTGTTTATACTTTTACTGTGCAGAAAGCAAAAAGTATTGTTAACAGTTAGTAAGAAACTCAAAATTGTACTTAAGAAACACAGAATAGCTTTAATAATATAAATTGAAAATGCGCTTCCATAAGAACTACATAAATTCTGATTTGATTTAGGGTTTCGCGCCAAACGAAAATACAAAAGCTGGCGACAGTTATATTGATCACGTCAAAATATTACACAATTTTTAATATTTAATTATAAAATATCTAATGGATATTTCGTGATATTTTCAAATTTGAGGCTAAAGAATATATCTTTTAAAATTTAGTACTTAGAAGACATAAAAACTTAATAGTACTTATTGGTGTACAGTGCAATATTTTGAATATAGACAGGGAAACTATTGAATCAATACTTCAATACTCAAAAAAACCATTTAGAACTTATACTAAAATAAATATTAATGTGTTCAATACTCTTATAACGTGTGTAGAAAATGTTTTGGAAGATAATAAGCATTTATACATCAATGATATATTTACAAAAATATAAATCTGCTTTACTAGATTAAAATTAAATCTATCATTTAGTTATGTCAGGAAGGTTTTTAATACGTCGAACTAATTTTAAAAAAAATTCTTCAGTTAATTTTGCCGATCTGCATTTGACGCTTTCATTTATTGGTCTACCACTGAAGAAAATAAAAATAATATACCGTCTTGTTTTTATAGGTATACAGATCCAAGGGTAGTTCTAGACTACAGAAATATTCGTGCAAGCTCCAAGTTGTCTAAAATGCAGAATCATTTATTTATTTATTTATTTATTTAGTACTCTGTCCAACAGGCGCACCCAATTACTGGACAGGATTATATATCATACAATACATAAAAATAAAGAACAAAATGAATATAGTGAGCTTACATAGATAACATAGAGTGAGTTTACATAGAATACAAATAAATTATTACAAATTTGCATTTTACAGTATGAATAAATTTAATTAAAAAATGAAGATTGTAATCTTTTGAAATTACTATCAAAAATATCAATTCGATCTTGTAAGATATGATAATTATTAATCATTGCATTGATCGGTAAGTGGAGTAATAAATTAGTTCTAGCATGGAGAGGAATGAAGGAGTTCTGATTACGGGACATATAGGTCGGTGCTCTGAAATTAATGTACTTAAGAATATTGGGATTGTCTACAGAATTATGTATTAGATTATGTAAGTGTATAATTTGAGAATTTATTCTGCGGGAAGAAAGAGTTTGAAAATTAAAGATATCCAATAATGTGTTGTAAGATATATCATATGTAGGATAATAATGAAAAACTTTAAAGTACAAGTATTTTAAGAATTTTTTCTGTATTGAATCAATCAGTAGAGAATTGTTTTGATAAGAAGGTGACCAAATTATAGAGCAATATTCTAACTTAGACTTGACAAATGCGTAATAAAGTATAATTAATGAATCGGAAGATGTAAATAAGCGTGTATTACGGATGATGAAACCCAGGGATCTATAAGATGATGTAACTATATTATTTATATGCTTATTAAAACTAAGTTTCTTATCAAATGTTACTCCCAAATCCTTAATTTCACTACATCGGTTTAAAGTAATATTGTTAATTTTATAGTCGAAGTAGATTGTACTATGTTTGCGTGTAAAAGAAAGCACTTTACATTTATTTATATTTAATTGAAGATTAAAGATAATATTCATATTAAAAATCTACCCATACATTAAAATATTTAATTGGAATCACTCCGGCAGGCACTGTTAGCTTCCTAAGTCCAGAATACGGAGAAAGAACGTCAGACAAAACAATTTTTAATAATAATGATATAATTAAAAGCTTGAACCAAATCATAATGCTGTAATGGTAGATACAGGTTTTCACATTAAAAAAGAAACAATGGAAGCAGGAATTAAACCGATCAGATTACCATTTTTAAGATCTAAATGAAAATTAGAAAAGGAATAGGATTTCGTTGTTATCTGTAGTTCTATACAAAGTTGAAATTTCTTGTAAAGGTTTATCGACGTTGTTTATGAACACAGCCAAAGCAGAATTTGTTTCGCCTACATTAAAATACTGGTAATAAAAAGAACAATAAAGAAACAATTTTTCATCATGTAAAGTAAACCAATTTTAATCTCATGGAACAACATATTATTCATATGTCATCAAGATCAATCTGCACATGCCTATAAGAACAAACGTCTATTTACCAA
Organism: Ophonus ardosiacus; assembly: GCA_943142095.1. Classification (NCBI taxonomy): domain Eukaryota; kingdom Metazoa; phylum Arthropoda; class Insecta; order Coleoptera; family Carabidae; genus Ophonus; species Ophonus ardosiacus. The sequence continues at coordinate 12,603,619 of OW964836.1, read as the reverse complement.
TACTCAATACATACTCTCTTTTCTATGCTATTTACTTTGAAGTATGCATACACAAAGAACCATTTTGTATCTACATGCAGTGCCGCAGTGCTACTAATAATACTATAATACAATACACATCCAATGTAAAGATAATATTCCTGTTGAACAGCTATAAAGAAATAAAAGTTTAAAAATAAAAACAAATTCTTCGTTTCCCATTTATGTATTCATTGAATTTCTTATAGTCCAGTAAAAGCATATTATTCGTTCGTGCTGAGGAGCTTATTTTCACTGGACAAATGTTTTTTTACATGACAAAACTCCTTAATTTTTGTAGCTTCGGCATAGTCACGCTGTATAGCTTGAGCTGCATCGTTGTCCCATTTTTGTTAAATATCACATCTGTTTCATTTGTTCAAAAATAAAACAATGTTAATTTAGGTTAGGTTACAGCAGCAACAGATCATACTCATACTGCATTTTTCATTTCTGAATAATAAAGCATTATTATTTTTGTTTAATATAAATTATTATTTCATATATTTCCTTAGAATTGAAATTATTGATAAATAAAATAATTTTAAGAACTTAGTCCTGTAAATTATATTTCAAAATAAATATTTTATTTTCGGAGTGTACAGAGGTCATTGTTTTGGTGTGTATGTACCTGTAAAATGTTCTCTTGTGAACATGGCTCAAAATGCTACAACTTCATGGGACAGATTTGTAAAAGGCGAGATTTGTAAAAGGCAAGAAATGTACAAGGCAAGAAATGTAAAAGGATAGATTTGGCCATTAGAAAATGTAAAAAGCAAGAAATGTAAACGGCAAGATTTGTAAGTTAGAGATTTGTACTTCAAGCCGAATATACTGTTTGGTGATGCGTGTTCTGATGCCTGTATTTGCGTTTTTCAGTTCCTCAAATCCGTGGCGAAATTGTGTCTCTACAATTCTTAGATTATGTATTATGTTCAGTGTTGCCACCAGTCGCAGTCGATTTTCCGCTACTAATGGAACAAAAAGTCGCTACGCGGCCGCTACAACAACTTTTCTTAAAAGTCGCTACGCGGCCGTTAATCTTTTTTCAAAAAGATGTAAAATCTGGACGGATTAACATAAATATACACATCATTTTGAATAACGTTTATTTTTACAAAAACACTTGATACAAACGGTTAACTACCAAACCTCAAACTAAACGTCAAACCTGCACGATAAACAGCAGTGAGTAAACCATAAACAGTAAATGCACCAGTACCAGTAGTGCCATCTGACGTAATAGTGCACCTATATATTGATAGCGACGTCTGTTTTAAGGAAAAAAATAATTTAAGAAATATTTATTTTTAAATACTATTATTACTTTTATTTTATTGGGTAACCAGAAAATCCGCTACGTTTCATCTATTTTTAAGAAATCGCCGCTTTGTCGCAAGCAATGTAAAATGTCGCTACGCGTAGCGGAATTCCGCTACAAGTGGCAACACTGATTATGTTCAAAAATACTAGTCATTTTGTGCCATCTACTAAGTAAATTGCAAACTGTGCCACAGAACAGCCAACAGTAAGTGCAGGGTGAAGGTGAAGTGCAGTAAGGCAAAGCTATTTAGAATAGATTGATTTGTTACTCTTTTGTTGTTTTATCATCAGCTGTCTTGTGTTTGAAACACATTTGTTGTGGTTTTTATATAGCGATATTATCCTTTTAAAACCCGCATGGTTCATTAAACTTTTAGCTTCAGTAGTTTTCACTGTTATAAACATAGTGCTGCGAATGACAGTTTGTGAAAAGTTGTGGTCCGTTTTTCGTCTGTGTTGTGGTTAGAAAATTTGTTAAACATGAGTTCATTGACTGATATGTGTTTTATGTGCACAAACAATTATAACTGCAGTTTTGTGAACGACAGAATTGTTTCTCAAGTAGAGTATCTGCTTCCTGAAATTGTAAGTATATTTGAATTTCTTAAAGAAAATTCTTTACGCATGAGACGCATGGTGAATGTCACAGTGGGGCAAGATGGGCAAGATTAGCAACATCCACGTATTGGATATTTCAATATTTATAGAAAAAAATTAATTCCAGATATTTAGAGACCACAAATTTAATGTACGCCACTACTTTTAGTAAAAGACTAGTCCAACAGTTTCTTGGCAAATTATTCACGTTCTGCATTTGGCAATTAGAAACCTGATTTAGCATGAAAATCTTCAGTTTTCAATTAACGTTGCCGCCTATTACTGCATAAGTAGCTTTATTGCTCGCTTTATTGTTTTTGATTATTTTTTTTAACAGCAGCAATGTTCATCTTGGCAACATTCTGTTATCCTGCTCTTCTTTGTTGCAAACAGAATTCAGTTTACATTCAAATTTTTTACACTATAGGTAGGCACTCCGTTCACTGAGACGAGAGAATGTGGAACTAATTCTTGAAGAGACACGTCATTCTATTCACATTCTCTCGTCTCAGCGAATGGACTATAGTCGTAAAATTGTAACAAATGAAAAAAAAAAAAAACGGCTCACATATACCTACCTACTTTATGGTATGTGACCTTTTGGTCGAGGCCCAGTGTACCGGTTTCAGTTAGGGGCGAACCGTAGGTATTTAACATGGGATTTTTATGCAATTTTCTGCTCTTCTGTTCATTTTACGGCAAAAACTGTGCAGTGCGAAGTTGTTCAGAATTAAGAGTTGCTTACAAAACTGTTTTTGTATTTTTTATTGTTTATATACTTCATTTCTCGTAAAAAAATAGATAGCGCTTGAGAACAGTCCGTTTTTAAATAAATCATTTAAATTCGTGTACCAAACTTTGTTATTACTAAATATTTTTATTCACAATCATTATAGTTATATACCGATTCCTAACCGTTTGGAGGTTGGCAAATACGTCATTTCTAACTTTAATGACAATCTCTTGGGTTGGAAATGTTTATGTAGAGGTTCCCTCGCAACATTGTCATATATCCTTATAATAATTTAGGCTAAAACAAATTTTAAGAGAGCTGTCAAAAATATTAATACAATGGCTTGCGGACACTCATGTGACGAAGCGAATTAGCCAATCAGAACTTGGGGAGAAACTGTCACATCGAAGGTCAGAGAGCTGGACAGGTTTCCAAATTCAAGAGTACCGTAATTTAAGAGTGTAGTGTGTTTTGGAAGAATGAGTTTTGTTGGAGTAAAAAATTGAAATTAAATTTTAAAAAATTAACAAAACTACTTATAATTACAACATTAATGTCAAGCACCCTCTGAGACTAAGGTTATTAGTTTTGGAACGATTTGAGTAATTCGCTTCGTCACGTGTGTGTCCGCAAGCTATTAAAGGTTATAACTCATTGATTTATTTTGAAAATTATTGATTTAAAATGAGGATGATTGTGAATAAAATAGTATACATAACCTCGGTGGGAGTTTCTCACAGCCTCGCGCTTTGTCTCAGCTCGAGGCTGCGCCTCTTGGTAATATACTTAAGCCCTTGGCTGTAATGAAACATCTCCCACCTCGGATGTAATATACTCGAAGGGTGAATCACTCCTGCAACCATTGTACAAATCGCTTACAATCACAGATACATTCTTTACAATCGCAGTCTACATTCAATACAGTCATTTACAATCCTTATAATCACGTTACAATCAGTTACAATCCGTATAATCATATACAATCATTCTACAATTAGCTACAGTCATCATTACAATCATGTACAATAGTACTTATATACCTTTGGATAATGTTTGTTTTATTGAGGTGAACATATTCACTATTTTCCCTATTATTTTTGTTTTAACTCAGGTTTAACTATACAAAAGGTAAAGAAATTACTATTTTACAATGTGTGTTTTATAAGTGCAGTATTAAATTATTTCGTTGAAGATCAGGTCACTGTTAATATAAATTTAAATACTGTATGCAGAATGTCCAGGATAACTTGTCCAACATGGGGATCTCGAAAACTGTAAAAGATACGAAGTCGATTAAATTGAACAAAAGTTTCCCTATTAGGAGGCAATTTTGTTATTTGATCAAAAATGCATAGGTCACTAGATATAAGCAAAAATTTAATTTGGGAAGTTTTTGTTTTTATAATATCTTTGAATTGTGAATAATATTGGATTTCAATTTGCACATCTTTATGGCACATTTTTATATTTATTCGAATGACGATGCTGAATTTTGAGATATGATGTCTAAGTTTTAGTTGTTATATGGACACCATGAAAGTTTCCATCATTGAAAAGGTATTTTTTATTTAACTATCCAACGACGCAGACAAACGCATCTTGTGTTTGTGTTGTCTATGCCAACGATGTATAACGTATAACTTACAATAATATTAAAGTCAGTGGTTGTTGTAATAATTGATCAATTGAAAAACAAAGATAATTTCGCAAAAATAAATTGTAAAATATACATTTTCCTTTAAGCATTTTTTCTCGCAAAAAACTGACAAAACACAGCTATTTTTGTTGATGTTGATTAGGTAATATAAAATTATATATAATAGTGGGAGATTTCGTTGCGATTTTGTTCACTATTTACAGATTTGACAGGCTTCGTATCTCATTTCTCGAGATTGTACATTCTTGCGTACAATCGTCTTACAATCCAATGATTGTACAATCTTTTGTACAAAATTGAAGGAGTGGTTCACCCCTCGAATATACTATTATTTGTACCTGGATATTAAATGTCGAAATAAAAAATTGATTAAATGCTCGGTTAAATGTCATTTAATTTTGTCAATTTTATTTGATTTTGATTTCGTTTTTGTGAACAGATGGTAGAATTTATATCCCTATCTAAACCAACGCTATTTTCTTGCGTCAAATGGACTATGGTTTCTTCACAATTTTAAAAAGATATTTCAAAATCTCTGTTAATTCGTAGCAATAGCTATGACACTTGTTTTCTTTTTTCATTATTAATCCCATATTCTTCGATAATTATTTCCGTCATAATAATTCTTTATAATAAAGACACGTTCCTCATTCGAATAAACATTCATTACCAATTTTTTTTTTTTTTTTACAAAATAAAATTTAAAAAATGATGGAATATGAATAATATTTGTATATCAAAGTGAAAGTGAAATCTCGCTTTAGTGTTCCGAGAGAAAAATCGACTCAGCTCGACGAAGTCCAAAAATTTATTGAATTCAAATATTTTCACATCTCGTAAAAAAATATTTAGAAAACCTGCATTTAACCTCTGCTCTCATAAAGCACTTTAGAAGTCGTGATAAATCATGATTAAAAAATGCTCTCTGGTTAATTTCATATTTTCACTCACAACGATAATTTAAAGTAGTATATTATTTAAAGAAAAACAAAATTATTAAGTTCTAATAACGGGAAAGTCTTCAACGTCCGAATATTCAAAACCAGAATATGCATGCACAGATTCATTCAACTTCCGAATATTCAACAACAGAACGTGCAACGCCAGAAAGCACTTCGCCCGAATCATTCAAAAACCGAATACGTGGGTGTAGGCAAACGGAGGTCTTTTTAGGTTATGTTAGCGGTGATTGGCTCAAGTTAGCTTAACTTTCACAATTTAATTTCAAATCACAAATAAATATTTGATTTAAAAATGATAGTGCTAATCTTATTTTTATATTCTCAATAATTTTAGCATGACCTTTACATTTGCTTTTTTTTGGATCATTTTTTGGTTGTTATAGAATAAAAATTAATATTTCAGACTGTCATCAAGTTGGGCGTACCACTTCGCATCTGTTGCACTTGTGAAAAGAAGCTCCATTCGTTTAATGAATTTAAGCACGCCAGTTTGGAGAACAGTCTACGTTTAGAAGCGAGAATTAAGAAGGCACAATCCAACAAGGATAGCTCGGCACAAGTATTTGGTGCTCCTGAAACTCATCTCATCATGGGTAGCTGTGACATCAAAAATAAAAGTACAACAGTAGGAGCAAACAGTAATGTGGAAGATATTTCAATAAAAGAAGAACCATGTGAAGAGACTTCCAATGAACGAGAATGTTATAATGATATAGTGCAAAATATAATGAAAACAGAATTTGTAGTCATTAATGGTGTAACTTGTATTAAGCATAACCAAATTGGTACAGAATGTGACACAGAAGAAAAGAGTGCAGTCGAATGTATGTCGAAAATACAATGTTTAACCGATAATAATGTAAACTGCAATGAAGATAATCAAATTGGTACAAAATATGGCACTGAAGACAAAGGTGCAATACCGGGAACAAGTGATCACAACTTTGAAGAAATATATGTTAAAAACGAAGTGATGGACGACAGTTCCATGGACTATGAGGATTGTGATGACTTAGCGATAAACAAAACAAATAACACAGATAGTAATGAAAAGGATATAATTGCTTCGAAAACTGGAAATACTAGTTCAGTAAGTAACTATTTTGTATTTATATTTAGCCAAATCGATTAACTCCAATAGTAGAAAATATTGATAAAGTAGTATAAAAAGTCGTTTAAAAATCCTTTGAAAATTTACTTTCTAATATACAGGTTGTACCAGAAATAAGTACATTAATTTAACCAGTGACAGAACTCGTCTAGAGCAAGAATATTTCTTAATAACATTTTCGGCAGGCATTTAACAATATCTAGAAGGTTTACAAAAATAAGTTATTAAGAAATATTGTTACTCTCGACGAGTTGTCTCATTGGTTAAATTGAATGTATCTATTTCTGTTACACCTGTATTAGTAGACGTAGCTTCTGTACAGGGTGATTCCGGGGGTGATTCATAACGGGTGAAACAAAATTGAAGTATATATATACAGGGTGTCTCTTAAATAGGGGGACATGGCTTAACCACAGATTCCTGAGGCTAAAATAAGACGATTTAACCAAACTTGCTTCTACCAGAAAGTGTACCATTTAGCCAGAATTCTGCTTCAAAGTTCTTCGAAAAAAAAATAATTTTGCTTATAATAATCGGACGCTTTATGCGATTTGGATGAAATTTGGTATGACAGTTTATATGGTTATGTCATCTGTTAAGGTGATACTTGTTATTATTAGTGAACCACTGTGTATGAAACTTGTGTCCCAACATTAATTAGACCGTAACTTTTTAATGGCAATGCCGAAAACATATTTTTTTTTTTTTAGAAAGATACATTTAATAGTAAACTTTTCTCTCTCTGTTTAATTTGTGATATCTGTTACGGTTCACACAGAAAAAAATAAAATCTGAGTGTCTGCACTGCTAAATTTTTAAAATAAATTTAATCTAGCAGTCTATCCAAATGTCAAACAAGTAATTTTTAATGACAGTAACGAGTTGTCAATCTTCACAACTTGTTTAGGAGTAAGCTGATATATGTAATCGGCTTATTTATAATAATGGTAGTAAAATATTATTAGGCCGAACAAACGGATGTTACTAATTTTAGAATAGTGCGAAGAAAATTTTTGACAACCCGTAAAACAATTGTTACTGTCATTAAAAATTAATTTATATATATATACAGGCTGATTCAGGACTAACGTTACAAACGTTAACAGTTTATTCCTGAGGTCATTTTAAGAAAAAAATGCTATATGTCCTATCTCTTCTACTTATCAAAATACAAGAGGTTAAATTTTTATAAAAAAGCTCAAAATTTTCAAATTTTTGTAATCAAGATAGTTCTGAGTTTTATTGAAAAGTCAAACTTTATTTGTCATGATTATTTTTATATAATAAAATAAACGTGTATTCGTGATGCCAGTTTAGACGCCAGCGCCGCTAGTGACTAAATAGTGAACTTCTTTGGTGGGTGTTGAGATCTGTCAATCTCGTGTTTAATTTGTCATATTTTTGTATAATTTCGCTTTATTTTTTAATTTTTATATAAACATAGGTTTATAATAATGATATAATAACAACTACGATGTTATTGAATATTTAATGAAACTGAAATTTTTTTTTTTTTTTTAGTTTATCAATATTTTATTTTACAACTGGTCTTTGGCGACCAACAAGCAAAATTGTTGTAGTATTTACATAACATAACATGCAGGAGGATGACCCCCATCGGGGTTACCTCTATATATTATTGATTTATATGAATCTTAAATCTAATGGTTTATTTCTGTCTAGTCTTCTGATGTCATTTTCATTATTTAGTAGGTTGACTGCTAATTCGTTGGGATGGTAATTTAATTTGTTTTCGTATGAGATAGCAGAGTCCCGAATGTGTTCATGAACATATTTTATTTTAAAGTCTTTGTGAATTGTGTGGTTACTGATGTACCATGGCACTTTAGTGATCATTCGTAGGGTTTTGTTTTGAAATCGTTGTATAATATTTATATTCGATTTTTTTGCGCATCCCCAAAGTTGGATGCCGTAGGTCCAAATTGGTACTAGTATCACTTTGTACAGGAGCAATTTATTTTCTGTTGAAAGTTGAGATTTGTGCCCAAGTAACCAGTACATTTTTCTTAGTTTTAAATCCAGGTGTTGTCTTTTCTTTTTTATGTGTTTTTGCCACGTAAGCCTTTTCTCCAGGTGCATTCCCAGGTATTTAGCATCTTCTTTTGTCTCTAGTACTTTGTTGTTTATTTGTAATGGTGGGCATGTGACTTTTCTGTTGGTAAAGACGATGTGAGTTGACTTTTCCTCATTTATTTTTATTTTCCATTTTTCCGCCCATTTCTGTATTTCGTCCATGGATTTTTGTAGATGATTGGCTGCTTCGTTTGGATCATCATGTGATGCGAGTACGGCAGTATCGTCTGCATATGTAGCGGTTGTGACTTGTTGTTGACAGGGTAGATCTGCTGTAAACAGTTGGTAAAGAAAAGGCCCTAACACACTACCTTGAGGTACTCCAGCTCTAATTGGATATAGTTTCGATGTACAGTCTTCGTACCGAACTTGAAAATACCTCTCGTTTAGGTAGGATTTTAGTAAAAGAAAATATTGGTGCGGTAGTTGGGATTTAATTTTGTAGAGTAGACCCGTGTGCCATACCCTATCAAATGCTTGGCTAATGTCTATAAAAGCTGCAGTACATATTTTTTTACTTTGTAGGCTTTCTTCTATTTCGTTTACAACTCGGTGCACTTGTTGCACTGTGGAGTGTTGCTCCCTGAACCCGAATTGATGTGGTGGAATTATGTTATCCTCTTCTATTATTATCTTTATCCTGTTTAGCAATATTTTCTCAAATAATTTGGATAAGAGGGGTAGCAGGGAGATGGGTCTGTAAGATGATGCTTCGGTAGTGGATTTTCCTGTTTTATGTATAAGGATAATTTGGGCAAGTTTCCACTGTATTGGGAAGTAGGATAGTCTCAACATGGCATTGAAGATATATGTTAGGAGTAGAATAGTCTTTTTGGGTAATTCTTTTAGGACTTTTCCAGTAATTAGATCGTAAGAAACTGAAATGATATAAAAATATCGCAATGAAATTATTACATAACCTTGTAAGTATTACCTATTATAAAAGTTCCAATATATATAAGTATTGTATATTCTTATCGCAAAACACTTAAATTAATAACAATAACACAAATATAAGAGAAATTACACAAAAATATTACAAAGTAAAAAAGAGATTGACAGATGTCAATACCCTCCAAGCAAGTTCACTAGCGGCGCTGACGTCTAAACTTGCATCGCGAATTGCTAAAAAGCATGGAAAGAAAGAACATAATTAGGACAACAAAACACAAGATGACGCAATTAAACAGACAGATAAACAAATTCTAAATACAGAACAACGTAACAACACTTAGAATAGATAACAAACACAGCAAATTAGAAATATTTTATAGTAAATGCTCAAAATGAGCGCCATGAGCTCGTATGTCTGCTTCACAGCGGAATGATAGTCACGATCAATTACATTACGATCGTTAGGAAAGGCAGCAGATACATTCATTATTCGCTGTAACAGCTCACGCGTGTTTATTTCTACCTTATAAACTTCTTCTTTTAAGAATCCCCACAGATAATAATCCATAGGATTTAAATCTGGAGATCGTGGAGGCCAATTGATAGGACCTCCACGTCCAATCCACTGATTGGGAAAAATTTTGGTTTAGCCACTAAGTCACACGTCTATCATAGTGGGGAGGAGCACCATCATGCTGGTACCACATGTGCTGCCGTGCAAGAAGTGGAACATCTTCTATTAGCTCGTGTAATCTGTTTTCAATAAAAAATCTGTAACCATCAGCTGTTAGCCGGTCATTTAAAACTACAATTTCCAGTAAACCAGTATTAAAAATTCCTGTGCTAAATCTTTCCTGAAAACGGGACTGAGCTATAGCATGAGGATTTTGAATACTCCATAATGTTGATTATGAAAATTATTTACTCCATCTCTCGTAAATTGAGCTTCATCAGACCATAACACATTGGAAATAAAATCTGGATTATTCGCAGTTTGACGGAGTAACCAGCGGCAAAATTCTAGACGAGGACCATAGTCTCTTGGTTGCAGTGCTTGAACTCGCTGAAAGTGGTAGGGATGTAATTCCTCACGGTTTAATATCCGCCAAACATTGCTTTGGGACATGTGCAATTGAACAGCGACACGTCTCGCGCTGATTTGAGGATTATCATTCTCTTCCTCATCAGAGTTATAACAACAAACGTACCAAAAGATATTGAACAATAACAGTCCGATTCATAAAAAAGTTTAAGCTAATCCTCATTTTTTGATTAGCGAATTCTACTCTAATTTTAACAGTTTATTTCGTAAAATATAGTTCAATGTACTCCTAGTATCTACCTTTTTTTGATAATATTATGAAGATTAAATTTTAAATACCGGAATAGAATAGAATTCACTAATCCAAAAATGAGGATTAGCTTAAACTTTTTTGTGAATCGCGCTATAAAAGAATAGACTTGAAAATGTCTGCTTTTAAATAGTAATATACCAAAATTTCTTGTGTCTAGAATCGTAAATGATCAATTGCATCCTAGGAAAATTTCATATATGATTATATTTTAAAATAAATCGTGAAAATAGAAGTGGTGCGATAATTTTATCCAGGAGTTTATGTATTAACACGTACAAATGAATTCTATGACGTAAATGCCAGTTTTGTCGATAATAATTTTAGTCTATTGAATCAGGTTTTGGTAGTTTTTAAGTCACATGAATCACACTGTATAAAAAGTTATCATTCAAGTTTTTTGGCATTAAATTATTTTTTAAATTAACAAATGGAGTTAATCGCTTTGCCTCTGAACATATGGGATGAAAAGTTCGCGATGTAGTAGTAAAGAACAAGTAGGTACACTATGTATTATATTCGTAATAAAAAAATAGTTGTTTGTATTAGAATAAACTGCTAAAATAATAGACATGGAAGTATGTACTCTTAATCAGAAGTGATTAAGCTATGACTAAAATAACAAATTCAATGATTTTTTAATCATTTCAGTGTATTTTTAAATGGTAATTAGTTAGGGTGACCAAAATTTTAGTAAATATTACTGGCCATAGTTATTTATGTACCAAGATTATTGTGGACCATACAATATTTTATTTTTCGTAATATGTAGAATTAATTGTCGATTATAATAATGCTTCAGGATATTAACCAACTTTGGCGTTGCCAAGGATTATTTATATTCTGCGTCACGTATAGTTAGTTGTTCCGTAACAAAAAAAACAGTATCCTAGTTCTGGGTAAATAATGGTTTCTGAAAATGTTCTTCTATTTCGAAACACATTTAAAATTGACAAAAGACAAAACATCAAAAATAAAAATTAAGCAAATGAACAATAATAAACTTAATAACAAGCAAACGCCAAACTTTTACGTCACACTTCCGCTATGGATTAATTTTGTGACGGTTTTGATGTTTATATAGACATCTGGTAAAATGAGCAATACTAAAAAGATTATTTTCTTGTTTGCATCTGCTGTTGCGTTATATAAATATATAAAAAAATGAAAATAAAAGAAGAGTAATTTATTTGCCATCGTTCATGTTAATTGATTGAACTTTGATTTTTACGCAAAAAAAATGGCAGCTATTGCTGTCAACCTTGCACTGAATAAATCTTCTAGTAATTTATAATAAAACCTTTCTAGAAATTATTTCAATATTTTTTTATTTTGAACGGAAATAATTTTATTACAAATTTCGTACGTACCGATGCCACTAATTTACTGCCGCTTTTTTATTCGGAACGGGCCCAACTTTTTAAAAGTCAAAAATCGCCATAGCACTAACCGATTATGAATAAATAACTATTCCGTTCTTTTTTTGGAGACAACGGAGGAAGTATTTATTTCGGAAGATATATTAATGAGAGCGAAGAAAGCTACTGAAGATTTATTACCCACTAAATCGAGGACAGCTTATGATAAAGAGTTTCAAATATTTGTTAACTGGAAGTTGAAAAATGCAGTGACGGTTGTGAATGAAACGGTGATGATGGCGTACTTTCAGGAATTGGTAGGTATAATATATATATTTTTTACTAATTTCGTCGATTTATTCGTTTAACTTTGTTCCCCTCTTTTAGTCTGAGAGATATACTCCCAACTCGTTGTATACAAAATACTCCCTTTTGAAATCGACTTTGATTGTTAATGACGCCGTTGACATTTCTCGTTATAATCGTTTGCTGTCATTCTTAAAAAAAAGGTCGAAAGGATATACTCCAAAGAAATCAAAAGTTTTAACTGAAGATCAGCTTCTAACCTTTATAAAGAATGCTCCTAATGAAGTTTATTTACTACATAAGGTAAAGAAGAGATTTAATTAACTTCGCGGCTAACACAGAGAGGGAAGCACTAGACGCACAATGAGATACTTGTACGTGACGTTTCAAAATGGCGGATGCCAGTTATCAGCTGATTGCGGACAAACAAACGCCTATTTCTCATTGTCTTATGGGAATGGGAAGATGTATCGTCATATATATAATTTTATTTGAATATTATGTAAATTACTTTCAAATGGAACACAAATAACAGATAAGCGTACATTTAATAAAATGAAAATAATAATGACTGAGAATCAGTATTATTTGATTTATTTCGAGGGTTAATCTGGTATTGATTTGGAATCTTTCCGTACATACTATATACTAGTTATACCTATATGCAACAAGAATTATAAAGTATTTCACGAATAGGAGAGTTCGTCAAATTTTTTTTAAGTCTGCAATAAAAGTGAGAAAAAAGTACCATAACGTTTCATTATTTCAGTATTCACGTAAAAAATAGCTATTTTTAGTACAAGTGAGCAAAGTATGTCTTTTTCTCACGTGTCCGGAAATTGGCCGCACGAGCGGGAGCTGTGCGCCAACTGGACAAGTGAGAAAAAGACATGCTTACGTGTGCTAAACATGATTTTTTCCACAATCTTGAAATATAATTATATAAAAAACGAAACATTGTACTTTTTTTATTAATGAAAAACTCAACAGTACATATGTTTATATAACTGAATTTAATGTAAAGTTAACTACAAAAAATTATTGTTTCTTCACGTAGAATGGAGATATTTATTGTAGAATTTGTAACTCCATCAAAATTTTTGACTTCTGACGTAGAATATTATAGGCTTGTGTATTTTGCTCACTTGTGAAGAAATTTATTTACTTTGCTCACTTGTGATTCAATATGCAACTTTTCTCACTCTTTTAAGTTGAATAATAATGAATTTTGCTAACGATTGTGGAAAAACCTTTTTATAATGTAAGTAAAATGCACACATTTTTTTTAGGAATATTCTGAAACAGGCTCCTTCAACATATGTACTTATAAATAAAATAAGTATAATTTTTAACAACAGAAAGGAAAATAATATACAGGCTGTTAATTAATCCCATTTAATTGTAGAGAAAAATATTTCAAATAAATGTAGATAATTAAATTCTACACCTAAATCTTTAATCAGACTTTATTTTACATATTTAATAAACGATAAAATTCAATTTGAAATTTTATAAATATTGCTCATTTGTAGTGATAGCCATGGAACTTAAACAAAACTGCAAACAAATGCATATCGTTTTTCCAACTTTTCACTCGAGTTTTCACCCATTATGGTGTGTCTATATTTACTTAAACACTCCATTTACAATTAAAATAATATAACGATTATTACTTTACTTACCTTGCACATGCACTAGAGGCAATAAAACGTAATACAAAATGAATACAATTCGCAAACACGTGATATATACAGCTTGTTTTGGTTACAAAACATTACTGTGATTATACTTTTTTCCTGATTTCACTTCAATAGTGAACTCCTACTACTATTTACTCGTTATAATTGCACATAAGTAATTATTTAACATTTTATGAAATTCTTCATTTGGCTCCATGTTAAAACCGCCATGATGAATGGCCTTGAGTGACATGTGCAAATACCTCATTATTTTTTGTGAGCTTTGTGTTTGCGAAGTTCATTCGATAATAGACCTTTCCAATTCTCTTTTTATCTTCGATTTATTTTTGTACTAGAATATACATTTAACAAATATGTAACGAAATATGGTATTGTAACAAATTATTTTTCTGGTAAGTAATTCATCTATCTTATTGCACAATATAATATATTAATTTATGTAATTTTATCAGTTGATGATGGATAAATTATATATCCGAAACGTCCTGCTCAATGTGTTATAAATTATTTGCTTATAATACTTTAAATACTTCCAGTATTTACAATACTTCCAGTATTTACAATACTTTTCAAAATTAGTAATTAGTACTTACTGTCCTTAAAATACTATTTTCTCATAAATACTTCACGCTTGCGCAAGAACATTGCTGTGTGTTTTATGTACTTTTGTCACCCCGGTAATAGTTTTCGATAACTACACTACGGTTATAAACGAATAGTGGTTGAAGACGCAAATACAGGCAAATCAAGACGTTACGCAATAAGTGAGCATTTTGAACAGTTTGTTTAGTAAAAGGTATTTCTACGGGCGCGTCAATATTAGCTTTGTTCGATGACATGTACTAGGCCGCCCTAGTGTTAACTTTCTTACACTAACATGTTTTATGAGAAACGGGCAGCTTCTGGCAGGCTGTTCGATGACAAAAATTTTAAGAACTAGTGCTCACTTTTCTGACCTGACTCGCGAGGTAGTGTAAAAAGTGCAGACTAGGAGTGGGGGTAGCTAAATGTTGTTCGGTAGACATTTTAATTCTATCCTATCTACACATCTGTTTATTTAACCTAAAATTTTGTTTTGCTATATAAAGAATTAATTAATATATCTGTCTCTGAATCTGATGAAGAATCAAGTGATGATTGATCTTCGTCAGAATCGTTTATTAGTTCACTATGCTCTTTAAAACAGACATTTCTGCAGTCTTTTTTTTTGCAGCTTTATGATATGACTGTGTTTATAAACAACCTAACCTTTTACACCTTTGGCTATGCTTGGCTTGATTACTCACAGCTGAGCAAACTTGCCCAAATATACACTAGTGTGTTTTATGAAACCACAAGAATTAGACTATACTAGTGTACACTACACTGCACTGCACTATTCTGCTCTACACTTCAAGCACTTCTCATCGAACAGAGCTATTATAACACTAAACAAAAAAGATTTTTTCTTGCTTCAAATGTAGTAGCTACACCACACCACGCTACACATATTGATACCAATACGCGGTTTGATTTTTAATAGTGATGCTTAAAATGGAGTTTATTTTAAACACTACGCCCATATTGTTTTCTCTTGATTGTGAACTGTAAAACTAAAATATTTAAATATTTCAATATTTAGGTATACGTATACCCATAGGCCACAGATCACAATATACTAATATGGGAAACTGCCACGTTACGCCTCGGGACTGTATTTAGCGCGATCTGAGAAATCATACATGTAGTCATATTGAAAACCTGGCACACATATTTAGGCTGCTTGCAATATTGTTTTATGTATTTTAGATTTATTTGAAGTAAATAAATTAAAAATGCGTGAATACAATATAAATATTTATTTTAGAAAAATATATTTAATTTATTTTCACTTTACAATCTCTATTTTTTTTTGATAGTTTTTATATATGCAGTAATAATCAGGGTTGGCCTGATTTAAATCATTTGATTTAAATCATGATTTAAATCAAGATTTAAATCAACTGATTTTTTTAAAAAATCACTGATTTTTATCACAGATGAAAAAAAGATTCAAATTGTAATAAAAATGAATTTATTTACTACAAAAGTATAAATAACAACAAAAATATGGACTGTAATCTAATTCTAACAGATTACTGATTACATGTTTTGACCTATTTTATTTAGGTATGTATTGTTTAAAAAAAGGCGCGCGTGTACGTTATATACTAAATTTATGCAAAAATTCAAATGCATCTTTTGGGGTTTATTGCAGATTTCGTTTATGAAATAAAATATTTATATTGCTTTTAAAACAATTAAAAAAGTACAATAACACCACTAGATCTTTAAAAATAAAAAAAATCAAAAAATCATGATTTATTTGATTTTTTTAAAAAATCAATGATTTTTTATTTTTTTAAATAAATCATGATTTTTTCCAACCCTGGTAATAATACACATAATCACTAAACAAAAATCAAAATGAATTCAATTTCTACATGTAGACTAGTAATTTGACCTTGACTAAATTTCAAAATTTGAGACATAAGTGCAAATGACAAGTACAGTGACAGCTAATTTCTGATGTTAAAGCTAACTGTAATAAATCTTATCACCCATGGACCACTAACGCTATCCCTTACGTTGATCCTGCTATTGGCTTTTACAATTGGTTGGCTACTTTTTCAATATCTGGTTAAAATTTGAACTTCTAGTTAAGTAAACAATATTGCATCGTTTTGTTGACATCAATGATAAATCTGTCATTTGACAGTTCATTTCGTTCCAATTTTGTTTATTTACCTCTTAGTTAAAATTTTAACTAGATATTGAAAAATCGGCCCTATTGGGTGTGAATTGGGATTTTTTTTTCATAATTTAATTGATTTAATAAAAATAACTTTGCTTGTATTGTAAGTGCGTGAAAAAAGTACTTAAAGCTGTGTCTGATGTTACATTTTGACATTTAGGATATAGGTCTCCTTCACATAAATACAACTCCAAATGGCACATTAATGGCATCGATTGGTTTGCGTGGGAACATTTTATAACAACCATACTGAATTATACAATTCGATATAAATTAATGTTTCAGATTAATTGTTAATATTATATTTCATAAAATAGAAGCTAAGAAGCAATAGGGTAGTTGCGAAAAAAATAAATGTTATTTTTTCCTATTAATTATGAAATATAAACTAATTCTAAACATATTAATATAAAAATTATTAGAAAATATAAAACTTTTCATTCATAATTTCCATAAATAAAGTTCGCGGTGGAATTCTTGTGACGTGGACTTTTAATAATCATATAGTTCGACCAAGTCTGTATGACTCATACCACGACAAAGCGAAGATGTTGAATTATATTTAATTGTATCATACAAATATTTACAGTATAATTCTAATAGAAAAATAACAGATACAAAAGTATTATTTAATAGTACGTATATTTTATAATTATTTACTTCAATACCAGATATTTTCAAGATATTTAATTCTTATACAGTGTGTCCCATTTAGAGGTGCCACCATTGGGATCTTGAGAACTACGATGTCGGTTAAATGGAACTTTTTGTGCGCCTTAGGGAGGCCATCGCAGATGTGCTTTTGTTTTTCCAAAAATTCTCATAGGGCACTAGATAATGACGAAAAACTGAATATTGTTGATTTTTTCTTTTTCAAATAACTTCTAAACTATTAGTAACTGAGAAAAACGTTTCAAATACAAAAGATAGATATTATTATTAACTAACCAGTGGCGTATGAAATAAATTTTTATATCCGTAAATTTTCGAGATATAACACAAACTTATATTTTTTTAAATGGAACCCATATCTTATTTTAGTCTCAAAAAAATCATTATTTTTTTCTCTTTTCAACGATGTAAGGGTTATTCTGTTTTGTATTTGTTTTGCCTTCAACATTATTATTTTTTCCTTATTTTGTATTAATTTTATAATTTAAAAATATTTTTATTTAGAAATACTACTTGTATTTAAATAATTTATTTCGTTAGAAAAATTTGCTTAAAACTCGCATCAAACTAATTTTTATAATATTTTGTGTCTGGTCGCCCTTGGCACATTATAGTGTAATTTGTAATTATGAGTCTAGAATGAAAATATTAAGTAATAAAGGCATAAAACAAATTATTTCGATCAAATACAATATAATTAATAAATATAATAATGTTTTCTTGGGAAATAATAAGAAAGTTCAGGAAAATAAAGAGAAAAAATTAATTTTAGAAGCAAAACAAATATAAAACATAATAACCCTTACGTTATTGAAAAGAGAAAAAAATAATGATTTTTTTTGAGACTGAAATCAGATATGGGTTCCATTTAAAAAAATATAAGTTTGTGTTATATCTCGAAAATTTACGGATATAAAAATTTATTTCGTACGCCACTGGTTAGTTAATAAAAATATCTATCTTTTGTATTTGCAACGTTTTTCTCAATTACCAATAGTTTAGAAGTTATTTGAAAAAGAAAAAATCAACAATATTCAGTTTTTCGTCATTATCTAGTGCCCTATGAGAATTTTTGGAAAAACAAAAGCACATCTGAGATGGCCTCCCAAAGGCGCACAAAAAGTTCCATTTAACCGACATCGTATCTCTTATAGTTCTCGAGATCCCAATGGTGGCACCTCTAAATGGGACACACTGTATAGACAACTTCATAATTTTGCCACCAGGTGGCTGCACACTCCAGGGAATGTACATGTCATTTTTAGTGACATAACCTATGTTTTACGTGTTAAAATCATATTTTATTTTTCTTTTCTATATCAGCAGATTTAAAACAAGGTAATGAAACTAATGAATTTGTGTGAAAATGAATAATTTCTTTTGAAATAGTGCTTCTCTCAAACATATAAATCGTTTCAAATAAAAATGGTAGTATTGTGTACAGAGTATACAACCGAGAGTGTACCGCTAGGGCAAGAAAGACTGTGATTGGTATTAATAGAACACGTCACCACGGGAAAATTTGAAATAAGATTTTTTTTTAAAAAAATTATATTTTGAAAAATATACAGTTGCCAGACATAAAATATGTATTAAAGTGAATAACTTGAACAATTCTTACAGAAAAAAAAAATAAATTGGAAAATGCGCAACTACCCTATTCTTTGACAGTAAATTTGACATTTTGCACAAATTATGGCCGTTTGCACCGATGTAATCTTAAGTTCTCCTTTGCTAAGTTTTACTTAAAGTTACGGTTCACCTTAAATTTTATTCTGTTGCACATGTAAATTTTAAGTTCCACTTAGCTAAGAATAGGATTTGGTTAAAAAGTCGATGTTTTTGATTTAGGTATTACAGGAAGGCAGTTAGTTTGACATTACATTGGAATTTTTTTATCAGTTTAGTATTTAAAACTTGCAAACTTTATTATTATTAATATTAATGCTTGTGTTATTAATGAATAATTTAATTAAGAATAAAAATTACTAATAAATATGAGCAGACGGTGCGGTTATATATTGTAACTATGGCACCACAATAGGCATAAGGGATACACTTTCTAGAACTATGTAATAAAATTTGTGCACTTTGGTAGGTGTACGCTAGCGCAAAGTACTCAAAATTGAAGAAACTGATATTAAAAGTGACAGGTCGTTTAATATTTGGATTCTTTTTTTTTTTAAATTATACTGATCTTGGTTGCGATAAACTAGAATTGGTAAAACTTCGATTAAAATTGAAATTCATCATCATAGAAATCAATCACATCTATTGTCAAAGTTGATCTTAAAGGTTAAGTGCAACTTAAGCCACAGAAATCTGAGGCTTAAAGTAAGTGCACCTTAAGTATAACTTAGCAAACGGTGCAATACATTTTTAAAATTTAAGTTCTACTTAATGTCAAGTTATACTTAGGTAGATGCGGTGCAAACGGCCATTAAAGCAGCAAACATAATTTGTTTAATTAGTGCGCGACAACTTTAAGGTATAGTGTGCTTCTACAAATACCTAAAATCTAATTCTTAAAATCCTAAATATTGACGTCATTTAGGGCAAATTTAAGATTTAGATATTAGGGTGATAAAAGAGCAACATCAAACAATATACCTACTAAACTACTAGTTTAATAGGTATATTCATCAAACACAGGCTTAGTTTTCAAATACTTTTCTTGTATTTACTGTTTAGTACTTAAATACTTTTTTTGAGTACTGGTCCCAACTGTAATCAAAAGGGCCCTCCTGAAAACTAATTCCATGATGTCGCAAATTATAGGAATAACGTAAAACGTTTACACAACTTTACAAAAATAATTGTGCCTCTAGTGCTTCCTTTCTGCGTTAGCTACGAACTTTTCAATCCACCCTAGTATGTCACGTATTACGTAAATATATCATTATAGGTAGTTTTGGTGATGAGTGTTTTTGGAGGTTTGAAAAGGGATGAGATGGTTAAGATGCTGATCGATGACGTACAGGATAATGGGTCTGTTCTACTTGTACACGTTCCAGACACCAACACTGGTACAACTAAGAGTTTTACCATTGAGGAAGAGCAGGAAATAGGTGCATTGAAAATAATTCGACATTATATAGCCTTGCGACCGCCGGTATTAGGTTGTCGGAGATTTTTTTTGGCATATAGGAATAACCGATGCACAGGACAGCCAGTTGGAAAAAATACTATAGGAAGTGTACCGACACTCGTTGCAAAATATCTAAATTTAGATAATGCGAAGGAGTATAGTGGCCATAGTTTGCGACACTTGAAGCGTTGAAGATGCGTGGAAAATTGAACAGTAGAAGGAAGTATGGCATTTGGAAAAGAAAAAGTGAATCCTTAATAAGAGTTTGTCAAGCTGAAAGATCCGTTTTTATCACTATCGTGGATATTCTATTATTATATAGTACAAACCTTAATTGGTCTTCTTCTTTATAAAACTTTACACATGTTTCAAAATAAAAGTAATTTTATAGTACAGGATGTATCAGGATTACTGTAAAAAAATTAATAGCGCATTCCTGAGATCATTTTGAATAAAAAAATCTTATATGTCTGGAAACTTTTCGTTACAGAATTATAGCCTTTTAAAAGTGCACCTCATCATTTCTATTAAAAACTGTCGTAGTAGTTGCAATAAAATTTTGAAACTTGGTATGAGGATACTAGGTATTTAGATACATATGATACATACAGAGGCATCTCATATGAGGAAGGCCATGAAGGTTTTTTATCGTTATTTTGTTACCTATTTTTTTTTTGTTTTTAGTAATATTACATACAATGCAAAAATACACAAAAAAGTTACTCTTTCTAAAACTTGATAAACGCAGTAGTTTTTGAAATATTTTAATTTTTGGAAAAAATCAAGTATCCAATATCTACTTTAAAAATATTTTTATAACACTCATCAAATTCTGAATATTCTAGCGAGTAAGGATTAGTGTTATTTATAAGTTTAATTTTTCTAAATATCTTTCCCACTTTTCACTCGAGTTTTCACCCATTATGGAATGACCATGTTTACTTAAATTTATAGCACTCCTTTTACAATTAAAATAATTATAACAATTATTACTTTACTTACCTTGTACTAGAGGCAATAAAACGTAATACAAAATGAATACAGTACGCAAACACGTGATATATACAGCTTGCTTTGGTTACAAAACATTACTGTGATTATGTGTGCGACTTTTTTTCTGATTTCACTTTAACAGTGTACCCCTATTTAGACGTTATAATTGCATATATAATTTACATAAACGTTCACATAAATAATTATTTAACATTTTATGAAATGTGAGCACGAATTCTCCATTTGGCTCCATGTTAAAATTTGGTTTGTCCGCAATCAGAATTTCGACAGCCATGATAAATGGCCTTGAGTGACGTATGTGCAAATACCTCATTATTTTTTGGGAGGTTATATGGATTGTCATTTGTGTTTGCGATAATAGACCTTACCAATTCTCTCTCTTTTTATCGAATTTGCGCATATTAATGAAAATGGTGCCAAAACTATTACAGTTACTAAAATATCAGGTTGATGCATAAGTTCGTAGCGTTTTTATTAAATTCAATTTTTTTTTTTTAGTATATAAAATACATGAACTAATCAAGAATATATTCTCCTCCATTTCTTACGATTGCCTCTCAATGATCTGGTAGTTTTTTTAATTCCACGTCTGAAGAAATCCGGTTATTTGGAAGTATACCTAAAATCAGAACTGAGAACTACTTAAAGTAAAAATATTGGAAGTATAGGGCACCTGCACCTACGTCACAACATGGCGGATGATCAGCTGATCTCGGGCAACCAAGCTTCAGTTTAAGATTGCGTCTTATGCAGCGAATATGTTTTCTGTAAAAGAAATTCAGTTTTTCCTAAATTTATACATGCTATTTTAAAATGTATATTTATAAATATATTTTAAAAAATATTAAATTGAAATAAGTAGCTTGTAGCATCAGGTTGTATTATATTCATTTGAGTTTGTATAAGTTTTCTTATGTGTATTTTTAAATGAAAACATGAATATTGAAATTAAAATAAATTGAATTATTAGATTTTTTTAATTTATAAACAAAATTAAATTTGAGATGTATATATTTATCTTCGAGTTCATTTTTCTTATTGTCATATTGTGCATTTTTATTGTATATAAATGAGCTTATTGAGTTTATACGTTAAAAATTTATCTTTGGAAGCCAAAGTACGTTAAATCGATAAATTTAAGTGGATACATAATGTGGATCCTTATACATTGACATTTTTTTGACGAGGATTATAAATGCCTTTTAAAAATCAATATGAAATCAATAATAACCTATCTAATTTTTAAACCTTTGTGAGACACAGACATAAATACATATATTTTTTCTGTTACTAAAAAAAACTTCATTCAAAATTTGTAATGGGGTCCTATACCATTTTTCTTTTATTTTTTTTTCTGTAAGAACAGGATAAAATAAGAATTTTAGTGCAAACGCGACTTAAAAATTTTACGTAATAAGCGAGATATGAATTTTTAAAGTTTAAGAATTTGTGCGTGACGTAGCAGGGACTAACAAGTGATCGACAAACAATGGGACAAACTGTTAGTTATAGAGGGAACAATTTTTTTCATGTTTGCATAGCTGAAATGTTTGTAAATAAAAACTTATACGTTATATTCATGAAGAAATTATTATTAAGTATAAATAACGTAAATAATATCCTTTTTTTCCTAATAAATTATAGAACATTGAAACAGTTTGACAATATTATTACACAAAGCATGACGACGGATGGCGCCAGTGTTGACCTGTTTTGAAGTTTCAATATTAATTTAACTAATATTATTATTAATTGAATTAATATTACAAATTGATTTAATTATAAATATATTATTATTGTTAATATTACTAGATGTTATAATTAAACAAATTCATCAAACACAAACTTGTTAAATGTTTTGTTAGGTTATGGAACAACATGTCATTTCAAATTCTTTTAAAGGTGACCGCTAAAGACGCGCGATTCTCCTTTTTAAAATCAGGCCACCAATCAAATTCTTAGTACCTGACGCGTCATACCCAATTAGTAATCATCTTCAATCGCTTATAGTTTGTGACCTAGTCAATATTTAAAGAAAATTTTTTCACTAATACTCATTAATTTATGTATATTTTCGTCTTCTTATTTAAGATAGTTAAAATATGACTATGGTATAGGACCCTATTCTGTCATTTAAAAAATATTTTTTCATGTTTTTTATATATATTATTAAAGAAAATTACATATATTTAAACATTCATACAATATGTTCCTATCCGATTATGTTTAAATTATTTTATATGCAATAAAAGTATACACAAAAAAATAGGATTGGGTTAGTTTAATTTAATAACCTGGAACTCATTAAATAATAAGAATGTCCTGACTTATTTTTTACGGAAAACACTCCTCATATACTCACTTTTACACACTCTACTCAGTTTTTCCCAAATAAAACAATAAGTGCCGTAAAAACACAATAAAAGCATACGGCACGATATTTCTCCATAAGACACAATGCAAACTGAAGGTTTGGTTGTCCAAGATCAGCTGGTGGCCGCCATGTTGAAACATCACGTGCAGGTGCCCTATTACTTTAAATACTGCCAGTATTTACAGTACTTTCCAAAATTAGTATGTAGTACTTACTGTACTTGAATACTATTTTCTCATAAATACTTCACGTATGCTCAAGAACATTGCTTTGTGTTTTGTGTACTCTTGTCACCCCGGTAGTAGTTTTCGATAACTACACTACGGTTCATAATCGAATAATGATTGAAGACGCAAATACAGGCAAATCAGGACGTCATGCAATAAGTGGACATTTGGAACAGTTTGTTTAGTAAATGGTATTTCTACGTGCGCATCAATATTTTAACACTAAATAAATAAAGAATTTTTCCTGCTTCAAATGTAGTAGCTACACACATTGCTTAGCAATACGCGGTTTGATTTTAATAGTGCTGCTAAAATGAAATTTCTTATGGAGTTTATTTTAAACACTACGCCCATGTTGTTTTTTCTTGATTGCGAACTGTAAAATTAAAATGTTTAAACCAGGGATGGTAACCATGAAAAATATTGGTTTGGGTTACGGTTGCGGTCATCGTGAAAATAAAAATTCGGTTTTGATTTGAGTTTCGGTTTTTATACAGCAATCGGTTTTGGTATACCGGTTTTACTAAAAGGGTTTCGGTTTTGCAAAAGTAATTTACGAGAATAATATTATTGATTTTGATTGAACAATTAATTATTATAATGATGCAAAAAGTGTCCACAAACACGTGTACCAAGTTTTATAACAATCAATTTTAATGGGAAGCAAATATTCAAAATATTCTAATTTCCCATGTTAAATGCCTATGTAAATGTAACGTAACGGATTTCGAGCGCCACCCGATTGAGGTACTACGTTGAAAATTGAAATATGTTTCTACAAAAAAAAAATATGTTTATACTTTTTTATACATAAGTATTTTAATAATAAAAATTTACAATATTGAACAACTAACAAGAGAACTGTATATAATGGGGTTAACCGATAAATAAAAAAGGGTTTTGCTTTCGGTTTCGGTTTTGTATCTGTTTCGAATTTCGGTACAGGTTTCGGTTTCGGTTCTCATATTTTTCCGGTATTTTTCGGTTAATGGTTTCGGTTCCGGTTTCTGTTACCATCCCTGGTTTAAACCACTTTAGGTATACGTACCTATAGGCCACAGATCAAAATATACCAAGACAGGAAACTTTCACGTTATGCTTCGGGTCTGTATTTAGCGCGATCTGAGGAGTGGGAGTCTAATTAAAATCATTGACCGGTAGCATTTACTCTTAAACAGGGGTGATTAAGCGTTGCTAATCACCTCAATGTATTTTTAAATGGAAGTCATGTTAATTAGTTAGTTACGGTGACTAAAATTTTGAGTAAATACTACCTATCATTGACTTTATTAAAAAAAAAACTTGTATTGTAAGTGAGTGAAAAAAGTACTTAAAGCTGTTTCCGATATTGCATTTTGACATTGGGAACACTTTATAACAATCATACTGAAATATACAATTTGATAAAATTAATGTTTCTGATTAAATGTTAATATTATGTCATAAGATAGAAGCTAAGAAGCAATTCTTTGACAGTAAATTTGACATTTTGCACATATTAAAGCAACAAACATAATTTGTTTAATTAGTGCGCGACAACTTCAAGGCATAGTGTGCTCCTACAAAACCCTAAAATTTAATTCTTAAAATCCTAAATATTGACGTCTTTTAGGGCATATAAATTTAAGATTGAGATATTAGGTCCGACACCCTATAAAGGGTATAAAGGATCTGTGAAGAAGAAGAAGAAAAAAAAGGTATTAGGGTGATAAAAGTGCAATATCAAACACAGGCCACAGACCCACCTTACTATACAGACAGCTCACGTACAGTAACGCAAAAAAATCCCCGAAACACTAGAACCCCCTTATCGGCCCGGAATGAAAGTAAAAGTGGTCGGTAATGCGGGTTTCTTATTTTTAGAGTAAGTAAAAAGGGAAAATTTATTGTATAGTCGCAAGCATAAAGCACAATACCTACCAATATCTTTCGTAAGCATGAACCAGAACGAAGAGGAGCGGAGGTTGCTAAGCCGTCATTACACTTGTTGCACGGAATGTATAAATAATTATTTACCTAGAATTTTATGATTATCTCGCTCTTTTCATCATGCTATCGCATATATTATCTTTTGCGCAATCCAGAGAGTTCCTAGCATAGGCGATCTGTATATCGTACGCGTAGTCTTTTTAATAAATATTCATTATATTGGTTCTTATAAAGTTAAAGGACACTAAAAGAATGAGCGTAAACAGTCTTATGTATTTTCCGGGTTATGTAGTAAATGTATGTCTAAAAAAAATTAACTGCGAATTTTGCAAACTATCATTATGTACTAATAAAAATATGAATGATAAAAATCAACTATACATTATAAATCGTGATTAGAGTACTTCAGAACAATTAACTTTTTTAATAGTACCTGCAAATAGTGTACTTGATGTTGTGTCAAAATGTTGTGAAATATTTTCCATTAAATTTAAGAGCATAAAACTGGAGTAAAAGCTTTGATTTATGAAAAATGATTAGAAACAGTTCACACAGCTTGTCCAAACTGGATGAATATTTAATTGTCATCAACATAAGGAGTATTTAATTTATCACACAGTTCACTGCATTTATCGTGGTTGAGCAATGAGCTGAGAAATAAAACTAATTCTAAAAGAAAAATAAATATTTTATACCCGTTTGCACCAACAAAATTTAAGTCTCGACTTTGCTAAGTTAATTTTAACGCTAAGTCGAGCTTAAAATACAAGTCGTTTGCACAACGAATATTTGAGCTGAGATTAGGTAAGCCGATTTATTCTAGGGAATTTCTCTAACAACTAACTTCACACTTATTTCGACATATGCGTAAAATATATAAAATAATTGTTAAACAAATATGAATATAAGTTAATAAAAATATAAAGGTCAGAGAACGATATATCCTTATTGTGCAAGTACAATTTATGTACATGAAAATAATTTATAACTGTAAATATTCAGTATTTATTATTTTAGCGATATAAAAAGGAAATATAGGAGAGTAAATTAAACACCTGGGGATTGTATTTTTATATGAATAAAATACAATCGAAAAATTATATTAAATACATATATTATTAGTTCTGTATAAATTATTATAGGAAATAATTTAAGAATTATGTACTTATATAGAACTATTTGCATAACAATAACAGAAATAATTAAAGAAAATTTGCAGCTTGCAAGCAGAAATCATTTTGAGTTTGATTAATATCATCTTATGCTTGTGGATTGTGGCATTTTTACAAACCGATTAATTAAATTCGATATTGCTCAACCATCACATAACATATAATAATTTCAGATACTGTACTAAAATGCACTCTAGAAAAATCTGTAATACTGAGCAAATGAAGCAATTTCCAGTAGCGAGAGTTTACAAAAAATTAACAATCTCTATCATTTATGGAAAAAAATATTTTATAACTCAATAAAACAATTTTTAATGAATCATGTGTGGTTACTTTTGTTGATCGAAATCGTGTAACAAAGGTATTTATCGTTAAAAGTGCAACCATCATCTACATTTTTGGTAGTATCATAAATGTTAAAATTTAGCATGTTAGCAAAATGAGATACAAAATCTAAATACAGATTATGGCGATTTGTAGGCTGTCTAGTTTAAGCCGCCATCTGCTGGAGGCTTAAATTTAAGCCTGGCTTAGGAATTTAAGTTCCCGTTTTTTACGTGGTGCAAAAAAATTTAGGTCTGACTTAAAATTTGAGAAGACTTAAGGCTTAAGTCATGTTGGTGCAAACGGGCATTAAAGAATGTATTATTTTGTAGGATGCCTTCTCTTTTTATCTTTTTTATGAATTAAATTTTTATTTTATTTTAAATACATGGTCTTTCATTGTTTCATTTATTATATTATTTCTTCATTATCTTCTTAAATATAATTATTGAAATACTCTGCTGTTTGATTTTTTTTTTACCCTCAACTCTACCGACCGTAGGAATTCTCCAACCATTTACAGAATATATTCCTAATAAGAAGAGGTTGGAGAACAAGCATTGTAGTTCTACTATGTATCGTAAATGAGCCGAGCGCTATTTACTGGCTGCTGCTTATTACTCCCTGCATCACCCGCATCCAGATGCTGCTGCGTTGCACTATTTGCATTTACGTTAGCTGTCTGTATAGTAAGGTGAGTCTGTGCACAGGCTTAGTATTTCAAATACTTTTCTTGTGAGTATTTAGTGTTTAGTACTTAAATACTTTTTTTGAGTACTGGTCCCAGCTCTGGTAAAACAGAGACACTAATGACGTTTACACAACCTCACAAAAATAATTTTGCCTCTAGTACTGTCCTCTCTGTGTTGGCCACGAAGTCTTCAATCTACCCTAGTATATTACATATTACGTACATATATCATTACAGGTAGTTTTGGTGATGAGTGTTTTTGGAGGTTTGAAAAGGGATGAGATGGTTAAGATGCTGATCGATGACGTATATGATAATGGGTCTATTCTACTTGTACTCATTCCAGACCACAACACTGGTACAACTAAGAGTTTTACCATTGAGGAAGAGCAGGAAATAGGTGCATTGAAAATAGTTCGACATTATATAGCCTTGCGACCACCGGCAGTAAGTTGTCGGAGATTTTTCCTGGCATACAGGGATAACCGATGCACAGGACACCGAGTTGGAAAAAATACTATAGGAAGTGTACCGACAATCGTTGCAAAATATCTAAATTTAGATAATGCGAAGGAATATAGTGGCCATTGTTTGCGACACTTGAAGCGTTGAAATGCGTGGAAAATTGAACAGTAGAAGAAAGTATGGCTTCGGGAAAATAGGACTGATCATCTGTGGGTACATTTGAAAAAAGAAAAACTGAACTCTCATTAAGCGTGTGTCAAGATGAAAGATCCAATTTTATCACTTCCGTGGCTATTCTATTATTAAATAGTACAAAATAATAACCTTCACTGTTCTTATTTATAAAACTTTACACATGTTTCAAAATAAAAATAATTTCATAATACAGGATGTATCAAGATTACTGTAAAAAAAAGTGAAAGCGTATTGCTGAGATCATTTTTATTAAAAAATGTTATATGAAGATATGTCTGGAAACTTTTCGTTACAGAATTACAGCCCTTTAAAAGTGCACCTCTTCTGGCACATTGGTAGTTGTAGCAATACAATTTTGGTATGAAGATACTAGTTATTTAGATCCATACAGAGGCGTCTCATATGAGGAAGCCATGAAGGTAAAATAAATAAAATCTATAACTATTATTATACACATTATTTTTATTAGGGCTAATATTTTGTTAATTAAAAAAAGAATGAAAATGTTATTGCTAGTGAATATGTAATTATGGTAAATAATTATCCATTTTGTATTAATGGATATATGTAACGTTAATACTTATCGCACATCCATAGAATATCATCGTAGATATTCAAGAATTAATTTATCTGAATTTCATTGTTTCTTAATTGCTACCTTAATTTTTTTCTAAAAATTAAATTATCTCAAACTACTACATTTATCAACTTTTAGCAAGAGTACCTTTTTGTGTAATTTTGCATTGGATGGAATATTTTATGTCAGAATAAAAATATGTTAATAGGTAAGAAAATAAAGATAAAAACGTTCATATATTCCCAATATGAGACGCCTCTGGTTGAGATACAGAAACAAAAGAAAGTATAAATAAGTAGTATCCTCATACTAAGTTTCAAAATTTTAGAGAAATTAATACTATTGATGAGAGCCAACAAAGTATCTGACATCTGGTGGCGAAATTAAAAATGCGAGTCGTGGGGAAAACATTGCTGCATGTGAATTATACTAGCATAGGAACCAAGCAAAAGTGAGAGAAATGTCTAGCAAATGTAAGCGATATTGCTCTGTACCGCAGTGCAATAATTACGTTAGTGCACAAATGTCAATGCACTACTTCCCGAAGGACAAAGATATGCGAAAAAATGGGTAATTGCGTTAAAAATAGGAAAGAAAGTGACACGATATATGAATTGTGTTCTGCTCATTTTCTGCCTTCGGATTATTATCAAGGTAAATCGTATAACAGTTTCAATATATTTTTTTTAATAATATAAAAAAAATATTTACAGTAAAAAACGCAAATAAAAGATCTCTTTTGAAAAAGAATGCCTGTCCTATTAAAAAAATACTTCTTTTTATATTAAAAATACACCTATTTCGAAATATTTTTAAAAAAATCAGAAATGTTAAGAGTAGTGCTAGAGTGCACTGATATTGATATTCAGAAATCAAAGTGTTTGAGTCGCAGGATAAGATCATATTTTAATTATAAAAAAGACACTTTAAAATATCTAATTGGAGTTACACCGGCAGGCGTTATTATGTTTCGTAAGTTCTGCTTTTGGTGGCAGAACCTCTGATAAGGCAATCATTAGAGAAGTTTTTTTTTTTTGATCTCCTAGAACCATACATGGATGCAGTTATATAATAAATAATTATTTTAAAACCAATAAATTAAAAGTGTCTTTCGAAATACAACGTACACTTCCACTGTTGTACATTGTTTTCAAGGAAAATGCGGATATTATGTGGAATACCTTTTAAAATAAATGTTTGTAAACAAAGACCGTGAATTTCCACATTGTTTTCTTTATTAAATTGGAAACCACACATTATTATATGACCAGCTAAAATATTACAAATTTTCAATGTTACCTTATAAACTTTTCTACTAACTACATTATCTTTAAATGTTGCTTCTCCTTCCACTATTGGCCTTACTGCACCGTTTAAATATATGTTGATATCTCCGAGTGAGATAAACATCTTATTTTAATTAATTATTTCACTTAAATAAAGAGAACTAAATAAAAAATTCGAGATTACTCCTATACCATCAATATACAAAATACAATGTTTTCCCCACTACGAAGATGTCAATGCTGCCATCTATTGACGGTGGTTACCGCGGATAGTTATTAATAAAAATGTGCTTGATGAGGTGCACTTTTAAAAAGCTGTAAATCTGTAACGAAAAGTTTCAGGACGTAACCTTCATATAATTTTTTGTTACTCAACATGGTATCAGGAATACGCCATTAATGAAAAACACTAGTCCTGATACATTCTGTATAGTGGATGCTCTTATTACCAAGATGAAGTAATAATCCGAGGTAATAATAGTTATTATTACGAGTTGTATACTATAGTTTATCTACGATTATTATATTATATAAAAGATTTTCTGATTGGTGCATCTGAGGGACTAATAACTATTATTCCTTCTGGGATTTATACAGGTGCTCAGATTTTTAAGGCCATCATTGGAATCTCGGAAACTTTTAAGAGATAAAACTTCGGTGAAATGGGCCATCTGGTGCGCCTTTGTGGGGCCTTCTTACATATGCTTTTGTTTTGCCAAAAACTCTTGTAGCTTACTATATAATGCCGGAAAACCGATTTTTCGCCGATTTTTTAAATTTAAGCTGTCAGTAATTGAAAAAAATTTCAAATAAAAAGTTAGATATTTTTATTGTCTATCCAGTGGCGACGGAAAATAATTTTTCTATCGATAAATAAAGGTTATTGTATTTTAAATTTGTTTTACCTTCAAAATTTTAGATTTTTCTATATTTACCACGAAATTTAACTTAAATATTTTGTTCAATAAAATGCATTTGAATCAAAAACGTTACCTTAAAAATATAGAATTGAAATTAAATTATTAAGCCAGGTAGGTATGGA
This sequence comes from Ophonus ardosiacus, assembly GCA_943142095.1. Classification (NCBI taxonomy): domain Eukaryota; kingdom Metazoa; phylum Arthropoda; class Insecta; order Coleoptera; family Carabidae; genus Ophonus; species Ophonus ardosiacus. Next base: position 12,571,685 of record OW964836.1, on the reverse strand, counting down.
ATAAGTTACTTAAATCGAAAGAGACAAATAAGTTTTCTTTTTAAAGTAAAAATTAAATAATTTTTCTATCGGTAAATTATTTTAGTACACCGCTGGATGAACAATAAAAATATCTAACTTTTTTTATTTAAAACATTTTTGTGGATTACTGATAGTTCAGAATAAAAAAAAATAGACCAAATTCAATTTTCTGCCACTATCTAGTAACCTATGAGAATTTGACACAGCAAAAGCATATCTACGATGGCCCCACAAAGGCGCACCAGATGTCTCATATAACCGAGATACCGATGGTGGCCTTTGAATTCCGGACATTCTATACCTATACGTCATTATATAGTAAAAATCACAAATTTAATACATATATTATTAGGGTAAACTTGCTTAAATCGTATTTATGCATAATTCGTACCATCACATTTATTTGTGATTTATAATACATATGGCAGCATTTATCGACAAATCGTGGAACTAGTACTAATATGAGTGTTTCAAAGTGTGGCGTTTATTGATATTGTAATTCAGCATAATTTTATTGAACAAAGTAAGTTTTTATTTTTGACTTTTTGAGTATTTTTTTTACGTGTTTCATAAGACTTTTATGCGAATAATATAAAACAAATTGAAAAGCACAGAGTAATATAAAGCAATATTTATTTGTGATGTCATCATAGATTTGCCGCGGAACGTGCTTCTGTAACCTAAAAATAATTATGTGCAATTCATTGTCGATCTTAGCGTATTTCGTACTTATGCAAAATCTTAATTCGTACCGCTACGAAATAAGAATAATAGGTCAATTCTGAACATTCATCTATAAAACCGTAAATTCTTAAATCTGTAGTACGATAAATCTAACTGTACAATTTACAGATTGGGCAATTCAAAACACATCTATAACGAACCAAGTTACAAAAATATTATTTACGAACTTGTAACGTTTTGACATGTGTCACTAACTTCATAAATATTTTGTACACAATGGCTGGGTAGCACAAGCCCTGTTTTAACTAAAACACTGTTTTAAGAAATGTCAAATTCAAATTTAAATATTTAATTTCACCCTTATGTTTAAAGAACGATTTTTTTTAAATATTTGTTTGAATACAAACTATGTTCTGCTTTAAAATCATATTTTGAAAAATTTGATACTATTTATTTTTATTATTAAATAATGAAATTTGACATATCTTAAAACAGCGTTTTAGTTAAAACAAGGCTTGTGCTACCAGCCATTGTGACAAACTATCACAGAGATATGTTTTTCACTAAATAAATAAACGTAATATAGGTATGCACAAATTATTATTCCATTATTGTTTTAAAGCTCGAAGACTACTAATTATTGGTAAACTATTAATATTACCAAAAACAGTAAAATATATCTGTCAATTTAGAAGACGATAAAATAATACATCAACGTCTCAGCGGAAATGCTGCCACCATACCAGTTTGTCCTGCGTTTCCTTTTTTTCAGCCCCTCATAATTCTCTTCGCTGTTAACATCTTTTAATATTCTAAACTTCCTTCTACCTTTTCTCCTATACATTTTCCTTCAATTATAATTTTCTGAAGACAATCCCTCCTTAAAATATGTCCAATTCAATTGACTTTCCTCATATCTCTCAAAATTATTCTCTCTTCTCCACCGAAGTCCTTCATACTTTTTCTCCTTGTTCCTCAATGTTTTGCATCCATTATAGCACAATACCCCATATGAAAGCATTTCGCAATTTTTTTCCCATTATTTTATATGGATGCGCATTACTTTTAGCAGTTCCTGAATTTTAGTAGACTGTCCTTCCCTAGGCGATTCTGCTTCTAATCTCATCCCTACTATTACCATTCCAAGTTACTATAATTCCAACTTCCAAGTTATTTGAGTTTACTTGTTGTGCATTCTCTTCTTGTAACCATATGTTTATGGATCCTTCCTATCCTCATTACTTGTGTTATCTTTATGGTTTATTCTTCAAATTTGTAGGAAACATTTGCAATTTCCTGGAAACTACTATTTAAAAAAAAAAATACTGATTTACTTTTATTATACAAATTTATTTATTCTCATCATTTTATAATAAAATACCCATTAAAATATTATCCGTTGTTGTTTGTTCGCTTTTATTAAAAATGATCTGTAAGTTTACAGCCAAGATTTCTCCTCTGTAAGAATTTACAGGCCTTACTGATGTGCTTACAGATCTTACAGATTTGCTCAGAATTGGCCTATAAATATTGTACTGTATATTATTTATGAATATTTTTGCAGGATCAAATGGCTGAACGTGAATATAATAAATGGTCTAAAGAGGATATGGATGCAGCCATCCAAAATTACAAAAATGGTACACAAAAATTAGACGAAGTATGCCGTGAGTACGGTATTCCAAAACCTACATTTAGGCGCCATCTGAGAGGATTAATTTCGCATGGAAGAATTGGAAGACCGAGGGATTTAACGGCCGAAATGGAAGCGGAACTTGTTTGTCATGTATTAGATTTAGAATCACGATTTTTCCGGATGACTACGAAAGATATAAGACGTTTAGCTTTTCAATTAAGTGAAAAATATAAACTTCCTCATCGCTTTAACAAAGAAAAAAAGTTAGCAGGCTGGAAATGGTATTACAACTTTATGAAAATCCATCCAGAAATAACCTTAAGAACCCACGAATCAAATTTAGTGGCACGACGTAAAGGGTTTATCAAGAAAGTTGTCTTAGAATTTTTTAATAAATATGAAAAAATCCTTGATGATTTGAAATTTGCACCAAACCAAATTTTTAACATGGATCAGACTGGTCTCAGCACGGTTCACAAGTCTGCATTAAAGGGAAAAGATCAAGTTGGAGAAGTCACTAGTGGAGAACGCGGAATAAATACCACATGCATTTGCTGTATGAATGCAGTTGGAGAATTTATTCCTCCGATGTTAATTTTTAAACGTAAAAAGATGACAGTCGATGTTACACGTGGGGGCCCACCTAATGCGCTCTATACGTGTTCTGAGACTGGCAGGATTGTGGCTCCTTTATTTATTGAGTGGTTACAACATTTTATAAAACATTTGAAATTGGAAAAAGTACCGGGCCAGCAAATTCTGTTAATTTTAGATGGGCATACTACACACACAAAAAATCTAGATGCAATAAATCTTGCCAGAGAATATGGAATTGTAATGTTCTCTTTGCCGGTTCATACTACTCACATCCTACAACCTTTGAATAAATCATTCTTCAAATCTTTAAAGCTTCATTTCAATCATGAATGCACCGCATGGGTGCGAAACCATCCTGGCGCTGAGATCAAACAGAGAAATATTTCTGAAATTTTAGGAACTGCATTTCCTCGAGCAGTTTGGATGGAAACTGCAATTAATGGTTTTGAATCATGTGGATTGTGGCCCTGTAACAGACATAAAATACGTGAATAGGAATATCTAGTAATATTTATTTATTTTGCGTGTCCAAAACATATACATTATACATATAATTATTAAAAACACATAATTATTATCTGATTTATGTTATTTATTATGTATGTATGCAATACTATATATCAAATAAAGTCATATAAATATCGTCAAATTTATTAATTATATAATTTACTAGGCCTGATGCATCATGTAGGACTGTAAGGATGCATCTTCTCCGGAAATTTTCTTCTTTATGCCAGAAAAAAAAAAAAAACCGTCCGCATAAACTGGCTAAGAAGTGTATTTATCCAGAAAATTGCACTGGTGTTGCCTTAAGTCAGATCTTCTCTCGTGTATTCCTCATCTAAATTGGCGCACCTGAGCAGGTGTGTCATTGTTCTTGATCACAATTAAAAAGTGGCTTTTACTTGGTACCCCCACTTAAACAAGTTTAAACCACATTTTCATACTTGATTCCGTAGGGATTTTAAAGTTTTCCAATGGGCCATTTCTGGTCATTACCTGGTGGTAGTTTCCATAGCCACCTTTAAAGGCATTATCAACTTACGGGCTATATTGGACTAATAATTTTATACAATAATATACATAATTGTAAACTTAACGGCGTTTGTTTAAGTTTTTTCTGATGTATAGTTTTCAAGATATGAACTTATTTCAGTTTGAATTTTGTCTTGTGTGACATCACGACCGGAATGCGCTGCAGTGGCCACGCCGAACTGTTGTTAAACATTTTAAAATGGTACATTGCTGTATTATTGGTTGCTCTAGAAATTCTATCAGAAAGAGCAATAGTGGAAACATTTAATTTTTTAAATTGCCAGACAAGAGAAATTTTCAGCTTATATACAAAAAATGACTTGTTAAAATAAAACGTGAAGTTCATGCCATCTGCCAATGGTGTTTTTCAGACGAAGATTATGATCATACATACATATAAGTTAAAAAAGTCCTTTGGCCTACCTGAAAATGCCTTCAGCTGTATGTAGAAAGAAAAGTATATATTTAGAGAAGAAAGGAAAACGCGTTAGAAACAGTAGAACAAGTAATGTTAGATCGCAATAATAATTCGGAAGGGGTAAAGCGGGAGAAAGTCAAAGATATTCAAAATCTCTTAAAAAATTGTTTTATGTAACAGTATCTGAATAAAAAATAACGATTGGCATCAGGATTTAGATGAACAAATATGTAAATTTGCGAAAAAAGAGATAGTTATAAATGATCATATAAATGTGCTTAATTTGCCACAAAATATAGCGCCTATTGAACGACCTCCTATGAGTGTTATAAAAACTGCCCATTTATAAAAATTTAACACACCGAATAAATCATTTTAAATTTATAATAATTTTTATTTATTTTTATATTATATACACTGCCGAAATAGGTTGGCGAAGAATTATGGGAATTGATGTATTGTTATTGAATAATGGTAATCTTTACATTTTTGAAATGAATATAAGCTATATATTTTTTGACTGGAGTTTTCTACAAGGTCTACAAAGTTGTAAAATTTTTGATTAGATTAGATTAGTTAATTTTAGGTGAAGAATGTGAAATTCACATCACATCCTCATCTAATTCGTTCAATAGATATGTTAAGAGTTTAATAAACAATTGTTTTCTCATAGATAGTTTAAAAAATTATCTTTCAAATTACATATTAAATTACGCACAAAAGTGTAATGAATTTACTGGTTTACCTTCTTCGTTCTTCGAAATATAGCAGCATACAAATAGATGTGGTTATCCGTTCTTCAGACTTTATGTTGCGAGTAGTATGTTCATGTTCATATATTATCAGTGTAATGGAAATATTAAATTTCCGAAACATAAAAATTGCTTTATAAACGGCGAAAAGTAAAAGAATACTCTTTACTTTTTAAGTAAACAAACCATCTTGTCAGACATAATATATTTAATAGTTATTTATGCAATAAATGTAAAAAGTATAGTCTTATTTCACGAATATGGAAAGTTTGACCGAAGTGTCGCAGGCGAGTTTGTCAAATCCCATGAGTGAAATAAGACACTTTTTACTCGAGTTGCATACAAATTTTCTTTTACTTCTGCAATAAAAGTGTGAAAAAAGTGCCGTAACGTTTCATTATTTCACTCTGTAGCGTTAAAAAACGTGCACTTTTTTCATACTTTTATTGTGTTAACAAATACATATGTACTTTATAAATCCATTTTATTGAAAAAAGTGTACTTTTTTAACAGACGTAAAAAAAGATATTGAATATTATAGCAGCTTTTGTGGCGAAAATAATTTAAACATTTTAAACTAAATTTTATAAAAAATTAGTAATATATTTTTTTTAAATAATTACTCCAAAGAGTAAATTAAATATTCTTGTCATAATATCCTTGAAGTTATACTTTCCTTCGTTTATTTATTTTATTATTATTATATATTTTATGATATTATTTTGTTTTGTTTACGTATTATATCGTGTGCCCCAAGCAAACCTTGGCATAGGTGTTTACATGGGGGTGTTGAACACATCATTTTTTGCCGATTTTAGAATAAAATTAATTTAGTGATTATTTATGATACCTATTTTGAAGGTTATTGCCATCAAATGATGTTGCTATGTGTTTCTTGAACGGTTTCTATATAATTGGGAAGAACAAAAGTATTTTTACAGACTGTTAGCTGTCAGAAAAATCGTACTTTTAATGTCAATCGACAAAAGTACTATTTTCACGCCTAAAATGCGGAGCGAAAGTTGTATTTCCCTGACTAAAAAATTTATTGGTTATTAATGTTTATGATTGCGTTAAACACTGTCTATAGTTTAAAAACAGACTATAGTAAACATTAAAAATTATTTTGAGAAATACTGGTCGATAAATATAATTTTTCTTTTATTTTAATTTTTTTTTTACCTTCCGTCACCTTTAGGTAAGGAAGGTATTGTCTGGTCAAAAAATTCGGTGGTGAGTTTTTAATGAATAAGCACGTTTTAGGGTCCCTACAATACGAATATACCATTTTTAAGATGATGTCTGTATGTGTGTGTCCGTGTGTGTGTGTGTGTGTGTGTGTGTGTGTGTGTCCGTGTGTGACAAATTTTTCTCCGACGATAACTCCAATACTACAATTCTAAAAATTTTAATTCTTTCGTATTCCTCTTCTGTACATCCATATGAAGAGTTGATTAGATTTTGGTTATATTTGATCCACCGGAAGTACCCTTATTTGAAGTTTTTAACAGTTTTTCTTAAAAAAACGCAGTTAAATATTATTTTTTGACATTTTGTTATTATGTATATTAAAGAAAATACTCTTCTCTATACAGTTTGATTATACATTTTCCTTCATATTCAATAGATGTAAATTTAAAGCATTATAAAGAAATTAATTTTCAAAAATTAGTCAGCTTTGCTGTTTATCATGGAAACAGCTGACATAATTATTCAAAAAAATTTAATTGACAGATGTCAGTTGCAAGTGCAAAACCAAATATGGAAAAAAGTATAGGATCTAAAATTGGTATGTCATAGTGTTGCTCGCAAGTGACACGCAGAGAAAGGCCAAAGAGAAGATGGAAGGACATTATTTAGTGTAGTTTATGTTATAATTTTATTGGATTTATAGAACCTTTTCAAATGAACTTTTGGTATGGAATTTGTAAAAAATAGTATGTGTTTTTACATCATATATAGAATCTGTTCCAAGGACCTTTTGGTATGGGATTTGTACAAAATACATGGAATTGACGGAAGGTCTTGTGCTGGCCACAACAGATTTTTTTTTTGTAAAATTGAATTTGTTTGCCCATTTATCCGTCTTTGTAGCTCTTATAGTTCTCGATATAGATATGGTGTCCATTTAAAATGAACAGCCTGTATATAAAGTGAAATTAGAAAATAAAATATCGAAGAGTTGATTTTCAACAAATAGGGGGGAAGAAAATTGGTACTGCAAACTATGTAGCAAAGATGAACAGAACAAATATCAATAATACACTAATTCAATGAATAAAATGCACGATATGGGTGCACTGAAAGATGTGCAGCGTAAATAAAGAAACATTCATACACCTGACGATTGCAATGAGAGTACGATTAAGGCACACACAAGTACGTTTTAAGACAGAACGTCCTAAATAAAACTTTTTTAACTTCTTTGAAAATATTTAATTTTATTATAATAATAGTATACTACAACGACACTATTATAATGGATGCTTTTATTACCGAGGATGATATACATGTATTATTTGTCATAGATAAAATAGGTTTTCTTTCTGTTTGATTACTTTAAATGTTTCTTCTATAAATTCATTCTGTGGTCTTGCGGCTATAGTACTCGCCTGGCAACACAAGGCTGCTCGTGTGGGACAGCGTTCAAATCCTGCACGAGTCAGTTTTTAATAAAAAGCCGACACACCCAGATGAGTCCGAGTGGCAGCAGAGGTCACTATAAGCTACTCTGCATGTAACGAGGGTGCCAGTGGAGGGCACTAAAAATGTCTCTACAAACAAACTGTAAATATATATGCAAAACATGAAACAACTATGTAAGATAATTTGTATAGGTCAAAGGACCTATATTATAATTATTATTATTATTGTTATTATTATTACTTTAAATGTTTCTTCTATAAATAATGACTTAACTACTGAAATTTCATACTTTTCCGTACATTTTTCAGTCCTTGTAAACTGGTACGAATTAAGCAAGCTTACCGTAATAGTCATAGATAATGATTTTAACAATTTTAAGCAGGAAAAATGAGGTTCTTTTAAGGTGGTTCTCTCATGACAGGGTTATTAAAAGAATTTAATTGTTGTAAATATATGAAAATAAAAGTATATTCAAGAAAAGTATAACTGTTATAATAAATGCGAAAATTCCATCGAAAATCATATATTTTCCAACTTTCGTGGAGTGGGGACTTCCCACATTTTTTTTACTTTTATTTTTCTGAAAATATAAGCAAAGTTATTAATGTAGGTTCATATTTTATTTTCCAGAAATACTTGATATTTAAAATTACAATAAAATTTAAATTGCCTCATGTCGTCACTTAACGATACATATTAGACACACCATTATAATAAATTTATAAGCTACCTGTTAATAACGATCAAACACTCAGATAACCAAGAATGAACGTGACACATATACATATTAACTAATATATTGCGGAGTGAGCTAAGGTAATGTTTATTTATGAGAAAAAAGTTTAGCTCACGAGCACGTAAGGGCGAGTGAGTTAATTTCTTCGAGTGAATAAACATTACCTTAGCTCACGTGGTTTGTACAATATTTTATTCAATTTTGACGAAATAATAATAACAACTATTACAATATTTAATTTTGACAAAACAAAACACTAATCAGTAGACTGTGCATGACAATCGTCCGCAATCGTCGATGATAGATGTCAAGTCGTCTATTTAAAAAGCTTTATTTAATTCACTTGTGAAAAAAGTATTACTTATAGTTGTTGCTATGGAGTTAATAATGACAGTTTAAAACGTCAAAATTGAATAAAATATTTAAATTTCAACTTGAAATAACTCTTTTGTTTTTAATTTTAGAGGCATAGTGATAATGAACTATTATATTCAGATAACAAAAATCTTTTAAATGGTACCATTTTCAATATGGCATTCCATTTAAAAAAATGTTATTTTGTTGAATAAGTCGAGTATTTGATGTTCAATTGTTTTATATTTTCCACCGTTAAATTTGTCGTATAATATCGCCCAACTTTGTCCATTTAATCGTCTTTCTATCTCTTCAAATAAGAAAGTTAGCAATGGTGGCCCGCTTACAGCAGACAACATATACCTGTTAACTAATATATTGCGGATCCTTTGCTTTTCTTGAAGGAAACACTGTGAAATGGAAATATCATTTCTGCATAAGTCTATCTCACACAAACACCCAACCGCGAATTATGCGCATACTTGGAAACCTTGACTACTATTGGCTAACGAGGAAATCATGATCACTTTTTGCGAATCACAGAGTTCTGTTTATTAACGACTAGCGCGAGAAATTTTAAATTTAAATTTGAGAAATTAAACAATATACTACTATTTATTTTGTATGTAAATTCTTGAATATAAATATTAGTAATAATAAAAAACATTGACATATTCTAGTGCTAAATTCGAATTAAATAATTTACTTTGTTGCACTGTAAAAATAATAGGAATACAATCTGGTCAGGATTAATTTATTTAGGTGACAATAAATTACTCTATGAAACACAAAGCAAATACTTTCGAAATGCAACTACAAACAGAAATGAAATCAAACGTCAAAGTCAAATCATGTGCTCGCTGCATCACCAGGGCAGCGTTCCAAAACCAAGAATACCGAGTTTTGTCGTAGAGTATGATGAGTTGTATTTTGGAACGAATGAGAGTTTAGTTGAAGTAAAAAATTGAAACTACATTAAAAATAATTTTATAAAACGAACAAAACTACTTATAATTACAACATTAATGTCAAGCCCGTAATAAAAGCGCTTTTATGGAGCACTCTCCTCAATATAATGTGAAAGTACGCTCCATAAAAGCGCTTTTATTATAAAAGTATGCTCGTAATACACGCCAACGTATTTACTTATGTTTATTTTCAACCAAAAGCATGTTTTCTTCCTCAAGAAGACAAATTACTTTCATATGTTGAGAATCGTGAGCATCTACGTTTGAAAATATTGTGGAGTAATTTCTATACCCTCCTCGTTAGTAGAGTAAGTAGAACATCACTTTGGAGTAAACTTTGGCTGTTTTGAAACAGGTTGAGTAAACTCTGAGAGTAAGGTTATTACTTTTGAAACGACTTTGAATAATTTCTTACTCTAAGAGTAGTATTTTGGAACGCAGCCCAGCCAGCGACGCTGTCAGTGTTAGCCAATAGTAGTCAAGATTTCCGAGCATGCGCATAATTGCCGGTTGGGTGTTTGTGAGAGATAGACTTATGACATTTCACAAACATATGTACATTATCTTCTAACTATAGGACCCATCGTTGAGTGACGTTACAGACTGATGTCGCGAAACTTTATTATCAAAATCTAGAATGAAAAGTTTAATATTTTTGAGAAATATTGTATGATATAATAAATGTAATAACTTAAGTTACAAAATGAACAAAAAAATTGAACTATTATTATTATTTTTTTTTTTGAAAACCCCATTTACAAACGTAGTTGGTGTTAGGTCATTTTTTTGTTTCAGTTTTAAACCGCCATGTGAACTTCCGTTAGTTAGTTTTTTAATGGCCGATTGCACTGACGTAACCTAAATATTAAACCTGGAACAAATTGATAATATTTTCAAATAAATTGTAATATATTGCTGTCAAAATTTCGATTCGCATTTTTTTGTTATTAGCCTAGCTTAAATATTAAGCCTTGTTGGTGCAACTGGGCATAAGCAAATACATAATGTCGTTAATTGTATGAATTATAAAAAAACCCTGTCTTATTTTACCATTAAATTTCTAGAGCTCACAGGTGGTAAACGTTTTTAGAATTTTCAATACTTGTGTAAAAAAAACTCATGAAACATGACATAGGTACCTATTTAAATTTCATTTCAATCTGTTGTAAATACTTCCATGATATAACGACCGTAATATTAGTCTATCTCCAAACTCTATAGGCGTTATTTACATATGGAAGGCCGAAAGAGAATATTTAAGCCTCTGCATACAAGCGCAGGGCTTTTATTAGTCTAAGGGCGTAATTTTTTTTCGACCTGACGTACGTACATTTTACGCACAACTGAGACAAAATGAATTAGTAGAAATATTGATATTATTATATATTTATTTTTTTCAATACAGAAAACCTCCGAGTAGTCGGTATAATAGAAATCTATATGAACTATGGCATGGGTCGCCATCTATGTTACAATTACGGTATTGTTGCGCACATGTTGATAACCTTGTTTTGTAGTTTTATTAAATACTTCTAAAATTCATATAATTAAATAAAGGTTAGTATTATTAGCTGGCGTTTTAGTTCTTTTACAGCCTGGCGGGCGGTAAAACTGACAAAAAAGCCCGGCAGGCGAAATGTTTAACTTTCCGCCGTAGTATTGTTACAGTTGTGCGTAAAAATTCTTTTAGAACAGTGCTATGGTCTTAATGGATATTTTTAATTGTCACAATGTAATTTTATTTTTATATATTAATGCAATATTGTTTTAGCACTTTCTATAAAATGTAATATTTTTTATAAGCCATATGTATATTATTATTTCGTGTTGCATCTGTTCCTTTTCTAGAAAAAATTAAAATGTATTTTTTATTTCGGGAATGGTAAATAAATAATGTTATATATATTTTGTTTTTTATTTTGTGTAGTTATGTGAAATAAGGTATACATATTTTACCCTGATATTGTGGTTCCGTTTCCACGACTTGATCCCCACGTCATCAATCGTAAACATGTGGGTCAAATCGCCAGGGGTAGGGGGACAATTGATAACGTCATGTTGTCGGGTGAAATCGTGTGATTTCCGAAATATTCATACATATCAAGAATGACAGTATTGTGCCAGTTTTGATATTTATCAAAATTCGATGTACCTACCAATAGTTATTTAACAATAATAAACCAATTAATAATTAAATAAATGCGATATAAGTATAATACATGAAATATTCCTTTTTATTGTATTCTAAAAGCAATTTCTTGCAATAGTTGTTGGAAATCTTAGAAACGCCATCTTTGCAATAGCGGACTGCACAATAATACCAAGAACTAACTAAATGTCCAAAACATAATGAAACACAAATTATCAATGCTAAAATCACCTTGCAATGTCAGAATGACATGAATATTCAAATAATTTAAGTATTTGAAAATGATTTTCGTTACCGCAGTTACAATACAGTTTCTATTTAATTTTTCACCATTGATTGGACGGAGACGGGGTATTTCTTTGTAACACACGATAATGAGATAGCGAATAATAGTCTTATACAGAATGTCTCTCAAATAGGGGGACATGGCTTAACCACAGATTTCTGAGGTTAAAATAAGACGATTTAACTAAACTTGCTTCTACCGGAAAGTGTACGATTTAGCCAGAATTCTGCTTCAAAGTTCTTCGAAAAAAAAAAATTAATTTTGCATGTAATTAAAGAACGCTTTATTCGATTTGGATGAAATTTGGTATGATAGTTCATATGGTTATGTCATCTTTTAAGATGATATTTGTTATTATTAGTGAACCACTAGTGTATGAAAGTTAGGTGTCCCAACATTCATTAGACCGTAACTTTTTAATGATCACGCCGATAATAATTTTTTTTTTTTTTCAGAAAGATTCATTTAATAGTAAACTTTTCTCCCTTTGTTTAATTTGTGATATCTGTTACGGTTCAGTCAGAAAAAATAAAACCTGAGTGACTGCATCGTGAATTTTTTTAAAATAAATTTAATGTAGCAGTCTATCCAAATGTTTTTCACTCGTTACTGTCATTAAAAATTAGATGTTTGGCATTTGGACAGCGTGCTAGATAAAATTTATTTTAAAAATTTCACGGTGTAGACACTTAAGGTTTTATTTGTTTCTGTCTGAACTGTAACAGATATCACAAATTAAACAGAAAGAGAAAAATTTATTATTAAATGTATCTTTCTCAAAAAAAAAAAAAATACTTTATCGGCGTGGGCATTAAAAAGTTACGGTCTAATCAATGTTGGGACACTTAAGTTTCATACACTAGTGGTTTAATAACAAGTATCATCTTAAAAGATGACTTATAACCACATGAACTATCATACCAAATTTCATCCAAAACGAATAAAGCATTCTGTTATTATAAGCAATTTTTTTTTTTTTGTTTTCGAAGAACTTTGAAGCAGAATTCTGGCTAAATGGTACACTTTCCGGTAGAAGCAAGTTTAGTTAAATCTTATTTCAGCCTCAGGAATCTGTGGTTGCTAGATAAAAGTTTAGTAATTCTTGCATCAGAAACTGATGACGTGGGGATTAGCTCAGAGATTAGAGTAGAAATAAGTATTCTGGAATCAAATTAATTTATCCGCATTATTATTGTGTGCTGTCTACATTACATTCAATTCGGTACAGTGAATTAAATAATAGAATTTATGATAATTTGTACTGTGCTACAATCATTTTTATTTTAACAGATCCCGATGTGTGTTCATTTGAACTGTATAACAAACACTCTATCCAAAGAAGATAGGGGACATTTATTTTGTCTCCCCAGAAAAATTGAACTTCGACAGCAGTGGCTATTAAATTTAAATAGACCAGATCTGTTTAAAGTAAAATACCACCAGATTATAAACAAGGGATTGCGAGTTTGTAAACTACATTTCAGTGAAGACCAATTTCAAACGACGGAGAAATATAGGTTAAAATTTGGACAAATTCCTCGCTCAGTACTTTTACCAGGTAATTCAATTTTGTACGCATTATTTATTATGAATGTAATTAAAATTATAATTTTACTGTATTTTATTGGTAGGTCCTGTTCACGTAGAAAATTTACCAGAACCAGGAAAACGAGAAAATGAATCTGGTATGCACTAATAAATTATTTAATACATAAAGTTGCGTAATGGGCCCGTCCAAGTCTATGGTTTTTAGAAATTGCATGTTGCATATGAACATAAATAAATGAAAACGAAATTAAAATTATTATATATTTTGTACTTTGATATCGATAATAATGTAAATAATTTTTTTGTGAAAAAATGTTGAGACGTCAGCGTCACTATAGTTGTCCAAGTACCCAGTGGAAACGTCACTATAGTGTGGACCGTGCATATTTTGCTCATAAATACGGGATTGAGTTTAAAGGTACTCAAATAATTCGGATTTATTAAATACAGGTTGTTATGTAAGTGTACAACGATTAACCCATGGTAGAACTGACCCCCATAGATAGTAAATCTGGCAATAATTTTTGTTGAACATGCTTTCTACAAGAAGTAGAGGCCATTAAAACTGACCAATCACGTCATAGTTCAAAATTTGGTAAATAGTAAAAATCAATATGTTCTCTGGAAAAAAATGTCACAAATGACATATAAGATCATTGACGTCTATTTGGAAATAACTCTCTGTACCGTGTTGCAGCAGCACGACTATTTTGTAATGTTTCGCCATAAACCATATACATGTCTGCAGACTCTTGATTGGTGAAGATAAATGCCATTTTGAGAATATCAAAAAACATAATAAATTGTACGTCTATGCAAAGAACGTTTAACGTCAATTTTGTCAATCAATAGTTTTTCCAGAAAACACATTGGCTGGTAGTGCGAGCTCGGTTTTAACTAAAAAGCTGTTTTAAGAAATGCCAAATTTCATTATTTAATAACAAAAATAAATAATATCAAATTTACCAAAATATGATTTTTAAGCAGAACATGGTTTGCATTCAAATAAATATTTTTTTAAAAAACATTCTTTAAACATAAGGGTGAAATTAAATATTGTAATTTGAATTTGACATTTCTTAAAACAGCGTTTTATAGTTAAAACCGAGCTCGCACTACCAGCCATTGAGTTTTATTTTTTTTTACAAAATTATGAATTATGACGTTATTGATCAATTATAAAGGCCTCCAGTTCTTGTAGGAGCGTGTAAATCAAAAATTATTGCCAGATTTACTATTTATGGAGTCAGTTCTACCATAGGTTTTAAGCGTTGCACACTTACATAACATCTTGTATTTAATATATCGTAATTATTTTTTATTAAAATCAAAAGAAAAATTAGTTATTAAAATAATATTTATTATAATTTGTTTTAATTATTATAATTTCAATACTTGTCATTATTGTAATTAGTTAAGAAATATGAATGTAAATGCTGGATTACTTTGTATTGTCAACTATATTTTGATCATTGTAATTAATAATGTAATTGTAATTAATTATAAAACATTATAGCTTAGACACAATTTTAATTATCATAACAACAGGTGATGAGTATGATAACCTTCAATATTATATTAAAGAAAGTCTTGAATTCATTTTCATTAAAGACAATAATGAAAACTAGCTAAAATCATTAATTTCGCTTAACTGTTTATTGAAGGTTCGAATAAATCAGCATTTAACACTTCTCCTATACCTAATAAAATCACGTAGGTAAATGTCACACAAATATATATTTTGAAATGACAATAATTTTCTGGCTTACTTTATTACCATTGCTTTTATAAATTTATGATCACAGTTTGTAATGAAAACGTATTTTATTCTATCAATAATTATTATGGTATATAACAATATTAATGGTAACGTATGTCGGTTCCCTCTATTTATGACGGAGAGACGCTGACGTCACGTTATTAAGCAAAATTTCAAGAAAACAAATAAATTCAAAAAAATTGGACGGGCTCATTCAAAGCATATTTATTTATTTATTTATTTTATTAACAATGGGGTATTCTACCATTGCGGGGAATGCATACAAATTCCTAAATACACACATATCATTCTGTATTTGTCTTGCCATATACATTCTCTTACATTATAAACATGTCCCATGTACATTTCTTGCCTTGTACATTTGTTACTGTACAAATCTATACCATGAATTTCTGCGCTTCAAAAAATTTAAACTTGGCGCGTTCACTATATCTCGAATTACACTTCAAAAACAAAACGTATTTTAATTTAAACGTTTGTAACATGGAGGTAGGAATACATAAAGAAGGGAGCATGAGGTTATATTATATTGTGTGCAAGGGGAATGAAGCCTAGTGGGGACGGAAATAGTAGTTATATTATACTCCGTGGGACGGACGAACACAGCTGTTAGACCGTCCTAGAGAGGGGATAAGCGCAGCAATTTTTAAACAAAATTGCTTTAAGGCCTATTTATAATGAAGTAACGCAAGCGGTAACGCAGTTGCAGGAAGGTAACGCAAAAGATAAATGTACGGTACAGCATATACCGTTTTATAATGAAACGCAACGCAGAGCCGCAGAAGTAACGTAACGCAACGCAACGCCAAAGCTGACCAACTTTCATCTTTCTACCTTACTTTTGTACCTCTAGCCAATCAGAATTCAGTGTTTGAGTTTTACTATAAAAATCTGTATTATCGATATGTTCGTGAACTATCAAAATTACATAATAAATTCTACATTTTATGGTTAGACCGGTTAGATTTTGAAAGCGATACAAAGAATAATTATGGATGATAGAAAATTAATCGAAATTATCGAGAATCACCGAGTCAGAAACAGTATTGTCGCTGCTATATCGTTGTCACTGTCCATTTCTATTCAAATTATTTTATACTTATTTATGTCATGTGTCATAAAGACTATAAATAAAAGCGAGTTGAATTTCAACGATATATACAGAATTCTTTTGATTGGTTAGAAGTGCTATCTTCGGCGTTATTATAAATCACATATTTTGTGTTTGCGTTACTGATTACGTTGCGTCGTTGCGTTGCGTTTTGCGTTACTTCATTATAAATAGGCCTTTAATTTAAGTGGGGGAAATGGCTTCACTTTTACAGCCACTTGCTCCCTCCTTATTTATTCCTACCTCCATGGTTTGTAATATTTGCATTATGTTTTAGGTTAGGTTTACGTTTATATTTTTTTATTAAAGAGAATAAAATACATTTTATTTTCAAAGTGTATTTCGAAATGAGATATCGCTCCAAATTCGAATTCACTGTTTTGCAACAACGTTATAGTATAGATTTGAACTCAGTGACAAATGTACAAGACAAGAAATGTACAGGACTGTATAACTACAAGGGATATATTTGATGCGTTCTTTGGCGTTGAACCAGTTTCGTTATGTTTTCAAAACTATTCCTTATATGACGTCATAAATGTGGATATTGCTAAAATACTGTGTTTTGAACTGACGACATATAAATTTCAAACTATCAAATGTAAATTGGACGTTTGAGTAAGTTTGAATTTGTGGTGTACATAAAAACTATTCAAAACATTGTGATCAAAATATTTAAGTGTCTACAGTACCAAATGAGGGACCTATTAACTAATATATTGCTAATGCTCGTATCTTTCCCATAAGAGTAGGTGAAGGAAACACTGTGAAATGGAAATATCATTTCTGCATAAGTCCATCTCTCACAAACACCCAACCGGCAATTATGCGCTTGCTCGGAAATCTTGACTACTATTGGCTAACGCTGACAGCGTCGCTGGCTGGGCTGCGTCCCAAAACCTTACTCGCAGAGTTTACTCAACCTGTTCCAAAACAGCCAGAGTTTACTCCAAAGTGATGTTCTACTTTACTAACGAGGAGGGTATACAAATTACTCCACAATATTTTCAAACGTAGATGCTCACGATTCTCAACATATGAAAGTAATTTGCCTTATTGAGGAAGAAAACATGCTTTTGGTTGAAAATAAACATAAGTAAATAGGTTGGCGTGTATTACAAGCATACTTTTATAATAAAAGCGCTTTTATGGAGCGTACTTTCACATTATATTGAGGAGAGTGCTCCATAAAAGCGCTTTTATTACGGGCTTGACATGAATGTTGTAATTATAAGTAGTTTTGCTAGTTTTTTAAAATTATTTTTAATTTAGTTTCAATTTTTTACTTCAACAAAACTCTCATTCATTCCAAAACACAACACATCATACTCTACGCCAAAACTCGGTATTCTTGGTTTTGGAACGCTGCCCTGGTGATGCAGCGAGCACATGGTTTGACTTTGACGTTGATTTCATGTCTGTTTGTAGTTGCACTTCGAAAGCATTTGCTTTGTGTTTCATACAGTAATTTATTGTCACCTAAATAAATTAATCCTGACCAGATTGTATTCCTATTATTTTTACTTTACAACAAAGTAAAGTATTTAATTCAAATTTAGCATTGTTTAATTTCTCAAATTTAAATTAAAAATTTCTCGCGCTAGTCGTTAATAAACAGAACTATGTGATTCGCAAAAAGTGATCATTATTTCCTCGTTAGCCAATAGTAGTCAAGGTTTCCAAGCATGCGCATAATTCGCGGTTGGGTGTTTGTGTGAGATAGACTTATGCAGAAATGATATTTCCATTTCACAGTGTTTCCTTCAAGAAAAGCAAAGGATCCGCAATATATTAGTTAATAGGTATATGTACGGGACAGTGTTCACAAAATAGGCGTGATTTACGCGCTCGTTAGAGATTGCTTGGGCGATGTGACCTGTGAAGTAATTTAGTTAATAATGGATATTAGTGAGACTACTTTGCATGGGCAGGTTACGTGTTGTAATAACTAATCACTGTCCACCAAAATTCGAGCTTGCATTTAGGTATCGTTTGTTTAAAGTTATTTTTATAAAAATTGCACGCGTTCGGGTTTATAATTTTTTGCACAAATCTCGAACGTTTCTAGTACTAAACCACGCCTCATCGTGATTTAATTGGTCCGCCACGACTCTTCGGAACTTTAATTTTTTTGAACTCTGTCCAACGTTTTATTTTCTCAAATAATAATGGAGCATCCAGAAGTATTAATTTTTGAATTAATATGTAATGATTTAAAAGCTTATCTACTACGAATACGAAATAATTCGAAATTGTTTCAAACCAGCCCAGCGGATTGGTTTGAAGATATATGAAACTGTTTCAACCAATTTTGTCTCTGACGTCACCGTTGCGTCGCAAAAATATAATGGTTTGAAACACTAGAAATAGTTTCGAATCAGTGTGTCGCCAAAAAACTCCTTTATACAGTAGAAAAATGTATACACCAAAATATATACAGAGTGATATGTGTGCAGTTCGGAATTTATATTCCAAGCTATTAATTTGACAAAGGAAAAAAGTTTTAATAAAAAATGCAGATACTTCTATAATAACTGTTTGAGAAGCATATCTACCTCGCGCCCTTGATGTCATGGCTACATTTATCTCGACAATATAAACAGCTTCAAGTATATTATGACTTGAAATATCTTATTGGTGTATTCCACAGGATTGAAAATAGCATTATTTTAAATTTTCTTTAAATTCATATTGCCTAAAAAAGATAGTTAAATATTAGATTATGCAGCCAGACAGAGAGAGGTATTGTCAAGTGTTTTTAAGATCGCAGCGCTGAAGTGGCAAATTTTGAACTACAGATCGAACGAATTTAAGGGTCCCGACTTTTAAGCAAAATGTTGCGTGATAAAAGGTGTCGTAGATCCATTTTTATGACTTACATTTTAATCTTGAAAAATTGAATTGTGCAATATGATTTCTTAAAGAATAGAGCTATGTTTACCTATTATTAAAATTTTGAAAAAATGTGTACAATCAATATTACAGAATAACGAGAAAACACTTTTTTCACAATATTTAACATAATATATCTAATGAAATAGATATTTAATACAAAATTTAATAAGGTGCTATCACTTTCCTTCTACCATGAGTATTTTTTAACGTGAAACATTGGGTTTGTCATATCCATGGTTACGACTTGACATTTGATTGACAGCAATGTATTTGCCCGTTTCATTTAAAATGAAACATAGAAAACGAATTTGACATTTGATAAGACGTCAGTAGAGGTTAATTTTGTTTAAATAATTATACCTGCATTCTAAATTAAAATTAGTTTTAGAAAAAATATAGTGTGTACCTTGTGCCCGAGTGGTTTTCTGACTCCGCTAAATTTCTTACAATATTTAAAAATAATACTTCTGTCAGATTTGTTCCCTATGTTTCATTTTAAATGGAACGGGTAAATACATTGCTGTCAGTCAAATATCAAGTCGTAACCGTGGACATGACAAACCCAATGTTTCACGTTAAAAAATATTCACGATATAGGTTTGTTTTTGAAACCAATTTTACGGACGTTGAAAACAGTTGCCATAGTCCTGGCGCGATGGAGTACGGGTAGAGAGGAGTAGAAGAGGGGATGGTTTTTCAATCCTAGACAATACCAGTCTGCGATACGGGGAATATTTTGTATTTGTAGCACATTGTTATTGCTAGCTGTATATTTTTATAACCTTACATTTATATTTATTGTTGCAATAATGAATCCTGAAGTTGGAGATGGACGCCGTGGCAAAAAGCGTAGATTATATTTATCTGCTCGCAGAAAAAAACAAAAAGGACAAAATTTAATAAACTATCATAGAAAAAGGTACTGTTTGTAAAAAATATTTATGCTGGATTCATGCAGCAATTTATATTTATAATTTAATATATTTTCATTTAATTTATTTTCAATTTATCTTTTTTAAATTCAACCCAAATGCTACACAAATTAAATACACGCATGCGCACAATATTATAATCAGATGTCTGAATGTAATTATTTGTATTGGAGTAATGGTTTAAAATAGATAAGTAATGAAAAAAGTTTGTTTTGGATGGTTGATTGATGCTCATTATTGAAACATATATTTATCTTTAAATTTTAAATTAAATTTAAATGGAAATTGCTGCATGAATCCGGCACTGGAGTGCCTCCGTTGCCGGCAACGGCAACCACCAAATAATGACGTTTCAATTTGCCGGCTACCGGTAATGATACATTTTGCCGTCCTCGGAAACGGAGGCAATCCTTATTAGAAATAGTGTAGAATAATTCTGTATATGCTATGCTTCAAAAATGATTACTCCAATAAAAATCAGTTGAGATAATTATTAAATAGAAAAATAACAATTGTAATTGAAGTCAATATGTATTTACGGGACGAACGATACATAAAATAAAAGTAAATTAAAATACTACTGAAATTAAAACTGTTAGATATACATATTTTTTGTTTATTAAGAGATATCAAAACACTGATCATATAATATTTTTTGTGGTATAGTAATATTATTAATAGTTTTGGGATTTAAATGAATGAAATATATCATTATGGCATATTACTCACTACTGGGTGTGCCAATCTACTTTGTACACAGTTATCGGTAATGATGAAATATTTGTACCGTGGGGGCGCTTCCAAGCGTACTCATTCTGGCGTGCAGAATGTACCACATAGCAATCATTTTTGTGCCAATTAAAATTCGAAGTAATTTTTGGCGTCGGTCGGGATCGAACTCGGGTTTTCAGATTCTCGAACAGACACAAGCTCAAGGCCATGTGTTTAAATTAACAGTTTTAGGAAGCTAAATTTTTTTTTTTTTTTTCTTAGTGATAATTATTTAGTTCATTTTAAAGAAAATTCGGATATTATATATTACAGAGCAAAATTGTGCACCATTGCGACATCTGATAGTGCTTAAAAGTCTAAATCTACTATTACAGTACAAGATGAGAATTTTAACAATAAATTGTCAGATGATGATTCGGAAAATTCAAAGTACTTTTGAAGTAAAAAATGAATGATCAGGAAAAAGATACTTCGACATAAATTGATTGTTGGAATAAATAAAATCTTTTGGAAATCATGAACCTTTCGGTTGCACATTGGCCAACATGGAATTTATTACAGAAGAATGTAGTGGATGTATAGTATGCATCCCGATATCCTTGAAGATAAAAGAATAATGCTTACGGATGTACAAAAATTTAATACCTTGTTAAATATTAATGCCTTAAATTATGACAAACCTTCTCATCTATTACGAAAAATGAAGCAACTAGCAGGTACAAAACAACAAGATAATCAAATTTTGGAACATCTCTTTCTTCAAAAACTACCACCAAACATTCATTTAATACTAGCTTCCACCAATGTATTAAACATTGAAGAAAAGGCTGATATTGCAGATAAATTAGTAGAAATAGCTTAACCTACCATCACTTCGTCACAACCTGTCTATATATATGAAATTAGAGAATTAAGCCTCATTCACAGCTCCGAAAATAAAAATAAAATTATACATAAAAATAAAAATAACGATATAAACAATAGATTCTTATGAAAGTGTTCACAGCTCTCGAAAATAAAATTAAACATAAGACATAAACGCAAGGATTTGCAAATGTTAAATATTTTACACAAAGAAGCACATACATAACAACTGTCATTTGAGCTGTCAATTTGCATTTTGGCAGAAGGATTTCAATTTAAATATTTACGGATATATAGCTGTACCGCTTTAATAAATACTGAAAAGTAAATAATATAAAAATAAATCAAAAATATATAAATAGGTATACATAATTGCCACAATAAGGTTCCGTGTAATAAAAAAATGTAAAAAAATTACGTAAATTCAAAATTTTTTCATTGTTATATTAGTAAAGAAAAATCCCTTTTTTGATAAAATATCCCTTTATCCTTTTCTCATACCAAAAATCCCTCAAAAAAGGGATAATCCCTCCGATCTGGCAACACTGTTTCACTAAGCTCTATCCGAATGGGGCTTAAGTGCGCCGAACTGTCCCGCGCGAGAAATATCACTGTTATGTCAGTCGGAGCAAGCCGTTTGGGTTGTATGTTGATGTGGCCATACTCTATAGATTAAGAAGTGTAGCCACCGACATGTCGCACAGGTTATGCATATTTCGGGTTGTATACATCATTGACGCGTTTGACAGTGGTGCGCAAACCATTGGATCTGTAAAGCTCATTCTATTTTTATATTACTTGTAATGATAGTTTGGTTAGAAATAACGTATTCATGTTCCTTTTGGCTTCCTTGGCTGATTATTTCACTTTATGCTGGAAAATAGTCTTATTAAAAGTTGTAGCGCGTTCAAAGAGCTATCGACAGAGAGCTGAGCAGTGTGTCCGTGGCTATCAGAGGCCCGCCGACACTGAAGTTTCTAAAGAGATGCGTAGGTGCGCCGAGCACCCTGCTTACATATAATGTACCCATTTTCCACTTGCACAGAGCACTTTTCGGATTTTTAGAGAAAAATTTGGTTTCAGGAACTTTACGTTATACCGGAAAACATTCCTAATAAAAGTCGTAGCGCATTCAAAGAGCTATCGATAGAGAGCTCAGGGGCGTGTCTGTGGCTATCAGCGGCCCGTTGACATGGAAGTTTCTAAAGGGAGTTGAGCCGAGCCGTTCTGCGTAAAAGATAACATTGTTACGTCAATTCGAACAAGCGTTTAGTTTATAAGTTGGTGGGACTGTACCCTACCGATTAAGAAATGTAGCCACCCGGAAAGTCACGCAAGCTCTTTATATCTTGAGTTGTATACCTCCTTTAGAAACTTCCGTGTCAGCGAACCGCTGATAGGCACAGACCCGCCGCTGAGTTTTTTATCGATAGGTTTTTGAACGCACTACAACTTTTGTTAAGATTATTTTCCAGTATAACGTGAAAAATCGGGCAAAATTTTCTCCAAAAACCACAAAGTGCTATTGTCAATTAGAATTATTTTACAACTATTTCCATGGTTATAGCATACCTGGCTGATTTATGAAATTTTATTTCTTTGTAATTCTATTACAATATCCATTGTATATGAAGAATAAAATGATGTCAATCATATAAAGCATAAAATGATGTTTAACTACGTTTTTTTCAAGAAAAACTATTAAAAGTTGGAAATGAGGGTACTTTCTGTTGACCAATTATAACCAAAATGTAATCAGCTCTTCATATGGATGTAAAGGAGAGGAATACGAAGGAATTATAATTTTTAGAATTGTAGTACTGGAGTTATTGAAAGAGAAATTATCGTCACACACACACACACATACCTACAGACATCATCGTGAAAATACGAAAATCGTGTTTATTTATTAAAAACTCACCACCGAATTTTTTTGACCAAAGACAATACTTACCTTCCTTTGCTAAATGTGACGGAAGGTAAAAATAAACTTAAAACGCGTTCTAAATAAAATATGTACAAAATAGTCAACATATTTTATAAACTTGTAAGTTAGGAAAACTACATAGTAAAAGTAAAATTAATTCTATAGGGTCTCGTGGCCGAGTGCCTGAGAGTCTTGTTGTAAATCTGGGGACCCGACGTCAAAATTGTTTCGAATTTTAAATGGCACAAAATTGACCTCATGTTGCACTCTCCACGCAGGCAATAGGTGCCCGTGAGATGATGCCTGGTGAGAGGCCGCACGGTACGAATATGTCATCGTCATTACCTATGTCTGTACAAAGTAGATTGACACAATCAGCAATGGGTAATATGCCGTGATGATACATTTATTATACATATTTATGTTTTGTACCTATTGAGAGTCTTTTAATTTTTCGTTAAAAATAAAATAATTGGAGTACGTATTTTTATTTTAATATGTACGTTGTATTATTTTCTGCATTATATACTTGTAATGTACCCGTGTTTAAAAATTGAATTTAAATCACCCACAATTTTATTAAACTGAGCCAAACTGAACCGTAAGTGAACAAACTGTACCAAGTGCAAATGGAATGACAAAATAAATTAACTGATTCAAAATTGTAAGTTATGCCGCATTCACACTAGATGATAACGATGAGGTCGTAATGTCCTAGTGTGAACGCATGAAACCGCACATCACGATCGCCTGTCATAATAATGGAAATCTGTCATTATGATCGGATCACGTGATATTTGAGACGTATCAGTACCAAGAGAAATTTAAATTTAGTTTGTAAACAGGCATGTCATAAGGTTAAGTAAAAATTATGAATATGGAGTTAAGTGACATTTACAATTATTTTTTGCAAATATTTGAGCTATATTAAATATATTAAACTGTGGCAAAAAGTCGTACACGGCGAATAAAAATACAACAGTTAAATCTAAGGATGTAATATGTTAAAATGATCAGGGAAATATAATCGTTCTTGTTGGGCAAGAAGAGAAGTATTGGACACTGCCAAAAAATTCTTTTGGGAAAGAGATGTACTTTTGTACGATTTTGAACAATTTCAAAAAATAATGAGTAGGAATGTATTCCATTATTTATGTACAGAGATTAAGACCGAATGTAGAAGATATAAAAATGAGAAAAACAATTCCATTACATAAAAGAATATTAATTGCAACAACAGTTTTTGATTAAATGTTTTGCGGATAACTTGGCGGTAAATACAATGAATTCAAGATTGCCAACATACAAATAAATGTAATTCATGACGACTGCAATAGATGGCAATAGCTTTTAAATAAATAAATGTAATTCATATAATATACTGTATAAATATGAATATATCTAACATTATTGTATGAAAATAGATATCTTTACTTCCTTGAACTCTAATTGAGGCGAAGTTTATACTCGTAACACACGTATGTCAAACAAATGTCATCAACTAGAAAATGGATGAAGGCCTATAACGTTAAGGTAGTTAGTTCAGTTAAAGGAAAATAATGTTGGTGCACATGACTTAAATTTAAGTTACACTTAAAATTTAAGTAAAACATAGTTAAGGTAAAATATAAGTACAATCAGTGCAAAAGGGCATAAGCCTATTATTTTATAGGCTTGACTTGATATTTTCAGGCGGCTTCGGATTATATTAAAGTCAATCGTTCATTTTGAAGTTTGAAAAGAGATTTACTAAATTCAAGCGGCTTCAAACGTCGAGATAATCGTAGTCTAGAAGTTTAGATAATTTAAAATACAAATCTCGCATATTATTGCGAATTTTAAAATCCGGTTACATTTTTATACATTACCAGAAGCAAGTATAAAAAAACGGTAGAATACCCCATTTATTCATTATTTTTTAAATTTTCTACCTACTAAAGAATAAATATCAAGCAATATATAGGGTCATTGGAAAAAACAAATAGTATATTAACTGTTAACGCACTAGCCTAAGTTTTACAAAAGATTTTTTTAACCCGGACTTGTCAAATATATTGCTTGGTGTTTTATTTTTTTTTTTATTGAAGTTAGCGTAACTTCTTGTTAACAATGAGGTCTTGCAAAAAAATTAACATATTTTTTTATTCTGAAAATCTAATAAGTACCTTCCTATAGTATCTATTATTAAACATGATTTTCTATTCAAATTTTTGTATACCGGTGAAACAATTTACAAAAAACTGATATCCCATGTTAATCATAAAAAAAAACACAACCGATATATTAAACGCAGTAGCAATTTAAAAAATAATGACAAAACTATTTTATATATTTGAATTGGAGCCAAATTACACTGCTTGTCACGTCCAAAAAGTTTTAACCAATGTCTGAACTGGAAATATAGAAAAAATTATACAATGTATTCTAAATTTTTGACGTATCATCGTATACTCTTTACTTGGGCAGCTATGCATGGTATTTTTAAGCGACATAACAACAAATATATAAAACAAATATCTGGTTTACAATTTTTCACGTTTTCTCTGTCAATCTAACAGTAAATTTATTGTTTCGCAAAGTTACTAATAAAGTGGACGAAGAATCGATTCCAAGCCATATTCAAGAAGCGGCAGATCAAGCATTTGAAAAATTGTTACCGAAGCTATCAAAATATCGGTATGAACGGGCCTATCAACGGTTTTCGGAGTGGTGCCAGGAAAATAATATTAAAAACACTTCAGAAACTGTACTTCTTGCATATTTCGCTAAATTATCTAAAGTAATGAAGTCAGCTTCACTGTGGGCAAGATACTCAATGTTGAAATCTACATTGTTTTTAAAAGACGGTGTTGATATTGGTACTTATAATAAACTAAATGCATTTATGAAACGGGGACGCAAAGGATATACACCAAACAAATCTAAAACGTTTACCAGAGAAGAAATTTTTTCATTTCTTATCAATGCAGATAATGAAGAGTTTCTAATGATAAAGGTAATTTAAGCTATAGTCGTTCCACGAAATCAACCGGTTTACGTTATTAATGGAAAGTTACTAAATTTTATAGTTAATTTGTATGAGACAGGATCGTTTTATGTTGTGATTGCTACCTACATAGTCTTGCCATAAATACTGTCCCATGATTTTATGGGTTGCTAAAAATTTGTGAAAACAATACATTTTTATTGCAAGTAATTTGTTGATTCGAATGTTTAGAGTAGTGAAAAAAGTAAATTAGGAAAGAGTGAGAAGATAATGTCAGCCACCGGGATTTGAACCCAGAACCATTGTCTTTCCGGGACAACACTCTACCAATTGAGCTATGGTTGGCTCACATTATCTTCCACAAATGTTAGACTGAAAAGATTCTTTTTATGAGAATACTAGCGTCACGTATTGATGTGGGGTTATGGTTGACCACTACATTTAAACATCAGTGACTTGTCATAGTTTACTCATGCACCTATCGGCACAAATTAAGAAATGAACATGGAGTATGCAGCCTATATATTCTAAATAAATTAGGAGATAATCTTTTCAGTCTAACATTTATGGAAAATAATGTGAGCCAACGAGAGCAGTCCGCCATAGCTCAATTGGTAGAGCGTTGTCCTGGCAAGGCTGTGGTTCTGGGTTCAAATCTCGGTGGCTGACATTATCTTTTCACTCTTTCCTAATTTATTTAGAATATATAGGCTGCAAACTCCATGTTCATTTCTTAATTTAGTAAAAAAAGATCTATTCAAAATGGACGCCTTTGATTTTCATGCAAGCCTAAAGGCTGGTTTATGTAAACTGCATAAGCATTTACGTTAGCATCAGAATGAAACTTTGCATTAAACTTTACATAACGTTCATGTACTTCTTAGGGCAAACCATTAAGAGCAGGTCGATAATGTCACCTTTTCTAAAATCTTTTTTATCATAAATTTATCTACATTGTTCAATCATCTGTATTAGTTAGGCACTCATTTTTAGTCAAAACAATATGACATAACTCTTCAAAAATAACAAGATAGTCGCGAACATCTCCAGAATCGAGCTATCGTACATGAACGTATATACTCTTCTGATTGGTCGGCATTAGCATTATGCAGTAAGAATTGCGAAATTGGCATATTTTAGTGTTGCCTACGGTATAATGCTAAGGTTAAGATAACAGCTACATACACCGTAGCACGCATTTGTCTATACTCGAATTATTAATGCAAAGTCATAATGCTAGTGCTAAGGTAAATTATTAAGTTTACAGCTTACATAAACCACGCTTAAAAGTCTGGCCATTCTGGTAAGGCAACACGGACCATATTTATTGTTAGTTCCCTCACTACCTTTTCCAAAATGTTCTTTAATTGGTGCAAACTTCGGTGGGGTTTAGCGCATTCCTTCTCTTCTAACGCTGACCACAATTTGTAGTCCAAAGGGTAGAGGTTTGTTTGGCTAGTTATCGGCCGCAATAACGACTGGAACACTAGCCCGCAGCCATGCCTGCGTCGTTGGGCCTTGTGTACCGAGGCTGAATCCTGCTGGAAAACCCAGTGTTTGCAAGAAAGAATACGTTGTTTAGGGGTTTCACAATAGAACGTTCTTTTGGTACACCTTCGCAGTCAGGGAACTACTGATAAATCGGTCCGTGCCGCAATGGCAGAATGGCCAGACCGTCTTAGGTTGCGCTAAAGCCAAAACCGACCGTATTGAATAAATATATTTTTTAGTACTGTAAATATTCGAGTCAATAAATTACTTGCAATACAAAATGTATTATTATTATTTTTACAAATTTTTAGCAGCCTATAAACCATGTGACAGTATTTATGGCAGGACTGTTTACAGTGCGAGTCAAAGTAAAATAATATACATTGTTTAAAATTATAAAAAAAATATCCAATTACTAAAAAAAAAGTGTTTTATTTTATATCGATAATTTAGTCTCATAATAAGAAATGCTTCAGAATTTAATTGACCAATTTCGCAAAAAAAAGATTATACTGGATGATTCACAACTTCGTGCACAAACTTTTTCGGTCTATAATACTAACTAAAATGAGTTAAAAAGGCTTAACCAACATGGATCTGATCTTCAATTGTTTCCGAGAAAGAGGTTATTTTGTATTAGAAGCGAAGAAAAACTGACAAAGATAGTGATCAAAAATATTTATAAATAGACTATAGAAATAGTGTAAAATTTAATATGAAACATTTTTCTCAATTTCTAATATATTCTTCTTGGAAGATACCTTGGTTAATTTGTGTTTGATAAGGATCTTGTATTTCGCTTTCTCAAGGTGTATTTAATTAAAAATTCTTTTATTATAGGTGTATTGAACGTTTCGAGAGATCCACGGCTCTCATCATCAGCTGGTTAAAACATTTAAATATGTTCTACAATATAAAATTATCTATATCTTAACAGAAAGTTATATATACCGTGAGTTATTATATGTACTGCATCGTTCCATATAAAATGCAACATAGGTTGTCAAAATTGTCAATGTCAAACGAACTTGTCGTGTCATTACTCTTCAAAGATATTTAGTAAAGAAGAAAGGATTCGAATGGTTACTTGGTCCAATGTTGGATATAGTTTAAGAAATGTGTGTGATGTTTACCAACTTATTTCCTGAACGCCCTAGACCAAATTCTACTACAGTTTCGAGAATATTTTCAAAATTTAAATGTGATTGATGTTTGGATAAGAATTATAAAAGGACAAGAACAAAATCTGTGGACTGAAGACAAGAGAAATAATTTACTAAGAGCAATAGAAAAAAATTAGCTATCTACGAAAACTTCTGTATTTAGATTATTAAAAGACGAAAATTTTCATTTTTCCCATTTTTAAAATCACCAAGGGTTAAGAAACAGTGACCATGAAAAAAGAATTGCCTTTTGTGAGCTACTTATTGAGAAAATTAATATCGATCCGGATTTGAAGAGCAAAATTTTGTTTACTGATGAAGCTACTTTTTTTACAACAGGAGAAGTAAATTCACAAAATATATTTGGAACTGTTGCAAAATAAGATTATACCAAGTTTAAATAACTTCTTTTATTGGGGTTTTTTAAAATCTAAAGTATATACAAGAGAAATTGAATATTTAGAAGAACATTAGAAAATTAGAGAGGCTTCAACAATAACTCCCGAAATATTACATTCTATCTATGAACATTTTTATAATCGTCTAAATTATTGTTTAATTGTTAATGGTGTAGTTTTTGAAAATTTGTTGTAATTTGTGTTTGAAATATATTGATTTTTTATTGCTACTGCTCTTACTTTATTTATACATCAGTAAATTATGATGACAAGTTAATTTGACATTGACAACTTTGACAACCTATGTTGCATTTTATCTGGAACTATGCAGGACATATAAAACCTAGTATCCATAGTAATATATTAATAACAGTATAGTAAATGTTGCATCTTAGCTGAAACTCACGGTATATAGATTATTTCTTACCTAATTCAATTATTTATTGTTGTTTACATTGATCTTGAGTTATATGTGGAGCTGGTTTGCATTTTTATTATGATTCAGGATTATATAACTCATGGTCAATGTAAACAACAATAAATAATTGAATTAGGTAAGAAATGTTCTGTTATACAGTCATACAAAAAAGTCTCCGTACGACAGTAGTTTTAATGTATTTTACGAAAAATAGCAGTCTAAAACCCAATATATTTAATTTCCTTTTAATCCAAAATAAAACGCAGTATATGACGTTATTATAAATATAAAATAAACAAATAATTTAATTAATTTATTTATATTATAGAGTAAACATTGAAAGTATTTATAATTTCATGCCAAAAAAGTCTCCGTACGATAACCAAAATATTTAAATAATGAACCATTTATTTATGTTTCATAAAGAAATATAATATTTGGAGGGTTTTCCTTTGGTTTTTCCACCAGTAACTAAGCGATGAGTCACTGAATGTACCAAATTTTTGGTCACCGATACATAGACACAATATTATAAATTTAAAACAATGTGCCGAAAAATAGGGCCTTAACAGACAATTTTAATTTCATGCATCAGAAAAATTCGACAAATAATTCGCGTCTATAAGAGAATGCGTTCTGTATAATATTAAATTATGCTTAATCATCCCTCGCAGTCTCCGGGCTTTAAACAAGATTGAGAAAGTGCGGAAAATTCTTAAAATAAATAAGAGTATAAAGCAAAAAAGAATTTAAAATTAATTACAAGTAAAATGGCAAAATATAATGCCATCGATGACCAAAAATTTGGTAGATTCATTGACTCATCGCTTAGCTATTGGTGGAAAAACCAAAGGAAAACCCTCCAAATATTATATTTCTTTATGAAACATAATTAAATGGTTCATTATTTAAATATTTTGGTTATCTACGGAGACTTTTTTGTCATGAAATTATGAATACTTTCAATGTTTACCCTATAATATAAATAAATTAATTAAATTATTTGTTTATTTTATATTTATAATAACGTCATATACTGCGTTTTATTTTGGATTAAAAGGAAATTAAATATATTGGGTTTTAGACTGCTATTTTTCGTAAAATACATTAAAACTACTGTCGTACGGAGACTTTTGTATGACTGTAGATAATTTTATATTGTAGAAATTTTTTTAAATATTTTAACCTGCTGATGATGAGAGCCGTAGGTTTCTCGAATCGTTTAATACACCTGTAATAAAGAATTTTTAATTAAATACTCCTCGAGAAGGCAAAAAACAAGATCCTTTTCAAATATAAATTTCTAATAGTTAAGAAGTTAATTGAAAATTCAGTATTGGTCATGGTCGCCACAACATACGTAGTACAACTGTTTGAGTTTTTTTTTTTTTTTTTTTGAGAAACAAAAACACATCTAAGATTACCTCTCAAAGGTAAAAACTCATTTTTTACTGCCTTATATCTCGGAAACTATTGAACATCGGATCCATGTCGATTAACCTTTTTTTATTTATTTTAGTAAATACTATATGCCCTTACAGTTAATGCATGAAGTTGTGAACCACCTATTTTTCATTCATAATATCGCGGTGGGCAGGTGAAAAGATGCGCGAATCTCGCTTTTAAAATCAGGTAACCAATCAAATTGCTTAGGACATGTTACATCTGACCAACTATTAATAGATTTTAATCGCTTGTAGTTTGTGAATTAATTAATATTTAAACAATTTTTTTCACTAATACTCATGAATTTACGTATATTATTACTTTCTTATCAAAGATAGTTAAAATTTGTCTATGGTATAGTACCCCATTCTACTAAATATAACAACAGTAACCTCATCTAACGCACAGAACTCACCCCGAGTTTTTATAGACTAAATATGTGCGTTTAGGTGAGGTTATAGGTTATTATTTGTTGTGATTGGATGGCGGCCGGCTGTCGTGCGTCTTCATGATCAGGGTTGGAACACCGGCTAGACGCTTGTGACACGAGTGCACTTGGGGAGTGTTCATTCAAAACTTAACATGTCCAACATAAATAGTTTTGAGAAAATCAAAAAACGTCCCTGCTATTAATTTTTTTAATTAGATCCCTTTTTCTATTATTCAAGTCAGTAATAGCCCGATTCACAAAAAAGTTTAAGCTAATCCTCATTTTCGGATTAGCGAATTCTACTCTAATTTTGACAGTTTATATCTTAAAATCTAGTCTAATCTATTCCGAGTATTTACCTTTATTGATAATATCATGAAAATTAAATTTTAAATACCGGAATAGAATAGAATTCACTAATCCAAAAATGAGGATTTGTTTAAACTTTTTTGTGAATCGGGCTGTAAATGTTTATAAATTATCATAGTAATTTTTTTTATATCTTTTAACTCTTATAGACATGAAGACATATTAACTTTTGCATGAAAAAATTAGGACATATTGGCTGGTAGCACAAACCTCGTTTTAATTAAAACGCTGTTTTAAGAAATGTCAGATTCAAAATTTCAATATTTAATTTTACCCTTATGTGTAAAGAACGATTTTTAAAAAATATTTGTTTGAATACTAACTATGTTCTGCTTTAAAATTATATTTTGATATATTTAATATTATTTATTTTTGTTATTAAATAATGAAATTTAACATTTTTTAAAACAGTGATTTAGTTAAAACAAGGCTTGGGCCTATGTGCCAATGTGCCCATGAGTTTTGTTTAGATTTTTTTGTGCTAATTAAGTTATTATAAAATTAAAATTAATTTAAACATGCATATATTTAAAAAAGTCATGATTGATGCTGAATAATCATTCATATCCAAATTTCTACAAAAAAAAAAAAAAAAAAAAATAATAAAAACAAAACTCTGTTCCTCTAAAGGTGTACTCCTACATCAAATTCTTCGCAGTAATATTCTACATTATATTCATTTCCATGCTAACACTCTGGTGAGTTTTTTAAAACCTCTCAGTACCTACCATTTGACTACTTTTGTCTCTTGCCA
This sequence comes from Ophonus ardosiacus, assembly GCA_943142095.1. Lineage (NCBI taxonomy): Eukaryota > Metazoa > Arthropoda > Insecta > Coleoptera > Carabidae > Ophonus > Ophonus ardosiacus. The sequence continues at coordinate 12,538,159 of OW964836.1, read as the reverse complement.
TTTGTCAAAACAAAAAAAATTCAAACAGTTCTAGTAAATATGTCAACTTTTGATTGGAACTAAGTTTTTAAATTTAAATTTATACAAAACATGTTATATTTTTCTTTAAACCGATCATGCCATTTGATACGGAATACAAAATTTAAGGCGAAAACATGTATCACTCATCTTTCACAAAAATTTGACTTTCTAACTTTTGGATGAACTCTCTTCAGTTGTAAAAGAACGCCACAATGAGCAACAGATCTAAAAGATTGGTAAAATTAGCTATATAAAAAAAAAAAACAAATTACGCATTGTGATAGTGAAAGCGACAATCCCGATCTTCGAGAAAATGAAATATTTCATTTCTTTATAGAACCATTTTATGATATCGACGATTCCAGAGATGCATTATACGCACAGAGCTGTCATTCCTTCAAAAAATTGCCAGGTAGTGCTCAAGTGGGAAGAAAATATTGCAAAGGATGCTACAGAAAAAAGGCCGACGGACTCATTCCAAAAAGCAAAATCCGCAAAGTTACCACGTACTGCGATGATTGTGACGGCAAGCCTAGATACTGTTTGGATTGCTTTAACACGGTTCATAGTATTACCTAATATTTTACTTTACATTGTTTACTGTATCAATTTACAATTAGGTTTTGTAAATGTACGTTTCTTGATTGTTTTTTGTCTATTTCGTTACGATCAATGTATTATTTATTAATTTAAATAAATGAGTTTTATAAAATTTCTCTGGTATATCTATTTTATAATGAAAACGTCACCGTGTCTGCTTTGGCACTGTTGTAGAACTCTACAAAAGCATATCATCCGTGGGCCAAAGCAAACGCAAAAGCAATCACATATTATAAAATCAGAACACAACGCGGACAGGCCGGCCCACGTGTAGGGGTATTTGCGGACGAGCTAGAATAGACACTCTACTACTCTACGTGAGACACTGCTAAAATTCGCGGAATCGATTACTTCAAGCATTGCCATTGTAATTTGCCAAATATGTACAATTAGGCAAATCATAAAGAGAACCTATGAACAAGATTTAGAACTGCATATGTTGTTCATTGACTTCAAGCAAACGTACGCTACAGTAATAAGAGATAAGCTGTATGAAGCCCTGAAAAAAACAAAAAGTACCAAGAAAATTAACACAACTTGTTAAGATTACCCTGAACGATTCAAGGAACAGAGTAGCAGTAGAGGGAGATCTACCTAACGTATTCCAGGTTAGAAGAAGATGAAACAAGGAGACCTTTATCGACAGTGCTTTTTAATTACGTATTAGAAACAATAATGATAGAAAGTGGAATAGAAAGAAATGTCATCTATATACTAAAATAAAAATCAGTAGGTAGCCTTTGCGGACGATATAGCCTTGGTATCAAAATGAAGACGAGCTGCACAAACGAACCTAAGATCAAATATACGGCAATAGAGAAAAATCAGCCAAATGGAAGATAAAGTATACTACTTTGAAAAGGTAAACTCGTTTGAATATTTGGGAGTCACAATCAATAACTTTAATGATGAAGTTGAAGAGACAACCAAGAGAATAGCTAGAGGAAGTAAAGCTTACGGAATGCTTTTGAGGACAATATACTCCAAAACCGTATCAAGATCTACTAAAATAAAAACATATAGACAGTAATACGACCGATAGTCGTGTTTGGATGTGAATTGTGGGTGCTTAATAAAAACAATGAAACAAAACTAGACGTATGGGAAAGGAAAATATCGAGTCATTGGATTATTGCAAAAAGAGCGAGATGGCTAGGGCATGTTGCACGGATGCCGGGGAGTAAAAATACTAGGCGAGCCGTATTAGGGGGTGAAAGAGAAAAAAGAAAAGAAGAGGGAGAACGAAGAAAAATTAGATAAATACTATAAAAAAGATCTGCGGGAACAAAACGTGACGAACTGAACAGAGACAGCTAAGACAGGAAGAAAAGTTGTGAAGAAAATAGAAGCTCAGGGCTGTAGCGTGTGTAGCGCTAACATATATTAATATACTCGTATGTAAGTGTCATAGTCGTAAAATTTGACATTTTTTACTATTCGATTTCAGCAGTGTAGTATTTGGGGATAAAGCACTATTTAAAACTATGGAGTACGTAGTTCGCTGAATTCAAGGTGGAAGTCCAGCGTTTGATGACTATCTTCGCAAAGGTATTACATGCACCTCTGTTGTCGCGAAGAATACCGATGCTGTGCGTGAAATGATTCTGGCAGATCAGCGTGCGACATATAGTGAGATAGAGGCATCCTTAGGCATTGCGGCGAAACAAATACATACGATTTTGCACGATCATTTGAATGTCAGGAAGCTTTGCAGTCGTTGGATCCCTCACAATTTCAAAGACGCTCAAAAACAGACACGTGTCATTTGGCGCAAGGAAATGTTAAAAAATTAACCATGGTCGTTCAAATTCTGTATATTACATAGTAACAAGTGATGAAATGTGGATATATTCATATGAGCCTGAAACTAAATAGCAATCGACTATTGGGTGTTTCAAAGTGAACCTAAACCAACAAAAGTGGTGTGTTCACGAAGCGTTTGGAAAAAATGATTGCTTGTTTCTTCGAAAAAACGAGTCATGGTGCGACTGTTGTATTAGAGAATCGAAGGACAGTTAATGCTGACTGGTGTACTTTAATTTGTTTGCCGTAAGTTATCGCTTAAATAAGGAGAAACAACATAAACCGGCCATTCATTGTTCATCATTGCGATGCAAGCACGCTCACAGTACATCGAACGGTCGAGTTTTTGACCAGTGAAAACATTGAATTAATGACTCATTGCCCATATTCGCCTGATATATCGCCCAATGACTTCTTATTCCCAAAATAAAATCCGTGGCAAGCGATTTTCATCATCTGAACAGGCCATTGATGCATTTAAATCACTTGTTTCGGAGGCACCTTGTTCAGAGAGGGAAAAAGTGGTTTCAAGATTGGTTTCATCGAATGCACAAATGTATAGATGCTAAAGGCAAATATTTTGAGAAGCAATAAAGTGATTTACAAAACGTAATGTGTGTTCGATTTTACATTTTCCGCGAATTTTATCAGTACCCCTCATGCCGCTGAAAATAAAGATTGAATGTGTCTGGTCAGCATACTAGGACTAAAGCATCAGTGTTTGCATTGGCCCTGCGATTAAAACAACGAACAGACACCGGTGTCTACTTTGGCGCTAAACATGTGTCAAAGTTTTAAAATAATTCATGTTTTTCGAAAACATTTCAAACTTCCGCTGCAAGTTTTCATACATTACACATCAAATATGAAGTTCTCTTTTCATTTTTAATTGCCGATTCATCATTACAAATTGTAATTATTTGTATTTCTCATGTATTTTCTTTAAATCATGATTAAGGTATAAACAAAATACCGAAACGTCGATGAAAAAGAAAAAAATAAATTTATTTAATCCCTGGACCGACATCCCCAAGAAATTGTTTCCTATAACATTTCAAACGTTTGGGGATTTTTAGTTTTTCATATTTTTCGCAAGTTGATGACGTAAATCGGTTGATACCGTGGAACGACTATATTAATATTTTATTATAATAAAACAAATTGACATTTTTGTAGGTTGCCGTGATTTTCGGAATAGCTGGTGCTTGTCGAAGATCAGAATTAACCAATATGTTAACTGAGCACATTGAAGACAAAAAAACCCATTTGATTGTCAAAATACCGGATACTAAGACAAAAATCGAACGAATATTCACGGTAACAGAAGCAATCATGGATGATTTGGGAACTGTGAATTATCTTGATATTTATCGTAAATATATTAATCTTCGTCCGACTCATATTACCCACAATCGCTTTTTTGTATGTTATAAAAAGGGCAAATGCACTGCTCAGCCTGTTGGAGTAAACGCAATTGGAAAACTTCCAGAAAAAATAGCAAAATTCCTAGGTTTGCCCAATCCACGTCAATACACCGGACACTGTTTTAGACGGTCTTCAGCAACATTTTTAGCCGATTCTGAAGCTGATATTACTAATATAAAACGCCACAGAGATTGGAGATGTACTAGCGTAGCCGAAGAGTCGTCAGAAGAAAACAAGAAAAAAATGGCGCAGCAAATTTTACATGGAGAATCAAGTAAAACACAAAATATTGTTTCTTAAATAACTGTACCATTAATATAACATAATAAACCTTAATGCAGAAGTCTTATGTTTTTAATTATTTCCACGATTGCAGAATAGTATATTAAAAAACAAGTTTCATAAGGCAATCTGTTAACTCACGAGTCAAAGTTTTACAAAGGATGAGTGCGATAACAGGCTTTGTGAAATAGGTATATTTTTATACTATTTTTTCTACTGATGTAATTTTATAATTGTTAGATTAAAAAATGCGACTTGTCAAAAATATGACTTTGTGTTTTTTTATCAGTTATGATGGTAGTGCTTCCCGCTAATTTTAAAGATAAAAATTCATTGTTGACTGACAGATGTTTGAGGTTATATGTCACTCATCTGAAAATGAAAAGTACCCAAAACAGTGCTTTTATACTTGCTTTGGACACCCGATTGATTTTGTAAATGATTTCGTTTGCTTGAGACAACTATTTCATTTTTTCTTCGTTTTGAGGTACTATGAGCACTATTTTCAATGTGAAACATCTATTGGCGCGTCTATAAGGGGGTAAGAACGACATCTATAACGCTACGGCTCTCTCCGTCTCGACTCGCAGTGTCGTTCGTTTCGAGCTCGAACTACGTAATTTCAACAGCGGTTCACAACAACACAGCACACGATATTTGGAACAAATTTTTTGTGAGCGGTATAAATTTGTCTGCAAAATAAAATAAAATGTAATTTTAGTTTATTTTGTGGACAATGCAAATTAATTTTGATGTTTCACATCTGCAGGCGTCCCGCGACGGCTCACATTTTTTTACTGTTATCACAGAGTGATCAAAAATAACTTTCAGTGGGCAATATAATTATGGGAATCTTTTTATTCAACAGTTTGCACTACGTCAGGTAAAAGCGGAAATACTCTTTGTCATGTCATTTTTAAGCAATTTTACACTCAACAATAAATCGTTCAATTTATTGAAGGATAAATCGATCAATTTATCTTAGAAAGCGTTGAGAATTTACACAACGATTTCTGCCAATTTATTTTTGTTAAAATCTGGGCTACCAACTTCTTAATATTATCTTATTATGTTTATGAGGTTAGAGTTCAGTTCAGTTTTCTTGTAGGTTAAATGAGTAAAACTAGTGAATATGTTACTGTAAATGCCCGAAAATCGGTAGATTCTAGGATTGACCAATTTCAGGTGGTAAATATACGAAATGGGTCCGAATTTTTGGTATTATGAGTTGCCAATTAGGTTACGTTGCAGTTTGTATTTTTTAAATAAAAAAATTCAAACTGCAACGTAACCTAACTGGCAACTCGATTTTTCGGGCCGAGTTCGTACATTTACCACATGAAATTGGTTAATCCTAGAATTTACCTATTTTCGGGCTTTTACGGTAACAAATATACGTACTTACACCACAGTATAGCGGTCGAACGCTTTCGCTTTCCAGTATGAGCCCTCTTGGTCAGTCCCTTTGATCTTTTTAAACAGTTTATTTCTTCGCGCACCCAGTCCACTGGCGTACAAGGGCAGGAAATTCGAGTAAACATCAATTTTTAAATAGTTGCGTAGAAAAGGAAAGTCTTTCCCTCGCTAACTTTGTACAATAATAGGGTTCATGATTTCTCGAGCTTATCAATTTCTCGGTTCTCGAGAATTCTCGAGGGTAATTTCTCGGATCTTCTCGGATTGTCGAGAAGTTTACATTTACATATTTTTTTTGCATATCTTTTCGGTTGAAATAATGAAAAATGTCACAAAATTAAAAATATGTATCATAAAAAATATCTTCTTATAAATCAACAAATTAAGTAGTTTTCTCTCAAATAAAAGTATCAAAATAATCATAATACCTTTATTGACAGTTTTAACTTTCATAGGAACTAACTAAAGTATCTTCTCTTGAAAACAAAATCTAAACAAAAAATAACAAAATCTCTTTCTTAGGAACATTAGGAACTAAAATTTTCTTCTCTTAAAAACAAAATCTAAACACATAACAAAATCTCTTTCAAAGAAACATTAGGGACCAAAATTAGCTTCTCTTAAAAAACAAAAATAAAATCTTTTCCACAAAAACCAAAATTGTCTTCCCTTAAAAAACAAATTAAAAATTTAAACATCAAAGTTTCTACGAAATTCAGAGCTAAACCAAACGGCAAAAGCAAAATAATCTTCTTTTACAATCTTTTAGACTTCTCGAATTTCCCGGGAACAAAGCCCAGCGATTTCCCGGGAATTCTCGGCGAACCCTATACAATAAATACATTAAAATATTCAACTAAACGTCAAATTTTAAATACTTGCTTAGAAAAGTTAGGAAAACCTTTTCCTCAATAAGTATTGTAATAATGATTAAATTTTGTACAATAAATAAATAAAAAATATAAAAATAGCTATTTATGATAAAAGTATAAAGTGTAATTTTATTTTATGATATGAAATTTGGGCACGGAAAGTGGATCTTCAAAAGATTAAATTAAACGTTTATGGTACATTATATTGTATACGAACACTGTATTATACAGTATACCCTGAGGAAACCGACAAACTTTTACCATGTATTCTAGGTGTCATTCTGAGTAAAAAAGTTCATATAAACTATATCTCAATTCTTCTCCGTTTTAATGATATCGACAGAAACACTCAAAATCTTTAATAATAAAAAAGTCTATTCTACGAGGTTTATTTTAAGAATGTTAGGTAAGCAGCTATTGTTTTATTTGACGTATATGTAGCATAAATTGTCCAAATTCTTCAAACTTGGCTTCGACAAACACCGGTCCTGCTAGATTTGCGTGTGCTTATAGATAAACTTCGCTTAACTAACTGCATTTAACACAATATCAGCTTGATAACAAATCCTGATTCTTTTCTAAATGTGGACGTGCATAATATCCTGTTTCTCAAAAACATTGAAAAACTCTTGAAAATGTTCTATGGTGTATAACTACGCGATTTGAATATCGTTGACGATATTCTGCAAATGCAGATCGGCTGCTTCTATTACAAAAACCATACAAAAATGCCATGTCAGCATATTCCATATTAGCGAAAGTTCTAGGCTTGTTAAATGATTAGGTAAGGTTAGGTTCTTGGTACTGATACGCTAAATAAAACAATGGTTACCTACCTAGCATTCTTATTAGAAGGAATAGAGTTTTTGATTATTAAAAATTTTGAGTGTTTCTGTCGATATCTTGAAAACAGAGAGGAATTGAGCCATAGTTTATATGAACTTTTTTTACATAGAATGACCCCTAAACTACATCTTATTTATAAATTTGCTTTTCTACTAATTTTAATATAATACCTGTCATCATAGTATTTAACGGCCATGTTAAATACATTGTTTTTTTTTTTTTACTAATTGACCGCCGCAATGTTGGTGTATTTCGGCAAATTTGTAGTTGGAGATTGAAACCTTCCTAGCTACTTTAAAGTTGAAAGTTACGTCATCTTATAGGAAATTTTCCTACAAATTTGATGGTGTTATTTCCAATGTACTATTTTATTGCGAACATTTGAAAATTCACATTTTTCCAAAATATCACCTCCATTAAATATTTTCACAATTTCTAATTTTAATTGCTTACATCTTTGTAGTTATTAAAGATATCGTTCTGATTTTTTCAGGCTATTATTTATTTATGTTTCGAATGTTTTTATGTAATAAAAATATCATATTTGTTTCTAAAATGATAAGGAAAATAAAATTAATGAAAACTAACATACGAACACGTTTGTTTTGGATTTTGCAGCACAAGAAACACTAAGCGAGAAACTATTCGTCCTAACGAGATAGACCTTAGTATACAGCGACAAAATTATAGTAAATGAATTAAAGAATTTTTTTATTTGAAATTATTTTCCAAAATCTTCACCAATTTCGAAAAAAACGAACACAAAAAGTTAGTACAGACGTGTTACAGTAAATTTCCACGATCTATCTCGTAAGGACGAAAAGTTTTTCGCTTATGTTCCTTGTGCTACAAAATGCAAAACAAACGTGTTCGAATGTTAGTTTTTATTATTTTTCTTACCATTTTAGAAACAAATGATATTTTTATTACATAAACACATTCTCGTAACATAAATAAATAATAATCTAAAAAATCAGAACGATATATTTAATAACAAAGATATAAGCAGTTAAAGTTAAAAATTGTTAAAACATTTAATGGAGGTGACTTTTTTGGAAAAATGTGAATTTTACAATGTTCACACTGAGATAGAATGTTGCGAATAACACCATCAAATTTGCCGAAAAATTTCCTATAAGATGACGTAACTGTTAACTTTAAAGTAGCTAGGAGGGTTTCAATCTCCAATTTGTCAAAATACACTAGCGTAGTGGCGTTCAATTAGTCACAAAAGTTTAACATGGCGTCCAGTATCCAGACATATATAGATATCAGTGGAAGAGGCATTTGGCATAAGAGCAAGCGAAAGCGTTCGACCGCTATACTGTGCTTAAAGACCGCGAGCAGACACATGACTCGAGCGACCTTGAAGTACTTGGAATCAGGTGATTTGTGTGCGCTTCTTACTTTGACAAGAACAATGTTTTGACTTATTTTGATTTTGAACTGCTAAAAAGTTAATATTTTTAGTTTCATGTGGTTGTGGCTGAAAATTGTAAAATAATAACTTTAGCAGTTCAAAATCAAAATAAGTGAAAATATTGTTCTTGTCAAAGTGAAAGCGCGCACAAATCATTCCAAGCACTTCACGGTTGCTGGAGTCACGTGTCTGGGATCTGATTTTGTAACTTTGAAATCTACTGTAGATTGAAATCTATCAGATTTCAGATTTCCCCTTCCATTTTTCTCCCATACTGTCGAAATCTACTCTGTTGAAGCGATTTTGTAACTTCTACCGTCACAAAATTTAAAGGATAATAATAATCATAAATTGACACCTACAATTAGTAGTCCTTCTAATTATGATCCGTGAGTGCAAAATTTGTTTTGTTGTGCACTATATGATATATTTGAATTAGAACAACAACAATGAAATTTTTTATTACAACAAAATGTAAACTAATTGTTTTTATTATAACTTAACAAGGAAGGGTATAAGTATATATTTTAAAATGTAAATGAATACAGTTTTTAATATGTTTTATTAATGTTTAACATAATAAAAAATTGCAAAATTAAAAAAAAATAGAATTATTTAAAATTTAATTAAAATAGTCTTCAACGTATTGTTGAATGTGGTAAATAAGGTAACAGACAAATTTAGTATTAACCAAAATTTACTATTACAAACAACAACAAGAAAACACCGTTAATTTAACTAGCAACCCCCGAAATCTATCTGTGTAGATTGTATTCTACTGGTCTCGGGCAGTTGCTTTCGAATCTACACTCATTGGCGGTTATAGAGTGAAGGGGGAAATCTCAAATCTGATAGATTTTAATCTACAGTAGATTTCAAAGTTACAAAATCAGACCCATGCTTGCGGTCTAAAACCTTAGAAACTAGCACACATCAAATATAGTTTGAAATGTCAAATATATAGAGTTGGCATTGAAAAAATAACTAAAAATTCCCCCCAAAAATCGAAGGGAAATACAAGAATTCGTTCTATTTCATCAATTTATTAATCAATTTACTTTCGTTAATAAATCGATCAATTTTTCTGTTTTTCACGTACCGATAAATTGAAGGTCGCAAGTCGATTTATCGTTAAGTCATCAGCATTAACAGGATACAGCGCTGTTTAAAAACAGGGAATGGTCGCGTTTAGCAGCACCTAGCAGTTATCTAGTTGTTAGATAGTGCTAAATAGTGGTCGTGGTGACTCGACTGGTAATTGGCTCCAAATATTTTTTTCTGAGGACATAGTCAAAGTAGTTTTATAGTAATTTGTAATAAGAAATATGTCAGACATGCCAGTTCATAATTCGTTAACAAATATTACTTATCAGGTTCTGGTTTTCCGTATTATTATTTTTTAATTTCCCAAAATACGGAGTTGAAAAATTTACAACAAATGTAATATACATACAGGGTGTTAAAAAATAAGTGTCACAAATTATGAGACCAAAATGAGTAAAAAAGCTTAATCAACATGGGCCCCATCTTCAATAGTGTCCAAGATATAAGGCAATGAAAAATGAGTTTTTTCGGTGTTTACCTCTGCTATCTCGAAAACTGTAAGAGTTACGACGTTGATTAAGTAAGACATTTTGTTTACTTTTTACTGGTAAAAAAAATCTACTATGACAAAAGTTGTGGCGGCTTTGGCCAATATTTAGTTTTCAAATAACTTCGTAACTATTAGAAAGTGAAAAAAATGTATTATATAAAATGTTATTGTTTTTTATAATCTATTTACTGGCATAGACAAAATTTTGTTCGACCACTATATTAGTCAGTTTTTCTTCGATTCTAATACAAAATGGCCTTTTTCTAAAAAACAGTTGAAGATCGGACCTATGTTGATTAAACTTTTTTTACTCATTTTGGTCGGTACTATATGCCCTCATAATTTGTGATACTTATTTTTTAACACCCTGTATTTATATTCAATAATTTCAATCGAATTGATTGTATAGGTGCCATATTTGCCATTTTTGACAGTAACAGCAGTACCTACATGTTTAGCAAAATTTGTTTTCGCTAGCCACTCCCTCATTGGTGTGAACTTTGCTGATATCATCAGGTGAAAGGAGAAACGGAAATTTAAACAATTATATTTTCAAAAACAATTTTCTCTTGAATAACGAGCAAAATATGAAAAAAAATAAAAATACGGGTATAACGTTTTTTCTTATTCTTTCGATTAAAGCAATGGAAAAAAATAGTGCAAGACCTCATTGAAATTTCAATTTTTTTGACAATTAATCAGTGTTTGTGTATTGTGAATTTTGTTTGATTCCATAATTATGGAAGAAGAAGAAGAAGAAGAAGAAGACCAAGCCATGTCATATGCTCCACTGGAACTGAGACAAGTAGCGGAGAGTACCGGAAACGAACTACAATTGCCTACAAAATTTACAAATGCGTATGAAAAGGAATATAAAAATTTTTTAGAGTGGTGTGAACAAAATAACACAGCAGCTCTAAATGAAAATGTTTTAATCTCATATTTTGACACCATGGGAAAAACCAAGAGAAGTTCGACACTCTGGACATGTTATTCAATGTTACGTACAATGTTGCGTGTGCGACAAAATATTAATATTTCCAGATTTATGAAACTTGATTCGTTTCTGAAAAGAATATCAGAAGGATATGACCCGAGAAATTCAAAAATTTTGGAATATGATGACATAGTCCGGTTTATTAATGAAGCACCTGATTTAACATATCTTGCGATAAAGGTAAATTTATCAAATAGCGAATCGGGATTGCTGGTCAGCTGCGTGAATTGGAAAGTCATGGATGAAAATGTCAACATCTAATGTTCATGCACGCTTGCCCTTGCCAGTAGCTTCAAATGGGGTCCGCGTCCGCCGCCATGATAAGAAATTAAAACATGGGTAATTTATGTTAATACTATCAAAAGGTTAAAAAAGTTACTTATTTGTTTTTAAAATATAATTTCCTCGTCTACTGCACAAATCTACTTTCTTCTAAATCCTCACTAGTTAATACAGTCTGCTATCGCCGTTTTGCAATACGGAATCCATTTTTAAGTATGTACGTGATGCAGAAAATAATGAAACAACGGAAGTAAACCAAATAACACTCCATGCGTCTGTATGAAAATGAAAAATTTGTAGAATGTACCTACGTATTAAATTGCTTGTTATCCCTGCATATTTTCAATTATTGACCACAAAAGTCATTTTGATTCAAAATTTTTTTTTCTCTATCTTCCCAAACTTGTATCTCTTCAAATAAAAAAGTTAACTATAGCGAGCGAGACTTTCTAAAACTGCAGGCCGCTCTATTTTTATGAAGTTTCACTAAAATATTTTGAAAAAAATTGTGGATGGCCCTATTGAGTAGACAACCGGGTTATGGCAAGTGTTTAACTGGTTGACGTTTTAATCCACGAATCGAATGAATAGTTTCAAACCAGCAACTTCGACAGTCCGACACAGATAGTCACAAACACTAACACCTTTTTTATTTTAGGTTCTGTTAATACTGGGTTACTCCGGTGCATGTACACACGAAGAATTGGCTAATATATCAACAAATCACATTGTATATAATACTGACTCAATTCTCGTATCGATACCTAAAACTAAAGATAATGTACCGAGATTATTCGCTATAACTAAAAAATGGTGGTTAGATTTAATTAGAAAATATGCGAATTATAGACCAAACGAAACACACCATAAACGATTTTTTATAAGTTATCAAAATGGGCGTTGTACAGTTCAGCCTATAGGAATAAACATGATTGTTCAGATGCCCAAAACCATAGCCAATTTTTTAAAGTTGCGAAATCCTGAACATTATTCAGGACACTGTGTTATACCTTCGTCAGCAGCACATCTGGCTAATCGTGGGGACGACCTCACAACAATGGGCCCGTCCAAATCTACTTTTTAAAAATTACATATTTTGTATTTTTGTTCAATTTTGATGTTTTAAACTGTCATTATTAACGCCATAGCAACATCTGCAGAGTGTCCCACAATGAATTTACGCTATCTTTTTTTTATGGTAGAAATAATTAGGCTGAAGACTTAAGTCATCAAATAATATTATTAAAACAAAAACGTCATATACTACTACGTTTACATGGGATACTTATTTATAAGGCGCGAGCAGTCATGTGACTTTGTTAGTCTTTCTTGTCGAGCAGATATGGGGGCCCGTGCCGTGACAGAATGACAGGTAGTAATTAGTACATAGATGTAAAATGTTATCATTTTTCATTCCAAATATCATAATTTTCCAATTTCATGTGGTTTATTTAACTCGCAAAGTAAAGTCACTCTTGGTGATAAAGAAATCATATGAACTTAAAAAATCATGAAATTTTGAATGAAAAATTATGACATTTGTAAGTTATGTACATGATTACTAGCTGTCATTCTGACACGGGCTCCCGTATCTGCTTGTCAAGAAAGACCAACAAAGTTACTTGATTGCTCGCGTCCTATTCTAGAAATAAAAATGCTTCTTACATTTCCCGAAATCTTGCTCATAAGTCACAACTGATTTACTTATTTGCGGGGCATCTGTTACTCTCTAAACATACATAATTTAAATAAAGTTTGATAACAAAAGATATATTTGAAAATATTACATTTCGACCGGCTTTTAATTGAATTAATGGCCCACCGTTGGTGAATTCCCGTTCGGATATAGTTCATGACTTCATAATTAGATACTAAGATTGTTTTATTAAAGTTTTAGGTATTATTATAAATTTATTATAGTATATTACTTATTAAAATAAACAAGTAATACTGTAGCACAAGTCACAAATACTGACAGCCAAGTGACAAAATAGTGACAGGATCGATATAAAATTTAATATGAACATGGTCATGCCAGCGTATGGCATAAAAATCAACTATAATTATTTCAAATAATTTTATATAGGAACCGTGAAAGGAATAGAGAATGAATTAGAAACACTTGTAAATTTCATTAATATATACGTTTCTTAATACTAGTATTTTTGTCTTCTTTATTTAAAAATAAATAATTTCAACAAGTTACATTTCATTTTATAAGGTTTTTTCAGGTGGATGACGTAAGTCTTCTGCCTATTCATTTTCACTTTTTTTATAACTATTCAATATTGTTGTACGAAATTTGGTATTAGGAGTTTTTCGACATGCCCATTTCATCTGAAATATTTTCAAAGCAGTAGAACTTCCGGTTTAACTGGAAGAAGTCCCTAACTTTCTTATTTTAAATGGAATGCTATATTTTTTTAAAATTTTATACAGCAGAAATTTTACATATGAAACATTTTCCTGGATAATCCTCGAGACATTCTGGAGGATCTTCTGGACATTGTATTCATCATATACACAGCAGCGATGTAGCAGTTTTACAAGTACCTTCCGGCAAAGAAGACTGTACTACACTACAGCACTACACCATCTTCAATCAGTGCTTTCCACCTCTACCAACACAGTCTTTGTAGGGTAGCACTGACTTCGGTGATCCCATCCCGACAAGCGTAAATTCCAACTGCGACCTCGCCCAAGAAACTGTATTATGCAGGATGTTAATGAATACGTGTTACAAATTTATAGGGTTGTTAATGAATACGTGTTACAAATTTATAGGGTATGTAGGAGATGCAAAATAGACTAATTTTTACTAATATACTCATATCCAGAAGCGCACTGTTTTCGAGCTACAGGCTCTTAAAAGAGTAATTATCTATATTTATTCATAATTAATTAGTTAACCAAATTGTTTTACTGAATAACAATTATGCATTTTCATCAGTTTGGGTGTATGTGTGTGTGTGTGTTTTTTTTTTTTTTGTATTTTGGGACACACAACATTCAAGCCCCTAATGAGAATCGAACCCACGACCCCAGAGCAGAGCGGTGAAGATCACTTAAGTGCTGCCTTAACGCGCTCGGCCACCGAGGTGGCTGGTTTGGGTGTTAGTTGCCGGTATAAAACAAAAACAAATTATTGTCAAACTAATTCCTTATTTATAACAAAGAGTGGAAAATAGGATATTTTGAATAAAAAAGATTGGTTAATATTTTTTACTTGTAAAATTAAAATAAATTACATAAAAATAAAACAGAAAAATAAAGTATTATTATGGCAAAAGATAAAAAAAAATCTACTTGTTTAGTTTAAACAGAAAAACTAGTTCAGCAGCCTTTGCTGTGCCTAGTTGATTCCCTTAATTTAGACTGTACTAAATTGAAGGATGAAAATACTCGTTCTACCCCTGCCGAAGAAGCAGCAGCATTCGTCATAATTCGAATTATATATATTTTCTCATCGTTACACATTCTTTTCTTTTATTAAAAGCTAAACACTACTCCAAATTAAATTTTCGCAATCAAATGGCAAGTTTATTCTTGTCGCTTATCAAGACCACCCAAACAGTCAGCCATGCGACGCTCCATCCTATTACGTAAGTTTTATTATTACGAAGGTAGATATTTGGTTGTAATATTTATAGGGATTTTTTGCATATATTTTTTTAATTTTGTGATTTAAATCGAAGATTAAAAAATTCATGCGATTTTAATCGCGATTTAAAATCACTGATTTAAATCATACACACCCTGCTTCTAGCGATATTATTTTTAAATAATATTAATTTTTCTAATACATATTATAATAAATGCTCAAAAAGACCACCAACTTCAATACAAGCATTGCATCTTCGGATGCATTCGTTCAAACCGCAAGGATTTGTTCGAATTTCTTATGCCGCCGTCATTCGGCCTTATATTTATACCAAGTTAACAAAATCGCGAAAAGTATGCTCATTCAAAATGAGGCTGCAATTCATTGCCAAAAGTTAAACAAAATAATAACTGAAGTGAGGTCACAGCCATTTAAAATTAAGGTAGATATTTACTTTTTTAAGACCGTGCAGCTTAAAAATGGTGCGTTTTTGGATATGAGTATATATAAAAGTTAGTCCATATAGCATCCCATATACCCTATAAATTTGTAACAGGTATTCATTAACATTCTGTATTTACATTTGAATGGGGTATTCCACTCAATTTTTTTTTTATTATTTTAACCCTCCGGAGGGCGCGCTTTTTAAAATTACAGGAGCGGGCACGCTGCGGCATTTACACCGCATTTGGTTTTTCACGTTTCTAGCTTAAAAATGACGAAGAAAATATATTTTATATAATAAAATAACACAAATATGCTATGCTTAAACATTTTATTAAATCATATATGTATAAACTCATGTAACACTAATCGGGGATGGCATATACGACACCAAGCCTATCGGTAGATGTAGCTAATAACATAAAGGAGGAATACCTAGACGCACAATATTACAGGCCTGTCCAAATTTTAGTTATACCGGTAAAATGTAAATTTGCGGCTTTTTGCCGCATGCGCGCCCTCCGGAGGGTTAAATAAAACTTCATTCGGTTTTGAAGCAAGTAGTATTAAAAATCTTAATTGTTCCTAGTTTAACAGTATTTTATTTTCGAGAAATCAGTGTAACGTCACATTCCCCCTATACTTGTCTTTCTCACACACACTGCTCTGAGTACGCTACGAGAGAAAGATAACAATTGTATGACGTCAATTTCCCCTTTTAGCAAATGTGAAATATCTCGTAAAGGAATTATTTAAAAAATGTTTTCATTGTTTTAACTATTACTTAATTTAAATTGATTTTGTCATTTAAATAAATTCTTCGTTAAAAAGTACAGTTAGTTTGTTGAAAGTTGGTAATTTTTTAATAAAATGGAAAATAAGTAAATTGCATTTATTTACATAAGATTTTACATTTAATTTAAGTGGGTCATGACAGAAAAAAACGAAAATTACATTTAGTAAATTTTTATTATAATAAATTTTTATAAATTATCATATTAAAATACGAAATAAATTATTTTCATATTAAATGCAAAATATGAAAGAAATTAAAACATAAAGCTAAAACAAAAAGTTCATGACCAACTGAACTAAACAAATAACACATGCAATTCACATCCATTTCCAGTCAATCAACTTTCAACATAGAACATGATACATACCCTACTCCTATTTTTCAAAGAAGAATTTATTTAAATAATAAAAAGTAGGGTGTTCCATTTAAAAGACTTGAGTATTACTAACATTTTCTTCTTTTTTTATAAAACTTTTTTTTACAAATTGCAGAAATTCGGTTTCATTCTCGAGATATAGATAATAAAAAGTGGCCGTTTTTAGAGAAAAATTTTAAAAAGTTGAATTATACCAAAAGAGGTTGATCATAGGTAAAGTATTTTTTATTGTTTCATATGTAAAATTTTCTACTTCATCCAATGATTAATTAACAAATATAGCATTTCATGTAAAAAAAAGTTAGGGACCAATTCAGATCTAACCGGAAGTGCTACTGATTTGAAAATATTTTAGTTAAAACAGGCATGTCGGAAAACCCTTGGATATCAAATTTCGTAAAATAATTTTAAATAGATTTTAAAATAAAGATGACGTAAGCTCGTTGTGGGACAACTGTATAGTAATTGTTTATTTGCTAGTGAATTAAAAAAAATCACTCTAACTGAATTTTAAGTCACTGATACTTTAAAACCTCAAAATTGAATAAATAACAATAACGATTGTCATGTACAGACACACACTACTTACCGTCAAATAAGTATGGACAGGAGATTTCTTACACTGTTGCCAATAGGTATGCCACTTCAGGAGCAATGTTGAAAATGCTGAATTATGAAGAACCGGTAACACCACTGGACAAAGGGCAGGGTGCGGAGAAGAGAAAAAGTTGAACTTCAGTCCATACTCATTTGACGGAGTGTAATTGATAAGGTTTTTATTTTGTCAAAATGGTTGTTATTCTTTCACCAAAATTGAATAAGTAATAATATATGACAATACTAGTGAAAAATCTAAGAAGACACATGCGTGAGCGAATTCGATTCTTCACGAGTGTTATATAGCGTTTTGTTCAATCCTGCTATTGAAATATGACAAAAAATATTTAAATTTGTACTAATAGATTTATATGTAAATGGTATGTAAATAAAAAGACGGCGGGTTACGTCGCTATCGTTTGTGTTTATAAACATTATTATAAACAAAATTATTTTTTGAGGGTCACATTGTGTGGAAATTGTGTGAAATTTAGAAAATATGTCAAATGTGAAAAAGCATTCTATACCGTGAGTATTTTTTAACGTGAAACATTGGGTTTGTCATATCTATGGTTACGATTATTTGATTGACAGCAATGTATTTACGTGTCCCATTTAAAATGAAACATAGGGAACGAATTTGACATTTGTCAAGACGTCAGTAGAGGTTAATTTTGTTTAAATAATTATACCTAATTTCTAAATTAAATTTAGTTGTAGAAAAAATATTATGTGCACCTTGTGCCCGAGTGATTTTCTGACTTGGGTAAATTTCTTACAATATTTAAATATAATTCTTTTGACAAATTCGTTCCCTATGTTTTTATTGACACAGGCAATTACATTGCTGTCAATCAAATGTCAAGTAATAACTTATAGGAAAATTTAGCGGTTATCTGTCATATTGAGAAGATGTCATTAAAGGTTAATTTTGTTTAAATAATTATACTTGTTTCGAAAAAAATTAAATTTAGTTGTAGAAAAAATTTTGTATGCACCTTGTGCCCGAAATATGTTTAGTGCTCTCGAGTGGTTTTCTGACTTATACTAATACATCTGTCAAATTCGTGCCCTATATTTCATTTTAAATGGGACACGCAAATACATTGCTGTCAATCAAATGTCAAATCGTAACCATGGAGATGACAAATCTAATGTTTCACGTTAAAAAATACTCACGGTATGTAGAAGTGTGTATTTTTCATGGAACCTATCGTATGTTGATTTTTCTGTACAACTACGTTTCTTTCAGATGATATCTTTAAAAAAGTTATTAAAAAAGCAGAATATAAATTAACGACACTGAAAACATTTTATTTTGATAAAATAATAGGCTTTTTCCATTCAAAATAACAAAATTAGTCACATGTTTCGTACAACTTCTCTCTTCCATATACATGTTCTGCATCTCTCTAGAATTTAAAAAGTACGTATCATTCTACTAAAATTACGCAGGTTTTTCATAAATTTCATATTAAATATAACTATTTTTATAACCATGTCTGAAACTAACCTCATTATTAAAGTAAGTTTTCTTTCAAATATAATGAAAAAATCTTCATAGTTACTTTGATAGAGACCGGTGAGTTGGCGAAAATACCCGTTGACATAGGAGTAAGTTGAGTGAACCAAACAGAAGGTTTCGAGTTCTGTATCCAAGTAAGAAATAACAAATTTCAATAGCAGAACTGAACAAAATATTGTATAAACCACGTGAGTTAAGAATGTTTATTCACTCGAAGAAATTAATCCACTCGCCCTTATCTTAACTCACGTGTATAAAAATCCAGTAGATCGATAGGTGGTACCACAATACAAGCTTATTTTAAAACGCTGTTTCGAAAAATGCCAAATTTCAATATTTAATTTCAACCTTATGTTAAGTGTTTTCAAAATATTTTTTGTTTGAATACAAACCATGTTCTGCTTCAAAATAATAGTTTGATAAATTTGTGTTATATAATTATTACTAAATAATGAAATTTGACATTCTTCAATCAAAACAAGGTTTGTGGTACCAGCAGAAATGTAAAATTACCGTAATTTATTTTTGGTAAATAAACGCGGTAATTTCACGATTCAAAATTACTGTTTAAATTACCAGTTATAAATTTAAAATTACATATTACCGTAATATATTTAAATTGCTAAGAAATTACATTGCGAGTAGTATTTTTTTTATGTAGGTATTCACTAAAATTAAAATCATAAATACTAAAATATGTAAAGTGTTATGTATCAACATGTAGCAGGAATAATAAAAAGTTTTCAAAAAAAAACCGCATATCTAATATCACACTGTTTGAATAGCAGCAAATAAAGCTAGTTTGTTTTAAGTGAATTTATGAATCTATAGAGTCCCCATTAATGATTTTTCAGGTGCAGCAGTTATAGGTGGAGAGTGGAAATCTAACCTCTATTACCTGTTTACAATAGAGACCTTGAGAACAACAGTTGATGAATTGATATGATAACCTTCAACATTAAGAAAAATAATAAAATAAGGCGTGTTTCTTCGGACTGTGATTCGTGATAAATTTGAACAAAGTGAACATGATCTAAAAGAAAATTGTTTCTTCTTTCGTTATTCGTTATCCCCACTATTTCATTTTGTGATCACAACACGTCATTCCCCTTTCCCTTCTGAATCAGTCTTTTCGCATGATCACTGTGATTGAAATAACAAAAGATTTGAAAATGGCGGAAAAAGCAAGCATAAAATATTGGAATGTGCAAATTTACGTCCACATCAGAATCATCCAAACTACTAGAACTTGAGTCAGTAGATTCAACAGTCATTATTGGTTTCGATTATTCTAATATTAGATCCTGCAGTTACAAAAAAAAGTTAAAGAAACTTGTTTTCATATTTTACTTCACATTCCATACCAAAAATATTATTTCTCCTTCAGCACAATCCATCTTTAAACTATTTTCGATTTGGGTATTACTTCAATCAAAACAGCTGATTTATCATTTGACTTTTGTCGCTAGTTCGTTCGACGTTGTGTAGGTTTCGCGTCGATTGAGTTAATTTTGTTGTTTCTTTGAAATTAAATTTAATCATGATTCGAAGAAATCATTATTTAGAAAATCATAATCACAGTCCGAAGAAACACGCCTATAGTCTACTCACATGATTTCACGTGAAGAGTCAAATTGTTGAAACCCATATTTCCCACTTACTTATACTACTTGCAAGTGTTGTTATGTGATTTCAAATGAATGCAACAATTGACAACAATATCTTCTCGCAATATAAATTGTGGTATTATGTGTTCGTATTTTGTAATAAACACGCGTTTTGTATCACAAGTTTATTATTGCGTTGTTTATTCTTTTTACAAAAGATATTATCAGAAACGATAATTTTGGGATACCCAAGCCTGGAAAATATTTCTAAGAAAGCTGAGATAGTAACTGACGTGTAATGTCTTTAATGGAAATTATCACTAACCATCGCGAATAGGCGTCGATCACAATTAACCACATTTTCTTCTCGAAAGATCCGGCAAAGTCAATGTGTAATCGCGTCCATGGTTCAGACGGTGCACTCCACGGATAAAGCGGAACTTTAGTTTGAGTATGACGCGATTCTTGACACTGTACGCACGATTTAACAAAGTTATTAATGTCAATGTCTATATTCGCCCAATATACATGTACTCTCGCACACGATTGCATTGCTGTTACACCACGATGACCATTGTGAAGCATATTTAATATCTCAGGTCTTAAAGATTCGGGAATGCAAATTCTTCCTTTCCATAGAAGTATTTTCTCTTCATAGGATAGTTCTTCACGCTTTCCACAATAAGGGGTAGTTTCATCGGAAAGTTGCTTTTTTTTCAGGACAATAGGTCTGCACAAATTTTATAATATTCAAAAACAATTTATCGCGTCATGTTTCAGACTGAAGTCTTGATTTTGTTACAGGAAGTTGATGTAATCTTAAATTTAATAATTGACTTCGTTTCGGAAATCCAACTTCTTCTTGTGGTGATTAGTTGAGACGGCCAAAGTTAAGCCAGAAAGTACATCAGCAGATGCGTTTTCTTTATCTGGCTGGTACATTATATAAAAATCATAGCTATTTAAGAACATAGCCCAACGTAAGAGTCTGTTGCTTGCGATTTTTGGTGTTCCTCGATTTTGTAACAATCGCGACTGGGGTGCAACAAAAGTAGCGATGTTAGCGATTTAAGTAGGGTTATACTTACCTGCTGTCTGTTGCGTCGGCCGGTAAGCAGATCACGTCAGTGGGTGTGTAGCATAATTATATTAAACATTTTAGAAAAATATATATTTATTTAAACAGTTAATCTAATATAATAAATATAAAGTTGATATAAGTTAATATAATTAAACCAAATATAATTCGTGAACAAGAGACTCAACTGTAAAGCAGTTGGACTGAGAATGAATTCGCCTGACCACCACGATCATCTTCAGTCCTCGGTACTAAAAAAGTCAATTTGAGTGTGGCCTATTTCGAAACCAAATTATGCACAACAATCAAATTGTTACATTACCGCCCCCTTAAGACAATTATAACCTCGCAGAGGAATAATTCAAGTCAACTGGGGATATTAGTTCGTTTACCCTCTTAATGCTAATACAACAAGTGGTGGTCAATGTCATACCGGGGACAGGGGTGTTCTGAGCAGTTGGATGGATGCCGATCTTTGGGCTGCACGGGCTGCTGGAGTGGGTGGATCCTGTATCGTGACCACCCGGTCCAACCTCTCCGTCTCATGGTACGCTGGTGGAGGGAGGGCATCTTGAATAACTAACTCGTCTGGTGTTGGCGGTCGTGGCACTAAATTGGCTAGCAAAAGCCGGTTTAGCAGAGCATGCCATAGACTCGCAAAAAAATTGATCGCCCTCGGGGTTGATGTTCGGTGGCTTTGCGAATTGTCCAGCAATTCATGGCTACGCTGGCGATGTAGGCTAAAATGGACCATGTAGTGTATATAGCAGAAAAAATATTCCCCACCTTAGAGAGGAAACCTCATACCTCCTCGGCGGCGTCCATGGCCAGCGCGGTGAACTCTATTCGGCTGAACATGTTGGGTAGGTGGTACCCATGTGCATCCACTTCAGCCCCAGCCACTCTCCGTGTCACCAGATTCATGACTACCTTCCTTTCTTTTGGAAAGAGTTAGTTGTATTGAAATGCCTCCATATCCGCCTTTGATAAATACCACCGGAACTCAGGGGTGAAATCTCCACCATCTGGAGGTTGTCGAGTTCTTCATCGGTACTTAATTCAATCGGCGTAGGATTGGCTAATCGAGGTTCTGAGTTCAATTTTACCCACTTGTCTTCCAAATGAAACATCGCTGGCAGTCGACCGTGGCAGTCCACCTGGGTTTCATGGTCTTGCAAGATTCGTGTTATCGGCGTCATGAATTTGGATTCATTTTGATATACCACCGGTAACTCTTGGTAGCAGTATTCCGTCTTTCGGTAACCGACAATCTTCGGGTAACATTTGGCAATATACAGTATCTCTCCTACTACTCGTCCTGTGTCACCGGCTGCCTCCTTCACCAAGTCGCTGACTACATCGGGTATTTATGTGCGACAGCGAGACGATTACGTAGTACCTGCTGTCGGATCTTACAACGTTTCAGGATGACGTCGAAAATTAGGTCACGGGTCTGTTGTTTGACTGCAATCTCGAGAAAGAGTAGCTTAGAGAGTACTTGACCCATGATGTCGGTGTTATGGTTGATTTTCCTCGATTTTTGGTAATAAAAATCGAGATATGTCTCGAAAATTACCATGAGACGGTTCTGCTCAGTCCTTCAGGCGGGCTGTTGACACACGGCTTCTGATGTAGTGTCCTGTGTTTCCACGACTACATACTTGGTTGCGGCGCTCTTGGCTGTAGAATTGAGTACCAGTACCGTAGCAGGCCATTCATACAGCACGTCGATCCCTGTCGGTGAACAGCGATCACGTAAGTCAATCTCCCAAGTTGTCTCCCCCCGTAGCTCGTCGAAGCAATATTTTTCGTTATAGGGGCAAGCCGTACCTGAGTGGAGAATTATAGAATTCGACTCAACGTCCGCTATGGCCGTGTAGTCCGTAAGTTTCACAGCGATCGACGCACTGACGGTGACATCTTCGTACCTGACCCCGTTATACGTGTATTGTATCCCTGCACATTTTCCGCTGGAGTCCAACTGCCCGGCTAATGTGGCTGATATCTAAATGGTCTTGTTAGGTTCCAACCCTGCAATAATTCCCGCGCCGATACCTTGAAGGTCGAGTCGTCCATAGCGGTGGGCATCCACACATTTCTCGCTGTGTATATAGTGGACGTAATGGACAAGTCCACCAGCGACTACTGAGGCGTGCGAATACATGCCACAGTGCATGATGTTCTGCTGTACGGTAACAAGGAAGAGTACACATGCACTTCTGTGTACTTTCTTTTTTGTATCAGCTGAATCCTGCGAACATGGCTCCCTGTTGCATTATGGGGGTCGGGGCAGGACTGGATTCTTAACAGGGATACCCTCGTAATTTCTGTAGCGGGGTCAGTACTCGCACCTCCTGAAACTGAAGTTTCGTTACTCACTCCATTATCAGGAACTACCTCTTGCGTTACAAAATTAGCAGGCGAGTGTATCGGATGGAGACCTTGTTCACTGTCACTTAGTCCGTCTTTGTCAACGTCCGATAGGGGTATGTCTCCTAATCTGCAATGATTATCGGCAAACGCTAAGCAGTGCTTTAGCCGATTTACATGTACTTTGTTTGTTCAACGACCAAGTATTTCTTTGATCACTGCGTTCACACCATCTAATTCCACAACCCGATAAGGGCCTGATCAAGGTTTACAAAGATTTTTGCTAAGCCCGGGTTTAATAGCCGGTAAGAGTAAATATACCCTGTCGCCAACAAAGTGGGGGCTTTGGCTTTATTATTAAATATTTTATATACACTGTCAGTGGCTCGATTTTGGTGGTCGCGTGCTTTTTGATGTGCGATTTTCATGCGCTGCACAAACTCAGCAGCGTAGCTTAGGTCAGTGTCATATCTTGTCTTTAGCAGTTTAAAAATGGCGTCAAATGGTAACTCGATATCCCTTCCGTATAGTAAATAGAATGGCGTGTCACCGAGCGTAAAGTGAGTTATGCTACAGTAAGCTGACATTGCATAAGGCAGCCATTCGTCCCAGTCACGTTGATCGGGTGTTATGTAATGTGATAGTAAGTCTTTCAACGTGTGGTGCGTACGCTCTAAGCTACCATTTGTTTGTGGTCTATATGCTGTTGTATGTAATCTCTCTCTTTCCAAAAATTTGCAAATTTCTTTCATGATTTTTGACAAGAATGAAGTCCCTAAGTCTGTCAATAGTTGTCGTGGCGTCCCGTGTCTGAGAATCATGCCTTTCACAAAATGTTTGGCAACAGTCTCGGCGGTCTGATCTTTCATAGGAAACGCGTGGCAGCATCTTGAATTGTCAAAATGTATTTATGTCCCGAGTTAGTCTGAACAAGCGGCCCTACTACATCCATAGTTATACGATGAAATGGTCGCTGTACGGTCTGGAATTTTACGAGTGGTGCGGGGCGGAGGTGAGGGATGTTTTCCGCTGTGCGCAGGGAATACAAGCATTTACATAATTTTTAACATCCGTACGCAATGTCGGCCAATATAACCTAGAGCTAACTCGTCGTCTTATTTATACCGCCGTGACCTGAAAGAGGTGAGTCATGACATGCAAACATAATCGCTAAGCGCTGGGATTCAGGAATTTCTAATTTATCTTCATGACGGTCCGCACTCTTTTTATAA
Source organism: Ophonus ardosiacus (assembly GCA_943142095.1). NCBI lineage: Eukaryota > Metazoa > Arthropoda > Insecta > Coleoptera > Carabidae > Ophonus > Ophonus ardosiacus. The sequence goes on along the minus strand of OW964836.1, from coordinate 12,512,975 downwards.
ACTAAACCATCATCGTCCAAATAATAATCGCTTTTAGGCGATCCAATGTCTTTCAACATGGTTTTAATTTCTGTCATTATTTTAATCAATTTTTATTGAATCACGATCCCAGATAACTACGTCACAGTCTGCGTGCCTTATCATTCTTACTGGTCTTATTCGCGATAGCGCATCGGCGTTAGAATGTTTCGCGCCAGATCTGTACTCAACTTTGAAATCGTATTCGGCTAACATTAATGACCATCGCATTAGCCTGTTATTCGTTTCTTTCATCTTCATCAACCATTTTAGTGGTTGATGATCCACAATCACGGTAAACGACCGGTCGTTCAGGTAGCATCGATAATGTTTAATGCCCCATACAAGTGCTGCGCATTCCCGTTCTGTTGTGCAAAGATTTTGTTCTGCCTTACTTAATTGTCGACTTGCATAGGCTATCGGCATTTCAAGATCGTCGTACGGTTGGCATAGTACGGCGCTAATAGCACAGTATGAATTCTCTATCAAAATCGGGGTATTTTAAAATAGGTATTAATGATTCTCTATGATCATCAAAAGCCCTTTGGGTTTTCTCGTCTCAATTAAAACGCTCATAGCTTTTCGTTAGAGCAGTTAAAGGCACGGCTATTTTCGCAAAATTAGATATGAATCGTCGATAGAATCCAACTAGACCGAGGAAAGATCATATCTCCGTAACACTTGTGGGCACTGGATAATTTCGAACTGCATTAATTTTGTCTGGGTCGAGTTTAATACCCTTATTACTGACAATATGGCCTAAATGTGTAAGTTCATCATGCATAAATTTACAATTGCCTCAGCTGTCTTATAAATGAAAATAACGTCTTTTGATGGAAATAAATATTTCCCTCTATTTTTAGTTTTATTAAAGCATTAGATGTACTTTCACTTTTTAAATATTGCGCACAAAAAGTACAAAATTTCAGATATAATTTTTTTCACTACATACCCTGAAATGTATTCTATTGTTTTCAATATAAGGATTTAAAGTCTTGTTCCCAACAAACGGGGTCTATAAAATTTTGTTTTTTCGAAGAGATATGTAAAATATCAACCCCATCTGCCAAAAAGTTAAAATTGCCAAGTAATTTAAAGTCCCCGGCTCCTAATTGCACTAAAAAAAGTTTCCATATGATCCTGACTCAGTTTGAATGTCAGAAGGTATTCTAATTTGTTATTTAAGTCATGAAACATATTAAAAATATTCAATAAATTTACTATAAACCCTACGAAACCTGTTTTCCTGCCCCCGTGCATTATTTTTGAGTTCGTACCCGGTTCAGTCAATTCACAGATATAATTAATGCACCTGTTACATTCATTTTTAAATTTTCCCTACATAACAGTATTTCAGCGTTACTAATTTTAGCGAATTTATTTTTAACATTCAATATGTCGAACATATAATTTAAAAAATTGCAAAATTCTGCCGTAGCTTCAGAATTTTCAAAAAAATTATCGTAATTATTTTCTTTTAAAAATATTAAGGCTGTCGAGACACTTTTGGAAAGAGTTTGGGCTGCTAATTTTGTCTGCTTTCGATTGTTTTTATAATTTACATGCTTTTTTGTCAACTTTGTTGCCACGTGCAATTTTTCAATTTCCTGAATTTCATGCAAATATTTAGACTTAACCCCACAAAAAAAAATTCCCCCTTACCATTTAATATTACACCCTTGTCCCCTAAACAATTTCGAATAAGTTTCAGCATGTGACATGCATCAAAATATATATATATATATGTATATATATATATATGTATATAATGAAACTGAATAGTGGGTTTGACAGTCAATTTGTAGGCTTCAGTGTAATACACTCTTTTTAATTTGTCAAGCTTTCGGTTATATTTTTAACCATCTTCAGGAAAATTAGTTTAGATTTTTTTTTTTTGTAGAATAACAGCATTTACAGACATGTAAATTTTGAAACATGCACACGCGCATGGTATCTGTCAAAATGGTGTTGTACACGTGTTTACGTCGACAACTTGTGCACAATTTTAAAAGTTTAACATTATTTTAACAAAATTGTTTGCTTTATTAGTTTGTAATTTATCAATTTTACTGTGATAACTACTTTGGCCGAAAAATTTTAATATGTAATTCAGTTATTTCGACGCATTATTTTACTAATACCATGCGCGTGTGCATGTTTCAAAATTTACATGTCTGTAAATGCTGTTATTCTACAAAAAAAAAATCTCAACTAATTGTCCTGAAGATGGTTAAAAATATAACCGAAAGCTTGACAAATTAAAAAGAGTGTATTACACTGAAGCCTACAAATTGACTGTCAAACCCACTATCCAGTTTCCTTAACTAATTACAGTCGTAATTACCTATCACCTATATATATATATTATGCTTACTCACTGGGTGCAAGATATATGGTTGCATTCCATAATGAAAATTAGCACCTAAATTTGTGCACATACTTATATTGGTGGAAGCACCGTCAAATGTTACAGAATATACTAGGGCGCCCGTGTCAGAAACTAATTCTATACATCTATTCAATAGATTTGCCCTTTCCGGTCCGATAAGTGTTTTAATTAAAAAAATACCCAATTGGCACCTTCCACCCGCAATTTACTCCAACAGCCATAAAAACTAACGCGTTTCGCGCTAGTGGAACATTCTCATTGTCCCCATCAAATTCAACCCCAAAGTTAACACCACCGTAAAATTTATTATGTTCAAAAGTAAGCTGTTCTCGAATGCACACCTCATCTATGACTATGTTTACTATCGTGGTTTTTTCCGCACAATATGCAGAAATTGCCTTCAACGCCTCCTTTGTGAAACCTGGTTTCCTATCGACCACACTATACCACGATCTCAGAGTAGAAGGATGAGGCAACAATTTGGAAAAAGAATTTCTCACAAACTCGTATGCTTTGGCAGAGTAGAACTGCAGAGAAAGTGCAAATGATCTCAGCACAGGTGTATATTTCGCCTTATTCGTCGACTGTAATTTTCTATTAATTATATTTCTTACAGCAACAAACAAACAGTAACAGACGAACTTTAGTACTACTATAATAAATATATAAATAAATACACAAGGGCTAAATATATGTACACAATAAAAAAGAATAAAATGATATTATTAAATAATTATACTAAGAATAATTAAAAACTTAAGACTATAAATGAGGGAATATCTTTCGACAAAGTATTATTCTTTTTCATTTGAGCGGTAAGGTCCTCTAACGTTTTCACTTTCTTTAATAATTTGTAATTCCTCTGACGCAGTATTCTGTTGGCCGAGTAAACTTTTTGAATTTTTTCCCTAGCTATGTGTAGCATTTTTCTCGCCTTCCTCGGACTATCCATGTCAGGAGAAGTGATATCTCCTAAATATCCATACCGTGCCTGGGTAAATTTCTTCTTTTTAGGAGTCTGGAAAATCAGTATAAAATAAAATTTTAGATTTCAGTATCGATCATTGTTACAAAATTTTACGATATGAAATAAAATAATTCAGGCAAAAACATATATAATTATGTGCTATTATACAAATATTATTAATAGTAATTTTGAATAACTTTCATCTGGCAAAATCCTTATTTAGTTTCAAACTGTGCAATATAGTATGTAGAAAAATCCTTACCAGTGCTAGCAGAAGTCGAGGGCAAAGACTCAGAAGCAGCTATTGAAGAAGTCATGGGTAATTTTTCAGAAACAACTGAAGATTTGGATTGTTCTATACAAGTTGTAGGTGGAACAGAAAACAATTCTTTTCGTGCACTTGAACTATTTGCAGTATTATCTTCAAGACGAACAAATGATACAGGTTCTTTCATTTGGATAATAATATTTGGTACATTTACAGTAGGAAAAGTATTTGGTTTTAGTCTCAGTCTTCCCCCTAATTCTTTTGCTTTACGCTCAATATAATCCGACTATGTAAAGTGATTGGAACAAATCACATAATTCGAAACATCGTCATTTTCTCCATAATTACAAATCTTTTTCCATAGCCTTTTGGAAATCTAAAAACAAAAAAATATATAAACCTATACATATATATATGAAAACAACTACTACGTTCGCATGATTTAATTTCAAACCAAATATTAAAGCAAAATAATCTATTTACCTACATGACAGGAAATAAACAAAGAAAAATGTATTTATTATACTTACAAATGTAAAGTCACTGGAGGTTTTGCTCCACACACATAACACTTTCTAACGCCCTTTATTTTACACACTTTTCAATTCGTACAACAAAGAATGAAATTTTCTTTCCCTCCGCTAGAACGCCAATAAGATCAAAGTAAATTCGTACACTTGCGCAGAGCTATTCTTACAAACAAGTGCAGATATATATCTCTACCCTAGTCCAATGTCCAATGTTGGTCTCACAAATCTCACTCCCACCAGCAGTATATAGTAGCATTGATTATATATACTATCGTTATATATAAAATCAATGATAGTAGTTTTATAAGTATATTAAAGACTCTCACTAACAGAAATGACAGATTGCTGGGCTGCCAGGCCAACATATATAAATAAAATTCACTACAACTGAAGAAAATATTTATTATAATTATTGTAAAAATAATGTGAATTAAATATTGTTCGTATTTTTTATTGAGCGACTGTGCTTTATTATTTTGAAATGAAGAAATGATGTAAAATACGTATTTTAAGTTAGTGCATGCATAGTTACTTTTTTTCATTATGTTGTAGAATTTACACTACAATTAGCGTTTCAATATTATTCAATTCGGCACAAAGCTGGACATTGCCGCCATGATCGAAGCTCGGTCTATTGTATATCTTTCTTTGTCTATGGTACATATATACAGAACTTCTTTGTGAAATGTACAGAGCAGATGTTTTTAATTTATAACATTAGAGTTTTGAGATATTTTTAAATTCCTTTTCCATATATTCAGTCAATCATGCTTTTCTTCTTTGCCAAAATAATTATTTACGTAAATAATTCCTGAGCCTTTCTTGGTAATATTGTGAAATATTTTCCGATTACTTGTTGAAATCGTACATCCTTTTACGCAGCACTTTTTTGCGTACAATATTTTAATTTTCTTTACTCCACTCATTTCCAGGAATAGAATTTCTTTTCATAATATTTGAACCGATTTTATACAATTTTTGACATGTCGATGTCTTATCGGCGGCCATTAATTCAATTCCGTGAAATTTCGCTAGTGTCGCATGCATTGCACGATTTTTTTCTTTGCATTATTTGAGAGAAAACTAAAAAATATTTACCCCGTATTTTTTATTTTTATTCGAATTAATCTCTAAAAAGAGAAAATAATTATTAAAGTGATATTCTCGGGAAAGCAGCAGAATTATATCGCTTCTCCCCTTGCCTACTGACGTGAACTGGTACAAGCCAATAAGGTAACAGTATGTTTCGTGGTGTTTGTTGTCATTTTAAACGTCAAATGTCGAATGCGTGGTAGAATTATAGGTTATAGAATCATAAACGTTGCAAGTATGGATTCATGGAGGTACGAATACATAGAGGAGGGAGCATGAGGTTTGAGGTTATATTGTGGGCCAGGGCTAGGGGCACAGTATTGTTTCCTATACTGTGCTAGTGTAACAAGGTGAGAATAGTGAAATAACAAGTAATAACTTTAATATAAACTCTTCTAAATTATAGTTTCAATATCAACATTTTAATTCTGTTATCTTTGGAAGTCAAAATTCTGTTTAGAAATAATAATCATTATGCTCTCATATCTCTGTTTAGTTTAGATGTCAACCGCGTAGACATTTATTGTTTTGACAATTAACTGTATAACTTATTGGCTAGACTACGTGAAGTCTTGTTATTTTGCTATGGATGCTACACCCTCGCACCCTTCTTTAGATATACGTTGAAGAGATAACACTTTGTTTTAAGTCAGTCGAGTTTTATGATTCGAACAGTCAGGTCAGACATGTAGTCTGTGTTTAGTTTTTGGGCGTTTTACGCCATGACTCGTAATTAGGGTTTATAACAGTTTAGTTTAGTATTTATGTAATTATGTAAATAAAAGTTAGTAGCTTAATATATTGTGCGTGCCATCCTTCCAAAATATGTTCATAACTCTATCATCATGTGTAAGTGCTTAGTGATAGTGTGAGCGTAGAGCGTGTTCCTCCTCAGGAAAGCAGTAGTCGTTCGGTGAAGTGTCCACCAGTCAGATAAAGTTAGAAATAGTGTGTCATCGTTGGGAGAAAAGGGGTAAGAAAATAAGATCCCCCCCCCCCCCTGTTACACTAGGGGAGTGAAGCCTTTGTGGGGACGGAAGAACACAGAGAGGGGATAAGCGCGGAAATTTTTAAACAAAATTGCTTTATTCATTCAATTAAAATTTTATAAAACTTTAAATACTGAAAGAAATGTGTTGTACATGTATTTATTGAAATATGATATTGTGTTTTTATATACATTTTCCTTATTGAATTTACTTAATTAAATTTTGTAAGATTCAAAAAGCACGTGTTTTAATCAAATATTTTTATTTAATTAATAAAACGTATTGAAATGCACAAAGTATTATATTAGATAGGCAGCAAATGACATATTTCGGCCTTTAAAAATATTATAAAAAATATATATTACGAGTAGATTATTCTAAATTCTATGAAAACCGAACAATTTATCTGATGTAGGTTTATTATGAACAACAAAATAATAAAACAAATATCTCCATTCAGTTTTTATGCCTAATATTTTCGGACTTATCTATTAATTTTTTTGCTAAATAATGGAACCTAACTTTAAAATAGTATGCGCTAATAAATTTTATTAAATGTAGTATATGATTTTCTACAGGTCCATACTCTAAAATGGTCTGTTAACTTTTGAAATATGTTATTACTAACAAAAATTTTCAAAGTAATTGTTACTGCATATGACATTACATTTTTTGCAATTTTATATAATTTTCTTGAGACTTTCTTCTTAATAATACTTCACACTTTTTACAAATTTTTATTGTCTTTTGAGGGGAAAATTAAGCCTCCTTTGCTTTTAAGTTAATTAAACCATAATTTGAGAAATTCAAGTTATCTTCTGCATATAATGCACTTATGCATTCTCCACACACAAGTTGTTGTGATATACGACAAACTACAAATCGAGCAATATAAGTTTTTGAAAATTCTGTTAAAGATCCAATGTCAGGTAAATAATCGTAATCAGAATGTACAAAAATCTCTTCTTCAACATCTCCATCATTTACATCCAACTTTGATTTGTTACATTGAAAGGACTTGATGCATGTAATGTACTTATTTTGTCCAAAGGAATGCAATATCCGGAGCTATTTTTTTGTAATTTGGTTTGAATTAATTTTTTCTTGTACGCTGATATGAACTGACGAGCGGTAGAGTTATTATTACACCGTCCATGGCATCGTATGACACCAAATACTAGCTCTATATGGCCTTGACTAAATTTATAAGTTGGTAAGTATACCAGTACTTGTTTAGCCATACAAAGTTTTTGAAAAAGGCTTTTTAATTTTTTTATAAATATCAAAATACCTATATTATTTTTAAAAAAATTAGATATTTCAAGAATTAGTATTATTAAATGAATTGCTTACCAACAAATCCTGTTTTTGTTGATGTAGTAATGATGATTGGAACCCCGCTTTGAGCAGTTTTTAATGTTTTTATGTATGAATTCATTTCGGATAAAAATAAACATACTGCTTGATAATTATGTAAATTGGTTTTTTTGTATCCGATTTGGAGCATAGGTACTTCTCGAGTTAAAAATATCGAAAAGTGTATTCATTTTTCTAAAGCTTATAAAATTAATAATAAATAAATAATATTTTTGTGTTATATCTATCTATGTTTGTATTAATCTACGTAAAAAACTGTATAAAAATTATCTAAACATTCTTTATCTATTATAATAAGCGAGATATGAGGTATTTGCAAAATAAGCGAAAATAAAGTTTTAGCTTGCAGCTTAAAAACAAAAGACGATCGAAAATTCCTGTGATTTTTCATTTAAGGAACTCGAATTTGTTCCATAGTACGCGGCCAAATTCAAATTGTCATAAAAATAATACAAAACATGCGGCCAAATCACTGTTATACTATAATCAGGGTAATAGACAGTTTACAAAATAAATGTTTTTTAATTAGAACTTTAAGTATCATAAAATTCCGTCTACCGGTCCATATCCGGAGCGGCTCTTCTGGAAATATCCCGAAGCTCCCTATGACCAGCCCGGACCTGCATCCAAGTAATTTTGCCATTACAAAATTGGATGGTGCGACGTCGAATGTAAGGGATATAATATTTTTATTATTTTCAAACACAATAGATAGGCACTGTTTTACTAAACTGCTTCGTTATCCAATCGGAATTTTCCACCGATCGTTCACAGCAAGTATTAAAAACATGAAAACATATATTGCAACAGCTCTGTTTTCATTTTGAACTATTTCATCAATTACTAAAGAGAGAAACAGTTTATGACCTGTTTCTTGAATTTTCGTACTTATAGCACGAAATGACTGTGGTAAATCCAGGTTGCTTATGGTTTTTGGATGCGGCAGGTACGAATTAAAGATTTTTTGGACATATACATAAGCAGCTGGAGAATAAAAATGTAATGTTAGTGCAAATGTTCGCAGTTCAGTAGAAAACATTTTAGTCGATTTTCTTGATACATTTAGCTGCCGTTTCAATATTTCTCGATTAGAACCCGATATAATTTTAAGGACTTCTTCTACTTCTTCATTTATTAATTTTTTTGATTTTTGGTCTTTTAAAACCATTTGTAAATTTATAAAAGTTTTTCTCTCTTCTACTTTTCTGTTGCAAAATACGTATTTTTCTTTTATACATTGACATTTTACACTTATAATTTTTAATGACTGTAACTCTTGAAGATGACATTTGTTGTGTTTTTCTTCGGTTGGGGGAAAACGATGTAGTTTTTAACACTAAATTCCTGGCAGTATCTGGCATGCGTAGAAATGAATCATATTTTCTTTATACACCTGCACGGCTACATGTTTCAGTTGTCACTACCGGTTCAAAACTGGTTGAAATTGATGGTTCTACAAGTAAAGTTAATAACTGCAATAGTTCTGGTTGATTTTCAGTTGTATTTAACTGTAACAAAAATATTTTTTTTAAGATTTATGAAAACTGCAACAATTACAGGATGGTAAAATTTTAATTAGGTTATTTTAAAAATTATTCAAACTACAAATTACCGATTGTATATCATACACTATAGGGAAAATAGTTGGTACAGCTTCGTATGAAACACAAATACATCTAAATCATTTTCTGAAAAGTGTTTTGAGCAAATTTGAGAAATTTTATTTGGAGTCCAGTCTTTTCGACGAATTCCATCTACCTAAGCTTGACGCAATGTAGGATCTTCTGGAAATCTGTCAAAGAAATTTACATGAATTTTAAGTAAATATGCCTACAAATTAGCTTCTTACCTGTGGAATGATATTCTCGTTGTAGTTTCTCTCTGTTTCTGCATCTGCTTTTCTGTTTTTCGCGATGTACGGTTATTACAACCCACAACACAACAAACAACCATTTGTGCTCTGTACTTAGGCAGTGTACCTACTTACTATAAAGTAAAACACTTAAAATAAGTAAAAGAACAAACTCAACACTAAAGCCGGATTCCCACGACGCGTGGCTCGCCGAGCCACGAGCAAGGCTCGGCGAGCCCCGCACCGTGGGATAGGGTCGCTCGCCTTGGCGCGGCGCGGCTTGCGCCGATCCGTTCGTTGTCGGTAAATATGACACGAGTCAAAGGCGCGAGCCTACTTGGGTGGTCTTCCACAAGTGTTCGATGTTTTATTTTCATTTCACTTGTCCATTTAGTAGAGTTCAGACATGATGATGTGGAGTCCAGAAATGACATTAGAATTTTTGGAGGTTTACTCAAATTACCCTGAAAAAAATAGTATGCTGCAGCACAAGCTGCTATTCGTTCACTTGGATTATTCATCTATAAATGTTTTAAATTTGAAAACCAACTACTACACCACTTATTTCGCTTCAAATAATTTTGTGTTAAATCGGAGATGCTTCGCAAGCGTGCAGAAGGCAATATAGGCGAGCCTACACGCGCCGTGGGATCGGCTGAAATTTGTAAATAGAATCTCGGCTCGTCGCTCCCCGAGCCGCGCCGAGCTCCGCGCCGTGGGAATCCGCCTTAAAACGATACAACACAAACGTAAACAAGCTAAACAATATGGTTTTAAGGTCAAATAAGGTTGACCTGATTGACAGATAGGCCCGTCCTAGAGTGGGGGAAATGGCTTCAGTCACTTGCCACTTGCTCCCTCCTTTTTTATTCCTACCTCTATGTATGGATTACTCCTAAACATATCGAAATTTTTTAATTTTATTATATAAAATATGTAGAATACCGTATTAATTAAATTGAGTATTAATTACATTTGGTCATATTCAGACGTGTATTAATTTTTTTCAATTAAAATGCGTATTTATTTATAAGACGTAGTGATATATCTCTCTATCCTGTAAGATCTATGGTGCAACTTGTTTTTCATTGGCCTGTACTAGGTTACGTCACTATGGCAACATTTTGAATGCATAATACTTTAAATTGTTTTTTCTAATCCAAATAAACAAACTTTTATACAAACTGTTATATTAAATAAAACTACGAATAAATCTTCTAAATATTATTTTTTGAAAATTTTTGTTACTATTATTGAAGAACATAAAATTCTACATCTGATACATTTAAAATTTTTATTATATCTTATAGATTTAGAGATAAAGGCACTGTAATATATAGAATAATCTAATCGCAGAGGCCAAGGCACTAAGGAAACCAGTTGACAAATTTAAATGTTTATAACATAGTTTGTAAATGATAAATGTCAGTGTCAAAAATCAACCATTTTAGTGATATTCTGAAAGCTTTTTCTGGGAAGTACATTTAATCTTTCTTATTATTTTATTAATTAAATATTTAAAATTGTAGGTAAAATGCATATCTCCATAAGAAATATCGCCAATCTTGCTAATGAATTGGAAGAATCTCTGACATTTAAGAACTTCCTCATACAATGAAAAATAGATATAATTAGAATTGTATGTGTATAGAAGACATGTTAAATACAATAAAAACAATATTTGGTTAAAATTATGTAATATTTTTGTTATAAAACGACGGTTCGATAGCGAAGTGAAATACAATACTTATATAACATAAAATGGAAATGGCGAGAGGTATTGTGCTGGCCACAGCAGTTTTTTTATTATTATAATCATATTTTGTGTTATAATTTTTATTCAGACTATTTAACAGATATTTATTTTTCAGAATATAATGAATCTAAACCGTTAAAATTGAATTCTGTGTTTTAATTATAATTTTTACAATTATAAAGTTTTTAATATTATTAACAAAATTACTTTTTTCTGTTATATACGATGCGTGAAATGACAACTGTCGGCCATAAGCAATTTTCTATTCGTGGGTAACCCGTGCAAATCGGTGAGTTATTTTTTGACCCGAGGTTAGCTGTCAAACTGGCTGGCAACTCTCTTTGTGTACGTAACCCAGTGGCGTAGCCAAGAGGAGGGTTTTCGGGTTTAAACCCTCCCCATTAATAATATTAATACATATTTTATTTTAATGAATAAGTGATCTATTTTATAAAATGTATAAGTTTGAGGCAAAATTGTGACTAACGAAGATAGAGTACAATATGTGTTAGTAGTTATTTTCTTTCTATACAACTTGCCCCTCTCCCCATATATACAATATCCCACCCTATTTGAAAATCCTGGCTACACCACTGATGTAACCCCAGGTTAGCGTAACTCGAGGGTTAACCCACTTTGATGCAATCCACCTTAAGATAACTGAGAGCATATTAACAACATTATCATTGCTGAACTGAGAACTATTAGAAATTTGAAAAAAAAAGCTTAATTTTGATTCAAACAAATTCAAAGTTTGATTTACTGTTGTGAAAGAATTAATATAAGGCATATAAAATTGCCCGGGCTTCTACGATAATACGCCACAGTACGTTAAAGTGGAAAAACAGATTTTAAAAATCAATGGATGATGTACTAGTACTATTGTACATATGGAATTTGTCGAAGTGATTCAAGATAAAAATAAAGACTATGGGTGGTAACATGACCAAGTGATTACGTGTAATTAGCGAGGAGTTGATCCTTGTTAATCGTTTATGGATTATAGTAGATAAATTACTTCAAATAAAAGTTGCGTACAGTTAATTTTTGTATAACTGTTATTTGAAGTATTTTTGTCTAAAAGAATCGATTAACAGTGTTAAAACTGTTAGCTTGTTATTACTGCTTACATTGTCATGGCCAATCAATTTTCCTCCATCTGTAGTTAGTAAAATTTCATTACTGTAGCTAGAAGTTAGCTACATTAAATGCGATTATTACATTGCAAGTAAGTAATTCTAAATAAATACTTCTTATAGTAATAACTGAGTATTTGTATGTTTCGCAAGATACACTAAACTTGATATAAGATAATTTTTTCCCAGTTATATTTAATCCTCTGCATTCAATCTACCTTCTCAATTCTTCGACATTATCATTTCTAAATTTCGCACCTGATATGTTCAATTGCTGGCTTTAAAACATTCGTTTTGAACGCAAATCTCACAAATACTGTATTTACAGTTTGAATCATGATTTGTCTCCCCATTTGTTGGCTTACTATGTACATATCCCATTACACATAATTTTCCATCTCTTTTAATTGAGGTCTATTGGCAAACAATTTCCATATATATATATATATATATATGAAATGTTTTGTTTCGCTAATTGAAATATATTTTCTAGTAGACAAGAGTATTTTTGAGAAGATAAAAGACGCTTAATTACCCAAATTTTACATTTTTCGAGATCCCAATGGCAACAGTTATTGTTGTAGGATGTTCTTTATGCTAAAATGCGAACTTTTCAGCCCTGCAATTTTTATAAATGTTTTAGCTTATTTATGTTGATTTAATTTAGTTTTTTTTTTCAGGGTCGTTATCACAACATACGGGCCAATTTTTGTTGTTATCAAAATTGTTCCAATTCCCGATTCTCATGTCCCGATATGTCATTTTTTAAATTTCCACTAAACGATAAACGCTTACAAACTTGGATAGATAACAGCGGAAATTTAGAATTAGCGAATTTAAGTCATAAAGAATTAATGAACAAGGTAATTTGTGAAAACCATTTTTTAGACAAGTATATTGCGAAATCTACATCCAGCATGCGTAAACGTTTATTTAAACATGCTGTACCTATTAATTTTTTTAAACCGGAAGAAAATAAACCAGTATTACGTGTGAAACCAGTAACTAGAACATACTAAAATATAACACGCAATGTAAGAAATATAATTCGGTAACCTGTTTAAAAAAAATCGATTCTATTGACAACTGACACCAAGCGCCATGGCATCTGGCGGTATAGTTAGTAACTGTTTGGTTTAGTACTGTGGCTGATAAAACATTCGAACTCCTATAATAAAAATGAATGAATAAACTTATTGTTTGTTGTACGGTCGTATGTCAGGAAGAAGACTATCGGCGTTCACAATTATCCTAACTTGGTGACAATATTATAGTTATCACTAATAAAATTAGTACAAAATCAAACCTTGATTAAAATAATAAATTATATGAAATAAAGTTTTTAATGTATTACTTCAATTTCATCAGAATCTGATTTTAGTGCACCACCTAATAAACAGCGTAAATATATGAAAGAAAAAATCTTGCCATAAATCACAAAGTTAATATGTTCTGCGTTTATTAATTAAATTAATTAAAAAATATACATAGACATATTTAGTAATGTTCAATTTATTAACGTACCTTCTATAAAGTATCTTGAAGTCGGATTTGCATGTAGAAATCTAAACTTGGTAGTACTTATACCCATTTTCGCTTAAAAATTATGCTTTATTTTTTTGTCAGTTCTAAATACAAAAGATTAACCCGTTGATTTTTTGTATAATAATTTTACGCAAATGTGTTATATTTGCAAAATTTCACAACATGCCTGCAGAAGTTATACCAATGGCAATGGGGTCATTTCAAAAAAAATAATTGTCGATTTTTTTTTATAAAATCATGAAATCCATCTCATTTAATAAATATAGTAATAGAAAATAATTTGAAATATGCGACTTTTCATTCATAAATTTGCTAATAAACTTTCGCGCTTTTAAACACGGACTAAATTTGTGACGACACTTATTCATACTCACCCAAAGACAATTCTCTCTCACACACACACTCTTCACAACATGAAACAGTAACCTAACCTAAAAGTGTGACAGCTGACAGCAAAATATACAAGAGAGAAGATTATTATTACTTTCTATTTCTTTAAAAGTACTAGTGCAGTATAAAATATGTAAATAAACCATTTATTTAAATAAATACGAAACCAAATAATCATAGTTCTAAATTAAACCGGTAGAGCTCGACTGTCGCATCCGTAAATATGTGTCGTCAGCCGTTGAAATATTTGAAATTAAACGCAACTTTTAAAAAATCATACCTCTGATTCTAAAGACTTGTAAGATGTAAAACATACACATACATGTTTAATTTGACCTATTTTTTCAAGAAAAAAATAAATCAGAAAATGTGAAATGACCCCATTAAAAAGTACTAAAACAAACGCACGGGTATTTGGCGACGGTGCTGCTACCAGCGGTTGTGTCAGTTGTCAATTGACCATTTTCATTGTTGATGTACGCATTCTTGCTTAGTTAGAGTGAGAGATCCGATGTTCTCTATGAGTGCGTTCGGTTTTACACTCTGAGCGATTTGAGCGCTCGATGCCGTTCGGTAATTATTTCGATCGTTTTGCTCAGGGACCCTATTCTAATTCATTAGGCGTACACGAGGTAGCCATGTTTGGCTGATATTCGATGGAGTCGCCACCTGGTGACAACTGTGAGAATGAAGTGATGACGTCATGACTAGCGAACCAGTTACCAGTTGCTTACTTGCAGTGCACGAGTGATTTTTGGAAAATCACGAGTTTGAAACTATTCTACAATTTTTCTTTTGCAATTTTTCAATATTATTTTGTTTAATTTAATATTTATATGTTTTATGTTTGTAAAGTTTCGTTACATATAATTTATTACCATTTATTATTATAGTTTATGTGTTTAATTTGTTAGTTATATTAGTTTGAAAAATTACTTATTATAGTTTTAGTTTTAAATAGTTTGTTAATTAATGGTTAATAAATAAATAAAGAATATAACCTTTTAAAAACTACGTATTAACAATTGATACTATAATGGGGAAGTTTAGCGACTTTTTTTTTATATTTTTATTCCATGGGAAATGACTTGAAAAATGATGTAACATGTTTTATTTTTTTCAAAAATGCCTAGATTTTCCAGAAAAGCCGATTTTAAGCTGTGATGATGTCGGTAGAGGCTTGGCGCAACGTATGTCGACTTATATACTGACGCACGCGGTTGCGATTACCAGTGAAGCGCTTTTACGCTTTGTTACGACCTACGTTCAAATGGTTCGATTTCACCGTTCTGTCTGAGTTTGCGCATAACTAACTTGTGACGTACTTAGAGTTTACCCAAAAAATATTAATTATAAATAAATGGAGCAATAATTTTAAATTTTAATTTCAATTTCAGCAGTCATTTGTGTTATATTTGTGAGAAAATAGTAAGTTATGTAGAAATTTTACCATGCTAAACTTCCCCATTAAAAACTTGCTGTTTGTACTGCTTATTAATATTAGTAATTATTTCAACACAGATAAATCAGTCATTTGAATTTTGAATCGAGAAAATTTTAACGGATTTTGGCTTTCTTTAATGTACCAACATCTAGTTTCAAAACATGCCAATCTTTAAAATGAAAGTTCCCAATGGTTCCCAATTGTATGACGTCACTGGATTCTGCTAAAAACATGGCTGCCGATTTACGCATAATGAATTAGAATAGGGTCCCAGTTCTACGTTCGATTATTAGCTCACGGAGCACACGGGGCCCGATCTGTCCACTCGTTCTCAGACCATGGAGCATGTTGCGCAGTTTGCTGATGCGTGCGTATTTCTGCGCACATTTCAATTTTTGTCGCCGGCAATGCAAATAGTGTCTAATTTATGAATGAATGTTGTCATATTCGTATAATATGAATCAAAAATGTTTGAAATGTGTAAATTAGTTATTTTACAAAACATCTTTCCACATAATTTTGAACTTTAGGTTGTCTATAATAATTTCCACATTCTCGATCACTCATCAAAAAACGTTCATAACCCGCGCATTCTACACATATTAACAGTTCTTTATTAAATTCCATTTTTATTTTGGCGCAAAATTAATGTGTCAAAATGACATTTACACGCTCCATCTGCTCTATCCGTTCGGTTATTCAAGCTACTAGTCGGAAATCGCAGATGAATCTGTCACGTAGTCAGATTGCTCAGAGTGCTCAACAGATTTAAATACCGAACGCACCCTATGAAGTGTGTAAAAAGAAAGTTGTCCAACCGTTGTTACTATCCTAATTATTATAGATTTCCGTCACGTGTTCATTAAAAATAATTACAATAGTAATCATTTGTGAAACGCAAAGAATAAGCATATAAAACAATACGTACCGTTTTTCCCCATTCTTTAGCGTCACCAGTAGTGAACAACAGTTGACAGTTCTAACCTTCAACTTCAAATCTTAGGAATATCTTAAAATATCTTTCAGAACTCATATTAATAATTGGAATAATACTACCTTTTTTTTAGTTTAAGTTCTGTATTTATTTATTTATTTATTATTAAACATGCATCTTCTCAGAAAAAACTCTCCTTTTGCCAGAGGAAAACCGTCCCAAAAACTGGCAGAGAAGTGATCGTCCAAGTTATTGCCGGGCATGCATATATTGTCTAGAAAATTGTATACATAAAAAAGGTAACATTTACGAACTTTTCTTGTTACCTTGGTTGTTGTTTTTGTTATTTCACATATTTATGTCAATTTTTGCCCCTGAAGAAGGCACCAATTTATGGTGCCGAAACGTTGGGTTTTAATAATAAATAAATAAATAAATACAGAACTTAAACTAAAAAAAAAAGGTAGTATTATTCCAATTCTTAGGAATATAATTTGTAGTTCACAAGAATGTTAACAGATGTCTCATTTTAATGAAAACGGTCCATTGGGACCCATGAATAATATGCGACATGAGTGAAATTTTAGGGACTTGTAGTAATAGTGGCATGTAGGACATGCCAAATATGTAATAGTTATTTGTATCACTTGTCTAGAAACTGCACTTTTGCGAATATATTTTAATAGCCCTTTAAATACGAGCTTTCGCAAAACACTTCCTGGACATGCTGTGATACACAAGATTTAATATAATATAAATTTATTATTGTTACAAGGCGAATGCATAGTGCAGTAACAAGCAAATAATCTTTTTATAAATGTTTTAATAACAGTTTTCCAACTCTGTTTATGTTTGTAAGTCAAAATTCTGTTTAGAAATAATTATCATTTTTCTCACATTTGTGTCTACTTGTAGATTCTGCATACCACACGTTACCCAACGCCCTTGCATCCTCCAAGACATCCTCTCACAAAGACTATAATCTTTTTACTTTTAGTTAGTCGGCTTTCGTTACACATGCCGATAAGACATGGGAATTTTGGTTTAGACACTTAGGTCGGAAAGACATCGGGTTGGAGTTTCGAGCGCGCGCTCGGCGCTGGCACTCAAAAGAGTACTCTAGAATAAAGCTGCGTTCAGAGCTATCCAATTATCACTTACAATGGCTAGGGTCTCAACCCACGAAAACTTTTACATAGTCTTCTTCAAATCACGACTTATGCATTTCTCGATTCCGCAAAACTAGCCCATGAAGTTGACGCGTATGGAAATGCTCAAATCTTGACTTGGGCACCGTTACACAAGATGGCTGACAAGTACACTTCGGAGTACAATTTTTTTAAAAAAATACTACCAATAACATAACCTAATCCTAACTAATTTTATACTCCACAGTGTACTGGTCAGCCATCTTGTCGAACGGTGCACATGTCGAGATTTGAGCATTTCGGTACGCGCCAACTTCATGGACTAGATTTGCGGACTCGAGAAATGCGTAAGTCGTGATTTGAATAAGGCTATGTATACGTTTTCGTGTATGTCATGCAATCCCCTTACAATGAGTACTTACAATTATTAATACACGCACTTTGATTTATGGGACACAACGCTAGTGTACACAGCGATAAAATTAAGATATTAATAGCAGGGCTTTTTTTTGTAATGTTTTATTTATTTTGATAATTTTATTAAGTTGTGGATATAAAAATTACGCGAATGAAATATTCACACATATAAAGCACAGTATAAATTAATATAAACAGTATTTCACTTCTCAGCTTCGACTCCTGGTTTATACATATGCGCATAATGATAAATGACAAAAATATACGCTCTGTTAAATGTTTACACACAAGCTGTGCAGGTGGAAATTATTATGAAATTAATGTCATTTTTTTTCAATAAAAAACAAATTTATTTTTTTATTTATTTTTGTACAGGGTAAAAATATGCTGCTTCACATCCCTTGAAAAAATGTAACTTTCAATTATAAGGTATTTGACCTTGATACAAAATTTTGCTCACTGATAAAATACACATTTCGGCACCTTTTTTTCTACAAAAAAAGCACTGGTTCACCGATTCACTCATTTCACTTACAATAGACACTTACAAAATTGCAATTTGCACGAGCGCCTCTAACGGCGAAGCAAAGAAATCAAGGTTGCTATGGTTACCCCGTACAAACAAAGGCCTGTCATCAACCGTAGACTTTACACTCTAGCCATCGTTTTAGTTGAATAATCGAATGATCTTCAATATTATCAAACAAAAAAGTTGCCCCAGACACATCTTCTGGTTTTAAACTCATTTTTATTCAACACAACGTACACATCACAATAAAGAATTAGGTTTAACACTGAATAACAGATGCGAATATAATGACAGATAGGAACAGGGAACGGGACGCAATACAACGAGGGGAGGTTTGTTTGTATGCATGACCTTCTATATCTCTCTTGCAGTGACGTCAATTTTGTAAGTGTCTATTAATGCGGCAGATATATCATCTTGTCTCTTTCTGCGGGAAACGTCAAACGACATGGCTAACGTGACCATACGTCCCGTTTTCACGATCACACTGTCTGTCCCGTTGTCCCAAACGAACACAAAATTGTCCCGGTTTCACGATCACGCTCTCTGCCCCGTTGTCCCAAACGAACACAAAATTGTCCCGTTTTCGCAAAATGTACACTAATTTTATTTGTAGACTTAATTCATCAATAAATATTTTTTACCTACATAATGTTTTTGTATTTTGAATTTTGTAAAAGAGAACATCAACTTCGAATTAAGTGACAATGTAAGGAATTCTGCAGATATTATTGACCAGCAACCTATATAATAGTCGCGCGATATTGTGATGTGTTTAGATTATACTTTAGCCGGTTTATCCAGTATCCAGGTAAGTCAACGATCCGTTAAATAGGTATATTCTCGTTTCTAAAATGTTCTGTGATCTGGCAATTTATTTTTGTACATAGAAGGGGAAAAACATGTAGCTTGACATCCCTTGAAAAAAATGTAACTTTTAATTATAAGGCATTTGACTTGATTTTTTTTCTTTGCATGACTTATTCCAGCCCCCATACCAACACTGCTAATTTTGTGAATGCCGGTGAAATTTTTCTCTTTGATATTTAACAAAAAGACGGCTTTTTCCAAAAATTTTTGGGCGATAAGAAATATATTTTCTATTCTATTAAATATTTATGCAATTTTCCTCTCCCATAACTGTAATCGAACGACTCTTGTTCGTTTTAGTGATTTTACTAACAAGTGTAATGACAAAATATTTTATTATTTTCATATTTAATATTTGATCGTACGACTGTACTTTATCTAAACAAAGCGCGACGCATTTTATGCGGTATAACGGATGCGGCAGTCTTCAAAGTTCTTTCAAGGGTGTTGGGTCAAAATTTCGTAAAAGTTACTTCCAGGTGAAACTGAATCCTTGTGATCACAAATCAATCCAGGAGACTTCTTTCACTTCTAGAATCTACTTAAGGTAGGTTTTCTTCTTTTGTATATTTTTTACAATTTTTATTGTTAATGTATTATTGCGTAACAGTTGAATGTAACAGTTCAGTTATTTTGTAGCAGTTCAATTATTTTATAACAATTGCAACATGTAAAGTATTTAACTAAGAATCTAAAATTTAACATCTATATATATTTTAATATTTAATCAACATTTTTATATACAGTCATACAAAAAAGTCTCCGTACGACAGTAGTTTTAATGTATTTTAGGAAAAATAGCAGTCTAAAACCCAATATATTTAATTTTCTTTTAATCCAAAATGAAACGCAGTATATTACGTTATTATAAATATAAAATAAAGAAATAATTTATTTAATTTGTTTATATTATGGGGTAAACATTGAAAGTATTCATAATTTCATGACAAAAAAGTCTCCGTACGATAACCAAAACATTTAAATAATAAACCATTTATTTATGTTTCATAAAGAAATATAATATTTGGAGGGTTTTCCTTTGGTTCTTCCACCAGTAACTAAGCGATGAGTCATTGAATATACCAAATTTTTGGTTACCTATGGCACTATATTCTGCCATTTTATTTGTAATTAATTAAAAAAAATTTTGCTTTATATTCTTAGTTATTTTAAGAATTTCCCGCATTTTCTCAATCTGGTTAAAGTCCGGAGACTGCGAGGGATGATTAAGCATATTTTTAATATTATATAGTACTCATTCTCTTATAGACGCGAATTATTTGTCGAATTTTTCTGATGCATGAAATTAAAATTGTCTCTTAAGGCCCTATCTTTCGGCATTTTGTTTTAAATTTGCTTTTAAAATATCGAGGTAACCTTTGCTATCCATTGTTGTAATAATTACTAATTTTCGTATTATAAAAATTTGGTAGATTCATTGACTTATCGCTTAGTTACTGGTGGAAAAACCAAAGGAAAACCCTCCAAATTTTATATTTCTTTATGAAACATTAATAAATAGTTTATTATTTATATGTTTTGGTTATCGTACGGAGACTTTTTTGTCATGAAATTATGAATACTTTCAATGTTTACCCCATAATATAAATAAATTAAGTAAATTATTTGTTTATTTTATATTTATAATGACGTAATATACTACGTTTCATTTTGGATTGAAAGGAAATTAAATATATTGAGTTTTAGGCTGCTATTTTTCCTAAAATACATTAAAACTACTGTCGTACGGAGACTTTTTTGTATGACTGTATATTTTTTCCAATTTTGAAATTATATTTTGTTTGAGTTAAAATTTGTATTATTAATTTCTTAACAATTTCGACTCCGCTCGGTCAGAAATGGAAATAAATTCATGGTTAAAGTTTTACCATTGCCACAGTATAAAGCCTATAATCAGTAATCGCAAGAGCCGGTATTTCTGTAACGTGAAAGTTTGGCCTTGAAGCTGCTGGCTCCGCCCATTGGAAGGCCCCCTCCAAAATTCAAATCGTTCCAAACATTCGCTTGGTGTGGTTGCGTGGTTCATGTTGTTTGAGATAGATTTTTTTGGTGATATTAGCTCTGTTCGATGAGAAGTGCTTGAAGTGCAGAGCAGAATAGTGCAGTGCAGTGCAGTGTAGTGTACACTAGTACAGTCTAATTCTTGTGGTTTCATAAAACACATTAGTGTATATTTGGGCAAGTTTGCTCAGCTGTGAGTAATCAAGCCAAGCGTAGCCAAAGGTGTAAAAGGTTAGGTTGTTTATAAACACAGTCACATCATAAAGCTGCAAAGAAGTGACTGCAGAAATATTTGTTTTAAAGAGAATAATGTTTGAACTAATAAACGATTCTGACGAAGATCAATCATCACTTGATTCTTCATCAGATTCAGAGACAGATATATTAATTAATTCTTTGTATAACAAAACAAAGAAAATATACTATATCTGAATCTATTATTTTATTTTCTCAATGTGTAAAATTTTAGGTTAATAAACAGATGTGTAGATAGGATAGAATTAAAATGTCTACCGAACAACATTTAGTTACCCCCACTCCTACTCTGCACTTTCTACACCACCTCGCGAGTCAGGTCAGAAACGTGAGCACTAGTTCTTAAAATTTTTGTCATCGAACAGCCTGCCAGAAGCTGCCCGTTTCTCATAAAACATGTTAGTGTAAGAAAGTTAACACTAGGGCGGCCTAGTACATGTCATCGAACAATGCTATTATTGTGCTATTGTGTTTCGCAGGATTCCTGTATTAATTTTTTAATAACAAGTGTTTCGACGCCGCCTCGGTGGTCGTTCGGTTAGAGGCAAGCGCTCAAGCGACCTTCACCGCTCGGCTCCGTGGTCGTGGGTTCGATTCCCACCAAGGGCTTGGATGTTTGTGTATGTACCAAATTAAAATACTCAAAAAACTACATAGTATCTGGCCAATCGGCACCGCACCGAAGGCCATAAAATAAATAAATAAAAAAAAAGTGTTTCGACATTTCTCAAGGTTAGTAATAAAATAATAATGATGTTACGCAAGGATTTACTGTATTTTGTATGTCTATACGTAATACATTGTTTATACAGGTTGGAAATAATAATTTGGGATTTAGTTGTATTTGATATGTGACAAGAGGAACAGAATGAAGGGAGTGTTTAGTTTTTCTTATTTTCCTAGTCGTCTTAATAGTTCAGAAGTGGGATAAAGAATGCGGGTTTAACTCTATTAAAATAAAATGTCAAAAAGATTTAGATTGAGTGGTAGTAGTTCTGATCATTGGGATAGTGATGGTGAAAGTGTTACACATGCGAGGCAATTTGAAGAGATTTTAAGAAGAAACGTTTAGAAGGTGATCTTTCCTCAAATTGTAACTCACAAGACTGTGATATAATGCCACTATTCGATAAAATAATCAGGATTACACAACATTGGTCAAAGAAGTTACAAAGTCAATGCATGGGTTTACCTGAACAGCACCAAGGCAGGCGTTTATGAAAAACCAGTAGATTCTTTCCAAATCATCATCAATTGAAATCGAAAGATGTAAAGTACGGCAATGTTTTGGTCACACTCCAGATAGATGTTGGATGGTCGACAAATGATATAAAAGGGAAGTATCATTCAATGTTTTATATTTTATTGATCTATTTGTGGATATTTAACTATATAATATTTAGATACCTACCAAGAGTGAAGTAATTTAGGAATATGCTCAGAAATCATATTTAAATTTAATTTAGACAGAATATGCAATAAAATGTTTTTCGGCGGGGCAAGTAATGTTTCATGTAGGAAAAGCAAATTTAATTTTTAGTATTAATGATTTTGCTTTACCAATGAAAATTATGGTACCAGAAACAAATTTTGGGGATATTGACATTTTACTCAGTAATAAATAGCCCAAAGATTAGGTACTTTTAAAGTTAACGATACTAGTGTAGAATTGGTTAAATCAAACGGAATATTTACAATTAATGCTATTTCATGTATTTGTTTCAGCACTTGAGTTGATATTCTTGTAACTGAAAATATTACAATAAATCCGATGATAACTGGTTTTATATTTACGGCATTTGAAGATTACTCCAGAACGGAAAAGTAATGATCGAGGGTACAACTATTGGAGAAGTTTCAGTAATATTTACTAAACATAAGATAGCGACTTTCGAACAAAATGAACGAAATGAGGTATGCTATTTGTTTGAACCCGAGGGTTGCATGCTGATAGAGTAAATAGATTTACTTGGTTTAAGTGTTTATTTATCAGTGTTTGCAAGAGTACTGACTATATATATATATACAAAAAATATGTACAGGAGTAAACTACAGACTAAGATACAAGTGGGGGTGAAACGAAGATCACCGAATATATCCGAGCAGGGTGCTCGCTCGAACATCCTCCCCTTTATTGTTTAGCATAAATAAAATGATTAACATATATGAAAACCATCAATACCATGAAATAATCAGATAAACGTAAGAGATATACTTAATAATTATTGTGCAAGTGGATAAAACTTGAGCATAACTACGACTTAATTAAATGCCTTATATCTAACACTTCTTCACTCAATTGCCCTTTGTTTAATTGTTCACTGCTCACTAGCTCACTGCACCTTCAGCCTGCTCAAATGGCAAAACGCATAACTTTCGGGTAGCGCGTTTAAAGGTTCCTTGTTTGGTACGCACCGTCGCAACTCGAACGTTTTTGTCTTTTCCTGGATGGGCGTCGATGACTCGGCCGATTTTCCAGCACAGTGGTGGTACGTTGTCTTCCATCAGGATCACCATGTCTCCTACCTGTAGAGGAGCTGCAGAATTTGCGTGCCATTTTGCACGCGACTGAAGCTGCGTCAGGTACTCGCGGCTCCAGCGTTTCCAGAAGTGAGCTCGTACATACTCCACTAGTTGCCACCTGGACAATCTGTTTAATGTTATGTTGCTGACGTCATATTCTGGCATTTCCGTCAGTGGTTGCCCTATTAGGAAGTGTCCAGGGGTTAAGGTTTCCAGGTCATTAGGATCAGAGGAAAGAGGGGTCAAGGGGCGAGAATTTAAACAAGCTTCAACTCTAACAAGAAACGTATGCATTTCACTGAATGTTAAGTTTGCATTTCCAACAGTTCTTTTTAAATGATTTTTAATCAATTTCACACAGCTTTCCCATAAACCCCTCATTTGTGGTGATTTGGGAGGCATAAAATGCAATTTGATACTTAAATTGGACATTTCATCGTGTATTGCATTTTTGACTTTATCCTGTTCAAAAAAGTCTGATAATTCTTTTAATGAATTATTTGCGCCAACAAAATTAGTGGCGTTATCGGAATATATTTCTGCTGGGAGGCCGCGGCGCCCAATAAATCTCTTAAAGGCACCTAGAAATTCATCAGTGGATAGGTCTGGTACCAACTCGATATGAACCGCTTTAGATGAAAAACATACGAAAACCGCGATGTAAGACTTGATAAGCCGTTTACCGCGACCTCGCGATTCTTTTGTCAACACCGGTCCAGCGTAATCTACACCTGTTATTAAAAATGGACGTGATGGTTGTACCCTATTAGCGGGAAGATCACCCATTTTGGGACCTGAATTTTTTGGATTGGCCTTAAAGCAATGTATACAATGATGTAAGACCTGCCTAGTGACGCTCCTACCTGATATGACCCAATATAGTTGGCGTATTGCAGCCATCGTGGCCTGGGGCAGAATAATTGGATGTTTTACATCATTTTCAATATTTGCATTTTTCAGCCTACCGCCTACTCTAATTAAGCCTCTTTTATCTAAAAAGGGATCTAACGACAATAATTTTGATGATTTGTGTAATGCCTTCATGTCACTATGATTTTTTAAATCATGCGAGAATTCGTTTTTTGTATCAAACGCACTATATTAGTTGATGAATTTTCGAGTTCTTTAACCGAAAGATTGCCTGTTAATCTGTTATTATGTTTTTGTTTGCAATTATGAATGAATCTCAAAATCCACGCATAAACTAGAAAATTTTGTTATATCTAAACTGCACTGATTTGCCGAAACTGTGTGCATATTGACGCGAATTTCTGGGACTTCCAATTTTGTGTGGATTACTGAATGTGGCCAAAGTAATTCATCTTTTTTCAAAAACTCTGGTCCGCTAAACCATAACTTGTGTTTTATTAACTCTGAAGGTAGAGCACCTCTGCTTAAAATGTCTGCCGCATTGTTCTCAGATCTAACATGATGCCAGCTATTTGCATTTGTTATTTTAATAATTTCTGAAACTCTATTTGCGATAAACGTTTTTAAGGAAGTTGGTGGCGTATTTATCCATGCCAGTACTATGCTTGAATCTGTCCACAGGAATTCACGAGCGACGCTTGATGGATTTTTTTAACTAGTTGCGCTAATAAGAAAGCATCGCATAATTCCAAGCGAGGGAGAGTGATAGTTTTTAGTGGGGCCACACGTGATTTGGAGCAGAGTAATCGAGTTTCAAAAACGCCTTCATCATTCGCTGACTTGATATAAATTGCTGCTCCATAGCCTTGCATAGAAGCGTCACAAAACCCGTGGATTTCAATAGAATTTGGGGAAGCAAACGGAATAATTTTTCTCGGAAAATGTATATGCTGAATGCTACTTAATTGATTTAAAAAGGAGTTCCAAACAGTATGTATATGGCCTGGCACAGATTCGTCCCATGATATTTTAAATGCCCATAATTGTTGTAGGATGATTTTTGCCTTCATTATTATAGGGCCAATTAGTCCTAAATTGAAAATTTGAGCCATGGTAGATAAGATATTTCTTTTTATTTTATTTGATAATGAGCCTAATTGAATTTCAAACTTAAAAACGTCTAATTTTGAATTCCAATAAAGACCTAAAACTTTAGAGAATTCGTCCTTAAATAAGCTAACATTACAGTTATTAGTTTGTTGATCATGCAGTGAGATGTCATTGCAATTTGATTTAAATTTTCTAAGTTCAAAACCTGCTTGCTGTAAAATATTAGTTATTTGTGTCCTTATTTCAATTAGTTCTGCGACTGAATTAGCGCCGGTTAAAAGATCATTCATGTAGAATTCATTGCGTATGATATCGCAAGCGTTAGGAAAATTAATTTCGTTTTCATCAGCGAGTTGTTTTAGGCACCGAGTTGCTAAAAAACTCGCAGGTTTAGTATGTATGTGAGTGTGGTTAACTTAAATGTTTTAATTGATTCGTTTGGATTATCACGCCAAAGAATTAATTGTAAATTTGCATCTTCGGCATATACTCTAATTTGACGGTACATCTTTGCAATGCGTTTAATGTATTGATGTAATCTAAATCTTGTAGCTATTGTAAATAAATTCGATTGTATAACAGGGCCTGACATTAAATTATCGTTAAGACTGCGACCGTTGTCTCTAATTAAGGAGGCGTCAAAAACCACTCGAAGTTTTGTTGTGGAGCTGGATTCCTTGAATACAGCGTGGTGCGGTAAATAAGAATGTGGGTTGTTATTTTCCTGTAGTGATTCTGTTACCAGTTCCATATGACCTAATTTTTGATATTCTGTAATGAATTTTGAATATTCTTGTTTCAGTTCCGGATTTTTATTTAGCTTTCGTTCAGTACTGTAAAAACGTTTTAATGCTAGGGATTTAGTTTCTACCAGTTCCAAATTGTTGTTTTTTAGTGGAAGTTTAACAATAAACCTACCATCTGGGGATCTCAATGTGTTAGCTTGAAAATGCTTCTCGGAATCTATTTCTTCTTGTGTAAGAATTTTGGAGACCTTATTGTCGTTATTTATGTCGTCTAGTTCGAAGAATTTTTGCATTTGGTTTTCCAAACGGGTATTACTCGGAATTGCTGTAGACAGATTGCAGGATGTTTATTGTAAATGCCTGTTATTGAAGTATGGGCCGCCTGCAATAAACCCGAAATGTGTCTTTTGAAAAACTATGTCGCATGGAGCCTTTATCTGACCTATGCACAAAAGATTCCAAAACAGCTCGGCTCCTATTAGCAAGTCCACTTCTGGGCTCATAAAATTTGGGATCAGCGAAGTACAAATTCTCAGGGATTTCTAAAGCGACTGAACTAATGGATGCTAGAGGAAGATTTTCCGTTATTTTCGCTACCAGGAAACAATTTAAATTCGCGGAGAAAGAATTATATCTAGATTTAATATCAACTGAAACTTGTTTGTTTGTTGAACTAACTGTACCGTTTAAGCCTTTGATTTCTACGTTGGCCGGGATTGAATTTAAATTTAAATCTTTAACCATAGAATATGTGATGTAGTTTGATATATTGACATAGAGCCTTGATCTAAAAATGCTCTGCATGGTCGGTATTCATTGTTTGAATTTTTTATTAAAATAGTGGCCGTAGATAGCAGAACAGAATTAACACTTGTATTACGAGATTGATACGTAACGGTGGCTGCTGAATTTACTGTTGGTTCATCCGAATGCAGGTCCGACATTTTGAACTAGAACGACAATTTGCCAATAAATGATTGTTTCTAAGACAATTTGTACATAGCTTAAGATTTTGAGCTTCGCTAGATCTTTCTACTGAATTTAGACTTAAAAATGTCTCGCATTGGCTAATATTATGTGTTGTATTTTTGCAAAATAAACAAAAATTCTTTTTGTTTTGAGTAGTCCCGTATGAGACAGTCCGATATTTCGATGGTTGATTTTGTAGTTTTCCTCCATTGTTAGGATTTGGGGTTGACCCAGATTTATTTTGATTTACTGATATTATGTTTAAAGATTGTAAGGTTACACATCGCTTTTCTAAGAATTTAATCAGTTGTTGATAAGTAGGTACTTCGGTTTCTAAGGATGACTGCCATTCGCGTTTCGTAGCACAATCTAATTTTTCAGTTATTATAGGTACGATTAAAGCGTGCCAAGAGGTGATATCTATTTTTAATGTTTTTAGTGAGGCTATATTAGAGGAGACGATATCTAATAATTCACGTAGCATTGTGAGTGATGGTTTTGTGAGAGAGGGTGCGTGAAGAATTGAAGAAATATGATCTTGTACGATCAGCCGCGTGTTTTTAAATCGTTTTTCTAAGATTTCCCAAGTTTTTGAATAATTGGCTTCGTCTATTGCTAAAGAATCTACCGACCGCAACGCCTCATCTTGTAAGCATGATTTTAAATATTGAAAACTTTATCGATTATTTAAAGCCTTGTTATCACCTATAACGGATTTAAATGCGTTTTCAAAATTTAGCCATTCCTTGTAATTGCCACTAAATGTTCTTAAATCAATAACCGGTAAATTAAGAGGTACAATGTGTTTTGATTTGGTGTTTACTGGTGCTGTGTTTGAAGAAGCTCCCGGTGTACTAACGATTGTTGACTTATCAAGAATATCTTTGATTTTAGAAGCTATATCACAATATCTATCCTCAAATTCCGCTCGCTTCTTCATGTGCTCTGCAGCAGCTGTTGTTTTATCTAATTGTTCTATTTCATATTGAAGTTGGTCAAAATCTTTACGTGCATCACTGAGAATTTCTAAGCGTACCTTTAATTGATTTATACTAGAATTTGTTATATCAAACGACTTTATGAAATCATCGATTCTTGTTAATTTAATTTCGACAAAATCGCGTTGTGTTGTATAATGCTCTAATTTCGACATTTTAAGATTATTAATATGAAATGCAACATTTCTGTGTTGAGATTTTAAGACTTGCTTAATTGTGATAATATAAGGGATAGAGACTAAAGGAAAAGGCAACCACTAACCTGGTGATGCTGGATATCAATCTTCGCATTGATGTATGGAATTTTGATCGAACACCGGCCGTGGAGCTCCTCGTAGTTGGTGGTAAGCGTGCCGAAGATGTGGATGATGGGAGCAACTGCCCTTGTCACCGCCTTTGTTGGAAGCACTTTTATACACTTACACTTTGTTAAATTATTTGATTAATGATTGTAAATCCGGCTCGAAGGACCAATGTTTGAACTCGAGGGTTGCATGCTGATAGAGTAAATAGATTTACTTGGTTTAAGTGTTTATTTATCAGTGTTTCCAAGAGTACTGACTATATATACAAAAAATATGTACAGGGGTAAACTACAGACTAAGATACAAGTGGGGGTGAAACGAAGATCACCGAATATATCCGAGCAGGGTGCTCGCTCGAACACTATTTTCTAATACTTGTGTTTTAAATACTATAGGTTCGATCAGACAACCTAAAAGTCGTAATTAGTAAGTTACCACTGCCAAATTTAGTCGTGGAAGCCATTAATTCGGATGATATGAGTAAATTACATAATCTACTTAGAAAACATCATAACTGTTTTGCAAAAAACAGTTATGAGTTGGGTTCAAGTTCAACTGACCTTGCCCAATTACCTGTTCGTTAAAAAAAATGATCGCCCCGTATGTTACAAAATTGTTACAAACCATAAATACTTTCTTTTAAAGAGCGTGAAATTGTACAAAGCAAAATTTCTAATTTACTAAAAGCCGTTGTTATTCGTAAATCTAATTCAGAATTTGTAAGTCCCATAGTTTTAGTATCTAAAAAGAACGGTGACCATCGATTACACACTGATTATAGAGCTTTGAATGCAGTAACAATAAAAGACATATCCTATTCTCAATATTGAAAAACTTTCAAGCAATTGTGTTAGGTTTGGGAGGGATATTGCTGCAATGGCATTCTAATGTAACTTTAAAGCCAATGGCGTAATTTGGTAGGGTAACATCTAATGAGGAGTGTGTTTACCATAGCTATGATTTGGAAACATTACCTGTTGTTCAATTAATTAAGCGTTTTAGAATGTACGGCTCAGGTACAAAATTTAAAATTGTGACTGACTGGTCAGGAGTTCATGCCACGTTCATCAAACGCGACTTACCACGTATTGCATGATGATGGCTCCAAATACAAGAATTCGATTTATTCAAAATGGAACGTATTACATAAGTTCCATGACGACATTGGTCACCCCAGAATTAAAAATTAATTAAGTTTGAATTTTGTTTTCCACAAATGACGCGTTTTATATAAAAAATATATGTATAGAGTCTTGTTTAGATTGTGCGTACAAAAGGGTAATTATGGTAGACAGGAGGGTATGTTATATGCGATTGGAAAACCAAATGAACCAATGCGTACCGTACATATTAATTATTTAGATCCTTTCGTGAAAAGTAAAAGCGGTAAGTCATATTTACTCGTAGTTATAGATTCGTTAACAAAGTAAAAATTCTGATGTGTCCAGCACATGACCTCCCGCCAATTCCATGTTTAAAATAGCAATGAGCTGTAAGTAAAGTATCACTTCCGATTGATCGTTTGTAAACAAAATTTACTTTGTTGTTCCAATAAATAGAAAAGTTTGTAATACGAAATTTTGGGTTATATTATATTTTGTTTTTCCTGAAAAATCTGTGAGCAAATACGAACTTTCCGAAGTTTTTAGATTATTAATATATTTTAAGGAAAAATCGTAACACACACATTATTGTCAAAATCAGCACCAACTTCCTTATGCTTTAAAACGCAATCTGTGTAAATTTCTTCTCCGTACATGATCCATTTCGAAAATGTGTAGTTGCAAACTATTATTTGACACCTTGAAATCACGTTCTTATTGAGAGCTATTTGATATATAAAGCTGCAAACATAAAACTTAAATCGAATTATCCTGTATATCTAATATTTATGTATGATGGAAAATATATTATTTTTACAAACCTTAACTTCATTAGAATAATATTTAACCTACTAAATTCTTCTTAACACGGTTTCATTATTAATTTTAATGTAATTGCTTTGTGGCAATGACATTTGTTCAAATATGTCAAATTTGTTATAAAAGTATTGTTTTTGTTTGACGCAGAGGCAAAGTGATGTTCAAAAATAAATTATTTAATATTTAAAGTTATTTCAAGTTATTTACTAAATGCTATTATCGTAGAATTGAATATTGTCCCATTATATTCAATTTGTATTGGTAAAAGTATACTGTTACTAAGCCTACTCGTACCCTTAGTTCACGCGAAACAATTTTGCATTTAATAGTTTTGTAGCTGATAAATAAATAAAACATGCCCTAAACGCGATTGCTACGCCCCGAGTAAACGGTCAAGGTGAAAGGGTAAACAGAACTATTTTAAATGCAATGCGTATGACTAATGTTGACGAACATGCTTGGGATGAGACTGTTGGGAGACATGGGGTGTAAACAATACAGTAAACGAAAGTACCAAACTTACTCCGTATGAGTAAATGTTTTCATTTAACGGTAATCCAATTTTAAATGGGGATGCTATAAATTATAGTAGGAATAATAGCAACGACATAAAGTAAATAGGAAACAAGCAAAATTACATAAGAAAGGTGACTTACTATTATGGCAAAATTCGAGTAATTGTGGGGCCACGGGACCTTTGATTTATTATTATTCTTAAAGAGTTTAATGATAAACAAATGGATATAGAAACACCATTTTAAATGGTAAAGTTACTTCAGAAATTTATATAAAACAGGATAGAGGATATGAATACGTTACAGAGTTTGTAAACTAGGCAAAACATTTTATGGGTTGAGAGAAAGCCCTCGAGTATGGAATGATTGTTGTGATGACCTTTTGAGAAAGTTGGGCTTTGAAAGAAGTAAATACGATTTGTTTGTTACGAGAAATGAAGATAATAAGATTTATTATTTGTGGATAAGGGTAAGAGTAAGAGAGAGAGGGAAGGCTTTATAGAAGTACAATAAGCGATGACAGTAGTAGCGATAGTGAGCAAAGTGTAAGAGATTGCTTAGCGCGGGATGTTGTGAGCAATGTCGTTCGCAAGCAGTTTACTTCTGTGGTAAACGCAGAGTAGTCAGTGGCTTGTTGAAGTAGTCCCTGAGTCTGTTTTTACAGAACATACTACAAGTGGTTGAACTTGCACATAATCATAGTTGAGTTACAGTTTTCTGTATAAACATGATGCGGTGTGCAAGAATTTAAAAGAGCTGAGTTACATATGACGAAAATTTTAGTGTTGCGGTATGAGCCAAGTGCGGGCCATACAAACACGCCATGAGATAATCTCATTTCTTTTCAGACAATCTTGGATGCCAGTGAGGACACTGCATAATGCAGGATGGCCGAATGTTACGCAAGGATTTACTGTAGTTAATTAATTTGTATGTCTATACGTAATACATTGTTTATATAGGTTGGAAATAATAATTTGGGAGTTAGTTGTATTTGATATGTGACAAGAGGACCGGTATTCAGAATAAAGGGAGTGTTTAGTTTCATACTTTGTTTTTCTTATTTTCCTAGTCGTCCTAATAATAATATATTTGTATAATCATTACTTATTTATTTCATAAGGTATTTTAATCAGTGTTGTTTTATTCTTAGATTGTCGTAATGTCCAAGAAACCTAGAGGAGGTACTTGGTGTGCAGCTGACTCTTGTTTTAATAATGCAAATGCAAATAAAAACTTGAGGAACAGTGGAAGAAAAGATATATTGACAGTCTCATCTGAAGAATGCTACAAAAAGTATCGTCTATGTAGCATACATTTCACAGATACCATGTTCTGGAATACCAACCATAGTAGACTTTTACCTGTGGCAATTCCGACAATTTTTATGTCGAATTCGAGAAATGAACATATGCTAGGTAAATATTATAAACTATCATGTCATTTTTCAATTTAATTACAACGGTATAGCAAATGCATACTTTTCGTGCCCTTTATTGTGTTACCTGAGATATAATTTACAGTTATTGAATTTTGTCTTCTAGGAAAAACCTACGACTCAATCAAATGGTTTCCTAGAAAATAACTGTTTGTTCGCAAAGTTTTTCTTTTTAACATTTTATTTTAAATTACGTTTTGTATTACTTTTTTGAATTTAAATTATCGTACCTTTGTCATCATGAAGACTTTTCGTAATTTGATATTTACGTACACAACATTATTTTTTTTTTCAGATAATGTTGAGATGAGAAGTTCTTCACCTAAGAAAGCTGTGACGGTAGTTAATCCTTCGCATGTCGCTCAAGATATTATTAAACGCGCGGGTACCTCTAGATGAAATAGCTTCTAAAGTTATGTTGTCACATATGGTAAGAAAGAAAAAATACACTTTGTGTTCAAAATAATTTTAAATCAGTTTTGGTGTCTGACATATTTTACAGTTACTTAGTTTTATCTTCTGGGAAAACCTATTTTTCAATCGGTTCCCTAGAAAACAAATGTTTGCTCGGTCAATTTTTCCTTTTTAACAGTTTATTATAAATAACGTATTATATTATTTTTTATATTTAAATTATCTCATCTTTATCATCATGAACACTTTTCGTAATTTGATAATTAAAAGTATAACGTATATTTTCCAGATAATGTTAACATGAGTAGTTCTTCGCCTGAGAAAGCTGCGACTCTACTTAATCCTTCGAGTGTCGCTCAGGATATTATTGAATGTGCTGGTACCTCTACGGAAGAAGCAATTCAACTTCATGAAACAGCTTCAACAAGTTCAGTTGCCACATTAGGTAAGAAAGAAAAAATTACGTATTAAACATAAAAATTAAAACAATGTTACATATTAGAAAAGATAGAAAAATGTGGTAGATAAACTTTTATTGTAAACTAGTCTAAGAATAATTTGGCACTCTTTACCTTAAAGTACATATTTCACTAATATAATTCTTTTACATCTTTAAAGGTAATAGTAATTTAAACAAAATTTAGTTTATGGTTTATTAGTTGAATGGTTAAATAAAATATAGCAGAAATTAATATGGCAAATAAAATATTGATTTTTATCTTTATTATGAACTAAATTCATTTTAAATATTATTGAAGACAACATTTTTCTGGACATTATTTTAATTTAAATTTCCATTGTAATGAGCCGGTTTCACATTTTTTTTAAGAAGATTTTTAAATGAAAGCTTAGGTAATATTTTTCATAGTAATAAAAACAATTACAATAATTTATTTTTATTTTTGTAAATAAATAAAAAGATTGGCGCCAGAAATAGTCATGAAAAACAACCCTCCACTCTAGTGACGTCGGAGTACATGCAGACGTCATTCGTAGCCAATAGGAAAATAGTTTACGTTATTTATATAAATAAAAGTAGGCGATAGTTTGTCACATGTTAGACTGTATGTAATTTGACATCATATCCTGTTTCAGATCACATGACTTCAATATTTAATTGTAAAATATCTCATAGATATTTCGTGATATTTTCAAATTTGAGGCTCTTTAAAGAACAATATCTTTTAAAATTTAATACATAAAAGTCGTATAAAAATTCTTGCAACAGCCCTATTCTTAAAGTCTATAAAATTTTGAAGATTCTTAAATAGGCATATAAATTAATGTCGAAACAACAAATTACATTAGCTGTTTTATAAAATGTCAAATTTCATTATTTAATAATAATAAATACCTAATAACAAATTTATCAAAATATGATTTGAAAGATGAACATAGTTGTATTCAAATAAATATTTAAGAAATAGTTCTCTTAACCATTAGGATGAAATTAAACAATAAAATTTGAATTTGACACTTTTTAAATTAGCGTTGTAGTTAAAACAAGAATTGTGGGTACCAGCTAATGTATTTAGTTTGAAAGAAATATTACTTTAATAATTATTTTTCTTTATAGGTGAAATTTCCACACAGACACCAGTTATTTTGTCGGCGTACACACCGAGAAAGACATCTTTGCGGAGGAAAATAAGAGCTCTACAGCAAAATCGGCATAGAACGTCAGAAGCTTCAACAAATGAAGAAATATCTTACGAAGATTTTATTGCTGCATGTGACATTTACTTACCGCCCAATATAAGCAGACTTGTGAAGGTTCAGGCTTTTTTAAATAAATCTAAATCTGTATCACGTTACCCAGAGCACTATAAACAATTTGCTTTATTTTATGGGTCCGAAAGTGTACAGATTTTTACAACAAACATTGCATTTACCACATAAGGCAACGCTTGCGCGAATGACGCATCATTGGAACTTACATGCAGGAAGGAATTATTCTGTTTTCAATATATTAAAACTGAAAATCAGTAATCTACCTAATGCTGGCAAAGAATGCATTCTATGTATGGCCGAAATTAGTTTAGTCAAATGTTTTTTATAATATTGGAGGTGACGAAATTATTGGATTCCTTCATTCAGAGAACAAAATTTCGGAACCTGCTAATAATGCAATGGTTTTGATGGTACGAGGATTACACTACGAATGGAAACAACCAATTGGGTATTTCTTTCTTCAGTCTTCATGTGCTGGCGAGGAACTGCTAAATATAATATTTTATTATATAAAGAATTTATCTGACTAGGTCTAAAAGTGTTAGCACTGATTAGCGATCAAGGATCAAATTTTATTAAATTTGCCAATAATTTAAACATTAGTCCAGAAAAACCGTATTTTATGTTCAACGATGAAAAAATTGTTTTCCTGTACGATACCCCCCACCTGTTTAAATCACTAAGAAATAATCTGTTTAAACACATGCTAGTAAAGCCGGGTTTATGCAGCAATATCATAGTCATTGTTATAGTTGTAGTCTTAGTCTTAAGAATTAAAATATGTATTTATAATAGAGCTGTTTATGCAACGTCGTCATAGTCAGTATCATGAACATAAGCAAAATCACAGAATTAGATTAATTTTAATTTTATGACTACGACTATGACGACTTACAAACTGCGCATGCCTGCGAACTGTCAGTACCAGAATACATAACATCTGTTTTAATTGTTATGTTGTTTATTATGAACAAAGTAGCAATAACTATTTTTTTCTGTACTATATGTTAACGTATTCATATTTATTTATTCGGCAAATATAATATTTGTTATAAGTAAAAGTAAATGAGGTTAGAAAGTGACATATTAATAGTCACAACAAAAATGCTGCATAAACGACCACCTGTTTTAAGACTTAAAGAAATTAAAAAATGCTATATAGAGGATTTCTACAACAAAGATAAAACGTTGTCAATGAGACAAGCACCTAAGATGACTGATGCACATCTCAACTCAACAAATTTCCAGAAAATGAAGGTGAAATATGCTACTCAAATTTTGAGTAACACAGTAGATGCTGGAATGTCAAGGTATGTAGCATTAGGGGCACTACCTCCAGCTTCAAATGAAGCTATCGAGTTTATTAATTTAACAGATAAATTATTCGATGTTTTAAATTCCTCATCGCATAGCAGTGGAAAAAAGTACAACGACCCGTTTAAAGGAAATGAACTCCAAGTCGAATTTTTAGAAAAGGTGTGCACATATTTTGTTGTGGATGTTAGTGGAAGAGATATTACAATTAGAATAAAATGCATTAATGGCATACTAATTACAATTAAGGGACTGCTTACTTTATGGGAAAATGTTCAAGAAACTGGTGCTGACCAGTTATATACCAGGCAGTTAAATCAAGATTGTCTTGAGAACTTTTTTAGAGCTTTCAGACAGCAAGGTGGAAATTGTTTAAACCCTACTCCAATACAATTCACCAGGGCATTTAAAAAATTATTTTTTTTAAAAATTATTTAAGCAGTTCAGAAGGACAAAATTGTGTACAAGATTTTGATGCACTCCTGTCAGGATTTGCACCAGAGGGAGAATTAAAATAGAACTTCGTTAATATTCCATGTGTGCAAAAGTCAAGTTTGGATATTGATACTACTGACTACAGAGAAAAGGAATTACCAGAGCAAAATTCTCTAGTTTATTTTTGCGGCTACTTAATTTCAAAGTGTCTCTTGAAACACACATGTTCATTATGCGAAGACTATTCAGAAGCAAATGCATTATTATCAAACAAAACTATTTATAGTTCCATGAAAGCTTATGAAACCAAAAATAAAAATTATTTTGGAAAATTAAAGATGCCACATGAAAGTTTTATTTCGTATATTGAAATAATGGAAAATATTTTCTCGTCTAATTTTAAAAAAATATTGTACGGAAAATATTGGATATAAATTAAAATGTTTATTAATAAAAGTAGAATGCCCTCATTTATGTCCACATTTTCCCAAGGAATATTTATTAAATTTGTTAATAAGAGAGTTAG
Source organism: Ophonus ardosiacus (assembly GCA_943142095.1). Taxonomy (NCBI): domain Eukaryota; kingdom Metazoa; phylum Arthropoda; class Insecta; order Coleoptera; family Carabidae; genus Ophonus; species Ophonus ardosiacus. The sequence goes on along the minus strand of OW964836.1, from coordinate 12,475,231 downwards.
GTTATTTTATTCTTTAAAATTTATAAATAGGAAATTTGTAGGAGTTCCGAATAGGCAAAAAGTTATTAATGTTTTACATTTATAAATATTAAATAAACCATATATGTATATCATGATTTTTTATTTACCACCCTTCTACCTATTTTGCAAATAACATTTATTTTCGAACAACAGATGACTGCTTTGCAGTCAAAATGTCGTTATTTACTTAACGCACATCTGCTTTAAAATTGTTTGTTTACATCGTAATTACCATGGCGGAAACTGAAAGATTACACCCTGCGGGCGGTAAAGTAGCATATGCGGCCGGAAAAATACAGAAAGAGCCCGCTTACAAAACATCAAAAATACAATTGGAAATGTAATCAAGACTTATTTTTAAAAAATGACGTTAGTTCCGCTAAATTTTCACTAGATTTCATTAGAATTGCTTAAGGAATTACTTCAGAAATTGTCTCAAGTCGCCAAGTTTGACATTTAAAAAAATATTCATATAACCAAATGATTAGCAATGCAACGCATCGCCGTATTGTTTTGTGACATGGCCGCCTGGCCACGTAATATTTTTATATAGCAACAAGCTTTAAATATATTTAAAAAATAATTTAAAAATATTTAATTTGATTGCAGTTGTGCGTAAAACGTTGTACATACCTCAGGTCGAAAGAAGTTTACACCCTTGGACGAATAAAAGCCCTCCGCTCCGCAGGCGTAAACCTTTTCTTTCGACCCTCTATATGTAAATAACTATTACACCTTCATGCAACTCACCAAATACACCATTTATTTCCGTGTACAAATTTATGCTTATGTTATTTAGTATTTAAATTAATATATTTTTATTTGGAAATTCATATGATACATTATAATTCGCTTGTTTGATTGTTAAATAATGTTACTTGTATTAATATTTAATAACATACTAAAGCTTGTGCTTTAATCAAAATTTAAACAGAAATCATCTAAATTTGACGTTTGTTTACATTTGCCGCCTGGTCTTCCGATGGACGGGAGCATATCATGCGCAAGAAAATCTGACATGTTACAAGATTTCAAAGGTGCCGACAGGGCATGCGACTACTGGTTATAGGCTTTATACTGTGCCATTGCTACCAAGGTACGTAAATTTTTGATATTAACTTGTGAGGTGTTACATATAGGTAGTCTCTATGGGTTAGATCATAACACAAGGCTGATTTCATATCTTCAATATTTAATGTAAATATCATTTTAATCATTAATATTTATGCGTCACTAAATATTTATCATTAGGAGAGCAAATAAAAAACTAATCTATTTGCTTTTTCGTTAGTACTCGAGATTTCTTTGGTATATATCAGTTTTTCTTTTTAAACATACACGTAATTTTAAATATTTTCCTATATCCAGGACATTTTTTATATTGTGTCGCTGTAATCATTGAATACTGCGACCAAAGCGTGGAACTTCTAATCTTTTTGGATAATTCAGGAAAATATACCAGAAAAGTACTTTCGGAATATAGCTATACATTTTTTGTATCGCACCACTGTAAACGATTGTACGCGCACTGTAGTCTATTTGAGAATGACTGGCAGTAATAAATCATTATTTGCAAGGGTAGTATTGGATTTTTGCCAGCAATGCGGCAAATAAAACTACCAGAAAAATCAGTTGTAACTACACTAGGATGGTCAAAATAAGCCGAACGCTTTGTACCTGGAACGAAACTTACTTGTCGAACAATAGAAATGCCGTCCGATAATCCCCGTCGGACTGTGTCATAGACGTAGATAGGATTTGTAGAGTGATCTGTTTATACATTTACTAAAAATAAAAGTTTTTAATATTTAAATATAACTTTCTCAGTCATTATTATTATATTGCATACATTTAATATTTACATACATACATTCAATATTTACATTTTTATTTGTTACATACTAAAATTTATACTTATTTCATGTGTGTTGTCAAGATATTGGTACCTGTCATATTTCTATTAAATATACATATTACATTACATATACTTATATATTTATACATAAATTATTAAAAATCAGAATCTGATTCTGAATCTTGTCCTACTGAAATTATAAATGGCTCGATCGTTTCGTCTATCAGATGGTCAAGTTTGCACATTTGGTCTTCTTCCTTTATGACATGTTGAAAACAGTTTTTCCAATTATCGGCAGTCACATGTTTTAATGCATCCATAATTTTTTTTTCACATTGTCCAATTTAAAAGTGGTGTTGTTTCGCGCTACTTCACCTTTAACTTGAGCCCAAACTAATTCAATTGGATTGAGCTCGCAGTGATAGGGCGGTAAACGAAGGACAGTAATACCGCGATTAGCTGCCATATCATCAATAACATGATGAATAAATTTATGTCTATGTAATTTAGCTATAGCCAAAAGCTCAGTTTTGACAATTCCCATCTCAAAATCAATATTTTTTGACGATAGCCACTGTTCTATGTCATGTTTTCTCTACGCACTTGTTGGAAGTTTTTCACTTACTCGCGAATGATAACTGGCGTTGTCCATAACTATGACCGAACCCTGAGGTATCAAATCCAGCATCTGTTCAAAATATTCTTCAAAAACATCTACATTCATCTCTTCATGATAGTCTGCAGTTGATTATTATACATTATATTCAGGTAGTTTCATCTTAATTATTTAAATGACTTTACCTGACCCTGAAAAACAACTCAGACCTAAAACTATAGTTCTCTACCGAATTTAGTCATTTCGACTATCCCCTATCCCTGTGCAAACAATTATTGGCGCGCCACTGGAATGTCTTTGACAGAATGATTTATTACTGCCAGTCATTCTCAAATAGACTATAGTAAACTTCGCGCGATTTTCTTGGCAATAAATTTATTATTATTTCTTTTACACTTTCTGCATTATCTGATGGTATGTCAGATTCTTCAAATCCAAACATTTTTAAATCAAAATTTAAATGCAGATACAAATATTTATACAATTTTTTCTACTTGACACAGTACAGAACAAAGAAATATGTAAACAAAACAAAAGTCATGTCTAACTACCCGCTGATAATTATAATTAAAAAACTTGTCTTCACCGTGTTTAGATGTATCATATTTATTTCGGATGAAGAAAAAATAGTATGTGTTATTCTGATTAAAAGTGTCTTTGTTTGATTCGTAATTTTTATATACGCTCGACTTCGCTGGGCTTCGCCTCGCAAATGCAGACTACTTGCGCACCAAACAAAGTCTACCTTTTAATCCTATTAGGATTGTGTTATTAATACAATCTACTATTATTCGTCAATAATTAATTTTTTTACGTCTGTTAAAAAAGTATACTTTTTTTCATTAAAATGGATTTATAAAGTAATTTTTTTAACATAATACAAGTGGGAAAAAGTGTACTTTTTTTAACGCAACACTTTTTTCACAATTTTATTGCAGACGTAAAAAAAATTGTGTGCAACTCGAGTAAAATCTTATTTCACTTAAAGGATTTGACGAACTCGTCTACGGCTCGTTCGATCAAACTTTCTATTTGTGAAATAAGCCTACACTTTTTCTCTTTTTACATAAATAATTATTTTCTTATTTATTTATATTACTTCATTGATATTTCAATAGCTGTCACCCTCATAAAATGTTAATTAGGGTAGGTACCTCCATATACCTATTAGATATATACTGCTAATGCCTCTATCTCTCCAATTAAAACAGCGAACTGAATGAAGAGAGAAAGTTTCGAAAACTTGGTTACTGATGGGCAGGCGAGAATCTGGGGGGCATGATTCGCTAGCACCGTTCTAGCTTCCTATGTTTTTTGCTAAAGCGATTTAACAGCCTCAGTGCTAATCGCACTCTTCATCATTTCATTTTATATGTACAGTAAAGACATATTTGAAAAACGATTTTGTAGCATAGTTGTCCTTAGCCAGGTTTTTATTCGCCGCATCGCAGAGAAACTCCTTTCACAACCGGCGGATCTCACTGGGAGCGCTATGGACCTATTAAATTTTTATGACTCTGTGACGTCATTTTAGATGTGCCATCTAGCGATTTTTTTCTGAATCGCTAGGTAGGTGACACCATGTTGCCAAATAACGAAAGATAAATCAAATAAATTTATACTTGTTAAAAATTATGAAGAAAATGACAAAAAATATATGTGTTACAAACAGAAATATATCTAATAAAAAAATATATATGTTATGTAAAATGTATGTTTAACTAGAGATTATAATATCAGTTCTTTAAAAAAAATCATTTGACAACTATGCTATTTACTGTCACTTTTCGATTGTTCTGGTATACGGGACAAAACAATTTTTATCATAAAAAGCAAAGCATAATAAGTTCTCAAGTTTGAAGTACAGATATGCAGGAACATATAAGAACAAGAAAATAATTTCGTAAATATTGTACAGTATGTAATACATACATCATCACAATTGTTGGCGTACCACATATTCCCTAAGGATCTGAATAAGACAAAGCATTGGGGTAACGAATTGAAAATTGATACAGAATTATTGAAAAAAACTTTATAAATATCTTTTGTGGTTTTGCACATTTCTTTTGACTACGATAACAGTTGGCTTTAACGCACACAACTGTATCGCTTTCTTCTAATATTTTGATATCGTGTATATAACCTTCTTTAGTTTATATCTTCTTTTCTGATTTCCATTTGTTCTTCCTCTCTTTTTGAAGTATTCATCGCAAGTACTATACCTAAATTGATTCAGTTTTATTAAATTTATTGTACATGTATTTGTTGCCATTTTTTAAATTCAAATGTTTTACACTTTGTCACCCACCTGCGCTAAAATTCAACTGCGCACTATGCACATCTCACTTTTATTAATATCTCTCTCTTTTAATTTAATAGGTCCATTGCATTCAGGTTCTTTCGGTTCCTTTCGTACAGTCGCAATTTTCTACTTTCATGCGCATGCGTATGTGTATGATACGTACTAGGTCTAGTATACCTACTTGCAAATGACTGTAACTGTGGCGATTAGAAACGATTTTGACAGTATTGATTTTGGATAAATTAATTATATGAGGATTGGTATTGCATCTTAAAATAAAAAAGCAATTAAACAATGTAGCAATTCTTCAACTCTGTAAATATTTCTAGGGTGGGCAAAGAGCTTTCTAGGGTGGGCTTGCCCACCCTTGCCCCCCCGCCCTAGCTACGCCCATGCTAGCACGCGGTTTTCCATGCGGGAAAACGTAATTCTGAACACAAGTATTTTAGAAAAATTGTTACACACAGATTGCATATATGTTAGTATTATAATTAACGAAGACAGATTTGTGAAAAATTCATGAATCTCACTGGGATTTGAACCCAGGGCCTTCCGATATCTAGTCGGATGCTCTGCCAACTGAGCTATGAGATCCCGTGAAGTTCTTGAATTTTTCACACGTCGCATACATCGTTGTAGACGAGTTTTCAAGAACATCACGGGATCTCATAGCTCAGTTCGTACAGTGTCCGACTAGATATCAGAAGGCCCTGGGTTCAAATCCCAGTGAGATTAATGAATTTTTCACAAATCTGTCTTCGTTAATTATACAATATAATTTGAGCACTTAACACTGTTCATTTTAACCAAGTTACAGAAATTCACTGTTGAAATACATCTAAAACAGTTATTTACACATTAGTATTATAGTCTACTTATAATTTTAAAATTATTGCAAGTTTTAAAAAAGTTAATTGTTAAAATAACTATAATATGCAAATGGTAAATTTAATATTATTAATATTAATAGCATAGCATTACTAATTAATAATAATATTAATTGTTAATTAGTAATTTTAAACTAAAGTAAAAGTAAGAAAGGAATAGGTACATATAATGAGAATTAAAATACAAATATTTATTGATTTTGAAACAACACAAGTTTACAAATATTTATTTACAATGTAATTATTTTTTCACATAATCATTTTGTCTCGTGATGGCGTGATGCAGCCTTATTTTTAGGTAAGTATTTATAATAATTTTAATAATTTGAATTTTATGGTTGTCTGAAGGATTTTGATTTTTTATATGGTTTATGTATTCTCTAGATGTGAAAACATTGGAGGCACACTCATATAATATGGCTTGCTCCATAGATTTAATAATATTTGTATTTTGTCGCAGAATTTTTTCTGCTGCTTTACATATTTTTGTAACATTTTTTGACGGATATAGTAATTATACAGTTTTCATCCGTTGAAACTAAATATTGAATGTAAAAAGAACACAAATTCTAAGTCAATATTTTGTTTACAATATAACAATATATTCAACCACGTCTTTTTTTTTATATTTGTCACTTTAATTTACAACTAGCCATATAGGCTAACCAGCAAATTTTCTATTACAATACATGATTAATAAGAATTATAACATGTGCGACGTAGTTGCCCATCGACAGCTCCTCTTTTTAAATTATATTCGTTTTTAATCTAAGGCCAAGTCTAGTGGTTTTTTTCTTGTGAGTCTTCTTACCTCTTCGGAGTTGTTTAATATAGGTAGGTTTCTTGCAAGGGTATTCGGATGATTGTCGAGTCTTGTGACATATTTCTCTGAGAAGTGTCTTATTTGTTCGTAGACAGTTTTTACTTTTAAGTCATGGTGTAGCGTATTATTTCTTATATACCATGAAGCGTCTGCAATGGTTCTTAATGTTTTATTTTGAAGTCGTTGGATTTTATTGATATTTGATTTTTTGGCGCAACCCCATAGTTGGATACCGTAAGACCAGATAGGTACTAGTTTTATGTAGTATTTTGTTTTGTAAGGATAGTTTCGATCTTCGGCCTATTAACCAGTTTAACTTCTTGGTTTTTATTTGCGTTTGTTTTCTTTTTGCATCTAAGTGTTTACACCAAGTCATTCTCCTCTCTAAATACATACCAAGATATTTAACGGTGTTTACCTTTGGAAGAATTTTGTTGTTCAGCGTGACTTCTGGGCACGAGGCTCTCTTCATAGTGAAAGTAATGTGTGCTGATTTTTCTTCATTGATTTTAATACGCAAGCTGTTTGCCCATTCTTGTATTTCGTCTAGAATTCGTTGCAACATTCTGGAGGCTTCTGTGGCGTCTTAATGTGTAGCCAGTATTGCGGTATCGTCGGCATAGGTAGCGAATGTAACTTTATCGTCATTTGGGAGGTCTGCTGTGAATAAAAGGTAAAATACGGGGCCAAGAACGCTTCCTTGTGGTACACCTGCTTGTACGGGGTACATTTTTGAGTGTTCATTTTCGTGGATAACTTGGAAATATCGCTCTGTCAGATAAGAGGTAGTATTGATAAGACAATTTATGTTTAATTTTGTACAGTAGTCCTAAATGCCAAACTTTATCGAAAGCTTGACTGATATCTAGAAATGCGGCCGAGCAAAATTTTTGTTCTTCTAACGATACTTCAATTTCATTTATTACCCTGTTTTTTTTTTTATTTCGTTTCTTATTTCTTCTGAAGTAAAATTCTCGATTGGCAGAAATAATTGCAGCGGTTTGTCTAAAAATGAAAGGATATTGTTTTCTTCATCGTTATCTCGTATATTTGGTTTAAAAATATTTTTCAAGTGTTCGGCAAATATTTTTGTTTTTTCTTTATCAGATCTAGCCCAAGTATAGTCAAATCTCCTAAAGGCAGGCATAGGCTGTCGGATCTATTTATAGTTTTTGTGGCTTTCCACAGAGTGTAATCGGATGGTGAAAGATTGCTAACGTAGTTCTGGAATCATTCATTTTTAAATTCATTGATTAAAATTTTTACTTCTTTCGTTATTTGTTTAGAAAGTTCTTTTTGCTTGGTAGCCTGTCTAAGTGCCAACGTTTTCGAATTCTTTTTTCGGCAGTTTTATCTTTTATATATTTCGGGTTAGAGGTGTTATTATTAGGAATATTTTTAGGTGTAGATATCCAAGCTGCTTGTTGAATGTTTTTTGTTAGGTCATTTACTGCATTGTCGATCTCATCTTTCAGTGCGATATTAGTATTTGTGTTATCGATGAGATATTTTTCAAATTCATTCCATTTAGTTCCTTTGTTAACTAATGTAAGTTTGGTTTCTTTGTTTATTATAGTTGAGCTTAACGTAGCTAAAACCATTGAGTGGTCTGACTCCATGTCAACGCATTCGTCAGCTTTAATATAATTTGGCGATATTCGACTTGTACCAAACAAGTCCAAAGCATCGGGGAGTTTTGCAGGGTCAGTAGGTCAGTACGCTGGTTTGCCTGTACTTGCTTGATCGTACCCTTTGTTGAGCATAACTGCTTGTAATTGTCTGCCTTTCGGGTTTATTAACCTTGAGCCCCATCTTGGATGTTTTGCATTGTAATCTTCTCCTGCTATGAATCGATTTCCTACACGGTAAAAAATTACATTGATATTCCGGACAAAACTTAGTTAGCTGCATTTTTTTTGTTATTTCAACAGTAAGTTTTTGCCGTGTATACGAAGAACTTTGTATTTTAAGTTTCCAAAACTAAACAATTTTTGTTGTATATAAAAAGTATTATTTGCTGCAAAATATTAGTCATGGCAGCAATTATTATTAGTAGTACTAAGCAGTCATTTTGTTACTTTGTTCCGATTACAAATTCATTTTGCAACAATTAAAAATATTTCATCTGTTACTGGGACAAATTTTATTTTTTTTCCTGTGACATTATATTTTGTAAAGATTAAAAATTATTTCTTTTCCCGCCATATACTTTGTACAGGTAACTAAAACTTTTGTGTAGACAGGGTATTCCCTAGTATACAGCATAATTCAGTGTTCGTGTACTATACTACGTCGTGTCGCATTTGCTTGCGCAGTTAAGTTTAGCCTGTCGAAAATTGTGTTTTAAAAGAGCTTGTTTCTTGTGCCGGTCAATAAAAATGGATGATTTTGTAAAAGATATTTTAAAACAATGGCAATTAGAGTGTCTTATTGAGAAATTTAAAGATATGTATAGATTACTGATAAATCTATATAATTTAAGTGACTATTGTTTCATATCTTATTTTTTTATATAATATTTGTTACATGTATATAGATTATAATTATAAATAAATAAAAATAATATAATACGCATGTATTTAATTTTTACCTTACTACCTCATTCTATATATCAATCAAAATTAATTAGTTTCTAAAACAAATTTATAGTTATTAATGGTAACTTATTTTATTTGTTCGAATAACAACTTTATATTTCTTAATGGTAACTTAATTTATTTGTTCGCATAACAAATTTATACTTCTTAATGGTAACTTATTTTATTTGTTCCCATAACAAATATCTTTTGATATATATAACAAAACTGTATTTGTTGCAACAACATTTTTTTACTAGCAAATTTACCTTGGTAATTGTAACAAATATATTTGCTGGTCCTATATTGACAAGAAAAATTTGCTACTGGAACTTATTTTTAGTAATCACAACAAAGTTTTTACTTACCGTGTAAGATTTCGAATACTTCCTCGAATTTTTCTTTACTAATTGAGAATTTCGGCGGACAGTATATTGCAGCTACTGTAAGCAATCCGTTTGTATCTTTTATTTGGACAGTGGTTGCTTGCATATAGTTTTCTTTTATTTTTTCTGTTTCGTAGTGCGAGATTCTTTCATTTATGATAGCTGTACCTCCGAATGCTGTGTTATCACTATCAGGATGATTTGTGCAGTAAACTTTATAATTTTTATGTTGAAATAATTTCTATCAGTAAACGGATTAGTAAAATATCAATCTTTTGTTCTTTAAGAAAGATTTATGTTTCTTGTCTATGTTGCTTCAGACCATCAACGTTCCATAGTGCAATTCTTACGTAATTAGACATTTTTGGATTTACTAATTAGCGTGTTGAGTAAATTAATAATAATTCCGTTTTGCGTTAGTAGTTGATTAAAAAGGGTTTCTAATTTACTGAGAATATTTTCTAGAGTAGGATTATTATTGCTGTTATTTTGTGTAGGTGTATTTATTCCTATATTTTGTGTTGCCTGTGAAAAGGTCATATTGTTTTGTCGTGATTGATGTAACAAAGGGAATTCATTGTTGTTTACTCTGACTCTGAATTCCTGATTTATTTGCCTGTATCTTTGAGTATTATTGTTGGTTCTTTCTCTTGATTTTTGGAGTTCTCTGTAAACTGTACACCCCTTATAATTAGCTTGGGGGGGGGGGGGGGGGGGTAGTGGTTAAGGGCAATGTACACAGCGGTATGCTGGATGATTTCCTGCACATTTTACGCAGCTAAAGGGCTTTGTGCAATAGGATTTAGTGTGTCCGTATTCTTGACACCTCATACACTGAGGTATTTCTTTTCGCTTACGGGATTCACAGTAATTTTAGTTCCTAGTAAGTTTGTAATTTCGTAATTTTCTTTATTATGTTCGTTCGGCTCCTGGTCGGCGAAAAACATGGGTAATGGTTTTTTCGTTTTCCAACTCCGTATATTAACTACATTACGAATAATAAGTGCCTTATTTTCTAAGGCTTCTTCATTTCATTAGGTGCGACTCGGTATGATCTTTCTTGTCGTGGTTGGTATGTATGAAAAGCTATATTATGAGTTCTCAGTAGTTCGACCCAGTTTTCTGTAGGCTGTTGGTGTATTAGCATTGACCTTTACTACGTTATATGATAAGATTTTGCAGATGAAGTCATTTTCTTGAACTGCTGTTTTCAGTCTTGTAATCATTGTGGAATAGTTTTCCACGTCCTGTATGTATATTGGTGGAGGCTTGTGTTTTCTCGTTGCCGTTCTATTTGTATTTTCGTCACTTTCATTTGAAGGTTCCGCATCTTCTTGATTTTGAAGTGTGATAAAGTCGTCATTGTACAGTATAGATTATTAATTTATAAATTATATTAAATAATAATATTAATAAAATCTGATGTAAATGGTATATACTAGATTAATTAGTAATTGTGATGCTATATACATCGGACAAAGCAGCCGAAGTTTTAAAGCTATTGAATAAAAGAACACATACATTCATTCGATAAACAAAATTCCACAACAGGTTTTTCAGAACACTGTATTACTAACAATCATAGTTTGCACGGTAACTTTGAAATTAAACATTTAGCCGAAAAAGGATGTAGAATGAACCTTCTCGAAATCTTAGAGATTACGAAAGCCATTAACACGGGGAAAAACATCTATAATGACCAAGTAGAAGTAAGCTATTCACCCCTACTCAATATGTAGTTTGTATTTGCCGCCACAAATTGACCGTTACACTCACATGGTCTGTTACTGTACATAAACTTTCTCTGATGATGACTGAAAAGTCGAAACAATTGCAACATTTAAATAAGAAAAGTGTTAATTTTTATTCTTATTAATTATTTGATATCATGTTCCACCAAGAACCGACTGCACATACCCTCTCAATTATTATTTTAATATTGAATGTTTTTTTTTTTTGTCAATTTTGTTGCTCTGCACATTCAGACCGCTGAGAAGTTTAAGAGTGAGATATCCAATGTGTTTAGGCTGAGTCTGTTGTACGGCTCGCCGTTGTTTGTCCGCTAGTGAAGTAGATATTATTTTTAACTTACAAAGTTAAAGTAAATTTCAATACGTGCTCTTACCGTGTTTCTCTGCTCACAGTTCACCAAGAAGGGTTATGTTATTTATTTATTTATGAGTTGCTTGTTTTTGTTGTACATGTCTTCGTAAATTACAATACATTACATACAACAGCGGTTAAAAGCCTAACTTATGATAACAACCGTCGTACGCTCTATGAAGGCGCTAGTAGTCATCTGCTAGATTTTCCATGCAAATAAATCATGTACCAAACCTTATTTTCTTTTGGGCGGAGCCAAAATTGAACTTGCAATGTGACATTGACGACATGAGATATCTAACATTCCTGGTAACGTAAGATTTTACCTCGGACTCGGATTTTACTGTATTGAGATAGAGAGATGCGGCTTCTGGTTTACCAGTATCTGAATTTTATAATCCTAAGCCTAGTAATATGTAATACGAGTATAGTACAATATGAACTTAATGGGCAAATACTAGGGCCATTAGTCACAGATTAACGGGAAAATCTAATTATACAGATAAAAGAATTGTTTGTCCGGTAAATGACACCTGTGTTTTCCCTTTCGATTTCTTACCTCAATAATAACCGACAGATTATAAATTTCCAATGTTTGTAAAGCTGTTCTTTGGAATATACTGTCCTTATGTCAACAATAATATATTTTTCTATATGGAGAACTAAAAAACAAAAATGGTATTGTTAATTTTAATCGGTTTATCAGATTTATGGGCCGATGTACCAAAATAACTATACGAAGAAGCGTTGATAATATTAATTATGCATGAAACATAGTTATATACTTAAAATTTATAAAAACTATTATAAACAATATATTTTCCTATATGAAGAACTAAAAATGATACTATTTCATTCGGTTTATCAGATTTATGGATCGATGTACCAAAATAACTATACGAAGAGGCGTTGATAATATTTATTACGTTTGAAAAATAGTTATATACTTAAAATTTATAAAAAGTATTATAAACAATATATTTTCCTATATGAAGAACTAAAAATGATACTATTTCATTCGGTTTATCAGATTTATGGGCCGATGTACCAAAATAACTATACGATGAGGCGTTGATAATTTTTATTATGCATGAAAAATAGTTATATACTTAAAATTTATAAAAAGTATTATAAAATATATCAATAATATATTTTCCTATATGGAAAACTAAAAATGATACTATTTCATTCGGTTTATCAGATTTATGGTGTTGCGTGGTTGGCTTGCGCAACAGTTTAACAATATTTATTTTTGAATGGGATCTTTTCGTACTTAAAACACTTTGGTATCATTCAATACATGTTTTATTTGCCGAAATAAAGAATACAAATACACGAAATGTGCCTTTTATTTATCCTGTTATCCGCGATATTTAATTACGCGAATATTGAATTTGAAACGCGACTGAAACTCCCGGAGAGTTCTCTTCGAAGTCCGAATGTTACCCCTTTTGACAATGCTCTCGCGAACTGTTAACTTTGAACTCTGACGGCAAAACCCGTCTCAGTAGTATATATTAAAATGAGGTGACGTCAATTTAGACCAATCCCTGAGTCTTAAAGGTGCTGATACGCAGTTCTTCAGGGACAATATGACACGTGATCAAATTCGAGAATAACAGGATGTGGATAATGGCATTCATCCACGAGTTTCTAATAATGCAAAAATCGGCAATTAGCGAAGCAAAATAAGTAATTAAATAAAATACAATGTAACAAAATATAATACGCAAAAATTAATACGCATAAGGCATGGCTTAGTACGCATAAGATATAGCTTTACAACAATGGGCCGATGTACCAAAATAACTATACGAAGAGGCGTTGATAATATTAATTATGCATGAAACATAGTTATATACGTAAAATTTATAAAAACTATTATAAACAATATATTTTCCTATATGGAGAACTAAAAATGATACTATTTCATTCGGTTTATCAGATTTATGGGCCGATGTACCAAAATAACTATACGAAGAAGCGTTGATAATATTAATTATGCATGAAACATTGTTATATACTTAAAATTTATAAAAACTATTATAAACAATATATTTTCCTATATGGAGAACTAAAAATGATACTATTTCATTCGGTTTATCAGATTTATGGGCTGATGTACCAAAATAACTATACGATGAGGCGTTGATAATATTTGTTATGCATGAAAAATAGTTATATACTTTCAATTTATAAAAAAGTGTTATAAAATATATCAACAGCAATATATTTTCCTATATCGGGAGCTAAACATGAGACTCTATCGGTTTATCAGATTTATCGCCCGATGTACCAAAATATGATGTGCCGTTGATAATATTTATTATGTATGAAAAATAGTAATATATTTACAATTCATAAGAAATGTATTATAAAGCATATCAACAGCAATTTATTTGACACATAAATAATATAGTTCTAATTAGTAAAAACTGTTATGTGAAATAGGTACTAATCCATTTTCTATAGGAAACCAAAAACGCCACTAACTTATTAGTTTTTAGATATGTTGATAAATATAAGCGAAATTATTTTTTTCACATATATTATTTGTTATACTGCTATGATTTTTATTGGTAAGTACTTCATTATTGGAATTATGTGATTGGGTATTGCAATAGAAGGGTAAAAACAAAAAGTTGATTGGTTTAAATTTTGGAGGGGAAGGAGAGCGTAAGTTAATCTTCTTCATCGATGAGTGCGCAATTACGATATTAGTATTGTTTCCCTTACTAATTACATGGTCTTTGTGTACTCTGCGTTTTTGACGATATTGTGATTTTGCGATATACATACTGACATTGTTTTTGTGGCGGTGATTTATTTGTGTTAGTTTGTATAAAGTGAAATGGCCCCAGTACGACTATCTTTGTCCAAACGTCATAGAAAGCGTTCAAAAGTTGCGAAAGCCGCAAAACTTAGACATTTGGAAAGGTAACTTATATTATATTTAATGTTATTCAAAAAATAATACAGTTTCATATTGTTTTACTTCAGGTCTGCTTTACGATCGCCACCGCTAGTGGATGTTGACTTGGTTTTAGATAACATATCATCTGTTAGATAATATATTAGATCTTCATATATGATATATTCTGTAAATAATTATAATATTAATTGTAGGCTACATGAGAATCATGTTGTAATATCAGCCCCAAATGATGATTCCAAACCAAGTGGTAGTATGACTCCTGAAAAACAAATACTTTCAGAGTTTTCTGTGTCTGATAGGTAAGTAATTCTATATATTAGCAACTATTTATTATTATTTACCTGATCTTCTAATTTCAGTGTTGAAAAGCATGAACTAACCATAGAAAAAGTGAAATTCAACGAAAGTATTTCACTTCTAAAAGGCAATAGAATTGTGGAAATTGGTTATTTTACAGAAAAATTAGTCCGCCTGCAACAGTCACATTCTCAAATATGTTCTGTTGGTGTGTTATTGTCTAAAGATACAACACAAAACCTCCCGCTATTTAATTTTTACATACATACATACGTACATAAAATCACTCGATTCCCACTTAGGGGGTTAGCAAATACCCGGAAACAATAGTAACAATAAGAAAAGGGATAAGAGTAAGAGCTCAGCTGACTCACTTCACTCTTTAACAACATTCTTCTTTCGCCTCTCCACAATCATCATAGCATTCATACATAAGAACATATTAAACTGACCGATTTTCGGTAGCGAATAACCCCATCCGGACCACAATAATAGTTAAGCAACAATCTTCCTTCGCCCCACTTTCCTATCCATTTTTATTAATTTAAATACATACTTACGTATTTACTAACGCTGCAAACTATTCCATTGCATAAAACTATTGATTTATTTACTGTTTTCTTTTTAAAATGTCACTATTATTAATTTGAAGTGATTAGTTTTTTGACAGTGACATTCACCTGTCAGTTACATTCATTTGAAATATGATGTGTAACAAAGAAATTGTGTTTATCTTAGGCTTCGGGTTGTAAAAAAAAAATCTGATGTGGCCAACACAAAACCTCCCGCTACTTAATTTTAACATACATACATAAAATCACGCGTTTCCCACTTAGTGGGTTAGCAAAAACCGGGAAACAATAGTAACAATAAGAAAAGAGATAAGAGTAAGAGCTCAGCTGACTCACTTCACTCTTTAACAACATTCTTCTTTCGCCTTGTCCACAATCATCATAGCATTCATACATAAGAACATATTAATGTGACCGATTTTCGGTAATGAAGAACCGCATCCGGACAACAATAATAGTTACGCAACAATCATCCTTCGTCACACATTCCTATCCTATTTTTATTAATTTAAATACATACTTACGTATTTACTAACGCTACAAACTGTTCCATTGCATAAAACTATTGCTTTATTTACTATTTTCTTTTTAAAATGTCACTATTATTAATTTGAAGTGATTAGTTTTTTGACAGTGACATTTACTGTCAGTTACATTCATATGAAATATGAACTGTGTAACGAAGGAATTGTGTTTATATTAGGCTTCGGGACTAATAAAAAAAAATATTTTTAAATTTATCTGCAAAATATATAGAAAAAGTATTAATGTACTCCTATAGAAAATTCAATAATCTTTAATTTTCATAAGACATAAAATGCGAAAAAATGGCATTTAATGATATTTTTTGAAGAAAAACCATTATGAGCTTTAGGTAAAGTGCCATTTCCGGTTATCCGATTTACACCAAAATCTAATGGCTTCTTTTCATATTAGAATAGGATAGAAATACAAAGCTTCAGAATTTTCTGAATGATAGTATTTGAGTTAGAGCGAAGACAAAATCCCTACACATACACACATACATACATACACACACACACACACACATACAGACATCATCGTGAAAATGTTAAAATTGGATTCTAGGGACCTTAAAACGTGGTCATTTACTAAAATCTCGATATGTGATTTTTAGCACGATCCCTATACCTCCCTTACCAAGTGTAGCGGGAGGTAAAAAATGATTTTTAAATTTATCTGTAAATTATACAGAAAAAGTAATAATGTATTCCTATAGAAAATTCAATAATCTTTAATTTTCATAATGACAAAATGCGAAAAATTGTCATTTAATGGTATTTTTTGAAGAAAAACCATTATGAGCTTCAGGTAAAGTGCCATTTCCGGTTATCCAATTTACACCAAAATCTAATGGGATCTTTCCATATTAGAATAGGGTAGAAATACAAGGTTTCAGAATTTTCTGTATGATAGTATTTGAGTTAGAGCGAAGACAAAATTCCTACACATACACACACACACACATACATACATACACACATACAGACATCATCGTGAAAATGTTAAAATTGGATTCTAGGGACCTTAAAACGTGGTCATTTACTAAAATCTCGATACATGATTTTTAGCACGATCCCTATACCTCCTTTACCAAGGGTAGCGGGAGGTAAAAATAGGGCTAAGAAGCATTAATTCTTTGCAATGTGACTTCTGCGAAAAACTTTTTAAAGTGAACACAGAAAATCCGGAGAAAGAATCCGAAATAAATAATGGTGCGGTTTGGGGAAATGTAGCAGTCGGGAGCACATTTGCACATTTGGAAGAAATACTTTCTGCAATGAATATTCCGGCACTATCTAAATTTTTTTTAGTAAGATCGAAAAAAAATTATCTGAGGTACTGACGTCACTTGACTTTTATTGGCGTCAATAAAATTTGTTAATATTTTTAGATATGGGCGCAGGAAATTTTACATCTAATGGAAAAAGCAGGAAAATAAGAACACAAAATTGCTGTAGAAAAAAACCACGTGGACGCAGACGGCAAACCCTGGATTAGCGTATATTGCGACGCAGGTTGGAGTAAGAGGTCACATGGGCATAATTATAATGCTAATTCTGCTGTGGTAAGTTTACTGTTATACTTATATCGTAGCCTTGCATTTTATTTATTTTAAATTTTAGGGTGTTATAATTGGCCGCGAAACAAAAAAGTTTTGTATATCGGCGTGCGAAATAAATATTGCATACAATGCGTCAGAGCAGCCAATAAAAACGAAGAAGCTAAGCCGTATAATTGCGTCCGCAATTGGTCTGGGTCAAGTGCAGCTATGGAAAGTGACATAATTGTGGAAGGGTTCAAAAATAGTATAAATATGCACAATCTCAGATTTAAAGAATTTGTAGCTGACGGAGATTTCAGCGTATTTTCGAAAATTAGAGAGCAGGTATCTTATGGGCATGAAGTTAGAAATTTAGAATGTATAAACCATGCAATCAAAAATTATGGAAAAGCCCTGTATAAAATCAAATGTGATCCGAAGATAGCAAGTCAAAATCGAAAATTAATTACTATCCCAATAATTAAAAAATTGCAAGAAGAAGCAAAAAAGATAATCTACAGTTGGAAAAATTCAAAAGAAACAGTTTTCGAGTTTCAACAATTATTAAGGGGCAGCATTGACAATGTTTTTTCTGAAAAACAATTAGTAACTATTAAAACAAGCAGTGTTTTCAATCATATATTGGGTAGAAAATTTATTTTAATAAGTAATTCAAAAATATAATAAAATTATTTTTCAGGAGCACTAGAAATTTTAATTAGAAAAGCACCAAGATTGAAGAACAGTGAAACCAACAATGCAGCGGAATGTTTTATGAATATTGTTGGTAGGTTCAATGCTGGAAAACGGCTGAACCTTATTCAGAAGGTTTCTTTCCAAGTAAGGTCGTATTTGGCAGGTATGAGATACAACAACGGTGCAGGTTGGCATACATTCCCTTGGAAGAAAACAATGAAGAGAAGTCCGGGACTGTATTTAAAAAAATACATAATGAAACAAAAAAAAAAAAGAAACAAAGTAGGAAACAAGAAATAGTATGAATAAATAAATAAATAAATATATCATCACGGCATATTACCCATTTCTGGGTGTGCCAGTATCTACAACACATGTAGACATCGGTAATGATGACGATATATTTTACCGTGTGGGCGCTTACCAGGCGTCACCTCACGGGCACTCATAGCTGGCGTGGAGAGTGCACCACAGGGGTCACTTTTGTGCCATTTAAAATTGGAAATATTTGGCGTCTGTCGGGATTGAACCCGGTTCCCCCAGGTTCGCGACCAGACACTCAGACACGCGGCCACGGGACCCCATAAAAATAAATAGTACGAGGAAAAAGAAAATTGAAATATTCACTTCCCTCCAAAGACTATGGATCAGAGGCACAAGAACCTGTTCTAAATGAAGAGGAATTTGAAATAGAATCGCATCGGATACTAAACAGTTTACAGGTAAACAATAAAATTAAAATTATTTATTTACATGAACAAGGAATATGAATATATATATATATATATATATATATATATATATATATATATATATATTTACATCCCACTACCATTGTGGCGTCCCCTGTGTAATTTTCTACATTCAAAGTGACGTCCTTGTGCATAAGACGTCCGTATACCGGACGTCATATGCACATGGCCTTATAAATTTTTTTCTGACATCAGGGGGGCCTCTAGTATCGTATAGCAAAATTTGTTATGGACGTCAGAATGATAGCGGAATGGAAAATGTATATTTTTTGTAGTTCAAAAAAATTCCACTTGTGGCGCTAGTGTCGTCCGGCGTATATACAATGTATATACTGAAGTTTCATTCCAGCGACATTCTGAACTCCGTACACTTGGCAACAGTGGAACTTTGGGTACTGCATTAGCGCGCAACTCTTTTAATCGTATTTAAATCTACATTGTGCACTCCTGGTAGTATTTTAAATTAATATTTATGTAATCAAACCTTTTGTTTTGCACTTGTAAAATCCTCTGAGCAAATACAAAATCAATAAACTATGAAATCAAACTGTATGGTGTACAAATGTAATAAATTTAAAAAAGGTAATTATTTATAAATACTCGTATCATAAAGCTGAATTATTAAGTACAAAGTCGAAAAAGAGAGTGTAGAAATAATTATTAAGAGAAAAAATGTTTAAAACATATTAATATGTACTACAAACGATTTATTAAATATAGATATTTTTTATTCTGGGTACTTCTTCCTATTTCTCCTCTACTTGAGGTGTTTCATTAAAGTGTTTTCTTTTAATTAGAAAATATTTTTATACATTTTAGATAGTTTAAATACGTTAAAATATTTGCTTTTTATTTTTATTATAATGTAAATTGAAAAATTTTATTATATGCGTTAGTGAGATATGTAGAAATATAAATGATCAAAAGTAATAACTTTTAAAAACACCGTATTTTTATTGCAATCTATATGCAAACATAGAAAGAAACACGTATAAATAATTTGTTTATGTGTAACAACTAAAGATTAATGAAACAAATGTTTATGAAATACTCTCTCTGGAAATAAGCAGGACTGTTCGATGTAATAATAAATATTTCATAAATTTCACTTATTTGTTTTTACCTCCCGCTACCCTTGGTAAGGGAGTTATAGGGATCTTGCTAAAAAACCGCATGTTGAGATTATGATAAATGACCACGTTCTAGGGTCACTAGAATCCAATTTTATCATTTTCATGATGATGTCTGTATGTGTGTGTATGGATTTTGTCAACGTTCTAACTCAAATACTATCATTCAGAAAATTCTGAAGCGTGTTTTAACCCTATTCTAATATGAAAAGAAACCATTAGATTTTGGTGTAAATCGGATAACCGGAAACGGCACTTTACTTGAAGCTCATAATGGTTTTTCGTCAAAAAATACCATTAAATGTCATTTTTTCGCATTTTATGCCATGAAAATTAAAGCTAATTGAATTTTCTACAAGTATACGTTAATAATTTTTCTTTGTATTTTACAGATAAATTTAAAAAATAATCTTTTTTATAAATCCCAATGCCTTTGTTTCAAAGATAAACAAAATTCCTTTGTTACACAATTTATATTTCAAATGTATGTCACTGCAAAAATAAAAATTAGGTATGAATTTAAATTAATAAAAATGAAATAGCGGGAGGTATTGTGTTGGCCACATCAGATTTTTTCATTTTATTTTCTCCGAAGGAGTTCAATAACTCTCAGGGGAGATTGATAATTTCAGAACAGTTCACAAGCTAAAACTCTAAAATTATCTTTTGCTGTGATTTATAATATTTTATCAAATTTCCATAATTTCGACTATACTCCTATGTTAAATAAAAAAAATTTGATGTGGCCATCACATTACCTTCCCTCAGTTCTATACAAATGCCATACAAAAAGTTTTTAGCAAAAGATTCTACATTTCCAGTATTTCATTACATTGCATTCTGGCAGTTCCATGTATTTTGTACAAATACCACATAGAAAATTTCTATATTTCCAGTAAAATTATAACACAAACATATTATGTAATTTGCACTTGATACTATTATGTCAATTAGAATTTTCTTAATAATATGCCTATTATTGTAATTTCCGTAAAAATTCCAATTTATTGGAAAAATAGCCGAACCCAAACGGCTGCTTTTCATATATTTTTACTATTTTATTGACATGTGAAAAATAATTTGTTCACCAAATAGCTATTTACTTAGAATAAGCGCATTAAAATCGGAATTGAATATTAATAATAAGCTTATTATTATAAATTTCATAAAAATTTGAATTGATTGCATAAATAGCCGAAGTGCATCCAAACTGTTGTTTTTCACATATTTTCACTCTTTTTTTTACCTCTCGCTAAGAGAGAGCCGAACCCAAACGGCTGCTTTTCATATATTTTTACTATTTTATTGACATGTGAAAAATAATTTGTTCACCAAATAGCTATTTACTTAGAATAAGCGAATTAAAATCGGAATTGAATATTAATAATAAGCTTATTATTATAAATTTCATAAAAATTTGAATTTATTGCATAAATAGCCGAAGTGCATCCAAACTGTTGTTTTTCACATATTTTCACTCTTTTTACCTCTCGCTAAGAGAGGTATTGGATTCATGCTAAAATTCACATATCCAGATTATATTGAATAAGCACGATTTAAGGTCCCTAGAATCCGATTATAACATTTTTAAAATGATGTCTGTGTGTGTGTGGATGTGTGTGTGTGTGTGTGTGTGTGTGTGTGTGTGTGTGTGTATGTATAGATGTTGGAGGGACGATTCCTCAAAAACTATAAGACTTAAAAATTATTTAAGTGCAGTTTCTTCAATCTGACATTCCTGGGAAGAGCTGAAAAGGTTTTGGTAACAATTGAATAACCGGAAGTAGTAGTTTCTTAAAAAAATTCTTCTTAATATAATTTTTTGGGAGTTTTTTTTATTAAATATTGAAGAACATAAAATTCTCCATCTAATACACTTAAAATTTTTATTATATCTTGTATAGATTAAGAGATAAAGACACTATAATTTATAGAGTAAACTAATCGCAGAGGCCAAGGCACTAAGGAAACCAGTTGACAAATTCCAATGTTTATAACATGACACATGTCATTGTCAAATATTAACAGTTTTAGTGACATTCTGATAGCTTTTTCTGGGAAGTATATTTAACTTTTCTTATTGTTTTATTAATTAAATATTTGAAAATGCATATATCCATCAGAAATACCGCCAATCTGGTTAATGAATTGGAAAAATTTCTGACATTTAAAAACTTCCTCATACAATGAAAAATAGATATAATTAGAATTATATGTGTGCAGAAGACATGCTAAATACAATAAAAAACAATATTTGAGTAAAGTTCTGTAATTTTTTGTTATAAAACGACGGTTCGAAAGTGAAGTGCAATACAATACTTAGTATATAGCCTAATATGGAAATGGCGAGAGGTCTTGTGCTGGCCACAACAGATTTTTTACAAATAATTTGTTTAACAAATAGAATAAAAATATTAAAATCGGAGATTAATAATCATATTAACCTTATTATTATATTTCTTCACTATTTTATTGACATGTAACAAATACTTTGTTTATCAAATAAAATTTTTATTACTATAATACAAAGGATGACGGCAAATTTTACTAAAAAAAGTACTGCAAGTATTAATTCAGTTCATATTAAATTATTATTAAAAATAACTATCTGTACTTTTTAATTGTAAGATTTTGGGGTTATTTAAATAGTTCATTCTTCACTTATTTTCACATATTTACATTTACCGTCAGAGAAAATAGAATTGTTGTTCTTGTACACTAAGTGCAAGAACATTTCACATTTCTATCACATTTTGTACCATCGAGTTCTTTTACTGTAAATACATTATTAAGATTTTGTTATTGTTTACTTGTATAACGGGTATCTACTTTTTTTTTTTGTTATATGTATGAGAAATACAATGGTAAAATTTTAATTTGGAGAAATTTTTTTCCTAATAATTTTAGAACAAAAGTATTAAGTATTAAAAATGACATTTTAAATGACAAATTAACAGTTCCATTTTCAAATTGCTTGCAGATTGCCAAAATAAATTACCATTATCAAACATTGTAGGAATCTATGATGTTTACAGCAAAGTATGCATATTGTTGTGAAAGAGTGCTTTGGTTTCTGCATCAGAATAATGTATTTAATATTGGCAACGCTGCTGGACGTCACTGTAACGGTAGTATGAATAAAAATATACAAATTGGACGTCACAAGTACTGATTATGTCTGAAGTATATACTGTGGACGTCGGATTCACTCAGAATGGAGGAGCTCATAATGTCCGTCAAATGAAAGGAAACGTATATCGTTGTAAATAGACTTTATTGAAATTTGAACCGAAATTCATAATCAGGGGGAAAAATAAGTAGATATACTTTATAAAGCCGATAGCTATCTCTATTCCTTTCGGTGGTTGCCACAATGTCCTAGCCATGAAAGGACGCAGCAATGATAGCGGGATGTAAATATATATATATATATATATATATATATATATATATATATATATATATATATATATATTTTAGGTGAATATCAAGGAGCAGCTGCAAATAGAAAAAAGCACTAAGGGTCAATTCGACAATCAAAAGTATGTTAGGAAAGAAAAATCGATTGACTGCATCAAATTTTGGCCAGGTTGTGAAGCGAAGAACAACGACACCACATCACAACCTGGTAAAAAATATTTTACAGCCAAAATTTTTCTCTAATGCAGCCACAGAGTATGGAAAAGTGAAAGAATGTATAGTGAGGAAAAGATTTGAGAAGGAGAATAAATTAATAGTAGAAGAAAGTGGATTATTTATTGACACAGAATTTGGGTTTCTTCTAGGCGCTTCTCCACGGTATGTGATAATATTGTGTAATGTAATTGTTCAAATTTTTAATTATCTCTGTCCGTCTCTATCTCTCCAAAAAAGAAATTAGTTTTGAGAACACAAAAGCGCCACAGTTGTGACCGGCAAAACGCTGAACTAAAATAGCATTGCAAGTTTATGGACGATATTAAATATCCTACGAATAAGAAAATCGGGACCAAATTTACTTATAAATTTTAAATAATACTAAAGTATTCATTTATCTCCAGGACATAAAGGTAAAATTCTGGTTGAAATTGCATTCTAAATGAGATAAAGTGGCTTTGAAAAATCTTGTTTTGAACACTTCTATTATTTTCTTTAATTTACTAATAATTTATTAATTACATAAAAGAACTGAAATCTTTATGTCACTCTCCATATGTTTACCTTTAAATTAATATATAATTTTGTAATAAATTATTCTTATATATTAAAATCTGTATGAAGTTATACAAAAGCATCATTTTATCGCGCCCTTAAATTTCTTTTTGTTGTTATTAATATTAACCAACCCTGTGCCCCTCACCACCACTAAGCTATCCGAGGCAAGCTTCTTTGTACCGCCGTATTGTGGCGCCCGAGTACCGTTCATTCCCGGACTAAAGAGCAATGACGTCATCCACCCCAGAGCAGCAGGCTGCGGGGGTGACGTCACAATAGTCATTGGTAGTGGAGGACAATTTGTGCAAATTTCATCGCTGCATTCTGTACAAGCGGGCGTACAGCAGTCACAATTCCCAGTACAGCCAGATTTACATCTGCAGAATATTATCTTCATTATTTGCCTCGGGACAGATGGCTGACCCATGGGGTTTGGTATTAAAAAAAATGTAAGTTTCCAACCCCATTCAGCCACAACTGAACTTGTAAATAAACTTTTTTCAGATGCTCCATCGCTGCATCTGCTGTACACGGTAAATTGGCCAATAATATAACAAATATCTTCTTATCTTTCTCAACGTCAACTTTCTGTACAAATCCTTGGTTTTAACTCTCTAACACTTACACTTCTGCCTCTGGGGTTCCCCAAGGCTCAAATCTAGGCCCTCTTTTATTTCTTCTATTTATTAATGACTCTAACATGATCTCCAAACATTATCACAGTGGTGTTCTCATAATAATCTCTTTTTAAATATAAACAAATGTAATATAATGAGTTTTACCAGGAAAGCTTCATCAGTTGTTTTTAATTATAAAATTCAAAAAAGTGAATTAACCCGTTGTTATATTTACAAGGATCTCGGAGTGACATTCGACTCTAAACTTTCATTCCATAATCATTTACATGATATTTTTAATAATTCCCTACGTATGCTCGGTTTCATAATACGCAACACTCGTACTTTCACTGACGTTTCGCCTATCTTTACTCTTTACTATTCATTCGTTCGCTCCAAATTGGAATATTGCTGTACAATATGGAATCCCTCCTGTGAATGTTATCAGGATCTTATTGAAAAAGTACAGAAAAAAATTCTGAAATATGTTTACTTCAAAATAAATCATATTTATCCAGATAATTCAATATCTTATCTTGACCTGTTCAAAATACCCAGTTTATACGAAAGACGTGAATTTAATTCCATCATCTTCCTATCAAAACTCATTCACTCAGAGATTGATGACTCTACTTTTCTTAGCCTTCTTAATTTTCATGCTCCTTGCAAAACTACTCGTTCCTTCACAACCTTCTACTTACCTACCTGCAGAACCAACATTCTTTCTAGCTCGCCTATTTACCGTATGTGTCATGTTTACAACATAAGGTTTGCGAACGTTGATGTTTTTCATCGTAACCCTAACCAATTACGCCATATTTTGTTAAGAAATTTGTATCACTACGTATAGTCTTTGTCTTTTGTACCGACTTTTTGTATTTATTTGTATTGTTTTTCACATTTTATCCTGCCCTGTTATTGGGATTATTCCTGTTGGGCATTGTATGCTGAATAAATAGATTATCCAAAATTAAAATATTAAGAATTCTACTTCGTTATACTAATTGTTCAGAATGTTAGTTTGCAAAGAAGAAGCTTGATCAGGGGTTGCACACAATGGAGTTCTGGATGAAATACGAGTAGTCGCTAAATATCACCCAGCTGAGCGCATGAAAAACGAAGACACCAAAATTCTCCGAATTTCGAACAAGATCAGATAATTAGGGCAGCTCTCAGCGCACATGGATGAGTGAAAAGGCGGTGGCTGGATTGCCTACGTGAAGACAAGACCTTTGAATTGTAGACGGTACAAACCGAATATCAGTATAAACAGACTACAATCATCACTTTCTTGAAGAAAATCAATATGTTATTTAGATACATGTTTGAAAAAAGAAAATTTTATAGAAGTTATGTGCGAAAAGACGCACATTTCAAGATATATGTACCTTATACATTTTAGACAGCCCAAAATTAATGTTTTTACTAGAAGAATATGTATGTAGAGAAGACAAACAAGAACATTGTACAAATTAATAACCCTGTTATCTACATAAAATTTTAATATGGTAAAATATATTTTGAAATTTATTGTACATAATTTATATTAAAATAACCTACAGATTTTATAAATATATGTGAAAATTGTTTTGTGTTAAGGCATCCATCCTATTGAATAATAAAGAAATTTGAACGTCAAAGACTTACATGTATGTATGTATGTATGTATTTGTAAAAATAATCTTTGTTTTATGCGCAGCCAGGTAAACTATCCGGCGAGAGGTTATGTGCTGGCCACATCAGATTATATAATATATATACCCCAATCATTTTAGAATGGATCTTACTTCTCACTATTCAATATACAAGGTCACAGGATGTCGTTTTTAAATATTATACTTTTATAAATAACGTTAATTTAACGATGATATTAATAATTTTTAAAAATTAAATAATTTAATAAATAAACAAAGAGCGTCAATTTTCAGACTATAAAGGTTGAAGAAGTATTTGTAATTACCGACATTTAAAAAAAATCATCAAAATCGGAGTTGTTTGGACCAGTTCCGAGATAATTAGTTAGCACTCCTCCACTAGTGGTGCTCATGCGCATTTGTGAAATTCTTTTACTTTAATGGTCTTAAGTTGAAAGTTCGTCAACTTAAGGTCTTAAAATAAAATTAGAAGTGTGCACATAAAGCAGTACATAATATATTAACACACATTTAACTTTTATAAAGTAAAATAAAAAGTAGGCTGCATAAATACACCTTAAGCTGATACGAGAAATTGCTCGATTGAAACCGAACAAAATTCAAGTAATACTCTGTAACAAACGAACTTGGATTTACGCATGGAGTAGAAAAGGTAAGACAAACGAATAGACCTTATGTATATTAGTAGTTGTTCAAATTCCCTTGTTTTAGTGAGCCCTACCTTGCCGTTAAGGTTCCCCGTGTCATAAGGGAGACACTTCACTTTTATTATTTTTACATTTTAGTAATATTCTGTTTAACTTTCAAGTAGATAAGCCAACCTTGCTTACTACGGCGCCACATGCCACAGAGAGACACTTCACATTTTTTGCTTTTGTTTGGTCATTTAGTATACTAGTAATTCTGCTTAAATTCCCTTAATTTAGCGCGCTTTATCTTGCCGCTAAGGGTCCCCGTTCTTAAGTGAGACACTTCACTTTGCTTGCTTTCATATCTATTAATATTCTGTTTAACTTTTAGTAGTGAAGCCAACCCTCGTTCACTACGGCATTTTGTGCCGCTGTAAGACACTGTATACACTGGTTCAAAAACGGTTTGAACCGAAACGTCATCAATTTTGAACCAGTTTCATAAATGACGTCGTAAGTCCGTACTACGCTAAAATGAAATTTTTTGAACCACGGACATTTGTCATTTTAAGTTTCTAACCTTAAAAATTAAAATGAACTGCTGAAATAGTAACATCAGAGTAAGTATGTTTTATTTTTATTTTATTTGTATTTAACGGCAAATTATTTTCTATTTCAACATTTACTAGTTTATTCGGTTTATTAATGATCATTTTGGTACCTTAAATAATATTAACTTAAAAACAAACTGTTTTGAACCGGCTGACAAAACGGTTTGAACACGGTTTAACCGCTTGCGTCAGTGACGTCACCGTTGCAACGCTAAAATGTAATGGTTTGAACCGGGTTAAACCGTTTTTGAACCAGTGTATCGCCAAAAAAACACCTTATGTTCTCGGCCTTATCTCAATTCTCAATCTCTGCCAGTTTCTCTGTCCGTCTCTATCTCTCCAAAAAGGAAATTAGTTTTGAGAACACAAAAGCGCCACAGTTGTGACCGGCAAAACGCTGAACTAAAATAGCATTGCAAGCTTATGGACGATATTAAATATCCTACGAATAAGAAAATCTGGACCAAATTTACTTATAAATTTTAAATAATACTAAAGTATTCATTTATCTCCAGGACATAAAGGTAAAATTCTGGTTGAAATTGCATTCTAAATGAGATAAAGTGGCTTTGAAAAATCTTGTTTTGAACAGTTCTATAATTTTCTTTAATTTACTAATAATTTATTAATTATATAAAAGAACTGAAATCTTTATGTCACTCTCCATATGTTTACCTTTAAATTAATATTTAATTTTGTAATAAATTATTCTTATATATCAAAATCTGTAGGAAGTTATACAAAAGCATCATTTTATCGCGCCCTTAAACTTCACCATTCTCTTTTGTTGTTATTAACCAACCCTGCGCCCCTCACCTCCAGTAAGCTATCCGAGGCAAGCTTCTACCGTTCTTCTGCTTAAATTCCCTTAAATTAGTGCGCTTTATCTTGCCGCTAAGGACCCCCGTTCTTAAGTGAGACACTTCACTTTGCTTGCTTTCATGTCTATTAATATTCTGTTTAACTTTTAGTAGTGAAGCCAACCCTCGTTCACTACGGCATTTTGTGCCGCTGTAAGACACTTCAAATTTGCTATTTGTTACATATTAGTTTTTTAGTAGGTCAGTTTATAATATTTTCCCTTTTTTTGATAAATCAGTTAGTCATTCACTCTCATATATTTCACTAGGCATTTGGTCATTGGGTATATACATTGTAAACAACTTTGGGTATTCTACATTCTATTCTCAACACAGACAGACTGACAGACCGACTACCATCCTACCAACCGATCCTTGTACGAGTGATGAGTGGATATGTTTTTTATTGGTAAATTTTGGATGCAGTTCGTTTCACAGTCGCGGACGCGAATTTAATTTAATCACAATCCTGACAATAGTTTTTTTTTCTGTTATTTAGTTTTATGGTGTTGCTTATCACAGAGAAATTTTGTTTTTTCGCGATCGCCCAGAAAATGAGCTCTTTCTGATCACTATTTAGACCGGAAAGTCCTTCTTTGCTGAGCTAGCTCGGAAAGTTGTTTATAAGGGATCGGAAAGTACTTTACCGATCCCGGGACCGGTAAAGCTAAATGTTTCCATGGAGATCAGTTGTTTATTTATATCTTATTTGTTCGCAGTAAAAAATAAAATAACACTTTTTATTCTTTTTTCAGGATCGCAAAAAAATATTGTACCCAACATGACCTGAAAGTGTCTATACTGGGCTCACAAGTTTCCAAAGCTCGCCTACGGCTCGCTCTGGAATATGTTTGCTCACCCAGTAAAGTATCACTTTCAGGTTTTGTTCCGTAAATTACTATTGTTGACTAATGATTTGATTTTGTGGCGAACAACACACTGTTGTGAGTATTTTGTAATTCTTGTTACTCGCTTCAAGAGTAATACCGGTAAAACTCTCTCCGGATAGTCTTTTTTTTATTTGCGTCGCGTCTTTCTGTGTACTTTTCATTTCAGTTCATCATCACACTTAGCAGAAATTTTGTATTTGGTTACGCAGTGTAGCACTGCATATCTCTGTATATCATTCATTTAGTTATTAAGGAAAGAGATGGGGTAAAGGATCATGGAGAATTTTAAATAAACGACGAAAGAAATTATAAAAAATTCAATGACTCTGCAGGGATTTGAACCCCGGACCTTCTCGTATCTAGCCGTCCGGTTCAAATCCCTGCAGTCATTGAATTTTTCATAATTTCTTTCGTAGTTTATTTAAAATTCTCCATGATCCTTAAGCCCATTTCTTTCCTTGAAAACTTCAGGTAGGGTCACAATTAATTAATTTCATTCATTTAGTTAGTTTTTTTTTTGTGTACGTTTCTACAAATATTTATCTTGGTTTTGGTATAAATTTTGGTATTATTTTGTCGTGCACTAACTCTACCACTGTCATATCTCAACATTTTTTTGTTTGCTATATTATTGCAGTCGCAGATATTCGTCCTTTTCATTTTTTTGTGGTCAATTTTGACCTGTTGGTTGTGTTTTTTTTTTCACTTAGACATATCTGCATTTGCAATAAAAAGAAAGATTTTGTTTTGAACAATTATCTGCCACTTTTTTTTTTCTTGAACAACCTGCTTGGTTTGGGTGGCCGAGTTCGTTTGGTGGTGGGGCTGAGGTGCACATATTGGGCAAAAGCGCAATCCTCGAAAGCTACAGCAGCAGCCTTTGAATATACATATCTACTACTAACGTAGATGGAAGTAGCGTACACGATATGTTCTTTAAGAGTTTGTTGGCTCAAAGTAGATTGAGAAGGATAGAATTATGAATTATGTATAAGCATTAGTTGGACAAAGATCTCCTGCTAATTGATACTCCCGTTTTAATGCGCATGTCAGAACATTTGAAAAAGTTTCAACGAGGAGGAACGAGTTTCAACGAGGAGGAACGGAAAACCACGAGCACCACACGAGCACGTCAGTTTTGTATTGCCGCGCGTGTGCGAAGGTTATTTTTCTAAGGGGAAAATGGATTGGTCTCAATTGTATCTCCATCCTTGTCAATCTTCTTTGGTACACGATTTTTGTTGATATATATAGCTACTTCCAGATGTATATATTCAAAGGCAGCAGCACTTACGGAGAGCAGCTGTACAAAGTAGCCATACTTGCTCACCATCCTACGCAGACCCAAAATCAGGCCATCACATCAGGTTGGCCTGCCTAGGCAAAAGCGGCAACCTTTGAGGACCGCCACCTCATCGAAAGCCTACAGCTTTTATACAAGATCGGCCCGCTAAGCTCGTAGCACAGTACCTCTCAGCGCCTACTCTGCGTCGTCGCTACCCCAGACGGACTGGGTCCACTCAGCCCAACAGAAGCGCCCTTTTTG
The DNA here is from genome assembly GCA_943142095.1 of Ophonus ardosiacus. Taxonomy (NCBI): domain Eukaryota; kingdom Metazoa; phylum Arthropoda; class Insecta; order Coleoptera; family Carabidae; genus Ophonus; species Ophonus ardosiacus. Next base: position 12,444,210 of record OW964836.1, on the reverse strand, counting down.
TAAGGTAAATACAGCTATTTTATTTGTATTCAGCAAAATTTGCTCGGACCATTCTGACATTCAAATTTATTATCTCTTGTAAAGGGCCGGCAATAAATTTTGATAATTTTATGCTCATTTAGTTATTATTTATTCATGCGAGAATCACCGGTGGCTTGGCGCACACCGTTCATTTTTTGTTCACCCTCATTAGCGCCAGTGGCGCCCTCAGCGATTCATCCCTGCTCTCATTCCCTTGTCACAACCCACGACCCTATGCTTCCGACTTTTAGGGCTACAGGCACAGTGATCGTGTATCCGTGTACTTTGCTCAGGTAGGTACCGATTGCGTTACAGGTTCTCTCATCATTATTATCATTATCCCGAAATCCAACCCATCGTAAAACTTATCGTTTTGATACACTAATTGTTCTATGAAACACATTTCATTATGAGTTAAGTTTACATACAAAGAATTTATTTTAAAATACAACATTATAGTTCATCACTTCCATGGTTACTCACTATTGTCAAAAAATGACAGCAATGTAATATTTGTCCATTTTAAAATACAACATTATAAGTAGTATTGCAGTACAGGAGATACCTCCAAAACGCATCACAAATGGTGTCAATTCTTACTACGACCGACTAGAATATTGCCTAACATTTATTTCATGAAAGTTACGAATTTTTGTAAGCTAAAGTTTTTTAAGATGTACAACATTCATGTTTTGATTATTTGTTAATCGTATGTAGGCTAATTTATAGGAAATTAGTTTTGATAATACAAAACTACAAATTTTGTATGTTGCATTTTAAAATGGACAAATATTACATTGCTGTCATGTTTTGACAATAGTGAGTAACCATGGAAGTGATTCGCCATAATATGTTGCATGTTAAAATAAATTCCCTGTATTTTTTTTTTTTAATTTAGAATCGGCCGATATACACTTTAGTGCCTCCTTTGTAGACCCTGGTCTCTCATCCATAACACTGTACCACGCTCTTAAAGTAGAAGGATGTGGTAACAAATTCTACCACCTACTCCGTACATAATTGTACGCTCTGGAAGACATGAGCTGCAGCGAAAGAGCAAAAAATCGAGTAGTATATTCTAAAAAATTGTAAATAATTGTAATAATTAGAAAATATTTACACAATATTCAATATGCATCCACAAAAAATATAATACAAATATTAATAATATTGTTAATAAAGTAATCTAATGATTTCAAAATTATAAATGCTATTTAAAAATCTATACGACTGTAGCTTAAATATCGACTGTTAGATCTTCGGATTAGGGCTAAGTTGATCATTCAAGAAAAAGAACATTGAGAGGCCAGCCTTGAATTGTGTAAATATATATAAATATATTTGAGGGGAAAAACAAAATTACAGTTTTCTTACCATAATAGTATATGCTGTGTCTTCGGATAAACTTTTATTTCGTTTAAGTTGTTCCATCATTTCCCCCATTGATGTTACTTTCTTCTTCTATCTTTGTTTAACGCTTGGTTTTTCATTTGTAATTTCTTTACTTGATTTATTGCTAATTTCAAAGCCATTTTCGCTTTTCTCGGTGTCGCTAGATGAGGAGATTTTATTTCGCTAACGAAAATCGAAACCGGGTTCATGAAACTTTCTTTTCTTCGGTGTTTCCATTACATACGTTTCTGCTCCACCTGAAAGTAAAAAGACATTTTAGATATATAGGTACGTATATGATTTACAGTTTTGTATCACATAAAGTGATAACGTTAATCCGTAATATTTATAAATCTCTATTTACAATAGAAAGCTTATTTAGGAATGATTACTATTGTATTACATATTGGTATTAGAGTTAAATATCTATTTTAATCTTTTCGCAAATTACAGGTAATGTAAAGGATTATTATTAATTCTACTGTAAATGTATTTTCCCCTTTGAAATTAATATAATCCAAGTTTTATATTCCTATTAATTTCTCGTAAAAGGGAAACTTTATACAGTAAAAAGAGACAATTTGTAAAAATTAATATTTTGTCCCAGATGGAGATATTACACGCCATTCTCTCGTGAAGTCAAGTCGAAATTACATTATTTTCGAATTATTAATACAAATTTACTACTATTTTTGAGATATGAAAACTGTTGTTCAACAGAAATTTTTAAAATACTATTTTTTGTATGAAATACTATTTTTCAATATTTGAAATACATTTTATATTTGTATTTGAAATAGATTTATGATTTATGCATTTGAACTAGAAAACCTCCGTTGTGTGTAGTCTGTTAGTAATATAACATGGAATATTTTTTTTTTCTTAAATAAATAGTTGCTTATGTTGTAGAAGTTTCTTTTTAATATTAATAAAAATACGCCAATAAGTTGAATACGAAAAATATTTTTACAAAACCGTAACATTATATTTATTTTCAAATAGTTAAAAGTAAAAGTATTTAAAATATTGCTATATTTGAAATACTAAAAAAATAATTTTATTTTACTAAATATATGAAATACTATTATTTTGTATTTTGAAATCTTTTTTTTCAAGCAATACAACACTACATGGAAATAAAAAACAAATAAAATAAAATCTCATTCTGACAGTTCAGTTCAACATTATTAATTTGTTATTATGATCTTAATATTTTGTTTTATTTGTTTTTTATTTCCAGGGATATTTTATTATTGACGAAAATGTGTGTCGTCGAAATTTCTGACGATGTGGTAAACATAAGTTTTTCCTCTGAGGTTGAAGATGTGGAAACCACAATATTTTGTTCTGATACCTCCAAAGTCGCAAGAGAAGTAACTACATACGATATTAGGCTCTTGTATGATCACCTGCTCAGTCATATACATATTAGATAGGTATATTTTCGCAGTATTAGAAACAATAACATGTTTGGAACACAACTGATGGACAACGCCCAGGTTTCAGTCTATTTCTTCCATTTGGCCCACAATTATAATAATCTTCTTCATTAATATGATTAGAACAAAGAAACAGAGTAGCCACCATGTCATGCTCTTTGAAGTTGCAAATTTGTTTCCAAACACCCCTTAACTGCACATCTTTTGGAAAACAAACAAAAATTTCAGCGTAACATTATAATGTAAATCAGTTACTTTTATTTATTCGTTAAAATAAATATTTCATTTCGTAACACTCAATTATTGAATAACATTTTCGAAATTTTTAATAACAATGTAACATACATGTGCAGGACTGTAGCATAATGTAAATAATTTAGTCATTCTGGTAAATTATAGTGTTCACTATGAAGTACATACAACTGCAGAATAGTTTCAAAATAAACTGAAAAGTTAAGGGCTTTTCTCCATTCTATTCAAATATTTGAATAACAGTGCCCTGACAGCTTAGACATGTTTTTTTATTCATCGATGTATAATGCGCTTAATGCGCACATCCATCAGTGAGTTCTTAAATGATTTGATGAATTTTAGACTGAATATGTATCAAGTTTTTAAATTCAGCAATGAAACATTCGCTTGGATTTTCAACCTTTCGCTGAATTCGTGGTGGGGGTAAATGTCATTTATGTTTTTAAGGTTAAGTTTTATTGCGGATTATAAATAATTGCAGTACAAGAGTGTTTAATTCGCGAAACTGTTGCAAATACATACATTGTAATGGAAATGTTACAGTTAGAACACAATGGATTGCAATTTCATGTCGAAGAAAATAGCATTGGTTAGATAGGAATATAAATTCTCCTCTTTGTTTGGTCAGAATGCAAATCAAGTTTACAATAACGAAAAAAATATCACCTGCCAGTTGTCAGTTATTAAATTAAATATGCAGAGTCAAGTTATGTTTATCCATGGTTTGATGTAATTTTTAATATTCAGGTTTCGTACATTTTTACATTTAAAAATATTTGTTATTAACAAATTTTAGTTTCACGAATTTAAATTATTTTTTAATGCATGTAAAAACGATCGGCTCTCAAGCGCCATCTACTATTTTCTTAAGTGAAATGAACTGTAATAAACTTAAATGGTATTTTTCTTCTATAATAATTGTATTGTACTAAATTTTGAAACAAAATTCTGACAAAAATAATTCTGCCATTTTTAAATTTTAAGCGCATTTTGAATAGAGAGTTCGTAAAATGATCTTTCGTGCTGTTTCATCGGTTACATTTGAAATCCATCGATGACGTCATTTTAAAATTTCATAGAATTCAGCGCTTAATTTTCTGTTGAATAAAAAAACATGCCTCTTCAGCCAGTCATAAGGTTTGAAGGTCAGAGCATGCGCATTGTACTCACCGCTGCTGACAAGAGACAGAAATACAGATTTCTTGCCTCCCTTCATTGAGTTCGCTGAAATGACGAGTATTAGCAGTATATGGACATCTCTATATCTCAACATATACTCTTTTCTATGCTAATAGGATATGGCCATGGCGCCATGGGCCAAGATCGCCGATCGTCGCCATTTGCGGTTCATTGTCAAACATACTGAGAATACATTTCCGTATTTACCAGTAAGAAATTTAATAGTATATTATAAAGAGATATTAAATAATTACACCATGAATCTATAAAGATAAGAAAAAATAATTTATTTATGTTTGTGCCATCTACTAAGCACTTTGTAGACTACGCTGATCGTGAACAAGACAAGGCAAAGCTATTCAGAATAGGCTGATCGTGTTGTTTTTTTGTGATCAGCTGTGTTGTGTATTGCGAATTTATCGAAACGATTTAAAGAAACGTATACTGATTTTTGATATTGCAATGGGGTTCCGTTTAATTCACAATGGTTCTATATACTAACGTCTTAAATAGTTTTTGATAATTATTATAAACACAGTGTTAGTAGTGAAAGAGTTTGTTAAAAGTTGTGATCCGTTTACTTCATATGAGGAGAGGTTAGAGTTAGAAAATTCATTATGTGTAGCTTAACTGATATGTGTTTCATGTGCACAAACATTAATAACTGCAGTTTTGTGAACGACAGAGTTGTTACGCAAATAGAGTATCTTCTGCCAGAAATTGTAAGTAAATTTGAATTTCAGTATAATGTAGATAATTTTCTCGACTGTGATGTAGTGTTGTTGATGTAGATTAGGTGTTAACAAATATTCGAAATATCAGTCATACTCATACAGCATTTATTCTTACATATCAGAGATTTCCCTATACGTACGTGTTTTTGGGGAATTTGTAAAACTGTATGTTTAATAGTTATTTGGCTACGATAGTGCGTAATATTGATGTTTAGTTGTTAGTTTTAAGTTTGTAAAACGGTTGTTTTAACAAGGTTTCAATAGTCATGGGTTGCCGAGCAATGACATAATAATTTTTAACGCGCTAAATTTGTAAAACCTCAGGCGAATTCAGCACTTTTCATTAACTAATGAAGCTTATCCGAAAATAACAAAATAGAGTCATATACATTGATACATTCATAAGAAAAAGATTCAAGCTGTTTCCATAGTTACTAGAGACGGTCACTGCACTAATGATAAGTGATAAATTTGGCCCAATGTGAATATTTTGTTATCATGACTAATTTGTCATTTAATATTGTGATTCTAATTCAAATATAATAGTTAATTTGCGACCAAGCGATATGTGCCGCTGGCTTTGACGCGGAAGGGACGCACTGGCGTAAATACGCAACCAATAACATTTGCCGCGAACGCGTAAGTACATACAGAAATATCTGATGTGGACACCACATGACTTCCTTGTACGCCTGTTACACTATACATATTTTGTTAATAATTAAAATATGTTCCTTATTATAACAGACCCAATCATAAAATTGCACGTATTTGACATAATTTGACATTGACATTAAATTCTTCATTTTTTTGTCATTTTTTGACCTAATTCATAGCAAACTTAATTACAGAAACCAAAAAGTACATAATTTTTAAATATACATATCTCGCTTATACAAAGAGCTAATTTAATTATACTTGATATTTTCGACGCAGAATTTAATTCTCTAATGCCCGTATGCACCAACATCAAATAAATCTTCGAATAGCTTATTCATTGAATAAGAGAAAAATATGACAGCTAGAATAAATACCTTCATTTGTGTTATGGTATCGATGCGATATTTTTCTCTTATTCAATGAATAAGCTATTCGAAGATTTATTTGATGTTGGTGAATACGGGCATCAAACTTTTATTTGAAGCATTTATTATGAAAATCAAAATAACACCATTTTTTTCAAGAAAAACTGATAACAGCTTCAAGTAAAGTATCACTTCCGGTTAGACTATTTTAACCAAAATCTATTTTGTTATTCCCATTGATATAAAAGTATTATATACCAAATTTTAAAAGTTTTAGATTATTTTTAATATAATTTTTCATTAAAATCTATTATAGGCTTCAAGTAAAGTACCACTTCCGGGTAGACCATTTTAACTAAAATCTATTATGTTATTCCCATTGATATAGAAGTGTTATATACCAATTTTGAAAAGTTTTGGATTATATTTTAATATAGTTTTTCATTAAAATCTATTATAGGCTTCAAGTAAAGTACCACTTCCGGGTAGACCATTTTAACTAAAATCTATTATGTTATTCCCATTGATATAGAAGTGTTATATACCAATTTTGAAAAGTTTTGGATTATATTTTAATATAGTTTTTCATTAAAATCTATTATAGGCTTCAAGTAAAGTACCACTTCCGAAAGTTATGTAATGACCTAAAAGGGAGGTGCACAACTAGATGTTATAACAGTCCCAAATACAAAATTTTAACTTTCTACTGCTTCCCGTTTTTCAGTTATGCGAGATACGTACGTACGTACGTACGTACAGACGTCACGACGAAATTAGTCAAAATGGATTCAAGGATGGTCAAAATGGATATTTCCGTTGAAATCCGGAAACCGAAATTTTTCGCTATTACAATACTTCCTTTACTTCGTACAAGAAAGTAATAAAAGGAGTACGTAGCACGCCGTACAATCCTATAGCGTTCAAATGCTATGCCGTTCAAAGTTTTCCCCACCAGCTATCCCATAGCTTACAAACAGCCAAATCCCACGCCGTTCAAAATATAACAAAACGGCATGGGACGAACAAATAAATCAGGATTTTAAACCAGATATTTCATAGCCACCATAGCTAGCGTATGTGGCGAGTTTAACTAGTGTACCACAAATGGCTCTGATCGGCCGCCAATTTTCAAATAATTTATGTATTTTATTTTTCTTTCAATGAATGCCTTGTGAAGACGTTAGATAATGTGAAATAAAATAGTTCCTGACGGATCGAAAGGAAATGTTTACGCCCGCAGACGAAATTCTTTCAAGGGTGTAAACTTCTTCCGGCCTGAGGTATGTTTAACGTTTTACGCACTACTGCCATCAAAAAATGTTTTTGAATGAAGGCCTTGTGAAGATTTCAGATAATGTGAAATATTAGTTTCTTACGTACACAGGATCGAAAGGAAACGTTTACGCCTGCAGACGAAATTCGTTCAAGGGTGTATTTAATAAATTGAGGTCTTACAACAGGACTAGGGCTGGGAAAAATATCGATATATCGATAATTATCGATATTTTTAAAAATATCGGCCTGCGATATTATAAAAATTATTTATCGATATTTCGATATTTATCGATACTTATCGATAAATGTCGATAATTATCGATAACTATCGATCAATATCGAAAATATCGATTATTATCGATAATTATCGATAAATATCGATTATTATCGATAATTATCGATAAATATCGATTATTATCGATAAACATCGATAAATATCGATTATTATCGATAAACATCGATAACTATTGCTAAATATCGATTATTATCGATAAATAATTTATCTCCATACAAAACAACACAAACACAACATACAAGTTGTAGTGTTGTGTTGTAAATTACTGAAATATACTGGCTGTAACTCGCATATTCTATGTAGCACTAGCAGCGTACTCTGAACTGAAGGCCTGTTGAATAACAATGATTTGAGTATGTATTTTTGTGCTGATATTTTTTAGTCATTTCATTTTGAGATATGGTTTGTAGAGGTTATTTTCAGTATAGTAAGGGCGGCAATATTTTAACAGATTTAATTAATTTGACTAGCAGTAGGTAAAAAAGTGTTGTTCAGCCAGAGTATGGCAGTAAACTGAGTCAAATTAAAATGTAGTCATAAAAAATAAAACTTTATGTATTACAAAATTACGCCTTAATGTTCAACTAATATTTTTATAAAAATGTAACAATCAAACAAATAGCTGATGATGATTGTGATGTCACAATCGAAACGTCCAAATGTAAACTAAATTGTATGTTTCAATAAACAAAAGATCCAAAAAGCCTACACAAATTCTTTTGACAATAATATTAAAGGTTCTACTTCGAAGAAAATGTTAATAAATATTAATAACTAGTATTTGCTTATATCAATATTAGTCGATAATTATCGATTCATGTCGATATTTATTGATTAATTTCGATATTTATGGATTAATTTCTATATGTATCGATAAATATCGATATTTATAGATTAGTATCGATATTTATCGATTAATATTGATATTTATCGATTAATATCGATATTTATCGATTAATATCGATATTTATCGATTAATATCGATATTTATCGATTAATGTCGATATTTATCGATTAATGTCGATATTTATCGATTTTACTTACAATTATCGATATTCTTCGATAAATATCGATAATTATCGCAAAATCGATATATCGGAAAATATCGATATCATTTTGTTATCGAATATCGATATCGAAATTTGAATATCGCGCAGCCCTAAACAGGACTAGGTCCCAATTACAGTACGGCACTAGATTACTATGAAATATATACATAAAAATAATACAAAAGTTGTAGTATACAATGAAATGATAAATGTGGTACAAAAATAATAGTGGAACATATATTAATATTACAAATTAATTAAGTGAATGTGGTGTTTAACACAGTGTTTAAATTTAAACAAACTACAAGAGAATATATCTAAAGTACAAATTTGTGACGACAGATTATTATAGAGCAGAGTAAGTCTTGTAACAGGTGAATTTATTGCAAAATTAGTTCTAACATTTTTAACTAGGAATAGATCAGATGAACGAGTTAAACGTATTGGTATAGGCTGTCTCAAGATATATGCACATTTGTACCTGCGCCCTTCCCAGTGGGAGGCAGTTTAAATACATTATAGTCTATTTGAGAATGACTGGCAGTAATAAATCATTATTTGCAAGAGTAGTATTGGATTTTTGCCAGCAATGCGGCAAATAAAACTACCAGAAAAATCAGTTGTAACTACACTAGGATGGTCAAAATAAGCCGCACGCTTTGTACCTGGAACGAAACTTACTTGCCGAACAATAGAAATGCCGTCCGATAATCCCCGTCGGGCTGTGTCATAGACGTAGATAGGATTTGTAGAGTGATCTGTTTATACATTTACTAAAAATAAAAGTTTTTAATATTTAAATATAACTTTCTGAGTCATAATTATTTAAATTACTTTACCTGACCCTGAAAAACAACTTAGACCTAAAACTATAGTTCTCTACCGAATTTAGTCATTTCGACTATCCCTGTGCAAACAATTATTGGCGCGCCACTGGAATGTCTTTGACAGAATGATTTATTACTGCCAGTCATTCTCAAATAGACTATAGACAGGCAAAGAGTACTGGGACGTATTTATTTATTTTTTATTTTTTTGAAGTAATCAAATATTAATTTTCATGAAATCAATTTTGCGACATTTTTATTGTTTGGTTGTTATAAAAAATTATTTAGTAACATTATTTTGACGAATAAAGCTAACAATTATTTTTAAAAATGCATTTATATATAAATTTTATTCGATAAGAAAATTACGTATTTATAACAGTTTATTGTCATTACAGTACCTATTAAAAATAATAATAGCTTTCATACAATGGGGTATTCTAATGTAGTAAAATTTAAGGTAAAAAATGTTATAACATTGTGAATTATGCTTTAAAATGACCAAATAATGAAAAAAAAAAATCAATTTTTTTTTCCTAACGTGTTTTCTTGTATTTTATTTTACCGCTGAACAGGTATCACGTGGGTTGTGACGTACGAGGGACTCATGACATCTAAAAAAATTTGTGCATGACTATACCATATACAGGAAACAGCTGTTCCGCCATTGATGCATTGTGATCTGTCTTGATCGTGTTAGTTGTATGACGTTTATATGTTTACAAGTTTTCAACTTTTCTAATTTGGTTCTTATAATAGTTATTATTGTTAATACAAGTTTTCATTACGGAAAATTCACTTAGATAACGTAAACAAAATTGAAATACATAGAAAACAAGCGACAACTAACCAAACAAACATAAAATGCCGAATGACAGATAGACTGCCGCGCCAAGTGCTGTGTTTGTACCTATGTAAACATGCCCCGCCATTTAAATGTCATGAGTCCCTCATACGTCACATCCGGTAAAATTCAAATTTTCAAAGAATATTTAAAAATTCATATCTCGCTCAAATTAAATAAAAAAGAACTCAAATTTTTTTATTTGTAATACATATACGTGAAAGTCTCAAAAAAAAATAAAAAAAAAATCATTAGAATACCCCATTATTGCAGTACAAACAAAATTAGTTCACTTTCTATTTGTTTTGACTTTAGATCCAATACATAATATACGAGTACACAAAATTTTAATTTACAATCTTATGTTCCGTCAATTTATTATATACACATATATACAAAATTATAAAGTATAATTATTGTTTCGTCAATAAATATATACATTTAAATCTACAATTATGTTTCGTCAATAAGTACATACATACATATATACAAAATTCAATCAGTGGTAAATTATAATCATATTTGGAAAATATATTTCTTTGAAAATAATCATCCTTTTAAAATTTAGCTAATCCTAACCTTATTAGTGAATTTTCTTTGAAAATAGCGTTAAACAATTAATATTAATCAGTAGTAAATTATAATCTTATTCCGAAAATATATTTCTTTGAAAATAATCATCCTTTTAAAACGAAAATATATTTCTTTGAAAATAATCAACCTTTTAAAATTTTCCTAATCCCAACCTGGTCAAATCCCCGACAAAATATCCAGGTGTGAAGGGTCGGACCGCTACTTCACAAGTAATGGAATGTGCATATATCTTGAGGCAGCCTATACTTTTATGTGAAACTTCATAACATTTTATGCACTACTGCCAACAAATAAAATGTTTTAAAGTATCTTACATAACGACTAAAAGAGCTTTTCTTTTGTGGCACTTTTGATAAAATAATGTGGACAATAATATATGCACAGTTTGTGAATAAAAAGTACATAATGTTATTACTTTTTCTTGTTCCATTTTCGATTATTTAAATCCACAAAAATTAAGTAAACAGAACCAACCAAAATGACATTTGATAAATACACCTGAAATTTTTCCGCCGACAAATGGCCGACCATAGATAAAATAATACTATACGTTTTCGATCGGGTTCAAATAGGATCCACTCAACCCGCTAGAACAAGAGTGAGATAAACGGTAGAGAGTTAACCTTGAAATTCAACCGGATCGAATTTCAACCGGGTTGAAACTATCGGGATAAACTTAGTAACAAAAAATCAACTTTTTCGACAAATAGAAGTTGAAACTGAAGACAGAAATACTAGTACGGAAGTTTTTTTTTTTTACTATTGTCAGAAACTGTACTTGGTCACGAAATATTTTTACATAGCAACAAGCTTTAAATTTATTTAGAAAATAATTTTTTGTACTCACAACCTCGGAAGTGACATTTGACACACGCTATAGACAACCGGAAACATCACTTTCCCGGTGCAGTGCACTAGGAAATCAAGCAAAAAAACACTGACATTTTCTGGGCATTCTTCAACAAAATAATCTTTAAAATAACAAAATATAGTTTATAAAATGGCACTCATACGATTTTCAAGCATCAAAAACCAATAATAATAAAAAATTATTAATAAATAATAAATTTGTGTACCATCAGTGCCATCTGTTGGAGACAATCTGTCATCTGTTGAATGTCAAAATAGAACGTAACCTTAAACATAAATTATCAGATTTTACACGAATCACATTGAAAATGAAACTACCAGTAAAATAGGGACATATGCCGGACATTATTCTTTATTTAATTATTTGAAAAGTACATTGACCGGAACAATTATTATAGACATTAATATATATATACTAGAGGCGTAACTAGCAATTAAGGCGCCTATGGCCAGCCACCAAAAATGCGCCTTTTATAAGTATACGCGTGTAAAATAATAAGATCTATATATAATAGTATTCAAGCCATTCAAGCATGGTAAAAAAAAAACTTAATACATTTATAAAACATATAAGCATATTCGCATGATACAATATGTAACTCGTATATTAAAGAATTAATTAATACGCCATCAATGAGTGCCCATGAGGTACAAATATGTCATCATCTTTACCGATATCTGTGATAAAGCAGATTGGGACACCAAGAAATGGATAATATGCCGTGATGATATATTATTATTATTAATTAATTAACTTAGACTACTAAGGGCCGGTTTTTCAATCTCTGGTTAAAATTTTTATTTTTTTTAGGTTAACTTTACCTGCAGTTTATCCAGAGATGAAAATCTCGGGCCTTAGTTAGGTAAACAATATTGCATCGTTTTGTTGATAGCTATGATAAATCTATCATTTGACAGTTCATTTTGTTTCAGTTTTGTTTTTATAACTCTTATTTAAAATCATATGTTTTGTCCCTTACTTACTTCAGACTCTATTTTAAACTCTTTCCCATGCTAACTTCACACTGTATTGTATAACGCAGTACGCATGCGTCAGTTTGAATAGTTGTCACATTTTTTTCTAGCGGTAAATACAAAAATACAAAATAGCAACAAATTCGACGCAATCCGCAAACCCATTCATAAATTTCATAATACAACGCGCATGCGCTAGTTTGAATAGCTGTCACATTCCGTATTTACCGCTAGAAATGTGACAGCTATTCAAACTGACGCATGCGTATTGCATTATAAAGTACAGTCTGAAGTTAGCATGGGACATAGCTCATGCGGGGAACTATGTTGAATACAGTCGATATAGAAAGTATGACATGTAATTCAAAATTCTATCACAATATCAATCGTAATTTAATCATTTTCGCGCCTTTCCAATAAGGCGCCTATGGCCGTCGCCATATCGGCCATAGGCTATTTACGCATTTTAAAATGGACAAATTATTACATTGCTGTCATTTTTTGACAATAGTGAGTAACCATGGAAGTGATGAACCATAATGTTGCATTTTAAAATAAATTCTCTGTTTATATATATATATATATATATATATATTTACATCCCACTACCATTGTGGCGTCCCCTGTGTAATTTTCTACATTCAAAGTGACGTCCTTGTGCATAAGACGTCCGTATACCGGACGTCATATGCACATGGCCTTATAAATTTTTTTCTGACATCAGGGGGGCCTCTAGTATCGTATAGCAAAATTTGTTATGGACGTCAGAATGATAGCGGAATGGAAAATGTATATTTTTTGTAGTTCAAAAAAATTCCACTTGCGGCGCTAGTGTCGTCCGGCGTATATACGCTGTATATACTGAAGTTTCATTCCAGCGACATTCTGAACTCCGTACGCTTGGCAACAGTGGAACATTGGGTTACTACATTTGCGCGCAACTCTTCTATTTAAAGCTACATTGTGCACATATGATAGTATTTAAATTAATATTTATGTAATCAAACTTTTGTTTTGCAAAATCCTCTTAGTAAATACAAAGTCAATGTAATAAATTTAAAAAAGGTAATTATTTAAATACTCGTATCATAAAGCTGAATTATTAATTACAAAATATTGTGTAAATCGTAAATAAAAGCCAAATGTAAGGGTAAGAAGATTAATGATTAAATGTATGGAATAAATATGAGCACGGTATGCTACAGTGAAATATATAAATAAAATATTTATAAACTTTTGATCCAAAATACGAAGACCGAAATTTTAAGTGTGTCGAAAAAGAGAGTGTAGAAAAATGTTTTAAACATATTAATATGTACTACAAACGATTTATTACATATAGATATTTTTTACTCTAGGTACTTCTTCCTATTTCTCCTCTACTTAAATACGTTAAAATATATTTGCTTTTTATTACCTCCCGCTACCCTTGGTAAGGGAGGTATAGGGATCGTGTTAAAAATCACATATCGAGAATTTAGTAAATGGCCACGTTTTAAGGTCCCTAGAATCCAATTTTAACATTTTCACGATGATGTCTGTATGTGTGTGTGTGTGTGTGTGTGTGTGTGTGTGTGTGTGTGGATTTTGTTAACGCTCTAACTCAAATACTATCATTCAGAAAATTCTGAAACCTTGTATTTCTACCCTATTCTAATATGGAAAGACACCATTCGATTTTGGTGTAAATCAGATAACCGGAACTTTACTTGAAGCTCATAATGGTTTTTCTTCAAAAAAAAATTTTTTTTTAAAATCCCGAAGCCTAAGATAAACACAATTCCTTTGTTACATAGTTTATATTTCAAATAAATGTAACTACAGGTGAATGTCATTGTCAAAAAACTAATTACTTCAAATTAATAATAGTGACATTTTAAAAAGAAAATATTATATAAAGAAATAGTTATATGCAATGGAACAGTTTGCAGCATTAGTAAATACGGAGGTATGTATTTAAATTAATAAAAATTAAATAGCGGGAGGTTTTGTGTTGGCCACATTAATTTTTTTACCTTCCGTCACCTTTAGGTAAGGAAGGTATTGTCTTTGGTCAAAAAATTCGGTGGTGAGTTTTTAATGAATAAGCACGTTTTAGGGTCCCTACAATACGAATTTACTATTTTTAAGATGATGTCTGTATGTATGTGTGCGTGTGTGTCCGGTGTGTGTGTGTGTGTGTGTGTGTGTGTGTGTGTGTGTGTGTGTGTATGTATGTGTGTCCATGTGTGACAAATTTTTCTCCGACGATAACTCCAATACTATAATTCTAAAAATTATAATTCTTTCATATTCCTCTTCTGTACATCCATATGAAGAGTTGATTAGATTTTGGTTATAATTGATCCACCGGAAGTACCCTTATTTGAAGTTTTTAACAGTTTTTCTTAAAAAAACGCAGTTAAATAATATTTTTTGACATTTTGTTATTATATTTATTAAAGAAAATACTCTTCTCTATATGGTTTGATTATTCATTTTCCTTCATATTCAATAGATGTAGAGTTAAAGCATTATAAAGAAATTAATTTTCAAAAATTAGTCAGCTTTGCTATTTATCATGGAAACACCTGACATAATTCAAAAAAAATTAATTGACAGATGTCAGTTGCAAGTGCAAAACCAAATATGGAAAAAAAGTATAGGACCTAAATTGGTATGTCATAGTGTTGCTCGCAAGTGACACGCAGAGAAAGGCCAAAGAGAAGATGGAAGGACATTACTAAGTGTAGTTTATGTTATAATTTTATTGGATTTATAGAACCTTTTCAAATGAACTTTTGGTATGGAATTTGTAAAAAATAGTATGTGTTCGTGTTCGATTTTACATGATATTATATAGAATCTGTTCCAAGCACTTTTTGGTATGGGATTTGTACAAAATACATGGAATTGACGGAAGGTCTTGTGCTGGCCACAACAGATTTTTTTATTATATTGTAATTTGAAAAATTTTATTATATGCTCTAGTGAGATATATAAAAATATAAATGATCAAAAGTAATGTCTTAAAAACATCGTATTTTTATTGCAATCTATATGCAAACTTAGAAAGAAACACAGATAAGTAATTTGTTTATGTGTAACAACTAAAGATTAATGAAAAAAATTTATGTTTATGAAATACTCTTTCTGGAAATAAGCAGGACTGTCCGATGTAATAATAGATATTTCATAAATTTCACTTATTTGTTTTTACCTCCCGCTACCCTTGGTAAGGGAGGTAGGTATAGGGATCTTGCTAAAAATCGCATCTTGAGATTTTAGTAAATGACCACGTTTTAAGGTCAGATTTTAACATATTCACGATGATGTCTATATATGTGTGTGTGTGTGTGTGTGTGTGTGTGTGTGTATGTGTGTGTGTGTGTGTGTGTGTGTGTGTGTGGATTTTGTCAACGCTCTAAAAATACTATCATTTAGAAAATTCTGAAGCGTGTTTTAACCCTATTCTAATATGGAAAGAAAGCATTAGATTTTGGTGTAAATCGGATAACCGGAAACGGCACTTTACTTGAAGCTCATAATGATTTTTCGTCAAAAAATACCATTAAATGTCATTTTTTCGCATTTTATGCCATGAAAATTAAAGCTAATTGAATTTTCTACAGGTATACATTAATAATTTTTCTATATATTTTACAAATAAATTTAAAAAATAATCTTTTTTTATAAATCCCGATGCCTTTGTTTCAAAGATAAACACAATTCCTTTCTTACACAGTTTATATTTCAAATGTATGTCACTGCAAAAAAAAAAAAATTAGGTATGAATTTAAATTAATAAAAATGAAATAGCGGGAGGTATTGTGTTGGCCACATCATATTTTTTCATTTTATTTTCTCCGAAGGGGCTCAATAACTTTCAGGGGAGATTAATAATTTCGGAACAGTTCACAAGCTAAAGCTCTAAAATTATCTTTTGCTGTGATTTATAATATTTTATCAAATTTCCAGAATTTCGACTATACTCCTATGTTAAATAAAAAAATTTGATGTGGGCATCACATTACCTTTCCTCAGTTGTATACAAATGCCATACAAAAAGTTTCCAGTATTTCATTACATTGCATTCTGGCAGTTCCATGTATTTTGTACAAATACCACATAGAAAATTTCTATATTTCCAGTAAAATTATAACACAAACATATTAGGTCATTTACACTTGACACTGACTTATGTCAATTAGAATTTTCTTAATAATATGCCTATTATTGTAATTTCCGTAAAAATTTCAATTTATTGGAAAAATAGCCGAACCCAAACGGCTGCTTTTCATATATTTTACTATTTTATTGACATATGAAAAATAATTTGTTCAACAAATAGCTATTTACTTAGAATAAGCGTATTAAAATCGGTATTGAATATTAATAATAAGCTTTATTATAAATTTCATAAAAATTTGAATTTATTGCACAAATAGCCGAAGTGCATCCAAACTGTTGTTTTTCACATATTTTCACTCTTTTTTACAAATAATTTGTTTAACAAATAGAATAAAAATATTAAAATGGGAGATTAATAATCATATTAACCTTATTATTATATTTCTTCACTATTTTATTGACATGTAACAAATACTTTGTTTATCAAATAGAATTTTTATGACTATAATACAAAGGATGACGGCAAATTTTACTAAAAAAAATACTGCAAGTATTAATTCAGTTCATATTAAATTATTATTAAAAATAACTATCTGTACTTTTCAATTGTAAGATTTTGGGGTTATTTAAATAGTTCATTCTTCACTTATTTTCACATATTTACATTTACCGTCGGAGAAAATAGAATTGTTGTTCTTGTACACTAAGTGCAAGAACATTTCACATTTCTATCACATTTTGTAGCAGCGAGTTATTGTTTACTTGTATAACGGGTATCTACTTTATTTTTGTTATATGTATGAGAAATACAATGGTAAAATTTTAATTTGGAGAAATTTTTTTCCTTATAATTTTAGAACAAAATAATTAAGTATTAAAAATCACATTTTAAATGACAAATTGATAGTTCCATTTTCAAATTGCTTACAGATTACCAAAAGGAATTACCATTTTCAAACATTGTAGGAATCTATGATGTTTACAGCAAAGTATGCATATTGTTGTGAAAGAGTGCTTTGGTTTCTGCATCAGAATAATGTATTTAATATTGGCAACGCTGCTGGACGTCACTGTAACGGTAGTATGAATAAAAATATACAAATTGGACGTCACAAGTACTGATTATGTCTGAAGTATATACTGTGGACGTCGGATTCACTTAGTGTGGAGGAGCTCATAATGTCCGTCAAATGAAAGGAAACGTATATCGTTGTAAATCGACTTTATTGAAATTTGAACCGAAATTCATACTCAGGGGGAAAAATAAGTAGATATACTTTATAAAGCAGGTACCTATCTCTATTCCTTTCGGTGGTTGCCACAATGTCCTAGCCATGAAAGGACGCAGAATTGATAGCGGGATGTAAATATATATATATATATATATATATATATATATATATATATATATATATACATATATATATATATATATATGTATATATACAGGGTGTCTCAGGACGAGCTTACGCTATCTATATTTTAAATACTATTTAATATAATTTAACGAAATTTGGTATCTAGGGGTTATCCAACATGCCCGTTTTAACTAAAATATTTTCAAAGCAGTAGCACTTCCGGTTTGACCGGAAATTGACCTCAACTATCTTATTTTAAATGGAATACGCTATATTTTATTTTACCATTGAATGCAGCGGAAAATTTTACATATGAAGCAATAAAAACATTTTACTCATGATCAACTACTTCCGGCGTTATTCAACTTTTTTTGATTTTTTGTCTGAAATCCGGCACATTTTCAAAACTCTGTATATCGGGAACGAGATCTAATTTTTATAATCTGAAAAAAGCGTTTTATAAAGGAAACTTTAAGCTACATTATCCATAGAAAAATCCTCGATTATTTATAAAAATGTGACGGGTACGTTACACCAAAATTACAGTTGACAAACTTCAAAAAAGACAATTTTTTTAAATGGAACCCTCCGTTTTTTATTACATAAATGTATTCTACGGCAAAAAATAAGGGTACTTTATGTAACATGTCCTATGTTGAAAGTTGATAGAATTTCAGTAAATTAGAAAAACATGTAATCTGTGTATAATTATTTTATTAATACGGATAAGTAAGCCATGGAAAAACAATGTTTGTTTTTACAAACTCATCTACTTGATTTCTTAGATAATTTACAGTTGGATCAAAGGAATTTAATATGGTACCAGCATGATGGCGCTCCACCCCGCCATAGAATAAATACTTTTTTGGAAACAATTTTTGAAGATAGGTGGCTGGCAAATAATGGACCACATAGGTGGCCTCCTCGTTCACCCGATTTAACTCCATTTGATTTTTTTGTTTGGGGTTACATTAAAGAAGATTGCCAACAGCATTTAACAACATGTCTCCTCGGATGATAAAAAATGCTACACAAGAAGAAGTATTGAATAGAGTAACAATGTGCTTACATATGAATGGAGGACAGTTTGAATATGTATTAAATTAATCATAGTTTTGTATTTAGAATTTATTTGTTTTTTCCATGGCTTACTTATCCGTATTAATAAAATAATTATACACAGATTACATGTTTTTCTAATTTACTGAAATTCTATAAACTTTCAACATAGGACATGTTACATAAAGTACCCTTATTTTTTGCCGTAGAATACATTTATGTAATAAAAAAGGGGGGGTTCCATTTAAAAAAATTGTCTTTTTTGAAGTTTGTCAACTGTAATTTTGGTGTAACGTACCCGTCACATTTTTATAAATAATCGAGGATTCTTCTATGGATAATGTAGCTTAAAGTCTCCTTTATAAAAGGCTTTTTTGAGATTATAAAAATTCGATCTCGTTCCCGATATACAGAGTTTTGAAAATGTGCCGGATTTCAGACAAAAAATCAAAAAAAGTTGAATAACGCCGGAAGTAGTTGATCATGAGTAAAATGTTTTTATTGCTTCATATGTAAAATTTTCCGCTGCATTCAATGGTAAAATAAAATATAGCGTATTCCATTTAAAATAAGAAAGTTGTGGTCAATTTCCGGTCAAACCGGAAGTGCTACTGCTTTGAAAATATTTTAGTTAAAACGGGCATGTTGGATAACCCCTAGATACCAAATTTTGTTAAATTATATTAAATAGTATTTAAAATATAGATAGCATAAGCTCGTCCTGAGACACCCTGTATATATATATATATATATATATATATATATATATATATATATATATATATATATATATATAGGACAATTATTATTATAGATGAAATGTATTAACGGATTTCTCGGCCGTGATTGTATGGAATTATATTGTTGTTATTCCATAAAGTAGTTAATTTTATTTAAATTCGTACCTAACCCTAAACTTCTAGAATATTCTCACACTTTTCGACTAACATGTGACACAAAGTAATTTTTACAAGTTTTTTTTAAATATTATTTTAATGTAACTTATATGTTCTACGTAGGTAGTCAAAATTCTTTAAGTAATATGTAAATCAGTGCAATGTACAAACAAATAATAATTTGAAAATTGAATGTTTCTGAATTTGTCAAATGATTACACCAGTTAAAACTATTTGTAAGTAAAATAAAATTCATTTATGTAACTTACCTTTTTAAAAAATTGTGTACATTTTAGTATTCCCTGATGAAGTTACGAAATGTGTAACGAAATATTAAAAGGAAATTTAAATAAACTTATCTATTTTATAGAATAACAACAATATACAATCACCGCCGAGAAATCCGTTAATACATTTTATCTATCAAGTACGGCGTTACTTCCTCCTAACAAATATTATTATTATCAGAATCAGACATTTTGACTTTTAATTCTGAAAAAATATGAAATCATATTTAATTAATAAATTAATAAAATATGATTTCATAAAAGTGGGTTTTTTAGATGGTTTTTTTTTTTGGGTCGGGCAAAATTACAACAACCCTGCTTAATACTTCAACATATTCCTCAGAAACTGCGCGATCAGTGGATCTATGTGGTGTTGAAGGATATAGATGTTCAACTGTTTGCACTATAGTATCAGTTGTTTTCTTCTTCGACCAGGAACAAGCCATATCCGTTACGGAAATGTTGTAGTATGCATGAATAGCTAACGCAGCCATGTAATGGCAACGAAGGACATGCACACGAATCATGGATGGATTTTTCTTCATTTAAACAAATCTGTAGTGCTCGGAATACCAGTGGATCCATATGACCACCCGTCCACCCGTATTTTAGTGAATACGGGTCGGAACCGATTCTTCACCCATAAGACCGTATTACCCGTAAGAACCATACCCATATTACCCGTAAGAATCATATCACCCGTACGACGTATTATTACGTTCCTATCTGTTTAAATAATCGTACCGTTGAAAAATAATTTTATTTAATTAAGTTAATTTATTTGATTAAACACTTCACATAGGTAATACAATTAGTTTTAAAAGATAAGTTAGTAATTTGTACAGTAATAAAACAAGTAAAACATATCTCGATTTATAAGACAGATACCATTACGGGTAATATGGGTCTGTGGTTCTTACGGGTAATATGGGTCTGTGGTTCTTATGGGTCTTACGGGTCTTATGGGTGAAAAATCGGTTCCGACCCGTATTCCATTTGGTCCGGGTGGGTGGTTCTTTCCCATATAACTAAATACCCAGTTCGAAGTCCTAGCCCTACAAATCTGTAAAATTTACTATATTACAAATACGATAAAATATGTTTCAAACATGAACTTACCCCAACATTATAATATTTCTTTTTAAAACTAGTATGCACTTTTCCTTTTATAATATTAAGGTCTGCGTCATAAACCATTTCATGGACAATGGACATCACAGACCAAAGGAACATGGTTTGATTCGACTGCATTTTCATCACGAACAATAAGTCCCTCTTCATCCACAAAAAAACTTATTATTGCAGAAAAACGAATCACTTGTTCTTGTTTCTTGTGCCACAGTAATTTGCAAAAGTTCAAAATCGTACCAGACGAGATAACAAGCGCGATTAAACGCTACGAACCGAATTGAAAGTAAGAACGGACAGAATAAGTGATCGTGCAGAATAACAATCCTTTGAACATTAGCCTTGGTCTATAACTATAGAATCAGAGGAAAATATTTTCTTCCTCGCTGAAGAATGACAGAGCCACAAATAACATTATTTCTTGGAATTTATTAAAATTTACTTTAATATAAGGTTTCTTAAAACGAATTACGCATATATTTTAATTTATTTTTCCTACAACTGTCAAAAAAAACTTAATATTTCTTCATTGTTTTCGAAACGCAAAACATGTCATTTTTAAACAACGGCAATGTTACCTGGACAACGTGCGGAAAATTATTTTGCGCACTAAGGTGACAAACACTTTTATTCACTGTCACAAGATTGGATAAAAAATACTTTGGAAGTAGTAAATTAAATGTAAAGAGACGCTCCAACTGCTGGTGTATTGAATTGGTGAAATGATATATGAAATGGTTGTTAATATTCCATTGAACGATGCACATTTTGACATGTGAATGATTTTCTCAACGTAAAATTTTGGAATTAAAAAGTATGTTACATTAAGAAAATGAATATTGACAAATTTATAGAAAACAAATTTTATTAGTAAATAGTTATTACATGAACTCAACTTAACCTAAAATTTTGATATAGGTATGAAAAATCTTATTTATAATGTTTTATTTTCAGTGTTTTAAATTATTTATTAATATTTAACGTAATGGTGCAATTGTTAGATTGGCTAATACCGATTCCTGACAAAGATGTAGAAGCTGTACCAACATTTGACTCAACCAAGTTTACGTTCAAGTCTGTGTTCATATTTTGATTAGAATTTGACATGGTCATCATTTGCGAGTGATATAAATGTATTTATTTGGTCTCTTGTAAACCTTTAGGGTTGAGTTGTGAAAGGCAGTGAATACGGTCGTGTCGAACGTGCGGCGATAGTCAAATTCGATATACGAAAGATATCACGCTTTAATTCGCGGACCATATGATATAAATAAACTCTGGTGAAACAAGATACTGTTGTGAGTAAAGAAAGTGAAGTGAGAAGTGTTTAGAAGCTCTAAATTAGAGTAAAAAGTGTATACAGTGGCGGGACAGTAGCCAAGGACACATAATACAACGGTAAGCGAGCGTAGAGTAGTGGCGGAGAAGCTAGAACTTGCATACCAAGATAAAAATTTAGTCAGGCTCGTACTCAGGAAAGTTGTGCAAATATGTCATCGGATAGAGAAGATTACACGTCGGATGACAGTAAAGGAAAAAGAGAGTGCAGATGACCAAGATATAACAAAAAGAAGTAAAAAGACTATGAGAACACCGGACAAAAGTAACAAAGAAGGAAGTGATAAAATAGAATTAAGAGATTTAATGAAAATTATATTACAAATAAAGAATGATACAAAAGAGATAAAACAGGATCAGAAAGAATATCAAGAAGAACTACTACGAATGAAACAGATAAATGAACACCTGAAGGAAGAAAACATAGAGATCAAAAAAGAATTGAACGACATGAAAGAGAGAATCGAGAGATTAGAGAAAGAAAAAATCAAAAATAATTTCGTGATTGTAGGGCTAAGTACAGACTCAATCAACAGAAAAGACCTAAAAAACACCGTGGAAGACTTCATACACAAGAAAATTGGAGTTAATGTACAAGTGAAGGAAGCACTAAAGATAGGAGAGAAGACATGTAAGGTACAAATGGAAAATTTTCAAGATAAACAAAAAGTAATGGCGAATAAAAAGAACCTACGAACCTTAAAGGACAAATTTTTCATAAACAACGAACTAACAAGAAACGAGCGCGAAATACAAAAGGAAATAAAAATGTTAGCGGAGAAGAATAAAAAGGCAGGAGATATATTGAAGATAGGCTATCAGAAAATAACAATAAATGGAAAGGAATGGAAATGGGACAAAACAGAAAAGAAGCTCACAGAGGTCAAAGAAGAAGGAGGTACTGCGTCAAAAAACTAAGGGGGAAAACGAGGAAAATTGCAACAAAAAGGAAAGACGTCGGAAGCAAAGGAAAAGGATACGATAAGGAACAACAAAACACAAATAATTAAGTACGGGAAGGGCAAAATAAAAAATAGAGTAAATAAACCAAGGAAAATAATAAAATTTGGAACATGGAATGTAAAAAGTTTAACAGGGAAAGAATATGAATTAACAGAAGAACTGGTAAAAATGAATATGGATTACGTGGGTATAACAGAAACAAATAGGAAAGGCAAAGGAATCACAAAGACACAAAATGGATATTGGATGTACTGGGTAGAAGTATCGGAAAAAGAAAACGCCAAGGGAGGGGTGGCAATTTTAATTAAAGAGGATAAGATGAAATATGTTTCGAAAGAAAACCTAATGAACGAAAGACTACTATCAATAAATGTTAAGGAAGGAGACGAAAACGAAGAGTACACGCTAATTATGGGCTATGGACCAAACGAGGACGTAAGAAAAGAAGAAAAAGATAACTTCTTTAAAGAACTACAAGAAATACTAGACAGAAGTGAAAAGAGAGTAATAATAATGGGATACCTTAACGGGAGACTAGAATAGTGAACAGAAACACAAACAAAACTAGATGGTGGTCGGAAAGGGTAAAAGTTGCAGTGAAAGAAAAAAAGAACAAGTGGCATAAATATCTACAAACGAAAGAACCCATTGACTATGAAAAATATAAAGAACAAAGGAAAAAAGTAAAAAGAGTAATAAAGGAAGAAAAAGAAAAAGCATGGAGAGAATTTGGTGAAAAAATGAAAAACGCATACAATGAAAACCAGAAATTATTTTTTGGAACACTTAAAAATATAAGACAAAAGAAGACAGCAACAATTACGAATATTAAAGACAAGGGAGGAAAGACGATAGCAGAAGAAGACAGAATAATGGACAGATGGAGACAGTATTTCATAGAACTTCTAAAGGGAAATGATACTAAAGATGAAGAACAACAAGAAAGCCATCGCACACGAACAAAGGAAACAGAAATAACACAAGAAGAAGAAATAAGCTTGAAAGAAATAATAGAAGCAATAAGAAAAACCAAAAGAGGAAAAGCTCCCGGACATGACAAAATAACAGCAGACATGCTGAAAGCACTACCGGAATCAGCACTACAGGAACTTAAAGACATAATGAATGAAGCGCTAAAAGGAATAACACCAACAGAATGGCAAATAGGTATCATAACACCAATATTTAAAAAAGGAGATAGCAGAGAGTGCCAGAACTATAGAGGAATTACCCTAATAAGCACAGTGGCTAAAATATATGCAAGAATCCTGGAGAGTAGATTAAGAACAGAGCTGGAAGAATCGTTAGAGGAAACATAATTTGGTTTTAGACTAAATAGAGGAGTAAATGATGCGATATTCATACTAAGACAAAGAGGGGAAAAGGCAATAAAAGAAGGGAGAAACGTACATGTGTGCTTCATTGATCTAGAGAAAGTGTTTGATAGAATCAATAGGGAAGACATATGGAAAACGCTAAGAAATAGGGGAATATCAAATACGTTAATAACAGGAATTCAGAGCCTATATTCAAAGACTAAGAGCTATGTATGAGTGAAACAAGAGACCTCCAATACATTTGAAACTACAGCCGGAGTAAGACAAGGATGCATTTTGAGCCCGCTTCTGTTTACGCTAATTCTTGACGAAGGAATAAAAGAGACAAAGAAAGAAGTAAAGAAATATTACATAGGACATTGGAAATTGAGAAGAGTGGAAATAGCAGAACTATGCTATGCAGATGACATGGTCATCAGAGCAGAAGACGAAAAAACCTTAACAAGGAATATAGAAATATATGATAAAGCGCTACAAAAATTAAACATGAAGATCAATAAAGAAAAAACGAAAACCATGATACTAGGAAGAAATGAACAACACCACACGATACAACTAAAAATTAAAAATCTACAGCAAGTCCAAAAATTTAAATACCTGGGGGCAATGATCTCAGAAGATGGAAGATTTGATGAAGAAATAAAAGAAAGAAGAACAACAGGAGGCAAAATATTCAATAGCATCAAACACAGTTTCTTAGGAAAGAAAGAAATACCGAAAGAGACCAGAGTACAAATATTTAAGAAAGTAGTGACGTCTATACTCATACACGGAGCTGAAACATGGACATTAACGCAAAGACAAAAAGAAAAAATTACGGCTATCGAAATGAGATTCTTGAGAAAAATAGAGGGGAAAACAAGACTGGACAGAATTGAAAACACAACTTACAGACAAAACTTAAAACTAAAAGCAATAGAAGATAAGATAGCAGAAGGACAGATGAGATGGTATGGTCATGTAGAAAGGATGGGAGAGGAGAGAATAGTTAAAAAAGTGTTTGAAGCAAAAATTGGAAGAAAGAAACCACGAGGACGACCAAGAAGAACGTGGCTGGAAGAAGTAAAGGAGGCAGCGCAAAGAAGAGGTCTAACTTGGGAAGAAACGAAGACAGCAACACAAGATAGAGCAGAGTGGAAAGAAATATGGAGAAGACCAACGAACCAGAACTCAACCCCCTCCCCTGCAAGCCGGGGGAACGCCTTACACCCGTGAGGGTAGAAAGGTGCAGGATTAAGTAAGTAAACCTTTTGGATTTTTTGGCACGGTAACCAACAAATTGATTTTTAAGGTAGGGTACCAATTTTGAATACTTCCGAATATCAATATTTTCTTTTACATTTAAAGTTGCTTTGAGCATGGAATATAACGACCATAATGTTGATGACTTTAATTTTTTGGATTTTTCTTCAAGGTAGGCTAATATAACGTTCTCTGAAACCTTTGCAGCTCTTTTTATTTTACACCATTCTTTAAATTGATTGTAAGTAATTTCATATTTATTTCTAGATTTAGATGCCAGTAGATTTAAAACAGCAGAATTTGCTGCTTCTGATAATTCTGGAGGAGTACCAGAAAATTCACAGTCACTTTCAATGTCGCACATTTTAAACACAATAACACAATTTTCATTGATAAACAAATGTAGTTGTTGATGTTGACAACGTTTATCTGACAAATGTTTTAGTCGCTTAGTAACATAGCAGTGTACTCAAATAAAGAATATTGGACTAATTTTACTTATAATAATTAATTCATTTTATTTTAATGTTATAGAACAGTTGTAGGAACAATATTGTGTGTACCACGAGTGTAAAATGACATTGCCGCTCTCGCATCATTGAAGCTTTCAGCTGTGCTTCGAGCTTCAAACTTCATGCTCGTGCGACAATGTAGCATTTTGCACCCTTAGTACACAAATAACTATTTTTACTTTAAATATATAAAACAGGAATATGTAACAAAATCATATTATTAAATTTTCTAATAAGACAAATGACAGCTATTTAAATTTGGCGCTAGTCCGGTTTGTTCACAATAAACTCTTTCAAGATGCAGTCAAGAAACCGGAAGCCTACTTTCAGGTTTTGTTTTTGTAATTCCCGGTCGATTTTGACGTCACGCTTTCGGAGTCAAATGTATACTCGTATTATATTTTAGTAATAAAATATAGAAAAAAACTACCAGCTAGTCCATTTATTACGTTTCCAACATTCAAATTTGTATTATCATATTCGCCACGGCAATTAATTATATCATCTAAATGTGTCTTATAATTTATAATTGACTCCGAAAGCGAGACGTCAAAATCGACCGGGAATTACAAAAGCTGAAAGTAGACTTCCGGTTTCTTAATTGCATCTTAAAAGAGGTTGTTGTGAACGAACCGCACTAGCGTCAATGCGTCAAATTTAAATAGCTCTCATCTTCTGTCTAATTTGAAAACTACAAACTTTAATGATGTAATTTTGTTACATATTCCTGTTTTATGTATTTAAAGTAAAATAAATTAAAATATATGCGTAATTTGTTTTAAGAAACATTATATTGAAGTATTTTTTTATAAATTCCAACAAATAATGTTATTGTGGCTCTGTCATTCTTCAGCGAGGGCGAAAGGATTTTCCTTCTATTAATCTGTGTTTCTATAGATATAGACCTAGGCTATTGTTCAAATCTGCACCTGTTCACTTATTCTGTCCGTTCTTTCTTGCAAGTCGATTCGTAGTGTTTTAGTCGCACTTGAGTTATCTTATCTGGTATGATTTTGAACTTTTGCAAATTACAATAGCACAATAACACGTGATTCGTTTTTCTGCAATAATAAGTTTGTGATTGAAAAGAGACGTTTGTTCGTGATGAAAATGCAGTCGAATCAATCTATGTCCATGTGTTCTGAGATGTCCATGAAATGATTTTTATTACAGACCTTAAAATTGTAAAAGGAAAAGTGCATACCAGTTTTAAAGAGAAATATTATAATGTCGAGGAAAGTTCATGTTTAAAACATAAATTTTATCGTATTTGTACTATATTGAATTTTACAGATGTTTAAGTGAAGACAAATCTATTAAAATGATTCGTGTGCATAACCTAGACAGATGTAAATTTCGTTGCCATCGCATGGCTGCGTTGGCTATTCATGCACATTGCAACATTTCCGTAACGGATACGGCTTGTTCCTGGTCGAGGAAGAAAAAAACTTATACTAGAGTACAAACAGTTGAGGATCTATATCCTTCAAAACCATGTAGATCCACCGATCGCGCAGTTTCCGAGGTTGGTGTTGAAGAATAAGGAAACGAATTATCCAAATTTGGAAGAGCAGTCATTGTGGAGTTGCGAGTTATTTTCTCGCTGGTGATTTAATTCTAGCCCAGAAAGTTTTTTTTAATAGTCGATTTGTAACAACTAGGCTTTAATTTAAATATGCATACTACCACTTTTAACGACACCACAGTTTACGGTGGAACAAATTCAGGTAACAAGAAATGTTGCGAGGGCAAGAGTACACGTAGAAAGGGCCATAGGAAGAATTAAAACTTTTCAGATATTACATATGATTCCTTTCTGAATGCCCGCTTATAAGGGAAGTCGAAATATTTTACAATGAACAAAGAACATAATGAATACGTGTTACAAATTTATAGGGTATGTGAAGGATGCAAAATAGGCTAACTTTTACTTTCCTAATAAACTCATAATATAGTAATTAGTTTTCTTAATTTTATTTGGCTGCTACGACCTCTCAATTCAGTTAGTAATCTGTTTTTCAAATTTTGCATACCTGCTTCTTTTATTACTTTTTTTTTTTACTTATATTACCCATAACCTCCCGCTGGGTATTTAACAGTGATATCTATAACATACAGTCATTCAAAAAAATGTCCGTACGACAGTAGTTTTAATGTATTTTAGGAAAAATAGCAGTCTAAAACCCAATATATTTAATTTCCTTTTAATCCAAAATGAAACGCAGTATATTACGTTATTATAAATATAGGTACAAAATAAAAAAATAATTTACTTAATTTATTTATATTATGGGGTAAACATTGAAAGTATTCATAATTTCATGACAAAAAGTCTCCGTACGATAACCAAAACATTTAAATAATAAACCATTTATTTATGTTTCATAAAGAAATATAATATTTAGAGAATATTCCTTTGGTTCTTCCACCAGTAACTAAGCGATGAGTCATTGAATCTACCAAATTTTTGTTCACCTTTGGCATTATATTCTGCCATTTTACTTGTAATTAATTTGAAATTCTTTTTTGAAAACGAAATTAAAGTTGGGAACCTTATTGTTTCTGATAATAAATAAGTAGGCCTTGAAGTTCCATTTAGTTTTTTGATATTACATATTCATACGGACGTTTCGGGCCCAATTTGCCCATCATCAGCCTAATAATTTAGTGTAATTCTACATTATTACAATAACAATTGTTGAACCATAGTGGAAGGTCTAAACGGCCATTCGTTGTCAAAAAATAATAAAAAGTCTCATTTTGACAACGGATGATCGTTTAAACCTTCCACTATGGTTCAACAATTGTTATTGTAGTAATGTAGAATTACACTAAATTATTAGGCTGATGATGGGCGAATTGGGCCCGAAACGTCCGTATGAATATATTTTTTCAGGAAGAGGGGAAATGTTTAAAAGACTCCCCCAGTTACCAACCGGGGGTTGTGTGGGATTTTTACCCACTAAAACCCCTCCTCTACACCTCTCCGCCCCCGGGACCGTTTTCACATTGCTTCGGGGAGCGGTGATGTCTCACCTATTTACCGTTCCTTTCGTCGAGTTCTTTTTGGGACATAATGCTCTCCACCATTTTAAGGATGGCGTCCCAATATTCCTCACTTTCCATCATAGTGTAAATTAAAGTGTCCGGGGTAAGGCTGGCGCCCCCTAATTTTGACATGGTGTCTCTCCTGATTTCCTCCCACCGTTCGCAGTAGAAGGTAGTGTGTTCTGCATCATCTGAGTCGGAACAGTACATGCATTTGTTGTTTCTTCTTTTACATATTTTAAAAAGGTACTCAGAGAAGCAGCCGATTACTGAGGACCTGTGTTAATCTGAAAGTAATGTTACCGTGGGGTCGGTTAAACCACTCCTTAATGTCTGGCAGCAGTCGCCTGAGCCAGCTCCCAGTGGAGCCTCTTTCCCATCTTTTCTGCCATTTTTCAATCAGGGCTTCTCTGTTACCTTTTTTGCCGGCATTTCCAGTGTGCATGTTCGCGACCCTCTCTTCTACTAGAAGGTCGAGGGGAGGAATCCTTGCGAGTACGGAAGCTGCGTCGCATAAGACGGTTCTGTATGCTCTACAGATTGCAACAGCTAGTTTACGTTGGATACCGTTCAGCCTCTTTATGGCTATTCCGAATTTTGTGGTGTTTTTCCACGTTGGTGCCGCGTACAGGACCACTGATGTTACCGCACTCGCAAGTATCCTCCTCTTCTTTTCTCCAGGTCCTCTAACCCTTGGTAGCAGCCGGATGAGGTTGGCCAAGGCTCGCTCTGCCTTATTGACGGCGTACTCCACGTGGGCAGTGAAGTGAAGGTTGTTATCTAGCATAACACCTAGGTATTTCAAGGTCTTCTTGGGGTGGATTCTGATTCCACTCATTTCGAAGTGGAGTTGTTTGTGTTTCTTCCTCCCACTCAGTAGGATTGCCTCCGTCTTATGTGGGGCCATTGTCTTGTCCTTATCCTCCATCCACTCCTCTATAATATCCAATGTTGTATTAGTCTTCAGCACAAGCCTATCCTCCTCCTTTGCCACCACCGCCACGGCGATATCATCCGCGAAAGCAACCAAGGTAACTCCGGTGGGCACTGCCTGTTGCAGGAGATCGTTATTGAAAATATTCCACAGCGTGGGGCCTAGAATTGATCCTTGAGGGACTCCGCAAGTGACTTCATAATCTTGGTCCGCATATGATACCTTCCTGTCTAATAGGTAGCTACCTATCAGACTTTGGAGGTATGATGGTACCTCCATGTTCCGCATCGCATCCATGATGTGGCGCCACGACACTGAAGCCCCTTGCCTTGAGTGTTTTCCCCATTTCTACATTAGCTACCTCTGCTACTTTCTCTACTGCCTGTGTGATAGATCGTCCTGCTCGGAAGCCATATTGTCGCGCGAATAGTTGCCGGTGCTTTCGAGGTAGGTTTTTAGTCTTGTG
The DNA here is from genome assembly GCA_943142095.1 of Ophonus ardosiacus. Lineage (NCBI taxonomy): Eukaryota > Metazoa > Arthropoda > Insecta > Coleoptera > Carabidae > Ophonus > Ophonus ardosiacus. The sequence goes on along the minus strand of OW964836.1, from coordinate 12,412,761 downwards.
TCAATCAGTCTTTCCAATAGTTTGGCGGTGGTGTTCAATAGGCTTATGGGTCGAAAGGAACTAGGTTCCAGTCCTTCCTTTCCGGGCTTCCTTATCCGTATCAGGGTGCCTGCCTTCCATGAGGTAGGGAAGGTGCCCGTTTCTAGTATTGTATTAAAAGTTTGGCAGAAGAAGCTGGGGAAGTTTATGGCCAGGAATTTAGTCATTTGCGGGGGGATGTCGTCTGGCCCAGGGACCTTTCTGCTTTTAACCTTTTTTCCCGCTGCTTCTATCTCCTTCTCGGTGAAAGGGTCATGATCCCTACTGAGAGCAATATTCCATTGTTGCACTGGGTGGGAAGGAAAAAGTGTCCTTATGATTGGCCCTGCCGTCATATGGCATAGGTAAATCGGCGCTTGGAATTTTAGCCTTTTGACCATAATGTTGTAGGCCTGTCCCCAAACATCCTGCTCTACCGTTTTTATAAGGTTTTCCCATGCTTTTGCCTTTGATGCTTTTATTGCGTATTTAAGAGATTTTTTTGCTCTGTCATAGTTATCCTTCATTGTTGTCTTTTCGGCGTCTGGTATGTTACGTTTATTCGCTCTGGTCTTTAGCCTCCGACTTTTGACGCATTCCGCCCTTAGGATTTTAATTTCTTCATTCCACCAGTAGGCTGGTGTTTTGCCAGTGCCAGCGCCTTTTTTGCGCATTGTAGCTTTGCATAGTTCCCTTATACAATCCGTTAATTCCTGTCCATCCATAGGCTTCTGCTCTGAGAGAACAGATTCCATTATTCTCCGACATGTCTCCATGTCGAAGGTTTTGGATTCCATCCTCTAGCCTGGTTATTGTGTAAGGCTGTATTTTTTGGGACTTGGTCTTGGAGTCTGAAGACTATGTCGTTGTGAGGACTCATTGAGAGGTGTTCAAGAACTTTCCAATCAGTTATGCTCCGGAGGATTTCTTTGCTGCAGCATGAAACATCTATAAAGGATGTCCCGTTTTTGTTTTCAAACGTGGGAGTGTGCCCATCATTCAGTATGCATAGGTCCATACCAAGGATATGTTCCATTAGGATAGTACCCTTGTTATTGCATACTGGTGAACCTCATTCTGGCGACTTCGCATTGAAATCCCCCGTCAGCACTACTTCTCCTGTTACGCGGCTTACCGAAGCGGCAATGTCCCTCATCCTCTCGTCGAACTCGTCTTGCTTGAGGGATGGTGGCAGGTAGCAACTATAGAAGGTACATGGTTCAACACTGACCCACACGTACCCCCTACCGCTGCCCCAATATTTTACTCTAGTGGTTTTGGTGTTAATAATCTTAATCCCTACGTCAAGGTTATTATCTGTGTACCATCCTCTCGCGTTAGTGATTTTGATTTTGTTCGGTTCGCTGGCTAGAACTATGTCGAAGTCTCCTCTCTTTTCCTGGTTATAAAGCATGTCGAATGACAGGCGGGATCTATTCAGATTGATCTGTCGTATTTGCATTTTCGATGTTTGGGGGCACAGTCTCACTTGGTCTCCTCTTTTTTTTTATTTTCCTTTGCTTTCCGTATCTCATCTCTAAATGTTGGACACCTATTTGTGTTGGTCTTGTGGCCATGCTTTGAACATGTCCAACAGAAGGGTGTTTTGGAGCATTGTGCGACTTTGTGACCGTCTTCGCCACAGTTAGAGCACTTGTTCCTCCTGTCCTCCCCAGTGCAATCTTTCATTTTATGTCCGATTTACAAGCATTTATAGCATTTTAAGACCTGTACTCGTTGCCTCACCGTACATCGTGTTAGACCTATTGTGAGGTAACCCAGATCCGTAAGCTGTTTGGCAGTTTTTTTATCAAGCCTGATTGTTGCATTCCTTGTGGAACCATACCCGTTTCTCAGGCCGCTGACTATAATCTCTTCTTTTGTATGTAGTGCGTCTTGTACTGCTAACACTATTTCCTCTTCGGTTGTGACCGCGTCCATCCCTGAGAGGTGAAGGACCACTTTCGTATCAGTTGATCTGACCCAGACTCCTTGTAGTTTGTCTCTAAGGATTCCCGCCAGTTTGTTAGTCTTGTTGACATCTTTATCGAGGACTACCACCATGTCCCCTGACTTAGTTTCCTTCATTCCTCGTATTTGTATGTTTTCTTTGCGTATTTCCTGTCCCATAGTTCTTATCCTGCTGACCATGTCAGCATATGATCCTTCCTTTTTCATTAGGATGGCCTCCGTGTTCGGTTGCCTCCGAGCTGCCTGATTTCCCTTTTTGGGGTATGGGTAGTGTACCAGGATTTGAACTTGGGAGTCTCTGAGGACATACTCAACGATTTCCCTAGTTTTCTGGTTGTCTAGAGGCGAAAATAGCCCTCAGTGTTTGCTCTTTTCTGAGCCTCGTATCCCTGAGTTGTGTGGCCTTTGTGAACAAGTCTCTTATCGTGTCAACCTCCGTTTCAGCCTCAACCAACTTGATGCTGTGGACTTTTTTCTCTTTGGTGGTATCCTCTTGGTGCTCTGTCTGAATGTTAACCACCGAAGTCAGGGTTGCTAAATCCGAGGTCTTTGATTCCCTCTCCAGGATGGCACGGCCACCTGGGATTTTTTCCTGTATTGTTGCTAAAAACTCCGAGCTCTGGGCTCCCTGATTTGTGTGGATGAGGAGGAGATCGTCATCCAGACTCATGGGGTTTCCAGAGGCTGTTTTAGTGGTCTTATATATTGTTTCTGGCCACTCTATATTTATGATGTCTTGTAAGTCTTGATGAGTTCTGTCTTTCTTTTGGAGCGCATCGAGGATTTTTGTATTGTTCTTCCGATAGAATCCGGTGATAGGTGGCTATTTATATAGTCCCTGATAGCGGCATTCTTTTCATCCTCCATCTTTTTTTTTGTATTCTTCTATTTCCTGTCTTGATTTTCCCTCCAGCTGTCTTTTACAGTTCTGTAGTTCTTCCTCAAAGAGCATTGTGTTGTTAGTAATTTGCCTGACCCTGGATTCCAGGTTATTTACTTGGCCTTTCCATCGCTTAACTGTGGACTCCAACATCCAACAGGTGGTCCGACAAGTTTTGCATGTAAGCTTCTTCTTTATTTATGTCCATGGGTTGGTGATAGTCTTCCGGTTTGGCCTTTTTGGACTCCTGTTTAGAGGAGGTAGTTAGGCTGGTGGGGCTTTCCCTGCCTCTTTTTTGCCCCATGGTGTTCGTGTCATCAATGATGATGACCGAGCGTTCCTCGTTAGTTTTCATGGTTTTGTTGTCCTCAATAGGTGTTATGGGGGGGATACTTGTTTCGAGCACGACCCTTTTGTCAATTTTTTTCTTTGGCATTGAGGGGGTCTCTGTAATGGGACTTGACTCGTATGGGAGCTTTGTCTCCTTTTCTGCCCCCTGTGTGTAGCCAGCTGTTCTTTTACACGTGAATAGCATTTCCAAACTTGTGTGCTTTGTGAGGCTGCTCTCAAGCTTTTGTAGGGACCTGTTCAGCTCTGTTTCTTCTTTTTCTATCGTTTCGTACGATTCTTTTCTTTCTAATCCCGCTGTATAGGTGGGTTTGGAGACATCCCCAGTAGAATACGATCTCCTCCTTATAGGCGGGGACCTTTCCAGAGCTTTGCCCTGAAAGGGGTTTCGCTCATATTCTCTAGGTTTTTATCTTCTTCCTCTTTTTTTTGGTTTTTTCTTTTTTTTTATTTGTTTTATTTGGTTTCGGTGGTACCGTCCCCGTGTCGTGATCCTTGTTCGTAGCATTTGATGTCGTCTGTTTTGATCCGTCCTGTTTCTGTTCCGTTTCCATGTCGTTGTCCGTGTTCGTTTGCCGTGTCGTTATATGAGTTGATCAATTTCCCCTTGGCCATTCATCCCATCAGCACGGTCACACGCCTTAGGATTGGGGGATTTTTTGACGCAGTTTACTCTGCCCATACCAAGTCCATTGCCAAGTCGTCGTTATCTATTGCAGCCTGTCATCCAGAGAGAGTCCATTTCGTGTTCATTTCCATAGCCGGGTCGTTGAGGGGGGCTCCTGAGAGTCCGGATGGGACCATCCCGCCGGGCTTCCAGGAGCCTCCCCTTATGAATATGTAATATCAATAAACTAAATGGAACTTCAAGGCCTACTTATTTATTATCAGAAATTCTTTTTTGCTTTATATTCTTATTTATTTTAAGATTTTTCCGCACTTTCTCAATCTGGTTAAAGTCCGGAGACTGTAAGGGATGATTAAGCATATTTTTAATATTATACAGTACGCATTCTCTTATAGACGCGAATTATTTGTCGAATTTTTTTGATGCATGAAATTAAAATTGTCTGTTAAGGCCCTATCTTTCGGCACTTTGTTTTAAATTTGCTTTTAAAATATGGAGGTAAACTTTGCTATCCATTGTTACAATAATTACTAATTTTCGTACACCGGCTGAGAAAATATAGCCCCAAACATAATGCTATCACCGGCGTATTTAACTGTTAGTATTAAATGCCTTACATTTAAGGTTTTCTCCAATTTTTTTGCCTTCTTTCCAATCTGTATGTATTATACTTACTTATGTTACCAGTAAACCTAATAAAGAATTAAAACTTTTAATTTAAAAGTAGAAAATCTAATACATTAAATGTAAGTTAAATACGGCGGTGATAGCATTATGTCCAGGGGCTATATTTTCTCAGCGGGAGTACGAAAATTAGTAATTATTGCAATAATGGATAGCAAAGGTTACCTCGACATTTTAAAAGCAAATTCAAAACAATGTGCCGAAAAATAGGGCCTTAACAGACAATTTTAATTTCGTGCACCAGAAAAATTCGACAAATAATTCGCGTCTGTAAGAGAATGCGTACTGTATAATATTAAAAATATGATTAATAATCCCTCACAATCTCCTGACTTTAATCAGATAGAGAAAGCGCGGAAAATTCTTAAAATAAATAAGAATATAAAGCAAAAAACAATTTAAAATTAATTACAAGTAAAATGGCAGAATATAATGCCATCGGTGACCAAAAATTTGGTGTATTCAATAACTCATCGCTTAGTTACTGGTGGAAGAAACAAAGGAAAACCCTCCAAATATTATATTTCTTTATAAAACACAAATAAATGGTTTATTATTTAAATGTTTTGGTTGTCGTACGGAGACTTTTTTGTCATTAAATTATGAATACTTTCAATGTTTACCCCATAAAATAAATAAATTATTTGTTTATTTTATATTTATAATAACGTAATATACTGCGTTTCATTTTGGATTAAAAGGAAATTAAATATATTGGGTTTTAGACTGCTATTTTTCCTAAAATACATTAAAACTACTATCGTACGGAGACTTTTTTGTATGACTGTATATGAATATCGTAGTTGATTATTATGTTATGTAATATAAAATTATAAATTAACATTTCAGACTATCATCAAGTTGGGCGTACCCCTGCGCATCTGTTCCAGTTGTGAAAAGAAACTCCAATCTTTTAATGAATTTAAAAAATTCTGTGTGGGTAACAGTTTACGTTTAGAAGAAAAAATTAAAGAAGAACAATGTAACAGGAATAGCGCAGCACAGTTGTTTTGTGTACCCGAAATCCAGCTCATCACAGGCAGCTGTGACGTGAAAAATGAAAGCACAACACCAGAAATAAACAATATTGTGGAAGATATTTCAATAAAAGAAGAACCATGTGAAGAGACCTCCTATGAAAGAGATTATTATAATAATGTAGTGCAAAGTATGACGGAAATAGAATGTCCAACTGGTAATAATGAAAACTCTAATAAAAATAATAAAATTTGTACAAAATATGGGACAGAAGACAAGAGTGCAATACCAGGAACAAGTGATCAGAAGTTTGAAGAGATTTACATTAAACCCGAAATGACCGAAGATGGCTCCATGGACTTTGAGGATTGTGATGACGTATTGATGAACGAAACAAGACAAGAAAACCAAAATGCTGTAACGAAAAGTGGAAATACTAGTTCGGTAAGTAATAATTTTGCTTTTAACTCATTGGCTGCCATGGGGATCACTGGTAATCTATAAAAGTTTGTCACTGTGCTTTGAGGATCCCGTGCGTTTCTCAATATGAATATTAAATGTTTTTTTATTGATATGGTTTGTACATAAAGATTAAAGATATATGTGATGTGTTAAGAGGAAAGTGTCAAACTTCGGGAGTATAGATACACCTTGCGAGATGTCCGGATTTCGACGGCCATCATTGGAATCTCGAAAACTATAAGAGATATGAACTAGGTTAAATCAGATAAAAGTTGTCCCAATGTATGTTATTTGTATAGTGACTGAATATGCATAGTGGCCAAGCGCATCCATTTTCTGCCAAAAGATGCCGCGCGATATTTGAATTTATATGTGAAAACTAAACAATATTCGATAAACAATTAATAAAAGCATATAAATTGCAAATACAATATTATTTATTTAAAAATAGACCACTGAATTACAAATAAGTGTATTATATAATATTTTTGTTATTCATCTCTAATTATACAAATATTTACATACAAATAATAAATATGTACATGCCAATAATATTTAATTTGCAAATTAACATTCTTTAAAGTTTAAACTATACTTTTGATTCTTCAAAAATGCTAGTTTTAAAATATTGATGAAATTTCCTTTGTTAGATTCATATTAGGTTATAACCAAAATCCTTTGTTGTAATCAACAATTTTACAGTTATAATTTGCAAGATAATTTATACTAAATTTTAATAGTAAATCAGGGAAATTCAATATCAGCAGAAAAGAAAAATAAAATTATCTCACTAAGATTTCAGAATTGTAAATCATAAGCATTTGAAAATTCTCTGCATCTTTGCAAAATGCTAGTATTTAAATATTGTTGGATTCCTTCTTTTAATCAATATACTTGAGCTATAAGAACATATTCTTTGTTGTAATCAATACCTTCACAATTATTAATTCAATATAATGAGGCCAAAAATTAACCGTTTGGACATATAACTACTATACTGTGCGTTGTTTAATATAGAGAAACATATTAATACAAAATCGTGTTAATAACAACTGTGTATTAACGCATTTAACCTAAACAAACACTTTTGAGTTACAAATTTACAAATTCTTATATAATTTAATTATTTACATTATTGGAATTATAAATATGGTATAATTACTTTAAATAGGGTAGTTGCAAAAAAAATAAATGTTATTTTTTCCTATTAATTATGAAATATAAACTAATTCTAAACATATTAATGTAAAAATTATTAGAAAATATAAAATTTTTCATTCATATTTTCCATAAATAAAGTTCGCGGTGGAATTCTTGTGACGTAAACTATTAATAATTATATAGTTCGATCCCGTGGCCGCGTGCCTGAGTGTCTGGTCGCGAACCTGGGGGAACCGGGTTCGATTCCGACAGATGCCAAATATTTCCAATTTTAAATGGCACAAAAGTGACCCCTGTGGTGCACTCTCCACACCAGCTATGAGTGCCCGTGAGGTGACGCCTGGTAAGCGCCCACATGGTAAAATATATCGTCATCATTACCGATGTCTACAGGTGTTGTAGATACTGGCACACCCAGAAATGGGTAATATGCCGTGATGATATATTTATATTTATTTATTTATTTATTTATCAAGTCTGTATGACTAATACAAGCTTGTAGTAATACCACGACAAAGCGAAAATGTTGAATTACGTTTTAATTGTATCATACAAATATTTACAGTATAATTCTAGAAGTAAAATAACAGATACAAAAGTATTATTTAACAGTACGTACATTTTATAATTATTTACTTGAATACCAGATATTTTCAAGATGCTTAATTCTTATACAGACTTCAAAATTTTGTCACCAGGTGGCTACACACTCCAGGGAATGTACATGTCATTTTTAGTGTTATAGCCTATGTTTTACGTGTTAAAATCATATTTTATTTTTCTTTTCTATATGAGCAGATTTAAAACAAGGTAATGAAATTAATGAATTTGTGTGAAAATGAATAATTTCTTTTGAAATAGTGCTTCTCTCAAACATATAAATCGTTTCAGATAAGAATGGTAGTATTGTGTACAGAATGTACAACCGAGAGTGTAACGCTAGGGCAAGAAAGACTGTGGTTGGTATTAATAAAACACGTCACCACGGGAAAATTTGAAATAATTTATATTAAAAAAATTATATTTTAAAAAATATACAGTTGCCAGACATAAAATATGTATTAAAGCAAATCACTTGAACAATTCTTTCAGTAAAAAAATAAATTGGAAGATGCGCAACTACCCTATTCATATAAATAATTCACAAACAATATCTTTAAATGTCACTATTCTGTATTTAATGTATGTAAACAAAGTTCAAAGTTGGTGAAATATCCGCCATATTGTGCCAATTTCGTGCCAACCAATCAGAATTGAGCCCCCTATTGGCCAACTATATACCTTATATTCAGTCACTGTAGTTATTTGGAAAAAATATCCATAGGTCACTTGATAAAAGGTAAAACTGTAATAGGGTTTTTGCAACAATTTTTGTATGCATTCCAAGTACTAATTTTTTTTAAAAATATTGTCCTTTAAATAGTCTCACATTAGAAAATATTAGGAAATATCCATAATAATTTTATATTTAATTATTGAAATTTGTGTAATATTTTGAAAAAGTCACGTGATCTGTAATAGAATGTGAAGCATGGCTGAGCCCCCATCTATTATTTTAGGAAAAAAAAAACAATGAATTTAATACACAAATATTTATTACATTTTATATAACGATTATGGCCAAAGACCGGAAGAAATATTACAATTTTATATACATTGATAATGATAATTATACTTGATATTCTTTGTGATTCTAAAAAATCTTTGTTTATATACAATTGTACAATAGTGATATCTTGTGAAATTTGTCGATAACGCCCCTCCCGACAGTACATTATTTATCAGTTCAATTTTATGTTTTCAGCCCCATATTATGACTATATCTTTCGATAAATTATATACCAATATACCACAAATTTAATATAATTTTGACCACTGGTTTTTATCGAGTAATACTCAATCGACATGAATTCACAAGTAGGGAAGTAGGAACATAATATATTGATTTATTTACTGTAATTGTGGGTGGAAAGATGTTAAGTATTGAATTGTATTTATATGTTTTTTATTGCAAGTAATCACAGAATATAAAGATTATTACAAGATAAACTTAAACAACATTGCGTAGTAAAATATAAAAATAGGAAAAATATACAGTAAAGAAAATACATTCTGTATCGATTGTTAAAATATTCTTACATAAATATAAAAATATATAATAATATAATAATGATAAGTAAAATTATACATTAATATTCTTCGTCGCTAGCAACCTTATCATCCTGTTTAGTTTTGAAATTTAACATTTTGTAACATGTTACTAATTTGGAGGCTGTTTCTAGGCCTAATCTATTTCGTAGTTTGGTTTGTACAAAACTAAAATTTGAAAAAATTCGCTCGATTCCGGCAGAAGAGGCAACGCAAGTTTGTAGATGGCTTGCAAAAGTAGTAAATTTTTTATCAACGCCAGTCGGTGACGACCACCAAACATGTGGTTTAACACTGGTTCTTACTGATTCAAGAAAATATGATTTTGGGAATGGGTCAACCTGTGCTTTAAAATTAATTATTAAAATCAAAAAATTTTCGTCTATTTCATTTATTATCCATTGTCGAGCCAGCTCCTCCTCTTCAGCTTTTAAATTTTCACCCATATATTTGGGATGCAATATATATGCACAATAATGTGCAGGAGTAACACAATTTAATTTTCTCTGCAGAATTAGTTTTTTATGTGGCTTTAAATTGTCTTCATTCTCCAATATAATAAATTCACGAACTACATCTGCTAATAATGCATGATCAGCTTGTAGTCGGTCTAAAGAAGCCGAGATTGGTTTTAATTTTTTTTTATTTCTTAGAGCTTATTTTATTATCTATTTCTTGTTCATATTTGTCGCAAATTTTTATAAAATACTCTCTATTGCGTAGGTACGTTTGTATACAAACAAGTTGGCTATTCCACCTCGTTTCACCGGGTAATTGAGGAGTAACGGACCCATCACATTCTTTTAAATATCCCTTAGCTACGTGGTGATTTCGAAAATACTTCTGTACCTCTATTATTTGGTTGATTAATTTATTTATGGAATTTAATTTTGATATGTCCGTGCCTAAAAGATTCAGGTAATGTGCCGCGCAACCGTAAACTATAAAAAAATCACCGTCTTGTATTTCCGACAATTCATTTTTTAATAAATCGCGCAGTTTAACCATTTTATTTTTGCTTCTTTGATGGCATCAAGAGCTAATGTTAGGCAAAATTCAGAAGTTTTATGATTTGCTCCTGTATCAATGGCAGATAAGAAAAAAGTTTTATCGCCCGTAGAAATACAATTAGCTACGACGGGATCATTGTGAATGGTTGACCAACCATCCTGAATAAGAGTGACCATTTTTCCTGATTAATAATTTGAAGCTTCTGTAACAACTTCATTATGAATAGTATCTAATAATTTGGTTGCAAGTTTCTGTCTCGTTGGTGGTTTATATCCGGGTCGTAAATTATTTAACAGTTTTTGAAAATAAAATTTTCCAACGTGACTAAATGGTACATTACATGAAAACATATAGCGAGCAACGTCTAAATCTAATTGATCAGCTTGTGTTGTTGTTGTAGTAAAAACATGGGATAATATTTTGGGCTGCAGGAAATTTTTACTTCCTGACGTACTAGGATTACTTATCTGTTTTTTTTATACTTATACTGCTACTGCTAGTACTAGGAGATGCTGAAGTTGTAGAGGAGCTGCGGCTGCGGATGATGTGTTGTTGAAGACTTTGACGAGGAACGTCATCTTCAGAGTCAGAAGACAATACGCGTTTACTAGCTTCAGCTTTAGATTTAGATTGTACTACGCTACAAGTTTGTCTGTGTTTTTTCATTCGCAGAGGTTTGCTGCTTACAATTTGTCCGCATTCCTTGCACTCCTGTCCAGTAATTTTTCCACTTTCACTGGATATTTCAGTAAAAAAACCCCAAACAGGATCCTTGTGTCGACCTCCAAGGTTCTTATTTCCTGATGAATACATAACTCTGCAAAAATAAAAATTAGGATTATATTTACGGTAGCATAAACTAATTTGTATGATCCACATTAATTTAAAAAATAATTATTACAAAAATATACAATGATCTTACCTGAAAATATTAAACTTCCAACGCCAGAGCTCAGACTTCTTGCTTTGAAATATTTAGTCGACTGAACTGCAGTTAAAATATACTTCCCTTTTATAGAAATAGTAAACTTACAAGTGTTAACTTGTACACCCATCACACAGGGCACAATAATGCACGAAAGATCTTGTTAGCTCGTTCATACACGCACCTTGTATTCATGTTTCAACTTGCACAACACGACGAACGAACTTTTATGTTACATTTCAGTAAAAATAGATGAAAAACAAGAAGTAAGTTTTAAAGTATTGCTTATAAATAAAATATTTTTCGAGTATTTATATGTCGGTTTTAAAAACGCATAGTAAAATTTTAATAATTATTACTTTAAGTTATGTATGGTTTAAACCAGTTTAGGACGGTTAAAACCAGTTTTGACCAGTGTCCTGGTCAAAATCAAAAAAAGTGGTTTTTATAACAACCCTGATACCAATAAGAATGCGCAATTTTTAGTAGTTGCCACGTATTACAGCGGTTATTATTAAGTAACCATGGTGAACGAATATATGAACCTTAGTACATTCGAATATTCGAATATAGATACTTTCGTATATTCACTTATAAGTGTGTTTGGTTATTTTGTTCTTTGTAGTGAAAGTTGTCAGTGTCATTTTGAATTCTATTTATACATCGTATAGAGTACGATCTCTTTTTCAAACACAGTACCTACTATATACATGAATCTGTAGACTTTGAGGAGAAAAATTATGCTTTTTGTGCTTTAAGTAGACATCTGAAATGACACCGACAGCTCCGAACGCACCAAAACGAATAATTAAACTCATCTATTGTTTGACAGCAAATCCTTATTGAAATAAAAATTTAATAAGTAAACATTTATATTTAGCAATATTTAAAAAAATAGGTTATGTGGCGTAAAGTTTGACGTTTCACGCAGAAGAAATTAGAGTACATGCCTACGTGAAATTTACTGTTTACTTTTTAATTTCTTTTTAATTCATGACATAGTCCATCTGTATACAACTCAACAATAGAAAATTATCGGCATACTCAACGAGTTCACTTTTGTTTCCAGGCAACACGTTTCGTATTTATCGAGAATTTTCAATCGCCTTGTATAATATATGAAAATTACTGCGCTCGCCCTTGATGTGACAAAGTTCATACAGCTTAACATGTGACAAACCATCGCTTACTTTTTAACGTAAGTGATGGGCAAACTGTTTTCCTATTGGCTATGAATGTTGTGCCGTATATGTATATTAATATCATAGAAATGGGGCGTTGATTTTCGTTACTATTTTTGGCACTAATCGTTAGGTACACACTCGGATGCAAAAAAAAACGAGCTATTATTTTTTATTTTTGTTAATTGTCTCGACTACTATAAGAGCAACGAATTTGGTTAATTAGACAAAAGTTATCTTATATTAGAATGCCATTTTAGCAATCTATTGTTTGTACAGAAGAAATGCATAGGTCACTAGATACAGACAAATATGTAAATTTTGCAGTTTTTACCTTCCGTCACCTTTAGGTAAGGAAGGTATTGTCTTTGGTCAAAAAATTCGTTGGTGAGTTTTTAATGAATAAGCACGTTTTAGGGTCCCTAGAATACGAATTTGCTATTTTTAAGATGATGTCTGTATTGGTGTGTGTGTCCGTGTGTGACAAATTTTTCTCCGACGATAACTCCAATACTACAATTCTAAAAATTATAATTCTTTCGTATTCCTCTTCTTTACATCCATATGAAGAGCTGATTATATTTTGGTTATAATTGATCCACCGGAAGTTCCCCTATTTGAAGTTTTTAACAGTTTTTCTTGAAAAAACGCAGTTAAATATCATTTTTCGACATTTTATGATTATCAATATGAAAGAATATCTTATTCTCTATACGGTTTGATTATACATTTTCCTTCATATTCAATAGTTATAGAGTAGTAGAGAGACATTAAGAGATATTAACTTTCAAAAATTAGTCAGCTTTGCTAAAATTATGGAAACAGCAGATATTCAAAAAAATTTGATTGACAGATGTCAGTGTCAAATGCAAAACCAAAGTTATATGTGAATGTGATAGAGTGTCTCTCGCAAGTGACTTGCAGTTGCGCCTCGCCTCAAAATTTAAATTTTCAATGCCGGAAGTACGAGAAAGGCCAAAGAGAAGATGGAAGAACTGTGTAGCAGAAGATTTGAGAGAGGAAGAATTGCGTGAAGAAGATGTGTTGGACAGGAATGAGTTAAAGAGAAGAGTAAGAAACAGCGACCCCTAATAAAATAGGGAAAGGAACTTTCGGTACAAAATTTGTAAAAAATAGTGTGTTCGGGTTACAATTTTACAGGATATACAGAATCTTTTTCAAGGAACTTTAGGTATGGGATATATACAAAATACATCGAATTGACGGAAGGTTTTGTGCTGGCCACAACAGATTTTTTTTTATTTTTTGAAAACTTTTAAGTATAAAATGATTCCAGATTTTGATTCGCATTTCTTTAGAACAATTTTTTAAGCTGTTTCGAATGGCGATACTCATTTTTTTTGTTACTACTGGATTTCAAGCTACAATACCAAAGTTACCTTACAATTTCAAACAATTTTGAAGTACCACGCCAGCAACGATCGTTTCCATTCTATAGTATTATAGAGTTCACTGGTACCACCTGTTACCTTTGTTGTACACTGTATTGAGTATTGATCTGTCTTTCATTGGACAAAATTAAGAGTTTTATTTTAAATGCACATAAGTATATTTCGCGCACATAATGAATGAATTTTCCAATAAATTTTGACACATTTAATTTTGAATTTTTACACGAGTTTAATACAAAATTTATTAAAATATACACATTTACTAATATTATAATCGAAGAAAGGGGTGGAAGGTCCAACCGTTGAATGGTTTAAAGGTGAAGACAAAAGGCATAAATGGTCCACGTATATTGTAAAATTCTTTATTACGGACATTTCGGGCTTAGGGCAAGCCCATCACCAGCAAAACCTTGATTAGATAAAACAGACTCTAATATCTAACGGTTATCCAACCAAATTTATTCACAGAAATATACAAATAAGATTACAAAACATTTACAATAGAACTCAACTGCATCCAAACAACAATAGTACCTTTTGTCTTCACCTTTAAAATATTATAATCATTTTCATAATTTAAAATGTAATTTTTTACTCGTTGTATATCAGATTTTGGAAGTGTGCGCGAGATAGTGCACGAAATAATGTGCACAGTGCATGAAATAATGCGCCCAGTGCACGAAATAATGCATCCAGTGTACGAAATAATGGCACAGTGTGAAATATACGTTGTTGGTTACGTAATTAATGAAATAATGACATAGTTATAATGACATAGTTGGCATACTAATATCAATGCACAAAAATCAAAAACCGGCTCATTTTGCAGTTTTCTATTTTTGTGAATAACTAAGAAGTATAAAATAATACTGGATTTTGGTTTGTAATTTTTTAAGACACTTTTTTACATCATTCAAAGAAATTTTTAACTTTCTAAAACCAATAATTTCGAAGTTTTTCACCATTTTTCCTTAAACTTATTTGTTCAATTAAAAATTAAATTTAGTATACCATGAAAATTGGGGTTTTCATAATAAATAATTGCAATAATGATAGTCAATAAATAAAACTGTTTATTATTAATATTAGTGCAATTAGGTAAGAATAACTTATTGATTTGAATCCTTTGTAGGAAGTATTATTATTATTACCTAACCGTGTTAAAATTAGTAATAAATAGTTTTATTTACTGACTAATGTTAACTGCTGTTATTATAGCAATTGTTTCTTATTAAAAACACAATTTTCATGATACACTAAATTTAATTTTGAATTGAACAAATAAATTTAGAGAAAAATAGTGAAAAACTCCGAAATTATTGGTTTTCGGCATAGGATACCTTCAATAACATATTGACAACTGACAAGCTGTGATATGCCATCTGCTGGGAAAAATATGAACTTTCCGGTTTAGTACTGTATTGTGACTGTATGCTTAAGTTACATGTGGTTTAACCATTTGATGTGAATAGAAATGGGAAAAAGTCGTACTAACTGTTGTGTAATTACAAGTGTAGGTGTTGAAATGGATATGGATTGACGAAAAGCATGGGAATATGCAATTCCTAGTGCAAAACAAATAACGAAACATATGAAAGTTTGTTATCGTCATTTTAAATCGGATGATTATATATTTCTTAGTGAGTAAAAAATTCAATGTTCAGATTTTGTCTTAGAATAAAAAGTTCATGTTGTGTTCGTTCTAATTATTTATGTATTTTTCGATACAATTAAACGTAAAACTTTAAAAAGAAAAGAACTGCAGTACCATCACTTTGTCTTCTCGTATTTCAAGTAAAAGTTCCTGATAATAAACGTTTGCTACGACAAACCAAACGTGTAAGGCCAAAAGCAGTAAACGCCAGTGACATGCAATACAGTCGAGAATGCTATAAATGAAGTAGTAGAGGATAATATTAATAATACATCAGCACCAGCGTCTAAATTGTCTGAAGAACTCGCTAAATGTGTTTTGATTTCATCTGGCTTCGCAGTAATTGCTCTGGTTATAAATAGTATGTGGTTAGCGTATATAATTCACTCACCTGCAATCATCAGTTTTGATTGATAAAATATATATAAAATTATAAATACCTTCTATAATCATATAGAATTAGCTATTGCTTCCAGATATCTAAAATGTTCCATGATACCTAGCCTCATTTTAGATGAAAAAATTGTTCTTGCTGTTTGCATTCATATGTCACAACATTGCGAGTACCAATTCAGAAACAGCTGATCGGTCCGATGGTGCTGCCACCATCGGACATGTCAGTTCTCAATAAAGATAACAAAGAGAAATACAACTGAATAACAAAATGTAGGGTGTTCCATTTGAAAATGAGTTATAGTCATTTAAAATTGAGTAAATTTAATTCGCGTTATTTCACGCCCTGTGCGATGACATTTAACAAAAATTATGCAGGTGTTTGCCGGCAGATTTTACACTTTGAATCGAACTTGCGCCGACTAGAGTAGGGCTAGCGGGGTGAATGGGGTATCGCTTGCCGCGGGGGTGTTGCGGTTTAATTAGTAACCATGAGTGAGTGGACCGGAGCGCACTGCGCTTTTACGGTTGAGGCGCATTTCGCGAATAATAATTCGGTGACCGTGGCAAGGCGACGTTTTTGTTTGCACTTTGATATCCGAAAAATAAAGGATGACCTAACCAGTTGATATGGGCCCGGGTTCGGAAGTTCAGAGAAACAGGATCAGTCGGAAATGAGCTTCATCCTGGACCTTCAACTTCTGTTTCAACTCCGGAAAACGTAAATCACGTAATAGAGAAAATTACGAAATCCTCGCAAATATGTTCGAAAAATTGCAGCATCTACAGGCATAAAAAAACGTCAGTTCACAAAATTTCGCGGATACGTTTAAAGTTCCATCCATATAAACTGCAAAACATCCAGCAATTAAAACAAGAAGACTACATACGAAGGGAGAATTATATGAAAGTCGTTCTGGAATGATTTTCGACGCCTACGCTTTTAGGTAACATTCTTTTTAGTGACGAGGCGTATTTTAATATTGGTGGGTATGTCAATAAACATATTATTCGTTATTGAGTGAGAACATCCTGAAACAAGCCCACCAAAAACCACAGTTTGGTGCGCCATTTCCAGTAACGGCATTATTGGCCCTTTTTTCAGCGGTCGTGAGACCGTTACTATAGAACGATATTGCTTGATGCTAGAGAACTTTTTTATACCAGAGCTGCGTCATTATGCTGGCTACAACTACAGAACTTATTTTCAGTAGGGTGGGGCCATGGCACACACCGCTACGGTTTTAAAGGCCAAAGTGAGGAGTATTTTCCCTGGAAAAATAATAAGCTGCTTTGGTGACATTGACTGGCCCACCAGATCACCAGATCTAACCCCATGTGACTTTTTCTTATGGGGATACTTCAAATCTCGGGTATACAGCAATTCACCATCAACAATATGGGACCTACTGGAAAATATCCGAAGCGAGATCTTGGCTATCAAGTCCAGCTCTCTGCAAGCGAGTTTTTGCCGACATGAGGTGAAGATTGCAACAATGTCTACAGCAAAACGGACGCCATTTAACTTGAGTTATTTTTAAAACATAAAATCCGCATTATATCCCTGTTCAATAATAAATGAATAACTTTTATTGTACTTATATTTGACTATTTTTTTATTATTCAAAGTTTAGAATCCTCCTCCTTGTATAAGGACATAGAGTATTGCTTATAGTTCTACAGAAAAAAATGTTAATTTTTACTATTAAAATAAGTTTATTACGCTAGTAGCAATGCGTGTATTAGGTTTTTAGAGATGAAAAACTGAATAACTTGGAAATACCGCGGAAAGATAAAAAAAACTTTATATATGCGTATAAGTACATAATATATTATTCATAATATATGAAAAAATATAGTGGAACCCGCTTATAGTGAACTTCAAAGGACCAGGTATTTGGTTCACTATAACCGAGTGTTCACTATAAAGAGAGTAGGTACACATTTTATTTTTTAAAACTTTAATAACATATTCTCATGCAGGTTAATGTACCTATGTATACCTCGTCCAGATTTCATTTGAATAAATGACTTTTAAATCCTCTGTGTTAATCCTAATCTTTGCTACTGGGAATATTTTTATGTTTCATGCAAATATAGTTTCTTCTCAAAGTACATTATATGTCTATGAAAGTTGAAAATTGCTTGTAACTATTTAAAAGGGGAAAAGTTTTATTGGGGTATTGGGGTATAACTCAATACAATCCTGTATCTCGTGCATATTTACATTTTGGCACTACCAGTTGCTCAATTCAGTAATGAGAGTTCATTGTTAAAGCAAGCATAACATCTTGGATAAGAATTTTACAGGTCAACTATGGTTTTCAGGAACCTCAATAAAACTTTTCCCCTTTTAAATAGTTACAAGCAATTTTCAACTTTCATAGACATATAATGTACTTTGAGAAGAAACTATATTTGCGTGAAACGTAAAACTAGCAAAGATTAGGATTAACACAGAGGATTTAAAAGTCATTTGTTCAAATGAAATCTGGACGAGGTATACAAAATAATTTTTTTATTATTTTTTAAAATAATCAGTAATTTTTGTTTGAACGTCTTTCTTTTTCAGGAAATAATTTTCTAATGTCACTTCTCACTTCTAATTTATTTAGATGAATATATGTATATTTCTTTATTTGTTCCTTCGCACTGAAAATAACGTTATTAAATTTTAAATTTATCATTAATTGTAAAAGAACACCGTTTCTTACTTTCAGCTTCCATTTAGGAAAACTCCGATTTTCAAATACTAAACTGAAACAATACGCGAACCAACAATCTAGACTAGCACACATACATATTATGGAAAATGGTGGAATATGTACCTCGTCTGTTGTGAATAGGCATCAGCTTTACAACCACAAACTTCATTCAGTATGGCCAGATGATATCTTCACCAAAAGATAGCAGAAAAGTCGTTGTCGAGTTCGTATATAGTGAACGCAAGAAGTAAATTTGGTTCATTATGGCCGAAAGTTCACTATATACGAGTTCATTATATGTGTTTTGATTTACATTAGGTGAAGTATGTATTTAGTTGGGACTCAGTGTATGCGTTCATTATAAGCGAGTGTACATCATAAGCGAGTTCACTATAAATGGATTCCACTGTATAAGTGTTTCATTTAAAAAAAGACAAACAATTCTCGCCGAGCCGTAATGCATCATCCAGTATATGTGACAATAATTTTATGTTATGCTCCTTGAGTAGACGAATAAATTCTGAGAATAAATTTTTGCTTTATTTCTAACGATAAGGGAGATATTGAAGAAGGCCATTTCAAAGACTCATCCTGTATATTATTATGTTCTTTATTATTTGTAATAACACAATTTTTCAAAAAATAATATCTAGAAGATTTTTTTTAAGAAACTGCTACGTCCAGTTATCCATTTATTACAAAAACCTTTGAGCAATCCGTAGTTAAACATGTCTTAAGTCGTGGTTACAACCTCCATATATACCCACATATACGCACACACCCACGCGCACACACACACATACACAGAGGTAAAAATAAATGAAATAAACTTAAAAATAAACTAATACCGATAATTTGAATCTTTTTATTGTATATTTTCTATCATTTTATATTAATAGAATGACACGGGGATGATAAAAACTTGATTTACATTAGCAATACAATGGGGTATGTGACCATAATCGAATTTCAATATATAAGTCATAATATATAAAAACAAACCTCTATAGCTTCTCATTATAATAATAAAAACTAAACATTAGTTTATAATAATATTGTTATTAGTAATTTAATGTTTTAGAGAAGGGATCTATGACGTCAGTAGGGTAGAATGGTAGAAGACAGTTAGACTGAGATAGATATGTTGTGATAGGTTATGGAATGACGACCGTGACAGCTGCTGTCGCTTTCGCCTACCACAATATATCTATCTTAGTCTAACTGTCTTCTTCTATCATTCCACCCTACTGACGTCACAGATCCCTTCTCCAAAGTTTTAATAATTATTTTCTCGTAAACTAAGATTAATTAATCAATTTAAAAAAATACGGGTATTTTATTTTTTGGTCTAGTAACATATATGTAAAAATCAAAATTTAGTCACAGTAAATCAATTAAGGCGCGCGCTGTGTGAAATGTTGCGCCGTCTTGTTGAAACCAATATACCTATTAAACTATATACTCCTGAAAAGCACACAGGAAATGTCCGGAACATTATGTATATCTGCACTCTTCTGGTTTGGACACCATCCCTTGTGCGCATACGCCAACTGCATTTGATTCAGTGATTCTATTGGTCAAGAAGTTTGAAGTTTCATAGAAAGGGAAATGAATTGGAGGGAATGCTTCTTCCACATGATTAGGTGTTTATGAATTTTGTGTATGTTTATCTTATCATTTCTATATTACATCTCATTGTAATCACTTGAATATTAATATGAAGGCATATATGCATAATATTATACAGGAAAAAGCTATGCTATTAAACATTTCAAATAAATTGTTAAATATTATGAATAAATATTTTTTTACACGCGACTAAGTATGAAAAATTTCAATTACGTCATTCCACTTTCTTCCCCAAAAACAGAACTTTAACCATACAGATATTCAAATAACGGATTTTCCTAATCTTTTATTGGTGTTCCCTATTGTCTTTCTCCAAATGGAATTTTAATCTTTTACTTTTATACAGAAATTCATTTTTCTAATCTTATGCAGGTATCCCCTAATCTTTTTCTCGAATTATAAAATTTGAAAATGGGATTTTAACCTTATATGCTTTTATACTGAAATTCGGTTTCTTAATCTTCCGCAGGTGTTCTCTTTCTTTTGAGAAAAATCAGAATGTTCTATATTAATTTATTTCATTATTAAACAATCTAATATAAAAATTTATAATTATAACAAATATTTTTGAAATGCCATATGAAACATATGTAAGATTTTCAAACAGCGCGAAAACGCCTACCATCACGCCTACCGCCTGTGCCCGCATGCGCTTGTAGACGTGTGTCCAAACGCTAGAAAAGGATGGAGATATTAATCTCCCGGACAATTTCCGCTTACACGAGAGATAGGGGTTCAGCGGTATATAGTTCAGTAGGTATATTTTGAAACCACAGCTCTTTCACATTAGTGCCATTCAATTGGGGCTCTATAGCGTTCTCCACTGACTGTAACGTTCAGGCCGGCATAATTTTTTTAAGAAATATAGACTAATGATTCCGCCAGCCCACAACGCACACCAAACAGTGACTTTTTGTGGATGTAATGTCGTCTCAATAATGGCTTGTGGATTTTCTTCACTCTAAATCTGAAATTTTGCTTGTTGACAAAGCCATTCAACCAAAAATGAGCCTCATCGCTGAATAATTTTTTTCGTCAAAATGATGATCAAGAGCAATCTTGTTTTCGGCCCATTCACCGAATGTACGACGCGCTCGATGGTCATGCGGCTTCAATTCTTGCAAGAGCTGAATCTTGTAAGCTCGTAAACCAAGATCTTTCCGCAAAATCTTCGATAAAGTGGATGGATACAGCTCCAATTGCTGTGCACAATGGCGAATAGACTCATTCGGATCCTCATCAATACTACGTGCCACAGCAGCAACTGTTTCTTCAGTGCGCACTGTACGGTCTCTGCGGATGCGCATTATCAATGGTTATTCGAATTACTTGTTCGGATGGACGATTATCTCTACCGTAAAATGGACGTAGCGCATGGTAAGTTTCGCGAACCGAACCACGATTTTCAATATAAATTTGTACAATTTGCAAGCGTTGTTCTGGCGTAAGTCTACTCATTGTGAAATGGCAAATCAAACTGTCAAATTGACTGTTGCTAGTAACAGTGATGCCAATTCGAAAAACAAACCTCTAAAAAAAACAAAAATCCATTATTTAACTTTTTTGTCATAAACAAAGAAATATTCAATAAAATATAAATAAATATATCACGGCATATTACCCATTCCTGGGTGTGCCATTCTGTATTGTACGCTGATTTCGGCAATGATGATGACATATTTGTATCGTGCAGGCGTTTACCAGGCATCACCTCAGGGGCACTGAATGAAGAATGCACTACAGGGGACACTTTTGTTCCATTTAAAATTAGAAATAATTCGTTTGGTGTCAGCCGGGATCAAACCCGGTTCTCCAGATTCGCGACCAGACACTCAGGCACGCCACGAGACCCCATTCAGTAATATTTAATTATTTCTCAATTCTAACTTATTTTGAATACCTACTGTTAGTGACATTTTATAATAAAAACTGACATTTTAGGTGCAACAAATGCAACCATCCACTCACCCTTGCATACAAAGCGATACTGTATCGATATCGTATCGCTAATGTTAATCAGTGATCATCGATGTACCGTCATCCTATTGAAGACTTAGATATAAATGGGTACATTAAAATACATTGGAGCAATATTGTATCGTGAATCGTGATTCAATCGCTAATGTAAATCGACCCTAAAAATACAATCTTAATAAACTAGGTCCAAATATAAAACAAGAGATTCAAATTTTCGAAAAGCTATTTTACCAAAAGAAAAAAAATATAAACGAAAGTCTCTTGAAATTGTAGCTTACACTGTTGTGCAAAAGTTGTTGTCGGCACGTCGGAGTTTGTTCGCTACATGTCTGACTAATCTACGATACTCTATTTGTCTATTTAGTAATACACGCTGCAAAATAAACGACATGTCACAAACTGGTCGTAAAAAAACGTTGCGTATATGGACGACTTGTATAGAATACTCTCCTGAAGTTTGGCAGATTCCCCTGTCGGGATTTTGCTAACCCACGAAGTGGGACACGCGTGATTTTATGTATGTATGTATTAATTTTATTGTGTGGTGTAGTGGTATCAATATTGATATTGCATGTTTGAAACTGGTGGTTTTTAAGTTTTTATTAACTTTTATGCATATAGGTAAGTATTTTTTTTAAATTGCACTTATTTTATAATTTATTAATTTTTTTTTTATTTTAAGATTAATTTGTATATGATCCTTGCAGATTATTGCATTTGCATACAATTTTCCAAGATTACGTGTCCAGCATTTTGTGTTCGGATTTCGAAAAGTATAAACAATACGAAGTCGATTAATTAGACATAAGTTGCCTCGTTAGGAAACAATTTTAATGATGTATCGGTATTTGAAAAAAATGCATATCACTAATATCAGTAGCGACACTTACTGTCGGCACCTTTGATCTTTATGTCGCCTAGAGACGCTAGGAACAACGAACTGCAACCCGCCTTTTAAAGGACGAATTGCAAATAATATTGATAAGTGGGTTCTTGCCAGACTGGTTATACAATTTAGTAACTGCCAATATAATAAAAAAATAAACAATAATATATGTTCTTACCGTTGAGTTACTTCTTGTAGAAGAATAATGGTTGGAATCATAATAATTATTTTTAAAATAGGTTTATTGACTAATGTAATTGAATGATAGATATTTACACTTGATGGTTGATGGTTGCTGTACCAGCTGTATGGAGGATGGGTCGTCTATATCTCTAGTCTCTGCAAATTCTCCCTGGACACTCTCTTCCCATCGTCCATAGAGCCTTTTATATTACTGTAATGCTAAGTCATCAAACAATTGAGTTATAAACCTACTTATGAAACTCTAATATTATTGTTGCTTATTCTGCAATATGTAACTAATAAATAACACAAACTTTTATGACCTCAATTGTGTGGTGACCTAGTCTTACAGTACAATGCAAGTATTAAATAAGCTGTGCGGTAGCGGCCATCTTCCCAGTATCGTAGTTGAGCACGCCTACGAAAATATTGGCCTGGTTTACACCGTGACACTATATTGTGACCTAACCAAATCTTAACTATACCAAACTTTTAGTTATTGTATGTTTACACCGTAATTTTTTTTTTCCAAGATCAAGTTTTAATAGGTTATTGTTTGATAAGAGATATCGTCATTATTAAAACTTGAACTGTTAAATTAACATAACTTATTTAAAAATATGAAATAATTACAAAAATCAATCATACAAATTACTTTTATGTAAAATATCTTACTCTAACTACATTTTTATCAACAGGCAATTCATATAACCTATCTCTTCAACAACCTAACATTGAAAACACGGAGAGCGCGCATGCGTGACTTGGTTTTCATACGTTTACAAGGGAAAACTGGCTTATAGTCATGTTAACTACTTTGGTTAGGTACTAGCTTCGAAACGCATTATACCATATTGGTGTGTCACTGTTTACACGAAGCGTACTAAACTAAATAGTAGTAATAGTAATATAGTCATAATTTAGCGTTTGATAAGCAAGATATTGGTGTACTAAGCGAAAGTGTAAATTTCGTAGTTTTTTTTTTATTTTTGCAAATAATTCCAAGGATAAAATAATTATTGATTTTGGTTTGTACTTTTTAGGGTACATTTTAGAAAGCTCTTTCGAATGACGATCACATTTTTATCACTATCAATGCTTTCACTTTTATATTATTTTGTGCTTAAAATCACTTTTCTGACGCGGTGCGTACACTATTTTTTCGTATTTTATATTAGTATTAAAATTTGATTTTTTTGCGGCGTAATATACTGAATTAAAAACATCTTAAAAAAACATATTAGTCTGATTCTCAGTAACAAAGTAACAACAGTTATTGTTTTTGTGCCTTATAACCACCAAACAAATTAATTTTTGGAGATCGATTCGCAAAATAATGGATCTAGATGATGAAAAGAACATTGAAAACGATTTACAAGATAAACAATAAAAAATAATAAACAATTCCTTGTGTCAAAATGTACTGTAATGACAAAACAGTTGCTATGCTGTAACGGTTGCTATGTTGTAAAGTAATCCATTACTGTACGATTTTGAGAATATTAAAATAATACATTACTATATAAAATACGAAAAAATTGTTTAAACATTATGGCTTGTAGTATGATCACGGTTTTAACTAAAACCGAGACTAAAACGCTGTTTTAAGAAATGTCAAATTTCATTATTCAATAACAATAATAAATAATATCAAATTTATCAAAATATAATTTTAAAACACAACATAGTTTGCATTCAAACAAATATTTTTTAAAATAATCGTTCTTTAAACATAAGGGCGAAATTAAATATTGAAATTTGAATATGACATTTCTTAAAACAGCGTTTTAGTTAAAACCGTGATCATACTACGAGCCTATGTGGTTTCAGTAATGACTTTATTTTGTGAGACACATGTATGTATCACCATTTTTCAATAAAATTAGTTAGTTTTTGCTGACATTTTTATTTATTTATTTATTTTTTTTAATGGCGGAAACCAAAGTATTAAATTACATAGGATAAAAAGTAGCCCGTTAATACGAAAAAATCGTTATTTTCAGACTGCTGCTCGCCATTTCAACTGAAAACAATGGTTATGGAATCAATAGAAAGATAAAAAATTTCTGCATCAAATCATACCAAATACATGGCATTTGAACAAAAAGACAAACAAATGTTCGACATTTTATCTGTCAGAATTCGTTAGCTATGATTTTTTATTTTAATTTCTTTTGTAACGGTTACTTACAGTTACCCTACGAGCTCATATAATACCTATATGTTTTTTAATACTTATAGCAAAGTGAGAAGCCTAGAAAAATCCAGTGTAGTGGCGCTACCTACGTCTCTACATGTTCAGATCGTATCAGAGGTTACTCGGTTCGAGTCTGCCGACCGGCTAAGTGCGTTGCCGTTAAAATGCCACCATATCAGGCATTAATCGCACTCGCATGCGACGTCCCGAACAGTTGTCCATCTTAAACATAGATGGTGCGAAGCGAGTACCTATAGGATTTCGTAGGAAACTAAACAAATCTCAAAAATTCTTTCGCCCATCTGGGGTATACTTATAACAATTTCTTCGAATTCATTTGTTAATTATTGTACATTTCAAGTAAGAAGAATCCAACTAATTTTAAGACTCCATGTTAAATCGCGAAAACTTAATTTATTAATTTCTCATTAGTAAGGAACCCAAAGTATTCAAAAATTGTTAAGGTGACTTTTTGCATATTCATTTTTCAATCAATATCTGTTAATTCTAAATTTTATCAACCTTCTTAATCGTTCAAATGGTGCAGTAGCCTTTATCAACTTGCCTTCATACTTGACAAAACGTCCCCGTTCTGTTCACATTGGCGCCAATTTATATATTTACGTTATACACATACATAAATGCGCGTCGCACATGCGTACAATATCTTACAACCATTTGGAGGTTAAATTTTTCTTTACACAGTTTTACAGCAAAAATTAAGATTGAAGAATCATTGAATGAGAACCATTATGAAAAGTGTCCAGCTGAACAATATCGACACATATAGTTGAGAATCAGAAACAAAAGAAAGTATAAACATGCATCTAAGGTCCAGTTTTAAAATCTCCGGTCAGAATTTTAACTGTCAATTAAATAAACAAAACTTAAACGAAATGAACTGTCAAATAACAAATTGTTCATTGCTGACATAATCCGATTCAATATTGTTTACTTAACTTGCAATTAACATTCTGACTGGAGATTATAAAACTGGTCCTAAATAGTACCAGAGGTATTATTAAAAATGTGTTTGGTGAGGTGCACTTTTAAAGGGCTGTAATTCTGTAACGAAAAATTTCCGGACATAGGTACCTTCATATATGTAACATATTTTACTCAAAATGACTCCCCCAATATATGGTTTTATTTTGTCACATTCTTCATGAATCCCCCTGTATAACGGATTTTAAGTGAACATCCGGTATTTTCTGCATGTTATCAACGGAAGTGTAAATATAGTACTGTTTCTTATGGCATCTTAAAGGTAAATACTACATCCACTTTTGTTATTCAAATGTAGCAGCACTTTTATTTTATGAATCTAACATATTATTACGCGCACTCACGGTATTTTTGCTCTTTTTTAGAAACTTTGCACAAGAAAGGAGAGAAATCCAACACTGTACATTCCGGACAACCCCGGTGATGCCAGAACTTTGCTGCAAATGATGGAATCAGACGACGAAGGTACAATTGAATTTGAGGACAATACCACCGACTCTGATGCTGAAGATAATGTAGAGCAACGGGATCAAGATTCCGACAGTATTCAAGAAGCTTCTTCTTCAGACGGTTTATCAGATCAAGAAGAAAGTGACGATTATTTCACTGGAAGAGACAATTCTTCCAAATGGAAGAAGACTCAATTTTCACAATGTATGAGACGTAGACCTCAAAATGCTCTCGTTTGTCAGCCAGGTGTTATAGGACCTGCAAAGGAGGCAAGAACTATTTTAGAATGTTGGAAATGTTTCATAGACGATGACATATTGGACAGAATCCTTCAACATACAAATGAATATATTGAATTGATTCGGCCACAATACATTCGTGAACGAGATGCGAGACTGACGGACATTGTCGAACTGAAAGCTTTTATCGGTCTCCTGTACCTTGCTGGAGTATTTCACTCTAATAGAATAAGCTTAGAAGATTTATGGGGTGACGATAATTTTGGTGTTGAGATATTTCGCCTTGTAATGAGTTTGAAAAGGTTCAAATTTCTTCTTCGTGTAATCAGATTTGACGACAGAACCACCCGTGAAGAACGAAGAAATGTTGACAAGCTTGCAGCTATTCGGGACGTCTTTTCAGTTTTTGTTGATAATTGTAAAAGCACCTACTCACCCGGACAGAATGTCACAATAGATGAAATGCTGGCTAGTTTCAATGGAAAATGTTCATTCAGGCAGTATATACCGTCGAAACCGAATAAATATGGTATTAAGATATTTGCATTAGTAGACGCTGAGGTTTGGTATACTTACAATTTGGAAATATATCCGGGTAAACAACCTGAAGGACCCTTTAAAACAAGTTATAAGCCGTCTGACGTAGTGAAAAGACTTTCGCAACCAATTTACGGCACCGGACGCAATATAACAGCCGACAATTGGTTTACTGATATAGATGTTGTAAACTTTCTCAGTACCAAGAAGCTGTCATATGTTGGTACCATAAAAAAGAACAAGCGGCAACTACCCCCTGAATTTGTCATCACCAAACGCAGGGGAGAAAAAACAAGCTTGTTTGGCTTTCAAAAGAATGCAACAATTGTATCCTATGTTCCAAAAAAGTATAAAAATATTGTATTGATATCTAGTCTACATTTTGACAACGCCATAGATACAAGCACAGAAGATGATCACAAGCCCGAAATTATTACATTTTATAATGCCACTAAGTCAAGTGTTGATTTAGTTGACAAAATGTGTTCTAGTTTCAATGTGCAAAGAAAAACGCGGCGATGGCCCTTGGTGGTATTTTTTACGATGCTAAATATCAGTGGAATTAATGCACAAACTATTTACGGAGCAAACGTAAGAACTGTAAAAAGAAGACGACTTTTTTTGAAAGAATTGGCGAAAGAATTAGTAGCTGAACAACTCAGCCGCAGAGCGATAGAAAATAAACGTATCCCCCTAAAACTTCAGCACAAACTTCAGCAATATAGACCATCTGATCAACAACAAACGGAAGAAACTTCATCGACTTCTGGTACAAACAAAAGAAAACGTTGTAGACCTTGTGCGAACAATAAGAAATCACGACAATCCAAATATTTTTGTAAAAGTTGTAATGTACATTTGTGTTTGGAACATGCCACAATGATTTGCGAAAACTGTTTCAAAGCAAAATTTGTGGGATATGAAGATGATGGAGAAGAATCTGACTGAAATTTTCTTGTTATATTACCATTTATCCATTGTTTATTTCTTACTACTATATCCACTCAGGTGAAAAATAAAACGGGTCACTTTTTATTTTCATTTACAGTTTTTTTATTAAAACATTTTAAATAAAACACTGTTAACTTTGTCTAATGAAAGGCGCCCAAAAAAGGTAACATATGTTACTAATCTTTTTATTTAGTAGACAATAATAATTATCAAACATGAAAATTGTAGGGTAACTATGATATTGTAGCTTGAAATACAACAGTGACAAAAAAATGAGTATCGCTATTCGAAAGAGTTTAAAAAAATGTCCTAAAGGAGTGCAAATCAAAATCTAGAGTTACTTCATACCAGAGCTGGGCAGTAACTAGTTACTTTAGGAACTTAGTTACTAATTAGTTACTTTTACGTAACTTGTAACGTAACTTAGTTACTTTTTAAAATATGGTAACTGTAACTTAACTTGCTGCGGAAAAGTAGTTGGCAACTTTACGGTTTTTAGTTACTAGTTACTTGAGTAACTTAAGTTACTTAAAGTAACTAAGAAATTAGAATGTAACTTAAGTTAGTCAAAGTAACTTAAAAAGTGGAATGTAACTTAGTCATAAAAAGTAACGTGGGGGAGTAAAATTTCTAAGAAATATTTTGTTGAGGCTGATGCCTTTTTTAGAAACACTAACAAAAACTGTTTTGTTTTAAATAAATGTCTGTCCAGAGTGGGAGTGTTGATCGCAGCATCGCGCATACCCTCTGTAATGTGTAACTTTTATTTTTATACATAATTAAAGTTAATATTATTGTTGATTGATTTCAAGCCATAATAGATAATAAAATAAGTAATTATATTCATTAATATTAGAGTTTTTGTACGGTAAACAGAAAAACTAAAAATTACACATTATTTTAACTTTTAATTCTGGAATTAAATAGTCACTAAATGTTAAATTAGACTTATAAAATATATTATTTTCAAATATTTTCCTCGTTTACAAATGATACGTTTTAATAAATTATAATTAAACTGCCACTAAATCATCAAAATTATTCCAATTTTCAAGTTATACAAAAAATAGTGTATTTTGTTCGTTGTTCTAAGGGTTGCAATACTTGAATTCGTCTCATTTTTGCAAATTTCCTTCTCACAAGATAAAATGTTACTTTTAATTTTTATATTATATCATAATGTAGATCCGCAGGGCCTTTTTATCAGATTTTTTATCACAGCAACCGGGCCCTGATGTCCTCTTGTTAAAGCGGGCCCTAGGCCGTGGCCTCGTGGGCCTAGGCGGTAATAAGACCCTGTAGGTCCGTTAACATTAACAATAATAATCTGATTGGGTGTTGCCAAGCAATAACGTTAAAATTTAGGTTAACGTAGTTAGTGCAAAAACTCCCTGATATGTATACTACACAATAACTAAGTCAACAGTCAAAGTCTACACTTCACGCCATTAAATGTAGTTAGAAAGTAACTCAAGGTAACTAAGTTACTTTTAATGAGTAACTAGTAAATATCTTAGTTCTTCCACTGAAGTAACTGGAACTTAAGTAACTTAGTTACTTTTTTTTGGAGGTAACTGTAACTGTAACTAGTTACATTTTAAAAGTAACTTGCCCAGCTCTGCTTTCAGTTGTCATTTTTGTCAGAAAACTTGTTAAATCCGAGGTTAACACCTTAACTGCGGAACAAAAATAAGATAAAATAGCGTTAGTGACGATACATATCAACGGCGATATGTAACTTGCTATAATATGGTGCCATACATACGTATCTGCGAGGATATGTACTAGATGTTTACTTTAGTCCCATCTTGTATACAGATATGTAAATTTTTGTCTGTTTTAGAGTATCTGTCTTTCAGGTTGATATCTGAACTTATTTAGACTCAAACCGTACATACCTCCGGTGGATTAAAAGTTAAAACCGAACATATTTAAATGAAATTGAATACTTTGGAGTTAAAGTTATATATAAGAATTGCAATTGTTTTATTAAACAATAAAGTAAATTTACATTTTTACACTTTATTTTCAGCAGTTTTTTTTTTTTTGCTAATTCAAGATAATTGTGTGCGTTACGTATCGCCCGAGATATGTACTATTATTATGATCTAAAATTCCTGTAGAAAAGAATACTTAAAATTCTGCAAGAATCGTTAAAATCAGTTCACAAATAAAAATTATACACTCTCCGCACCTGAAGAATGAAAATGCAAAATTCGCTTATGCATGATGTCTCCATCTGCTCACATATTGCGGACAATATATATAGCATTTAACGTAAATTACACTTTCGTAACAATATTAATTAAGGTACCAAGGGTTGTTATAAGAACAATAATGCCTGAGGTCAACAGTGTACTGTCGAGGGCCTCTGGCCTGAGGCGAGTACGTTGCCCGAAGGCATTATTGTCGTTTAACATCCGTGGTGCCTTCAACGTTTTATGTCTTACTAGAAATTCCTAATAAACATTTTGTCTGACTAGAATTTATCAAACAAAAATAATAAATCACAAAATTTTAATAAAACTTACAAAGCAGCCTGTGAATACGGTATCCAGGTAATATTTTGTTTCTGTAAACAAAGCATTTTTTCAAACAAAAAATATATTTCTTGTGGTATTTTTCTGTCAATATAAAAAATTAATATTTGTAGGTTAAGTAAATAAATATTGCTAAATTTTTGAATTACCTGTCTCCTGATTTCTTTAAAACATAACAAACAAATTTGGTTGAAATGCAGTACTCAGTCCAGTAGTCGTATTTCTATTGCACATGTGTCTGAAATAGAGAAAATCTTTGACTCTTAAATATTTACTAAATACAAAAATTGTCATATCAAGGCGATTGAAGTGAAAAGATTAGGTTAAGGTAGTTAATATACTTACTCGAAATACATATTAGACCGAGTACTGTATTTTTTCTACAAATTTAATTTAATACATTTCTTTTGCTTTCTTCACAAGTTCAACGCAGTGCAGAACGAACTGTCAACAGAAAATCTGCAGTGATGCCGTAAGTCTAAAAAGAAAAGTAACGAACAAGTACCAACATAAACGACTACAATTCACAATGCTTCTTAACCTTAACTGCACTTTATGTTAGTATCGGTATTATTAACCTCAGTTTGTTGTCAACATTACCATAGCAACTTAATACGCCCTAGGGTATTATTTACTCAATAACGGACCTAATGTTGAGGTTGTTATAAAACAATAACATACTAGTAAGACATAAAAATTATTTACGATATAAGTACGTAAAGTTACCTGACATTTTTTTTTTTTTTTATGAAAAAAAGATGATTTATTTTGATAATTATTGATTTAAATAGAGGATGATTGTAAATAAAATAACATATCTCGGTGAGAGTTTCATCACAGGCTCGCGTTATATTTTGGACCGAAAACATTACCTCCCATACCTATGGTATGGTATGGCGGAAGGTAAAAATAAAAAATGGTACCGGCTTTACCATTGCCGTCAGAAAACGTAAGTGTCATTTTTATTAATTTTAAATTTTAAAAAAGGCTTTGTCCATTATGTGATTTGAGTTGTAATTTAATTGTTTTTAACTGAATAAAATTGTTTCAGGTAACCTGCAAATGCAAATACAGGTGTAAAGACATTCCGAAACGTATTATGCTTCAATTGCGTAAAAATTTCATGAAGATTGAAAGCCGTAATCATCAAAATACTTTTCTATTACGACTTTTGTCCGTTAGACCAATAAAACGACGTCGCAATGGAACTTATGATATCGCCTCGAATAGTCGCCGACAGTGCTCCATCTTTTACTTTGTACCCAATACACAAGGTGGATCGTTACAAGTGTGTAAACGTACATTTCAAGATATCTACGGAGTGTCTCATCGACGATTGCAAACCATACAGGGAA
This sequence comes from Ophonus ardosiacus, assembly GCA_943142095.1. Taxonomy (NCBI): domain Eukaryota; kingdom Metazoa; phylum Arthropoda; class Insecta; order Coleoptera; family Carabidae; genus Ophonus; species Ophonus ardosiacus. Next base: position 12,380,253 of record OW964836.1, on the reverse strand, counting down.
GATGTCAGGAAAATGCTGTTACATTCGAGGACAGAAGGAGGAACAAATCACGTCACGGAAAATACACAGACGTCGATTGGAATCTTGTTCAGCAACATATTAACTCTTTTCAACAGCATATTAATTCTTTACCTCGTGGTGAAAGTCACTAAGGCAGTGCCAAAAAGGACAAAGTATGTTTCAGTGGTAACCTCAACAGTACAGAAGCTTCAGAGACAAATATACGGAATATATTACCTACCAGTTTTTTCAAAAGGTGTCACTGAAATGTTTTTTCGAATGTATCGTACCCACGTCGCTGAATTGATATTTATAGAACTTGCAATTTGCTTTCATCGTTAACTGTTGTAGAAGGTGGACCTCATTTGTTAGTAATGTGGGTGTATCTAGGGTATATTAGAGGGAAAAATATAAGAGCTACCTCATGCTGCGTGTCGTGCTGTGAAGCAAAACCGAAAATTTAACCAACCAATTTTCAAAGTAATAAACAAGCAATGTACAGGTATAAAAACATAGACGTATTCAGTTTTATATCACTTTATTTACAGAAAACTCATTATTATTACTGTTGTATATCTTTCGATATAAATAGTTAGTAAATAAAAGAACATATTAAGTTCAAATTTAATTTCAAATAATTTATATTTAATTGAAATACCTATCTAGATTAGTTTTAATTGGAGTATCCTTTGGGAACCTTCATGCGATTTGGTCTTATTGTTCCATATATTTATTTCAACATTTAATACAACAGTCATATGTACGTTTCGGGCAAAAATTAGCCCATCTTCAGCTATATAAAATTAAATAAAATATTTTGTTACAATAATATCAAATAAAAAATACAATGTGTCGCCATGGTGATAGCTTGTAACAGTTTATTTTTCATCGTTCCTGTTATGGTTTCCTATAAATCATGGATATGATTTTTTCACATAAATTGTAAAAATGTATTGATAATTGGATTTCAAAAATGTGAAATTTTATATTTAATTATTGGTGAGTTGAAAACATTGTATTTTTTATTTGATATTTTTGTAACAAAATATTTTATTTAATTTTATATAGCTGAAGATGAACTAATTTTTTCGCGAAACGTACATATGACTGTTGTATTAAATGTTGAAATAAATATATGGAACATTAAGACCAAATTCACTCGACTACTTATCTAGATTAGTGTTAAATACGGGCCAGTAAGAAGATCCCCTGTAGATCTGGACTTAACCGCTCTTACTAGCTTCCACGCCCCTAGCTTTTATATTTTTGCGTCTACTAACATGTATAGTACAGGGAATGGCCATTAGTTAGTCTCTATCGAACATACTGAGAATTAATTTCCCTATTTTTGTATTTGTAAGTAATGTGATATTATAAAGGAATGTTAAACAATTAGGGTACACTATGAATTTATAAAGGTAATAAAAATTGATTTATTTAAGAGATACACAATGATTATTATGACAGATTTATAAATTATGAACGGTATAGGTTATTATCAGATCTAATTTCCGATTAATATCTGTGGTTATTATTTACAGATTAACTGTATATTCTAAACTTACCTTTCAAAAATTTAATAGTTGTGCTTAATATTGGTAATTTTTATGTTTTCAATATTGCCAGTATCGTGGTCAGTATCTTCACAAAAAGCACAAGTAAATTAAATAAAAATACTATTTACACTTTAAATAAACATTAAAACTACATACAGGGTGTTATATTGTAATTGACCCAGCAAATATCTCGCTTATTTATTAAGTTAGTCATTTCTTTCATATAACATGATTTATACAGCAACATGTAGGCTACTTGGCGACGGATGTACATTCATGATACCACTTCCGGTTTATTAGTAATTAATATCAACTTTGAAATTTCAAATGGAACATACTATATTTTTTACAAATTTGAAAAGTACATCAAATTTGCTTGTGGCTTGAAATAAAGTAGGAATATTATGATTTTCAAGTCAGGTTTTAACGATTTTTGCCGTATGACACGGGACACCGTTCTGCTGAAAAATGTAGCTCCCGTCGACGGACTGGCACAAAATAATAATAATAATAATAATAATAATAATTTATTGGTCACATAAATTGTACAACAATTTGATGACAAGTCAAGTAAATCAAAGGAGAAATAGAAAATAATATTAATATAAAAGAATATAAATATGTAGTTATCATAGAGCACTGGCTTACGAATATTTCGATAGTGAAGTATTCAAATATTCTTGCACAGAGTACAAGCAATAGTTTAGTAAAATTTTTTTAATTTTTAATTTAAATCTATTAAAGTCCAAACTAATTATAGAAGTGGGTAGATGATTATACAAATCAACATTTATTGAGTTTCTTGCAGACATTTCTAATTTATAGTGTGTTTTTCTAAGAAGATCGGCAGATCTGGTATTATGCATGTGAATCTCTCCATTTTTGACAAGTGAGCTCTTCTTTTTGTGAGTATGTAATAATGATTCTAATATGAATATACAAGGTAGAGGCAAAATGCCATATTCTTGGAATAGTTGTCGGCAAGGCTCTCTTGGGGGGGCATTTGCAATCAGTCTAACAATTTTCTTCTGCATCCTGAAAACTTTGATGGAGTGAGGAGAGTTACCCCATAAAAGAATAGCATAGCGAATATGACTTTCGAAAAGTGCCATATAAGTGGTTTTTAAAAAACTTATTGAAATAAGCGATTTTAAAGTTCTAAAAACGAAAATAACACTAGAAAGATTTCTGCATAATTTTTCGATGTGTGTAACCCATGACAGGTTCTTCTCGATATAGACTCCTAGTATTTTTATAGAATTTCCTTTCGCAACATTGCGATTTGAACTAATAATCAGATTTTGAGTTTTATTTTCATTTACCTTTAATTTATTAACAACAAACCAGTCATAGACTATTTCCAGAGATGAAAGAGATAATTGATTTAAGGTTTCTGGACTTTGGTGTGATGTTAAGAGTGTTACATCATCTGCATACAAAATACATTTTTCGGGATTTAACACATCGCATAAATCATTGATATAAATGATAAACAAAACGGGGCCCAGGACTGATCCCTGAGGCACTCCATGAGTAATAGCACTGAAATCTGAAATAGAGTTATTTAATATGACACATTGTTTTCGATTTGTTAGATAAGATTTTAAAAAATCTAATGTAATGCCTCTAATTCAATAAACATTTAATTTCTGAAGGAGGATATTGTGTGACACACAGTCAAATGCTTTTGATAAATCGCATAAAGTGAGCTCAGTATGTTGCTTAGATTCGAGATTTATTACAACATTTTGAATAATTTCTTGTAGAGCTAATGAGGTAGAGAGTGACTTCCTGAATCCAAATTGTTGTGGATTCAATATGTTTGTTTTGTCTAGATAATCTGTTAGCCTATTTTTAATAAGTATTTCTAATATCTTTCCCAATATGGGAATTATAGATATGGGCCTGTAATTATTGGGGTCAGAGTCATCCCCTTTCTTATGGACTGGGATGACTTTCGCAGTTTTGAAGGCATCGGGGAAAATGCCTTCAGAAAAACAACGATTGAAAAGAGTGCAAAGAGGGGCAGCAATAATATCAGCTATTTCTCTAATAATTCTGCTATTTAGTTCGTAAATATCTAAACACCTAGAATTATTTAATTTTAAAATAGTGCTCATTACTTCTTCTGGAGTGGTTGGAAGCAGGAAAAATGTACTAGTTGGGGAATCAATTCTAGACAACAAATCACTAACACAGCTAGCAGATACAGGAAGTGAGTTAATAATTTTATCAGCAGCAGAGCTGAAGAAATGATTAAAATCATTAGGTTGTAAATTCGAATTATTACAAGGTTTGCTGTTAAAAAACACCTTTAAAGTATATCTTTATATTTATCAGCGGGAACAGTGCCATTTATAAAATGTAGCTGGAAGTTGACGGTGGACGGGCAGTTTTTTTCCTTTCCATAACATTTCCATTTTCTTTAAACAAATTAATAATACGATCGAGGAATAGAATGTGAAATCAATTTTTTTTGTGCCGAAATGCCATTCACATGGGCATTAATTATGGAATTTCCTAAATCTTGACTATATGGTTTGCCACGAGCCATTTTAACTTATCATTTACAATAAATGTCAAGTGTACTTTGTTGATTTCAGCAATGAATCAATTGTTTTGTCAATAGTTGAATCATACACTGCCTACTTTGTGCTAAATTTATAAGTGGCCCAACTATTCTGATTCGTGTGTTAAAGTTAATTTAGTTAAAAAAAACAAATGTCGATTTTTTATGAAATCATGAAATCCATCTCATTTAATAAATACATATAGTAATATAAAATAATTTGAAAGATGCTACCTCTCATTCATAAATTTGCTATTAAACTTTCGCGGTTGTAAATACGGAATAAATTTGTGATGTCGCGGTTTCATACTCACACAAAGACATTTCTCTCCAACACATGCATTTACGCTCCACAACATGAAACAGTAATTTAACCTAAAATGGGGTCTTCCACCACTATAAGATTTTTAATATTTAGCCATAAATTACTTTTTATAACACTTCAAAAGTTCTGGAAAAAAATATAAACAATGTTATATGCATTTGAATAAGCTTACAATTAATTTATAAGTAATTCACTCATTTGCCGGCTTTTGCTTACTACGTCACGCTCCCTGCAATAGGAAATTGAGACAATATAGTACTAAGAAAGAGAGAGAAATATAGTGGAATCATTTCACCATGGCTGCGTTCCAAAATCATATTCTTAGAGTACGAAATTACTCAAAGTCGTTTCAAAACTAAAACTTACTCTCAGAGTTTACTCAACCTATTCTAAAACACCCAGAGTTTACTTCAAAGTGATTCTACTTACCCTACTAACGAGGAGGGTATAGAAATTATTTCACAATATTTTGAAACGTAGATGCTCACTATTCTCAACATATGAAAGTAATTTTCCTGCTTGTGGAAGAAAACATGCTTTTGGTTGAAAATAAACATAAGTAAACACGTTGACGTGTATTACGAGCACACTTTTATAATAAAAGCGCTTTCATGGAGCGTACTTTCACATTATATTGAGGAGAGTGCTCCATAAAAGCGCTTTTAATACGGGCTTGACATTAATGTTGTAATTATAAGTAGTTTTGTTTATTTTTTAAAATTATTTTTAATTTAGTTTCAATTTATTACTTTAACAAAACTCTCATTCGTTCCAAAACACAGCACATCATACTCTACGCCAAAACTCGGTATTCTTGCAGCCCATGTTAAGTACTTTTAACATATGGCTTGGTTAGGCTAGGTTAGAGGTTATGTTTACTAATTGTGAGATGGCAGAGACTTGTATTTATTGTAAATTCGGCTTTTATTATACAACTATAACATTTAAGAAGTTTGGTAAGTTTGTATTTTAGTAATATATTCTCAAGTTTGCAAATATATTTTATTAAACTTGCAGAATTATCATGGTTATTCTGTAAACAAACAAGCTTCTATCGCTGCTCGCTTGGAGGTGCTAGTGTCTGTAACAGTTTTCTCTGTTTCCGGACTCAGGGAGAATGACGTTGAATGAAATTTAAATTTTGTATCACATTTTAATTATTTATTTCTCATATATTACAAATTATTTTTGAGTGAAACTATGATTTATATACTATAATTCTTCCATACTTCCATAATATAAAATAATAATAAAAAAATGGTGTAATACCCCATTGTGACAGCTGACAGCAAAATATACAAGATTATTATTACTTTCTATTTCTTTAAGGTATGTAAATAAAACATTTATTTAAAGAAAAACCAAACCAAACAATCATAGTTCCAAATTAAACCGGTAGAGCTCGACTGTCGTATCCGTGAAACTGTGTCATCAGGCATTGAAATATTTTAAATTAAACGCAAAATCATATCTCTGATTCTAAAGACTTGTAACATACCCCTACATATTTAATTTGACCTATTCTTTCAAGAAAAAAGTAACTCAGATAATGTGAAATGACCCTATTCTGGGTAAAATGCTTCCACGATATAACTACCTTAAGCCTCGTCCGGACCACCGCTACAAAACGGCGAACTAAAAACTGAAATTATTGCAATATTTCGACGAACGCGCAAGATTTGCGCGATCTGCCGGTTGTCGGTATTTTGACGAACTATCAAAGGATGTTGCGCGAACACTTTGCAGCTTGCAGCAGTTTGTATGCAACAAACGCTTGCAACAAACAACTTATTTCATTTTCTTCTCTCGTCTGAACTAAACAGTTACTGGTAAGGAACTTTGGATTTCGCATTCTCAAGGTGTATTTAATTGAAACACATTTATTATAGATTTATTGGACGTTTCGAGAGACCCACAGCTCTCATCATCAGCGTGTTAAAAAGATATTATTAAATGTTTTAACACGCTAAAATCTTTTTCTAAAGTAATTATTTGTTGTGTTTACATTGACTTTGATTCATGCTTGGAGTATGTTTGCATATAGAATCCTAAATTGTAACACAGAGTTTCGCCTCCATACTAATTTTGTGAGGTATTAATTGACCCATGAAAGTGTTGAGGGTAGTTTGAAAAAAGCTTTCAACCTCCATACTTGTATTTGTGAGGGATTAAAGCTTGAATTGTAACAAAACTGTAACATTCTTCTACTTAGGGCGAAATGGCGGGTATACGTTGAATATTTGAATTTATTTATTTTGGTTGACATTTGTCATTTTCAAACCACTAGTGAAATAGAATTCTTTAAAACGCTAGCGAAATAAAATTGTTTAAAAAACAACTTTAATGGTTCGTATCCAAGGAAGCAAACATGACTTTATAAAGCCTCATTCACAGCTCCGAAAATAAAAATAAAAATATACATAAAAATAACGAAATAAACAATAGATTCTTATGAAAGTGTTCACAGCTCTCGAAAATTAAATTAAACATAATACATAAACACAAATGTTAAATATTTTACACAATAATAAGCACATACATAACAACTGTCATTTGAGCTGTCAATATACGTGCTAGCAAAAGGATTTCAATTTAAACATGATTTTAGAAAGTTGTCTTAAGACAAAAGTTCGCATTTAAGATAGCGTACAATGCTTGAAAAGGTATGAAGTTGTTATTATAGCTTGTAAATTATAAATATATTAAATAACAGTTGATATTAATTTACGTTTTATTTTCGAAGCTGTGAACACCAACCATGAAGTTTTATTGATAATTTTATTTACATTTCTTATTTTCGTAGCTGTGAAAAAAATATTATTTGAAGAAATCAAAGCACTTGTTGAATATTATTTTAGAAATGAAAATAAATTAGAAAACGGCGAGTGACAATATTCTGTTTCATTCTTTATTATTTTTTCTTCTAAAAATTACATTTCAAAATCAATTTTGACAACTTGTCTTTTGAATTGAATAATGATCAGACATACGTTTCTCTGTGCATAGCCTACTCCGAGTTAGGATTTTTTTAACACAGTGTATATCTATGTCCCAGAATATTAAAACAATTATTACGGTTTAACGAATAACAATGAAGACTTTCTAATACAATCGCTTTCAGTTTAGATGAAATTTAATAAAAAAATCTGATGTGGCCAACACAAAACCTCCCGCTATTTAATTTTTATTAATTTAAATACATACCTATGTATTTACTAACGCTGCAAACTGTTCCACTGCATAAAACTATTGCTTTATTTACTATTTTCTTTTTAAAATGTCACTATTATTAATTTGAAGTGATTAGTTTTTTGACAGTGCCATTTACTGTCAGTTACATTCATTTGAAATATGAACTGTGTAACAAAGGAATTGTTTATCTCAGGCTTCGGGACTCATAAAAAAAATATTTTTAAAATTATCTGTAAAATATATAGAAAAATCTGATGTGGCCAACACAAAACCTCCCGCTATTTAATTTTTATTAATTTAAATACATACCTACGGATTTACTAATGCTGCAAACTGTTCCATTGCATAAAACTATTGCTTTATTTACTATTTTCTTTTTAAAATGTCACTATTATTAATTTGAAGTGATTAGTTTTTTGACAGTGACATTTACTGTTAGTTACATTAATTTCAAATAATAATAAGAAGTTAATTTATTAATATCGAAAAAGTGTACATTGGTAATACAAGAACAAATAATTTAAATTTAAACAAACATGTAATTAGACATCAGAATCAGAAGAATCAGTACTGTGCGTATAGGTATAGTCCATTTCAGAATGTGATAGGTCTTCGCCTATCTTTTCTCAAAAAAATCCGGGCAAATACGTAACAAAATTTCTTCCCGCAAATCGTTACTGAAGGAATTCAAATAGCATTTAAAAATAACATTCGTTACCACGGTTACACTTCTGTTTCTATTTCATTTTTTGTCATTAGTTGGAAGGAGATAGCGTATACCCCTCTATAATATGTACGATAATAACAGAATAAAAGTCTCATATGTGTCATGTGTGTAAGACAAAGATGTTAGATGAAAATTTAATAATTCTTGCAACAGCAATTGATGACGCGAGTATCAGGTCGGGAAAATCGAATGTAACTAGAAAAAATTGTAAATATTTACATTATTGTTGTAAATTCCCTAAAGTTAAAGCTCTGTTGAAACAACAGAGAACAGGCTCTGGGAGCAAAAAATCTACTATACCGAGCCGTCAAGACGTCTTAAGATTTCTCAGTGAGGCATCGGATGAAACTTTTTTACTGGTTAAGGTCAGTTAATTCTTTAAAAATGAAACCATAATAAGTGAAAAAAATTATTGATCCATTATAGACAATACTTGTCATTGGTATAGCTGGTAGATGCCGCGTTGTCGAACTCGTGAACCTGAAAATCGACGATGTGGATGATCGAGGAAATATCCTTGTTGTAACTGTACGATACACAAAAAGTGGAAAACCTCGCGTGTTCACTCTAACCAATGAAGAACACATAAATGCTTTGGACATCTACAAGAAGTATGTAAATTTACGACCCCAGTTGATTTCTCATGGACGCCTGTTTTTACACTACCAAAACGGCAAGTGTACCATCCATCTGGTAGGAGATAACAAAATTCGTAAAATGTCTAGCACTATTGCGACATTTTTGGGTCTTTCTGAGCATGCGTTCTCTTTAGGTTACATTTTTCAAAAGTGTCACATTTGGTGAATGGTCGCTGGAAATAATATACATACAAGACTCTATTACGAAGAACATAGAAACCTGTGCAAAGATTTTTGGAAAAAAAAACCTGCAAAGATTTTTGGGAAAAAACTTCTTCTTTGGTACCTGTGGAGAAACCAAATACTTCTGTTGGCGATACATAGGAGAAAACTCCGTTCTAATGGATGATGCATTTCATTTACATAAACTCGTTGTCATGTCATTTGTGATTATTATTAGGTTTATATTGAAATACAGTACATTTTAATGAAAACGGTTGTATTTAGTAGCTGCTTCCACTGTCATTCATTAACGCCATTCCTATCGCCACTGCCAGTCCAGTGGTGCCACACTTAATCTAATGACATACATGATATCTCCTTAACAAAATATAAAATATATTACAATTACAAATTATAAATTTAAATAATTACATAACTGAGATCAGCCTTTTTTGTTTTTATACATAGCCTACTGAAAACTAACTATAAAAATAAAATTTATTTAAATTTCAATTGAATTTTTATCATTAATTTTATTATTTAAGGATATAAAATGATTCATGATTGAATTCAGAAAAATATATTCTATCAAATGGGCCTGAAAATATCTACCATCCCATTTAAAAAAATATAAGTTTATGTTATAGTTTGAGAACCATTGGTTTAAATTTTACACGAGGATGGAGTTTAGAATACGAGCCGTAGGCCAGTATTGTAATCATCCGCTCTTTAAATAATACATAATATACTATTCTTCAAGAAGTGAATGTCCTTCTCAGACTACTTCAACTTTTATTTGAATGGAATACATAGTGGGATGTTGTGCACATTTCCCGATAAATGCATGCATTTGCTTACAGATATTTTCGCTTGCAATTCAACTAAATATAACAAGAATGTCCTCACCTAACTCGCCCCGAGTATTCCAAGAGTGAGGTTTGTGCATTTTATTCTTCATAAAAACGTTCTTTTTATCAACTAAAACGCAAGAAATAGTAATCTATTTATTAAGAAATCTCATTTTTGCCGATTGACATTAAAAGTGCGATTTTTTACAGCTAACAGTCTGTAAAATATCACCTTCACTGCCTAGGCATTAAAAATATTTTTACTGCTTGTTGTTGCTATTTACACAGCAACCGTTCAACAAACGCATAGCAATCGTTCAACAAACGCATAGCAACATAATTTGATGGCTATAACCTTCAACATAAGTATTAAAAATAATCAATGAATTACTATTATTTCTAAAATCGGCAAAAAATAATGTGTTCAACACGGCACTAAACACCGATTTACAACTTCGACTGTATCATTTCCTCTGTTGTACATCTGGTATTTTAGTGTCTACTTAAACAAATAACTATTTATAATATAATTAAAATAAATTAATATCTAACCTAATGAACTATTTTTTCTTATAGTTCAAACATTATGCATTTATTTGTAATTTTGTGACAATTCCACAGATAATACTACAAATCAGCAAGATTTATAAAAAATCAAACTCGAATTTACAGCTTACAAAACATGCAAATTAAAATCTGCTTTAGTGATTTAGGTGAGGAACCTTTATTTGAGACATTTTTGTCTAAAATTAATAGTTAACTAACTACAGCAAAATAAATAAATTAACAATGTATTCCCCATATGACGAATTTTTAGTAGACTTCCGTTATACATTTGCCGGGCAACGCATCATCCCACTTAAGTATATGTTCGAGAACAAATCACAATTAATTTTGTTTTTGAATTTTTCAATACCTGTAATACATGTACAATTATTTAATAATTTTTTGCTTTATTTTGGTAAACATTTATTTGACATTTTTAAACTGCTAGTGAAATAAAAAAATTGAACCACAAAGGAAATAAAAATTTTAAATGGTTGTTAATAAAACAACTTTAATGGTGAGATAAGAGACAAATAAACATCACTTTTTAAGGCAAAATTGAATAAAATAATAAATCAAAATCATCTGGTTACATTCTTGTCAAATTAATGATTATTTAAATGCTGAAGTCTTAAATTCATCATCGAAAGATTGCTTCTACTGGGTGGTGGTGGTTAGGGATGAATATAACAAGCAGGAATTAACAGAAATTTTGTAATATCTTTTTAAAATTATGAGGAAACTAAAAAATGTAAAAACAGTTTTGTGTGCAACTTTTAGTTCTGTACAACTTTGCACTCCAGAGTTTTTGCAGTAAAATGAACAGTAGTGGTAGCACGCACTTTAGAATTCTATCATAGAAAGCAGGCGAATACGATTTTACGTTTACGAATCTTGGTAGCATGCACTTTAGAATTCTATATTCATTTTTTGATTCGGAAATGAATGGATTTTATACTATTAAAATAAAAAATATTATGACAGTTTTATATAATAAATGTATAAATTATATGTAAATTGGCTTTGAATAGAATTGTGGCAGAATAATGACGTTACAGTTCACCCAATTTGAACTGGCGGATGACCATTGGATGCGTAGTACCACGCCAAGCTCAGTAGTAGGGGTAGCTTAGTTTCTAGCACATTTCATTTGAAGATAGATCAGCTAGGCAGTTTTATACATTCAGATGAGAAAATTATAAGTTCAAAAGTAAAGTGCGCGGTCATCAGATTAAAAGTCAGAGCCAACAACCCAACTCCTGACCCTCCGTCCAGTGTGTTTAATTTTTATTTTATAATACTTTTGATATAAAGAGCGAAACAGCGTTTTTTTTGCATAGTTTCTTCCAATCTTGTGTCGTGAAGTGTACTTAGTCAAGCGTACTACCTGTCTCTTTCTCGCCTAATACTTTCTCTCTCTGCGCTGCAGCGATCTTCATCCGCCAGTTCAAATTGGGTGAACTGTACTTTGACACTCTCGCCTCGAGTCGTACGCTTGCAGGCGAATATTTTGATACACGTATGCTACCAAATTTTCGCTTCGTGGCGAAAAGCGAAAACAATTGCCTCTTTTGATAGAATTCTAAAGTGCATGCTACAATTACAGGAGAGCAGGAAATTGCATAAAACTAAAATCCCTATGTTCACCTTTAACCGCTACCACCGGGTATAATTTTTGATGTCTTAGTAAACATATAACATTTAACTTACATGAAATATGAAATAGGGTCCCGTGGCCGTGTGCGGGAGGTAAAAATGAAAACTAAGCCGATTTGCAGATGTTAAAAATTTTAGAGGAATTTCATGTAAGATTAAGGTGTTAGTAACTCACGAATCGTTCACCGGCAAAAATCGTGTGATACATGACATGTTAAATTCTAAATTTCAAACCGCGTTATTAGGATTTTTACCCGGGATAGAGTGGGGGGTGAATTTGTAGAAAAGCATTGATAAAAATTATTTAAAAATCTTAGAAAATTTACTTCTTTCGATGCCACGACCAATATAAACCGTTGTAAATAATAAAATATATTAAACTAAGTATTAAACATCTACTATTGTTTATTTTTCGAGCAATTTCTTTTATTGTTATTCTGATTAACTATTTTTTAACATAACTCTTTGAGAGTTCATCCTAGGTAAAAAATGTAAGAAACCTATTTTGTACAAAAAAAATTACTGGCTTTAATTTTGTATTCTTGTAAAATCCTGATACCAGCCACTGTTTTCGAGAAATGGCCAAAAACGAAAAAAAAAACACTTATTTTTGCATCTTTGATCCAAGATGGTGGCTCACGCCGACCCTCCTTACAGTCAAGAACTTAATTTTTTATCCCCGTCCCGAACTAAACTATATTATATTAACATCGTTTCTATCTCACCTTTTGTAGGGTAAAAACCTTTATTGACAGGACCATATCGTCTACATCTCCTTTTTTAATGTAAATGAATATAAATAAAAAAAATAATATTTAATTACAATAAAAACGGAGTAGGGGAACATTCCTCCACCATCGTCTGCTAGTGATCGCCGTAATCTGTTCGCCTGTTTGTTACGCCGGTCTCGGTCTGTACTAGTCTTTTTTTACGTTTTCCAAAAAGCACTTGTTAGTCAGTGGTGTCCTTTCCAACCGTAACCAAGACAATAATAGATAATAACAAAGAAATCACATACTTGTCGGAAAAGAGATTTGCGTATATCGTTGATCGTGTAAAGCCACCTTTAATGAAAGCCTTCACATAATAAATGCAACATCACATGTCGATATCTGTATCAGTCACGGTAGAATTAATTAATTTAAAAAATCACGGTCAAATCAGATCAAAATCAAGTGCACGAGAATTTCTAGTGTGCTGTACTATATTCGTATAAGGTGTTCAGGATAATGTGTCCAACATGGAAATTTCAAGAACTATAAGAGATACGAACTCAATTAATTAAACAAAAGTTATTCCATTAGGAGAACATTTTAATGGCGTATTATTCGTCCGAAAAAAAAAATATGGACGTATATTAGAAAATTGTTTTCGATTGTGTAACTTTCTAATATGATACCCATACAAATATTATGTTTCCATAATTTTAACAAAGCTGACTAATTTTTGAAAGTTAATCACTCTTAATGTCTCTATAACTCTATATCTATTGAATATGAACGAAACTGTGTAATCAAACCGTATAGAGAATAAGATATTTTTTCATATTGATAATCACAAAATGTCGAAAAATAATATTTAACTGCGTTTTTTCAAGAAAAACTGTTAAAAACTTCAAATAAGTGTACTTCCGGTGGATCAATTATAACCAAAATCTAATCAGCTCTTCATATGGATGTAAAGAAGAGGAATACGAAAGAATTATAATTTTTAGAATTGTAGTATTGGAGTTATCGTCGGAGAAAAATTTGTCACACACGGACATACATACACACACACACGGACACACACACACACACATACATACATACATACATACATACATACATACATACATACAGACATCATCTTAAAAATAGTAAATTCGTATTCTAGGGGCCCTAAAACGTGCTTATTCATTAAAAACTCACCAACGAATTTTTTGACCAAAGACAATACCTTCCTTACCTAAAGGTGACGGAAGGTAAAAACTAATAATATAATGTAAAAAGGTTAATATAAATACAAAACACATATTCACAACACCTCTCAAACTGTCAAAAATATTTTATTATTCATGCAATGTCTGATCAAAATAGTATTCAAATGAATGATATTCAAGATGCTCCATCTCCAAATCATGTGTCTGAATGTTTCGATTATTCTAATATTAATTTATTGAAATAAAACTTAGATTCGTATTTAACCACTAAAATCTTAAAACAGACAAAGTATACTCGTAATCCAATTTTAACATTTTCACGATGACGTCCATGTGAGAGTGCGCGCGTGCCTGTGTGTGTGTGTGCGCGCGCGCTTGTTTGTGCGCTCTAACTCCAATACTATTAATCAAAAAAAATTTAAACCTTGTATTTCGACTCTATTCTAATATGGAAAGAAAACATTAGAATTTGGTCTAAATCGGATAACCGGAAATGGCACAGATATGCACTGATATATTTTCTATATAAATTTATAAAATAATTTAATTTATAAGTCCAGGAGCCTATGTACCAAAGATAACCACAATTATTTTGTTATAGTTCATATTTCAAATGTATGTAACTGACAGATAAATGTCACTGTCAACAGAATAATCACTTCTAATTAATAATGGTGACATTTTAAAAAGAAAATAGTAAATAAAGCAATAATTATATGCAAAGAACTTAATATAGTTTGCAGCACTAGTGAATATGTAATGTATTTAAATTAATAAAAATTAAATAGCGGGAGGTATTGTGTTGACCACATCAGATTTTTTAAACTCGATCATTTGTGTAAAATATTACAAAATGTCCAATTGTGCAAAAATATAATAAGTGTAATTCTTGTTCGGTTGAATTATTGTTTTATTGATCAAAGATTGCAACACACCACATCGATCAAAAATACATAAAATACGTAAGTCAGTTGTTACTTAAAAATATATTGTTTCAATGTGTGCGCTCTGTCAGTATCAGACCATCACTATTATATTTAATCCTAAATAAATACTCTTATTATTGAACTATTTGTTTATGTAAAACCAATAGTAGGCATCCCAGCCGTTAAGTACATTTTATACATTTTTCGGAAAATATTGGTCATCTTAACTATAAGTACTTCTCGGTATTCAAACATTATTCTCTGACGATAAACTGCACTTACCTCCCTTAATACTTAAATAACTAATAATTTTGATGCAATATGAAATATTAAATGTACATATTTCCTAGAAAAAGCCTTCAGTATACCATACTCAGGATATTTAACACTGACATTTATCTGTTAATTACAAACATTTAAATTTCCCAACTGGTTTCGATGGAGTGAGATTTATTATAATACATACATACATACAGACATCATCGTAAAAATAGCAAAATCGTGTTCTAGGGACCTTAAAACGTGTTTATTCATTAAAAACTCATTACTGAACTTTTGACCAAAGCCAATACCTTCCTTACGTAGAGGTAACGGAAGGTAAAAACTACAAAATATACATTTTCACCTGTATCTAGTGACCTATGCATTTTTTTCCGGGTTGATAATATACCACTAAAATGCCTTCGTAATTAGGCAAGTTTCTTCAAATTTAATTGATTTCGTGTTTGTTATAGTTCTCGATATCTGATTCTGGTTCAGCAATAAAACTACAAATATCGTAATTATAACAAACCGGCATATCGCTCACTATTTGCTTTATAATATTGAATACCAACAGGCCATTATTTGCACCGTTTTATTGGAATGAAGACATGCATCGCCTGATACTTCTACCTACTCTGAGTGCTCGGTGTAGTAAAATAAACTTACTGTTTCTTTAACATAAATGCTATTTTTCTAGTCCTATGCTTTAATATACTTATTAAGTATCTGTCATCTGTATTTGACTGACCCTCATTATGATTCAGATTTTCGTTGTGATACAGATTATTATTATGATTCAGATTTTGTTTTCATTATGATACAAATTATCATTATGTTACAGATTTTCTTTTCATTATGATACAGATTAATTTTATAACCAATTTATTGGTTTATAGTTTATTTTTATTTTTTTAATTCTTATGAATAGTCGTAGAAAAAATAGTGTATACAACTTCATGCTCGTGTATTAATAGCTATAATGGGGTATTCCGACATTTTTTAAAAATATTTTTTTACATTAGTACAGACCAGTAGGACTCTGAATATCTAACTTTGAGTAAGAAAATGTATGCATCGCATGAGATATGAATTTTTAAATTTTCATCGCAATTCAAATTTTTTTATCATGGCGCGCTTATGACGTCAACTCGATGGTGACATCTGCAACGAACTTCAGCGCATAAATCCACATGTTCATGACAGCCATTTGCTTGTTCACATATGATTTTAGTAGCAGCGTGTATTTTGGTGTTTGTTTATGGTAAAAATAGGAGTAATAATTATAAAGTGGACGAAATGTCAAACAAGAAATATACCCGCGCGTGTTAACTTCTGGCACCATCTGTGTTTTTATACGAAAATACTTACTTTGAAATGAGCAACAGATTATCAACTTGACGTCACAAATTTCAAGGACGTTTCTAGAGCTGTAAAAATTCCAATTTTGTAACATTAAATTATGAATTAAAACTTTTTATTAAACATGTTTTATTATATTTTTCTACTATATGAAGATAGCAACTATAGAAAAAAGTTGTTATTTTGCATTAATTCCATATCACCGGAATACTCCATTACAAACTCGTTGCATAATATATTATTTGTATGAAATAAATTTTGAAATTCAAGAAATTATTTCAAATAAAAATAGCATTTATGATAAAGGAACTGTAAGATTATTTTACTGTATTTTATATACAGAGCATGTCTTCATTTCAACAGAGCGGCGTATGTAATGTTATTATGCAAACAGTGAGCGATATGCCGCTTCGTCATAATTACGATATATATAATTTTATTGCTAGACCCGACAGAGTCAATTTCCTTGACAATTGCTGTTGCTGTAAGTGTCGAAGAACGCACGAGATCCTCATGCTCATAGCACAGTGTGATACGAGTTTAACTCTTTCAGAGGAACACTGATGATGTTTATGGCAGCCAATGTGTTTAAAAACGTTTCGTTTGAGAAGTAAATATTTTTTGTCTGTCCAAATTAAATTTATTCGTTATTTCATAATAATTATTTGTGTATCAAGAGCGAAAAGTGATCCTTTGTTACTCAACCACGGTAATAGCAGCGCGTGCCAAAGGCGAGTGCTACAATAATGTGAGAGTAACAAAGATCTTTTAAACTTGAGGTGCACACTTAATTTTTTCTACGACTGCTATGAGAAATTACCAAAAAGGGTACATATTTATTTTCTCACAATAGCAATAGGTTTGTTCGTTTCACTACTTAGTTTTAACTGCAAAACACCATAGTTTTAACGCTGCTGCAATATAGTCTACCGTGAAACGTCTGTCATAAAATTAAGACGCTAACAATTGCAATTTTATCTGTTTCGTATGTCAATTAAGGGCCGATCTTCACCATTCTGATAAAGTTCCACATATACAGGTGAGTCTGGAAAGACACCCCTCCGCACCTTAACTTTTTCACTTACTTGTACGAAGTAAAGGAAGCATTGTAATCGCGAAAAATTTCGGTTTCCAGATTTCAACGGAAATATCCATTTTGACCATCCCTGAATTCATTTTGACTAATTTCGTCGTATGTACGTACGTATCTCGCATAACTGAAAAACGGAAAGCCTTAGAAAGGTAAAATTTTGTATTTAGAACTGTTATGACATCTAGTTGTGCACCTCCCTTTTTGATCATTACATAACTTTCGGAAATGGTACTTTACTTGAAGCCTATAATAGATTTTAATGAAAATCTATATTAAAATATAATCCAAAACTTTTCAAATTTGGTATATAAGACTTTTATATCAATGGGAATACCACAATAGATTTTAGTTAAAATTGTCTACCCGGAAGTGGTACTTTACTTGAAGCCTATAATAGATTTTAATGAAAAAGTAAATTAAAATATAATCCAAAACTTTTCAAATTTGGTATATAATACTTTTATATCAATGGGAATAACATAATAGATTTTGGTTAAAATAGTCTAACAGGAAGTGATACTTGAAGCTATTATCAGTTTTGCTTGAAAAAAATGGTGTTGTTTTGATTTTAATAATAAATGCTTTAAATAAAAGTTTTAGAGAATTGAATTCTGCGTCGAAAACATCAAGTATGAGTAAATTAGCTCCTTGTATAAGCGAGATACGTAAATTTAAAAATTATGTGCTTTTTGGTTTCTGTAATTAATAATAGGTTCAAATCAAATAAAACCGTACTGACTGCAGTTTCCGATTACTTTATTTTCTTCTGCACACATCAATCTCCAGTCGATCATCGTTACTCCAACAAATTCTGTAATTAAGTTTGCTATGAATTAGGACAAAAAATAACAAAAAATAAAGAATTTAATGTCAATATTAAATTATGTCAAATACGTGCAATTTTATGATTGGGTCTGTTATAATACATATTTTAATTATTAATAAAATATGTATGGTGCAAGAGGCGTACAAGGAAGTCATGTGGTGTCCACACCAGATATTTTTATTATAAGTGATGGAAAAAAATGGTTCACATGAAAGTTTTATTATTTTAATAATTATGCTACTTGATGGCAGATACAGGTATTTTATTTTTTATATAGAAACCTATAATTATTTTTCTAAAATATAAACCGCCATTATTTTCTCTTTTCAACGATGTAAAAGTTTGTATATCAAAATATTAAAAAAAAAATCAAGAAAATAAGATAATTGAAAAATATCAAAAATTATTTTTATTCAAACGTTCTAGGTGGCCATATGAAAATAAACGAAATATAAAAATGGAAAGCAACGAAATAAAATAGACATTTAATTGTTAGGTACTTGTATAAAGTGTCTTTTTTTTATTAATAAATTAGACATTTAATTGTTAGGTACTTGTATAAAGTGTCTTTTTTTATTAATAAATTAACTTTCAAATTTAATTTCCGCATAGACTATTTAAATAAAAAGAATTCCTAATACTGTTCACTATCTTATTTTACTCGAATTTTTTCGTAGTTTTGATTTACAAACTTGTACATCGTTGAAAAGAGAAAAAAAATGGCGGTTTATATTTTAGTAAAGTAATTATAGGTTGTTATTTAAAAAATAAAAATTGATAGTCGTATCTTGTTTATAAAAAATATACATATCTGCAATTAAATAGTAAAATAAAAAAGTTTTATATTAGCCTTTTTTCTATTAATTATAACAAAAAAGGGAAGGGGGGGGAGGGGGCGTCTTCCCAGACTCACCTGTATATCCGCCAGATAAAATTATCTAACACTTAATCTGGCGGATATTTTTTTTTCCTTTCAATACAAAATTAAGAGTGGACAATAGGGGAGTTTTACATTTTTTAAAAAAATATAAATTAATCTACATGAAAAATATTTTTTATTTTTTCTATGAAATTTCACTTACTGCAAAGAAAAAATAGACTACAGGAAGTAGGAGTACGGTCCTAAACGTCATGACATGCGCTAGCGATGAAACAGAAATAGTTATACCATATTTGTATGGCTTAGAAAGAGACAAAATATAATAGGGGATTTCACTCATATCGAATTTTTATATAAATTATATACAAATTATTTCTTCCCATATAACTGTGTTATTGACGCAATTTTTTTTTAAATGTTTTATCACTTTCTTATAAATGCTATAATATATTACACTCTCTTAAACCGCGCGGATTTTTCCGGGCTTGATGACGCTACCGAACTCGGCTTTCCTTTATTGGCCGACACTGTAAGTAGGCGTTCCCATCATTAAACCAGTGACTGCCAGACTGTTCCACTGGAGTATTTGGTTATGGTGGTTGTGCGGCTACACTCTATTATTTTTACAAATACTTAAATTCTAATAAACCATAATTACAATATACTAATTTTATGATAAATAAAAGAAAAGAAAATAAGAACAAAATTAAATTTTCAAATATAAAGCGAAATAACCTTAGCCGCACAACATTGACAAATGGTTTAAAACCTCTGGTAACAGCAGCCAAGACAGCAGCTGTTGAGAGATTAGATCATATAATTTAATTTATATGATCTAAAGACTAAGAGAGAAAGCACGATATAATGCCATTGCTCTTCACCACTGGGTTCACTCGTTCACTTACGTCGTAAGGCGGGAAACGATGAATACCAAATATTTGCCATTTTTACCTCCCGCTACCCTAGGTAAGGGAGGTATAGGGATCGTGCTAAAAATCACATATAGAGATTTTAGTGAATGAGCACGTTTTGATGTCCCCAGAATACGATTTTAACATTTTTACAATGATGTCTGTAGGTATGTATGTGTGTGTGTGTGTGTGTGTGTGTGTGTGTGTGTGTGTGTGTGTGTGTGTGTCTGTGTGTGTGGATCATGTGGACACGATTACTCAAATACTATCAATCAGAAAAATTTGAAATTTTGTATACCCATTCTACACGAATGTGGAAGAGCTCATTAGTTTTTAGTGTATATCGAATAACCGGAAGTATCATTTATACAAGCTTTTAACAGTTTTTCTTGTATAAAATTCATTGAATAATTTTTTTAGCAACTTTTACCAATACAAATTAAATATAATGGCACAATCTTCAATTCTACGATAAGCATTTAGTAAATAACTTGAAATAACTTTAAATATTGAATTATAAAATAATTTATTTTTGTACATCACTTTGCCTCTGTGTCAAACAAAAACAATATTTTAATAACAAATTTGACATATTTCAACAAATGTCACTGTCACGAAGAAATAACATTAAAATTAGTAATGAAACCGTGTTAAGAAGAATTTAGTAGTTTAAATAGGATTGTAAAGAAATTAAGGTTTGTAAAAATAATATATTTTCCAACATACATAAATATTAGATATACAGGATAATGCGATTTTAGTTTGATGTTTGCAGCATTATATATCAAACAGCTCTCAAATACACATTTACGAAATGGATAATGTACGGCGAAGAATTTACACAGATTGCGTTTTAGAGCATAAGGAAGTTAGGTATTTGGTGATGATTTTGACAATAATGTATGTGTGACGATTTTTCCTTAAAATATATTAAGATCCGAAACTTCGCAAAGTTGGTATTTAATACTCTTATATAATTTGATTGCGTTTTAGAGCATAAGGAAGTTGGTGCTGATTTTGACAATAATGTGTGTGTTACGATTTTTTCTTAAAATATATTAATGATCCAAAACTTCGCAAAGTTGGTATTTGCTAACAGATTTTTCAGGAAAAACATAACAAAATATAATCCAAAATTTCGTATTACAAACTTTTCTATTTATTGGAACAACAAAGTAGATTTTGTTTACAAACGATCAATGGAAGTGATACTTTACTTAAAGCTCACTGCTATTTTAAACATGGAATTGGCGGGAGGTCATGTGCTGGCCACAACAGATTTTTTCTTCTATAAGAAGCCGAATTTTAAAAAAGAAAAATTGGGGAATTTCTTAATTTAAAAATACTGTAACTTATAAAAAAATCAAAAAATCGTGGAATCCTCCGTTGAAGCGCTTAACATAAATATATTGACGTCTATTATTTGTCATTCAAAATGTCAGTTTACGGTATTCAACATTTTATTTTAATGTGAATCATTAAACGTGCGTTTCACAATTCTTTTAATTCGACATTTGTGTTTTAAACTTGTCATTTTCACTTTACATATGGAAATCTAACGTCCATCTCGAGAAATAACCAGGGGGTAGATACGTAACTGTAACGTCCTGGAGACGTCTCCGCATGGAGCTGTGCGACGCCATTTTAAGCGTTGTTTCGACGTCATTTTAAGACGTTGTTTCCACGTCATTTTAAAACGTTATTTCGACGTCTAGATAGACGGCATATATATTCCGAAAATAACGTCGTAACGTATTAGAATGATATATTAAATAGGAGAAATTACAAAAAAAATTGTTTCTGAAGTTTTATTACTTGTGATATGTAAAAAAATTTTTAAAAAATATTAAACCTAGACAGAATTCCTGGAAAAAGAATTATTCATAGAAGAAATGTGAACCGTCGCGGAACGCCCGGCAGATATGAAACATCAAAATTAATTAGCCTGAATATAACAAAATAAGCTAGTAGTATATTGTGTTATTAGGAGTAAAAGTGATTCTTTGTGTGGCGAGCATGTAAGTTTGCACGACGAGAGGTACGCGAGTCAGACAATTACATGCGAGGCACACAATGACACTTTTACTCCGAATGACACATTATATTTTTTCTTCAAACATACGTATTTAAATAAAATAATTACTTGACATTATAATAATTATAAATATTTTACGTGAAGGACGTTTGCTGATTTCAATTGCTCTGTTGCTATGGATACTTTCGTATTTGTTCACTTTTTGTTACAAACATTCAAGTGAAAATTTTCACGTTTTGATATTTAAATAAAAACTACTACTATATTCTCCTTATGTGCAATTATATCAGAATTTGAAGTATTGCCATGTACGGCCCTTGAAGTTGTTCAATTGAATGGAAGTTCAACAATATTGCTCAAGGATATGATATGTTGAGGAATCGCTGAAAAACAATATGAACTTTTCTTATCACTTTAATTCTAATTATTCTTACCGTTATTAATATTTTATTTAGGTTATCAATTTAAATTTGACAGCTGTTGGATGTTTTTAATAACTTTATTTTTAAGTTATCTAGTGTATAGTGCAACTGAGGGCGTTATGACAGGTTTCTATTTTACAAGTTACTTCTTATGTGCTCATTTTATATAGTTGCTATGGATACTTATTTATTCCATTTCTACTTTGTGAATCTAGTCACAAAAGATGCCATTTTTATGACGTTTGAAGAAAAAATTACATTTTATTTTATTTTGTAGAAAATGCAAATTTATAACCACTTAGTCATATCAACAAAAATATTCTTCCAACTTCCAAATATTTTATATTGTTGCGTTGCGAACCGCTGTTGAAATTATGTAGCTCGAGCTCGAGACGAACGACACTCTGCAGTCGACACGGAGAGAGCCGACGAGACTTGAGGCTGGCCAAATGGCGCTCCATAGAAACCGTTCTTACCCCCATACAGGCACGCCATAGATGTTTCACATCAAAAATAAATTAAATAAAGGATCTATAATCATTTGGGCTCTAAAAAACTTTTTTCTGTATTTATTCGCACGTTGTAGTGTATCCAGTTCATTATTGCTTATATTGTTTATGATTGTTGAATATTTTTGTTTTTGTTGTAAAATTATTTGCACTAGTGTATCTAAAATAATAATAAAAAAATCTGTTGTGGCCAGCACAAGACCTTCCGTCAATTCGATGTATTTTGTACAAATCCCATACCAGAAAGTCCTTGGAACAGATTCTATATAATATCATGTAAAATCGATCACAAACACATACTATTTTTTAAAAATTCTATACCAAAAGTTGATTCGAAAAGGTTCTATAAATCCAATAAAATTTTAACATAAATATACACTAGGTAAAATGCACTAGACACTTCCTTCATTTCTTCTTTCCCCTATTTTATTAGGGGTCGCTGTTTCCTCTTCTCTTCCACTCATTCTTGTCCAACGCATCACACAGTCCTTTCTTTCTCAAGTCTTTTGCGATACAGTCCTTCCGTCTTCTCTTTGGCCTTTCTCTGCATGTCACTTGCGAGGAACACTATGCCATATCAATTTTAGATCCTATACGCTCCATATTTGGATTTGCACTTCCAACTGACATCTGTCAATTAGAATTTTTTAATATATCATCTGTTTCCATGATAAATTGCAAAGCAGACTAATTTTTCAAAATTAATTTCTTTATAACGCTTTAAATCTACATCTATTGATTATGAAAGAAAATGTATAATAAAACCATATAGAGAAGAGTATTTTCTTTAATATGTATAATAACAAAATGTCAAAAAATAATATTTAACTGCGTTTTTTTAGGAAAAACTGTTAAAATCTTCAAATAAGGGTACTTCCGGTGGAGTAATTATAACCAAAATCTAATCAACTCTTCATATGGTCGTACAGAAGAGGAATACGAAAGAATTATAATTTTTAGAATTGTAGTATTGGAGTTATCGTCGGAGAAAAATTTGTCACACACGGACACACACACACACGGACACACACACACACACACACGGACACACACACACACGGACACACACACACACACACACACATACAGACATCATCTTAAAAATGGTATATTCGTATTGTAGGGACCCTAAAACGTGCTTATTCATTAAAAACTCACCACCGAATTTTTTGACCAAAGACAATACCTTCCTTACCTAAAGATGACGGAAGGTAAAAATCTGTTGTGGCCAGCACAAGACCTCTCGCCATTTCCATATTACGCTATATAAGTATTGTATTGCACTTCCCTTTCAAACCGTCGTTTTATAACAAAAAAATACAGAACTTTATCCAAATATTGTTTTTTATTGTATTTAACATGTCTTCTGCACACATATAATTCTAATTATATCTATTTTTCATTGTATGAGGAAGTTTCTAAATATCAGAGATTGTTCCAATTCATTAACCAGATTGGCGGTATTTCTGATGGATATATGCAATTTAACCTATAATTTCAAATATTTAATTAATAAAACAATAATGGCCGTTTGCACCAGTTTCCCTTAAATATTCGGCTTAGTAAAGGGGTACTTAATTTCTAAGGTATCCTTAAGCTTAGTTCGTTTGCACGGTTGCAATTTGATCGTCGCTTAGCTAAGTGTCACTTAGGAGAAATTCTAGTGTTTTTTTTTACTTTGCATATTGCATAAATGTAGTAACTTATATGTCAAATGTGACATGACATATGTATCAGTGTTCTGAATTTTTTGAGTTGTTTTCATTATCTGTAACCGTCCACCATGTCCATCAGGATATCCATAAGAGAACGAGCACCGAATAATACTGAGGAAGAAAAAATGTTGATCCTAAATATTATTAATGAATATAAACACATAATTGAGTGTAATAAAACTGTCACAATAACTTGGAATGACAAAGAACTTGCATGGACTCAAATAACAAATAAACTTAATTCGTCAAATTATATTAAAAGAACTAAAAGCTCTCTTCAGAAATTTTACGAAAACAAAAAAAAAGCAAGTAAGAAAATCTATTGCAAAAGAGAGATGTGAATTCATAAAATTCTTTTTGAGATTTTATTATTTTTCTCTTGTTGTTGGCATTTTGGTAAATTGGTGGTATAATCTAGCTACAGCTGTACAACAAATCGGCTTGCTGTAGAAGTATACATCTCACTAAAATCGGCAACGCTAAATGACTTCCTGTTGCGTAATATCGTAGAGTCATCAGTTTTTGATTAATTGGTGACACACAATTATTCTTGAAGAAAGTTATTTTAGAAATAATTTTGAGGAACATAAAATACGTACAAATTATAAGGGAATTCCAATTCATGTTCAATGCTTTTTATTAAGTCTAGTACGATATTTTTTGTTAGACGAAAACGTTTAAAAAAAATTAGTTTGTCAAATGAGTAAAAATAATTAGCTCTCTCATAAATTTGTCACGGAATTCGATTTTCCACAAATTCTAACATCTCTAACTCTAAAATATCATCATCTATAATATTTAGCTCTAATTCCATTTTATAAATTAATATCAACCAGCTATCAAAAACACAAATGTCAAGTGACATTTGTAAAATAATTGCGATCAAGTGCATCTTTGAATTAAGGGGTCCTTAAGGGGAAGAAAGATTTGCACTTAACTTAAGGGTACCTATTTGTAAGTTAAGGTACCCTTAACAATTGGTGCAACGAATTTTTATTCTTAAGGTGTACTTAATATTTAAGGGAAACTGGTGCAAACGGCCATAAGAAAGATTAAATATACTTCCCAAAAAAAGCTATCAGAATGTCACTAAAACTGTTAATATTTGACAATGACATGTGTCATTTAAAAACTATGTTATAAACATTGGAATTTGTCAACTGGTTTCCTTAGTGCCTTGGCCTCTGCGATTAAATTACTCTATAAATTATAGTGTCTTTATCTCTAAATCTATACAAGATATAATAAAAATTTTAAGTGTATTAGATGAAGAATTTTATGTTCTTCAATATTTAATAAAAAAAAATTCCAGAAAATTATATTTAGAAGAATTTTTATCAGAAACTACTACTTCCGGTTGTTCAATTGTTACCAAAACCTTTTCAGCTCTTCCCAGTAAAAAAAAAAAATAGATATAGTCAAATTCGGTTTCCCAGTATTTTTTTGTACCATGGCCAGTAGAAAGAACATCAAATTCAGTACTTCTTGTATTTTAAACAGACATACTTTTGTACCATGTCCCTTAAAATAACATACACTAAGAATTGTTTTGAGTTTTCATGATTCTGTCACGTGCTTCTGGATATAGTACAGTAAAAATAATAATAAAAATCTGTTGTGGCCAGCACAATACCTCTTGCAATTTCCATTTTATGTTATTAAGTATCACTTCTAGTGATGGAACGGATCGCTCTTTGGCCGGATTACCGGATCCCGGAATTCCGGCTTCTTATTTAGCCGGATCGCCGGAATTCCGGCCGCCGAATCGTTCGTAATTTGTCGGTAAAAATCGTAACGGCTTCGGGCCCTTTGCTGCAGATTCGTACGTTAATTTACCATTAATAAATAGAAAATCGGATCCAATTTTATGGTGGAAGGATCATGTACCTCTTTATCCCGAATAAAGTTTAATTGCTCGACGATATTTATCTAGTCCTGCTAGTTCTGTGTATAGCGAGAGAAGGCAGAAATTATTATTCACCATAATCTAGAAAAATGTAATTTTCAATATTAATTTTTTTGCATATGTGTTTTTATTGTTTAAAATTTATATGTTAATTTTGTATGTCACTTAGTGTGGTTTGTTTCAATAAATATAATAAATATGTTTTTGTTACCTACATATAATAAAATAAAATGAATATATAATATTCAAATATAGATAATATTTAATAAAACGATCCGGCTTAATTTTGTATACGATCCGGCCGGAACCGGAATTCCGGCCATGAGGCCGGATCGGCCGGATTCGGTATCAAAGCCGGATTCTCGTTGTAACGGCGACGAAAAGAAAGAAGGACGCTGTTGTCCCTATTCGGTCGCCATTTTGTAATGACGTCCCTGCTCGTTCTCCATGCTGTCAAAGGGTTTGCTCGGGCGCCAATAATTCGGAAACACAGCATAAGGAGAGATGGTCGATCCTGTAAAGGACGCTCTCATAGCGTCGCTGAAAAGGATGGCTGGAACGCCAAAAAGTGCTCGGGTAGCTTAGTGGAGACAGAGTTCGGCTTTGACAATGAAATCAATTGTAATCATTTTTAATATTTTATTAAAATAAATTAAAATGAGAAAGTAATAAATATAACGAAGCAAAGTAACAATGAATCAGCGATACTTGCAGGATATTCTCTCTACTACGCACGATCAACAATGAACGGGCAACAATGGCACACACCAAGGTTGCGGGAACACGCTATGAACGAGTAACAATGGCACACACCAAAGTTACGGGAACACGGTACGGTTACAGTGTTGTCGCTTTGACAACACTCATTAACAATCGCGATTTTAATCTAACAATGTTGGCACACACCAACACTCATTGACAATCGCGATTACGGCGTACAGCGGCCAACACCACTGCACAAAACAACCGGCTACACCGGTACGGTCCACCTGCTGCACTCTCTCACGAGCTGCCGGCACACACCAACAGCACTGAGTCAGAGGCAGCCAAGGTCATCCACAACCCGCTCACCTGGCCCTCACCAGGTTCGCAGAAGACGGCACACACCATCTTAGGCTCGTTGGAGAGCTAACGCTCCCTTGAGAGAGCACACACTCTCTGCCTGTAACTAACGTTCGAGCTCGTATTTATACCCCGAAAAACCGTTAAAAATATCAAAAAAGGTTCAAACACGTTTTTAGTCATCCTGCAAATTCTCGCTAAGTTTGAATAAAAATATAAAAAATACAGTTTCATGTAGAATCGAACTGACGATCTCTAGCGTGCTGGTCAAGCGCACTAGCCACTCGACCACACAATAGCTGACAGATAAACAACAATTTTATAAACATTAGCAGCTATAACCAAAATACAACAATACATTTTACAACAAACGACATACAATATAACCACACAATTATATTGTATGCGTAAATCAAAACAATACAAACCAATAAAAAATGCAAAAATAATATTTTTACTTGTGGGATTTGAACTTTGATTTAAATA
Source organism: Ophonus ardosiacus (assembly GCA_943142095.1). Taxonomy (NCBI): domain Eukaryota; kingdom Metazoa; phylum Arthropoda; class Insecta; order Coleoptera; family Carabidae; genus Ophonus; species Ophonus ardosiacus. The sequence continues at coordinate 12,351,719 of OW964836.1, read as the reverse complement.
ATCAAACTTTAGCAAAAAACTGACATGCTAACCACAAGGCTACTACGTTAAACGTGAAGAATAAATTCAAATTTAGTGACCATCGTCACATCGTTTAACATGTCTTCTGCACACATACAATTCTAATTATATCTATTTTTCATTGTATGAGGAAGTTCTTAAATGTCAGTGATTCTTCCAATTCATTAGCAAGATTGGCGGTATTTCTATGGATATATGCATTTTACCTACAATTTTAAATATTTAATTAATAAAACAATAAGAAATATTAAATGTACTTCCCAGTACAAGCTTTTAGAATGTCACTAAAACTGTTGATTTTTGGCACTGACATCTCATTTACTATATTATTTTAAACCATGTCTAACTAGGTCCTTTTATATTTCGAAAATATTTAAAAATTATAATTTAACAAATTTCATACAAACAGAAAAAAATTGAACATGTGTACTCATTATCCATTCTTTACAATAAAATTTTAAATGTTTGAAGTAGTTTTTCTCGAAAGTGGACATAGTACATTCCAATAGTCGGCCGACGATATTGCATATATAAAATATTATACCATGCATGAATTTATTTTAAAAAAATGGAGAATACACGAAATTTAGCAAATGCTAGGATTCATACTGGATGAGTTATTATCTGTTTAAGTAAAAATATATAATTTTATCCGTTAAATTATCAATAACTATTCTTAGCAGGTATTCAAATAAATATTTAGGAATAATAGATAAAATAATAATTGTTCGTTGTGCACTAACTTATCTTTGCCCAGGAATAGTTCCTCTGAGAACCATATTCTTATTAAAATTAAAATGTAAAAAGTATGTTTTAGAGTATTTTATTTTTGTATTATGAAATAAGTAGTTAATGTCCGGTTTTATCAACGTAACTTAAATAATAAACTGAGCTTAAAAGACGATATTGCATCGAAATGAAATGTCAAATGAATGGGGGATTCCACCATTTTTTTTTATAATTTCATCTGAAAATATTAGGAAAACTAAGACTATTGATGAAAATCCGGTGAAAAAATTCTTATTAATAAGCGAGTTATGGTCTCCCTAATTTTGAAAAGATTGGCGTGACGTCACATTTATGTGTTTTTATATTAAACTGTTTTCATCATGGACCTAAATGTTCTTGAAATATATGCTATTTTAAGTTATATTTACATAAAAATAAATGAATATTATAACACGGTATAAGTCTACATAATTTATAATTACAGGTGTATTTAAATTATTAAATTTAATGCAAGAAATTTATGTTAAAATAAAAACTGTTTGGAAACTGCAGTACAGGAATGTTGGCCCCTCCTTTCGAATTTGAATTTCTTAACTTCCATTAGTAGTAATCCCCACCTCCTAACACGCTATTTGTAATGCATGTATAGGCGGTCTTTCGGTCGCCAATAAAAATATTTTCATATTAGTGTCGAAGCGATATAACAAAAAAGCCTTTATTTCCAAAATATCTCAATTATACCATTTAATTTTGTTATTAATATTCGTTATTCAGCATATACATTCGTATTTTTTTACTATTTTCCTTTAATTCGATTGAGCTGGAATCCCCCATTATAATATATTGCTGTCAAAATTTGGATTTATATACATATTTTTTTTTTTTTTGTTTAAACCTAGCTTAAAAATTAGCCTTATTGATGTAGCTGGCCATAAGTTACTTAAAACTGAGTAAATTTTGCTTTTGTTTTGTTTACGGAATGGCTTATTGCGGTCATAATCGATATGGGAGACATGACGTCACACCGAAAGGAGAATTCGAAACGGGAGTCCTAGGGCGCATGGGATCTTTGACTATAGTTATCCAGATCGAAGCTGTCAGTTGTTTCGGCACGTTTATTGAATCGTTTGACTTTCAACTCTGAATTTTTTATGTTGAATTTAAGTGGATTTGAATTTCTTAAGGAAGTTGAAACTATGTATACTATTATTTTATTTTAACATTTAACATGAATTTGTTTATATTTATAGAATATGAATACCTAATACTTGAAATTTATTACTGAAGAAATTATTAAATTCAGTTAGTACATATGTTTGTATGTGCAATTTTAAATATATTTGAATCAGTTTTATAATCGTCCAAAAAAATATTTTTACAGAAAATTTAAAAAATATACAATTAAAATTCAAATAAATCTCCAACCAATGACATTTAATTCAATAGACCATATTACCGAATTTTGCGCCTCTAGTGGCAGTTTTATAAACTGTAAAATTAAGTGCCACGATAGCCAACTGTTTTTATTTTCTAAGTTTAAGTTGGCAATAAAAATTTGAAATATGACAAATAATAACTGCAGAGAGAAGCGAAAGAAGAGAAATAGGCAATGACGTTTACACAAATTTGAAAAGTATAATTTAAAAATGAATATTATCAGTTTATTATTAAGTTTGAATATGGTGAATGTATGTATGTATGTATGTATGTTCTCTGATTATAAACAGAACTGTTAAAGTTATGTTACGGTTGTGCATATGTGAGTGAAATTGACGCGGTGGGCCACAATTTTTAAAAAGTCCGCCAGATATTTGCAAATGAAATTATTATTTACATATATTTACTTCAACGATTAAAGCAAAATAACGTCAGAAACAGTAAAAACATAATTAAATAGTGATTATTAAATTTATTTGGTAATTTGATCTTATTTTATAAAAAAGATATTTCATGTTGAAAATTGAATTTTTCTCATAAGATAGCATTGGAACTTGAATTTAAGTACTTCCTAAATTTGATTCGTCCATTGTGAGCATGCGCAATTGAATTGGTAATATGATCTATTCTGGTAAAAATAAAAAATCGCGCTGCATTCATTCATATCATTAAATACACTATGATGGATATTTAAAAATTCTATCTATATTATATTTTATTGTTGGAAATAGTATTTATCGTTATTGTTCATCAGATAAAATAGCATTACTATAATGCAGGTTTAGAAATTTTAGAGGAGGAAGAGTTGGAACTGGTGTTGGACTTAATAAAAATCATTTTTTATTCATATTGTATCCAATGGATATGTTTACTTTAAATGATATTATTTAATATTAACAGCATATTACTGATACATTGAAATCTTTGTTCATTATCACATCACAACAACTTATATGTTATAAGGTTAATTTGTAAATGTCAGATTTGATTTAAATATATTACCAATCCATTCTCAAATCACCAACAATATGGAGACACTAAAATTACTAGTACAACTCACAACTCTATCGTTAGAGAGGGGAAAAATCAAACGATGACGTATACGAAGTTCAAGATCTTGGGAAAGTTGGAAAAGTTATAGAATGAATCCTGAGACGGGACTCGTATTTGTCCCAATTTTTACCTATATGTTTCGTCCAATGTTGCCATGAAAGGATGAAAGCCAGTAAGTGAGCTGTAGAATCTTTGACGTGGCGGTAAACTGTAAAAACAAAGTAGCAAAACGAACAAACCCAGTAACTTCATTCGGTTAAATAAAAAAAAAATGTGTGTACGAAGTGAAAACTTCTTAACTTAAATGTTTAAGTGTGCTGGGCTTAGATGCCTTGTATTAATAACGTGGGCTACGACCCGAATTTACGTGACGTAACATTCGGCTCCTTTCGAGTGTACCAGAATGACCGTGGCGCGTCATACGTCACGAATCAGCCATGTTCACTGCCCAGGAAAAAGTGTGCAAGGTGCGCTTATAGAAGTTTTCACTTCAAAAAGTTTCTCTTTGGTAATATCTATATGAATAAATAATAAAATTTGTTTTTCAAACCTTATTTATTGAAAAATTCTTTGATTCAGTTCGAAATGTGCGAAAATGGCTCGGAACACAGTGAAGAAAACGATCCATCAGAAATATTTGGAACAGTGGAGAATACAAACGTGCATTTGATACCCAAGAAATCAAGAGCCGTGTATGAAAAGCAGTATGACCTGTTCATTGAGTGGTGCAAGTCAAAAAAAATTAACAGCTTTACTGAAAATGTATTACTGACTTACTTTTCGGAAAAATCTAAAGTATTAAAATCTCCAACTCTGTGGTCCAAATACTGTATGCTAAAATTAACAATAGGAATAAAGAACGGCATTGACATCAGTGAGTTTAAAAAGTTAAACGCATTTTTGAAGAAAAATGCAGCAGGTTACAGACCAACAGAATCAAAATCTCTCAAAAGAGATGAAATCAATAAATTCTTGTCTACAGCGCCAGATAATCATTATCTTATGATGAAGGTAGCTCTTTTCTTGGGTGTGTCTGGAGCATTGCGAAGAGACGAACTTATGAAAATGACCATTGATGATATCGAAGATAATGGCTCCATTTTAATCGTTAGAATTCCAGACTCGAGAAAGAAAATACAACGAACTTTTATTGTTGACGATCCTTATTCACTGGACATTGTGGCGATGTATAGAAGATATGTTGCTCTTCGACCTGCTAAAATGGCAACTCGGCGATTATTCCTTAATTATAAAAATGGAAAATGCATAGCACAAGTAGTTGGAGTGAATACTCTTGCAAAAATTCCTAGTTATGTGGCAAAATATCTCAACTTACCCGATCCAAATGCATTTACTAGTCATTGTTTCCGAAAAACTGCTATTTTATTGGCATATCCTGCAACAAACATAACTTAAAAAAAAGTCATTGGAAGGATATTTTGATGGTTCTACAGAAAATGAAGTTGCAAAGAGGATTATTGCAGCAAACATGATACCTAATTAGGAAGTAACGGAATATTTATTTAATGCGAGCGTCACGCAAAAATTATTGAGAATTAGGCACATGGTTCATATTTTTTTAGAATTTTGAACTAAATATATTCAAAATAGTATCTGTCAACCATAATACATTTCACCATTCTTTGCCTTCGCTTCTTAAGATCCCTAACAATCTTCTTCTGGAATTTGGATGAGGAATGGGAGCAGACGGGCAAAGCTCAACGTAGATGGCAGCATCCTAGCTATGAACTGTTGCCGCCGATAATTTTGAATGACTTCACTGACAGTTACAATTTTTTATTGTGTTTCTGACGTAAAAGTACAATTATAAAGTCAAATCTACATGAAAGTTAATTATTATAATTTATGGAACGCCGTTTGATTTTTTATTCATGATATCCATATTTCTAATTATTAATAGGACGTCGAACCATCTTTTTAAATATTTATATTTTAATATGTTTCATATTTCATGGTTTAAATTTATCACAAACATATTTTTAAATAAATAAAAATATCATTGGGATTCATTTAATTTGTTTAAAATGTTCTCAAACATATTAGGAAATCAAATATAAACCCACGAACAATTAAAAATAAGGTTGAATTTCCAATATGTATTTGAAAATGTGGTTAGGTGCTCGTGAATTATATTTTTAAAAACATATTTTTAATTCCCAATGCAAACTCAGTTTTATTTGAATTAAAAAAATGTTTGTGATATTTTTAATTCTCTGTCTCTCTCTTAGTCATTGCGTTATATGGGAGAAATAGAAAGAGACAGATAATCAAAAATATGTATCAGTAAGTTTGTAACCATATTTCTAATTCGAAACATATTTGAAATTCAGACATATTTTTAAATGAGCATTTAAAATTATGTTTCGGGTACTGAAATGTATTTAATAATATGTTTCATATAATTTTTAAACGATTTAAATGCAGTTTGGTATTTGAAAATGTTGTTTTAAAAATTTTAAACCATTTTAGTACTTATAATTATTTGAGAATACGTGAAGATAAAAATTAAATCAAATATAATATTAAAAAAAAAATTATTATCAAAATGTACATTTCAATTGCAATCATCGTCAGTTGTAGTACAATAATATAATAAACATAATATTTATAAATATGTCAAAATTATTTCAAATCTTTTCTTGAAATTTCAAGTTTTAAAAAGGTGAAATTTCAATTTACAAAGGTGAAATTTCAAGTTTTAAAAGATTGAAAGTTGAAATCTCAACTTTTTTCTTAAATTTCACCATTCCAAAAAGTTGAAATTTCAACTTTTTTCTTGAAATTTCACCTTTTTAAAAAGTTGAAATTTCAACTTTTTTCTTGAAATTTCAAGTTTTAAAAAGGTGAAATTTCAAGTTACAAAGGTGAAATTTCAAGTTTTAAAAGATTTTGCGTATGGCCCTTCTACGCTTTCGTACTATACATATTAAAAATGGTTTAAAATTTTTAAAACATATATTCAAATAGCAAACTGCATTTAAATCGTTTAAAAATTAAATGAAACATATTATTAAATACATTTCAGAACTCGAAACATAATTTTAAATGCTCATTTAAAAATATGTTTCGAATTAGAAATATGGTTACAAACTTACTGATACATATTTTTAATTATCTGTCTCTTTCTATTTCTCCCATATAACGCAATGACTAAGAGAGAGACAGAGAATTAAAAATATCACAAACATATTTTTAATTCAAATAAAACTGAGTTTGCATTGGGAATTAAAAATATGTTTTAAAAATATAATTCAGGAGCACACTAACAACATTTTCAAATGCATATTGGAAATTCAACCTTATTTTTATTTGTTCGTGGGTTTATATTTGATTTACTAATATGTTTGAGAACATTTTAAATAAATTAAATGAATCCCAATGATATTTTTATTTATTTAAAAATATGTTTGTGATAAATTTAAACCATGAAATATGAAACATATTAAAATATAAATATTTAAAAAGATGGTTCGACGTCCTATTAATAATTAGAAATATGAATATGACGTTGAATAAAAAGTCAAACGTCAAAATAATGTAAAGTAAACAGATAGTTGATTCTAAAACAGTGGTCGCCATTAAAATCTTAACCCATACGAATATTTTTGATGACGTACCGGTCACCACATCGCGGACATACTATATCTCAATTTTAATACCGGATTCTTCACTTATGAGTACTTAGAGCCTATACTAAAGTGCACAAATTTTATTACATAGTTCTAGAAAGTTCATAGCTAGGGTGGCGCTATAGTTACTCTCTACCATCACCGCCTACTCCCATTTGAGTAAAAAGTTTTCTATTTCTAAACGTATATTTAAAACATTTTCAAGGGCTGTTTAAAATTGTGTTGTAAAATTCGGGTACATTAAACAAGCTATTTATACAGGTGGTAACACCTAAACCGACCACCGCCATTATTTATTACAAAGAATACTTTAGAACAAAGTTGTAGGAGACCAAGTGGGAAATCCCATTACAGAAAAAATATTTTTTTTAAACCACTGATTCTCAAGTTACATCACCAAGTTATATTTTTTCAAATGGGATTATACTTATTTTTTATGCCTATTCGATGTCGTTTTTATTTTCTGATTTAAACCTTATATTCATATATATAGTTCATATCCTTACATAACAAAAATATTGAGAATAAATCAAATTTAAATAATTTTTATAGTTATTCTTCAGTATGCTACCTATGTATAAAAAAAAAAAAACAAAAAAACGATATCTATCAATTTGACTTATTTGGTGTATAATTCCTTCAGATAGACCGCTATTTATAAAGTTGTTAACAAATATATGTTTCGTTTTAATTTAAGTTCAATTGTTGTACATACATACCCTACTGAAAAATAACTATAAAATTTAATTTATTTAAATTTCAATTAAATATTTCTCAATATTTTTATTATATATATTATTAACATAATTACATAGTTGAAATCAGAAAAAAATAACCTATCGAATGAGTCTACACAAGACCTTCCGTCAATTCGATATATTTTGCACAAATCCCATACCAAAACACCAAAAGGACCGTGGAACAGTTTCTATATAATATTATGTAAAATCGAACACGAACATATACTATTTTTTTTACAAATTTCATACCAAAAGTTCATTTGAAAAGGTTGTATAAATCCAATAAAATTATGACATAAACATACACTAAGAAAAATGCACTTGACACATTTTACTTTCTGCTTCAACTTTCCCCTATTTTATTAGGGGTCGCTGTTTCCTCTTCTCTTCCACTCATTCCTGTCCAACGCATCTTCTTCACACAGTCCTTCCTTTCTCAAGTCTTCTGCGATACAGTCGTTCCATCTTTTTAGCCTTTCACTGCATGTCACTTGAGAGGACCACTATGAAATACTAATTTTTCATCCCATACTTTCCATATTTGGTTTTGCACTTGCAACACACATCTGTCAATTAGAATTTTGAATGTATCAGCTGTTTCCAAGATAAATAGCAAAGCTGACTAATTTTTGAAAATTAATTTCTTTATAATGCTTTAACTCTACATCTATTGAATATGAAGGAAAATGAATAATCAAACCAAATAGAGAAGAGTATTTTCTTTAATAAATATAATAACAAAATGTCAAAAAATAATATTTAACTGCGTTTTTTAAGAAGAACTGTTAAAAACTTCAAATAAGGGTACTTCCGGTGGATCAATTATAACCAAAATCTAATCAACTCTTCATATGGATGTACAGAAGAGGAATACGAAAGAATTATAATTTTTAGAATTATAGTATTGGAGTTATCGTCGGAGAAAAATTTGTCACACACATACACACACACACACACACACACACACACACATACATACATATATACATACACACAGGCATCATCTTAAAAATAGTAAATTCGTATTGTAGGGACCCTAAAACGTGCTTATTCATTAAAAACTCACCACCGAATTTTTTGACCAAAGACAATACCTTCCTTACCTAAAGGTGACGGAAGGTAAAAATGGCGGTGATCGGTTTAGGTGTATATACCGTTGGGTTGCAATTTTGTTACATCCAAATAACATGGTTGAAATTTATTGTTCAAACAATTTTTACATTATAATCAAAACTTTGAAAAACAATAAGATTCAGAGGTTCAAAAATGCACAGTTCATAGTTTGAGAGGCATTGACTGGCAACAATTTTGGTGAAATCTGCTTATTACTATAAATTTAAATTTACATTCAAAAAATCACTGAAAAAATTTAAAAAATAATATACCCAAAAACGATAATGCCAATAAGAAAGTAATATACAGTAAAACTAAGGCCAGGTTTTTCCATCTCTGGATATAGTGTCAGTCCTGCCAGATAAAATAAAAATATCGCATGGACATTAGAGCGTAAATTAACAAAATTATACACGGGTCAATTATATGATGCGGTATTTTTCTTTTATCTGGCAGATAAGTTAACTGACACTGACACTTTATCAAGGTGTTGAAAAACCGGGCAAGTCTTCAAATGACAAAGATAAATAACTATGTATTTAAAATGATATTGTAAATTTTATTTCCCACTGCCTACTCGATTTTCTTATTCTCAATACACTAGCGTGAATCTCATACAATGTTGAAGTGAAAAATGATTATTATTAAAAATTGCGCAAAGGGTACAATCAATTTAAAGACGTTAACAAATACTCGAAATCTCAGTCAAACATTATTTATTCTTACAACACTGACGTTTCTGTGCACACTTGCACTACAACGTCGGTGTTTTAAGAATAAATGCTATTTGATTGAGTCGAGTAATTGTTAACACCGTATCTACCACAGTTGAGAAATTTTACCTACAATAAATTTAAATATTGTAAATAATTGAATAAAAATAAATTGTTACTTTTTACTAAATATGTGAACTTATTTAAGCTAGCCCACAAAAAACTTTTTTACGTCCGTTAAGAAAATGTAGTTTTTCATTAAAATTGGTTAAACCAGTATGTATTTTTTTTGTACAATAAAGCGTGAAAAAAGTGCACTTTTATAACGCCAACGAATGAAAAATTGAAACCCTGTGACACTTTTTTGAAACTTTTAATGTAAAAGAAAAACATGTATGTAACTGTACTGTATTCCAGATAAGAATGGAATTAGAAGTAAGAGAGGGCTTACGAGTCCAGCTTTCTGATTGGTCTAAAAAACGCGAACCATGTTTAAAACAGCGAAAAATTTATAACAAAACATTTCAGTCAGATGTCAACTGAAGTTGTAATCAGTGCGAACGTCGTAGCAGAAATTAAAGGTAGTAATATAGAAGATAGACGAGCAAATCGATGTTAAATAGTATTTCGTGTGAAGAAAAATTGACGTTTCGAGCTCGAGCTGTTAAGTATGTCTGACACCGCTCCTATAATACCCTTGGTGCATACACTATTTTATGTTTTTTATTACAATGTTTTATATTCTAGACGAATTACGGATCAGAAAATTTTAATAAAATTTACAAAGTAGATAGGTTATGAATGTTTCTACTTGTTTTTAAGGATTAACCCAGTATTAATATCATTTTCTTAACAACATTACCATAGCAACAACTCATAATGCCCGTGGTTATTATTTTACAATACATAATGAAACTGGCATCCTTGGCATTAATATAGAATAAAGTAAGACAATAGTAATTAAGGTACCAAGGATGTTATAAGGACAATAAGTATTGTCCGTTTAACTTCCGTGGTACCTTCAACGTTTAATATCTTACTTTTTTTAATACTCTACGGATTTCGGATCAGAAAGTTTTAATAAAATGTACAAAGTAGCTAGGCTATGAATGCTTCTGTTTGTTTTTTAGGTTTTATCCCAATGTCAATATAGCAACAACTCATAATGCTCAAGCCAATAAGTTGTTACTATGGTAATGTTGTCAAGATATTGATATTGAAGACGTTGAAGGCATCACGGGAGTTAAACGGACAATAATGCCTTCGGTCAACGTGCACCCTCGGAAAGTACACTGTTGACCTCAGGCATTATTGTCCTTTATAACAGCCTTGGCACCTTAATTACTATTAAAATTAGGTTATAATGTTGAAAATCTTCATTTTAAATAAAAATTATATTACTCATAGTAAGAGGCGAGTCTCTTTATTCAACAACTATTCATGCGCTGAATTCCATCAGCAATTGAAAATGACGTCACGATGAATAGCTGATGGATCCGATAGAATAGATACCCGCTGCAACCGAATAAAAAAACGGGTTGCTGAAAAGTGCGATGAATTCCTAACCTTAAATATCAACTAACATTTATTGAAAGTTTTATAGTTAAAAGAACCGTCGCCATTTACAATCATCAGATTCTTCATCGAAAAATGAAGAATCTGATGGCAGCAATAGCAGCAGTGATATGGAATTCATAATGATAATAAAAATAATCTACATCTGTAACCATCTTCTTTCCGTTGTGAACGAGATATAATGTTTTTTTTTTTTTTTATTATTATTATTATTATTATTATTTTATTTGAATCATGCATTTTTGCATAATCTTATACCTGCAAGCACGAAACAAACGCAAATGTCAAAAATATAACCTAAAAACATTTCGCTAGACCTCCCACTATTGATCCATCGAAAATCGTAAAATCTATCGGTAGTCAAAGCCGATGCATGCGATGAATTTACGATGGATAGTGCGTGGTAATTAGAAACGGTATGATGAATTTCATCTGCAATTCAGCAGTGTATAAAGAAACGATGTTATGAATTTACAATTATTCATGCGCATTAATGCGCACTACGAATAAAAAAACACTAAAGTCATTATAGATGAATTTTTAACATGTAGGCCAACTTATCTGAGACGGGGCTCGTATTGAGCTCTTATTTGTCCCATTTTTTTTTTTCAATCACCTGTATGTTTCTTCCACTGTTGCCATAAAATCCACTCATTGAGCTACAGAATTTCTGACGTGGCGGTAAACCATAAAAACAAAGTAGCAAAACGAACAAACCAAATAACTTCTTGCGGGTCATTAGAAAAGTTTCTATTTGATGGTATTTAAGTGAATAAATAATAAATTTATTTTTCAAATTTCATTTATTGAAAGAAAATTCAAATTTCAAACCTTATTTATTGAAAAATTCTCTGATTCAGTTCGAAATGTGCGAAAATAGCACGGAAAACAGTGAAGAAAACGATCCATCAGAAAGATTTGGAACGACGCAGAATGTAAACGTGCATTTGATACCAGAGAAATCAAGAGCCAAATATGAAAAGCAGTATGGTCTATTCATTGAGTGGTGTAAGACAAAAAAAATTAACAAATATACTGAAAATGTGTTAATTACGTATTTTTCGGAAAAATCTAAAGTATTAAAATCATCTACTCTTTGGTCGAAATACTGTATGCTAAAATCAACAATAGGAATAAATAATGACATTGACATCAGTAAGTTTAAGAAGCTAAACGCATTTTTGAAAACAAATGCAGTTGGTTACAGGCCTAAAGAATCAAAATCTCTTAAAAGAGATGAAATCAATAAATTTTTATCTGCAGCACCAGATGATCGTTATCTTATGATGAAAGTAGTTCTTTTCTTGGGCGTATCAGGAGCATTGAGCAGAGACGAACTTATGAAAATGACCATTGATGATATCGAAGATAATGGATCCATTTTAATCGTTAGAATTCCAGACTCAAAAACGAAAATACAACGAACTTTTATTGTTGACGATCCATATTCACTGAACATTGTGTCGATGTATAGAAGATACGTTTCTCTTCGACCTCCTAAAGTGGCAACTCGACGTTTATTCCTTAATTATAAAAATGGAAAATGTACAACACAAGTAGTTGGAGTGAATACTCTTGGAAAAATTCCTAGTTATGTGGCAAAATATCTCAACTTACCTGAACCAAATGCATTTACTAGTCATTGTTTCCGAAAATCTGCTACATTATTGACAATTCCTGGAACAAACACAAATTAAAAAAAAATCTGTTGTGGCCAGCACAAGACCTCTCGCCATTTCCAAATTAGGCTATATAAGTATTGTATTGCACTTTGCTATCGAACCGTCGTTTTATAACAAAATATTACAGAACTTTTCCCGAATATTGTTTTTTATTGTATTTAACATGTCTTCTGCACACATATAATTCTAATTATATCTATTTTTCGTTGTATGAGGAAGTTTCTAAATGTCACAGATTCTTCCAATTCATTAATCAGATTGGCGGTATTTCTGATGGATATATGCATATTACCTATAATTTCAAATATTTAATTAAAAAAACAATAAGAAAGATTAAATGTACTTCCCTGAATAAGCTATCAAAATGTCGCTAAAACCCTTGATTTTTGACACTGAAATCTGTCATTTACAAATTATGTTATAAACATTTGAATTTGTCAACTAGTTTCCTTAGTGTAGTTTCGCCTACTCGACTTGTTATATCCCGATATTCTATATATTATAGCGTCTTTATCTCTAAATTTATGGAAGATATAATAAAAAATTTAAATGTATCAGGTGTAGAATTTTGTTCTTCAAAATTAGTAATATCAAAAATTTTCAAAAATTAATATTTGGAAGAATTTCTTTTAAAAACTACTACTTCCGGTTGTTCAATTGTTACCAAAACCTTTTCAGCTCTTCCCAGGAATGTCAGATTGAGGAATTCATAGTTAAGCAGGTCTTATGTCTTATAGTTTTTGAGGAATCGTCCGTCCAACATCCAGCCATACACACACACACACACACACACACACACACATACACACATCCACACACACACACACACACACAGACATCATTGTAAAAATGTTAGAATCGGATTCTAGTGACCTTGAAACGTGCTTATTCGTTCAAATCTGGATATGTGATTTTTAGCATGATTCCAATACCTCTCTTAGCGAGAGGTAAAAAGTCATGAAAGAATACAATTGGGACTACTCAAAATAAAGATGAATTTGTACAGAAAATTCTTGCAGGAAACCTGATTCTTATGAATTAACGGAATATTTATATCTAATGCTAGGGTCAGGCTAGAATTATTGAGAATAAGACAGTTAATATTTTTTAGTATCTTATTTTTAAATGTGTTCAAAATAGTAGCAATTAACAACTATACACTTCACAATTATTTCCTTTCGCTCCCTACCAATCTCCTTTTGGTATGCTTTCAAAATAATCATGAATAGCACAAATGCAGCTTCAACCTCTTCTTCAGACAAAATCCTTCAACCCCGTAATAGTCCAGTCAATAGAGGTTTTTGCCCTACAAAAGGTAGGGTAAAAACAATTTTAACATATGTTCTTTAGGTCGGGACGTGGATGAAAAATTCAAATTTTTAACCTTAGGAGCCTTGGCGCGAGCCACTATCTTGGATCAAAGGTGCAAAATTTTTTTTTTATCATTTCCTCAAAAACAGTGACCCGTATCCAAATTTTATAAGAATACAAAATTAAACTCGTAATTTTTTTGTACAAAGAAAAGGTTTCTTACATTTTTAACCTTAGATGAACTCTTGAAGATTTATGTTAAAAAATATTTAACCAGAATAACAATTTATGAAAGAAATTTAAATTACTCATGAAATAAAAAATATTACGTATTTAATACATAGTCTCACAGGTTTCACTATTTATAACAGGTTACATTCGTCGTGGCACTTAAAGGAATAAATTATCGATTATTTTTGAATAATTTTTGTCAACGCTTTCTTACTAATTTATCCGCCACTCTTATCCGGTTAAAGATACGATAACGCGGTTGCAAAATATAAATTTAGCATGAAATTCTTCTTTATATAGGTAATTTATTACGTGATTCTTGCTCCGATGAGTAGTTCTAACTAACTTAACTTCCGTAAGTAATTTCATATGACAAAGGTTTTCTTATTCTCAATAATTTTAGCATGACTCATACAACTTCGAATTGAAAAATGAATATTATTAAGAACTGTCCAAAGTGTACAATAAATGTAAATATTGTCAATAATTAAATAAGAATAAATTGTTACTTTTTACTAAATATGTGATTTTTTTATGCTAGCCCAAAAATTTTTTACGTCCATTAAAAAAGTGCACTTTTTTATTAATTTAGGTTCATAAACTACATTTTTTATGCAAACATGTGAAAATGGAAACACTATGGCTATGGCACTTTTTTACGCTTTTATTGTAAATCTAAAAAAATGAAAACAAGTACACAACTAGGGTAAAAATGTCTTATTTCACGAACAGAAAAGGCGAGCGCGTCAAATCCTGAGTAATAATTATTACGCTTCTTAGCGTGGGAGAGAGGGAGTACGTTTGCTATTTCGCGTTTATCAAGTGAAGAACTTCCCATCCGTGTATCAAATCAGACTGCGCTCCAATTCCAAATACACAACATCGACCAATAATGTGTCAAATGCTACCATCTATTCAACCACATAAGATACCGTTTAGGAGAAGATACAAGATTACCAAGGCAAACTGGCCCAAATTTAGAAGATTGTTAGATGAAGAAGTTAAAAAAAATTGCCCAAGTGCAGAAGAATACGATCGTTTTGTGGAAGCTA
The DNA here is from genome assembly GCA_943142095.1 of Ophonus ardosiacus. Lineage (NCBI taxonomy): Eukaryota > Metazoa > Arthropoda > Insecta > Coleoptera > Carabidae > Ophonus > Ophonus ardosiacus. The sequence goes on along the minus strand of OW964836.1, from coordinate 12,336,412 downwards.
TTAAAACCTATTCTCGATTAACTATCCCCAGGGGCTGCAGAACAAATTACATAAAAGGTATTACACCTGAAACGGCTGTCCTTCTCGATCAGTACTACACATTTTTTCAAATAGATCCATTCAGTGAAGAAACTTTGCAAATAGCAAAACTTCTAACTAATTCGATATCCGATGGGAAAAGGAAATAATGGATTGAAATGCTAGAGAAAATTGACTTGGGTACAAATAGTCAAAAGGCTCGGAGACTTGTAAGGCGCCTAGTCAGTGACCCCACTAAAAAAATCATGCACGCAAACATAAAACCGGACCAAATTGCACATCAACTCCTAAAAAATGGAAAACTAAATAATAACATCAAAAAGTGTAGAATAGTGCGTCATAACATACAAGAGACGACAGAGCTCTCTCAATCTTTCACTCTGACAGAACTGGATAATGCAATTTATAGATGCAAAAAGCGTAAAGCAGCCGGGCTGGATGACATATGCGTAGAGCAAATTAAAAATTTTGGACCTGGTGTTAGGAATTGGTTATTGACGTTCATGAATAATTGTTTAAAGTCTTGTAAAATCTCAAAATTTTGGAGAAAATCTCGAATTATAGCTATCCTGAAACCAGGTAAAGAACCACACGATCCTAAGAACTATAGGCCTATCTCGTTATTATGCCATATGTACAAAGTCCTTGAAAGAATGATACTCAACAGACTTACAGATGTTTTAGATGATCTCTTAATCCCTCAACAAGCAGGGTTTAGACCCGGTAAATGTTCCACATCACAAGTGCTGAAATTAACCCAACATATTGAGGATGGTTTCGAGAGAAGAAAAATTACCGGTGCTGTTTTTAATTGATTTATCGGCAGCATATGACACAGTCAATCATCGACTTCTGTTAAAGAAATTTTACGCATTAAGTAAAGACTACAACTTAACAAGAATGATTGGCAATCTCCTGCAAAATAGAAGATTTTTTGTGGATTTTCAAGGGAAAAAAAGACGATGGAGAATGCAGAAGAATGGTCTTCCGCAGGGTAGTGTGCTGGCTCCACTACTCTTTAATAACTATACTAATGACCAGCCCCTTTCAGAAGGTACCCAAAGCTTATACGCGGATGATTGTGCTATTACAGTCCAGGCATATAACTTTGAATTTATAGAACAAAAACTATCAACAGCCCTCATACAACTTTCTACATATTATGATAAGAACCAATTGAAACCCAACCCCACCAAAACTCAAACTTGTGCTTTCCATCTGAAGAATAGGCACGCGGCAAGATCATTACAAATTTCCTGGGACGGTATACCACTGGAACATTGTTTTACTCCTAAATATTTAGGTGTCACCTTAGACAGAGCTCTAACCTACAAGAAGCATAGCCTGAACACCAAGCATAAAGTGGCTGCAAGAAATAATATTATTCGTAAACTTACAGGCACTACTTGGGGTGCACAGCCTAGAATAGTGAGAATTTCTGCTCTAGCTTTATGTTTTTCGGCCGGGGAGTATGCATGTCCAGTTTGGTATAATTCAAGCCATGCAAAACAGGTAGATGTGTCATTAAATGAAACTTGTCGCATCATAACGGGCTGCTTGAGACCTACAGCGAACGAAAAATTATATTGCCTTGCTGGAATTGCACCACCTGACATCCGAAGAGAAGTAGCAGCCAGGAATGTAAAAACGAAGTCTACAATATCAGAGACTTATCTTTTATTGGGATACCAACCTGCTCGTCGTCGGTTAAAATCTCGGAAAAGTTTTTTAAACTCTACCGAGCATCTTACTAAAATACCCCGACAAACAAGGATAGATTTATGGAAAGTGAGGACTGTGCACCTCCCGGATTGGTCCGCTGTTGAAAAACTTCCCCCAGGGCATAACGAGAACTGGACGTACTGGAAATCGTTAAATAGAATGCGCTCTGGGGTTACTAGATGTAGAAGTAACATGCAGAAATGGGGTTTTTCCAGTGAGTCGGTTCTGTGTGATTGTGGTCATATACAGACTACCAGACATCTCATGGTATGTGAACTGTGTCCCTGTACATGCTCAACAGAGGACCTTATGAAGGCCACCCCAAACGCTCGTTGTGGCTAGGTTTTGGGCAAAAACTTGTTAGTATTGTTGTTATTTTTTATTTTTATTATTATTATTATTATTATTATTATTATTATTATTATTCTATAATTGCTAATCTCTGTATATTCAAAAATTCAATTGTTTGTATGTTTGTTTTTTTTATCTCTATTATTTTATACTATGTTTAATGATGCATCTTATAGGATTAAATAAATAATAAGTCAATTTTGTTACTCTGTTTTAGTCAAAAATAATGTTAGGAAGTTAATTTTTTTTGTATAACTGTTTTAAGGGATTATTTTATTTGTGCAGTGGATAACTTAGTCTAAGTGTCAAACACAAATCTATCATTTTAGTTATCATGGTGTTCGTCATTAATTAAAAAAAATTATGCTTCCATCTAAAACTCATTTTGTTCTCGAACAGTGGAGTTTTCTAATAATTGGAGTCACATATTGATCTTTTTAAGAACTTATAAATAGTATTTTACGTTACAAGCCAGATAAAACGGTTTTTACTGCTGAAAGGAGGAAATTAATGGCGAGCCGAGTAGGCGAGCCTATCACCTCCTTGGGGCAGTAAAACCAGTTACCTGGAGTGTATTGTATATTTTATTTGTTACTCACTTGTAAATCAAATTTAAAATTATAACCTAAACCTCTCAGTTGCAATTGACACTTATTTTTAATACGTATGACAGTAACAAAACACAATTTTCACATGTCAACAACATTACTAACGTGGTAACTAGTAAAATTTGTACAAGTTAGCAACAAATTTTACAAGTTAGTAACTAGTAAATTTTTAAAAGTAGTAGGCGGTATCAATATCAACAAATGAAGTTTACAAGTGAGTAACAAATAAAGTATATAAATATGTATGTATGTTAAATTGACATGTGGTCAATAATTGGAAATAAGAGTCCCGTTGCACATCAGTTGGCCCACTTGTTAAAAATTCACTTAACTAATAGGAATAAATTGTAATAATAATTAAGTAATTCTTTACTTTTTATTTAAAATGAAGATTTTTTCAACATTATAACGCAATTCTAAATTAAATTTTTAGCTAAAGATTAAAAATTTAACGGTATAATCATAACACAAATTTACGGAAGCGTAGAAGGGCCAATAGAAGAAAAAACTACCTGTAAATTTATATTTACTAACTGTACATTTACAGTTAGGTTATATTTAAGTTAGTAAGTGTAAATTTACGAATTAAAAACTGTAAATTTTCAGATTAAAAGTTTAAATTTACAATTTAAAAGTGTAAATTTTCAATTTAAAAGTGTAAATTTGCTGTTTAAAGAGTGTAAATATTAATTTCATATTATTCATCTATATTGGGTTTGGGTAATATCGCTTCTTATTGTAAATTACTACTTTAATACTTTTAGACATTTTATTTAATAAAACGTGACAATCTTACGACTTAATTATTTTTTACAGTTTTTTTTAACTGTTGATAAAAATAAGTACCTACTAATTTTACATTAATACAATAAAATATTTTAGAAAACATATCTTGCTATGTGTGTTGTGTCCTTAGAACGACAAAATGTTAGTTATCATTTGTAAATGGGCCAACTGATGCGCGCCTGGGGTTTGCATTATATAATAATCAATTTAAATTCTTAATTAATAATAATAATTAAAAAAAAACTACGCATACACATTATTGACCAAATTTTGATTGTCACCGGCAGCCTATGTCAATCAACATAATCTCATTTTCATACAAACGAATTTGGTTTCCATCTGGCGTAACATCATAAATTCAATTATTATTTGGTTTACTTTCGTTGTTTTATTTTCTCCATTCATTTACTTGAAAATAGATTTCTGATTTCAAAAGGTGATTGATTGATGAAGGCTTGAAAATAGTAAAAAATTGAAATTTGGAATACAGTAGATTTAAAACTTTAATAGTCTCTTTCGTAAGTTTGTTAATATACCTACTACTGTCTCCCGCTCCTCCAAAAACATGAATTTTACAATAAAAATATAAGTATAAATGATAATTTTTCATAGCACTTTTAGAAAAATTCTATTCCATTTTATCATCCTTAAATGTTTCATGATGTTTTTGAATAGTTTATTTCTGTAACATTCTGTTATCGTAAGGGAATTAATAACAAAGAAGGATTTGTAAACAATATGAAGATCCCACCGTAACTTATCTATATTGTTCATTTGTTTCAAACAGCAAAAATGCAACAATTATTTAATCTATAGATTTTAAAAACAATGGTTGCGATAATGAAATAATTGAAATCAGTTAGGTTGTTTATTTTGAAACATTTGTAAATTTCGTTTCAAATATGTCATTACCTACTACGGCGTTGACATAAAAATATTAAAATTAATTGAAACATACAAGACTTCATACACTTTTCAGAACTAAATTATATTCATTACCGCAATAATTGTTTTTAACTAATAAAATTAATAATTTTCCCATGTTTTCCTGTTAGAAACAAATGAACATAGCTAAGTTATACATATTTTCAATGGTGTAACGTTTTAATACGGTGTCTATATAAAAATTAAAGCTTTAACATCATAATACGAAATCTAATGGCAATAAAAGTATCACCATTCAAAAAAGCATGAAAAAGTGCCCTATAAAGATAAAAACCAAATTCCAGTATTATTTCCACACATTTTTGTCTACAGGTTTTCTTGAAAAAAAAAAAAAATAGGAACAAATAGGTATTTTATTAAATACATAATATTATTTATTAATTTTACAAAAAAAAAAAAAAAAACATTTCAAGCTACAATAATTAAAAGATATCTATTAATGAACGAACAATAATACATTACTTGAAAGTGATGATGTGAAATTAAATTTGAATACATGTTTTTTAATCCTTTGGCAATACGGATAAAATAATTATCAAAGTTTTGCGCGAAAGTTGCTATATATTTCTAAATTCGTGTCAATTCCATGGCTACCACTTCAAATGAGTAGCTATGTAAATACTTTTAAAATTTCAAATTCTAGTACAACTTTTATTTGAAATATTTTTATCTAAAAGTAAATGGAAAATTTTCTCTTTTCAACAAAGTAATATTGTCTACACACAATATTTTCAAATTATCAAGTTTAGCAAAGTATGCTATGGAAACAAATGTTACTCTTTAAATAAGTAATTTGTTATTCTGTGTGTTTATAAAAAACCTTATTCGGAGTACGCTATGAAAACAGAAACGTATGTCTGATCAGTATTCAATTCAAAAGTCATGTTGTCAAAATTGATCGTGAAATATAATTTTAAGGAGAAAAGATAATAAAGAAGGATATAGAATATTGCCATTCACCATTTTCTAATTTATTTCTAATTCTAAAATAAGAATTCAAGAAAAGCTTTGATTTCTTAAGAACATTTTTCACAATATCTCGTGTCAAATTGACTTTTAATTAAATACTTTCAAATTGACATAAGTTTTCTTTCTTCATAGCCTACTCAGAGTTACGATTTTTTTATAACACACTGTACTATAGAACAAATCATTATTTCTACTTAAACACAAAATTTAAAGTAAATATTCAAATTATGAGCAAATATTTTCCGTTGCATCCACCATAAATATTACTAATACAGACAATGCAGAAAGCAGCTGATATTGTGTAAAAATAAGTAACCTAAAACGTGTGTTTTTGGTGTTTTTAAAGACAATGGATTCAAACGATAACGATAGTACAACAGAAGATCACATCCTAATGGGAACTGCGCCTGACATTACGCAAGCAGCAACAGTTGCAAGTGACAATATGTTATCATTTAAATCGAAAAATCAGTATGAACGACAATACAAGCTTTTCATGGACTGGCGTTGGGAAGCTAGAATTGGTTCATTATCAGAGAATGTTATGCTGGCATATTTTCAAAACCTGTCTACAAAAATGAAACCGTCTTCGTTATGGGCTATCTACTCTATGCTGCGTATGACAATCAACTTAAAAAATAACATTGATATAAGCAAATATCCCAAACTGTCTGCATTTTTGAAGCGCACATCGGATGGGTATAAACCTCAAAAATCTAAAACTTTGACACCTGAACAAATTCAAGAATTCTTGTCAGCTGCACCAGATGAAAAGTATTTATTTACAAAGGTATGCATTTTTTGTAGGGTCAACTGGTGTGTAAATAAACGAGTAAATAATAGAGACATAACAGATACCAATATATCGGCGATAATGAGTCGAAATCAACACTCTTATAAGACTTGAAAAGTTTTCTCTCTCGCACAATATGAGTGCAAGAAAGACAGATGAATAGAATTTTAACGAAAAACTTTCAACGAAAAACTGGAACATACGCTACTTTTTCTTAAAAGTCCCTATAAGTTTTTACTGTCAAATGTCATTTGTATTTATATTTTTGATGTGTACAAGTGTGGTGTTATAAGTGATTGATATTAAACTGAAAAATGGAAAATTGGGATAGAGAAGTAATTTAAATCTAGATGGCTATATACGAAAAATTCAAGTAAATATAAATAACTTGAAAAGAAAACTTCATCGTGTAATACACGCTTAAGTGAACATACAAGTATATGCATGTTTTTTTATTTATCGATGTATAATGCGCTTAATCTTAATGCGCACATCTATCAGCGAGTTCTTAAATTATTTGATGAATTTTAGATTGAATATGTATCAAGTTTTTAAATTCAGCAATGAAACATTCGCTTACTCATCATGTCCATCGAACTTTTTAACTGTTGGTTTTCTATGTCTAAATATATAAATAAATAAATAAATAAATAAAACTGAACAGTCGATGGATTTTTAAACTTTCGCTGAATTCGTGGTAGGGGTAAATGTCATTTATGTTTTTAAGCTTAAGTTTTGTTGTGGATTATAAATAATTGCAGTACAAGAGTGTTTCGCGAAACTGTTGTAACATTGTAATGGAAATGTTACTGTTAGAACACAAATGATTGCAATTTCATGTGCAAATTGAGGACACATATAATGAACTTAAAAATGTATTTTTCTTCTATAATTGTACTAAATTTTGAAACAAATTTCTGACAAAAGTAATTCTGCCATTTTTAAATTTCAAGCGCATTTTCAATAGAGAGTTCGTAAAATGACCCTTTGCGCTGTTTCATCGGTTACATCTGAAATCCATCAATGAAGTCATTTTAAAATTTGATAGAATTCAGCGCTAAATTTTCTGTTGAATAAAAAAAAACATGCTTATATTTACATGATCAAGTTTTCGTGTATTAAAATATCCAAGTATCAAAAGTTGAGTTATACCTACATTAACTTATCATTGAATTTTCATCATTTGAATTTTTCGTATATAACCACCATGATTTCAATTATTTCTCTACCCCATTTTGCAATTTTTCAGTTTAATATCATTCACAGCACCACACTTGTGCACATCAAAAATATAAACACAAATTACATTTGACGTTACTTGACAGTCAAAACTTTTTGTCTTTCTTGCTCTCACATCAATGTGCGAAGGAGAAAATTTTGCAAATCACTTGAAAAGAAAAACTTCATGTGATGGTCTCTAGTAAACTAACCATGAAAATAGGTTACATATTTTTGTTATTAATATATCATTACATACAGGTGTCCCAGATTTAAACAGCATAACTTGAACCATTGATTAAACACGTAAAAATAAGGTGACAAGTTCATTTGAGCAAATGTCCGTAAATGCTTTGTTTCAGAGATATTCATGTCTTTCTTATTGGGGCAACGCTATTTTAAAAAATTAACTTTATAACGATATATCAAATATTAACTTACTAAGTTGTGACATAATAATTAAATTCATTATAGGTACATGATTTGGCTATTGCCTAATTTCAATACAAAATTTAGTTTGCTTGCACCGAGGTCAGGAAAAAAGAAGAAAATTATCGATGAATTCAAACAAATTTATTATTTATGTACAATAAAATAATAACAATTTTTTATAACATTTGTTCAAAATGTTCACCGGTAGCAAGCAAACAGGCACGACAACGATCTGCCACTGCACTGGTCGCTGCGTGACATTGCTCGGGAGATGTAGTTTTGAATCAAAGAAATTCTCATCTTTGATTACATGAAAATCCTCATGCAATTAGAGAGAAAAAATTTCACTATGAACTTCAATGTAATGTTTGGCTAAGTATTAATGAAAATATTTTAATAGGCCCTTTGTTTTTGCCAGATCGTTTAAATTCAGAGAGGTTCTACAATTTTCTAAATAATGATTTGAATGATTTCATGGACAAATTACATTAGCAATAAGAAGAAACTCTTGGCTACAGTTAGATGGCTGCCCTGCACATTATGGGAGACAACCAAGAGAGTGGTTAAATTTGCACTATCCACAACGGTGGATTGATCGCAGAGGACCTGTACCATGGCCAGCCCGTTCGTCCGATCTAACACCTTTAGATTTCTTTGCCTGGGGTGCCATAAAAGAAAGAGTTTATGATGCACATGTACATAAATAATAAATTTGTTTGAATTCATCCATAATTTTCATTTTTGCCCTGACCTTAGGCAAGCAAACTAAATTTTGTATCGAAATTAGGTAACAGCCAAATCATTTATCTATAATTAATTTAATTGTTATGTCATAAATTAATAAGATAATATATGGTATCTCGTTATAAAGTTCATTTTTAAGGTAGCGCTGCTCCAATAAGAAAACATAAATATCTCTGAAACAAAGCATTTACGGACATTTGCTCAAATGAACTTATCACCTTATTTTTACGTGTTTAATCCATGGTTTAAGTTATGCCGTTTAAATCTGGGACACCTGTATAGTATTCTTCACGTTAAAAAGTGTATTATTGTTGAAAATGTACGTAATTGAAGTAGTTTCTTTCTGTCACATAGGGTATAGAATCTGTTCATATCTCAGACCAAACATAAATTAGACGCCGCATACAACCATTTGTTGTGAAGCACGAACTTAAATGGGTGTGCCGAGCTAGCTAGCGGCGTTCATGAAATGCGGGTTGCATTTGCAATAGTTTAAAAGTAACAGTAGCTTGTATTTTATAACCTATTAAGTGATTTGAAAAAGAAAAAATATATTTACAATGACGTTATCAAATATTTATATTTTACCGCACCTAACCTTACAAAATCACCTTCGCACGTAAAATAATAATAACAAACAAGGCAAGCAACACGCTTTACATAACAAACGCCTCGTTCCCTCCTATCCCCACCTAACCTCTCACCAAGGAAGGAATGGCTTCACAACAAACCATTGCGCAGTATAGGGAATGCGGCATCTAATTTATATTTGGTCTGAGTTTCTTATGGCAACGTATGTCGTAACTCTGTTCATGAAATAATTTGGAACTGTTAACATAGTTGATATTTTAAAAAAAATTAAACAATACAACGTTTTGTTTTTGTTACATTTTTTACATCAGTTGATCTTATAAACATTTGGTATGAATTAATATTATAAGAATATTCTTATTCTAGGTTGGATTCATTTTTGGAATATTGGGAGCTTGCCGACGAGAAGAATTGATGAAAATAGAAACATCACACGTTGAAGATCTGAAGACAGCAATTTTAGTTCACATTAGAGATACAAAAACCAAAACTGAACGTCAATTTGTTATAGGTGGCAGTTTTTATAAAATATGCAAAAAATATATGGAACTACGTCCTCCAAATCTACCAAACGTCACTCGTTTCTTTTTAAATTTTCAACGAGGAAAATGTACGAAACAGCCTGTTGGAATAAATAAATTTGGAAGTCTTGCTAGCCAAGTGGCAGCATTTTTAAAATTGCCAGATTCAAATTTATATACGGGCCACTGCTTTCGAAGATCTTCGGCAACTATTTTAATAGACTCTGGTGCTAGTGTTACAACTTTAAAGTGTCAAGGAGGATGCCGGTCCACTTCCGCAGACAACAAAATCTTTCATAGTGCTGGAAATAGTGTAAATGAAATAATTGATATCACTCAAAATATCAAATCAGAGATCAGTGAAAACACTGATGATATTAAGTTTGAATTATCTGAAAATACTGATAAGTAGAATTTTTAAAATATGTACGAGTATTATAACTTAATGTTAAATCATTAATAAATTTTTTATTTATATTTCTACTGTCTTAATTTGTAGTAATTGGAGAAGTATAGCATGTGACACGTTTTTATACACTCGCTGCCCTCGTTAAGGGGGTATCACACGTAAGCACATACACGCAACTTGTCATAGATTTTCTGCAACTTTGTCTATTTCATGCAACTTTTTGCGTATGATGAGAGACTGATTTCACGCAACTAGTTTACGAACATGTTTGAAAACTTCGTAGACAAGTTGCAGATACGTGCGTACAAACGATGTACGCATGCGCGGTTGAACTTAAAAGTCTCTAAATAGTCGTATTGATATTGGATACATACTTGGAAACAATGATTAATTTAATTGGAAATGTTTCCGAGTTATGGGATATAAGACCTGTAGAAAAACGTTACCAACCTTAAATATGTAAATGACCTAAAATATATGTAAATTTGCGCACGTGTGATAACAAGAGTTGTGTATTTTGAAAAGTTGCGTCAAATCAATTGCAGGTACCTGCATACATACGATACCCGCTTTACTATAAACACGTTTATAAGAGAATTTCTTATTATTCATATACCGGGTGACTATTAAAAAACGAATCCTGTTTGAAACTTCGTAACTCCGAAGTGCATTGAGATATCGATTTTGAAATACGCGTTTATTATTCGGCTTTTGTTTCATTGTTTAATGGCAGCAAGTCTACTTCGTTTTAAATTATTGTTGCAGTTTGTTAAAATTTATCTTGTAATTCAATTTAAATAAAAACTTTTTTTGGACAGATCGAAAAAAATGTTTCAGACAAATGTTATAGTAGATAGTTTTAAGAATTTTATAAATGTTTTATTTTCAAAAATCGAAGTGGTTTTCAAAATATCTTGTTTGTTATTTGATAAAATAGAAAATAATTGTAAATACAAATGTTCTAGAGAATCGGTAGCAAATGCTGAAAGTTTTTGTATTTTTTAAATATTCCTTAAAATAAGGGAGTAATGACGATTTTTCAAAAAACATAGAAACGCCAATAATTATGAACTAGGGCTCCAAATCAAAAATTTTAACTAAGAAAAGTTGTTTGTTTTAATGAGTTCTAACTGCCGTTTTCGGATGTTATAACTTATTAACTGGTATGTTTGCAGAGGTTTTATAATTTTTATGAAAAGAGTTATACAGATTGCAATCTGTATTATCGACATGGTCATGAACTATAACATCTACAAAATAAATACTATCAGCCCGATTCACAAAAAAGTTTAAGCTAATCCGCATTTTTTGGATTAGTGAATTCTATTCTATTCCGGTATTTAAAATTAAATTTTCATGATATTATCAATAAAGGTAGATACTAGGAATAGATTAGACTATATTTTAAGATATAAACTGGAAAAATTAGAGTAGAACTCGCTAATCAAAAAATGAGGATTAGCTTAAACTTTTTTTGTGAATCGGGGTGTATATTTTCGTCACTGTCCATTTCTATTTAAATTATTTTATAATACTAACCTTATTTATACTTATGTATGCCATATAAAGGCAATAAATAAAAGTGAGCCGAATTTCAAAGAAATATACCGAATTCTTCTGATTGATTAGAAGTGATACCTTTGGCAGATTCACAGATTTTGTGTTTGCGTTAACGGTCACGTTGCGTCGTTGCGTTGCGTTTAACATTAGGGAGTTATTGCAACTTCTAGATGAAGGAACGTAAACGTTAACCTTATGTAGAAAACACTTTATTTTAGAAATAAAGGACTTTCAATTTCAATGTTTACCGCATTTAATTAGTGTATTTACGCTAACGTTAACGCTAAAAGCAATACAAACGATGTTACATCCATTCTTTTCATCGAAACATAACCTCAAAAGATACAGAACGTGTGACGTTAAACGCTCGCTATTCCATTGCACATAACGTGTCTCCTTACTCATATAACGTGAACCTTATTAGTTCGCATGCGCACTCGGACTGTCACGTGACTTTAAAGTGCACGTTATTTTTGCGTTGAAGCTGCAATAACTCTCTATTACTTTATTATAAATAGGCCTTTACAACGCACAGAAATGTTTCAAACACGGTACAAATATTTTTCAAAAATAACTTTGACAGTATGAATATACAAATTATCAATGTTGCCAACTATAGCAACAATTAAACGAATAATATGACGTTGATGTACATTATTTATATATTATTCATGTCATATACGATAAGTAATGAACTCTACTATTCATCTTAATAATTATTATATAAGCTACACTTTTTTACGGTTAAAAATGATTGAAATTCTATTTCATTTTTCATTATTAGTGATTTTAATGCATTAAGGTTTGTACACTAAGTGATGACGTGCATTGGCTGCTTAAATGATTTGGGTTTGGGTATATAATCATGCGCTTCCATGATTTTTTAAGTTCGGGGGAGGGATTTTTAGCTCTATAACCTTCAAATTTTCTTTTCAAAAATGCACGGCTCTGTTTCAAATAATTTTCTATACAGGGTGTTCAAAAAATAGAAAAAAAAAAAAATAGAAGTATGAGTTGTATATGACATTATAATTAAAATCGCTATAGCTCTGAAACTAAGCATTTCCGGATATATGTTTATATGAACTTTTTTTATTGTTTTGAGATGTATTATCCGTGACCTCTATTTTTTGAACACCAGTATTTATTCTATAATATCTAGCGGTGTACAAATTTATTCATTCTCACTATCTAAATTCATGTTTTTAATTCAATTAACTTATACAGATTCATAATTTTGATATTGGAAAAACAATTATTACATATGAACATTGTTCTGAGCCAAAGCATACTCGATAATATTGTAATTTTGAGTAATGGATGATTGTGATTGGTCCTCCCGTGTCATTACTCACGCACGGCCCGTGAGTAATGTATTGTTTAATAAAAAAAAATCTGATGTGGCCAACACAAAACCTCCCGCTATTTAATTTTTATTAATTTAAATACATACCTATCTACGTATTTACTAACGCTGCTAATTGTTCCATTGCAGGAAACTATTGCTTTATTTACTATGTTCTTTTTAAAGTGTCACTATTATTAATTTGAAGTGATAAGTTTTCTGACAATGACATTTACTGTCAGTTACATTCATTTGAAAAATGAACTGTGTAACAAAGGAATAGTTTTTATCTTAGGCTTCGCGACTAATAAAAAAATATTTTTAAATTTATCTGTAAAATATATAGAAAAAGTATTAATGTATTCCTGTAGAAAATTCAATAATCTTTAATTTTCATAAGACATAAAATTCGAAAAAATGGCATTTAATGGTATTTTTTGAAGAAAAACCATTATGAGCTTCAAGTAAAGTACGATTTTCGTTTATCCGATTTACACCAAAATCTAATGGCTTCTATTCCTATTAGAATAGGGTAAAAATACAAGGTTTCAGAATTTTCTGAAGGATAGTATTTGAGTTAGAGTGCAAACAAAATTCGTACATATACACACACATATATATATATATATATATATATATATATATATATATACACATACAGACAGCATCGTGAAAATGTTAAAAATGGATTCTAGGGACCTTAAAACGTGGTCATTTACTAAAATCTCGATATGAGATTTTTAGCACGACCCTATACCTCCCTTACCAAGGGTAGCGGGAGGTAAAAAGTTATATAATGAAGTATTACTTAATGGTGATGGAAAAAACAAATTAAATAATACTAAGTGGGATACCTGCTTTATATGACATTTATTTCTTCCTAGGGAAATAATGAAACCTTGGCAAGTACATCGCAAACTAATATAAGAGGTGATGTTTCGAGAGAAGCTATTCCGACACCGGAGAAAAGTGCTCCATCCAGATGGAGAAAAATTAATTTAGAGCGTCCAAAGAAGTACGAGAGAAAAGAAAAACGAAATTTGGGCCACAACTATATAACTAAAAAAAGAGAGACCGTTGAAGCCAGAACTTTAGGACCTGCATGTGGATGCAAGAAGAACTGCCGGTCACTATTGGAAGGTAAAGAACTTGATATATTCAATGCTTTCTGGGACCTTGGAGATTATAATAAACAAAATATATACCTGTTTGCCAATATGAAAGCTGTGCCAAAGAAAAGAACATACCCAAATAAAACCAAAAAAAGAAATTTCATCCCGTAAGATGAATGTGCATTATTTTGTAAAAATATCAAATGGAGTCAATATTCAGATATGCAAAAAATAGTTTCTCGCTGTTCATGGGCTTCAAAACGCAGCTAAAAGAATTCAGTTACTATGCCGACAAATGTCTGAAGGAATAAGCACGCCAAAATCCGATAAACGTGGCAAACATGCAAATCACAAGAATAAAATTAGCGAAGAATCCTGTGAAAATGTGAGAACTCACATCAGATCGATCCCAAAGTACACTAGCCATTAGAGTCTTGATTTGACACTCTGGCCGAGCTGACTACCCCGTAATGCTGAATCCTGGATACGCTAGGCCTACCTAGCCAGTTTTATATATATACGCACTAGCAGCCGGCCCTACTCAGAGCACGACGCGGACTTCAGAAGAGCACAGTGTTCAACAAACATAAAAAATAAAAATTTGTTTTAACGTCCAGTAGACTCTCCAACTTTTCAAATGGAAATCTGTGTTGGGTGACTTTTTAGCGTGGGATTCTACTACATGCATGTATTTGAATTCTGTGAAGATGTTGGTCATTAACATATGTAAAAACAAATGAGACAAGATATTAAAAAAGTGCGTCGCATTGAAGATAATGATCTCATATGAATTTTAAAATTAGATTTCTTTTCTCCTTAGTTTAGGAACGTTTCATTAAAAAAAATCTTTCTCTTTGATGAAGAGGACTAAACTTAAACTTTTTCTCAAAACTTTTGTTACATATCTTACCCTTTCTGTAGTATTCCAATTATTGTTCTTAAAAATGGATGCGAATTGAAGAGATTTTTAGTTGAATTCTATATCCCGGATGACCGTCTTAATTTCAAAGTTTATATTTGACATCTACATAAAGCACGTTTTATTTCAGAATTGTTGTTTTCATTGCTTCTTACATTTTTACTGTACTCGTTCGGTTACGCGTCGTGGCTTTAAACTTGTCGTGCGTGCTTTAAAGAGTAGCTTATACACTTGCATCATAATATAGTATTGAAGCTCGTGCATGCAATTATAATATCATCTTAACCTCTCGTTAACATACATTTTGACTAATTTTTCTTTGCTCATTCCAAACGAGAATTTTTTCCGAACTACACGTTGAACATGAGTTCATAATTCAAATATATATGTTGTGGAGTTGAGTTCGCGAACTGTGCGCATTCGCATATTATTCTGGAACTGCTCGCAATCAGTTGATTTTCGTCTGTACGTGCAACGCCATGACTATCCGGGAGAGCCACATCCTAGAGATGGCAGCACTAATGACCGACTTATAGGGAAAACATTATATTTTACGTTTGTGCTAGTTGTATTTTGAGGCTTTGTTTTGAGGATATTTTGTTATTTTTAATTGAAATCAAATATATTTATCATAATGTCAGATATATACATTTATTTAAATGATGCTGTGCGGCCTATGGTCGAAGGAGAAGCAGTATATAAGGGTAAAATAAGATTCAAAATTGAGGTTTTCTGCATGTTAACTACTTATTTAATTATTTTTAGCTGGACATTTTATCTTGTGCGGATATAAGACAGATAAACAGAATAATATAGAAATAAATTAACTGTGTGTTCAAACATCTAATTTGAAAGGGGCTAACCACTCAATCGTAATAACACTAAATACAAATGCACATCAAGTTCTTTGTTTTGCACGTCTTCCTCTTGCTCAATTTCTGATATTTTTGTAGTTTTTTCTTCTTCCCTGTCTTTCCTATAAACAATTTAAAATAAATATATAATATTAAAGAATAATAGTTACTACTTACAGGTAACGTCTCTCTATTTTTCTTCTCTGTACAGGGGTTTTGTTGAATTTTCTTTGCCGTAATTTTTAGCTTGCTATATCATTTTTTTTTTAATATTTTTCTTTTATTGACTACAAAAACAATCTAATAATGTTTTGAAGCATAATTTTTTATAAATACTTACATGGAATAAAATCGCTTAGTTAAAAATGTGAACAATCGTTCATGAACGGTGATTTGTCCTTTCCGATTTTTAACGCGATTTTCCACTTATTTTTTAATATTTCTCTTTTTGGGAAATAATGAACGGATATACCAGCACTTGCATAATTATTGCACTGCGGTACAGAACAATTATCTCTTCGATTTGCTGGTCACGTTTACTTATAACCCTGTGTGACAGCACAACGTTTTCCCTACAACTTATATGTTTTATTTTGCCACCAGATGTCAGACACTTTGTTGGCTCTTACCAATTGTGACAAGGCAAGTGCAGAGCACAAGTTAATAATTTTATTATAAGCTCTTCTAAACGTGTATAGTGCGTGGTTATGGTAGTGCGTATGGATTTCTACCCAAACCAAAATTGCATAGGTAAGTTACTGTTAAAATAATTTTATTGCAATTTGTAATAGGTAATCTAAATTAATCTGTGTTCATGGAACTTTATTTAGAAATCCGATTTGCTTACTAACAATTTTAATATTAATTATCAACAAGAATATAAATACAATAGAAAAAACTAGAAGAAGACCTCCAAAAACAAGAGATAACGATACAAAAATATATTACAATAAAAGGAAGTAGAAGTAACAAGATAAGAATAAGTAGTAAAATTGGAATATTACAGTACTACACATTCAAGCTTTGAGTAACGCAAGTTATATACGACTGAGACCCGAGACTGAGGTGTTTTGTGCTTTGTGTGAGACTTGCTCTTGCTACGCGAAACGCGAGGTACGAAGTGCTCCGAGTGCATGCGATTCTTTCCGAATCACAACGTGGGCTAGCCACCTTTGCGGCTCTCTCACTCAGATATTGGGATTATTTTTATGAATTAATTTACAAGCTTGAAAAATAAGCAAAACATTCATTTCGAAATATCGAATATCAATTTTGTTAAAAAAAACTCTTCGATGATTTTTTTTAAATACATGCATATTTATTTATTAAAATTCGTAAATAATTTTTTTTGAAAATACTTTATGTATGTTGTTATATCAGTTTTACTGAATGTTTACTTTAAATTATTATTTTGTTTTATACAAATTAATTTTGTATAACTCCATATTAATCATTAATATCATAGAATTTATTATAAATATAATATATACATATTTATTATTTAAATAACAAATCCAATGTTTAAATGCGAACAAACCGGTAAATAGATTTCATATTTTCATAAAAATAAAAAGAATACTGAAAATATAGTGTACCCATTAGCACGGGTAATTTGCTGTAGTACATAAGTAAAGAAATCAGTATTATAGATGAGTAGGGGGGGCTTCCCGTCTCTGTGTGCTGCGTGACCCGACGTACGTCTCACTTGTGCATCACTGGTGAGCGCATATACCTATTATTAGACTAATATACTGCTAATCCTCCGCGATTCATCCGTTAAAGAAAATGAAATAGAAAATATATCTCCATCGCTCACAAGCGATACAGTACTTTGGATGCGCATGCTCGCGTTCTATAATTCTATTGGCTACTGGTGCCGCTAACGGAAATAATGAAAGAGTGGGATTTGAAACTTGAAGTTTCCTGTAACCACGTGCGTTATTCGAAGTCAATTGTCATTGTGATTGCAGCATTTACTGTGAAAACAAGTGAATTTGTGCTCATTTACTTTTGTAAAAACTGTAGTTCAGACGGTGACAAATAATCCAAATTAGAATTGAAAAGTATCATAAATATTAATATATATTTTTACAGCAATGAGTTAAGATAATATTTATTCATTAGGCGAATAGTTTTATTTGGAAATAATACACCATTATGAATTTCATTCTGACAAAAAAAAAAAACTAATTATCTAGATGATAATGAAAGCTATTTTTTTCAGTCACTACCAAATAAATCGTTGCTTATAGTTGCTCCTATGAAATTAATAAACACAGTCTAAAATGTAAAAATTGAATAAAATAAATTTTAATTGTACAACAAATAATGTAATATAATTTAAAATATTTGTTTAGTTATCATAATTTCATTGAATTTTAAATTTCGTGCTGTAGTAATGTTATTATACATAAACAATATTAAATTATAATGATAATATCATGTATAAGAATTCTTTACTTTGTTGAAATTTGCATATTTATTTATTTATTTAATTCTAATTACAAAATTGTCACTTGGAAGGAAATTTTACTGGCCGCTAAGAAATATATTTTAGTTTCACGAGCATGCGCATACAAATCACTATATCGCTTGTGAGCGATGGAGATATATCTTCTATCTCATATTCTTTAACAGAAACACAACACATTGGCGAGATAGAGGATCAGCAGTATATTAGTCTAATAGGTATATGGGTGAGCGCTGCACCAGTTACTGCACAAGTTTGTAACGTATCGCGGAGTATAATGCCATAATTTTTCTCTGAAGAAGGCATGCCCCCTCAAGCAGCATTTGATGCATATTGCACTGCTGAGCGGCACAGCGCTAATTTCAATTTAAACAGTACATTGTTTAATGCTAACCATAGGATCAAATTGATACTTTTATTAATTAATCTATAATATATTGATGTAAAATAATCTGAGGGGGCACTGCCCCCTCTGCCACCCTGGACGAGCCGCCACTGCCGATTACGCAATCCGTAAATTTATTACTCTAACTTTAATTTGTGCCCTGCTATAAAATAAAGTACCCGGCGCCTATGTTAACATACCGCGGATTTCATAAAGTTTTGGGTGACGCTAAACGTCGTCCCGCTACCTATCCATTCTATTTAGAGATCACTGCTTAGCGCAAAGCCGAAGGTAGATGGCAGGGCCGGGTGTCAATGACAATGAAGAGTTAAGTAATTTCCACTGTTTTGGAATTCCGATACTCATATTGTTGGATGAAGCTTCATTGTTAAACAATTTCTGGTGACATTTTATTTGGGATTGGTATGACTGTATTAAATACCTCTATAACTCTAAACTCCCTGTAAGTCGAAATTTTCTTGTGTCCCCGGCACATTTTATATATTAACAATGTATTTTGACTTCTCTAAATCGAATTTCTCGAAACTCTAAAATGTCCATAATTCGAAACCACTCACATACCCCAGTAACATTGTAGTCTATGCGAGTATAACTTGCATTTTCGGGCACAAAATATTTTTTTTTTTGCATTATATTATGAACGTTAAAAGATACGAACGAAGAAATTATCGCTACTATAAACAAGATAAGCTTCAAGACAAATCGGATGAAAGTGACACCGATGGAGAATTACCCAGGAGACATCTCACCAGGAAATGATACAAGCATTTGAAACAACTTTTTTTACTATGAATGAAAATACGACAAATGAAATATTTAGTCTGCTCAATAAAATAAGAAAAGTTAAGCATGCCAAAAAAATAGTAGATTGTGTTATTAGGATTAAAAGTGAGACTTTGTTTGATGAGCAATTAGTTTGCATTTGCGAGGCGAAGCGCAGCGAAGTCGAGCGAAACAAAAATGGCGAATCAAACAAAGACACTTTTAATCAGAATAACACATACTATTTTTTCTTCAACAGACATAAATCTAAATACGATCAAGACAAGTTTTCAAATGTAAAGCTCAGCGGGTAGTTAGCCATGACTTTTGTTTTGTTTACATATTTCTTTGTTCTGTGCTGTCAAGTAGCAAAATTGTGTAAATATTCGTATTTGCATTTAAATTTTGATTTCAAATGTCTAGGTTTGAAGAATCTGATTTGCATTTGATATTGAAGAAAGTGCAAAAGAAATAGTGGTAAAGTTATTGCCATCAAAATCGCGTGAAGTTTACGAGTGTGCATATAATTGTTTCATGGAATTATTTGCTATACAGGGTTAAAAGTACTTTTAATACATGTAAGTAAAAGTGTTACCTAGCAACAGTTACATTTTTATACTAGTAACAAAAAGATTAACTTTTAAAACAAAAAACAGTATTAAAAGCATAGCCTTTTAATACGGTTGAAGAAAAAATCATTAATTGAAATTGACTATTTTAAAAAATAACTTTTTTGTTCAACAACCCATTTTTTGTTTTAAAGAATGTTTAAAAATGTTTTAGAATTATGTATTTTTTTAAATAAATTAAACTTGTTTGCAATAAGTATGCTTTTTCTCTAACTCGAAATCTCTATAACTCGAAGTATTTTCGCAGTCCCTTGTGTTTCGAGTTATAGAGGTTCGATTGTACGCATAATATTTTAGCAACGAACAGAATAAAATCACAAATCACTGTTACAAACATCTTTTCTGTCAAAAATTTCCCTTTATGGAAAATGCCGTTACAGAAGGCAATTCAAGCAGGCGCTGCTCGGCGTTTATTTGCGAATTTCAAACTCATACTTGAATATGTTGCCTTCTTTAACTTGTTTTTATATACTATCTTCTGAGACTTCGTAACGAAATTTTCAAAGTATAAAACAAAAACTCTGTTCTTTACTCAATACTACAAAAAGATGGGAAAGTGTTCAACGCCCGAATATTCAAAGTCAGAATATGCATGCACAGAATCATTCAAATCCCGAATATTCAACAACAGAATCGCGCACCACTAGAAAACTCTTCGCCCGAATCATTCAAAAACCGAATACTTGCTCGTGCTCAAGCGGAGGGCTTTTTAGGTTATGTTTACGGTGGTTGGTTCATGTTTAGCTGTCGATACGCTCTCGCCCATGTGCGATTCTGTTTTTCAATATTCGGGATTTGAATGATTCTGTGTAAGTATATTCCGCTTTTGAATATTCTGGGTTTTAATATTCCAGCGGTGAGAATGCACCCCAAAAAGGCGTAAATAAAAGTTTTAATATATGTGAGTATGAAAAATGAAAAGTAGTGAACTTAAAATGAAAATTAAGTCGCAGATTCGCAAAGAATACAGGACGAAAAACGGAAATTTAAATCGATATACAGGGTGTATCAAGATAATGGAACAGTGCATTTTATTCGTGTATGTGAAAAGATACAGAAAAAAGTGATTAAGATATTTTGTAAGGCATAAAGGGGGACATATTTTAGCATAAACTTTATTATCATAAATCCAGTGGTACTCAAACTATAGGGCAATATTATATTTTTTTAAATGGCATTATATATTTTTTACTAACTCATTAAATAAAGAATTTTGTTCTGAATTCAACGATATAATAATATCGTACCCTTACATTGCGAAAAATTTGAGAAAAATTAATTCAAAGTTAGTATTTCATTTCTACTGTATCTAAGTAATCTGAGCAAACATTCAATCAATAAAACAAAAAAATTATTTTAAAAGTTGAATTTATTGCCAAAATCGTAGCTTACTTGCATGTAATAAAAACTAAAATAAATTTTATTTTGTTTTATTGATTGAATGTTTGCTCAGATTACTTAGATAAAGTAGAAATGAAATATTAACTTTGAATTAATTTTTATCAAATTTTTCGCAATGTAAGGGTACGATATTATTATATCGTTGAATTCAGAACAAAATTCTTTATTTAATGAGTTAATAAAAAATATATAATGCCATTTAAAAAAATATAATATTGCCCTATAGTTTGAGTACCACTGGATTTATGATAATAAAGTTTATGCTAAAATGTGTCCCCCTCTATCCATTACAAAATATTCTAATCACTTTTTTCTGTATCTTTTCACATACACGAATAAAATGCACTGTTCCATTATCTTGATACACCCTGTATATTTAATCCGTCGCAGTTACTATACTCACCGTCAAATAAATATGCACTGATGCAC
The DNA here is from genome assembly GCA_943142095.1 of Ophonus ardosiacus. NCBI lineage: Eukaryota > Metazoa > Arthropoda > Insecta > Coleoptera > Carabidae > Ophonus > Ophonus ardosiacus. The sequence continues at coordinate 12,314,397 of OW964836.1, read as the reverse complement.
AATTATTTCCTTCCCCACACCCTGGCCCTTGCCATGCGGTGATGCCGCTTCTCATAATCTAGCATTTTCAACATGGCCAGTAAACTAATAGAACATTCCAGAATGACGTCACCTGCCCTCCACAGGAGTGATGTTAACCTCACTTTTGAATATTTTTAAAAATTATTTAATTATATATCTTATGATAAATATCGAGAAATTTTGATTTTGATACAATTCATTCATAAAATTAAACCATAAATTTTTCCATGGCTCCATCATTGAGTAAATTATGTATGAAATTTATTTGTGACAGTTGCCCCTCACGAAATTCATTTGTTCTGGATTGATCTATTACGCATCTTGATCTTGTTTGTATAACCTACAATTAAACTGGCATTCCTGTCATTGAAGATGAGTTGCCCATCAGCGCCTCAACCAAGAACAAAGGTACGCCGAGGTTCCCATTAGCCGACTTCGTTTATCATAGTTCTCGAGATTCGTTCACGTTTTTCTTTTTTTTTTTACTGCTGTCCCATTTGTTTGTATGTTGTACCTTATTTATATGCATTTAATTTAATCTTTTTGTTTTCAGATTGGTTGCCAGAACATAAGGATCGGATTTTGTTGTTATCGAAATTGTTCTAATTCGCGATTCTCATGTCCAGATATTTCATTTTTTAAATTTCCAGTAAATTCTGACAATAAACGCTTACAAGCTTGGATACGAAACAGCGGAAATTTAGAGTTGGCGAATTTAAGTCATAGTCAATTACATAATAAAGTAATTTGTGAAAAACATTTTGCAGCACAATACATTGTGAAATCCCAGACGCCATCCAACAAACGTAAATTGTTGATAAGACACTCTGTACCTATTAATTTCTTCGATTTAAAGGTAAAGAAAACAACTAAAATAGTACGTGTAATACGAGTATCAAAAATACGTAGGTAATGTAAGAAAGGAGGACTGAATATAATTTACAGTTCTTTACTTGATAAAAATGTCGGAGAAAGCAGTGTTGTCAGTGTTGTATAAATGGGAGCTTTCATGCAAAACTATTGTAGATGGCAGTAATTTTCCACTCCCAAATATTTTAATATTTAGAAGTTGACATTTTATGCAAAACTATACACTGTTATGAAAAAAGTTTGGTTTTGGTTTTTTGTTGTTGTTGTTGTTGTTGTGCCCATGTGACGCACATGCATATTGTGTCATTTCACACATATACCAAAACATTTGTAGATTGTTTGCTGCTTTTATTATTGTAATTCTTTAATACAGCAGTAAAGCATTTTAAAACTTTATGTAGGTTATTTTCAACCGCCAATGCGTATCTGATATTTCTACGTCAAACATATGGTGAGGGTAAAAAAAATTGCTTTGGGTCTGGAACAAAGCGCCACTGTAAGCTCCCCACAGTATAGAGAATATATACAGCGGCACTTCGCTGATTTTCGTTCCAGGTTGTGAAGGAGACAGTAATGAGGAGCGCGAAATTTGAATCACATTCAAACAATGTTAGAATTTTATAAAAATAGCTATTTATGTAACAAATGTGTAAAGTAGTACTTTTTTGAGCCGAATGCGGATATTAGCACAAGATATAAAATATACTATTATACACGAGTTGCATACAGTATTTTTCCTACAACCGAAATGTCAGTGCTATTTCTCATAATAGTGAGTGTACAGGCATCTTCAAATATTGTTAGTGCTAGTTGAAAAGTAAATTAACCGACTATGCATGTTGCTTACCAACGCCTATTTGCTTTTACACATTGTAAAGAGTGCTTTACGCACTGTTGTAGGAAAAATATTTTAATATTATTATCAGGTCTGGGAAGTAAAACTAAATTCACTTTGTCATAAATTCAAAAGAGATAACATAACAATGACACTGACACATTTACAATGTCGAAGTATTTAATGTATAACCTTCATTTAAATATTAAATTCAAATTTTGCGCTCCTCATTATTTTCCCATGCACAGCAACTTGGAACGAAACAACAATGGTTCCGACAAGAGTATAGCTACTGTTTATATTTTCTATATTGTGGTTTTGTGCAAGACACTTGACAGCTCGAAACGTCACAATTTGATAATTTTTAACTATATAATAAATACACAGTTACCTACTTAAACAAAGGATCATAGGGCGTGCATACTCAACGCCCGAATATTCAGAACCAGAATATTCAAACCCAGAATTTACAAAAGCAGAATATGGTTGCAATGAATCATTCAAATCCGAATATTTAAAAACATAATCGCGCATTGCATGCAAGCGTTGACCGTTGACACAGACCAGGAATAGAGGGGACACAGGGCATGCTATGTATTTCTAAGAAGACTTTCTAAATCATCTTAGCGACTTTCGACCTTATTGAAATGTCAAAATCAGCTGCAACTACATAGTCGCCCAGGGGTGGGATTTTATAACTCGACCGTTATCACTATGGATACATAGAAAATCACATTTCATTTGACAAGTATGACGTAAACATACCAATCATCTTGTAAAAAATACGTTTCTATGGTGATAACGGTACATTTTGATAACGGACGAGTTATAGAATCCCACCCCAGATTTGTTACATACGTATGCAGTCAAACGAATAAGTTTTCAATGTCAACAATCGTAACCCACCGTATCAATCACCATTTTGTCTTCTGACGTTCTCGTATACATACGTGTTTAGTTTGATTAATTGTTTTCTTAGTTTTAGTTATGTTATGGATTATCAAGTATTTATTTAGATTTTGTCAACTGTAACATAACACTATTTAGCTGGTTGACTATTCGGTTCCAGCTGATTCTAGCCTTGTAATAAGGAATAAGGGTCAAAATCGCATAGATGATTTGGAAACATACACCTGTCTCCCTTCTATTCCTGGGCTGAGCCAACCACCCGCTAACATAACCTCAAAAAACCTCGTCGGTTGTTGAATGATCGGGCCAAGCGCTTTCTGGAGGTGCGCGATTTTGTTGTTGAATATTTGGGATTTGAATGATTCTGTGCAAGCATATTCTGGTTTTGAATATTCGGGCGTTCCCCGTATTATAGTATGCAATAATATAGAATCACAATCACAGCTTATTCTTTTGCACTACCTACAACTCTAATTTTACGACGTTTACTGCAAACTTGGTCCGCGTTTAGACCAATCAAAAAGCTGGAATCATACGCCCTATCTTATCTCACTCTTAAGTCCATTCTTAACTGGAATAGGGTATGAGTATAGATATATGTTACTATATTGTAAATAATTATTTTTGTAACAAACAACTGCGGGAAATTAGTTGTTTTGAAATTAATTAAATTTTTTCTGCAATCGATCAAAAGGTACGAAACGTGTTCTATATTTTTAATGTATTATCATCATCTACTCGAATGAGTACTACTTGGGTGGCTCTGCAAGGTATTTAAAAATATATATATTTTTTGGCAACGAAACAATAATCAATAATCGTACGTTTTAAACATTGTCTATTTTCCCGCACACATTTTGAAAAGAAAAACATTTATGTTTCTGCAATCCAATTTTTTATATATTATTAAGAATTTAAAAATAGAAAGTCCCTATTGTTTGTTTTCTTGAAATTTTACTTAATAATACCAAAAATAATTATTAAAATTTAGGCGCGAAAGTTGTGACGTTAGCGTCACTCTGCCATAAGTAGAGAGAACCGACCTGCGTTATTCATTATATTTATTCCAACTTTATTATACATATTATTAAAAATCAGGCACCTAAGTAAAATTAATAATTTTACCTCGTTTTCATAAACAGGTTAATTTATTATGTTCATTTATTGTGATTAAAACTTTTTTATATGTAAATATAATATTAATATTAAAGGTTTATCATAGTCATCACCTGTGTCGGTTGTCATTATTGTAATTAAAGTAGTATTTAAGCTTTATTGTTTTTAATATTTCCACAAGGAAACTGGACGACTGTATTGACTAGCGATCATTTTTATTTTTTAATTTATTTTATTGTTATCAGTATAAAAATCCAAAATAAATACCTAAAACTTTTTATTTCGTTTTCTTTTATTTATAGTCAAAATGCATATGCAATATGTAATTTCAAAAATTCATAGAATTCGACGGCGCCTATCATGCAGAAAATAGGTGTTCTGAAACTCAAAATGAGTGCGTGCAATAGCCGATTCCCGCATTAGCGCGGGAAATGATTGTTGTTATGAAAACAATTATTATTGTAATGACCGTTTCAATATATTCTGCATAGCCACCCAAATAGCAGACAATAAGTCAAAAATTTAAAAGTTATTTTTTTACCATGTGCGCGAAATTTACATAGGTAGTGTTAAAAAAAGGGTAAAAAAACTTGAGAGCATATAGTAGTACGGCCCAAAATGAGTAAAAAAAATAATGAACATGGGTCCGATCTTCAATAGATTCCAAGATATAAGGCAGTGAAAAATGAGTTTTTACGGGGTTTACCTCTGATATCTCAAAAACTGTACGAGTTGCGATTAAATGAGACTTTTTCTTTACCTTTGAGAGGTAAATTAGATGTGCTCTTGTTTTTTAAAAAATCCGATAATTGTACTAAGCTTAAATTAAGAAAAATATTTCATTTTTTTAGTCTATGTACTGACGTAAACAAAATTTACTATCTTTGTTGAATTTTCTTCGATCAAACCTATGTTTTTCAGCTTTTTCTCATTTTCGTCAGTTCTACCTTCAAAATATTTTAGCCTTTTTTATCATCATACATCTTTAGATTTCTGGTCGGTGTCATACATATACATATATATAGTGTGCGAGAGTGTTTAAAATCACTCGAAAGCACTAAACATATTTCAGTCATAAGACCACACAATACTTCTTCTGTAACAAAATTTAATTTTTAGGTATAACTATTTTAACAAAAGTTAACCTCTAGTAACATTTTGTTAAAATGACAGATAACGGGTTGAATTATCCTATAACTTTTGACACATTTTATTTTGAATTTTAACAGAAGTTTAAAACAAAATTTATTAAATTATACTCATTTATTAATATTGAGAACATTTTCACAATTTAAAATGTAAATTTTTGCTCGTTTTAATATCAACTTTTTTTGATAGTTGTAGAAAAAACACATTTTTTAATTTTACTTATTTTTTGAACGATTGCAGAAAAAATCTTGTTTACAATAAATGCGGAAAACGTGATTCTAAAACTAAATGCAAATTCTTACATTCGTTTCCGCACTGGTTACAAAAATAACTATTCCCGCTCGAATATTTTTCATTATTAACTTATTCGTGTGTACTCATATGTTTATTAATATTAATTAAATAAATAAGCTACATTATATAGGCAACTGTTTATTTCTGAATCAAAATATTATTTTTACGTCTGTTAAAAAAGTACACTTTTTTCATAAAATGGATTTATAAAGCATGTCTTTTTTAACACAATAAAAGTGTGAAGAAAAGTGCACTTTTTTAACGCAAACGAGTGAAACTGTCCTATTCGTGAAATAAGACTATACTTTTTACTCTTGTTGCATAAATTACTATTCCTACACTCTACACAGGCTGGTTGGTTTTTCTTTGCCCAGCTTATATTCACTGAAATATTAAAAATACAAGAAAAAGTTAAACGTTGTTTAATACCACCTTATCTATAATTTAGTATTAACAATTTTTTTCCATGGTCTACTCATTTTCCAGTAAAATATATTTGATTTTTTAAAAGGAACACCTATATTTTCACGGAATAAGGTTCTAAATCAATTTCTCTTTAATTCGCCTTTCAATTATTTGTATTAAAGCAAATAATAAAATGATAAAAGTCGGCTGTGATATTAATTGTTTATATCTGTATTCATAATGTTATATATCTGATACTAGTGTTTATTAGTGAGAAAGGTGTTGAAGTTCTTATTTAACTAAGAAAAATTAACATTAGATACAAAAACAGTGAAAATGTTGAGATGCTTTGATGTCTTCACAGAAGCAGGTATAAACAATAAAATATCACAGTCAATTGTTATTATTATATTATATGCTTTATTAGACATAATTTAAAGGCAAACCGCTAGTTTTTATACATCATTGTAAAGAGAAATTGATTTAAAACCAAACTCCGTTAAAATATACCGGGTGCTCCATTAAAAATATGAAAGTAAGATATTTTTTCGGGAAATTAGTAGGCCATGAAAACAAAAATTGTTAATGCTAAATTATAGATAAAATTGTACTAGACAACTTTTACATTTAACTTTTCCTTGTATCTTTAAAATTTCAGCAGGACAATAAAAAGAAATGAACGAGTACGAGTATTTATGTAGAGGTTCTTAAACTTTTTTTTTTTGGCGACTCAATTCGCAACCCAATAAATTGTAGCGACCGATCAAAATTTTGTTACTTCAAAATTTATATATGTATTTACAACTCGTAATATGTATTAATTTAATACACATATTTAAGCGTTCCTTATTTTATTCAGTTTTGCTCATTATTTTATATGGTTTGTTCAGTATTTTATGTTCATTATAAATAATAATTTGTTCAGTATTTTTTCATATTTGTTCAGTAAAGAAACTTATTTTGTTCAGTATTTTTCATATTTGTTCAGTAAAAAACATTTTTGTTCAGTATTTTTCATATTTGTTCAGTAAAAAAATCTGTTGTAGTCATCAAAGACGTTCTGTCAATTTGATGTATTTTGTACAAATCTACAAATCCCATACCAAAAGTTCCTTATATATTTAGTAAAATTGTAACACGAACATATATTCTATAAATTGCACTTGACACTGACACCTGTCAATTAGATTTTTTTGAATATTTCAGCTTTTTCCATGATTATAGCAAAACTGACTGATTTTTGAAAGTTAATTTTTTAAAATTATTTATCTCTATATCTATTGAATATGAGGGAAAATGTACAATCAAACCGTATAGAGATATTTTTTTATATAAGGGAACTTCCGGTTGACCATTTATAACCAAAATCTAATCAGCTCTTCATATGGATGTAGAAAAGAGGAATACGAAAGAATCATACACCCCGATTCACAAAAAAGTTTAAGCTAATCCTCATTTTTGGATTAGCAAATTCTACTCTAATTTTGACAGTTTATATCTTAAAATATAGTCTAATCTATTCCTAGTATCTACCTTTATTGATAATATCATGAAAATTAAATTTTAAATACCGGAATAGAATAGAATTCAATAATCCAAAAATGAGGATTAGCTTAAACTTTTTTGTGAATCGGGCTGTTAATGTTTAGAATTGTAGAACTGGAGCTATCGTCGGAGAAAAACGTGCTTCTTCATTAAAAATTCGCCACTGAATTTTTGACCTTACCTAAAGGTGACGGAAGGTAACATTTTTGTTCAGTATTTTTACCTTCTGTCACCTTTAGATAAGGAAGGTATTGTCTTTGGTCAAAAAATTCGGTGGTGAGTTTTTAATGAATAAGCACGTTTTAGGGTCCCTACAATACGAATGTACTATTTTTAAGATGATGTCTGTATGTGTGTGTGTGTGCGTGTGCGTGTGTGTGTGTGTATCCGTGTGTGTGTATGTGTGTCCGTGTGTGTGTTGTGTGTGACAAATTTTTCTCCGACGATAACTCCATTACTACAATTCTAAAAATTATAATTCTTTCGTATTCCTTTTCTGTACATCCATATGAAGAGTTGATTAGATTTTGGTTATGATTGATCCACCGGAAGTACCCTTATTTAAAGTTTTTAACAGTTTTTCTTAAAAAAAAAAAACAGTTAAATATTATTTTTTGACATTTTGTTATTATATATATTAAAGAAAACACTCTTATCTATACGGTTTGATTATACATTTTCCTTCATATTCAGTAGATGTAGAGTTAAAGCATTATAAAGAAATTAATTTTCAAAAATTAGTCAGCTTTGCTATTTATCATGGAAGGAAACAGCTGATACATTCAAAAAATTCTAATTGACAGATATCTGTTGCAAGTGCAAAACGAAATATGGAAAGTATAGGATCAAAAATTAGTATGTCATAGTTTCTCGCAAGTGACATGCAGTGAAAGGCCAAAGAGAAGATGGAAGAACTGTATCGCAGAAGACTTGAAAAAGGAAGGATTGTGTGAAAAAGATGCTTTGGACCGGAATGAGTGGAAGAGAAGAGGAAACAGCGACCCCTAATAATATAGGGGAAAGCTGAAGCAGAAAGAAGCAAGTGTCAAGTGTATTTTACTTAGTGTATGTTTATGTTATAATTTTATTGGATTTATAGAACTTTTTCAGATGAACGTTTGGTATGGAATTTGTAAAAACATAGTATGTGTTCGCATTCGATTTTACATGATATTATATAGAACCTGTTCCAAGGTCCTTTTGGTATGGGATTTGTACAAAATACATCGAACTGACGGAAGGTCTTGTGCTGGCCACAACAAATTTTTTCATATTTGTTCAGTAAAAAATTATTTTTGGCTACAACCACGCTAACGTGCCGCGCTTTAACACTCTAGAGGCACGTGAACGCGTCTTCATGCCCAACATCATGCAACAATCTGGGTGTGCAACTTTCGTAAAAATAACTTTAAACAAACGATACCTAATCGCGCACTTAGTTATCACAACAGGTAACCTGCCTACGTAGAAAGTAGTATCAGGGGCGGATTAAAGAATTTGCCGCTCATAGGCACAAACAATTTGCTGGTTTGTTTGAAAAATTAAACGTTAATTGGGTGGTTGCAAAATTTTTGTATTTATAAAATTACATTATAACCTCGTAATTTTGCTTATTTAAACATCATTTATTGGGGAAAAAAAATATAATAATTCCTATAAGTAATGAATTATTGATAAAAATGAGTATATTTTCAAATATATTACGTGATTAGAAACCGAATGTGACGACAAAAGGCACTCACGTCAATGCATCCAAGTGATAAAGATCTTAGTTAATAATGGATATTAGTCTAATATCCATTATTAACTAAATTACTTGACAGGTTACATCACCGAAGCGATCTCTAATGAGCAAACGTGATTATGTTATAGTAAACATACGAAGCGTGCATTTGAAAATAGAAAAATGTATATGCCAAGATACACAGCGTTATATGTGTGCATTTAGGAATTTATATGCATTCCCCTGATTCTATATAGAATAACTAAACATTTATTATTTATACTGAACAAATATTATTTTACTAAACATTTATTATTAATACTGAACATTTGTGAAAAATACTTAACATTTAATTTAAATCCTGAACATATATTATTTTACTGAACATTTATGAAAAATACTGAACATTTAATTTAAATTCTTAACATCTGAATATATATTATTATAATGAACATTGATGAAAAATACTAAACATTAAATTTAAATACTGAACATTTATGAAAAATACCGAACCTTTAATTTAAATACTGATCCTATAGTAGGTAACTCACTGAACATTTATTATTAATACTGAACAAATATTATTTAACTGAACATTTATTTTTAATACTGAATTAGTATTATATTATTGAAATTTTTTATTACTACTGAACATTTATGAAAAATACTGAACATTTATGATAAAATACTGAGCATAAAATACTGTTCATTTAAATAATATACAAAACAAATAAATTGTTGCCTTAATTTAATAATTATTTCATTACTTATATTTAGATTAGTTAATACAAAGAGAATATACGCTCAATGTATAATTTTGTAATATAATATTTACTTATTGTTTAACTTTGATAGATTGTAAATTAATTTAGAAATAAAAAAATCTGATGTAGTCAGCATATTACCTTCCTTTAGTTCTATGTATTGTAGAAATTCCAAACAGAAAATTTCTTGTAATTATTCTAAGCTACATCTAAGTTATATTGAATCGTGCCATATATATTTCCAGTAAAATTGTAACACGGACATATTATGTAAATTACGTTAATTATGCACTTGACACTGACATCTGAATACTGAATATAATAACATTAGTTGTTTTCATGGTAATAGTATTTAGCTGGCCTAATTTATAAAATTTAATTTCTTTATCATTTGTTTTACTCTATGTCCATTAAATAAAAGGACTAAAATGCAAGCAAACTGTAACGAGAATAAAATATTTTTTTTATATAAATATTTTTATGTATCTGCAAAAATGTACCATATCTGAACGTTCAAATATTAAAAACTACAAGAAAACATGCTTAAATATTACATAATTCTTTGAATTTTATATGACATGATAGGTGATATTTTTTTTCGCTTTTGTGAACTAGATTTGCATTCTGACCAATCAAAGGACATAATTTCCAACGCTATTTTTTTTACGTAATATGCGATCAACGGAAATAATAATTTTTTTTTTCATATATCGTAAATAATATTCGTTAAGAAATTAAGTGTTATTCAAGTTCTTATCCTCATGACAACCTTATATTATTGCAAATAAATCTTATCCAATTTTACATTCTCTGCTAACGGCAACTTTCACTGCCGCCGGCAGAGAATGTACAACTTTGTTGCCTGGTAACTGTTAATAATGTCAATGTCAATCAGCAAAAAAAAAAGTTATTTGTAGATTCAGCGTTTCTCAACCTAAGGCCACGAAATGGTAACTGTTACCTATACTTTGCGCTATGCAAGTGTCACGAGAATGAGAATAAGTAAATCAGGTAGGTCATGGAAAGCAATATAATTTCAGTTATTTCTATGTCATTTGAAATTAAGTGGAGAGAGTCAAGTTAGTTAGAATCTAATTAATCAAATTTTTAAGTATTGTTAATAGTGAAAATATGGAATTAATTAGAAAGCATTTTCGAATCATAATTTATAATTTGACAGTTTTTAAGTCCTGTAATTATTTTGAAAGCATTCCAGGCCAGAAGATAATTGGTTGGGAGCATTTAAGAAGAGGAAGGAAAGAATTGCGAAGTGTATTATTATTGAAGTTATTGTTATTTTATTAACGTTTGAACATATTAAAATAAAATAGTAGATCTAGAATTCTAGATCATAAATATGTTGGGTCACGCGACAAAAAATATTGAGAATCTCTGTCGCAGTGTTGCCAGACGAACGGAAATTTCCGTTTTTCTACAGACTTTTTTTATTTTTTCGGAAATCAAGAAATTAAATAAAAAACAGGATATTTGGCGGGAACCAAATATACATGAAAGTAATAAAAATAAATACATAAAACCCAATTTTATATAATGGCTTTTAAAATAAAATGTAGACTTTATATCACATATATTATTTTTTGCGATAATTAAATAATTTCAGAGATATTGAATAATAAAATTTCACAAATACTCCATTCTTATTTCGGAACGAAGAGTACGCCAACTTAATGGGGCTAAGTATGTATGTACAGTAATATATTTTTTGTCTCAATAATTTCTTCAATTTGGAGACTATTTATGTAAACAAAATTTATACTTCTTAAGAAAACCATTTTTCTGGTAAAATAAGGAATTTTTCACATACAGCTGGCAACACTGCTGTGTTGGAAAATGGGACAATCATTTGCGTCATCTACTAGGCGACTTGTAAACTATTTCGACTGTCAACAAAGGCAAGGCAACCTATTCAGAATAGAATAGTTAATAGTTGACCTTTTATGTTGTTAAACTATGTAGGGAACAACACAAATAATGGTTTATGAAAATATGTTGTTGTGTTTGAAATTGCGATGTGGTCATGTGTAAATCATATAGATTTCCTCTTTAATATTTATAAACATAGTGCTGCTAGTGACAGAGTTTGTTAAAAGTGTGGTTCGTTTATTTCGTTTGTGTACAGGTTAGAAAATTTGTTAAACATGTGTTCCTGGACTAGTACGTGTTTTATGTGCACAAACAATTGCAATTGCAGTTTAGTGAACGACAGAATTGTTACTCAAGTGGAGTATCTTCTCCCAGAAGTTGTAAGTATATTTGAATTTCTTAAGGTAAGATAAGTGGGACAAGCCGACCAGCAAGCTATTAAATTTTTTATAGAATAATCATTATTTCACACATATCGTAAACATGTACAAATACAACTTGAGGTGAGGAGTGGAATTTGTTTTGAAATTAATGATACCTGTGAGAGAAAATTGCATTAAAAATTATATTAAATTATATGTGCATTTCTCATAATTCCATGTTATTATTGTATTATTTGAAAGTAATCTCATTTTGTGCACTTTTTATGCCGTACGAATAATTTATAGAACAAAAAGTGAAACTTTAAAGTCTCAGAACTTTAAAATTTCACATTCATACTGAATCCTTGATTTATTGTTTCACCTCAGTTGCTTCATCTAAAAAATTTGGAGGAATGTATTTTTTATCCATTATAGCGAATAAGAATGCAAACTAAACCAAAAGAATCCGTTAATTTTATTTTTTCTATAGCAGATGTTAAAGTGTGCTTTTATCTACCCAAAACAGTAGATACGAGATAAAGTAGCATTTTAACCGCAAGGGTAGATAAAATTCTTTAATTCTTATTTATTTACATACAAAATACATAACAACCCACCTACATACTGGGAATTTAAAATTGCGTTTAAATTAATAATAACATTTATAATGGAAGTTTATAATAGGGGGTTACGTATATTGACGTTTAGCCGAATGTTTGCAATAATTGTTACCTATTTACTAATAAGAGTTATATGCTATCATTACAACAAGAAAAATACCCATCAACATATAAAATGGGGGATTACACCATTTTTTTTATATAGTTTCATCTTAAAACTAAGACTATTGATGAAAATCCGGTGAAAATATTTCTATTAATAAGAGAGTTATGGTCTCCCGAATATTGAAAAGATTGACGTGACGTCACATTTATGTGTTTTTATATCAAACTGTTTTCATCATGGACCTAAATGTTTTTGAAATATATGCTATTTTAAGTTATATTTACATAAAATAAATGAATATTATAACACTGTATAAGTCTACATACTTTATAATTACAAGTGTATTTAAATTATTAAGTTTAATGCAAGAAATTTATGTTAAAATTAAAACTGTTTGAAAACTGCTGTACAGGAATGTTAGCCCCTCCTTTCGAATTTGAATTTCTTAACTTCCATTGGTAGTAATCCCCACCTCCTAACACGCTATTTGTAATGCATGTATAGGTGGTCTCTCGGTCGCCAATCAAAATATTTTATATTAGTGTCGAAGCGCTATAACAAAAAACTTTTTATTTCCGAAATATCTCAATTATACCATATTATTTTTTTAATTAATATTCGTTATTCAGCATATACAATCGTATTTTTTTACTATTTTCCTTTAATTCGATTGAGCCATAATCCCCCATTGGTATAAAGAGGAAGGAGATTCATTAGCAGGCCAAAGAAATTGTAGTTGATGTTTTCAGATTGGCTACTATGCGCAGTGTCAGTCTATTGTATTCTTGATTGTATTGTTAGTATCTACTAATCGCGCGGCTGCTGCACATGACATATGCCATGAAAAGGCAAACAATAAATACTAATATTATAATTATCGGATCTTTTCAAAAGTGGCATTTAACTTTTGTTTTTTCTTGTATTCAGGATAAAAAAATGTAACTTTTTACAAGGCGAGTGCGCAATCATTTGAGCAAAAAAAGTTCTGTACTCACGAGTTGCATACAATTTATTTTTTACGTGGGTAATAAAAGCGAGAGAAAAATACTATAGCGTTTTATTTTTCACCCGTTTGGGTTAAAAAAGTGCACTTTTGTCATGCTTTTATTCTGTACAAAATAGATACCTTAAAATGCACTTTTTTCACGGACGCAAAAGAAAGTATTTTAATACAAAGATCCGTATACTGTAGCTAGTAAAAAAGCAAAAAAAATATTGCGTATAATATTAGTATGTTTTGTACAATAAAAACTTGGTTCACACAAAAAAATATCACTGTAAAGAAGTATATTATTTTATGAAGAGCTATACAGTAATAGTTTCGCGAATCTGTAGGCGTTTGACGTACGAGAGTTCGAGTCAGACATGTACAGATGAACCGCGAATTTGATGACGGTGAAATTGGCAGACGATGCGCAGTAGACGATTCGGGATAGTAGCGCATGTAAACATAGTAAGATGCGCGCGCATCGTTGTAAGACCAAGGCCAACTACATATGTTAAATATTATTGAAATTCAATAATAAACCATTGTATACTCATTTCAGTCATACTCTCAACACTTATATCTTTACTGTGTTATCAGCATGATAAAAAAAAACTTGAAAAATCTGCATTTTTGTAGAAACAATTGTTTATAACATAGTTAATAAAAGATGTCTGTTCTTCACTTTTTATAACAATTATCCGAGCAATTATCCTTGTGTATCTGACAACATCCGAGCGGTGTCAATTTTACCAATATCCCTTCAGGATGATAAAAAACTTACAAAATTTGAAATTTTATAAAAACAATTGTTTATAACTTAGTTAATAAAAGATGTTTGTTCTTCACTTGTTCTAATAATTATCCTTATGTATCGGACAACATCTGTACAGTATCAATTTTTCCAATATCCCGTCAGGACTATCAGGATAATAAAAAAAACGTGATAAATCTGCATTTTTATATAAGCAATTGTTTATAACTCAGTTAATAAAAGATGTCTGTTCTTCATTTCATGTAACAATTATCCTTATGTATCTGATGACATCTGAGCAGTATCAATTTTGCAAATATCCCTTCAGGACCATCAGGATATTAAAAAAACTTGAAAAATTTGGATTTTTATATAAACAATTGATTATAACTTGGTTAATAAAAGATGTCTATTCTTCATTTTTTATAAAAATTATCCTTATGTATCTGACAATATCCGAGCTATATCAATTTTGCCAATATCCCTTCAGGACTATCAGGATAATAAAAAAACTTGAAAAATGAGCATTTTTATAGAAACAATTGTTTATAACTTTGTTAAAAAAAGATGTCTGTTCTTCATTTTTTATAATAGTTATCCTTATGTATCTGACAACATCCGAGTAGTACCAATATATCCCTTCAGGATGATAAAAAAAACTTTGATTTTTTTATAGAAACAATTTTTTATAACTTAGTTAATAAAATATGTCTGTTCTTCATTTTATATAACAATTATCCTTATGTATCTGATAACATTTGAGCAGTATCAATTTTGCAAATATCCCTTGAGGACCATCAGGATATTAAAAAAACTTGAAAAATTTGGATTTTTATATAAACAATTGTTTATAAATAAAAGATGTCTGTTCTTCATTTTTACAAAAATTATCCTTATGTATCTGACAACATCTAAGTAGTACCAATTTTTCCAATATCCCTTTACGACCATCAGGATATTAAAAAACTTGAAAAATCTGCATTTTTATGGAAAAAAATATTTATAACTTGGTTAAAAGATGTCTGTTCTTCATTTTTTATAAAAATTATCCTTATGTATCTGATAATATCTGAGCTATATCAATTTTGCCAATATCCCTTCAGGACTATCAGGATAATAAAAAACTTGAAAAATCTGCATTTTTATAGAAACAATTGTTTATAACATGGTTAATAAAATATGTCTGTTCTTCATTTTTTATAACAATTATCCTTGTGCATCTGATAACATTTGAGCCGTATCAATTATGTTTATATCCCTTCAGGACAATCAGGATAATAAAAGAACTTGAAAAATCATGACGGTGAAGTTAGCAGACGATTCAAAATTTCAGCTAGTGTATGGCAGCCTTACGCTTTGTTAGACCATGGCCCACTGTATAGGTGCTAAATATTATTTCTTATTAAATATCAAATTTATGCGTTTTAAAGGTACAGAATTCTGACAAAAGCATTAAATAAATGAATATTTAATTCTTATGATCAATCAATAATAATTTTATAATTATAAAATTCGTTACTCTATTAAGAATAATGGCCAATAACTATTTTAATAGAAGATGTCTCTCATATTTTATTTTACATTTATAACCCAAAGCTATGTACTACCCTAGACATAAAACAATTTTTCTCAAAATCGCTTCAGGATAATGAAATAAAAAAATAATTGAAAAATCGTTACTCTACTAAGAATAATGGCTAATAACTAATAACATGGTCTAACACCGCGTAAGGCTTTTTAAAGCACAATAATCTTTTAAAATTTAGTACTTAGAAGTCATAAAAATTCTTGCAACAGCACTATTCTCGAAAACTATTATTCGGTGTTAGTTGCCAGTGTTACCGCTAACCCTATTTTCAAATCAATTTAATACGAAATTCTTAACACTCATCTAATACCGCTGCTGGAGTTCGTGCACCTCGAGAAAAAACTTGCTCAGAGAGCAAAATTCGTCCGGACGAGTCCAACTTATGAAAGTAGGGATATTTTAACTTAATAAATATCAGCTGTACAGCGTGCAGGTATTTTTTTTTTTTTAATTTTCAAGGTAATTTTGTTTGTGCAATAAATGCATTTAGGTACTTTTATTGATTTCGATATTTATTGTTTATTATTGCAAGTAATATTATACAGACAAGGGGTGGGATTCTATAACTAGTCCGTTATCAAACGGTACTGTTATCACTATGGTTACATAGAAGATCACATTTCATTTGACAAGTATGACGTAAACATACCAATCATCTTGTAAAAATACGTTTCTATAGTGATAACGGTACATAACGGACGAGTTATAGAATCGCACCCAAGGTTGGGTAGTACAACTTCTACTTCATTTTAAATTAGTTTTACAGGGATGCCAAATACTTGCATTTTCATAAAATAATACTCTATTTAGGTACTATTATTTTTTTGAATTATTATCAGTTTGGCATGACATTTGTGTGTTCTATGTTTGTGGCTTAGATAATATAGCATAATATGAACATGAATATAATGCTATAAGATCTATGGTTTGTGGATATATTTTGACATTTATCTGATATATTGTTTTGATTGTTTAGATCTTTTCGAATTGTCTAGAATTTAAAGAGTAAAATTAAACTAAATTTATGGTAGATTGCACCAATGTAACGTTGTATGCGTTACACTTGATAGAGTCTAGAGGGATGTCCTCTTAGACACAACGACGTGATGTTGCCGTTGAAATAAAAATGATGTGATGTGTTTAATTGGTTTATTTTGCGTGATGAGTATTTGTACATGAAATTACAATTGTCTCAGTGGCTGTTGCTCACTTGTTGACTGAATGCTTAGTGAATATTTGGTGAATTCTGAGTGAATACTGGATGTATACTGGCTTACTCTAAACATATTTTTCTTAGCTTAAGATGAACTAGGGGGTGGGGGTGAAAATAGGTGGAGTTTATTTTCTTTACAGGGTAGTGATTGGTGATGTCTGTTGAGTAAACTCAACATACTCCCCCCCTTGAAAGAACTATCTTTCAACAGGTAAAATTGTAAACAAAATGTGTTATTTTATTGTTACACATGCGTAAATACTAAATCTATATATACAAGAATTTGAATTAAAATTAAACAAGAAAAGCAAATATTATATACAAAGAATATTTACACTAAATTATATACACTGTCACTCACACGGTAGCGGACATATTTTGTTAATTGCCCGCCTTTTCACTCCACGCACTGTTTTTACTGATACAGTTCGCACTATGTTGTCCGCACCAGGGTGATGAGATTGGATTCTGCCTAGAATCCAATACTGAGGTGGAAGGTTGTCGTCTCGGAGTAGGACCAACGTGCCTACCTCGGGTGGTTGTCTGGTCTGGTGCCACTTGGACCTTTGTTGTAGCTGATGGAGGTATTCCTTCGACCACCTGGTCCAGAAATGCTGTCTCAGCTGTTCCAACAGCTGATACCGGGACAGTCGGTTCTGGGGAATCTGCGTGAGATCTGGTTCGGCTGGTGCCGTCAAAGCATCTCCGATGAGGAAATGACCTGGGGTTAGTGCATTAAGGTCTGAAGGATCATTGGACAGGGTTGTTAAAGGTCTAGAATTTAGACAGGCTTCGATCATGGTTAGGATTGTGTACATTTCTTCATAGTTTAGCAAATTAAGTACTCTTTTTAGATGAAATTTTGCGGATTTTACTGCTGCTTCTGCAAGTCCATTCATATGTGAAGATTTCGCCGGAATAAATTGCCAGTTTATTTGATCATTCGTCAAAATTTCAACGACGTCTGTTTTGAAATTTTCTGATTTTAATAAATTTTTAAGTTCTCGGTTTGCTCCTACAAAATTAGTACCATTATCTGAATATAAAGTATGAACCTTCCCTCTTCGAGCCATGAACCTTTTTAATGCGTTCAGAAATGTTGAAGAGGTACAATCACACACTAACTCTAAATGTATTGCTTTGGTGGAAAAGCAAACAAATAATGCAATATATGACTTTATGGTTTTTGTCGTACGGCCGTGTCCGTTTTTTATAGTTATTGGACCAGCGTAATCTATAGCTGTGTAGGTAAAAGGTCTCGAAGGTGTAATTCGCGCTTCAGGTAAATCTCCCATTAATTGTTCGAAGGAGATGGGTTTTAGTTTGAAACATTTTATGCATTTAAAAATTATTTTTCGAACTATACTACGGCAAGACACGATCCAATATTTTTGCCGTAGAGCTGCTATTGTGGCTTGACAACCAGAATGCATTTGTGTAATATGATGATGTTTAACAATTAACTGAGTAATATGATGATTTTTTGGCAAAATAATTTGATGCTTTTGATCCAAACTGATTGATGATGCATGTCGAAGACGACCTCCAACACGCATTAAACTTTCCTTGTCTAAGGATGCAATGATTTTAATTTGCTATTTTTTGAAATTTCTCCATGTTTTTTGAGGAAATGTATATCCTCCGAGAATGATTCCATTTGAATAATTTTGATTATATTATTATGCGCGTCTTGTATTTCATTGACTAGTAATGGCCCGGTATTTTTGTGTTTTGAATTTTGAGTGTTTTTAATAAAACGAAGAATATATGCCATTACTCTCAGTGTTTTTAACCAAGTTGAATATTTAGATAGGAAATGTGCTTGCAGATTGTTTTTGTCGTTATTTGTGGCAATTAAACAACAAGCTGATTTTGTTTCTGGTAATTCAGAATTAAAAATTGAGTCGTTGTATTGTATATTTTTAAATGTTAAAAATTCGGGCCCATGCCACCATAGTTTGTTGTTTTTAAGAAGGTGAGGTGTGGTGCCTCTAGATAATATGTCCGCGGGGTTCTGTTGACTGCTAATGTGTTTCCATTGTGTTGACGATGTTAACGATTGAATTGTGGATATTCGATTTGCGACGAAAGTTTTTAAAGTATTTGGTTGCAATTTGATCCAGGATATAACTATTGTGGAGTCAGTCCAATAAATGGTGTTATGTATGTTAAGATTTAAATTTTGTTTTAGTGAATTAACTAATTTTGTCAATAATACGGCTGCTAATAATTCGAGACGCGGAATAGTTATTGTTTTAAGCGGAGCTACACGACTTTTGGAACATAGTAAATTAGATGTTATTTTTCCGTTTTCATAAATGGCACGTAGATATATGCACGCGCCATATGCATTTTGGCTAGTGTCACAAAAACCGTGTATTTCGATTGCGATATATGATCCATCCATTATAACCTTTCGCGGAATTGTAATATTATTTAATTGAATAAAATTATTTAAAAAATCATTCCACTTGGATTCAATATGATATGGCAGTTTTTCATCCCAATTAGTTTTTAGCAACCAAATTTCTTGTAATATGATTTTAGCTAATATGGTGATTGGATTTGCTAATCCGAGTGGGTCGAACAAACTTGAAATTATACTCAATATTTGCCTTTTTGTAACTACCTTACAAAAATTTGAAGTATTTATTGAATATTTGATGCAATCTGTATTATGCTGCCAAATAAGACCCAATGTTTTGTTTTGTGGCTGCATATCCAACGATACGGCCGTTTGTGAGTCATGATCATTAATTTGTGATAAGTTAGACATGAATTTACGCAATTCAAAACCGCCGGAAGAAAGTATTGCTGTAACTTCATCCTTTATTTTTAATAAATCTTCAGTTGTATTAGTCCCCGTGAGCATATCATCTACATAGAAGTCATTTAAAATAACCTTATGAGATTCTGGATATTTGAATGAATTTTCTAATGCTAATGTTTGTAAACATTTGATTGCTAGATAAGATGAAGATGCTAAACCATATGTGACAGTTTTTAATCGGTACGTTTCTATAGGTTCGTGTGGTTGGTCACGCCATAAAATTAGTTGATAATTGCGATCATGAGGGTGAACTAGAACTTGGCGATACATTTTTGCAATGTCGCCGGAAATTACATATTGGTAAATTCTAAAACGTGCCAAAATGTCAAATAAATTTTGTTGAAGCGTGGGTCCAACTAACAAATTGTCGTTTAGGCTTTTACCATTGCTTGACGGACAGGAACCGTCAAACACAACGCGTAATTTTGTGGTGGTGCTGTTTTTAAATACTGCATGATGTGGAAGGTAATATGAGTTTGTATTTTGTAATTTTTCTAGTTCTATTGATGTTACAAGTTCTAAATGTTCTAATAATTTGTATTCATTTATAAATGTTTTGTATTGTAATTCTAAGGATGGCTCTCTTTTAAATTTGTTTTCCAAAGTCATAAACCGCTTCAGGGCAATTTGTTTGCTCAAGCCTAAATCCGGAGGGTTTTCTCGGAAAGGCAGACTAACCATAAATCGCCCGCTGGGTTCCCTTGACATTGTCGCGTTGAAGTGGTTTTCGCATAAGTGTTCCTCTTGACTTAACAATTTATGATCTTCGTAGTTTTCTATTTTCCAAAAGTTTGACACTTGAGCGTCAAGAGTGTTGATGACTAAATTGCAGGCGGTATTATTTAAGTGCTTATTTGTGCTCACTTTGCCTCCAAGAATAAACCCTAACTTTGTATTTTGAAGATACAGATGTTTTATGTTTGTTTCCATTTTGTCGCCAGACAACAATTCCCAAAATAGTTCCGCGCCTAATAAAACGTCTATGTTCCCAGGCTTATTGAAATGTGGATCGGCAAGCCTTATATTGTTGGGAATTTTCAACGCGGGGATTGAGAATTTAGTAGGCGGTAATTTTGATGTTATTTTGTCCAAAACTAAACATTCCAAATTTGTTGAAAATAATGAATTAGATGATTTAATTTTTGCATGCGTTTTATGAATGACCCTGTTTGTACATTGACTTATGCCTGTTACGGATATATTAATTGAATTTAGTTCCAAATTCAATTTGTTGCAAAGCTCTTTAGTGATAAAATTACTTTGGGATCCGCTATCTATTAGGGCGCGACATGTATGAGATTTGTTATTTTTATCAAAAATTTCAATTAATGCTGTTGATAATACAACAGTGTTTTGAATGTGATTTTCACAAAAGGCTGTGACTACGGAATTGTTATTTTCGTTGTCATTGTTTTGTTGTGTTATTTCGAGATTTTGTACAGCAGAATTGTTTTTAGGGCTGATATTTTGATGTAGCAACGAATTATGTTTGTTATTGCAATGTTTGCAACTTCCTAAGAAACATTTATCTGCTATATGACCAAAACATAAACAGTTTTGACAAAGGTTGTGTTTTTTAACTTGAATTAGCCGTTGAGTGACCGGAAGCGAAAGAAAATTTTTGCATCTGTATAATTTATGTGGTTGTTTGCACATGACACAAGAATTAAATGGTTGTTCCGTACTAAAATGTGATGTTGAATGACCGTGAAAAGATTTGTTGAATTTATTGAATTTTTGATTTATCTGATTTGTTAATGAATGTGGTTTATTAGCCGCATTGTTTATTTCTAGTGATTCTAACATTTGGCACCGTTGTGTTAGAAATACAATTAGTTTTTCTACGGTTGGAGGATCGTTGTTTAAATTATTTTCCCAAGATATTGTAGTTTGATAATCAAATTTGGTAGTGACTAAATGAACTAATACATCATCCCAGTGTTTGACTGGTCGATCTATTGATTCTAGTGCTTTCATATTTGTTGTCAAACCATGCAAAAGCTGCCTTACTGTTTTTGAGTCTTTTGTTAATGTAGGTAGTGCAAAAATAGAGCGAATGTGATGTTGGGTTATTAATCGTTTATTTTCGAATCGAGATTTTAATAACTGCCATGCTACTTCATAATTACTGTCAGAAAGAGTTAAATGTTCAATGGTTTGCGATGCTGTGGTTTTTAAACAGCTTTTAAGATAGTGAAATTTTTCTATTGGCATTAGTTTGTCATTATTATGAATCAAAGATTGATATGTATCTCTAAAAGTAACCCACTCCGTGAATAGGCCGGAAAAATTTGGTAAATGAATATTAGGGAGTTTTACCTGATGCGCGGAATCATTTGAATTTGTAGAAACGTTATTAGTTTTATTTGTTGTATTTTGATGAGATGTTTTGATATGTGCTTTTACTTCGCTGGTAACTGCATAATAATTGTCTTCAAATTCACTGATTTCGTCATCATTAATCGCATTTGGATCTAAGAGGGAAATTTCAGAATAACTACTTTCAAATTCATCTAAACACGGTTGTATTTTTGCAAAACGGCTTTCTATTTCTTCTAACTTGCCTTTATTATCTGAATTTTGGAAAAATTTAATAAATCTATTCATACGTGCCTCGATTCGAGCGATTTTGTTTTTTAATGATTTAATTTTATCATCGTTTTCGGTTGACATTTTGTTGAAATGTACACAAACGTATGAATGGATTAAGGAAATGCTGAATAGGAAACAAGACCTTATGCACTAACCTTATTGTATTTGGCGGCTCGACTGCACTTGCTCCTTGGACGTTGATGCTTCAACTGGATGGTTCTCGTACCCCGGACGGCCTCCTGGGGTTGATGATGCTGGGAGTTGATACTCTTTGAATTGGTGATATGATGATGATGATGATGCACTGTGCCAATAATCCGGCTCGAAGGACCATAAATGTAACGTTGTATGCGTTACACTTGATAGAGTCTAGAGGGATGTCCTCTTAGACACAACGACGTGATGTTGCCGTTGAAATAAAAATGATGTGATGTGTTTAATTTGTCTCAGTGGCTGTTGCTCACTTGTTGACTGAATGCTTAGTGAATATTTGGTGAATTCTGAGTGAATACTGGATGTATACTGGCTTACTCTAAACATATTTTTCTTAGCTTAAGATGAACTAGGGGGTGGGGGTGAAAATAGGTGGAGTTTATTTTCTTTACAGGGTAGTGATTGGTGATGTCTGTTGAGTAAACTCAACAACCAACACAACTTAAATATTAAACGTGACTTAAATTGACAATGTATCATCGACATGAAATGTCAAGTGAATTATAATATATTGCTATCAAAATTTCGATTTGCATTTTTTTGTTTAAGCATAGCTTGAAATTTAAGCCTCGTTGGTGCAACTGGGCATTAGTAATTTAAATACAAATAATATTATACATTCAACATTTGTAGGTTGGGTAGTATAACATCTACTGCGCTGATATGTTTTTTCTCTAAACGCGCGGACTCTAGCATCTTTAACACTCGCCATATCCATGACAACATATATCAAATAACCGAATCCTATTCACAAAGAATAACAACTTTCGAAAAAGGTTAAATAGCAAAACCGAGTCCATTACACTACAGAAACTAATACGAAAAGTTATGTAACTGACAATCTTCTGGTCTTAAGTCCTAAGTAATGTAAATCGAAAAGTGAGATACAGGCGTTTAACATGGGAATTCAGTTTTCTTTTTGCACAAACTTTACCTGACGATTAAATTAATATTTTTCGGAACTTTGTATTTCTTACGGCCGATATTATAAACGTCCAGTTAAATTTAATTCCAAAATAAATTTAATAAAGTGAACAAATTTTAATCAATTTCTATGTTCTTATGACATTTATATCAATGCTGTCAAAAATTTGCGTTGCATTTGTTCATTTAATTAAATTTACTACGGAAATAAATGTAACTGGATGTTTATAATACCGGCCCTTAGTATAATAACAGGATGAATTTATAAATATGAGAGGAAAACTACCACATTTCTAGTCTGGTGCTCTCCCATCTGAGCTACATCAACCCTAGCGTCATCCGACTCAGTTTTATTTGCTTATTTACTAGATAATTGTATTTTATCAAGACCTGAAACTTTACTTGATCCTAAGTTAACTTTTACTTTACATATTGAAGCAGGGCCGGCTCAAGATATATAGGAGCCCTGAGCCTTGGAAAATATTCTATAAATCCAATAAAATTATCACATGAATATACATTATGTAAACTTATATATATATATATATATATATATATATATATATATATATATATATATATATATATATATATGAATACTCTAAAAATGCGTACACTTACGTAACATTCTCTTTACAATCAAATAATATTTACTACCAAGTTTATATCTCTACCCATTTTTGAATTATTGCCCCAAAAGTCAATATACCTCACATTTAGATAAAAATTTCAAAATTTTCAAAAATCTAATTTATATGTATCTAGATACACCTCAATGCCTTGATTCCAAATTTTGAAACCGCAGGTCGATATCTCTTTTTGTTCTCGAGATATTTAAATTCAAAGTTTTACTCAAAACTGCCCATTTTTGGGTAATAACCCAAAAATGGGTTGAGATGTGAATTTGGCGACAACACCATTCGATTCTACGGGCAAAATTATATAAGTACACCAATTTTCAGAATTTTTGTACACCGCATACAATCTCTAAAGCAAAATAACTGAAAATGGCCAAAAATAGAAAAAATCTAAGATGTACCCCTTACAATTTTTTCAGATTTTGGCCATTTTCAGGGGTTGTCAAGCTTTTATTCATAAAAAATGAACCGGTTGGACAAAAATTATGAAAATTGCTATACTTATGTATTTTTGTCCATAGAATCGAATGGTGTTGTCGCCAAAGTCATTTCTCGACCCATTTTTGGGTGATCACCCAAAAATGGGCAGTTTTGAGTAAAACTTTGAATCTAAATATCTCGAGAACGAAAAGAGATATCGACCTGCGGTTTCAAAATTTGGAATCAACGCATTGAGAAGTATCTAGATACACAAAAATTATATTTTTGAAAATTTTGTAGTTTTTATCTAATATGCGGTATATTGACTTTTGGGGCAATAATTCAAGAATTGGTAGAGATATAAACTTGGTAGTAATAGTATTTGTACAATACCTTTCTTACCTAAAGGTGACGGAAGTTAAAAATACCTATCAGATTTTAAATCTAACGAGAATCCAAGAATGATTAATTTATATGGTAACTTTCCGTGCCTTCACTATCGCAAATTTATGTATCATTTCTTCCTGACTTGATTATTTCGCAATGACATGTTCAGTAAATTACACAATTTATTTACACAAAACTAACTTTGAGGGGCTCCAAATTTAATAATACAGGACAGGTATATATTCCATACATTCATTTTTTTTTTGTTTATTTATATATTTGTCTTTAGTTTTTATATTTTTTGGGCGCCCCAAAAAGCCAGGCGCCCTAAGCCAGTGCCTAAGTGGCTCACGTCTTAAGCCGCCACTGTATTGAAGAAAAGGTCTACACAGCCTTCAAATGTTAGGATTCTTGGTTAGGAACTCTGAAATGTTCAATGACCCAAATTTATTGAAGCTTCTATATATCTCTCTAGTTAGATCATATTTAGAGTATTGTGCTATTATTTATTTTATTATTTGTTTATTGTTACTCGCTTTTTATTACATTATTGTATATAAGCGGTGATATCGTGGGAATGAAACAGATTTCGTACATTTTATTATAACTTTTATAATTTCTTCGTTGCATTGATGGGGGTGAAAATTATAAAGACGCACACAAGTAACAGCCATACCTTACCCGGGATTCGAACCCGGAACCCTTGGATCGTGAGCCGGCTACGTTGCCCACTACAATGTCGGGGTCAGACGCTTTCTAAAATCTGCTACATCTTTTTGTCTAAATTTTCTACACTAATGACGTAACTTGTATGCAGCTGCATTACTGTATAAAATTATTAAAAACACCATAGATTATTCAAATATTCTAGGCAAAATAAAAATATCTGTGTTCCAATATTGTCATCCTTTGGCGTAATAATATGATATATTCAATTTTGACGTTGTAAACTGTCATTATTAACTCCATAGCAACAACTACAAGTAACATTTTATTCACAAGTGAATTAATTTTTTTTTTATGTCTTACTAGTATGTTATTGTTTTATAACAACCTCAACATTAGGTCTGTTATTGAGTAAATAATACCCTAGGGTGTATTAAGTTGCTATGGTAATGTTGACAACAAACTGAGGTTAATAATACTGATACTAACATAAAGTGCAGTTAAGGTTAAGAAGCATTGTGAATTGTAGTCGTTTATAATCATATTTGTTTCATCACAAATACAAAGCAGCATACTTCTTATTCTTAGCAATAACATTGCTCGTCCATATTGACTGAAAAATACCACAAGAAATATATTTTTTGTTTAAAAAATTCTTTGTTTACAAAAACAAAATATTACCTAGAAATCGCATTCACAGGCTACTTTGTAAGTTGTATTAAAATTTTTGATTTATTATTTTTGTTTGATAAATTCTAGTCAGACAAAATGTTTATTAAGAATTTCTAGTAAGACATAAAACGTTGAAGGCACCACGGGTGTTAAACGACAATATTGCCTTCGGTCAACGTACTCGCCTCGGGCCAGAGGCCCTCGACAGTACACTGTTGACCTCAGGCATTATTGTCCTTATAACAACCCTTGGTACCTTAATAATATAATCACTCTCACAAAATTTTAACTCACTCTGCAACAAAAAATACATTTAAAAATAACATCAAGAACGAAAATAACATTCACCATATTATTTATCATACATTATCAGCCGTTTTCATTAGTTTTTACGACATAAATGACAGACAATAAAGCTTTTTAAATATATATGACTTGACGTCTATCAGTGACGATTGTCATGCTCAGCCTACTAACTGATCAGTTTTTTTTATTTTGTCAGATTTAAATATTATAATGGTTTTTAAGTTTTTACTATTATTTCGTCAAAATTGAATAAAATATTGTACAAACCACGTGAGCTAAGACTGTTTATTCACTCGAAGAAATTAACTCACTCGCCCTTACGGGCTCATGAGCTAAACTTTCTTCTCGTGTATAAACATTACCTTAGCTCACTTGGTGTGTAAATATTTATTATCTTAGCTCACTTGGTGTGTAAATATTTATTATCTTCATACTTCGCGTACTAACATATTATTAAAATCACTTATATATCAAATGGCCAGATCATTTCATTTGATAGAGAATTAAATCGATATATTTCACAATACCATCAATCATGTTAAAAACTGTATAAATTAATTGCAATTATTTTTTTAAATTTTTAGGATATAGTACTTAATAATAACATTGCGAAGAAACCAAAAACAATAAAAAATGTAAGAATAGTTTTATGTACAACTTTTAATTTTGTACAACTTTGCACTCTTCAGTTTTTGTAGTAAAATGAACCGGAGAGAAGGAAATTGCATAAAACTAAAATCAAAATCCCATGTTAAATTCCTATGTTCACCCCTAACCGCCACCACCCTGCATATTTTTTTAAATGTGCTGTAGAAAAATTTTATTCACGGCGATAAAATTTAATTATCGACTCCAGGAAAATACATAATTCATTTTCCGCTCGTCGATAAAATTGAATTTTATCGTCTTGTATAAAAAAATAACTATTAATTCTTCTTTGGTTTTGATGGAAAATCGAGTGAGAAATATTCTTGTTTCTAGAATTTTTCGCATTAATCGGGTTTAAGGTCGAAGGGGGGATGATTAAACTTATTTTTGATATGTGATACCTAGGTATTTGCTTACGAAATGCGAATTACCTTATTTGTCGTATTGTTCTCAAGTATAAAATTAATTGTCTACTAAGCCCAATTTTGCGGACACGGTCAACTAGGCGACAGCGACTGGACGATGGCCCACTGTTAACGTTAACGTTTGTTTAGAAAAATTAGAGCGTCACTTTTAACTATTTTTCCCGTTGAAAAAAAAAAAATCATCAAATTGTATGTCTGTTAAGCATGTAAAATTTTTAAATTTACATTGCCCAGGTGACAGTCGCTCAGATGTCGCGGCGCGCAGTTGTTCATCGTCCAATTGATCATCGCCCAGTTGTCCCGTACCGCTAGTTGCTACGCTCAGTTGGTAATCTTTACCTATTATTTTGTCCAACGTAGTGAACAAAAATAGTATTATTTTTAATTCTTTACTTGTCAAGTCTTGCAAAGTCTTTACAGGACTAGTTATATAATGAACATCAGCTACGTTTGTCTCTGCTGTAGTATGGTCCTATTGGGGTCCCCCACTATAATAAAAAATAATAAAATGTACCCATAACTACTTTACGAGATATTTAAAATTTATTGTCAGTGTCATTTGGGTTGATTCGACCCGATTGAAGCTATCGGGCTGAAATGATCGGAATAAACGCATTTTCAACTGGATTGAAATTTTCTCGACCCTAAAATACAAATGGGTTGAGCTTATTCGACCGGATTGAATGTTACGGGATAAACGCTGAACCCGATCGAAATTTTTAATCTAACTTCATTCATGTATAATTCACTATTTGTCAGCTGCATTTGAACTGTCAAACCGTTTGTTTTGTGTCATATCGTCGTGTTGTAGCACTTGTTTTCCCACCAGTCAAAACTTCGTGTTTTATTTTTCATTCGTGATCTTTTAATTTTAAAAACATTATAAGGTACAAATAAAGTAGATCTAGTGTGTTGGTACCTATATTTAAAAATAATTAGCAATTAAGCATGGAATTTATTTGAATAAAAGCGTAAAGTATCTTACATTACGTTTAAAAGACGTTTTATTTTGCGCCACTTTTGAAAAAATAATGCACTTGTGGAGAATAACATATGCACAGTTAAAGTACATAATGTTATTACTTTTTCTTGTTCCATTTTCGTTTATTTACATCCGTAAAAAGTAAGTAAACATAACCAACCAAATTGATATTTCGATCGGGTTCAAATAGGATCCTCTCAACCCGCTAGAACAAGAGTGAGATAAACAGTAGAGAGTTAACCTTGAAATTCAACCGTATCTAATATCAACCAGGTTGAAACTATCGGGATAAACTTAGTAATTGTGACGTCACACTATTGCTATCTTTCTCTCGCATCCTACTGTAGAGTTTGGTGTATGGTGCAAACGCAGAGCGATAGAAAGATGGGAATATCTTCGTGACGTCATGTTGACATTAAAAATCAAATGTAATTAAACTAAAGACAATTAAGACCTTTTAATACTACGAAATGCTTCAAAATTAAACGAACTTTCATTTAAAATAATAAAAAAAAATTAGAGTGAAGGACCCCATTGAACACTTACATAACAGAGGTCGGAGGCGGTGTTTCATGAATGAAACGAAGCCGAATCTTGAAATTTAGTCTAAGGAGTGTGCCACCCGAGGAATCTGCATTTTTGCGGCGTTGAACACATAATTTTTTCGTTGATTGTTGAATAGTATTTTATGTAGGACAAAAAATGAAACTTTAAGTCAGTTGTTTACGGCCAAGGCCAGCAACATTAAAGACACTTTTCAT
Organism: Ophonus ardosiacus; assembly: GCA_943142095.1. Lineage (NCBI taxonomy): Eukaryota > Metazoa > Arthropoda > Insecta > Coleoptera > Carabidae > Ophonus > Ophonus ardosiacus. Next base: position 12,284,790 of record OW964836.1, on the reverse strand, counting down.
ACATACATAAATTTATTTCATACTGGTTTTTAAAGTTGTTAAATATGAAAAGAAATTTCCAGGAATTCGTAGTAGTATTAGGTTTACGTTCGAGTAAGTAAGCCATTGCAACTGTTTCGGAACTAGCAACGCTAGCTTGTCTACAGGTTGTAAGAGCAAAACGAGTTACCGCGAAATTGACAGATTGAATTTGATTTTTTATGGGGTCCTAAGACTTTAAAGTAAAATTAACATTTTGTACATAGTTTCATTTTTTCTATAGCAAATTTGCTTTTGTGTACTCAAAATAGTGAATCAAGTAACATTTTAACCGCGAGGATAGATAATACTTTAACAGCAAGCTCGACAGTTACAGGGTTGTAGTAATTTTGCCCGACCCAAAAAAAAACCCACCTGGTTTTTTTTTTAAAACCCATCTAAAAAAAACCAAAAAACCCCATCTAAAAAACCCACTTTTATGAAATCTTATTTTATTAATTAAATATGGTACATACTTATATGGTACACACATATATACATCAATTTTTGTCACCGGCAACATTTTACAATCAATTTCATTGCTGTACGAACTATGCAGGGTGTTTCTTTTATATTTGAACAACTCCAACCCTTGTGTCAGCATTTTCATTATTTTTTGAGTTGTGTGTTAATCATACTATTTGTTTAACGCGGCTGTAACAACTACTGAAATAACATGAATCTAATTCTTGTACACACTTGCATTGCACAGACTTGCAACTATTAATATTAATTCGTAACTTATACACATGTACACTCTCTAGTTAATTTATTGTTTATTACATTACAGTCTTCAAAAAAAAAGAAAATATTAATAATATTAATATCTATTATCTATTACGCCGACTTGTGTATGTGTATTAAGATACTTTATAAAACTAAAGTTAAAAGTGATACATACTATAATTCGATGTTTGTCAATAAAACCCGCTTTTATTTAATAAAACCCAGATGGGCTGGGTTTTTTATAAAAAACCCGGGTTTTTTTCAACCCTGGACAGCAAGGGTATAGATAAAGCATTTATGTACTTTAATTTTTATTTAAATACGTTATAAACTTTGACGATTTGCGTTAATAACAACTTCAATTATTACGCAATGGGGTATTCCGGTAATATGGAATTAATGCAAAATAATAACTTTTTTCTATAGTTTCCATCTTCATATAGTAGAAAAATATAATAAAACATGTTTAATAAAAAGTTTTAATTCATAATTTAATGTTACAAAATTGTAATTTTTACAGCTCTAGAAACGTCCTTGAAATTTGTGACGTCAAGTTGATAATCTGTTGCTCATTTCAGAGTAAATATTTTCGTTTAAAAACACAGGTGGTGCCAGTAGTTAACACGCGCGGGTATATTTCTTGTTTGACATTTCGTCCACTTTATAATTATTACTCCTATTTTTACCATAAACAAACACAGGACAAACACCGAAATACACGCTGCTACTAAAATCATATGTAAACAAGCAAATGGCTGTCATGAACATGTGGATTTAGGCGCTGAAGTTCGTTGCAGATGTCACCATCGAGTTGACGTCATAAGCGCGCCATGATAAGAAAATTTGAATTGTGATGAAATTTTTTAAAATTCATATCTCATGTGATGCATACATTTTCTTACTCAAAGTTAGATATTCAGAGTCCTTCTGGTCTGTACTAATGTAAAAAAATATTTTTAAAAAATGTCGGAATACCCCATTAAGGTTATCAGAAAGATCAATTCTTGAAATTCAATATTTAAATTTTTAAATAGTTCTTAATTAATAATTTAATTTACCTATTTAATTAAGGTTCCTTATTTTTTAATATCTAGAACATAAAAATAGTATTTTATACACGAGGATAATATGTAATTATCGACTCGTGAATTAACTAAGTGTATATGCAGTGACAGAACTGTGTCACTACAAACATTTTGTTTTGTCACTATTCCAATTTTTTTTTTTTTATTACCTATACACATAAAAACTACACAACTGTCAGTTTACTTATAGGCGCAGAACCATTATGCTGCATACGCATGCACAATATCAACAACTGAATTGTAGGTGTTTACATATATACTTTTGATTTTGAAACTAGTTTTCAAGCAAGTCAAATCCATAAATTTTAGTTTTGGTTTAAGATAGCTCAAAACAGTTTTGACACTGTATACATGGCGTTTTGAAAATTGAAAACGTTTTTAAAACGGTTACAAAATGTGGTATTGCACGATTTTTTTTCTTTGCATTGTTTGATAGAAAACTAATAGTTATTTTTTATACAAGACGATAAAATTATTTTATCGACGAGAGGAAGAATTATTTTTCGCGAGTCGATAATTTAATTTTATCGTCGTGTATAAAATTCTATTTTTTACCTCCCGCTACCCTTGGTAAGGGAGGTATAGGGATCGTGTTAAAAATCTCATATCGAGATTTTAGTAAATGACCACGTTTTAAGGTCCTTAGAATCCATTTTTATCATTTTCACGATGATGTCTGTATGTGTGTATGTGTGTGTGTGTGTGTGTATGTGTGTATGTGTACGAATTTTGTTTGCACTCTAACTCAAATACTATCATTCAGAAAATTCTGAAACCTTGTATTTTTACCCTATTCTAATAGGAATAGAAGCCATTAGATTTTGGTGTAAATCGGATAAACGGAAATCGTACTTTACTTGAAGCTCATAATGGTTTTTCTTCAAAAAATACCATTAAATGTCATTTTTTCGAATTTTATGTCTAATGAAAATTAAAGATTATTGAATTTTCTACAGGAATACATTAATACTTTTTCTATATATTTTACAGATAAATTTAAAAATAATTTTTTTTATTAGTCGCGAAGCCTTAGATAAAAACTATTTCTTTGTTACACAGTTCATTTTTTAAATGAATGTAACTGACAGTGAATGTCACTATCAGAAAACTTATCACTTCAAATTAATTATAGTGACATTTTCAAAAGAAAGTAGTAAATAAAGCAATAGTTTTCTGCAATGGAACAGTTTGCAGCGTTAGTCAATAAGTATTTAAATTAATAAAAATTAAATAGCGGGAGGTTTTGTGTTGGTCACATCAGATTTTTTTCTATAGCAGATGTTAAGAAAAGAATGAAAAATACCAATTATATGTTATTATTAATTGAACACAATTTTAAAATCACAGTATGTACCTATAGGGTCCCGTGGCCGCGTGCCTGAGTGTCTGGTCGCGAACCTGGGGGAACCGGGTTCGATCCCGACAGACGCCAAATATTTCCAATTTTAAATGGCACAAAAGTGACCCCTCTGATGCACTCTCCACACCAGCTATGAGTGCCCGTGAGGTGACGCCTGGTAAGCGACCACACGGTAAAATATATCGTCATCATTACCGATGTCTACATGTGTTGTAGATACTGGCACACCCAGAAATGGGTAATATGCCGTGATGATATACAGAGTGTCCCATTTAGAGGTGCCACCATTGGGACCTCGAGAACTATAAGAGATACGATGTCGGTTAAATGGAACTTTTTGTGCGCCTTTGGGAGGCCATCTCAGATGTGCTTTTGTTTTTCCAAAAATTCTCATAGGGCACTAGATAATGACAAAAAATTGTATATTGTTTTTTTCTTTTTCAAATAACTTCTAAACTATTAGGAATTTAGAAAAATGTTTCAAATATAAAAGATAGATATTTTTATTAACTAACCAGTGGCGTACGAAATAAATTTTTATATCCGTAAATTTTCACAAACTTATATTTTTTTAAATAGAACCCATATCTGATTTTAGTCTTAAAAAAGAAATCATTATTTTTTTCTCTTTTCAATGATATAAGGGTTATTATGTTTTATATTTGTTTTGGTCCTAAAATTTAATTTTTCTTTTTATTTTCCTGAATTTTCATATTATATCCCAAAAAAAAAAAAACATTATTATTTTTATTAATTATATTGTATTAGATCGATATAATTTATTTTATGCCTTTATTATTTTCATTCTAGACTCTATAATTACAAATTACACTATAATGTGCCAAGGGCGACCTGATACAAAATAAAAATTAATATAATACGAGTTTTGAGCAAAATTTTGTAACGAAATAAATTATTTAAATACAAGGAGTATTTCAAAATATAAATCTAGCAATATTTTCAAAATAATTGTAAATTTACTAGAAAATAAGGAAAAAATAATTATTTTGAAGGCAAAACAAAAATAAAACATAATGACCCTTACATCATTGAAAAGAGAAAAAATAATATTTTTTATGGGGTTAAAATCAGATATGGGTTACATTTAAAAAAGTATAAGTTTGTGTTATATCTCGAAAATTTACGGATATAAAAATTTATTTCGCACGCCACTGGTTAGTTAATAAAAATATCTACCTTTTATATTTGAAACGTTTTTCTGAATTACTCTTGGAATTACTAATAGTTCAGAAGTTATTTGAAAAAGAAAAAATCAATAATATTCAGTTTTTCGTCATTATCTAGTGCCCTATGAGAATTTTTGGAAAAACAAAAGCACATCTGAGATGGTCTCCCAAAGGCGCACAAAAAGTTTCATTTAACCGACATCTTATCTCTTACAATTTTCGAGATCCCAATGGTGGCACCTCTAAATGGGACACACTGTATTTATTTATTTAGTATGTATGTGAGTTATTATGGATTTTGCACGTAAATAAATAAGAATTAAAGTATTTTATCTACCCTTGCTGTTAAAATGTTACTTTATCTACCCTTGCGGTTAAAGTGCTACGTTATCTACTATTTTGAGTAGATAAAAGCACAGTTTAACATCTGCTATAGAAAAAAATATTTACCCCGTATTTTTTATTTTTATTCAAATTAATCTCTAACAAGAGAAAATAATTATTAAAAGTGATATTCTTGGGAAAGCAGTTGAATTGCACCTCTTCTCACCTTGCCCACTGTCGTTTGCTGGTACAAGCCAATAAGTAACAGAATGTTCCGTGGCGTTTGTTGTCATTTTAAACGTTAAACGCGTATTAGAAATACAGTGTGTCCCATTTAAAAGTGCCACCATTGGGATCTCGAGAACTATAAGAGATACGATGTCGGTGAAATGGAACTTTTTGTGCGCTTTTGGGAGGCCGTCTCAGATGTGCTTTTGTTTTTCCAAAAAAATTTATAGGGCACTAGATAATGACGAAAAACTGAATATTGTTGATTTTTTCTTTTTCATATAACTTCTAAACTATTATTAATTGAGAAAAACGTTTCAAATATAAAAGATAGATATTTTTATTAACTAACCAGTGGCGTACGAAATAAATTTTTATATCCGTAAATTTTAGAGATATAACACAAACTTATATTTTGTTAAATGCAACCCATATCTGATTTTAGTCTCAAAAAATGATTATTTTTTTCTCTTTTCAGTGATGTAAGGGTTATTATGTTTTATATTTGTTTTGCCTTCAAAATTATTATTTTTTTCTTTATTTTGTATTAAATTTACAATTACTTTGAAAATATTAGTAGATTTCTATTTACAAATACTCCTTGTATTTAAATAATTTATTTCGTTAGAAAATTTTGCTCAAAATTCGTATCAATTTAATTTTTATAATATTTGTATCAGGTCGCCCTTAGCACATTATAGTGTAATTTATAATTATGAGTCTAGAATGAAAATATTAAGTAATAAAGGCATAAAATAAATTTTATCGATCAAAAACTATATAATTAATAAAACTAATAATGTTTTTTTGGGAAATAATAAGAAAATTCAGGAAAATAAAGAGAAAAATTAAATTTTAGGAGTAAAACAAATATAAAACATAATAACCATTACATCATTGAAAAGAGAAAAAAATAATGATTTTTTTTTTTTGAGACTAAAATCAGATATGTTTTTTTGGGATATAATATGAAAATTCAGGAAAATAAAAAGAAAAAATTACATTTTAGGACCAAAACAAATATAAAATATAATAACCCTTATATCATTGAAAAGAGAAAAAATAATGATTTTTTTTTTGAGACGAAAATCAGATATGGGTTCCATTTAAAAAAATATAAGTTTGTGTTATATCTCGAAAATTTACGGACATAAAAATTTATTTCGTACACCACTGGTTAGTTAATAAAAATATGTACCTTTTATATTTGAAACGTTTTTCTCAATTACTAATAGTTTAGAAGTTATTTGAAAAAGAAAAAATCAACAATATTCAGTTTTTCGTCATTATCTAGTGCCCTATGAAATTTTTTTGAAAATCAAAAGCTCATCTGAGATGGCCTCCCAAAGGCGCACAAAAAGATCCATTTAACCGACATCGTATCTCTTATAGTTCTCGAGATCCCAATGGTGGCACTTTTAAATGGGACACACTGTATAAGTTATTTGTCTGAAAATTTGTTTTGTGTGTACATGCAAAAATACTAATAAAAATAGCAAAAAAATTATTTGTATCAGTGCCGAAAATGAGAAAAGAAGTCAACTGTCAGTCAGCAGAATCATAAACGTTGCAGGTATAGATTGCTGCTAAATTTTTAAATTTAATTATTATAAAAAATGTAGAATACCGTATTAGTTAAATTAATTATATATTAATTACATTTAGCAGTATTCAGACATGTGTATTAATTTGTTTAATTAATATGTGTATTTATTTATAACACGTAGGGATAGATCCATCTATCATGTAAGATCTATGGCGCAACTTGTTTTTCATTGGCTTCTACCTGGTTACGTCACAATTTTGGCAACGTTTTGAATGCATACTTTAAATAGTGTTTTCTAATCCAAATAAACAAACTTTTATACAAACTGTTACATTAAATAAAACTAGGAAGTAAACATTGTAAGTGCTACTTGATCTATAATTTTCAATAGATAAAGGAACACTTTAATATCTGCTTTAGAAAAAACTACATTATCTCATATTTTATAAACCTATTTTTCACGGGCACTTTTAATAATAAAAACGTCCAGTTTTAATATAAATGAGCAATTATCTAATTCGTTTTGTTACTATGCCTTTGATATATGCTTTTTTGAATTCTTACTTAATTATTATTGAATACAAATTAATATTTCAGACTGTCATCAAGTTGGGTGTACCCCTCCGCATCTGTTGTTCTTGTGAAAAGAATCTCCATACGTTTAATCAATTTAAACTCGCTTGTGTGGCCAACAGTCTACGTTTAGAAGCGAGAATTAAGAAGGCACAATCTAACAGAGATAGTACAGCACAAGTATCTGCTGCTCCCAAAACTCAGCACATCACACACCCGACACACAGCTGTTCCAGGAGAAATGAAAGTACAACAGTAGGAACAAACAGTAATGTGGAAGTAATTTCTGTAAAAGAAGAACCGTGTGGAGAGAGTTCTTATGAACGAGAATACTATAATAATGTACTGGAAAGTTTAACGAAAGCAGAAACCGATACTGGTGTAAGCTGTAGTAAAAATATCCAAATTGGTTCAAAATATAACAAAGGAGAAAAGTGTGCAATACCGGGAACAAGTGATCAGAACTTTGAAGAAATTTACATTAAACCCGAAGTAATCGAAGATGGCTCCATGGACTTTGAGGATTGCGATGACTTGGATGACAGTAATGTAAACTGTAATGAAGACAATCAAATCGCTGTACATCACAATATTTCGAAAAGTGGAAATCTAGGTGGAAATACTACCGCAGTAAGTAAAATTTTATTTTTATATATATGGGATGAAAATTTCGCGATCTAGTAATAAAGGGTAAATAATTACTACAATGAACTAGGTTTAGAAAAATTGCAATTTGTCTCGGAAGTACTATTCTTTGAAATTCTTAAAAATACATCTTATTTCATAATACAATTTTGAACTAATGCGGTCATACTACAGTTTAGAAAAAAAAAATCGGAAGTATGATTCATAATTATTTAACGATCATTGAATTGAAGAAAATCCCCGCGAAAATCTAATTTTATTTCATAGTTAAAATTATGCCGGAGTATACTTGATATCTGTTACATAGAGAATACAATGTTAATTTTTTATTTTGCTGTAATAATTTGCCTATTCATTTTAAACAAAAATGTTTTAATTACAATTTGTAGATAATAAAATTCTTCACCTAAATCACTAGAATCAGATTATATTTTGCACTTTTTGTATCCTGTAAAACTAAATTTGAAGTTTTATAAATACTTATTACTCATTTCTAGTGATAACTATAGAATTGAATTAAAATTATAAATAAATGCATAATGTTTGAACTGTCACAATAATTAATTGCAGCTTTTCTATTTATAATTTTAAGATTACAAAAGATTTTTTTTATAACACAATTAAAATAAAATAGGCTGGTATTCTGAGCTCGCGACTAAACCCGACTAAGCATTCGACCATCTAGTCATTCGACCAAAGTATACAGGCTGTGCAACGAAACGCGGAACATAGGAGTTTAACATAGGATTTTAAAAATTTGCGAATATTGGCTCTCCTGTACATTTTAGAGCAAAAATATAAGAATAAAATGATGTTTAAAATTAATTTTTACTTCCAAAAAGTCTTCACTTAATGCAATAGAATATCTGTAACACTAGATATTTAGAAAATAAAATATGACATTTTCGTCAAAAATCAGATAGTCATGGAAATAAAAGAAATAGAAGAAAATCTCATTTTGACAGTTCATTTTGGTGTTATTGATGTTAATTGTTATAATAATTGTGTCTACATTGTTATAGTCCATAAATTACTTTACAGTGCTTTTGTGCATTATAAAATGGATTTATTTAGTACCGAAGAATTTGTGATTTATTTTATTATTAAGTATTTGACTTAAATTTTAGGATAATTTATCATTTTTGATATACACTGAAATTATAGTTATTAATCTTATTGTTGTAATCAATATGTATACAATTTTATAATTAAGCATTAAATATTTAAGTATTATGATTTTAATTGATATTTTGTTTTATTTGTTTTTTATTCCCATAGCTATCTGATATTTGGTGAAAATGTCATATTTTACTTTCTAAATATCTAGTGCTGCAGATATTCTATTGTAATTGAAGAATTTTTAAGAGTAAAAATTAGTTCTAAACAACTGTTCATTCTTGTATTTTTGCTCTAAAATGTACAAGAGAGCCAATTTTCGCATATTTTTAAAATCCTATGTTAAAGTCCTATGTTCCGCGTTTCGTTGCACACCCTGTATATAGACATACATACATATACTGGTGAAACAGAAAAAATTAAGTGACATTGACAGAATTCGTTGAGAGCAACAATATTTGTTAGTAAGTAATATTTTTTTGAATTCTCAACTGTTTTAGTATTTCTAGGCAGGTAATGAATTTTTCACAAAACTTTGAAGATTTTTAATACAATATCTAGAAGGTTTACAAAAAAGAAAGTTACTAAGAAATATTGTTGTTCTCGACGAGTTTTATCACTTGTTAAATTGAATGTACTTATTTCTGTTACATTTTACACTTCTGTTATTTCATGACATTCTGATAATTGCCTTAAATCTTGTGTTTTCTTTAGTCTCTAACTCGTACATAAGAAACAATTAGCAACAAACTTGGTATTCACTCGATGCAGTTTTTCATTCTGAACATATTTCTCCATTATACTTTTGTTCTAACATTAATAGGTAAAGAGATGTCGCCAAATTAAAATTTTAACATTGAATTTCCTTTGTTCGAAAAAAAAGTAGACATCAGGTATATGAATTTATGTATAGCATATAAAACAGTAGATCGAAGAGAAATTTGAGATCATCATGCCATAAGGTCATTAATCGTAATATTTTCTAACATCTACTTACAAAGTAGCACTTTGTGCGTTGAAATCTCGTTAGGTACTAACTAGTACTTTTACAATGAGAATGTATAAAAAATCACTAGTGACTTAAAACGAATCCATAGCAACCAACAAAATTTGAATTGGTAACTATCAAAATTTAATATAAATATGATTCACATATGCCATATTTAATTTTTGTTCGTTGAAATTATCACATTAAGTGTTCACACTGAAACTTTCAGTATCTTTACTCACTTGTATCATAAATAACTATTGTTTAATAAATTAATAAATTCATTTATCCACAAATGTTATAAAAACTATGACGTTTTAGAACTTCAGAGAAATAGTTAAGTTTGACTTTTCTGCCAAAAACATTTTCTCACGCTATTCGTGATTCAAGTTAGATTGGCCATGTTTTGTGACGTCACAATGCGGTTTAGCGAAGGGACAGATGAACTAAAAACTAACCTAGTTGTGTGTATGTGAACAACTTGACTAAGAGAGTTTATTATTTTGATAAATACAATGAAAATGAAATTAAGGGAAGTTTTGTGTTATTTAAAAGCAACGGCTGAGTCCCGAAATTGTATTGAGGGAGAAGAAATTATTGATTCTGAACACAGAATTACATGTGGAAAAAAATTCGTTAAAGGAGATAAAAATGAAATAAATATTTTTGCTTTGTGTCTTCAAAGTGTCTGTAAATTAAACGGTCCCATATACTACATGCTGGCTGCATTGTGACGTCATTTTTAAGAGCTTCATGAATTGGCCGCTAGTTGGCGAGCATTTTTCTTGAATCGCGAATAAGTGTTTGTGCTTTGGCCACGGGCGACAAATTTGACATTTCTGCGTCTAAAATGACGAAAAGCTGTAAAAAATTTCCCAATTAATTATTAAAAACTTGTTTTTCGCTGATTGGCATTAATATTATGATTTTATTGACAGTTACTAGGTAACAAAAGATATTTGTAATAATATGATATTAAGGTTGTTGTGAGAATAAAAACGTGAAATTTAAGATTTAATTTGATACATTTACGACATATGCAAAGAAAGAAATAATTAATTATTTATTTTAATATGCCTTGAACTTTCGGCATTTTTTCTTTTTAGAGTATCTCGAGTAATATTAATTTTTTAAAAAATATTTAATAGTCACCAGAGGAATTTTCTATCGTCTTTTATTTTCGAACTGCAGGCTAAGGCTTGGTCTATGATGAATTTAATTTATAAATTTACATTTAGATATTTTGATTTGAAATTTACAATTTTCTCTCTGGTTTATGTTCGATTTTGAAATACGAGATCTGATCAATCAGTATCTATCACGTGACTTGTCATTTGACGTTTAGGTTACAATTTTATTTTCATAGGCATGAATTTGTTAGACGCTAATGTACAAGATGATTTTTTAATAATATTTTATAAAACAAACACAAACTTAAAAACGTAGATGGTCTGTTATGCCGTAGTTAGGCGTATGAACATATTAATTTGTCAGCTGGCATTATCATTATTATAGTTTGTTGCTGAAAGTGAAATAATAAGATCATGAATAATTCTTCAAATACATATACTCATATGAGTGTGCATGTATTTAATTCCTTGCTATCCCTCGTTGTATTGAAATTACGTAAACGTTTTTATTTTTATAAAATTTATTTGTTTTGTCATACAAATTACGATGTTACCGAATACTGCTTATTAACAAAAAACAAAATATTCATATGTTCCTGTGAATCCATCTTCAAAATGTCAACAACTCACAAACAGAAAAGACAGCTGACGGATGAAGCAATGTTATACCATTGTTATACCTTACCGCCATGTTTAATAGTTCTTTCTTGTGATTGGTCGAATTTGAAATTTACATTTGGAAATATAAAATATAGTTATATTCCAAATCTAAAAATCAAATTTCTAAATTTGTAAATAGTTTATAAACCATCGTATGCGTTTTAAGTGACTTTATATTTTAAAATATAAATTATAAATTGTTAATTCGTAAATTACCGACCGAGGTGGATTGATGGTTGCTTACTAGCTTCACGTGCCAGCGGCTCTGAGTTCGAATCCCGGGTAAGGTATGGAAGTTTGTGTGTGTCCCTTTTATCAACGTATACAACGGAAAGGTTATAAAATGAAATATTGATTCACCCCCATTATCGATTGTAATAACATGTACATGTTTATATAAAATAAATAATTATTGTTTTATTATTATTATTATTATTAAATTCGTAAATTAAATTTTACATAAACCATCCCAAAACTTATTTACGCTTATTTTAAAAATAATAAAAAGAGAACTGTCGCTAATCTAACTGTTCTACCATAAATTTTCTTTAATGAAAATAAACAACTATTTTTAAAAAGAAATAATGTACTCGTTAATGAAAGCAAGAAACAGAGAAAATAGTATATAACACTTGTTATAGGAGGTTATCCAAACACTAATCCGTTTGTTCACTCACCCCTATACACTGCTTATGTTCAACTTTTTTTGACTTATACTAGAATAGGTTACCTTCTGTAACTTATGTTTTAATATACTATTAAAATATTGGAAATGGTCATAAAATTAATATTAATTCTAAACTATTGGCGAAAAAATGATTTGTTCAACACGGCAAAAATGCAAAATCACTGCCTGGGCTAAATTCAAAGACTTGTTTTGCCTCGTCCATGAAACGCCGACGCGGCAGTGAATCTGCTCTTTTTGCCTTTTTAAGCAAATAAATATATATAGCAGAAAAATACTTGAAAACGCTTCCAATCTCAAATATTTTTATTTAATGTATAAATAACGAAGAAGGATTTGTCAAAAATTCATACATCTCACCGGGATTTGAACCCAGGACCTTCCTGTGTCTAGTAGGATTCTTTAACCAACAATTTAGTTCCCTAACGGTCAAACATAGGCACCATATTCAAACTCAGTTCATAATGCTGAGAATATATTTTTGATCTCCGTGTATTTCTTACTAGAGAAATATTGACCCAACTTTAAAGACCGAGAAATCTCATGAAGTTAAAACTCTTAGTCCTCTTTCACATGACGCTGACGATCAGCGAGCTGATTTTCATCCGCCTAAGCGTAAACATGGCTCGTCGGCCACACGTACAGTCAGCGAACGGACGGGCAATTGCTGTTATGTATACTTACACATGAGCGGTGCATCGGCGGCGCTGATGAATGAATCGAGCATTGTTGGCAAATGCAAGTTCAAACTATTAGCCAGTATATGGGATGTGTAATAACGAAATTTTAATAAGCGAGGTAGAGAATCGTCCGAAAAGCGCCTTTTAATGATCTTTTACTATTTAAAGGATGCATCCAAAGTCGTTTTTATTCGCACGTTTTTTTGAAATTATATAAGTTGCATTTATGGCAATAGTGTTTATTATTTCTCCATCGGAGTTCATTTTGATGCTGCATATCAGCGACCATGTGAAAAGAGACTCAAACGCTGACCAGCAGCGCGCTGATGATCGGTATGCTGATCGTCAGCGTTCATGTGAAAAGGGCCTTCCCTAGACTGATCCTTTATTTCCATTTTCGTACAATAATATTCCCATGAACTGTGCAGTTTTTAAATAAAAATACAACACTACAAAATTCAATGATTTGATTATACACAATCGGTGCATGCTTATCTTCTGTTGCGGGTGAGGGTATCAGGAACATACGTTTCGGCTTGCACCAATCCTTTTCATTTCTAATAATTTTCTTACTTTACATTTTCTAGGGATTTAAATTTTCAATCTATTACAGAATAAACAAACCATATAATTCTTTACAAAATGCTTTTTTTGTCTGTAAAAAACTCCCATATGAATTCTATAGTAGAGAATTCAAACTATGAACTCGCGCCAAAGGCAAATTCTAACCTTACTTTTCTGGTGTATTATTAATTTGAAGTTGTAAGGAGTGCCTTGGAAAGTGCTAATGGTGTGTTGTTATGCATACCATGGAAATAAAACAAAATTTTAAATAAAAATGTTTGACATTGGGAGCGTTATGAAATTTGTAAGTATTTTTCTGCTATTTAACAAGTTTTTTATAATTAATTGAATTATTTATTACAGTTTTACGTCGTGGAAGATTCGGAAATGTCTTGTACGTCGCCTGAAATTGTAGAAACAACCAAAACAGTGGATTGCGATCTGTTGCCACTCAAGTCGAGCAGTATTTATAAAGCCAATTACGACAAATTTATTAAGTGGTGTGAAAATAAGAATGTAGAATCCTACTCCGAAAGTGTAATGTTAGCTTATTTTTCGGAATTGATTAGCACACAGAAAATTAAGACTTCATCGATTTGGCCACAATATTCTATGATCAAATCGTTGTTGAATATCGAACATGGAATAGATATAAGTAAATATTCGGAATTGCGTGCATATATGAAGAAGCTGAATGAAGGCTACGTACCGAAAAAAGCAAAAGCATTTACCAAAAAGGAGTTTGAAAGATTTGTGTTCGGAGCTCCTGACGACAAATATTTGGCAATGAAGGTAAGTTTAATGGCCGCTTTCACCAACGATTCTTAAAATTTAAGTAATATCTATAAAGGATGCCAGTGTTTCAAGGCTCGCCATTGAAATCTCGGGAACTATAGACGAAGTTTGTGAAATTAGGGAAATTTGCTCCTTTAATTGACCATTTTAAAGATGTATTTATATGGGAAATCCCTATACTACAGTATAAAAATATTTAACCAGAAGCGACACTTGCTCTCTACGCCTTTCATCTTTATGAATATACCGAGTGTTTCAGAGCATCCATCCCAGGCTTTTTTTTCAGAACTACGGCATCCTAGAGGTTCAGGACAATAACTTGCATAACATAATCCTATCTGAAGAATTTAATGGTAGTCGTTTCGATTTGCAGAATTTACCGGAAGTAGGCGTAATTGCACTCATGTTCAAAATTTCAAATAGGAACCTAGGACAGGTGTAATATCATTGGATGTGTATTCTAAAAACAAACAACTTTTGTTGGAAACATTTTTTCATGTTAGGTATTATTTACGCAATAAAATTTATTTAATAAATACTAAGAAAAAATTTTTATTGTTCGACTGCATATTTAACATATCAGCATGTCGAATTTTTCGCGGTTTGGAAACACCATGTCATATTCAAAACCATCGACCTTTAAACTAATGGACCAAGTGTCTCCTATTCTTATATTGTTAGAATAATGCTCCAACATAAAAGGATAGAAATATATATTCTGTCCTTCAACAGTACGGAAGTTCTCAGTTGAAGTATACTGCGCATGCGTTCGTATTCATTGTACATCTTTTTCAGTCATATGTAAACCTCCATACATCGCTCTCTATCACTAAATAGTTGTCAAAATCTACATTTAACGTTTCGTGACTGTGTATTATTTACTTTTTTGGAGAACATTTTTTTACAATTATTTCTGTCAATACATACGTATATGTGTTGTGATGTGTGTATGCGACAAAGTAATGGGGAAACAGTGTATTTCGTGCAGTCACCAGTACGTACGCGGTTCAGCTGTGTCATTTCGTATGTAAGTTCTTATTAATTATTACTTGTTCCCTATAATATAATATAATATGTATATAATATATTTTATTAAAAATATATAATAAAACTAATTATGCACAAAAAAATTAAATCTATACTCCCAGGATTATGCACCAAGTATAACAAGTTAGGGACAAATACAATTTTTTATTTTGCCGCGTTTTCTTCACTTCCGTATTGTTGAAGGATAGAGATACTGTGTCTGCACCGTTATGACGGGACAAGCGTTTTACTCGTACGCTGCGTCTATTAGTTTAAAGGTTGATGTTCAAAACCTACCTTCAAGTGTGACACAGTGATTGAAAGTAGTAGCAAATAATGTCAAATTAAACAAGTGAAAAAAGGAATAAGCTCGCTATGCACATTTTTTCCTAGAATTATTGAATTTTTATTTATTTCAATTGAATATGTGAATCTATAAAACGAATATCTTGTTTCACAGTTTCACTTAAAAAAAAAGTATTATTCCATGTTAAACTGTATAAAAGCCCGTCTTCTTGGATGGGTAGGATCGATAAAGATAGGAACGTCAGGCGGACATCGGTGTCTGCCTTGGCCTTGGGAACTTTCATCAAGTCATGACGCTTAATCTGCTAATTTTTTTTTTTATTATTATGAAAAATATTGAATAAACTGTAACACCACTCTCACCAATGTTGTCACAACTTTTTACTCAAGTGAAAATTCAATATAATTATAAAATTATACTTACTATCTCAACACCTGAATAAGTAAAACGGAAAAAGGGGAGGAACCAATTATTTAAATAAATTCAAACACTCCAGCGCGTAGTTTTAATAAACAATATTGTATTAAATATAGGTAATGTTGAATAATAATAAAAAGTTACATGTATGTGAAAACGGGACGTACAATCGTACAAATAAAATATAATTGTATGATAAAACTATTAAAAGATTACGTACAATAATAAATAATAGTACTGCTTCTCGAAAGTCACGATCCACTCATAAATAAAATATTGAAATTTCAATAAAAATAAATATTGACACAAGAGACCAAAATTTAAAACTTGAATACTGAGTCCCCACTGAAATAAATCTTCATTTATAATTTTGAATTGAATGTGGAGGACTCGATTTCCAAAGTAAGAATATTAAATTTTTACAAATTTCTACTCATTTTCCCAAGTTAGTGTGTAGAGTGTACTGTAGCTATAGCACATGTGCTTGCAAACTTAGACTGCTCTCGGGGTTTGCATGGGAATTTTCAAAAGTAGGGAATCTCACACGGCAATCTGATCTGTAGGAATATAAATTTTGATAATGGCCGAAGTTGAATGAAGAAGCCAGTCGCATCTTTATTTCCCTATGAAAATTTCTATATTTTACAAAAATACATGGTCCAGGATTTTGAACTGTTACAAAACTTTAATTTAAAATATTTTTTGATAAATTTAAAACCGGCTCATATTTGACCGCCATAAGTATAAGTTTAGACAGACATTTCTTAAATCTAGGAAATTTATAGCTACGGTTATGAATTGTTGGTGAAAGCGGCCGTATGAGTTTATGGTAATTACAAACAAATTCTAATATGTAACTTTTTGTTACAGGTTGTTTTGATAATCGGAATATCCGGTGGATGCCGATGTGACGAACTAGTAAGAATGAAGATTGAACACATAGAAGACTTGGGATCATTACTACATATTAAAGTTCCAGACAGTAAAACCAAGAAAGTGCGGTCGTTTACAGTAGTTGGAGAAAAGTGCTTAAACTATTATAGAAAATATGTTTCGCTACGACCATTAGGAATGAATTGCTCGCGTCTTTTCGTGAAATTTACAAACGGAAAATGTCAAAGATCTGTTATGGGCGTACATACAATTGGTAATGTTTGTAGAGCAGTGGCATCCTATTTAAATTTAGCAGATAGCAATGAGTATACGGGACACTGTTTGCGACGAACGTCAGCTACGTTACTTGTCAACGGAGGCAGCTTGGAAAGCATGCATATCTAGTAGTTTAGTTGTAAATTATACCGGAGAAGCTCTTACCAATAAAGAACTAGTGATGGAACGGAAATACGGCCATAAAACCGGAATTTACAATTCGGTGGGATCAATAAACGTTAATCTGTCAATAATTTTATTCGCTGTCGATAAAACATTGTTGAAACTATTAAATAAATAAAATAAGATACTTGGCTTCAGAAAAATGATTGGATAATAGTTCTTATATCATATTTATGCTAAAGTGAAGAGATTAAGTAAGGCCGGCTACTACACATTGCAGAAATGGAAACAGAACGAAATCAAGATATACATTCAATTCTAATAAGGATTTCATATATTATATCAATTTTAGACTTCAGTATGTTATAAGAAGCTTTCCCACCATTTTTATTCTTTATATTAAAATATAAAAAATAATTGGAAACCCATATTATTCACTGAAACAGAAATTACAAGTACATAATAAAAATAAACTAACAACTAATTTTGCATGCTTTGTAATTGCAAAAAATGGCTTTAAAAATGTCGAATATCACACCAAAGCCATGGAATTAAAACAAAAATTAACAAATTTTTAACAATTTATCTTAGGATAGTTTATTTGTATTATGTATTATTTGTGATAAGTGAACAGTTATCATTTTAAATTAATATATACTTGTTCACTGCAACACAAATTACATATAAAACCTAATAAAAATAAACTAACCTAATTTGACAAGTAAACCGTTAGATATTTGTTAATTAATTGTCTCAATTCCATGGCTATCATTATTTCTGAGGTGATTTTGGTCATTTTCATACCTAATTTCTGCGGTTAGAAAACATGCAAAATTAATTTTGCTTATTAATTCTGATATCTATACAACTTTTATTTGAAGCTTTGAACCTACAATAATTATGAAAGCAGGAAAGTCATGTTCAGCTGTACCGGTCACCACCTTATATGTCGTACCCACATTGTAAAAGCCGTCTTTTCATTAAACGCGGCCAGATTGTTAAACATTCGTTGACTTAGCGATGTTTTACAATCTTGCTGCTATATTTCTCTAAATATACGAGGACCGTTTATGAAGAAATCTACCTGGCTATGAAAGAAGACACATTGAACTTGAACAATATTTTTTCTACAGTCACTATAGAAAGTAACCATTTGCGCTCTCTTTTGTCAACGCAAAATGTCACTTTGCCGCTCATGCGCGACAAAGTAGAAAGAACGCTCGCTGTCCAAATTTCTAAGTATACAATGTTGAGAAATGTCACTTGTCTACATTCTTAATGAAAATGTTTAGTTAGGAACTAATGGCACTGTAATTACACATTTATCACGTTCACAAGTCAATTTGACATATGTTCTGTCGGTATTTAACATAACCTAACAAAATGCCACACTGCTGTGAAAATGAAATAGGGCATTCATTTACAAAAACGAAAGTATAAAATGCTTAGATTAGATTGAATAAAAACTCAAGAAGAATGGAAAATAACTATAAAATAAAATTAAATATAAAATAAATTGTGTGAACAGTTATGTTTAGTAATAGGAATGATTGTACACAGATGGCGGTAGGATAGTTGCGAGTCGTACTGACATCTGATCTCTAGTTAACTATTTATTTTGATTACAATAAAGTTATTAGTTATTTCGTTACTTAAATAATTGCGAGAAGTCAGTCAATGCACATACATGTCTATATAATCACAAATTCCTTGAAATATTTGTTAATTTTTTCAGTGTGACAGGCGTGGCAACTAACCACACATTTTGCTACAAAAACTCATCAAATCATCACAAATCCTTGCTTCCACGCTCTAATTTTGTTTTTTTTTTATGGAATAGATGGCTAATGTAACGATATAATCATTTAAAAGCTTTTTTAAGTTTAAACCGTATCTTTTGTATTAGCCAATCGTTATTTATTGAGCAGTAATGTAAGTATAAAGTGTACATTTTATTATTTTTTGTGATGGTGGAGGACCCCATTGTGGCGACTGTAGAAAAAATCTTGTGTGTGTTTCGAGCGCAAATGGACATTGTCGATTTCGAGAAAATGCCGCGCGTCGAAGGAGCGCGGCAACAACCTCTCAATCGACAATGTCGCATTTTGCGCTCTTAATCTGCAAAATAACTGTCAACAGCATACATTTACTCCACGTCTGATTTAAATCTTCTCCTAAAAAAATCGGGGCTATAAGGTGGATGGCGTAGGTCTGTAAACTGCAGTCCTTGAAAATGTCTTCATCTTTACGCGCTTTGTGAACCTTGCAATTGTCATGCAATAACAATTTCTTTTGTTTGCATGAATTCGGACGCTTTTCTTCCACAAGTTTTAAGTTCTGAATAGTTTTACCTTATACCATATATTGTTGCCATCAATTTTTTCCCTGTAGATTGCATCTTGGCCCTTATGAATCCACTACATGGATTCTTTGTTTGGTAGGCGGGTTCCAGTGATACATCCATGTTTCATCTCCAGTCACAATCTTCGAGAATCAAATTTTCTTGCGAAATTTCTTTCCTTGTCTGTTTCTGCTCCGGTGTAAGCAGTCTGGGTATCCACCGTGAAGATACCTTCCTCATGCCCAAATCATCATGCAAAATTTTCCAAACACTGGTTTCAGATAAAGACAGTTTCTTGGCAATAACAGAAACCTTCAGCCGTCGATCTGTAAGCACTAATTTTTCAACTTGTTGAACATTTTCTGCAGTTCGTGCTTCAAGTGGTCGACCAAATTTTGAATCATTCTGTATCGAACCCTTCCCCACCGAAACTGTTTACACCAAAATTTTACTTTAAAATAACTCGGGGTATCACGGCCCTCATTTTTGCTTATGAATAATTTTCCGACCATTGCCTTCTTTTGTTAAGAATTTTATCACACTCCGATGTTCCAATTTAGTTTCACTCATTTTTTAACCCAAAATTCTGCTCTAAACTAAAATAATACGATTTGAATGCAACTTACTGCATGAACTTAAAAATAACACAAATCTGACAACAAAAAATTGTTATCGTTCGTCTTTTGTTTCATAGACAGGTAGATTTCTTTATAAACTGCCCTCGTAACGAAAACCTAGTCCTGATTGGAAAACTCGGGCCGAATTTTGTGCGATAAATTAGTTGTTGTTATATTTAGAGAAATAGACCATTTCTGTTACCACAAATGATATGTCATAACTGAAGTCGGGATCACACTGCGGCCCCTTTGTCGGGACACTGTTTACAGCGTATAAATTAATGTGCACATTAATGTCTTTCGACGGCCCGTTCCATCACAAATAACAGATTGCTATTAACATTTTACATCCAGAAATATCTGAAACCAATACAAGACAGAATTGTTGAAGAATTTTCTTTGAGTCAGGTTACTGGTTCCTCGATAACTTCAAGTGGTTTTAATTTCCAAAATGCTTCCTTTAATAACAGTCGTTGGATGGAAGAACGACCGAACTAGATTTTCTTTTTCGTATTAATGATTAAATTAAAAAATTGTTATTTAGTATGTTAATTACGTTATTTATAGGCTATAAATTATAGCAGATATGGGTGGAGCTAAAAATTTAAATAGTTTATCCTTACGCGTTACTTCCTAAATAATAAAAAAAATGCATCAGTTAAAAGTTGCAGAGCATAAAATTCTGCATATTATTGCTCAATAAACAATAGTATATTACTAACCGAGGTGGAAATGTTTCATTAGTGTCGAGGACGAAGATAACTAACCAAGGTGTGAAGCGCCGAGTCTAGCCCGAGACATGATACTTTTCGCCGAGATTTGTATACTATTTTATTCACAGTCAGAAATTATTAATGAGTAATATGTTATTATTCCTAACATAAACGAATGGTCTGACTTGTTCATTTGTCACATGAATAGGGTAGTTGCGCATTTTCCTATTTATTTATTTTTTCTGAAAGAATCGTTCAAGTTATTCACTTTAATATAGCACATTTTATGTCTGGCAATTGTATTTTTTTTCAAAATATAATTTTTTTAAGAAAAATTCTTATTTCAAATTTTCCCGTGGTGACGTTTTTTATTAATACCAATCAGTCTTTCTTGCCTTAGCGGTACACTCTCGGTTGCACACTCTGTACACATTACTACCATTTTTATCTGAAACAATTTATATGTTTGAGAGAAGCACTATTTCAAAAGAAATTATTCATTTTCACACAAATTCATTAGTTTCACTACCTTGTTTTAAATCTGCTGATACAGAAAAGAAAAATAAAATTTGATTTTAACACGTAAAACATAGGTTATGTCACTAAAAATGACATGTACATTCACTGGAGTGTGCAGCCACCTGGTGGCAAAAGTATGAAGTAGTCTATATAAGAATAAAATATCTTGAAATTATCTGGTATTCAAGTAAATAATTATAAAATATACGTACTATTAAATAATACTTTTGTATCTGTTATTTTTCTTCTATAATTATACTGTAAATATTTGTATGATACAATTAAATATAATTCAACATCTTCGCTTTGTCGTGGTATTCTAACAAGCTTGTATGAGTCATACAGACTTGGCCGAACTATATAATTATTAAAAGTCTATTTATGGAAATTATGAATGAAAAGTTTTATATTTTCTAATAATTTTTACATTAATATGTTTAGAATTAGTTAATATTTCATAATTAATAGGAAAAAGTAACATTTATTTTTTTCGCAACTACCCTATTGTCAGTTTGATTTCTAACCTTAAATATTGATTTCACATTTATGTACACTTATTTATTCGTTACAATTTCATTAATTTCTGTACATTAAAAAAAAAAAAAAAAAATTATATGTAAATACCTATCACTGATCTCTCAGAGTGGGAATGGAAATAGCCCTGAAATTGAAATGTGGCATCTTTCCGTCTTGGAAAGTCTAGTGTGAGTATAGCCAAGGTTGGATAGTGTCAACTTTCCAATCTCAGCTATACTCACATTATACTCTTTGGAATCTTTTGGATAATGAGGTTAACAATATATAATTTACCCTTGGACCAGGAATAGAGGGGAGACAAGGCATATTCACGCGTATATTTCCAAATCATCTCTGCGATTTTGACCCTTATTGAATCAGCTGGAATCACTAGTCGAGCAGTTAAATATTGTTATGTTACAGTTGACCAAATCTAAATAAACACTTGATTATCCATTATGTAATATATCTGGTCGATTGAGCGATTGCAGCTGACTTTGACATTTCAATAAGGTCGAAAGTCGCTATGATGATTTGGAAAGTCTTCTTACGGCGAAATGCATAGCATGCCCTGTCTCCCCTCTATTCCTGGTCTAAGAATTTACCTTTATCAACTTTTTAAAAGTCAAATCGGAATATTACTGATTGTGAATAAAATTCGTTTCGTATGTTTAACAGCAAAAATTATATATGAAAAAGTGCTAGCGATGGATTAAAAACAAAAATCAAACAAATGTGTAATATTTTAATTGTCAAATATTGTGACTTGTTATCAATAAAAACAAATATTTAAATAACGAATAAATAAATACAGGTGATTCTTAACGGGAGTGTCAAAATTAAATCATATATTGGGGGAGCCATTTTGATTAAAAAAAAAAATATAAGGTAGAGGTACGTATGTCCTGAAACGTTTCGTTAAAGAGCTACAGCTCTTTTGTTTGCAATTCATCAGACACATTTTTATTAATAACTCTGGTACTACAGAATGATAAAAAAAAAAACTGATTCAGTTGGCAATATCAAAAAAATTACTTGAAATTGGTAACACGGATACGAAAATTTATTTCCTGTTGAAAAATTTTGAAACTTGGTATGAGGATACAACATATTTAGATGCATGTTTATGCTGTCTTTTGTTTCTGTATCTCAAACAGAGGTATCTCGTATAGGAAATTCATGAACGTTTTTCATCGTTACTTTTTACCGATTAACGTTTTTTCATTTTTACTTGTAAAATAAGGCTGGTATTCTGAGTTCGCGACTAAACTCGACTAAGCAAGCGACTAGCTAGTCACCCGATTAAAGTATATACAGGGTGTCTCAGGACGAGCTTACGCTATCTGTATTTTAAATACTATTTAATATAATTTAACGAAATTTGGTATCTAGGGGTTATCTAATATGCCCGTTTTAACTAAAATGTTTTCAAAGCAATAGCACTTCCGGTTTGACCGGAAATTGACCTCAACTTTCTTATTTTAAATGGAATACGCTATATTTTATTTTACCATTGAATGCAGCGGAAAATTTTACATATGAATCAATAAAAACATTTTACTCATGATCAACTACTTCCGGCGTTATTCAACTTTTTTTGATTTTTTGTCTGAAATCCGGCACATTTTCAAAACTCTGTATATCGGGAACGAGATCGAATTTTTATAATCTGAAAAAAGACTTTTATAAAGGAGACTTTAAGCTACATTATCCATAGAAGAATCCTCGATTATTTATAAAAATGTGACGGGTACGTTACACCAAAATTACAGTTGACAAACTTCAAAAAAGACAATTTTTTTAAATGGAACCCCTCATTTTTTATTACATAAATGTATTCTACGGCAAAAAATAAGGGTACTTTATGTAACATGTCCTATGTTGAAAGTTGATAGAATTTCAGTAAATTAGAAAAACATGTAATCTGTGTATAATTATTTTATTAATACGGATAAGTAAGCCATGGAAAAAACAAATAAATTCTAAATACAAAATTATGATTAATTTAATACATATTCAAACTGTCCTCCATTCATATGTAGGCACATTGTTACTCTATTCAATACTTCTTCTTGTGTAGCATTTTTTATCATCCGAGGAGACATGTTGTTAAATGCTGTTCGTACCCTATGTTGGCAATCTTCTTTAGTAGTTAAAGGTTTTTGATAGACGCCGTTTCTAATGTAACCCCAAACAAAAAAATCAAGTGGAGTTAAATCGGGTGAACGAGGAGGCCACCTATGTGGTCCATTATTTGCCAGCCACCTATCTTCAAAAATTGTTTCCAAAAAAGTATTTATTCTATGGCGGGGTGGAGCGCCATCATGCTGGTACCATAATAAATTCCTTTGATCCAACGGTAAATTATCTAAGAAATCAAGTAGATGAGTTTGTAAAAACAAACATTGTTTTTCCATGGCTTACTTATCCGTATTAATAAAATAATTATATACAGATTACATGTTTTTCTAATTTACTGAAATTCTATCAACTTTCAATATAGGACATGTTACATAAAGTACCCTTATTTTTTGCCGTAGAATACATTTATGTAATAAAAAACGGGAAGTTCCATTTAAAAAAATTGTCTTTTTTGAAGTTTGTCAACTGTAATTTTGGTGTAACGTACCCGTCACATTTTTATAAATAATCGAGGATTCTTCTATGGATAATGTAGCTTAAAGTCTCCTTTATAAAAGTCTTTTTTCAGATTATAAAAATTCGATCTCGTTCCCGATATACAGAGTTTTGAAAATGTGCCGGATTTCAGACAAAAAATCAAAAAAAGTTGAATAACGCCGGAAGTAGTTGATCATGAGTAAAATGTTTTTATTGATTCATATGTAAAATTTTCCGCTGCATTCAATGGTAAAATAAAATATAGCGTATTCCATTTAAAATAAGAAAGTTGAGGTTAATTTCCGGTCAAACCGGAAGTGCTATTGCTTTGAAAACATTTTAGTTAAAACGGGCATATTAGATAACCCCTAGATACCAAATTTCGTTAAATTATATTAAATAGTATTTAAAATACAGATAGCGTAAGCTCGTCCTGAGACACCCTGTATTGTAACATTGTGATAGTCAGGCGACTAGCTAGTCGCGTGCTTAGTAGGGCGCTCAGAATA
The DNA here is from genome assembly GCA_943142095.1 of Ophonus ardosiacus. NCBI lineage: Eukaryota > Metazoa > Arthropoda > Insecta > Coleoptera > Carabidae > Ophonus > Ophonus ardosiacus. The sequence goes on along the minus strand of OW964836.1, from coordinate 12,259,624 downwards.
TCAGTCATTATATTTAAAAAAAAAAATAGGTATTAGGTAAGAAACAAGCAAGTTAATATAAATTCATTCCTACGTCGATATACCATGTAAGCACGACATCCATTACCTTTACAATATCCATAAATAAACACCATATCTGCAAATTCGCCACCACAAAATTTTTCCATTTTTTTTTTAATTAACAAATTTTTTTGCCAATAATGGAAATAAAAGTAACAAACAATTATTAACAAATTTTGTTAGTTTTTTTTTCTTTATATTTTCTTTTTTTTCCTTTGGTAACTTGATTGTTAACTGTTCCTAAATAATTTGAACGCTTGATTTTTTCTAAAAATTTAAATATGTATTTCAAAAACTAATGCGTTTATCAAGTTTTAGCGAGAGTACCTACCTTTTATGTAATATTTTATAAGTAAAGATCTGATGTGGCCAACACAATACCTCCCGCTATTTAATTTTTATTAATTTAAATACATATATGCATATCTACTAATGCTGCAAACTATAAGTTCTTTTGCATATAACTATTGCTTTATTTACTATTTTCTTTTTAAAATGTTACCATTATTAATTCGAAATGATTAGTTTTTTGACAGTGACATTTATATGTCAGTTACATACATTTAAAATATGAACTGTGTAACAAAATAATCTTTAAATTATAGGTTCTGAGAATTATAAAAAAGATCATTTTTTAAATTTATCTGTAAAATGTATAGAAAATTCAATAATCTTTAATTTTTATAAAGACAAAATGTGAAAAAATGACATTTAATGGTATTTTTTGACGAAAAACCGTTATGAGCTTCAAGTAAAGTGCCATTTTCGGTTATCCGATTTACACCAAAATCTAATGGTTTCTTTCCATATTACTCGTATAATAGGGTCGAAATTAGAGATGGGACCGAAGCCGAATAATTATTCGGTATTCGGCATATTCGGTCATCTTTTTGCTATCCGGTATTCGGCCGAATATTTGATTTTAATACAAAATATTCGGTTCTAAAAAATAAATATATGTTTTTATCATGTTATTTAAAAATAATTGATATATAAATAAAAGGTATGTCTTCTTATGTATTTCTATGTACATATTATTTTTTAACATTTAGTGTAAATCTGTCCATATTATTTGAGAATAAATTATTTAGTTTAGATAAATTTTCAATAAGCAATAACCATTAATCAAAAAACACAAATTCGTTTATACATATTTATTTATATATATATATATATTTATTTATATAAAGTGAAAAATATTGTAATCATTGTATAAAAATAATCAAGTAACAAAAATGACATTTAAGTCATAATACAAAAATATAAAAAACATCATGTTATGTTTACATATAATCATCGACCTTTAAACTAATAGACACAGCGTATGAGCAAAACGCTTGTCCCGCCATAACGGTGCAGACACAGTATCTCTATCCTTCAACAGTTCGGAAGTTAAAAAAACGCGGCAAAATAAAAATTTGATTTGTCCCTAACTTGTTATACTTGGTGCATAATCGCTAAGAGTATATATTTAATTTTTTTGTGCATAATTACTTTCATTATATATTTTTAATACAATATATTGTATACACATATTATATTATAGGGAACAAGTAATAATTAATAAGAACTTACATATGAAATGACACAGCTAAACGGCGTACGTACTGCTGACTGCACAAAATACACCGTTTTCCCATTATTTTGTCGCATATGCACCTCACAACACATATTCGTATATGTTGACAGAAATAATTGGAAATGTTCTCCAAAAAAGTAAAATAATACACAAGCAGTCACGAAACGTCAAATAGATTTTGACAACTATTTAGTGATAGAGAGCGATGTATAGAGGTTTACATATGGCTGAAAAAGATGTACAATGAGTACGAACGCATGCGCAGTATACTTTAACTGAGAACTTCCGTGTTGTTGAAGGACAGAATATATATTTCTATCCTTTTATGTTGGAGCATTATTCTAACAATAAAAGAATAGGAAACACTTGGTCCATTAGTTTAAAGGTCGATGCATATAATCTTTAAGTGGTAGATTATGATATAAAAACACCAGATTTTCTGCTCTCTCAGGTAACAAACGGTTTCTTTTGTTTTCATAAATGTTCCCAGCCTCCGAAAATAGCCGAATATTCGGTTGAAGTTTGGGCGAATATTTGTTATTCGGTTATTCGGTTGAGCTAGTATTCGTCACATCACTAGTCGAAATACAAGGTTTCATATTTTTTTGTATGATAGTGTTTGAGTTAGAGCGTAGACAAATTCCATACACATACACACATACAGACATCGACGTGGAAACGTTAATATTGGATTCTAGGGGCCTTCTATATCTCCCTTACCAAGGGTAGCGGGAGGTAAAAATGAAAAATTGTAATAGGCAAAAAAAGTAACGACGAAAAACGCTGGAAGGCACTATCATATGAGAATCGTGTGGTGATACAGAAACAAAAAAATCTGATGTGACCAACACGCTATTTAATTTTTATTAATTTAAATACATACCTACTAATGCTGCAAACTATATTACGTTCCATTGCATGTAACTATTGCTTTATTTACGATTTTCTTTATTATTTAATATGTCACTATTATTAATTTGAAGTGATTAATTTTTTTGACAATGACGTTTACCTGTCAGTTACATTCATTTGAAAAATAAACTGTGTAACAAAGGAATTTTGTTTATCTTAGGCTTCGGGATTAAAAAAAAGGAAAATGATTTTTAAATTTATCTGTAAAATATATAGCAAAAGTATTAATGTATACCTGTACAAAATTCAATAATCTATAATTTTCCAATGACATAAAATGCGAAAAATTGGCATTTAATGGTATTTTTTGAAGAAAGACCATTATGAACTTCAAGTAAAGTGCCATTTCCGTTTATCCGATTTACACCAAAATCTAATAGCTTCTTTTCGAATTGGAATAGGGTAGAAATACAAGGTTTCAGAATTTTGTGAATGATAGTATTTGAGTTAGAGCGAAGACAAAATTCGTACACAATTGAAATAGGGTAGAAATACAAGGTTTCAGAATTTTCTGAATGATAGTATTTGAGTTAGAGCGAAGACAAAATTCGTACACATACACACACACATACAGACATCATCGTGAAAATGTTAAAATTGGATTCTAGGGACCTTAAAACGTGGTCATTTACTAAAATCTCGATATGTGATTCTTAGCACGATCCCTATACCTCCCTTACCAAGGGTTAGCGGGAGGTAAAAAGTAAAAATATGCATCTGAATAAATAGTATCCTCATACCATGTTTCAAAATTTTTGAAATTTAGTGTAACTAATACCAAACTTATGAATAAAAATCTGATGTGGTCAACACAAAACCTTCCGCTATTTAATTTTTATTAATTTAAATCAGGGTTGGCCTGATTTAAATCAACTGATTTTTTTTTAAAAATCACTGATTTTTATCACAGATGAAAAAAGATTCAAATTGTAATAAAAATGAATTTATTTACTATAAAACTATAAATAACAACAAAAATATGGACTGTATTCGAATTCTAACAGATTACTCATTACATGTTTTGACCTATTTTATTTAGGTATGTATTGTTTAAAGAGACGCGCGCGCGTGGGAACGTTATGTACTAAATTTATGCAAAAATTCAAATGCATCTTTTGGGATTTATTACAGATTTCGTTTTCGTTTATGAAATAAAATATTTATACTGCTTTTAAAATAATTTAAAAAGTACAATAACACCACTAGATCTTTAAAAATAACAAAAAAATAAAAAAATCATGATTTATTTGATTTTTTAAAAAAATCAATGATTTTTGATTTTTTTAAATAAATCATGATTTTTTTCCAACCCTGATTTAAATACATACCTACGTGTTTACCTTTGAATATATACATCTGGAAGTAGCTACCAACAAAAATCGTGTACCAAAGAAGATTGACAAGGGTGGAAATACAATTGAGACCAATCCATTTTCCCCTTAGAAAAATAACCTTCTCACTCTTTTACAGGAGCGCTCGTGTGGTGCTCGTGGTTTTCCGTTCCGCCTAGTTGAAAACGGGAGTATCAATTAGCAGGATATCTTTGTCCAACTAATGCTTATACATAATTCTATCCTTCTCAATCTACTTTGAGCCAACAAAGTCTTAAGGAACATATAGTGTACGCTACTTCCATCTACGTTAGTAGATATGTGTATTCAAAGGTGTTTACTAACGCTGCAAACTCTTCCATTACAGAAAACTATTGCTTTATTTACTATTTTCTTTTTAAAATGTCACTATTATTAATTTGAAGTGATTAGTTTTTAGACAGTGACATTTACTGTCAGTTACATTCATTTGAAATATGAATTGTGTAACAAAAGAATGGGGTATTCCGGTGATATGGAATTAATGCAAAATAATAACTTTTTTCTATAGTTTCCATCTTCATATGGTAGAAAAATATAATAAAACATGTTTAATAAAAAGTTTTAATTCATAATTTAATGTTACAAAATTGGATTTTTTACAACTCTAGAAACGCCCTTGAAATTTGTGACGTCAAGTTGATAATCTGTTGCTCATTTGAAAGTAAATATTTTTGTTTAAAAACACAGATGGTGCCAGTAGTTAACACGCGCGGGTATATTTCTTGTTTGACATTTCGTCCACTTTGTAATTATTACTCCCATTTTTACCATAAACAAACACAGGGCAAACACCGAAATACACACTGCTACTAAAATCATATGTAAACAAGCAAATGGCTGTCATGAACATGTGGATTTAGGCACTGAAGTTCGTTGCAGATGTCACCATCGAGTTGACGTCATAAGCGCTCCATGATAAGAAAATTTGAATTGCGATGAAATTTTTTAAAATTCATATCTCATGTGATGCAAATAATTTCTTACTCAAAGTTATATATTCAGAGTCCTACTGGTCTGTACTAATGTAAAACAATATTTTTAAAAAATGTCGGTATACCCCATTGTGTTTATCTTAGGCTTCGGAACTAATAAAAAAATATTTTTAAATTTATCTGTAAAATATATAGAAAAAGTATTAATGTATTCCTGTAGAAAATTCAATAATCTTTAATTTTCATAAGACATAAAATGCGAAAAAATGGTATTTAATGGTATTTTTTGAAGAAAAACTATGAGTTTCAGGTAAAGTGCCATTACCGGTTATCCGATTTACACCAAAATATATTAGAATAGGATAGAAATACAAGGTTTCAAAATTTTCTGAATGATAGTATTTGAGTTAGAGCGAAGACAAAATCCATACACACACACATACATACACACACATACATACACACACACACACACACACACACACACACACACACACACACATATATATACACACACATACAGACATGATCGTGAAAATGTTAAAATTGGATTCTAGGAACCTTAAAACGTGGTCATTTGCTAAAATCTCGATATGTGAATTTTAGCACGATCCCTATACCTCCCTTACCAAGGGTAGCGGGAGGTAAAAATGTATGATGAGGTGCAACTATAATGAGCTATAATTCTGTATCGAAACGAATTATACAAATTGCTGAGTGTGCCAATCTGCTTGGTTTGTGCACAGATATCGGTAATGGTGACATATGTATTTGTATCGTCCGGGCGATTACCAGACGTCATCGCACGGGCATTCATTCCTGCCGTGGAGAGTGCACCACAGGGGTTTCTGATATTTAAAATGACTAGACACTCCGGCACACAGCCACGAGTTCTGTATACAATAATAAATACGAATTTTACATTATTATAATTTTTCTAAAAAATAGATTTTATTTTATGATACATAAACCATCACACGTTTATTTTTTTGTTTTAATTCCATGGCTAGTACTATTAAATTGTAATTTTCTTAAGCAGAAATTTATGCTCTACTACTTTTATTTGAAGATTTTTTTTCTAAAATAATTTGGGAAGCAACGCCCATGAAAAACTTCCCACGTTAAGTGTTTATGGAGCAAAATACAACTAGGCGATCCTGGCAGCGTTAACGAGAACTTCCCGAAACGCGTATTACATAAGATATACAGTGCACCGATGCAAACATTGTCTCTGAAAGGGCGTAACCTGAGGTCGCTATACATACTCGTATGTTTCTACGGTACACTAAGAGTAAAAAGTCGTTTTGAGGTTATGTGTTGTACAATCATTTATGTTTGTATAAACAAAATAGCTACATACTGTTTTTCTTTAAAACCACTGGCCAAAGTAGTATTGATAAAGACTGTTTTCACAAAACTGACTTAATAATTCAAAAATCGCTTAGTCCAGTCACGTAAATGATTTTGACAGTGTGTGTACATTTTTATTGATTAGACCTACACACAATTCTGTTGTTCTGATTGGATATACAGGTGTTTCTTAAATAGGGGGACATGGCTTAACCACAGATTCCTGAGGCTAAAATAAGACGATTTAACTAAACTTGCTTCTACCGGAAAGTGTACCATTTAGCCAGTATTCTGTTTCAAAGTTCTTCGAAAAAAAATTAATTTTGCTTATAATAACAACGCTTTATTCGATTTGGATGAAATTTGGTATGACAGTTCGTATGGTTATATCATCTTTTAAGATGATACTTGTTATTATTAGTGAACCACTAGTATATGAAACTTAGGTGTCCCAACATTGATTAGACCGTAACTTTTTAATGGCCACGCCGATAACGTAATTTTTTTTTTTTTTTTCGGAAAGATACATTCAATAGTAAACTTTTCTCTCTCTGTTTAATTTGTGATATCTGTTACGGTTCAGACAGAAAAAAATAAAACCTGAGTGACTGCATCGTGAATTTTTTCAAAATAAATTTAATCTAGCATTCTATCTAAATGTCAAACAAGTAATTTCTAATGACAACAACAATTGTTTATGAGTTGTCAAAAAATTCCTTCGCAATATTCAAAAACTAGTAACATCCGTTTGGTCGGCCTAATAGTATTTTACTACCATTATTATAAATAAGACGAATAAATATGTTAGCTTACTCCTAAACAAGTAGAGAAGATTGACAACTCGTTACTGTCATTAAAAATTAGGTGTTTGACATTTGGATAGACTGCTAGATTAAATTTATTTTAAAAAAATTCACGATGCAGTCACTCAGGTTAAAAAGTTACGGTCTAATCAATGTTGGGGCACCTAAGTTTCATACACTAGTGATTCACTAATAATAACAAGTATCACCTTAAAAGATGACATAACCATATGAACTGTCATACCAAATTTCATCCAAATCGTATAAAGCGTTCTGTTATTACAAGCAAAATTAATTTTTTTTCAAAGAACTTTGAAGCAGAATTCTGGCTCAATGGTATACTTTCCGGTAGAAGCAAGTTTAGTTAAATCGTCTTATTTTAGCCACAGGAATCTGGGGTTAAGCCATGTCCCCCTATTTAAGAGACACCCTGTATATTTACCGCTACAAATTTAGTTAATATTTTTTCCGGGGAAAATATTATCTCATACAAGATAGATGGCTTAAGAGGTAACTAACCACATAGAGCTATCTACCGAAGAACTCCGTAAAGCTCAGGTAGCTTTTGAAATAACAAAAGTACAATAGCGAACTCAGTCTAATGTCTAAAAAAGAATTAGAAAAAACTCGCCATGTTTCACAAGATTTTCTTATATAAAAAGCGAATTACGATAAATGTGAACACATGAGTGAGTATAAGTGGACTGTTAACTTTTGTCAGAAAATCTTACGGTGGTCGCACATCTGATAAAATCATTTTTAAAGAAAGTGGGATCTTTAATATATTTAAACCGCATATTGACACTATTATTCTTGCTCAATTTCTTATAGAAAAAAACATGCAATAGTTAATTTATTAAAATGATAAAACTGTCATTTCGGCGAAATAAAAAGCAATTTAGCTACTCAGAAATACGCGTTTCGTGACCAGATGATCGCGCGCTCGCATTGCCGGTATCGGTAGTTATTCAGCCCAATATGTTTTTGTTATTTTTGTATAATTTATTTCGTCTAATGTGCACATTATAGAACCTCAAGAAATATAGAAGTAGACTCTTAGCATAAGTTTGTACTTAAAAGTTAATAAGGACTATCGTATTACAATATATTAATATTGTTTGTAGAGAGTACTTTGAGGAGTATCAATGAAATTTATTAGAAATCACTGTGCAAATTATTCATTTCTAAAATATTTCTACTTTTTGTTCAACTTTTCTCCTCATTTTACGGTAATTAAATTGAAAATCAGCATCAAATAAACAGATTGTTAATTTAATTTTACCCAGCCACTGGGGGAGTAATCCAACTCAACTCAGTGCCGGTCCCAAGTCCGGTAAATGGGTAGGGTTAGCGACAGGAAGGGCATCCGGCTGTAAAATTCGCCAAAACCAAAAGGAAAGTATGGAGGTTAGAACGCCTCGTTAGAGGCAGAGGGAGTTAAAGAATGAAAAATTAATCTAATATTCTTTCACAGTAAGTAATGACACAAACATTACACATAGTAATACAACGTTTTTATTTATTTAATGTGGGTTTCAAAATGGAGTCAAGTTTTTATTTACAGAATAATTTATAACAATTTAATTATATGTAAAAAAATAATAAATCATCTTTACAGTTTAATTAAATTAAGCTTAAGTTTTAATTAAGAATAAGTTTTATTTATTTTGCAATATATTTCCTTTTAAGCTATGTTAAATAAAAGGCATTGCCTTGGCTGTCGGTTCCCATATCTGCAGCCGGCGCCAGCTAATAATAAAAAAATAGTTGCTGTCTTTATACACAAACATGCACCACAATTTTTTTTGTGCACAAAATTGTAAAATGATGAGTTTGTTCTTGGCCATTTTATTTTCGTAATACGAGGGCCGTTCTGAAAATTTCTAGTAAAAAAAACCTCAAACTTTTTGAAGAAGAAACTTTATGGCTTTTCAAGTATTCATCCCTAGCCAAAGTACACTTCTTCATTAGTTAGAACCACTGTTTAAAAACATAACGAAAATTCCGTGTTTGGAGTCTCCTCCATCAGCCTTGCAAATTTCACAACTTTTCATTTTCAAAGATCCAAACAATTGATTGTTGTTTGTTGTTTGATTTTGGGGTCATAGTTGTACACCCAAGGTTCGTCACCACATCTGTTTTGAAGCCACTCGTCAAAATTCTCATCATAAATCTGCATTAATCCGCACGTAGCTGTTTTGTTCTGAATCTCCCGATGTGTTTTCCTTTATTAAATTTTCATCAGCATTCAAATTCTAAGCAAACAGCTTCTTAAAGTCGTACTTCTAACGAGCATCGTGCACGTTTAAGTTCACGATACCAGCAACAGTTGATAATGACGGAGCAATCACTAAATTGTGGTGATTTTCCTCAAACGTTAAGTTTCTTCTGAAGTCATACAAAATCATGACACTAAATGCAATTTGGGGCACTTCCATTTTGATTCCTGTTTACTCTTGTTCTAATAAGAATAATTAATTGCATGTTGACAAACCTATTACTACTAAATCTGTGAATTCTATACTACTATGGAACGGAAACGATCGTTGCTAGCGTGGTACTTCAAATTTCATAATCACTGTATAGTACATAATTAGTAAAAGTATCATACAGAAATATATTAAAATCTCTGGAAAATCATGAGCTGTGCTCTGTGCATGCGTCAACTGGTGGAATTTGTGACAGTTCGCATGACCTGCCCCTTACAATGCTAAGGTATACACGTTTCTATTCCATGTACGTAGAATAGAGTTCACTGTACTAAACATAATGGCTGGTAGTGCGAACTCGGTTTTAACTAAAACGGTGTTTTAAGAAATGTCAATTTTGATTATTTAATAACAAAAATAAATAATAACAAATTTATCAAAATATGATTTTAAACAGAACATAGTTTGTATTCAAACAGATATTTTTTAAAAAATCATTCTTTAAACATAAGGGTGAAATTAAATATTGAAATTTGAATTTGACATTTCTTAAAACAGCGTTTTAGTTAAAACCGAGTTCGTACTACCAGTCAATAAATCTCAAAAGAAGATTGTCACTGGCCTACTACTAAAAATTTTCAGAATAGCCGTTGAAATATAACATAAACACAAAACGCTGGATCTCCTATATGCAGCTGCGGTAGACTTATATTAAAACAACCGGCACCGGCTATCATTTTTTTTTAAGGCATCCGGCAGCCAAAGTTCTTCCTAAATAAAATATTTATTATACTTATTGTAGTATGTATAGAACAAAAATGGTTTTTGTTACAACATTATGTTGAATTTTTATCTTTGATTTATTTTGTGTTTTTTGCATTTCCTTTTTGTTAAATAAATATACAGGATATGTCAGGACGAATGTAAAAAAAAATTAATAGCGTATTCCTCAGATCTTTTTGAGTAAAAAATATCATATGGACATAGGTCCTATTCCTTTTGGGTACGGAATTACAAGGGATCAAAATTTTATAAATAACATTTAAAAAAAAAATCTAGACACCTACTTTTCAAACAGAAGAATAAACAATCAAGAACATTGCAAAATTAATCTGAAATAGACATTTTTTACTTCATTTTTTTAAATTTATTATGGAGTGGTTTGGTTTAGTGATGCGGAATACAATTTATAGAATTCATAATAATTCTTTGTTTCGTGAAAACAGCTTACATTGGAGCTCAGGAGGGCATATTTTGAATACTTATAAGAAATACAATAAATAATATATTTATGCCCGTATTCATAAACACTCGTAAAAAATTTTAAACGGTTCGTCATAATTTTTATCCAATAAAAACAGTCGACATTGAAAGAAAAATCGAAATTTTATTTGACAAGTTTGATTCTATTTGTCAAAAATTATAACGAACCGTTTTGAAACTTTACGAGCGTTTATGAATATGGGCATTAATGTTTCCATATTTTTTTTTCTTTTTTTTTTCATTAATCTCTTGTTATTTCGGAACAAAAAAAATAACATCTATGTTCATATGACAATTTTTATTCAAAATTATCTCAAAAATACGCTATTAATTTTTTTTACATTAGTCCTGATACATCTGTATAACAACTTTATACTAACTCGTTAAAAGCAAGATTTCATCTATCTTACTTTTCAAAAATAATATTTTATTTTCATAAATATACGTATATTTTTCTCGAGTACACATGTCATCATTATGTATCATAATGTAAAATCAATAAATAAATTGTAAATATTTTCAAACAGAACCATATTTTATTATACCTTCTTTTTAAACTCGTATGGAACATAGCTACGGATAGCTAGTCAACACGTAGTAGTATCTTTTTTTCCACTGAACAGTTTTAGATATGATTATCTGTCTCTATGGTGACAACTACACTAAAGGCTGTGTCCGATGTCGCATTTTGGCATTTAGTATTTGGAATTTAGGTCTTTTTCACATAAATACAACTCCGAATGGCACACTAATGATATCCATTTATTTGTATGGCAACACTTTAAAATAACAAAAATCCATTATACAATTCGATTTAATTTGATGCTTCTGATTAAAAGGTAATATTATATTTCATAAACTAGAAGTTATTCTTGGACAGAAAATTTGACGTTTTATACAAATTATAGCAACATATATACATAAAATCATGCGTATTCCCACCTTGTGGGTCACAAAAACTCGAAAACAATAGTAACAATAAGAAAATGGATAAAAGTAAGAGCTCAGCTGACTCACTTCACTCTTTAACAACATTCAACAATGAATATGACTTCAAGACATAGTGTGCTCCTGCAAAACCCTAAAATCTTATTCCTAAAATACTAAATAATCACTAGATTTAGGGTATATAAATTTAGGATTTAGATATTAGGATGATAAAAGTGCAACATTGGACACAGCCTTCGATATAACGGTTTTCGCAATTCAAGTAATTTTGTTAATATGTTCTTTCCTTTCTTGTGTTATATTATATATGATGCGTGAAATGACAACTGTCGGCCATATGCAATTTGCTATTCCTGGGTTAGTTAACCCGTGCAAATCAGCGAGTTATTTTTGACCCGAGGTTAGCTAACAGGCTGGTGTACGTAACCCTAGGTTATCGTAACTCAGTGGCGTAGCGTGACTTTTTTGATAGGGTGTGCAAAAAAAAAAAAAAAAATCTAAATCAAAATAAGACACATTTTTATTACCATTTGATTAGAGACAGTTTTAAAACTATTTGAATTTATAGACCCATATAAAATAAAAATAAGAAATGTGGGGTGTAATAATAACGAAGAAAATAAATTGAATCAAAACACCCAAATAAATTAAAGAATTGCAACTTTAAATACTTTCGTGCGTAGCAGAATGCATAACACTTTAATATCTTCCACCATTCTAGGTTCAAAGGTTCAGTTGAACACCGCATGCTTTACCAGTGTACTATGTATCCCCACCATCATACTAGCCACCCGATCCCTGCATGTCCTAATGTTAGCTAGACTGGTCGTCAGAACTTCTTTTTGAACCTAGCTTTGCGTTTGGTACACATATAAGGCGATCAGAAAATAAAAACTAAGTATCTGTGTAATATTTTCTACTTAAAATGAGTTTTAGTATAAAATGCATATAAATAGAAAATATTTTTAATTTATTTTTTATTTTCCTTACTTCTGGGTGTGCGGAGAACACCTTGAACACTATGACGCTACGCCACTGGCGTAACTCACTTTCATACATTACAACATAAAAAAGAAACACCATATAAAATTATTGCATAATGAAATTGGTATTCAATTTTAAAATTAAATATAGAGTCAATTTATTTGCTTTATTTTTTTGTGAAGTTTTTGTTACTGCGAATTCTATTTTCTTTTGTGTTTTTCGTTAATGCAAATCATGTTTAAGTAATGTGAATTTAATTTTCATTTATATGAAATCAATTTTCGTTAAAGTTAAATCTTATTTCGTTAATGTGACATCAATTTCAAAAATGTGAAATCATACTGTGTAAAAGTATAGTGACAAAATTTAGTATTTAGGTCCGTTATCGGTATTGTAGAAGCCGCTTTTGATTCATAAGTTCACTAAAATTTAAAAATCAGGTAGGTCTTTTATCAATATTATAAAATCTCTTGTGGCCAGCACAATACCTCTCGCCATTTCCATTTTATGTTATACAGGTGTCTCCCAAATAGAGGGACATGGCTTAACCACAGATTCCTGAGGCTAAAATAAGACGATTTAACTAAACTTGCTTCTACCGGAAAGTGTACCATTTAGCCAGTATTTTGCTTCAATGATACTTGTTATTATTAGTGAACCACTAGTGTTATCAAATTTGAGAAGTTTTGGATCTTATTTTAATAGACTTTAAGGAAAAATCGTCACACACATTCTTATAAAAATCAACATCAACTTCCAGGTATTCTAAAACGCAATCTTTGTAAATTCTTCGCCGTACATGATCCATTTCGTAAATGTGTAGTTGTAAATTAATACTAATTTATAGTGCTGCAAAAAAAGCAAATTTAAATCAGGTTATCCTGTACATCTAATATTTATGTATGATGGAAAATATATTATTTTTACAAACCTTAATTTCATTAGAATTAAAAATTTTACTATTATATTTTCGTTAACACGGTTTCATTATTAATTTTAATGTAATTGCTTCCTGACAGTGACATTTGTTTAAATATGTCAAAATTGTTATTAAAATTATGTTTTTGTTTGACGCATAGGCAAGATGATATATGAAAATAAATTATATTATATATTCATATTTAAAGTTATTTAGAGTTATTTACTAAATGTTATCGTAGAATTAAAGTTTGTACCATTATATTCAATTTTAATTAGTAAAAGTTGCTAAAAAAATATATTCAATGAATTTTTTTACAAGAAAAACTGTTAAAATCTTGTATAAATGATACTTCCGGTTATCCGATATACACTAAAAACTAATGAGCTCTTCCCACATTAGTATGGAATGGGTATACAAAATTTCAAAATTTTCTGATTGATAGTATTTGAGTAATCGTGTCCACACTATCCACACACACACACACACACATACACACATACACACACATACACATATATACATACATACATACCTACAGACATCATTGTAAAAATGTTAAAATCGGATTCTGGGACATTAAAACGTGCTTATTCACTAAAATCTCTATACGCGATTTTTAGCACGATCCATATACCTCCCTTACCTAAGGTAGCGGGAGGTAAAAACGCATTTTTGCGTCTTCTTTTTCAAGTTGGCGGTGCGTCTCGAAGGCCCACAAGGTCGAAAACTTGAATTTAATTTTGATATATAATATATACAAAAATAAAAAATACCCGACCTTTTGTGGAATAAACCCTTCTTTTTCTACCTAATGATTGGACTATACATACATACTTCATTTCACTTAAGACAATAGTAGATGACGCTTGATAGCCGACCGTTTTTGCATGCATTAACTAATAATTTAAATTTGTGAAACTAAACTTTGTCAATAATAATAGTTATTTACATATAGAGGGTCGAAAGAAAAGGTTTATGCCTGCGGACGAAATTTGAAGCCCGACGCGTAGCGGAGGTCTTTTATTCGTCCAAGAGTGTAAACTTCTTTCGGCCCGAGGTATGTACAACGTTTTGCGCACAACTGCAATCAAATGAAATGTTTTTAAATTATTTTTTAAATACATTTAAAGCTTGTTGCTATATAAAAATATTACGTGGCCAGGTGGCCATGTCACAAAACAATAAGGCGATGCGTTGCATTGCTAACTATTTGGTTATATGAATATTTTTTTAAATGTCAAGCTTTGAGATTTGAGACAATTTCTGAAGTAATTCCTTAGGCAATTCTAATAAAATCTAGTGAAAATTTAGCGGAACTAATATCATTTTTTAAAAATAAGAGTCTTGATTACATTTCCAATTGTATTTTTGATGTTTTGTTTACCAGTAAGCGGGCTCTTCCTGTATTTTACCGCCCACATATGCTACTTTACCGCCCGCAGGGTGTAATCTTTCAGTTTCCGCCATGGTAACAAACAATTTTAAAGCAGATGTGCGTAAAAATATTTTTATCTGTAGAATGTTTCGAGCCTCGGAATATTAAAAAATCCATTAAAACATGGTTAAATATCACTTATTTGTGCAGATTTTATTTGATAATTGACAGCTGACAAGTGATATTTTTTTCGCTTTTATGAACTAGGTTAGCATTCTACCAATCAACGGGTAGAATTTATATCCCTATCCAAACCAACGCTATTTTCTTACGTGAAATGAAGTATAAATGCTCTCTTGCCCGCAACTCGACTCGAAACACTGTTAGAATCAGACTCGCGCCAAACAGCCCTTTACAAGAAAAATCACACTGACCGCTCTCAGATGTATCCTCAAGGATAACGCTTGGGAAACATATTCAAAGGATACCGTGCGTCAGTTACCTACAGTGGCGACATACGAAGCAAGCCGCCATGTTTTTACTAAATTAACATAGGTGATATATAAAATTTAGTAAAAACATGGCGACTTGCCACTATAGGTAACTGAGGCACTGTACCAAAGGACATCTAAGAAAGACACATAGCGGGGAAGTTGGAACTAGTAACAGAAGACAACTCCGGTTATTTTTGGGTACCCCCTTGTTATAGTACGTTAACATTTATTGTAAGGTTATGTTAAAAGTTTTATAAAATGCTCAAGAAGTGTTTATTCTATACAGTTACGGTTTCCAAAATCGTACCAGTAAGCTTTAAAAATTTAATTTTTATAAAAGTTTTTTTATTGCAGACCAAGTCGCAAAGAATTTACGGTCAGTGGAATGTAGAGAGTATGCGAAAAGCAATTGATGCCTGTCGTAATAAAGAATACGGCTTTAATGAGTGCTGCAGACGATTTGGGGTCCCCAAAGCTACACTCAGGAGACACCTTCAAGGCATTGTTAAAAGACCTTTGTCGGCTTTGAAAAGGAACGGTAGAATGATGACATTGCCAGAGAACATTGAAAATGAGCTGGTTGATCGTATCCTTAAACTTAAATCATCTTCTAGTTTAAACATCACAGATGTGAGACGATTAGCCTTTCAAATTGCGGAAAAAAATGGAATACCGCATAAATTTAGCCGCTTAACTAAGTTAGCAGGGGAAAAATGGTATTTCTCATTCATTAAACGACATCCAAACCTGAAAAATTAAATTAATAATTAGTAATGTATGCCATGTACGAGGGGCGTTTGAAAAATAGTTGGCCTTGGCAACAGATGAAGACGCAGCGCCAAAACAATGCTTTATTTCGTAAATATTATCAATTGTCACACAATTGTCAAATTTTCAGCTAGTTGCATCATTTAGTTTATCGAAAGAGAGCAACTTTTGTATTTTTACAAAAATGGAAAAAATTGAGTACCGGCTCGTGATTAAATACTTATATTTGAAAAATAAAACGAACGAAGAAATCAAAGCCGAATTAAACGTTGTATATGGGGAGTCTACACCTTCGATATCAACAATAAAATATTGGGCAAGTGAATTTAAATGATGTCGAACGAGCATTTTTGGTGAGGAACGTCTAGGCCGCCCAAGAGGTCATTATTCCACAAATCGTCGATAAAATTCATGATATGGTGTTGACCGATCGGCGACTGAAAGTGCGCGAGATTGCTGGGACTACTCAACCGAACGGGTGCACACTATTTTGCGAAATTATTTGGATATGAGAAAGATGTCGCCGACTTCCAAACATAATTTAACGTTTTTCAAGCTCAATTCAAAAGACTTTCTGCACACACCGGAGATGAAGGAAAAGTCTAAACAATGGATTTCTACTGGCAAATGTGCTCCGAAGAAAGCCAAGACGGTTGCATCAGCCGGTAAGGTGATGGCGACTGTTTTTTGGGATACAATATAATCTTTATTGACTACTTGGATAAGGGAAAAACCATCACAGGAGAGTATTATACTTCGTTAATGGATCGATTGGATAACGAAATCAAATCTAAACGGCCCCTGTTTAGCAAAGAAAAAAATCCTTTCCCATCAAGACAGTGTGCCAGCTCATAACTCGGTGATTGAAATGAGAAAACTACACCAATTACGTTACGAATTGATTCTGCATCCGCCATATTCATAAGATTTGACCCCCTGCTACTTTCACTAGTTTCCAAACCTGAAGAAATGGCTCGCCGGACAGAGATTTGGGTCGAACGATGAGGTCATCGCCCAAACAAACGCTTATTTTGAAAACATACCGAAGACGTATTTTAAGGAGGGGATCGAAAAAATGGAAAAGCGTTGGATGAAGTGTGTCAAGCTAAAAGGAGATTACGTCGAAAAATAAAAACGAATTTTCTCAAAAAGGTGTGTTTTTTTTCCTCTAGGCCAACTATGTCTCAAATGCCCCTCATAGTATTTAACGAGTATTTAATGAATAAATTAATTAGTTTATGGGCACTGTGTGTTATTATTCTCAAAGCAAACTTTACTACTAAAGAAACTATTTTGGAGATAGGTCCTTACAATTTATGATACCGGTTGCCAAAATTGTAATTTTTGGCCACTTTTAAAAAATAGGACATACCGAGTGGCAGTTTCACTAAGTATAGTTAGGACAAGACATGCCTACTGGAATACATCATCAAGATATAATTGAAACATACGCGGCATCAACACACTCAACTAAATGTACTGCATGTCAGCACATTTGACTCACTGTGCTGTTACGAACCTTCCAAAGTATTATTGCGCGCTAGGTAAATGTTAGAAAAGCACGTTTATTATTGGGTAAAAGTGCAATTATACGACTTACCTTGAAATATAAACAAGCCCGCGTTTTCGAAGAATGACTTTTGCATTAGGTTAGGTTATTGTTGTTAAATTTAGCTAAATATTTAAGACTATAACCTAACCACAAAGGTCATATGTAATTTTCTTTTGTCTTTGTGATAATTACAATAGAAATAAAAAGCATGTATGTGTTGACATGCAATATATTTAATTAACAGCGCTGAGAGTCATAATGTGCTGACATATACATTGATTTGAGTGTGCCGAGGCCGCGTATGGGTAAATTATTTCGTATTCCAGTAGACGTGCCTTAGGGTAATTTTAAGTGTATTTAGTAAAACTGCTACCGGCTGTAAAAAAGTCGCCTACTAATTTAAGACAATAGTGCTTCGTATATTAGGACGCGAACTTTTCATCCCGTCATTTTTTTTTTAATATTGTAGTTTGTTTATATGTGTAGTAGCCAGATTGTAAAATCCGTCTTTTTATAAAATGCCTAGACATTTTATAAATCGCCTCCATATTGTCAAATCTTCGTTGACTTACGGTCGAATTCACCATTCTTTAATCATGAGATGATCCACAGATGAACGCTTCTGCATCAATCCAATTCACCATTAAAAATCAAGCCAATCTACTTAATCAAAATCAATGATAAACTGATTCATCATCACTGATTACATCTTTGAATTCCTAATTCCGGCTTTAGTATTCATTTTTAATTTTGCCATATGCTTCTTCTTTATCTTTATTTCAAATATACTTTTGTAGGTATCTTTCGTTTTCACTATATTTAAAAACACTTTTTTATTGGAATCAGGGTAATTTCTACCGATATCGAAATAAAAATATATTATTAAAAGAACATTATAAAATATATTTAAACCTAAAATATTAATATTTTTTAACGGGAAGTACCACTAATAAAATTACATGACAGTTACATTAACTGTCAAAATAAAACAAAACTGTGAATCTATTGATCATGATTCCTTGATTCAGAAATTAAATTGATGAATCAGGACAAACGTTTATCTACGGATCAGCTTATACTGAGTGGCGTGCTTAAAAGGATCCACCCTTAATAACTTTGAAACGAATTGTGATAGACATACCCGGTTTACGCTAAATGTTTTAACATCTAGGGGGCCATATTTTATTAATATTTTTGTTTTTTCTTTTTAATTCACTAATTTCACCCCCGCCACTCTCAACTTTTAAATCTTAAATGGCAATATATCCCTTGTGACATATCAAATGAAAGCTCTTGAAAAATGCTATACAGGCATGTCAATAAATTGGTATTTGAATTAACCGTTTTAAAGTTAGAAACAATAGTTTATAATATTTTAATGCATGCAGTGCTATGGAAATGACAAAATGAAAAAAAAATCTGTTGTGGCCAGCACAAAACCTTCCGTCAATTCGATGTTTTTTGTACAAATTCCATACCAAAAGGTCCTTGGAACAGATTCTATATAATAACATGTAAAATCAAACACGAACACATACTATTTCTATTCTATAAATCCAATAAAATTATAACATAAACATATACAGTAAATTGCACTTGAAACTTCTTCTTATTCTTCATCTTCTCCTATTTTATTAGAGGTAGCTGTTTCCTCTTTTCTTCCACTCGTTCCTGTTCAACAAATCTTCTTGACACAGGCATTCCTTTCAGTCTTTTGCGATACAGTCCTTCCATCTTCTCTTTGGCCTTTCTCTGCGTGTCACTTGCGAGGAGCACTATGACATACCAATTTTGTGATCCTACACTTTCCATATTTGGTTTTGCACTTGCAACTGACATCTGTCAATTAGAATTTTTTTAATATAGCAGCATCAGCTGTTTCCATGATAAATAGCAAAGCAGACTAATTTTTGAAAATTAATTTCTTTATAATGCTTTAAATCTACATCTATTGAATATGAAGGAAAATGTATAATCAAACTGTATAGAGAAGAATATTTTCTTTAATATGTATAATAACAAAATGTCAAAAAACAATATTTAACTGCGTTTTTTTAAGAAAAACTGTTAAAAACTTCAAATAAGGGTACTTCCGGTGGATCAATTATAACCAAAATCTAATCAACTCTTCATATGGATGTACAGAAGAGGAATACGAAAGAATTATAATTTTTAGAATTGTGGTCTTGAAGTTATCGTCGGAGAAAAATTTGTCACACACGGACATACATACACACACACGGACACACACACACACGGACACACACACACACACACATACAGACATCATCTTAAAAATAGTAAATTCGTATTGTAGGGACCCTGAAACGTGCTTATTCATTAAAAACTCACCACCGAATTTTTTGACCAAAGACAATACCTTCCTTACCTAAAGGTGACGGAAGGTAAAAACAATGGATTGGTCGAAGGGGGTCAATTGATTGGCCCGCTAGGTCCCCTGATCTGGGTACTCTACGATTTTTTTCATTGGGGATATGTAAAATCAATTATTTATAAAACTCCACCTGTTAATCTCTAAGATTTAGAAAATAGAATTAAAAGAGTGTCAAGCAAATCCAGAAGAAACATTTCGGCGGGTACAAATAGCATTTAGGGTATATTCCAAAAATAAAATATAATAACCAAAACCATGGTTTCGGTTACCGACTGGTTCTAGTCACGTGACTATTATTATTGAAACAGTTCGGTTTCATTCGCGGGTGATTCGCGGAAACCCTAAAATTTTCTTTCAAAACATTACGTTTATCGTCTTTCATAATCCTAAATTATGGAATGGATAATTAAAATACGTACAATGTAAACCGTAGAAAATAGATGCAAACATCAAAGAGTCAATAAATAGTATCTAACCACACTAACCTATAAAATCTGACATCTTATGAAAAAGGACAGAAGATGTTAACCGGCAAAACCTAGGAAAAATCATGGTTGCTTTGGTGCGCCTCGGTTGCAACCATTTTAACCGGAACCATGTTTCATAAATGTACAATTTTTACCATTTAATATTATTGGAACACTTTTGGTTAACCACGGTTAAAATTTGTTATTTTTGGAATATACCCTAAGTGATAGGTTGTAACATTGTTTAGGTGTAAATGGCGCTCAATTTGAACATCTGTTATAAGGTTTTAAATTAAATTAAAATTGCATTATTGTTTCTAACCTTAAAACGGTTTATTCAAATATCAATTTATTGACATGCCTGTATAGGATTTTTGAAGAACTTTCATTTGATGTGTCACAAGGGGTATATTGCCATTTAAGATTAAAAAATTGAAAGTGGTGGGGGTGAGATTAGTGAATAAAAAAAAATTAATAAAATGTGGCCCCTTAGATGGTAAAACATTTAGCGTAAACCGGATATGTCTATCACAATTCGTTTCAAAGTTGTTAAGAGTGGATCGTCTTAAGCGCGCCCCTCTGTATACGACAACAATAATCTAATCTAACTCACAAAACTCGACCCGAGTTTTCCAAGCGTAGGTTTTGTGCGTTATGTTGAGGTGTATTTAGAGAAATTGCAAGCGAAAATTTGTCAATCTGGCCGCATTTTATAAAAAGACGGATTTTAGAACCGGGCTACGACATATATATTTATTGTATTTTTTTGCAGATTCCTGGCTACATGAAGGGCAGAACTTGCTCTTATCGAAATTGTTCTAATTCGCGATACTTATGTCCGGATATTTCATTTTTTAAATTTCCAACAAAGCCAGACGATAAACGCTTACCAGCTTGGGTACGAAACAGCGGAAATTTATATATATCAAATTTAAGTCATACTCAATTAATGAACAATGTAATTTGTGAAAAACATTTTTTAGATGAATATGTTTTGAAATCCGAAACCAGTAAACGTAAATATTTGGATAAACATGCTGTGCCTATTAATTTCTTCGATTCTAAGAAAAATTTATGTATGAAACATGTAACAAAAAGTTACCAAAATAAAATTTTAAAGAACCGTTTTTTGATATAAAATTATATTGGGGTTTTTTATGATACGCCATTTGTTTGGTAATGTAATCATTGTAATCAATATACTATGCGCATGTGCTGCTATCAGTAATTGTAAACAGGGCCGCATTTATATCTTCAGAGGCCCGAGGCGCAGTGACCTGTTGAAGCCCCTATTTTTATATACTTTAAAATATATCCGGTGAAAAACACCTGTCTATTTTAAATTAAACGATAAGTTGTTAATGGTTATTAAATCGAAATAAATTATGGAGTATTAATAATAGTAAATAATTTTATTATTATTAGTATCACATAAACAAAAACAAAAATAGTTCGAAAACTGTAAATAAAAATATTATCTACCTATATAGTACACATCTACATAACATTTAACGATTACTATGGTTACTCTACAGTGATATTGTCAAAATAAAAATAGGAAAGAGGCATTCTGATTGGCTTAACACTGGTTTCTTCCAGAGGTTATTTTAAGGATTATTTTCCACTGTACATAAAGGAAATAAATCGTTGTTGGTAGGTTCGGAGAGGGTTAGGGAAAATATGCGCCGCAGGCGATTTTTTGAAAATTTTCAAGGTCAAACGAGTTTTAATGCAAAGTACGATAATATAGAGTTCTTTACAAAGAAGCAAATTTAACAAATTCATAAAAAATAAAATAAATATTTTGACGAAAACGCGTATATGCGCTCCAAAAGCGTATAGCTGGGCTGTCTTACTAGGCTATTCGGCTTTTTTCTGAGGCCCCCCGGAAGACGAGGCCCCCAGCTAGCGCCTCATGCGCCTCTGCTTAAATGCGACCCTGATTGTAAATGTATAAATTTCATCGAATACAGGCGTTTTCGTAAAATCAGTCGGAACTATCCGATGGATCTATTTGATTTTGTTGAACTCGTATTCCTCTTTAAACATTCAATGATTTTTGTAACCTTAGTACTCACGATAACTTCATTTTCAATTACTCAACTATTTATTCACATGTGTTCACACATTTACACTTGGTCGCCATTTTTTTACAATATCCTCTACCCATATATAACACGTAGACACAAGACATGTACATTCAATGTTAGCGGTTACCGGCCGAGTGCTACGCAATGTTCGAAGTGCCATCTATTGGCGATTGCTTACATCTAAAATAATTTTGTTCTTCCTCCTCTTCTAATTCCTCCCATAACCTCCGCAGTTATTCCCGCTCTTTTTCATACTCATTTTTAAAACGAACAAGTATTTACTAAGCTGTTTTACAAAAATAATCAAACCTTTCATGAAAATTTTAATAGTACCGCCACTAATAACATCTGTCTGGGAGACCGAGCTACGCATAAATTGGACAGAAATGCTAATACATAGTTTACACTAAGAGATCTGGCCTTTTTTAAAACTTCTGTCTAAAAATATAATTAACTTTCTTAAAAAAAAAAAATAATAATCAAAGTAATATTACCTTTCCTTAGATCTCAAATAGTACCGCCACTGCTGACATCCGGCTGGAAGACCAAACTGCGACTACCTATAAAAATTCTAGTACACACTTTACACTGAGACAACTGGTCAGTAACTAAATAAAGGTAAGATAGCGAGCCACACAATGACATCGGCGCACGACGCACAAAGATACGGGGAAAATAGTGGATGGTCAGACGGCAAGTACTTTTTGATGTAGAGGATGTCTCATTTTCAATGTTATTTTAGGGTATCTCGGGAAATATTAATGATAGAGCAAAATCGTTTGCACATTCCAGGCAAAATCGTTTGCACATTCCAGGGTCACCTTTTTACCTTCCGTCAAAAGGAAGGTATTGTTTTTGGTCAAAAAATTCGGTGGTGAGTTTTTAACGAATAAGCACGTTTTAGGGTCCCTACAGTACGAATGTACTATTTTTAAGATGATGTCTGTATGTGTGTCCGTGTGTATCTGTGTGTGTGTTCGTGTGTCCGTGTGTGTGTGTGTGACAAATTTTTCTCCGACGATAACTCCAAAACTACAATTCTAAAAATTATGATTTTTTCATATTCCTCTTCTTTACAACCATATGAAGAGCTGATTAGATTTTGGTTATAATTGGTCAACCGGAAGTACCCTTATTTGAAGTTCTTAACAGTTTTTCTTGAAAAATCGCAGTTAAATATCATTTTCGACATTTTATGTGATTATCAATAGAAAGAATATTTTCTCTATACGGTTCGATTATACATTTTCCTTCATATTCAATAGATATAGAGTTATAGAGAGATTAAGAGAGATTAACTTTCGAAAATCAGTCAGCATTGCAAAAATTATGAAAACAACAGATACCTATAATCAAAAAAATCTAATTGACAGATGTCAGTGGCAAGTGCAAAACCAAAGTGGAAAGTATATGATCTGAAAGTGATATAAGTGACAGAGTGTCCCTCGCCAGTGACTTGCATTTGCGGCCTCGCCTCAAGATAGGAACTTATAATGCCAGAAGTACGAGAAAGGCAAAAGAGAAGATGGAAGGACTGTATAGCAGAAGATTTGAGAGAGGAAGAACTGTGTCACGAAGATGCTTTGGACAGGAATGAGTAGAAGAGAAGAGTAAGAAACAGCGACTTCTAATAAAATAGGGCAAAGTTGAAGCAGGAGGAAGTGTTAAGTGCAATACACAATGTACGTTCGTATTCGTATTAAAATTTTATTGGATTTTAGAATCTTTTCAAAGGAACTTTCAGTATGGATATGTAAAAAATAGTGTGTTCTTGTTACAATTATACAGGATATATAGAATCAATTTCAAGGAATTTTTGGTATAGGATATGTACAAAATACATCGAATTGACGGAAGGTTTTGTGCTGGCCACAACAGATTTTTTTTAAAAAGTTTAATAGTCACCACAGGGATCTTTGTAGAATATTGGATACAATGTTTAGATTTTTGTGTGACGCGAGTATGGATGTGTCATCTGCATATGTGGCTGTTACTGTCTCTTCGTTGCATGGTAGGTCTATTGTGTAAAGTTGATAGTAAACTGCAGAAATAGTAATTGTTCCATGAGTTTCCTTTATTTTTATGCTATTAGCTTATAAATAATTTTTGTCATGGGAATTTAATTTAAAGTGTTTAATTTTTCGTGAATTAGTATAGCGGTGCCTCCATGGGCTGTATCGTCAGGGTGGTTTGTATGATACGTTTTATATCTAGGTATTTTGAAATAGTATTTATCGGTAAAATGCGTTTCAGAAGTTATAATTATGTCTATTTTTTATTGTTTTAAAAATATTTTACCTCCTGACGATGTTGCGCCAGTCCATTCGCGTTCCATAAAGCAATACTTATTGTGCAATCGTTTTCTTTCATATTCATTTTTAACGCATGGAACCACTACTTTCATAAATTTATATGAAATCTGCAGTATTTCAATTTTTCTAGGTTTTACAGAACATATTTTTCGAAAACGTTTATTTTTATCAGAAAGTTCTATATTTACAAAAGGCGAAATGAACACCATGAAATAAAGTGACAAATAATTGTGTGGTTACTAGTTTGCTAGGTACTAAGAAAGTTACAAAAAAGAATAAAATTATTGTTTTTTTTTTTCATTACCTATTAATAATTTCTTAAAATGATTCTGTATGGTTGTTTATTTGTTCATATGATCCATAAAGTTCACATAAACTACGAACTGCAATAATTTCGAAAAAAACGCCGTAGTTCCAGTGTTTGTATTCAGAAAAACGTGAATATAAAGAGTTTTTAAATTTGAATGTCTGAATTAGATAAATATCGAACGAATTCAAATTCCAACAAACTTTTATTATTTGATGAAAGTATATTCATTCCAAATAATAATAAAAAAAAAAAAACATTATTGAGATTACCACCAATTTTCAACATTATTTTTGCATAATTGAGACTCAATATCGACTATTTCGCGTCGTATGTTATTCTTCAGCTTTTGAATTGTCCTTCCTGGATTTTTGTGACTTCAAAGAATTCCAAGGAAGAAAATTCTAGAGATGTTAAATCACACGATCATGGCGGCCAATTCAAATCGCCATTTTGTGAAATTACTCGTTTAGGGAACTTTTCCCGCTAAATAGCATTTATTTTACCATATCAAGCAAAAAAAAATTATCATTGTTCCATACCTCTCTCCATTGACGGTCAATGGTTAGCGCTTAACAATTTAAAAAAATTAATTAAAATCCGCACAAAAAAAATTGTTCGGATCGCTTCATCGCCCGAATATTAAAACCAAAAATATTGAAAAACAGAATCGCGAATGCGACAAATCGTATCAACAGTTAATCTGAACCAACCACCGATAACATAACCAAAAAAGACCTAGTCTTAGCCACGCCCCCACAATTCGGTTTTTGAATGATTCGGATGATGCGCTTTCTGGCGGTGTGCGATTCTTTTGTTGAATATTCGGGCGTTAAAGACTTTCCCGCTGGGTCTGGTTGATCGGAGTGAGTTTATTAACGCGTCGGAATAGCCTATTTGATTTCATGAACGTTTCAGATTACATCCAATTAACCCGACTGACTTTACGAAAACGCCTAGTAACGCATTGTACAAAAGTTTATGTTGAAGATTGAAGTATATATTGAATTTGTGATCTATTAAAATAAACATAACCTTTATTTTAAACAACCTGTTTGCTTTTATTTTAAATCAACACAAAAACATTACCTAGGTACCTTGAAAAGCTCTTAGTTTGTAATTTATTTAATATTTTTTTTTTTATATTTTTAATCATTTTAGAATTTTTTGTTTGTTTCAGGTCCAACAAAAGAAGCTTATGAAATTTTGTGCCTATCGAAATTGTACTAATTCGCGAGATGCATGTCCCAAAATGTTATTTTTTTCGTTCCCATCGAAACCATACGATTCACGCATAGAAATATGGATTCGAAACAGCGGAATTTAGATTTTGTTAACTTAAGTCATAATGAATTAATGCACAAAATAATATGTGAGTAACATTTTTCAGAGAAGTTTATTATGGGTAGCGAATCAAAAAGGCGCAAATTGTTGGTCAAACATGCTGTACCTAGTATTTCGATCCGGAGGAAAATGAATCATCTAAAACTAAAATATTACGTGTAAAACCAGTAACAAAAACCTATTGAAATACAATTCGCAACATAAGAAATTAGTTATTTTATTTTAATATATTATTTTATTGTGACTAGAAATATTTTGATCAATAAAATTTATTTGGTTCAAAATTATTTTTTTATATCAGACACCTGGTGAGGATACACATACGTTAACTACTAATTGTACCTACGCACATTATTTGTTTAATGAGTGTCAACTTCAAGTCAAAATATTTCAATTCAGAATTAGTATTATTTAATGGGGTCCTCCACCGTAGTAATAAATTAGAACATGGGTCATATTAAAACTAGAATTTAAAGTTGTACGTTAAGAACTATCAGAGTTTTAGTTTTTAAAATAATCGAATTTTTAATACCATTTCTTTATCTCTATATCTATGTCACACAATTATTCTATTCCAAATTCTCACTACTTTTAAATCTTCTGTTATCGCCTTTTTGAAGTAAGGTATACATTTTTACCTCACGCTACCCTTGGCAAGGGAAGTATAAGAATAGTGCTAAAAATCACATGTCGAGATTTTGGTAAATGGCCACGTTATAAAGTTCCTAGAATCCGATTTTAATATTTTCACGATGATGTGTGTATGGATTTTGTCAACGCTCTAACTTCAAATATTATCATTCAGAAAATTCTGAAACC
Source organism: Ophonus ardosiacus (assembly GCA_943142095.1). Lineage (NCBI taxonomy): Eukaryota > Metazoa > Arthropoda > Insecta > Coleoptera > Carabidae > Ophonus > Ophonus ardosiacus. The sequence goes on along the minus strand of OW964836.1, from coordinate 12,232,146 downwards.
TTGTATTTGTACCTTATTCTAATATGGAAAGAAGACATTAAATTTTGGTGTAAATCAGGTAACCGGAAATGGCACTTTACTTAAAGCTCAAAATAATTTTTCTTCGAAAAATACCGTTAAATGTATTATTTTTGCGATTCATTATAAGAATTAAAGATTATTAATTTTTTTTTTGGTATGCATTCATACTTTTTCTATATATTTTATAGATAAATATATAAAATATATTTTATAAATCCCGGAGCCTACGTTGTAAAGATAAACACAATTCCTTTGTTACACAGTTCAGATTTCAAATGTATGTAACTGACAGATATATGTCACTGTTAAAGAACCTATCATTTCAAATTATTAATGGTAACGTTTTACAAAGAAAATTGTAATAGTAAATAAAACAATAGTTAAGGTAGGTACATCATATAGTTTGCAGGGTCAATAAATATGTAGGTATGTATTTAAATTAATAAAAGTTAAAAAAGTAATAACACCCGGTTTAGTTTCACAAGAAAAGTGTATTTTGCTTTATTATATAATTTCGCCAGTTGGGGCATCATCAGATGTACCTACTGGTGGGAGGTATATGTAGTACTAGCCACAACAGATTTTTAAGTATATAAATGCAAAAAATAACAATAAAATATCATAAGTAAAGCAAATTAACACTTGTTTAACTTTATGATGCCTTGTCAGTGAAAGATATGATGAATGACATAGGCTCCCAGTGCTAATCAAAACTTGAACTGTTTCTAATACATAGTTTCATATTAATTATCTTATTAAATAGCCTATTATCCACGCATATTTCCAAATACTCTACACATGAATTATTTTAACATATTTATATACTATTTTTCTACTCCTGTAAAAATATGTCCCCCATTATTTTGATATTTTCGATTAATTATAGTAACCATAATTTAATTTTCTCGGTCAATCACAGAACTACATAGAAATCAATTATTCACTTTTATTTTAATTCTGCCGCGATCACCCTACCTACGACCGTTTGACAGTTGACAGTTTTGTCATTGTTGTCATTCGTCATTTTGTATTTTTGTGTTTACGTTATTCAACATATTTCTATCAGTTGGAAAGTGCCAAACTACGTTAAAATGGATAGTGAGAGCTACGAGAAGAACTTCACCCCGCTAGAAATACTTCAGTGATTAGTTTTTGACATTTCTTAAAACCAATGAAATGTTTCATTACCCGTTACGTGTCAGCGTTTTAACCAAACCTGCCATTATTGTAGTGAGAATATATTCTCGAAATACTTAATCTGGAAATAGGAAATTGTGAATTCGTAAAGTTGTTTCTAAAATATTTATTTGTTATTTCCAAATATTACAAGAGTAGAAAAAGTATAGTATTATATTTGGGATTATGACCATTTTACTCTCGGATGATTTGTAACTTGAATCATTAGCAAAGTCTACTACTGTTTGAGATCAAAATAATTTCTACAGGTGTGCCAGATTTAAACGGCATAACTTGAACCATGGATTAAACACGTAAAAATAAGATGACAAGTTCATTTGATCAAATGTCCATAAATGCTTTGTTTCAGAGATATTCATGTTTTTCTTATTGGAGTAGCGCTACTTTAAAAAATCAACTTTATAACGAGATATAAAATATTAACTTATTAAGTTGTGACATAATAATTAAATTAATTATAGGTGAATGATTTAGCAATTGCCTAATTTCAATACAAAATTCAAACAAATTTATTATTTATGTACAATAAAATAATAACTGTTTTTTATAACATTTGTTCAAAATGTTCACCTGTAGCAAGCAAACAGGCACGATAACGATCTGCCACTACATTGGTCGCTGCATGAGAGATTTGGTTTTGAATCAAAGAAATTCTCATCTTTGGTTACATGAAAATCCTCATGCAATTAAAGAGAAAAATTTCCACTATGAATTTTAATGTAATGTTTGGCTAGGTCCTAGGTATTATTGAAAATACTTCAATAGGTCTTTTCTTTTTGCCACATCGTTTAATTTCAAAGAGGTTATACAATTTTCTAAATAATGATTTGAATGATCTAATGGAAGAAGTTATATTAGCAATAAGAAGAAACTCTTGACTACAGTTAGATGGCTGCCCTGCACATTATGGGAGACAACCAAGAGAGTGGTTAAATTTACACTATCCACAATGGTGGATTGGTCGCAGAGGACCTGTACCATGGCCAGCCCGTTCGTCTAACATCTTTAGATTTCTTTGCTTGAGTGCCATAAAAGAAAGAGTTTATTATGAACCGATAGATAATTTGGACACTACGCAGAAAAATTATTCAAGTTTGCGAAACCATATCTCCCGAGCAATGTCACGCTGTCACGCAGCGACCAATGTAGTGGCAGATCGTTGTCGTGTCTGTTTGCTTGCTACAGGTGAACATTTTGAACAAATGTTATAAAAAATCGTTGTTATTTTTTATTGTACATAAATAATAAATTTGTTTGAATACATCGATAATTCTTTTTTGCCTTGACCTTAGGCAACCAAACTAAATTTTGTATCGAAATTAGGTAATAGCCAAATCATTTATCTGTAATTAATTTAATTGTTATGTCATAACTTAATAAGATAATATTTGATATCTCGTTATAAAGTTGATTTTTAAGGTAGCGCTGCTTCAATAAGAAAAACATGAATATCTCTGAAACAAAGCATTTACGGACATTTGCTCAAATGAACTTGTCACCTTATTTTTACGTGTTTAATCCATGGTTCAAGTTATGCCGTTTAAATCTGGGACATTCTGTATATCTACAACATAGAACACTAAAAAATTATTACAGCTTAACGAATAACAATCAAGTCTACCAATCGCTTTCATTTTAGACGAATAAAACATATATAGGTACTTATATAAAATGTTACAGTTTTTGATTTATCATGTTTGAAATATGTTAAATAAAATATTAAAATTAACGAGATCTAGAGTTCCTAAGTTGTTTGTATGTAACTAACGTAATGAAATAAAAAACAAAATGATATATATAAAAATAGATTAATAAATTATACGTCAAAAATTAATATTGGCCTGTATTCCAAAAATTCTTAATATACTGATATATAAACAAATAGGGTTTGTTCGAGTTTTATTTAGTAAATAACTTTAAAAACTACAACAGGTTATGGGCGCCAGTACCGGGTGCAAAAATTGAAGTTATTAAAAACAAACCTTTTTTAGTGAGACTTATTTGAAGTAAAAATAAAATGGATTTAGTAAAGCATATTAAACCATTGAGCAGTGAGATAGATTGGCCAATGTGGAAACGTAAAATTAGAGATTTGCTTGATTACCACGAAGGAGCCTTAGATGCAATTGATGGCATGTTGGTGAAGCTGATCCATTGCCAGCAAGAGCTGATGAAGATCAAATTAAGAAACACAAAGTGCAGTCTCGTTTGTATCGTAAAGCGAACAGTTACGCAAAGTCTATGATAACAAGTGCAGTGACAGATACTGTATATCAGAAAATCATGGACGAAGAAACGGCCCATGAGGCGTGGGAGGCATTGAAGCAAAATTTTGAAGCATCGTCCAAAGACCAGTTGTTCAAAATATGTACAGATTTTTTCGCATTTAATTGGACACAAGGAGAGGACGTTTCCACGCATATTGCAAAATTGAGGGGGTTGTGGAACGAACTAAACAACGGATTAAAGGCTAAAAATGAGACCGCTTTACCAGATTTAATGTTAGTTTGTAAAATTTTGCACATTTTGCCACCAAATTTTGAAACTTTTAAATCCAGTTGGATGCTATTGACAAAAAACGAAGAGAAAAAATTTGATGAGTTGTCAGTTCAGCTTTGTATGTTTGAAAGAAACTTCACTAAAAATGTAGGTAATGAAAAATTTGTGCAAGAAGCGCTAGTAGCAAAATTTGATTTAGAAAATCAAAATAAAGGATTCAAGAAGAAGTTTAAAATTAAAGGCAGGTTTACCATTTGGTACTAGAGAAAAGTCGACGACACCTGGTGAACTTATATCAACGGATGTATGTGGACCATTTATTGAATCGTTCCAGAAAAAGTGTTATCTTGTTGTATTCAAAGATAATTATACAAAGTTTCGTTATGGCTACTTTATTAGGAAGAAATCAGAAGTAAGTGAAGCTCTTAAGAACTTTATCATGCAAACTAAGACGTTGAATCATTCAGTGAAGGAGATTCTAAGTGACAATGGCGGAGAGTTCGACAACGAAGAAGTCCGGTCCATTTTACAAGTAAATAGAATCACACAGAGGTTAACAGCGCCCTATACTCCCGAGCAAAATGGCATTTGCGAGCGGGATAATAGAACTATAATAGAGATGGCCAGAACACTAAAATATTCGAACCCAGAAATCATCTTTCCTGAAGCAATATGGGCTGAGTTAGTTAACAGTGCTATATACATTTTAAATAGAACAGGAAAATCATCTATAGGTGATGTCAGTCCATACGAACTCTGGCTAGGTAAAGAACCTAGAATAAAACATCTCAGAATTATTGGCTCTATCTGATATGCCCATATTCCAATTCAAAAGAGAAGAAAAATGGATAAGAAATCAGTAAAAGGGTACCTCATAGAATATGATGGTGATGAACGCTACAGGATATGGATAAAAGAAAGTCATAAGGTTGTTCTGTCCAGAGATGTAAAATTTGAAGAGAAACCTGGATGTTACATAGAACATGTCAAATTGCCATTCCAATCTACAGATATGGATGAGTCAGTTCAAAATGAAGGCACTGATAGCGTACAAGAAAGTGATACAGAAACTGTAAAAGAAGAAGCTAGCGAAGAAGAGTATGAGACTGAAAGTGACACAGATCATGACAATGTCCATAAAACTAATCAAAAGAAACTCAATATTAATTTGAGAAATCGGTCAGCCCTGAAGAAGCCAAAGTTTCTCAATGACTATGTAATGCTAATAGAAAATTACATTAATACGATTGAGACTCCTGAAACATATGAAGAAGCACTCAAAAATGTGCACAGTGCTGAGTGGGAGCAAGCAATGATCAAAGAAATGTCCTCATTAAAAGAAAATAAAGTTTGGGAACTTCAAGATTTACCAAAAGGTGCTAAAGCGATACCGTGTAAATGGGTTTTTCGACTGAAATCGAATGCAGATGGCAGTATAAACAAGTTCAAAGCGAGACTAGTTGCAAAAGGCTTTACTCAACATGAAAGTATAGACTACAGCCAAACATTTAGCCCAGTAGCAAAAATGACAACCATTCGATCCATTCTAAGTGTTGCTGCAAGTAAAAGAATGCACCTTGCGCAATTTGATGTAGCGACAGCCTTCTTATATGGTGAACTTAATGAAACTATTTACATGGTATAACCGAAAGGTTACGAAGATGGCACAAACAGGGTTTGCAAATTGAAAAGGAGTTTGTATGGCTTAAAACAAGCTCCAAGGTGTTGGAACAAGCGCTTTGGAGACTTTCTAGTAGGCCTTGGATTCAAGGTGAGTCAAGCTGATCCGTGCCTGTACATTAGGAAGAAAGGAGACAAAGAATTGTTGGTGATTTTGTATGTAGACGACGGATTGGTTGCAGCAACCGATCAAAATGATTTGCAAATATTTTTTGAAGAAATGAAAGCAGAATTCAAAATTACTACGTCAGCAGCAAATTATTATTTAGGATTGCAAATAGAACATCACGACGATGGCAGCATCAGAATTAGTCAACAGACATATGCACGGAACATACTCAAACGTTTCAACTACTCAGAATGTAAACCAGTATCCACTCCCATATTAAAAGGATCAGATGTTCTAAAATCAGGGAAAGAGGACAATGAACAACACAAATTTCCATACAGAGAGGCGGTTGGGGCATTAATGTATTTAATGCTTGGAACTCGACCAGATTTAGCTTTCAGCGTGAGCTTCCTGTCTAGGTCTCTGGAAAATCCTAATATCGAAGATATTGCAAAACTAAAAAGAGTTTTTCGTTACGTAGCAGGAACTATCAATTATGGAATTTTATATGTCAAAATTAAAAGGTCCCAGTATAGAATGCTATAGCTACGCAGATTTTGGGGGTTGCTCGAAAACGGGTCGATCAACATCCGGAGTAGTCATCATCTATGCTGGAGGAGCCATTTCGTGGCTAAGTCAGCGACAAGCCATGGTGGCAACATCAACTACACAGGCTGAAATCGTAGCTGCGAATGAAGCTGTTAAAGAAGTCATTTGGTTAACTCGACTATTTGACGAAATTACGGAGCTACAAGATATTCCTATTTTACAAATAGACAATTCTGCAGCAGTAAAATTAGCTGAAAATCCCGAATTTCATTGCCGGACAAAACATATATCAATTAAGTATTTTTTCATCCGTGAAAAACTAGCTGAAGGAAGACTAGGTGTTCAGCAGATTTCAACGAATCAGCACCTGGCAGATATCATGACAAAACCTTTACCCAAAACACGTTTACAGATTATATGTAATCAAATGGGATTATTCTAAAGAAGGAAATTTAAATAATTGTTAATTTTTTATTTTATTTAACAAGGGAAAGTGTTACAGTTTTTGATTTATCATGTTTGAAATATGTTAAATAAAATATTAAAATTAACGAGATCTAGAGTTCCTAAGTTGTTTGTATGTAACTAACGTAATGAAAATAAAAAACAAAATGATATATATAAAAATAGATTAATAAATTATACGTCAAAAATTAATATTGGCCTGTATTCAAAAAGTCTTAATATACTGATATATAAACAAATAGGGTTTGTTCGAGTTTTATTTAGTAAATAACTTTAAAAACTACAACATAAAAATAGTAGAGAACTCCATTATTTTAAAAATACACAAAAAAATGCATTTATTTCACATTTATTTGTAATTCTAAATATGTATATACACTCATACTACAGTTTTTACTCAATTATATTTCAAATGAACTATTACAAATATGAAATTTACAGTAAAAATCTAATTGCAAACACCGCATAATAATTTTGAATACATTGGATTTATTCTTACTGCAATATACTCGGTATTGTAATAGAATTCTGCATTGGCATTAGGGTCGACAACCACGATAACATCATCGTCCAAGAAATAGATTCTGTAAAAATAAATACATATTGATGTAATAATAATTATTGGGAACTTTTTAGAATTTTATGATTGCCATCTAGTGAGTTTTAAAGTAATGCCTTAAAAGAGGAACAAGCGTAAGAGAGAGATAGTTGAGTATTATCATGACCTCTTAGATCGGATTTAAAACAGTATTTAAATGGTGTTTGATAATTTTGGCTGGTTCCACAAGCCTTGTTTTAAAAACGCTTTGAAATAACTAAATTTCAATATTTAATTTTATCCTTATGTTTAAAAAATGATTTTTTTCATAATACTATTTTAAAGCAGAACATAGTTTATATTCAGTAGTTACACAACACAGTACCTTTTGGTTGCCTTTTGAAAATACCACTCGACCTTCGGTCTCGTGTTTCAAGGCAATACGTTTTGTATTATCGAAAATTTTCAATCGTGTTGTATAATATATGACTATACAACGAATCTACCAACCAATTTTTACGAAATGTCAAATATACTACTTGTTTGTTTATATCCATGGATGATATGATTACATATGATTCGTTTGCCAGCGAAATACGCCAACCATTGTTTTTCCGTGAAACACAACTTAGCAACGAAAAATATCCGATGTTATATAACGTAAGAAAAATTAAACTATCTGATTGATCTATTTTTGATGAGTTGTATAGTCCAATAAATATTTTGAAAAATATTGTTCTTCAAACATAAGGGCGAAATTAAATATTGGATTTGGTATTTTCAAAACAAAACTTGTGGTACTAGCACTAGCCTTCGTTGTTCGGTTTTTTTTTTTTAGGACATCAGCTGACAAATCTTTGTTATAATAAAACTGATCACCCATACAAACGTCAAAAACCACGGCAAAATAATAATAAAAAACAAATGTACGTTGAGGAGAGAAAAGAGACCACTGTAATACTCAGCTATCTCTCTCTTCAAGCTTGTTGTCTTCTTCTAAAGACATGTAGTACTGGAGGGGAGGATGTGTTGTGTGACGTCATGAAGTCAATGTCCCCATTTACGTATTCACTGTTTTAACGGTTTTAAGTGTTGTAAGCAGTATCTGAAGTAAGAATGGACATTCATATTAACATCTGTCTTTGTCACATTCGTGTTTTTCGTAATACCATACTATTATTATGACATAACAGGACTAAAAACAAAAATGAAAAGATAAAAATAACGGCCTAGGCCGTTATTTTTTATAACAGTCGCCTACAATGAAGGATCAGGTGTTCCTAGAAAAATAACAGCATATTGATGGACTGTTGTCTAGGAGAATTTATAAATTAACCAAAAAGTTGTGCAGTATGACAGATATAGAAGAATTGCCGATATGCAAATAACGAACTCGACTGATTATAAACCTCAGTCGCGTCAGTTATTTGCCTCATATCGGCCTAATGACGTTAATAACTATAACGAGATATTGTAGGTTAAAACGCCAAGGACGTAGCTGTCAGATATCAGAGACAACAATATTTACAGAAGCCTGTTTTTTTTTTTTTTTATAAGATATCATGAATGAAATTAGTTTGCACAAAACAAAATATTCGTAACAAATTCCCGAATACTTGTTCACAACGATTAATTGCAACATTGTAGAAAGAATCTGCTTTGCGCTTTACCAGAAGAAGAAATACTAAGATATAATAATGCAAATGATTATAATGACACACAGACAAAATTTTATTCATCAAAAACAACACAATATTTTTTGACAACTACATTTATTTTTTATTTTATTCAAAGCATATGTGATTATTATGTATATATATATATATATATATATATATATATATATATATATATATATATATATATATATAAACATGTGTAAACGCTGTTTTGATCTTATTTCAACACTCCTCCTCGTTTACACAATGTTACATCTCCTTCTAATTTTTATATGTTTTGATACTGGTAATGGCTTGGTCATTAAATCTGCTATCATTTCCTCTGTTGGACAGTATTCACATCTGATTGTTCCATTGTTTATATAATATTTAAAGAAATGATATTTTGTATCAATATGTTTTGTCCTGTTTGAATATTTTTCATTTTCAATTAACTTTATGCAGCTTTGGTTGTCTTCCTAAATCAGCATAGGTTGACGAATATCCTGATGCATATTAATAAGTAATTTATTTAACCATAATGCTTCTTTACATGCTTCAGATAAAGCTATAAACTCAGCTTCTGTAGATGATAAAGTGACACATGTTTGTTTTCTGCTTCCCCAACTGACCATACCACCGTTTAAAAAGAAAACGTAACCACTGTTGGACTTCCGTGATATTCTATCTTCTGCCCAACTTGCATCTGCATATCCGACGAATATCTCTTTATAATTTTTAATATCGCTCAATTTTAGTTTCAATTCTGAAGTTGATTTTAAATATTTTACAACACGTTTAAGTTGATTCCAATCTTCAATATTTGGACATGAAACTTTCTGTGCTAAGATATTGACACTTGCTGAAATATCTGGACGTGTGTTAACTGAAACATATAACAAGCTACCAATTAATTTTTGATAATTAGAATTATTTTGTAATTGATCCCATATTCCTGTCTTGCCGTAATTTATTTCCATTGGTGTGCTTGCTGGTTTTGCATCCTTTAGTCCAAAATTTGATGCAATTTGTTTAATATAACTAGATTGACATATTTCAAAATTTCCATCGGTATCTCGAGTGATCTCTACACCCAAATATTTTTTAATTGGTCCAAAACTTTGCATTTCAAATTCTTTTGTAAGGATACGTTCAATGGATTTTATTTCTTCAATTGTTTTACTAGCAACAATAATGTCGTCAACATAAACAAGAATGTAGCATAAATTTCCATTTATATATTTTGTGTACAGACATTGATCAACATTACTTTGCTGAAAATTTGCATTTATTAAAACTTTATGGATTACTATATTCCATGCTCTAGCAGCTTGTTTTAGTCCATACAGGCTTTTCTTTAATAAACATACTTTTAATAAATTGTTCTCCGAAAAACCAGGTGGTTGTTTCATGTAGATGGTCTCTTGTAGTTCACCATTTAGAAAAGCTGATTTTACATCAAACTGATGAACTTCTAAATTTTCTTTTGCTGCTACTCACAATAATATCCGTATAGTAGTTTGTCTGACTACTGGTGCAAATACTTCATCATAATCTGTACCATATTTTTGTGAAAAACCAAGAGCAACTAAACGGGCTTTAAAACGCTGTATACTTCCATCTGTATTAGTTTTCATCTTAAAAACCCACTTACATCCTATAGCCTTCCTGTTACTTGGTAAATCACATAGTTCCCACGTACCATGTTTCGTTAGTGAATTCATTTCGTCTTTCATTGCTTCTAACCAGTTTTTCATTTCATTGCTTGACATTGCTTCTTCATAGCTTTTTGGTTCGATAACTTCGTCTTTTGTCAAAAACATTTCCTGAAACCTTTCTGGAGGAATACCTTTATTCTCCCGCTGAGATTTTCGAATTAATGGTTCTGTATTCTCCTCCTGAACTGTATTCTCCTCCTGAACTGTATTCTCCTCCTGAACTGTAACACGATCGTTTAAATTTTCATTACTTGAGACTTTATTAAATTCAATTTCTACGTGTGTGTTTTTGATTTCAGGTTTATGTTGTACCAAATTTGTTCTAAATTTTACATCACGACTTATTACAACACGTTTAGTAGTAGGATTATAGCAACGATATGCTTTTGAATTATCATCATAACCGATAAAAATCACTTCTACTGCTGTATTGTCGAGTTTTTGCCTCTTTTGTGATGGTACATGTACAAAACATTTTGAACCAAAAATTTGAAAGTGTTTCATACCTGGTTTAATGTTGTACCATAATTCGAATGGAGTTGATCCCTTTGAACGTGTATAGATACGATTCTGAATATAATTTGCGGTAGAAACAGCTTCTCCCCAAAATGAATTTGGTAAACCAGAATCAATCAGCATGCATCGCGTCATTTCAATTAAAGTTCTGTTTTTACGTTCCGCTACTCCATTCTGTTGGGGTGAGTATGGTGAAGATAACTGAAGTTGTATTCCTTGAGACTTTAGGTATTCTGTCACATTTTTACCTATATATTCACCACCACGATCTGCTCTTATTATTTTAGGTTTTCTCTGAAATTTATTCTTCACGAATGCTACAAATTCTTGTAAATTTTTCGAAACATCTGATTTACATCTTAATAAACGTATTACTGTAAATCAAGAAAAATCATCAATAAATGATACTACATACCTCTTGCCACCTGATGTCATTGTTTGCATAGGACCGCAAACGTCTGTATGTATTAAATCTCCAGGTGCTGAGGACTCATTCGTTGACTGCTTTGGAAATGGCAACCTTGCCATTTTACCCTTCATGCACGTATCACATGCTATTTTCATATTACATTCAACTATTTTTAATCCTTCTACTAAATTTTCTGAATGCATTTTCCTTATTGCTTCTGGATCTCGATGACCTAATTTTCTGTGCCAATGGTGAATGCAGTTATATTTATGCTCAACCACTGTATTTACTTTATGTGATTGACGTAATCGATATAAATTACCAATTTGATCTGCTACTCCAATATTCTTTCCTCTGTACTTGATTTCGCAATAAAGTTTATTAAATTCTACAGTTAAACCTTTTAATGTTAAATATTTAACTGAAAGAACATTGCTTACGAGTTTTGGTGCATAGAGTACTTCAGTGACCATAGCTGATTGTTGGTTACCTTCTTTATCTAGAAATTTCAATCTTCCGTTGCCAATTCCTTTTACTTCAATGAGTTCACCACTTGCAACTTGTATTGAACCCTTATATGATTCATTAAGTGATATAAAGAATTCTTTATCATGTACAACGTGACAAGTAGCACCCGAATCCAAAACCCAACCATCATTTGATTCACCAATCATGAACATGAATTCCTTTTCTTCAGCTCTATTAGCTATATTTACTTTATGTTTACCTTTATTTTCTTGATTAGATTTCCACTTTTTATATTTTATGCAGTTTTGTTTCAAATGTCCAGCCTTTTTACAAAAGAAACATTTTGGTACATTGGTGACGGTTTTCATAACTGTTTCTTTTGAATCGCTGTCGGCATGTTGTCGACGTTCATATTCAGCAATGAGCTTTGGTTGCACAATTGCAAAAGTTAATTCATTTTCTGGAAGAGCTTCTAAAGCTGTTATAAGAGAGTCATAACTTCTTGGTAGACTACTGAGTAACATTGCAACACTCCATTTATCTGATAATGATTCCTCCCCGATGTCTCTTAATTTCAGAAACAAATCTTGCATATTGTTTATATGATCAGGAACTCTTCCATTTTCTTCTAATTTCAATGAACAAATTAACCGCATTAAATGGACTTTATTGGTGAGCGTATTCTTTTCATGATACTCCTTTAACTGGTCCCACATTTCTTTTGCTGTTTTCTTTTCTCTAATATTAATAAGTTGATCGTCCTCAACTGAAAGACCAATAAATGCTTGAGCACGACCATCATCTTCTTCCCATTGTGCTGTATCAGCCGGTGAAGAGGGACGTGGTCCTTCTATAACTTTCTTCCATAAACATTCCCTAACTAACAACAACTTCATTTTATATTTCCAGTTAGAATAATTAGTATTATTCAGTTTTGTTAGATTGATCCTAAAATCTGACATTTTGTTGTTAAACTGTTTATACTGTAGAATAAAATTACTTCCTTTATGCTGTATGTCCTTTTATATCTAATATTCTCTACCCTGGGCCCATAACCTGTAGAAAGAATCTGCTTTGCGCTTTACCAGAAGAAATACTAAGATATAATAATGCAAATGATTATAATGACACACAGACAAAATTTTATTCATCAAAAACAACACAATATTTTTTGACAACTACATTTATTTTTTATTTTATTCAAAGCATATGTGATTATTATGTATATATATAAACATGTGTAAACGCTGTTTTGATCTTATTTCAACAAACATAACCCCACTTTTCTAAATATGAAAAGAAACTCATCTTTCTAAAATAATGGTTTTCATTCTAAAATAAGAAATTTAGTGCCAGTAAGAATGAATTTCAAAGTAATTATGATGATAGTAAAATGATAAAGTTTAATTATTTAATTTGCTTCAAATCAAATTACCTTTAATGTATGACTTATATTAACTTATATTTTTTGTTCATTATAACTAGGGTGACCATAATTTTTTTAGAAAAAAAAGTACAAAAAAAACGAGAGGCAGAATTGAAAATAAAAATGAGAAATTTATTTCGTTTTAGTTCAATTTTGATGTAAAAAGTAATTAATAATAAGCACATATAAGTCAAGTAAAATATAATGTTTCATAAAATATAACAAAATAATACAAAAATTGATTGTTACAAAAAAAAATCCTATTACGTTCCGCATCATGTTTGTACCAGTCTTTTGATACCAGTACTTTTGGGAATTTAAAATCGCCTTTAAAATTTGAGGACTGCTCTGGAGTAAATAGAACATTTCTGTATTTCAGCATTTGATGCGCTTGTCCCAGATAAACAAAAAATGAAATAAAACTTCTGTCGAGACACTGACATGTTAAAACAATTTTTTTTTTGTTGCTTTAAAATTTTAAACAAGTCAGAAATGAATAAAATACTTCAATAATTAATGTTAGAACTAATATTTGGTGATAAGGGGGAAGAACGAAAAATACTTTACTCGATCGACGCCGAATCTGACCAGTGTAAGACGCAACATATATATTTACAAATACATAGCTAATTACGTTAAGTTTGACTCGATCAAACTATTGTTCTAAAAAAAAGTACATTTACCTGTACTTAATGATCCTTTTAAGTACAGTAGGACATCATTCAAAAAGAAAGTACTGTCCTATTAAAATAAGTACATATGGTCAGCCTAATAATTATAACTTGATGTGAACCGCGTAAATTTTATGTCGTCACAAGCACGTCATTACAAATCTGCCCCCACCACATAAAATTTAATCCAAATACATTTTTTTAATGACGTAAATATAACCACATTTAAAAGAGTAGGATGAATAGTAGTGATGCAACATGCAACAGATAGTGGTTTTTCAAAAAGGCGGATAACAAATATTTGCTCCAATCAGAAAACCGGATAACGGATTAATCGGCCGGATAATAAATTTGTATATTAATATATAATCATAAGTTTACAAGTTTATCATCAAATTTTGTTGACCCGTGTCTATATTTAACTATCATAAACACATTTTTAATATTGTAGCAATTTTATAATACAAGTCTATTTTATTAGTATTTTTTCTCCGAATGTTATTCTTCTTTGGATTACTAAGGTTGGGCCACATAGCTCATGTCATGTTATATCAGTGCTGTCATCAAATAGAACCTTCATATTTTAATGGAGCCCGTCACATAGCCCATGTTGAAGGTTTGTGTCATGTTGATATGACACAGAAATAAAACCAATTTCTACTTCAATACATGTCAAGCTATTATTTCTAAGATACCTACGTGTTTATAAATGTCAATTTTTAATGCTAACAGTCATAGAATCTCATTTAATTCTGTATGACAAAGGTAGAGAAGCTATCGAGGTACTTTAGAAAAAGAAAAATTTTGGCTTCACATGACCGTTGAGAACAACAAATACGAATTCTAAGTAATTTTGAATTATTGACATAACCCGACATGAGTTATGTGGCCTTAGCAATTATTTCATTTCATACCTACAATAAAATTTATTGAAATAAAATAATTGTAATGTTTAATTGCATTAAAAAAAATTATAGAAATTGAAATTTTAAATATAAAATTATCCGGCCGATAATTGTCATTATCCGGTTCGGGCGGATATTCCGCGAAATTGGTCGGCTAGGCCGAATTATCCGGCTTCGCCGAAAATCCGTTGCATCCCTAACGAATATAGCGGGATCAATAGGGTGACTTTAGTTAAGTTAAGATATACCTCATTGTGGTATTTTACCATTGCAAACAAATAATAAACTTCAATAATTTAAAGCTAGTATAGTTGGCATCACATACTCGGAAATGGAAGTAATAGAACGTTTCTTGATACTTCTTATTGCCCATAATTTGCTTATTTGAAGATAATTGTTATCTCCCTTATTAATGGAGATAATTGCTGGGTCATTTTTCGACTGATCACCCTGTATAATGGAGTGTCAGTGCATGTAATAATGTATGATATAGAAGAAGAATTATGAACAGAGAATGACACATGAATAAATAAATATGATATAATGTAATAATAATACAAACTTACTTCAATGGGAAATCGTCCTCATACGAGTAGAAGAACTCAGTTATCGGTTTGTTATTAAATGTCACGTCAACTTTTCCGTTTGTAACAGTGCCCTTTACAACATTGCCATTTGAATGGTAGGTAAATCCAACGTGTTTATCATCTATTTTGTGACCTTGTAAAGCTCTTGTAGTAATATTATAACATTCTCCAAAGGCGAGCCATTTCTTCTTCTCATTAGGAACAAATTTTCCAGAAAACTGCTCGATTCTAGATGGAGTTATAGTGCATACACTCCCTAAAAGTATTAAATTATACAAACTGATTTATAACGTGTGAAATAGGATTAAACCATTAGGGGAGTCATTTTGGTAAAAAAATGTTATATGGAGGTATATCCGTAAATGTTTAGTTACAAAAAGTTACAGCCCTTTGAAAGTGCACATCATCAAATACATTTTTATTAATAACTCACACTAGTTGCACTAAAATTTAAAACTTGGTATGTTGTTATGAGCATACTTAATTATTTAGATGCATGTTTATACTTGTTTTCCGTACCTCAATCAAAACGTTTCACATGGGGAAGTTATGAACGTTTTTCATCTTTATTTTTCAAGCTATTAACATTTCAATTTTACCTATAATATATATTACAAAACTACAGAGAAAATATACTTTTGTAAAAACTTGATAAACGCGTTAGTTTTTGATATATTTAAATTTTTAGAAAAAATAAAGGATTACTATTAAATAGATAATTTTTAAAATTTTAGTGTAACTACAGTATTTTTCACGTAAGAATCTCGTTGCGCAATAACTAGGATATGATTCTTGACGACATACATATGTAAATGAAATAGGTAGTTTCTTTTTGCTAAATTCGTCATAAAATCTATTCACAAATGAACAGATTTTATAACCTATGCAGAAAAAACAGATGTCGTCAAGAATCATACTCTTGTTATTGTGCAACGACATTCTTACGTGAAGAATTCTGTAGTTTCAGAGTTTTAATAAAGATGTGTCTGATGCGGTGCACTTACAAAGAGCTGTAACTGTATAAAACGAAACGATTCCAAGCATACCTTCATCTGATTTTTTTTTTTACCCCCAATATTTGGTTTAATTTTGGCACACCCGTTATAAATCAGTCTGTACTTCCTGATTTTTTTTTTAACCTTCTTAATATACAGGGCCACTCAAAATAACTTTTTATTAATAATTCTATTATACATACAATATAAAACATAATAACCCTTACATCATTGAAAAGAGAAAAAAATAATGTTTTTTTTGAAACTGAAATCAGATATGCGTTCCATTTAAAAAAAATATAAGTTTGTGTTATATCTCGAAAATTTACGGATATAAAAATTTATTTCGTACGCCACTGGTTAGTTAATAAAAATATCTATCTTTTGTATTTGAAACGTTTTTCTCAATTACTAATAGTTTAGAAGTTATTTGAAAAAGAAAAAATCAACAATATTCAGTTTTTCGTCATTATCTAGTGCCCTATGAGAATTTTTGGAAAAACAAAAGCACATCTGAGATGGCCTCCCAAAGGCGCACAAAAAGTTCCATTTAACCGACATCGTATCTCTTATAGTTCTCGAGATCCCAATGGTGGCACCTCTAAATAGTACACACTGTAGAGTCAAGAGAGTGTACCCCTGTCAAATTTAAAATGGATTTGGAAAATAAAAAAAGTCTACGACAATATCTTTAGCTATTTGTTTATCGAAAGATCTGTTGTCGCAATTTGAATTATTTCCAGCTTTTGTAATAATGGATAATTCTTATTCAAAAACTGAAGATGTTGATATAGAGAAAGTGAAACGAATAAAAATTAATCGCATTGAAATTGTAAATGGGGTGAAAAGCAAACAATTTCAATCTCATTTCAGAATTAATCGGGATACATTTGAAAAACTGTTGCCAATAATAGACAATGCTATTAAAAAAGAAACTACTATTGTATTATTATTATAATATTCTTTCTTTTTTTTATTTTCTCCCAAACATAAAACCCATAGGAATTCAGAATTTCTCTATTTACTAGCATCATCAGGGACATTTTATTAGCTGTAAAAGAAAATAATTTGTATTTAAAAGAAACATTGTTTATATAAATATAACCTATTACTTATTCTTTGTATTTTGAATTAATAAGCAATTGTCATGATTTATTAATGCCCCATCTACACTTTTCAATATTTCATGTGTAGAAGAAAAGAAAATAAACCACAAGTGAAACTAATTTCAACACATGTAGATTTCAATAAACATTGCTACTGCGCATGACGGGTATAAGTTACCGCGCTGACCGAGTGCGGAAAGAAAAGAACACACCGAGTGTACACTACATCGTTCACAAACACGGTGTAATGGTACCCATCTAACTTCACTCTGTATTTTAGAACGGCTAGAGTGCACTCTTACCTAATCACTCCGCGTT
Source organism: Ophonus ardosiacus (assembly GCA_943142095.1). Classification (NCBI taxonomy): domain Eukaryota; kingdom Metazoa; phylum Arthropoda; class Insecta; order Coleoptera; family Carabidae; genus Ophonus; species Ophonus ardosiacus. Next base: position 12,214,311 of record OW964836.1, on the reverse strand, counting down.
TTAGAACGTACCCCTAATGGGAGCAGGCGGGCAAAGCTCAACGTAGGTGGCAGCATCCTAGCTATGAACGGTTGCCGCCGATAATTTTGAATGACTTCACTAACTTACAATTTTTATTTTGTTTCTGACGTAAATGTACAATTATAAAGTCAAATCCACATGAAACAATGTTAATTACTATAATTTTTACCAGTTGTATTTAAAAATTCATTTTTCTCAAAATGATATGCACAAACAAATATTTGTTTCATATTTGGACTTAAATTTGATTGACCTTTTCTTCTTTCATCCTTTGGCAAACTATGAGATCATAACAAGAACGCATTATTTAAAAGATGAATCCAAGAAAATTCATAGCTAGAGTGGCGCTATAGGGCCCAATGGGGGATTCCACCATTTTTTTTATATATATATATATAATTTCATCTGAAAATATTAGGAAAACTAAGACTATTGATGAAAATCCGGTGAAAAAATTCCTATTAATAAGCGAGTTATGGTCTCCCGAATTTTGAAAAGATTGACGTGACGTCACGCATATGTGTCTTTATATCAAACTGTTTTCATCATGGACCTAAATGTTTTTGAAATATATGCTATTTTAAGTTATATTTACATAAAATAAATGAATATTATAACACTGTATAAATCTACAGACTTTATAATTACAAGTGTACTTAAATTATTAAGTTTAATGCAAGAAATTTATGTTAAAATAAAAACTGTTTGAAAACTGCAGTACAGGAATGTTAGCCCCTCCTTTCGAATTTGAATTTCTTAACTTCCATTGGTAGTAACCCCCACCTCCTAACACGCTATTTGTTATGCATGTATAGGCGGTCTTTCGGTCGCCAATCAAAATATATATTTAATTCATATTGGTGTCGAAACGCTATAACAAAAAACTCCTTATTTCCGAAATATTTCAATTATACCATTTAATTTTTTTTATTAATATTCGTTATTCAGCATATACATTCGTATTTTTTTACTATTGTCCTTTAATTCGATTGAGCTGAAATCCCCTATTAGGTATTTGCACCTACGTCACTCAAGGTCGTTCATCATGGCGGTCGAACAGCTGATTGCGGGCAAATAAACTAAATATTAACATGGAGTCAAATGGAGAATTCGTGTTTACATTTCAAAAAATCTTAAATAATTATTTATGTGAACGTTCGTGTAAATTATATATGCAATTAAGCAATTATAACGACTAATCACTAGTAAGAGTACACTGTTAAAGTGAAATGAGAAAAAAGTCACACACATAATCACAGTAATGTTTTGAAACCAAAACAGTATGTATTTATAACGTGTTTTCCTATTACTTTCATTTTGTATTACGTTTTATTGCCTCGAGTGCATGTGCAAGGCTGCAAGGTAAGTAATAATCATTATAATTTAATTGTAAATTAAATGATGTAAATTTAGGTAAATATGGACAAGCCTTAATAAGCGAAATGAAAGATAATTGGAAAAATAATACTTATTAATAATATTTTTCCTCACTCGCTAGAATAGGCAGAATTTTATGAATAAATAAAAATATTCTAAAAGTAGTTTCTGTTGTAATAACCGACCCCAGAACAGAACTGTGGCATAAAAATTATATATAAATTTTATTTATCTAAGACCATATATTGAAAAGCTATTGTTTCATAATATTCCTCAAAATTTACTTACATTTTAAAATGTTTTCTAAATTTTATAACGAAAAAATTCCAAAATAACACCACTCGAAAAAAAAAATCAAATAATACCGTTACTTAGTAAATATTATTTTAAATTTATTAAATATAGGGTTATCTGTTACTCTTGTACCACTTGGTTTAAAAGTAATGCACATAAAATCCAAATAAAAGGTTGTATATAATTTTGAGAATGCAACATCCCATAAAACGTAATGAGAAATAGGCGTTTGGCTGCCCGCAATCAGCTGTTAAACTGACATCCGCCATATTGAAACGTCACGTGCAAGTACCTCATCTCAATAGGCTATTCCACGATATTTTTTTATTTTTTTATCTTGAAGTATGTAAGACAATATGTGAAAATCCGAGTTTAAAATTCCTCCAAATAAGCGAGATATTGAGGTATGAATTATAAATTTCATTTGTGACGTTGGTAATGTGGGTATACCAGAAGTAAACAAACAGTGGTTCAGAGACTTACGAAAAAATGTTGAGCAAATTACAAAATAATGTATATTTGAATTGTAATATTATATTTTATTATTAGGGAAAGAATATATATTATTGCAATTAATTTATTTTACTTTTTTTCTTATTTTACAAAAACATTTTGACATTCTCGAAGTTGGTAGCGCACAGCGCATGGTTGGTGACTCACGATTTCAAACAAATGTCAAAAGAGTGCGGCAGATAGATCAACGAACATGCAAAGACAAGAAAATCACCCGAACAGCATCCGAACATATCCGACACACCCGAATAATTATATTCTTAGTTGTAGCGAAGTGAGAGCAGAGCTCCATACAGTCGGTGTTCAAACTTAAATCCTATTTGCTTAAACGCCCGTCCACATGTCTTACGTCATCAAAAGTAGAACTCCCCGTATTTTTTAGAGGGAGTAATTAAAAAAAAATACTTGGTATTTTTCTTATCGTTTAACTGTATCTTTCATATTTTTGATAAACTTTTACTCTTTTCGATTACAGTGGAATAGCCTATTGTCACCGAAGTGATATACAGTGAAAATTTTTCACATTACTACTTGGACCTATTGTCACTTACAAAGTGATCTGATAAGCGAGAAAGTGTGATATTGTTTATATTTTCCGTATGTTGACAATATTAGATGCGCATAACAAGAAAATACGAACTTATGGTTCATGTGTTTCTTGACATTTGACAAATAATATCATGACTAACAAGTGATATGATATTAATTTATCTTTTCATATCATATCACAATGGCAAAATTGAGAATCAGGCCCATAGTTACTCCATATCACCCCCGCCTGCTCCCATTGATAAAATCCTAAATAATGGCATTATTTCGGGCATATAAATTTAGGATTTAGATATTACGGTAATAAAAGTGCAACATCGGACACAGCCTAAATATCGTCATTGTTTAGGATTTTAGGAATTAGATTTTCGGGTTTTGCAGGAGCACTCTCTGCCTTGAAGTTGACGCGTAGGTACTAATTAAACAAATTATGTTCGTTGCTATTTGTATTTGTACAAAACGTCAAATTTATTGTCAGAAAATAGCTTGTTAGCTTTTATTTTATGAAATATAAACATTAAAGGCCAGTTGCATAAAACGTTGTTAGCTGACCATGTGGTTAACTACACAATGTAACCATGGATACGTATCAAAAATACATTGGAAAATAAGCCTTGTCAAAGTTAAGAACGTGATTAAAGTTAACGATGTTTTATGCATCTGGGCCTTAATATGAAGAATCAAATTAAATTGAATTGTATAATTCATTTTTGTTGTACTAAAGTATTGCCATACAAACCAATAGATGTCATTAGTGTGACATTCGGAGTTGTATTTATGTGAAGAAGACCTAAATACTAAATGCCAAAATGCGACATCGGACACAGCTATGACCACTAATTAACGAAATTTTTGAAATTTCTTTTTAAAATTATGGAGAAACCAAAAACATAATAAAATATGTAAAACCAGTTTTATACGAACTCTACAGTTTTCGTCACAAAATGATCAATAGCGCAGGAAATTACATAAAACTAATTATTTATGTTAAATCTCTATATTCATCCCTAACCGCCAATATCCGATATATATAATAGTTACATAGGTACTTCATATAGATCACAGATTACGAAGACTTAATAATTTGATAAAATTTCACTTACTGGCTATTTCAGGAAATGCTGAATCATCGTCATTATACCCCATCTTTAAAGGACTGAACGTTGTTCCGGGATAATAAACTGAATTAGAAATATAGCCATCTTTTTGATGCAAATTGTTGTCAAAGTTGATTTTAACATCAATTCTATCGTTTCCAGACCGAGAATATTGAATCCAAGGATTTTTCTTGTCATAAATTGTTTCATTCTTGCCGTCGGAGTGTCTAACTGCTTCCAGGTAAACTTCGTAGTTTCCATATTCTGTAAGCCGATTAGAAATTCGTCGACATTCTATTGTAGGAGCAGTGTATTTCAAATCTTTGGAATCTTTTTGACATTGTTCATAATCCTTCAACGATTTTTCATCCTCAAGAATAGCTTTTTTGTCATTTGGCTGTAAGAAAAAAGATACATTTTTCAGATATTATAAAAAATCACCGTTAATACTCGTTTCATTGCCAGGCCCAGTACTATTAGAGCAATTAATCTTTCGGGAACACGATATTTACCTCCCGCTACCCTTGGAAAGGGAGGTATAGGGATCGTGCTAAAAATCACATGTCCAGATTTTGGTAAATGATAACGCTTTAATGTTCCTAGAATCCGAGTTTGTGTGTGTGTGTGTGTGTGTGTGTGTGTGTGTGTGTGTGTGTGTGTGTATGTGTGTGTATGTGTGTGTATGTATGTGTGTGTATGTATGTGTATGTGTGTGTGTGTGTGTGTGTATGGATTTTGTCAACGCTCTAATTCAAATACTATAATTCAAAGATTTCTGAAATCTTGTATTTCTTCCTTATTCTAATATGGAAAGAAAGCCATAGATTTTGTTGTAAATCAGGTAACCCGAAATGGCACTTTACTTGAAGCTCAAAAAAGCTTTTCTTCGAAAAATACCTTTAAATATGCTATTGTAGTACTAATTATGACAAAAAAGGCATGACTCAATAGAGGATTTCAGCGATAAAATTTTAGCCCCTTTTACGGTGATTATGCGAACTATGCAGACACTATTATAAATAGCTCTTTAAAGTTGAAAAGTAGATTTAAAAATCAATGGATACAAAGTGTGCAATATGTTGTTGGTTCAAGTTATAAACATAACGACTATAAGGTAGCATGATAGGTGTAAATTTATCCCGTTTTCAAAACCACATGAAATATGTAAAATATAGTTAGACGTGGGGACGAAAAAATGTTTACATTAAAAACTATTACACGTAGTAGTTACATATCTACAAAATAAAAAAATGTTTTAAAATTAACTGCTAGCGTGTTATTACTTCTTATTGCATTTACAATTTGAATCATGTTTTGTTTGTCTCCATAGTTCACCAGAAGTCCCCAACTGCGCGCGCAAGAGCGGGATATGTAAAACAATAACCAGAAATGTAGACATGCGAACTTGTAAACTGGTTGCTGCACGGAGCATGCACAGAACAGAATGTACATTACTTCATAAGTCAAACGAAAGTCGAATTATGAATATTTTGACTAACATAATAAGGTAGCAAATAACTTAATTGTAATTCGTTAGCAGTAATATGTTTTCAACATTCTAGGGCGTAGATGTTAAGCTCGTATTGTTCTTAAACATTTGTAAATAGTATGTACGAGCTCTAATCCATATTAGTTGGCCTGGTAGCTTAAATTTTATTTTATTTGGTGCATATATAATACAAATAATAACTAACGTAATTATCGGTATTTTTTTAATATTATAGATACTTTGTGGTTCTTGTGCCACATAGCAAGATATATTTTCTGAAATATTTTGTTGTTTTATTGTCAAACGAAATAATTCATAGCTTAACTAACAATACAAGAAAAACAAATAAAGTTTAACAAGAATTAACGTCATTTGTTTGTGAAATTTTAGAAATAAGAAACCATAAAAAATTACGGTAATTTTTAATAATAATAGGCGAATTATCCAATCTTCATAAATAATGGAAATTTACTTACAAATTTCACTTATTGTTATACTGTTAAATATTTATGTTTAGTTAGAAATATAATTTGAAGTTACGTTACAATGTGGAAATATCTTTACTTTAAATAAAAAATGAAGACTTCCTCGGTTATTATTAGAAATAATACTGTTTAAGTCACGATAAATGAATTTAACAAATAGGCCAACTATATAAAATTGAAAATAACTTTTGTGGTGAAGATATTGTGAGTAATGCATCGTACAATAACTGGTGAGTGGTGACGTAGTTGAAATTGAACAAAACTAATGACTTGGGGTAACTCAGGATCCTGTAGATTTCACCTTTGGAAAAAAATCATTAGCTGTCATTTTTTTGTTGAATGAAAATTTTGTGTATATGTCGTAGATAGACTGTAAAATTCGCATTTATATAAAACGCATTCAGATTAAAATATCTTTGTTGATTTAGCGTTATTTTACAATCTTTATAAAACGGCTGGGCATATTATAAAAAGACGAACAATGTGCGGCCACATTGTAAAATTAATATATGGATATTTTTACTTTCACATATAACATAACATAACCTAATGTACAAAACTCTCGCCTGGAAAACTCGGGTCGAGTTTTGTGCGTCAAGTTATACCGAACAGGGTGTAATGAGAAAACCTGTCATATTTTGCAGACGTGTCATATGAACCATTACCACAGGATGGATCGTCACAGCGAGATCGTGCGCAAAGTAGCCCGGCACACCAGAGCAAAAGGCTGGACAACCGAGGTAGAGCCACGCGTCTATCATCAGGACGGAACCCTCTACATCCCAGACTTGGCCATCCACCAACCAGCTAATCAACTCATCATTTGCGAAGTTCAGGTTTGCTGGGAATGCCCGCGACCCTTAGGCGAAACCTGGGATAAAAAATTTCGGGATGCTGCCGCGCGTCATTGGCCTGGGAAGGATGTTCACGTCTTCCCCCTTATTGTAGGCGCTAGCGGCTTCTGGCCACGAGCGATTATCCCCACGGTCCAAGCGTTAAAACTCCCTCGGTCCTTGAGGAGCTCCTGTGGTCATACCTGCCTCAGGTGGGGCGATACCCTGCACAGGATTTTTATGGCCTGTCTTTGGCGACGTCGAAGGCCAATCCCAAGCGCAGGTCAGAGAGAACCAGTCGGGAGCACCTTACCAAACCCGATACTATCACCCCGGGCTGCCACATGAAGTTTTTTCCCCTTTTCGTAGTTTTGTTTTATTTGTTACCAAAAATGGTAATTTTACATTTTAGTAAAATGCTAAGTCTAATCGGGGAGAGTAACAATACATACAGGGTGACACTGAAAAACGGGCCATTTAAAATATCTTTTTTATTTATAATTATTTTTTAATTTTCTTGATATATTTGTAAACTAGGCTTCGGAGCGCACAAATCATGGTATTTAGTATGATGGTAACGCTTCCGGTTTAACCAGAACTGACATTAACTTTCATATTTCAAATGGGACACCCTACATACGAACGATATCCTTGAAGTGTATTTGTATTGAAGAAATAAATTACAAAAACGCTCAGACCAAATAAAATTAGACCCCACATACAACCATTTGTTGTGAAGCACGAACTTAAATGGGCGTGCCGAGCTAGCTAGCGGCGTTCATGAAATGCGGGTTGCATTTGCAATAGTTTGAAAGTGACCTCAAAGGCTCAAAGTGACAGTAGCTGTCATTTTGTAACCTATTAAGTGATTTGAAAAATAAGAATTATATTTACAATGACGTTATCAAATATTTATATTTTACCGCACCTAACCTTTCAATATCACCTTCGCACGTAAATTAATAATAACAAACTAGGCAAGCAACACGCTATACAAAACAAACGCCTCGTTCCCTCCTATCCCCACCTAACCCCTCACCCAGGAAGGAATGGCTTCACAACAAACCATTGTGCAGTATAGGGAATGCGGCGTCTAATTTATATTTGGTCTGAGCAAAAACGTTAGAGGAAATAATGATAATGAATAACACTAGCCAACAAGAAACAATATATTTTGCAGCAGGAATACCAATGTTTGGATTTTAAATGGTTTTTCACGATGAATTCAGATCTGAGCCCCGTTTTTTCCCATCATGCAAGGATTTTGTGCTGTACTAAAAAGTTATCAGTAGTAATATAACAAGAGATTGGGAATAAATTGAAAATAATATGATAGATTCTTCGAAAACTTGTTGCCAGGCAACAAGTTTGAGAAAGCTGGAGAATCATTATTTTCTAATTTATCGAACTTTCGAATTATATTTAATAGCTTATTTTTTGATCTACAAATTTGTTACAAACAACGGAAAGCCACTGTCTTGCTATTGTGTCGCCATCTACTATCATAATTAACTAACTTCATTCATTTACATGGTGCAGTTGGCAAGTCTGTTTTAACAACATAACTTTGACAGGGCAAAATAAATACAGGGTGTTAATATTAAGTCGTTACACCCGCAAGTGGTAGTTAGAACAAACAACTTTTCTTAGTTCCAATTTTTGATTTAGTGCCCCGGTTCTTAGTGATTGGAGTCCTTGTGTTTTTCGAAAAATCGTTATAACTCCATTATTTTAAAGACTATTAAAACATTTTTTTCTTTCAAAGTTACCTTTAAGCTCTCTAAAACATTTGGCAAATGACAAAATAGCAATTGATCAAAAATTTGAAAACATGATTTTTTGATAACCACTCCATCGATTTTCGAAAGTAAACATTTATAAAATCTTTGAACTATCTACTACAACATTTGTCCTAAACATTTTTTTCAATCTATCCCAAAAAAGTTTTTATACATTTAATTGACTTATAAGTACAGTGTGTTCAAAAATAATCCCAACCCCAGAAGTGGTTTCTATGATTTTTTGTTCTATTTCATGATCGGAAATATCACCAAGTCGGTGTTTTTCGTTCATTTTATTTATGTATTGATAACTATCTGACAAACCAAAAGCTACAGAGATTATTCCCGGGAATAATCTCTAGAGCTTTATTCTCAATAAAATAATGGCAGGATTGGTTAAAACTCTGACACGTGACAGGTAATGAAACGTTTCATTGGTTTTAAGAAATGTCAAAAAATAAAAGCTATTTTTTACGATCTTGGCATATTGCACTACGCAATTAATAGAAGTCACTATAATGAAACAGTATCAGATCTCATAAGGTAGGTATTCGTATAATATTTTCAATGATGAATTCAGATCTGAAACTCTTTTTTTCCTATCATATCTGGGTTTTTCAGAAATCGCATTTTTATTAGTACCAAATGATTTTAGCTTTGTTCAATGAATAGTGCAAGAAAATCATGGCAGAATAGTGCAGTGTAAGACATTACAAAAGAGTGTACACTGGTTCATTGAAAGTCATAGAATTCTTCAGTGCATTATGGCAGTAACATAACCTATAATTTTATTTTGGTATTTTGAAAATGAAAGCTACAGCAAAGAACATAATTACTGAAATTTTGTATGAATCTAGTGGTGAAGAATCATTACATTTTTTAAATTCCTCATCATCTGAAACAGACGAGATTTTTGCAGTGCTTAGCAATTACAACAAGAAGAAACGTAATTGCATAAAAAATTACTTTCAGGAAATTGCACCTTCATATACAGTGTGTCCCATTTAGAAGTGCCACCATTGGGATCTCGAGAACTATAAGAGATACGATGTCGGTTAAATGGAACTTTTTGTACGCGTTTGGGAGGCCATCTCAGATGTGATTTTGTTTTTCCAAAAATTCTCATAGGGCACTAGATAATAACGAAAAACTGATTATTGTTGATGTTTTCTTTTTCAAATAACTTGTAAACTATTGGTAATTGAGAAAAACGTTTCAAATATAAAAGATAGATATTTTTATTAACTAACCAGGGGCGTACGAAATAAATTTTTATATCTGGGAATTTTTGAGATATAACACAAACTTATATTTTTTTAAATGGAACCCATATCTGATTTTAGTCTAAAAAAAATAAATATTTTTTTCTCTTTTCAACGATGTAAGGTTATTATGTTTTATATTTGTTTTGCCTTCAAAAATTATTATTTTTTCCTTATTTTGTATTAAATTTACAATTATTTTGAAAATATTGGTAGATTTCTATTTGGAAATACTCCTTCTATTTAAATAATTTATTTCCTTAAAAATATGTGCTCAAAATTCGTATCAAATTAATTTTTATAATATTTTGTATTAGGTCGCCCTTGGCACATCATAGTGTAATTTGTAATTATGAGTCTAGAATGAAAATATTAAGTAATAAAGGCATAGAACAAATTATTTTGATCAAATACAATATAATTAATAAAAATAATAATGTTTTTTTGGGAAATAATAAAAAAATTAAGGAAAATAAAGAGAAAAATTAAATTTTAGGAGCAAAACAAATATAAAAAATAATAACCCTTACACCATTGAAAAGAGAAAAAAATATTGATTTTTTTGAGACTAAAATCAGATATGGGTTCCATTTAAAAAAATATAAGTTTGTGTTATATCTCGAAAACTTACGGATATGAAAATTTATTTCGTACGCCACTGGTTAGCTAATAAAAATATCTATCTTTTATATCTGAAACGTTTTTCTCAATTACTAATAGTTTAGAAGTAATTTGAGAAAGAAAAAATCAACAATATTCAGTTTTTCGTCATGAGAATTTTTGGAAAGACAAAAGCACATCTGAGATGGCCTCCCACAGGCGCACAAAAAGTTCCATTTAACCGACATCGTATCTCTTATAGTTCTCGAGATCCCAATGGTGGCACCTCTAAATGGGACACACTGTATAAAAGAAGAATTCATTAAACATTTTAAAATTTTCATTTATTTTATGTATAAATATAACCAAACAAACACAGCTGGCTGAACAGGATAGATGAGAAATGCGCAATACTCCCACTCCTACATCTTGCACTAACTTACTCTACCTCACAAGTCAATGTAGACAAGTGCGCCACAGGTTTAAAAATATTTCTCATCGGACGTCATATCCCAAACTACACTTTTAGTTATAGAACGGAATAGTGCAATAAGTTGTACCCCAGAACCATCTAGTTCTCCCCATCGAACAAAGCTTTTAATATGGTAAAGTACCTGTAACTACTTGAAATAAAAAACATCTGGTACTAATAAAAATGCATTTTTTGAAAAACCTAGACGTGATAGATAAAAAAAAATTCCAGATCTGAATTCAACGTTGAAAATACTATTAGAATACCGATGAGATCTAGTCCAGTCATCATTAATGTGGCCTCTATTGAGCAGTGCAAACGCTAAGATCGTAAAAAATAGCGATAACTATTTAATACAGCGTTAAAAACTGTTTTCAGATCAGAATTCAGTGTGAAAAACATCATTGGGATCCCTGCTGCAAAAATCGTGTTGACTAGTGTAATTAACCTTCTAATACCCGAGACACACTACAACAGTTTATAATCACTAATGCTTAGTTATAGTATGCGCACATGAAGTTGAGACTGATTTCAACATTGCGTCTTATTAACAAACCAGAAAATATTGACTGTAGTAAGCACGTGCTACTTATTGTTTTGTACTGTACAAGTACATAGACGCAATATTGAAATCTGTCATGAGTCTCAATTTCACGAGCGTATACTATAAATAACCGTTAATAATCATTAATTTTTGTAGACTGCTCTAAAAAATATCTTCGGTTCATTGTTTCAGATCACATGTTCAAATGGAACAAGAAATATACAATGGGCTACTTGCATGGAACTGAAAATCTGATTTCTATCACTATATACGTAATGTTATGTTGAAAACATAATTATATAAAAATATAAATTTTATTTTAAAAAAGTTGTTTGTTTTTTAGTAAATTAAGAAAGAAAATTTTCTGTGACGTCATTATATTGAACTGAGGAAGAGAACCATGTTTAAGAACGTAACTTATAGATGGCATTGCGTGCGAGAAAGTTTTAATTTGAATTTGACATTTGGTCTCTCTGGGCTCTCAAATATATTAATTACTTCACAAACAAACACATAGGTAGTTACATGTAATTTAAAATATCGATACGGAAAAGACAACCTAAAATACTAACCTCCAAACTATTGTTGAAACGTCAAACAGGAGATCTACATTACCCGTACAAACAAACGTTATGGCTTTACGATCACTCATTGGTGCGACGTAATTCTACGTCATACATGGCGGGAATTCAAATAATCAAATTTCATTAATTTTTTTCTGGCTAATTAATAAAAATTTTGTCAAAAGAAAAAATAAGGGTAGCAAGTTTTTACCTGCTCTTCAAAAATATGAAATAAAAAAAAAACGTACGCAAGTAGCCCATTGAACTAGTAATGGGCTACTTGCGTACCTTTTTTTTATTTAATATTTTTGAAGAAAAGGTAAAAACTTGCTACCCATATTTTTTCTTTTGACAAAATTTTTATTAATTAGCCAGAAAAAAAATAATGAAATTTGATTATTTGAATTCCCGCCATGTATGACGTAGAATTACGCCGCACCAACGAATAGTCGTAAAGCCACAGCGTGGTGCCGTCCCATAGTAATGGTATGTTTGTGCGGGTAATGTAGATCACCTGTTTGACGTTTCAATAATAGTTTGGAGGTTAGTATTTTAGTTTATCTTTTTGGTATCGACATTTTAAATTACAAGTAACTACCTATGTGTTTATTTATAAAGTAATTAATGTATTTGAGAGACCAGAGAGAGAGAAAAATGAACTAATGCCAAATTCAAATTAAAACTTTCTCGCGCGCCATGCCATCTATTGATAACATTCTTAAACATGCTTCCCCTCCCTTAGTTAAATATAAATACGTCACAGAAAATTTTCTTTCTTAATTTAGTAAAAAATAAATAATTATTTTAAAATAAAATTTATATTTTTATATATGTTTTCAATATAACTTTACGTATATAGTGACAGAAATCGGATTTTCAGTACCACGCAAGTAGCCCATTGATATGAATTATGAGAACTAATCTGTATTGAATATTACAAAAGATAATTGCTTATAACTGATTTTTGTATAGAGAGAAGATATTTACTTATATTATTTACAGACGTCCTATCAATAAAATATGTTTTCAATAATATCTAAACTTGCTTTTCTATCATATATGTGGGCATTTATAGAATTGAAGATTGTGCCATTATATTCAATTTTTATTAGTAAAAGTTGCTGAAGAATGATATACATTGTATTTTTTCAAGAAAAACTAAAGCTTGTATAAGTGATACTTTCTGATTGATAGTATTTGAGTAATCGTGTCCACAGGATCGCGCACGCACGCACGAATGCACGCACACGCACGCTTATGCACGCACGCACACATACATATCATTGCAAAAATATTAAAATCGGATTCTGGGGATTTTTAGCACGATCCCTATACTTCCCTTACCTAGTAGTCCGAGATCTAGAGCTCTCTAACACGCTTATTTTTCGAGGTACATAAGACTTTTGGTTATAAAGTTCAAACCTACACATTCTTATAGGGAATTTTCCGACGGATTTAATGGTGGTAGTCTCGATTATAGATCTGGGTGCAAACAGTCAAAAATCCATATTTTACATAAAAAACGGGACTCATATGCTCGCACTCTTTTTTAAACTTTAACTCGTTGTATCTTTTTAGTTTCTAAAGATATTATAATAATTCTTTCACATTTCGAATTCTACATGTATTCTGAATGTAAATTTTTTTAAATTAATTATATATTTTATTTATAAATATTGAAAATTAATTAAAAACAATAAAATGAAGACGCAATTTTTACATTTTGTAGAGAAATTTTCAGTCAGCGACAAACTTTTTGTTCTTAAGAGATAGACCCCAACATGCAACGACACATTTGTTGTACACATATCAAAGATGTTTTTTTCAAGAGACATTTTTTTTCTGAAAATGCACCAGATTAGAGTAAATCGCAGGTAAAGTTAAAGAATGTGTTACGCCGTCGCGCGCGCGCGTTACTACCTGCAGCGCGGTTGGTATAGCACACGTTTCTCATCAATTATCACATGATCCCTTTACATATAAACAATCTTAAAAACAGAATGACACTTAAAATTTACCCTTCACAGTATTTATCAAATCTACCCTTGTTAATCTTCACTCGGTTACTGTATACAGAAGAACGTTTTCAACAGACGACAGTGTTTTGTGAGAAATATACAAAGAAATTATTGCCTTTTATTCTGCATTATGAAAGGTATGTTTTATTTTGTAGTTGTAAATTGATTTAAAATTTTACATATTTTTGTATCAAGAAAATTACCACATAAAAAACAAAATAAATTTTAAAAAGGTCTGTTTCATTTACGAAAAAGAACGTTTCAAACGTGATAGAAAATTATATTTAATTACAACAAAAGAAAGGGAAAATATAATTTGGGAGAAAGCTAAAAATCTTTATGATATAAAAATGCTGCAAAAAATTGAGGGTTTTGGCTCAGCATTGATATGATTGCAAATTATTTCAGAACGATAAAAAAGTGTATGGATAATTATATCAATAAAAAAATTACAGTATCAGATTCTCCAAAAATAACTTTTAAATATATATATTTGATGAAATATTGCCAAGTAAGCTTTTATTTGTAAATGAATCACTTCTATCTTTAACTAACATTAAAAAAATTATTGTGTGATAAAGCTAAAGATAAAAAAAATCTTGGAGTGACTATTGCCCTAAATTTTCCCTTATTAAGAATACTTTAATCAGTACATTTAAAGAAAAAATAAATTTTATTAATATACCTGGAAAATATACACTTGTCTGTAAGTACTGAAAAATTATAAAATGCATAGAACAATCAATAACTTGCAAAATGACTTAGCTTCAGAGGATGAATGTTCTAGCAAACAGTTTTCTCCAGTAAAATCTATCGACAAACTACATCATCTTGGTAAATCTATTGCCTCTGACATACTGATTGATTAAATTTTTTAGGCATTTACTCCACAGAAAATGCATTTAAATATCATATATTAAGATCACTCCACCAAATTCAAATATTTAAAAGTGCATGTAATTTCAATTTTGTAACACGAGATGCACTAAATTCGGGATGGGAATTAATAAATAATATTTTATTGCCAATTACAATGGATAAGGTGCCAAAACCACCACTTAGTAGTAAAAATTTGTATTGTAAATGTAAATTACAATGTACTGCTAGATGAAAATGTTTTAAAAATTATGTTAATTATACCATATCATGTTTGTGTATGGGTAAATAATTGATATTTTTATTTAATGTTTTACTTCCATATGAAGTACATATTTAGATAAAACTTGCGAGATATTTAAAGAAATCACATGCATTTATTCCAAAAAATATTATGTATATATAGCAGAATTAGGGAACACTTTTCTTGCAGTCTTTCTGGGGTAAGTACGTGAAAAATATAAATAAATATTATAATTCATTACTATTTCCGCATCTCGCTGTAAGCTAGCTTGCCAATATATACCGCGCGCGCGGCGACGTAAAACCTTCTTTAACTTTACCTTCGATTTACTCTAATCTGGTGCATTTTCAGAAAAAAAATGTCTCTTGAAATATATATGTAGAATTTGAAATGTGAAAGAATTATTATTATATCTTCAGATACTAAAAAGATACAACGAGTTAAAGTTTAAAAAAGAGTGCAAGCATATGAGTCCCGTTTTTTATGTAAAATATGGATTTTTGACTGTTTGCACCCAGTTCTATAATCGAGACTACCACCATTAAATCCGTCGGAAAATTTCCTATAAGAATATGTATGTTTCAACTTTATAACCAAAAGTCCTGTGTAAGTGAACGCTATGAGGATTTGGATCTTCGACTATAGGGTAGCGGGAGGTAAAAAGTAGACATAAGCGTTTGAAGTATCAGTTACAAAATGTTTAATAGAAATAGATATCTACCGTCTGTTCTTAATGTTGCTATATTCGCCGTCAAATTAATATGGACTGATGCTCAAGTTTTTCCGTACTTCTCACTCTGTCCCTTGCCCTGCGGTGTTACTGCTTCTTCATAACTTAGCATTTTCAACATGACCAATGGAATTGGCAAAATGTAGGAATCTCCAATCCATATTTATTTGACGGCAAGTAGGTATAATATGTGTAATTGTCATTTGCATATTTCTATAAATAAAGAAGCTTCAAATAAAACACACCGGAGTCTTAATTTTTATGCATAATTTGCAGGTACGTAATACAATCCATGAACTGTAAGTAAATTATTACAAACCTGTTGTAACCGTAATGATTAATGTATTGTAAGCTCCGCTAACTGAATTTAGATTTTTTATCTACGACTAAGAAATAATACGTATATTAAATGTGGTTTTTGTTATATAATGCTTTATATAAATTCCGCACGGAACAATAATAGTCATTATAGGCAAAGTGATTTAACAGCGAAGGTCGAATGGCACTATGGTAATTCCGTCTTCTGCAACTGTGTATCCCAACCGACAACCTTGGCTGATAGCACATATTTAATAGGCTCTTCAACCACATTAAAATTTAGCATATTTGGTACCAATTTTCAATAATACGCTTAAAAACAATGTCGAAAAATATAACACTTTATTTAAAAAATATGTATTACGCCTGTAATTAATTATTAAAAGTAGATTTTTTTCCTCCAATTCGACTGTGACGTCATACCGACTTGTGACAGAGAGAGGTTGCGCGCGCATAATATTGGCGTTTGCATTTAGTCATCTGTTCTGTCAATATTTCTTAATATTTAAATACAACTTTACACATAAATACAAATATCAAACAATTCACAACATAAAAACATCAGCTTTCATGTGTCAACTTGTTTAAATGTTTAAAAGTTTGACTGAAAAGTTCCGCAATTCTACACGGGCGGCGTTGTTCTGTCATCAGGCGCTATGACGTCACACCGTAAATTTCAATTTTGTATAGAATCTTTTCCAATTAATTACAGGCTTAATTATATTACAATACAGACGAAAATATGAAAAATATTTATATATTAACGTCTATTTTCGAAAAATAAATTTAAAAAAAATTGGTTGAAGAGCCTATTCCACCCTTATGTGTAAAGAACGATAATTCTAAAAAAAATTGTTTGAATATAAACTGTTCTGCTTTAAAATAATATTTTGATAAATTTGATATTATTTATTTTTGTTATTAAATAATGAACTTTGACATTTTTTAAACAGCGTTTTAGTTCTACCAGTCAATGTTACTAAATCATTTTTTTTACAAGCGTGAATTGTCATCCACCAATTGACATATGTCATATTTGGTTTTTGTTCGACACTGATCGCTCGATTACATAATATTATGCAAATACTTGGCACAAATTCAAATTATGTATAACAATGTTTATAAAAACAGATGTTTCAAGTTAACACAATTTATAACCTTCGAAAAAAAAAACACATGACAGATGTTAACAATCTGCATTCGATATTCAAAATGGCGGCAGAAGAAGGAAACTTTAGTTCCACATAAGCGGCGTTTCGTTAAATAACTTTACGAATTCCCTCTGATCTACCAATCAGAACGGTATGATGTGGTCAGCGATGTCAATAAAAATCGCCTGGTTCACTTGTTGGATATGACAGATTAATGCCCATATTCATAAAAACTCGTAAAATTTTAAACGGTTCGTTATAATTTTTATCAAGTAAAAACAATCGACACTGATGCTGGATTTATACAGCGTAAGCCGTAACGTAATGTACATCGCCGTGGCGTATTGTAACGTATCGTAACGCGTGATTTTTCTAAGGTATTTTATACAGAACCTTTACGGGGATTTGTCGTACAAAGTATGCTCATGTTCTGTCGATATAAGTGTATGACAGATTTGTATTTCACAGGTTAGTTTATTCGTAATACGCTATATTTCATATATATTTCCATTTAATATATTAATATAAACTTTGACACATGACACATGTCACTCATGTCAGTCACAGTCCACAAGAAAAGACTATTCGTAATGAAGTATTTTTTATACTTATTTCCATTTAATATATTAAGCTAAACTTTAACCCATATTAGCCACTTAAAAACAAACAATAGCATAGAGAACTAATAATTTTCGTAATACCACAACGTATCGTAACGTGCCGTAACGTAGAAAGATAAAAGTTGGCGATCTTTGGGATTTTAATACGTTAGAACACGATACGTCACGTTACGGCTTACGGCTGTATAAATTATCACATTTGTTTGCATTGTTTTATTTTTTACGTTACGTTAGAGCACGGTACGTTACGTTACGGCTTACGCTGTATAAATCCAGCATGAAAGAAAACTCGAAATTAATTTGCCAAGTTTGATTCTATTTGTCAAAAATTGTAACAAGCCGTTTTGAAACTTTACGAGTGTTTATGAATAAGGCCATAAAACTATCACAACCAGTTTCTTTGACATTCAAAATGTATGTAAATAGTAAAATCAAATTGGGTGGAATTCAGTGGGTTGTATTAAGGTCTGTATTAAAACTTGTACTGAGTATATGGCAACATTGTAATATTTTCCACATCTATCAATGAGATTTAATTGTGATTTAGAAATTTTACCACAGGGAAAAGTAATACACAGATATCCTTTAGTCAAATGAGCCAGTATTATTGTAAATGGAAGGTTTAAAAGGAAACTCGTTATTGCAAAATTAGGTTAGTAATATGTCAAATTTTATGTGTGAAATTTATATATTTCATATCTAAATGTTAATGAATTTTAAAATATCTCAACCCCCGTTTTGATCAGTTTTGACATTTGTCCTTTTTTATCGTAATTGTATGGCTTTCTTACTTCTGTTAATAATATTTTTTTCTTTATTTGATCCTTTGGTCTCTCACTTCTTTCTGACAGGTATTACAAAGTTGCCAAAATATTTTTGACAAAGGACTATTTTAGCTTAAAACACGCTAATACAACCCACTGAATCTCACCCTTTGTGTTTATAACTTAGCATTGAAAGATGAAATGAAGCACTCTAGTATACTCGGTGTTATGTAAGTAACGTGCCATACGTTACCACCAGTGGCGTGCAGTGCGTTTCTGTGTTGGGTGTGCAGATTTTTTTAAAAAAAGTATAGTGTAGGTAGAATCTTAGATTAACAATTCAGAATTATCTTATTTTTTATACTATGTCCCTTCTAGAAAATGGTTTCTTCAGTAAATCCGCAATTTCCATTCTATAAATTTTCATAAATACAAATATAGGTTAAATAAATAATATATAAATTATATACCAAATACCTAAAATTAATAATTAATTGTTTGTCTGAACTTGTTTATGCTTGTGAATATTACAAAAGTAATTTTACGGCGATACGTGCACAAAATATGCTGCACGCTGGAGAGTGCGATGGGGCGATACGTATTTCTAATATTTTATTCTTGTCTGTGCAAATACACTGTTCCTATACCCTCCCTGTGTAAAAACATGCGCACCGAGTGCAGTGCGGAGACCTGCACTTGCTCGGCAATTCACAAATTCGCTGATAGGCAACCAAACACGCTACTATTCGTTATTGCCCCATAATTGTATTAATATTTTTATATTTTGTATATAATATATTAAGATCAAATCAATTCATTAATTTACATTTTAATGCAATAAATTTTGAAATTATTCGCAGGGTGTGCAGTGCACACCTTGCACATATGGACTGCACGCCACTGCTTACCACTTAATAGAGAAGATTGCAATGTATCGTAATCTGTAATAATTTCTTTTCTAATGTGCTTGTTGCAATTGTAAAAGCACTTCAAGATGAACCAATAACAATTATTTATTTGAATAAAGAATTATTTAGAAATCACAGTAGTTTCATTGAAAACAAGACTTGTCAATTTTGAAGGTTTTAATTTAGAAGCGGAACTTGGATAATACACTGTTTTTAGTCCAGGCAACGAAGACCGAAAAGAGCCAAATAGCGGAAATAATTCATGTAGAAGCCAATTTTGGCACAGTTATAGGGGAAGGTGTCCTTAACAAAATACTAAAAGTACTGATGGGTGGGAGTGGAGCTAAGGGGGGGAGGGGGCTCTAAAGGTCCCTTTTTTCAGTTTTTTGTTAATAACTCGAAAACTACTGCTTCTAACGAAGAAATGTTTATGTATTAGATTAATCTACATAAAATTCTCTACAGAAAAGGTCCTATATACATTTTTGCTAGGATGAATACTTAACGAGATATAGAGGGGGAAAAATAAAAAATTAGAAAAAAAAATATTTTTATTGTTAAAAATCAAGTTTTAATAAAAATGAACCATGCAGAGTCCACGTATTAATAACAAAAAAGATCCTATACACATTTTCGCTAGGATCAATACTTAACGAGATATAGAGGGGGGAAATGGAAAATTAAAAAAAAAATATATTATTAAAAATGAAATGTTAATTGTAAAAATGAAATATATAGTAAGGAAGGATGTATCTTGAATATTAATTTTCTTCAAATTCTAAATTTTCATCATCATCATCGGTGCTGTCTTTGATGGGGGCTGCATTCGTACATGAGCCGAGGCACACCCCGCAGGCACCGGAGCAGGCAATCCCTGCTTTGCGGCAACCGCAGCACACTCCACACCCAGTCGTGCATCGGCAAAAGATCGTGTTCAAAACGGAATCGGGTACTACAGGGTCTTCTTAGATTGCTTCATGTCACCAAATTTCTTGCCAATGAAACTTTGCATGGTTTTGGTTCCAATATCCAGGGCTTCGTGGCAGTTTACTTTGGAGTTTCCCAGGATGCCCGTTGACAGCGACATGAGCGAATTCAACTTTGGAAAAGGGGGATGGTCATTGAACCATTCGTGAATCTTAGATCGATCCCGTGAATCTCTCTTTTCCCGTGATATACGGAAATGTGCTGCTCTCCACTTGAAAAAGCCACTCCAGCGAACTCCTCCAATGACGTGCAGATGGCGGTGCTTCCCGGTGATCCACAAACCCACTTGGCGAGTACAGAATCAGTAATTCCTCTTCCTCGCGTTAGGCCACCTAAACTTTTCATGGAGGGCATAAGAGTTTGTTCTATGACCTTATGACCATATCCGACCAAAGTCCTGCCCAAGGTGTACCTGTGCGATTAATGGTGAAACTCCTTGTACGGCTGTGGATGGATATTTTTCAGTTTTATCATGTCTTGCACGTACAGATGAGCACATTTCGTATTCGATTTTCATTTCGATCTAATTTCGGATTGGGTCAACGTGTTTATTTGACTCTGTCATTTGGACTTGCGATTTTGATTGTTTTCTACATTTCATTAAGGTAAGTTGAACATTTTATTACTTACATGAAATAAGAGAAGTATGCAAAGCATTTATTTGAATGCAAATGTTAATCATTTATTATACTGTAAAATTAATAATAAAACATTGATACTAGCACCAACGTAGTGGGTGAGGTCGTAACTGACTGACAAGAACGTTTAGACGATACATTAGTTTTAACATTGAGTAGCGGGTCCCGAATTGTCCCTGATAAGGACGAACGCCAATACGAAGGCCCCGGAAGATAACGGGACCAACAGCCAGTGACGGGGAGCCCTGAACTCATTTCAACCGTTCTCCCCTTCTGTCTATAGTCTATCGTCTATAGTCATCTCCAACGACGTACATTATTGAGGTACCCCCCCCCCCCCCCCTCACACAATTCTTCCATTACATATTACTTGTAGTAAAGTTATTAATACGTGGGCTCTACATGGTTCATTTTTTATTTTTTAACAATAAAAATATTTTTTTTCTAATTTTTCATTTTTCCCCCTCTATATCTCGTTAAGTATTGATCCTAGCTAAAATGTATATAGGACCTTTTCTGTAGAGAATTTTATGTAGATTAATCTAATACATAAACATTTTTTCGCTAGAGGCAGTAGTTTTCGAGTTATTAACAAAAAACTGAAAAAAGGGACCTTTAGAGCCCCCTCCCCCCCCTTAGCTCCACTCCCACCCATCAGTACTTTTAGTATTTTGTTAAGGACACCTTCCCCTATAACTGTGCCAAAATTGGCTTCTACATGAATTATTTCCGCTATTTTTCCTTCGTTGCCTGGACTATTTGCTGCGCTTCTCCGTAAACCAAATGCATGTCGGTGTATTCTTGATTAGTGAAAGTAACAGGTATTTCTAAATATCTAACTATTACACCATTTATTGCAAACTCTATGTCATTTATGACATCCAATAAATTCCGTGGGGACATTTGAACGACATATTGTTCCACACATAATTGCATTGCCCAAGCTTCAAAATAAAGCAAAAACTAAATTGATACGTCAAACCGTTTTTGCTATATTTAAAATTAAAATCCTATCACTCTTAATGAAAGACTCTTTATATTATTGTTAACTATAACTGAGTTTTCGTTTTGAGAATTATTTTAGTTTTCGGTTTAATGGGCTACTATATAAAAATATGTTTTATTTAAAAAAAAATATTTTTTTAGTAAATTAAAAAAGAAAATTTTCTGTGACGTCATTATATTGAACTGGAAAAGGGAACCATGTTTAAGAATGTACCCTATAGATGGCGTGCGAGAAAAAATTAATTTGAATTTGACACTAGTTCATTAATTATTTTACAAATGAGCACATGGGTAGTTACATGTAATTTAAAATACCGATACAAAGAGTCAAACTAAAATACTAACCTCGTCAAACAGGATATCTACATTACCCGCACAAACATGCCGTTGCTATGGGGCGGTATCACGCTATGGCTTTACGGCCATTCATAGGTGCGGCGTAATTCGACGACATACATGGCGGTAATTTAAATAATGAAATTATATAATTTTTTTTTCTGGCTAATTAATAAAAACTTTGTCAAAAGAAAAAATATGGGTAGCAAGTTTTTACCTTCTTCTCAAAAATATTAAATAAAAAAGGGACGCAAGTACCCCATTGTATCCTGTTTGAGTTTATTTATAACAGAAATTCGAAGTGTTAAAATGTTTTCAGTTCAGAAAAGGCAACAATTTTGGCCACAATTGCCATTCTTGATAGTGAAAACAGAAAAAAAAAAAAACGAAAAATGAGATCAATCTGGAGCAAAAATAGGTGGAAAAAGAAACAACGGGCAGGTTACGGTGCTTTAGCTCTTCTCCATAATGTACTAAGGGTAGAAGATAGAAGGATACAGAATTTACATATCAAAATTACTGTATCAAAAACTACACCTAAACAAAAACACCGTTCGTCAAATACAAATATAATGAAATTAGTTCCGTTCCAATACTGCGAAATGAGGAGCAAATAACTTCATGCAACTATACTTGTCGTTGGCGTCAAATAAATATGGACTGGAAATTTCCAATGGGCAATGTTGAAAATGCTATGTTATGAAGAAGCGGCAACACCGCATGGCAAAGGTCAGGGTGCGTGGAGGCGAAAAAATTGAGCATCAGTCCATACTAATTTGACGGCGAGTATATTCAGATAAAAATAGCGGCGCCACTATTTCGATACGACTCGAGTACTTCTTCCTTATAAGACACGACACGACACGACAGAATCGTACAGATGAACAGATGTGACCCGGGTTTTACATTGTGAGAGTTGTAAGAAGCTTATTATGCACGAATGGACGAGTTACTCACGAGATGTTCGGCGAGTGTGTAATCTATACGTAATTGCTTTACCACTAGAGCGATATACTATACTTTTTCTTCGACCATAATTTGACTGAATTTTATTTATGAATTTACATATCAGCTTTTATATTCGCAGTAAGAGGTTATGTCAAGATTATGTTCACGTTATGACAGTTCTGTTAAACGTCAAATTAATTGTTTTGAAAAATAATGTTACCAACATAATTCTAGTGATAAACGGAAATTCTCCTACTGATACGTAAATTATGTATCAGTAGTGGCAGCAAGCACTTTAGAATTCTATCGCAGAAAACTGGCAAATGCGATTTTAAGAACGTATCACACTAACGGGTTTGGAAGCGGTTGACGGGTGCGGGTGGCGGTTCTTGCAATCATACTGTGCGGTGCGGTTCCCGCTCCTTCTCCGCCTCCCCGCCACTGTTTATTCATTCTGACGGCGGTGAACTCGTGAAAAAACAATGGATAAGTTAAGAGTTTTGCGAAGACAAAGGAGATGCAAATTAGCAATGTCTCATAATATGGGCCGCCTCTTTGTTAATTTTAAATAATAAATAAATAAATACATCATCACGGCATATTACCCCCCAAGTCAACAAATCCACAATGGCAGGAAAATGCTGCACCAGCACAGCCGAAAGCTATAGCACCTGTCAAACAAAAGCAGTCACATGACAGTATCGAGTCCTGTGATTGGCTGCGGGTGAGATTGGCGGGTGAAAAATAGCCTATCGGCTATTCCTTCACCCGTCATCGCAGCCGCTAGCCGCCGCATTCCTGTTGGTCGAGGAGTCACCCGCATCCGTACCCGCCAACCCCTTCAAAAACTGCTAGCGGACATACTTTTATGAATCTTGGTAGCAAGCACTCTAGAATTATATATTCACTTTTTGTTAATGGAATTTTCGGGTTTTGTACTATTAAAATAGAAAATATTATGACTGTTGTATATAATAAATATATAAATTGAGTTTGCATTGAATTGTGACAAAATAATGACATTATACGAGTCGTACGTGTGCAGGCGAATATTTTGAAACACGCATGCTACCAAATTTTCACTTCGTGGCGAAAAATGAAAACAAATGCCTCACTTCAGTTATCTTTTTCATGGCGTGTCAATATTTTTTATCGTGTGTTATAGGCATGTTACTTATAAGGGAGTAGAAAAAATGTTGTACTTACCTCACGACGATAGAAAATTACGTCCTTAAATCAACGAATAAACTTCGTCTGCAGGAGTAAACTTTTTCTTTCTCTTTCTTTATTATACGTATAAACAACTATTGTAAAATAAAAGAAAAAATAATACTTACGGCATATGTTTGAGTAATGGTGAGTGTTTGAACTGGATTTTTAAAAGTACTAGCATCGGTACAGTCGTATTTATCGGACTCAGGGCCATTTCCAATAACGAGTACAATTTCATAAGTGACAGGTTCATAGGACAATAAGCTCAGTCTATCACTTCGTACAGCAGGAAGGTGTAAATCGCCATACCCGCATCCCTACAAAATTGTTTATAACAAATTGTTTTAATTGAATTTGAAGTCATCAATATTCAAGATTGTTATAACTGGAATTGCTATTGGATTAGAATTGAATAAGATTAACAACTTTATATGTAATATATTTATTGACACTCGAACTGGTATATTGAATTATTAAATTTGAATTATACAAAACTATTGAATTCTCTAATAATTGAATGTAATGCATGTATGGGCTATCCAGCGAATCAAGCGGTTTACGTCATCGTTAAGGGATTTTTGAAATTTTCTTTATTTTTTTTAAATATATTTTATTAACGGTATTTTATTGGTTTATTATTATTATTATGTATTTGACACTTTTAATAGAAATAATTATATTTGGATATATTATTATTAAGAAAAATTTTGTAAATTTTTGCAAAATGACGTTTGATTATATTTTTTAAATATTGGTAATTCTAAACATGTATATTACTAAATATTATATGTCTATATTATACGTTTCAACCTGTATTGTGATTTCATTTTTTTTTTTGGTTTCGTTGTGCATTGACAAAATGTCAAATGCTCTGTCATGTCAAATTCAAGAGCTTTTAGTTAATATATTGACTTATTATTGTGGTCCGGATGCGGTTATTCCGAAAATCGGTCACAATAATATGTTCTTGAATGAATGTTATGATGATTTTGGGCAAGGCGGAAGAAGAATGTTTTTAAGAGTTAAGTGATTCTGTGAAGCTCTTGCTTTCATGCCTTTTCTTATTATTTTCGGGTTTTTGCTAACCCACTAAGTGGGAAACGCGTGATTTTATGTATGTATGTATGTATGTATGTATTTTGAAAATGAAAAATAGATTGGTGGGCTTTTACTTTCACTGAATTGTAATATTGAGGTAATATTTCGTTCTATTTGTCAGTAATAATTTGAAAATTAAATCTATATATACAGCGTGTGGCAAACGCTACACGTAATGTACAGAAACAGTGAGAAATTGTATGGTATGCAGTATTCTGTATTTTTTAAGGATCTCACATAATACTAGATAGTTTATTGCATATACTACAAGAATGAAGTATTTATAACGGCGTAAGCAGTATCGTTCAGAATATTTTAAATAAAATTGGATTTCGCTGGAAAAAAATGATACCAGACGTGTTACCTTTTTAAGAAAGATTTGGATTTATGAAGACAACCCACAGATCATATTTTAATCCGTTTTACATGCTCATGTAAACTTTTTAACATATGACGTCATTGTTTCTAGTGATATTGTATTTACGACGTAAACCGCTTGATTCGCTGGATAGCCCATATCTAGATTTTATAACGATATAACAGAGATGCTGGACACAACAGATTTTTTAGTAATGGAACGGGGACTTTTACACAAGTTACATTTTGTAATTGGTTTAGTGGAAGATAAACACAGAAAGAAAGAATTTATACACTTACTGCATATTGACAACTTACATATATCAATTTTTTTAACCTTTATTTTATACAGATACATTTTTCCATTAGCACAAATTATCTAAAATAAAGAATCCCAATAAAATAAGAATCAAAATTATGAATTTAATATACCTAATGTTTCGTATAAAAGTAGGTATTTAATATTTAAAATAATTCCGACATTGTTCATAATATTAAAATTATTTTAGTTACTGCAGTTCGAATATTCATATGGATCCTTTTCAAATATGGTTGTCAAAAGTCAAATTAAAAAAAAATTAATGACAACCTTATAAAAAAATTGCACAATTACAATATTTTATAGAATTAAAATGTCTGAAAGTAGGTATTTCTCCAAATAACATGCTTTTAATATTGTATTTAAATATTAGAAGGAATTAAATTTAAATAAATCCAATATTTTTCAATCATTTTAAATTTATTCTATAATTTTCTGTAACGCTATAGAAATGTAAAAGTGAACAAAATCGCAACAATTTTTGTTTACTAATACATTTATTATCGTTTGACTTTAAAAAATGATGCGCTTTTGTTGAGAGTTACAGTTCTATAGTGTTATAGAAAATTACAGAATCGCACCGTTAGACAGTTAAATAGAATACCGTTTTATGGAAATCTATAAGACGTTTTAGACTTTCTACAAGCTAAGTTCATAGAAATTTAAGAAAATGCCTGGAATCCCAGCATAAGCATAAATTATCTAACATTGTTTATTTTTTGAGTAATTTAAAACGCAGGTTAACTGTTTTTAATATAACTCTTTGAGAGTTCATTCTCTGTAAAAATGTAAGAACACTTTTTTGCACAAAAAAATACGATTTTAATTTTGTCTTCTTGTAAAATTTTGATACCAGCCACTGTTTTAAAGCAAATTGACAAGAACACAAATAAACTCTTTTTGCACCTTTAATACTAGATGGTGGCTCGCGCCTCCCCTCCCCAAGGTCAAAAACTTAATTTTTCATCAGAGTCCCGACAAGGTCCTGACCTAAACAACATATATTATAAACATTTCTACCCCTCCTTTTGTATGGCAATACCAAAGGTCTTTTTTGGTCTCCATTGACTGGACTATACTATGTTTCAAGTGGAGAATTATTCATACGAAGAAAAGTTACAAATTAATAAGTAGTATTATTTACATGCAAATTATATTTTGTAATTTCTTAAGGTGGATTTATACAGCCCACTTTTTATTTTACCTTTTCTTTTACTTTTACTTTACAAAAGTTAAGGTGTGTTAATAAACTTTAATTTTTACTTTATGTGCACACTTTTTATTTTACTTTAAGAACTAAAGTTGACCAACTTTCAACTTAAGACCGTTAAAGTAAAAGAATTTCCCAACTGCGCATGTGCACTACTTCACGTGACAAACGTCAACGTGTGCTGTATTTATTTGTTTTTGTGTAGGTAAGATTGCAAAAATTAGAAAATGGGTAAAGCTACAAGTAATATAGTAGATGCACAAATTATTACATTTGTGTCCATTTTTACAGGTTATAATTATTTCTTTACATTTATGACAACTGATGTGCCAGAAAATTCACATATGCGCACGTGTATCGAAGGCTTTAAAGTAGCTGCATAAAGTACCAAACTTAAAGTAAAAGTAAAAGCGAAAAAGAAAAGAAAAAGTAAAATAAAATGTAAGCTGCATAAATCCACCTTAAAAGAATGAAAGTATTTTTAGTGTTAGTATTACTCAGCATTGTTCGTTAATGATAGTAAGAGTTCGGAATTGGGTTGTAATTAGTCGAAAAATTTAAAAATATTACCTTAATATTTTCCGAGGTATATCTGTCAATGTAACTTAAAATAAAATAGACTGATTTAAATCCATAACTTTCAGTTTCATTTTCTTCATTATAGATTGGATCCGAATAAGCATGTATAGTCATATTGATTGTTTTTACATCTTCATCATTAAGGTCTTTTACTTGCAAAATTACATTCACAATATCGAACTGAGACAGACCAAATCCATTTCGACTGTTTCCGCTGAGGTCTAATAGGAGACTGCTCTAAAATTATTAATTAGTATTAAGATATTTTACACAGTTCAAAATAACCGTTATAAATGAAAAAGAAAAAATTTTACTTACTTGAGTAATATTATTTTTGAGCCTTGTTTTAATTGATCCTTTAGCTAAATCATTTTTAACCCAAGATTGGTACTGAATTGCATTTGCAACAAAAAGAAATGGTGTAGCATATGGACATGAACTAAAAAATGTTTTGTATTATTAATAATAATATGTAATATCTTCAACTATATCTACTACAATGTGAACACTGAAAACCGTGACGTCAACTGTCCCGTAAGAATAAGGTGGAAGGTTTTGATATGTTTAGTGGAAAAGTATTTAGATACTCCTAATTTAACAGTTTATTATTAAAATATTTAAAAAATATAATGCTACTTGGCAGTTATACCTAACTGCTAATACACTAAAAAAAGTAATCATGAAAACCGTGACGTCACCTGTCCCGTAAGGATAAGGTGGGAGTTTTTAATATGTTTAGTGGAAAAGTATCTAGATTCTCCTAATTTAACAGCTTATTATTAAAATATTTAAAAAATATAATGCTACTTGAAAGTTATAATATACCTAACTGATAATACATTAAAAACAGTAATCATGGAAACGTGTTCAGATAGATTTAAAACCCGATATAATTATTCACAAGTTCATATCCCGCCTGATATATTTTTATTTTGTAAAACATATTATTAAATATATTATAAAATTAAAATATAAAGACCGGTAGTATTTACTCAAAATTTTAGTCACCCCCAACTAATTACCATGCCCACTATTTAAAAATATATTGGAATGATTAAAAACAAATTAATTTGTTATTTTCGTCATAGCTGAATCACCCCTGATTAAGAGTAAATACTACCGTTGTACCTTCTTCTCTTGTATTTAAATTAATGAAAATTATATGGTGGAAGATAATGTGCTAAAATTCTGGCCACAAGATTTTTTTATTATAATTCTTCATCCGCTGGGAATTTTAATTTTTTTCTAACAGAATTTGAATCAGCACACAAAACTGTACAATATTGCTCATTTAAACAAATCCGTATATTTAGTAATAAGAAAGGTATCCGTAGTATCTTACTTAATTTGGGACATCATCATACTTACTCTGAATTGTACAAATGTTTTTTATTTTCCATAAAATCATCAAAAACATTGCCATAGGTTGAATAAGGATCCTTACTCCATGTTTCGGTTACTATATCTAATCCGGCTTCATTATCCTAAAATATACTTCAATGTAAATCATATACTAGATGCTCACACAATAGCAATGGGGTCCTTCACTATTTCATTGTTATTATATAAATATACCGGGTGTAACACGAAAACCGGGCCATAGGTGTT
Organism: Ophonus ardosiacus; assembly: GCA_943142095.1. NCBI lineage: Eukaryota > Metazoa > Arthropoda > Insecta > Coleoptera > Carabidae > Ophonus > Ophonus ardosiacus. The sequence continues at coordinate 12,184,505 of OW964836.1, read as the reverse complement.
CAACATGGGACAACAGTTTTTCCCTGCGCAAACGTGGCCTATTAATTTTAGATTTTCAAATAAATGTTGCAGAGAATTAACTTCTGCATCTAACTCTATAATCATATTTTATTTGGCAAGTTTCTCAATTGAGCAAATTAAATCTAAAAATTTATAAAAGTGACTTCTTTATAGTGTTAGCCATGGTACTGAAATAAAATTACAAACAAATCTAATAACCTAAACCTATGTTGCAAATGTTACATTGCGACATTTTTACTGGCAAAACTGCTCTGCAATGGTCATCATTATTCATGTTAAATTCATTGAGAATTATTCACACGAAAATAAATAACTAATTATTGAATACTATTATTTTGATGCAAATCATATTTTATATCTGATAGGTGAAATGTCATTACATTTGTTTTGAATTTTATTTCAATACCATCAGAGCTAATATTACAAAGAAGTCACTTTTATCAAATTTTAAATTCAATTTGGTGAATTATTAAATGTGCAAAATATAATGTGATTATTAAATTAATGCAGAATTTAATTCTCTACAAGATTTATTTGAAGAATTATTGATTAAAATTAATAGGCCACGTTTGCGCAAGAAAAACTTCCCATTTAATTTAAGACAAAAATGTTTCAATTAAATGTTATCATATTTTATAAGCTGTAAAATCCGATTTGTAATTTTATAAATATTGCTCATTTGTAGTGATAGCCACGGAAAAAACAAAATTACAAAGAAATGCATATTTTTCATTTTCATACAAATGTAAGAAAAATTTTTGGCGTGGCATTATAAATTCAAACCAGAGTTATTTGGTTTATTTTTATTGTTTCGTTATTTTATGGATTTCGGATTTCAAAAAGGCGATCGCAGAAGGCTTAAATATAGTAGGAATTTGAAATAGAGTAGATATGTAATGTAGATAAGGAGGTGAGGTTTAAGGATTTTAAAAACTAATAACTTTTTTTAAAAAATTGATACTCCATATTATACAGTTTTATGTCTAGTTTTAGTATCAATGACTCATATTCTAATTTATTACTACGGTTGAGGACTCTATTTTTACATCATCTTACTATTTTGCGAGATCGATGATTTTCTGGATTTTCTGTTGGTACTTCAATATAGGATTTGCAGTCTTCGCAATATTGCCGAAGAATTTCTTCATCCTCAACACCAGTGCCCATGTTCTTGTCCCAGGTCAGAGAAAAGGTGTCCTCCTCGTTATACCAAGTCAGTTTTGGGGGAAAAGCCTTATTAAATGATATATTTAAACGAGCATATAATTCTTCATTGTGGTACTTAAAATTGGCAATGTATGTGTCGAGAAGTGGGTTGTACACCTCCATCCAAATTTGGTGGCTCCAAGAGTTTCTAAATTCCCAAATAAAACATTTTTTAAAATCTCTGTTATTATATTTTTTTTTAAATAACTTTTAAACTGTTTGTAATTTTATAATTTTCTCAACGAAATATCGATCAGCACTTAAAACTGCACAACATTGTCCATTTAACAAACCTCGTAGCTCTTAGTTTCAGATATCCCAATGGTAACCTTTTTAATTTAGGGATATCCTGTGTGCTTAATAATGAATTTTAATAAAGAAATAAAGTGATATAATTAAAATAATGTAATTTTATAATTTTCTCAACGAAATATCGATCAGCACTTAAAACTGCACAACATTGTCCATTTAACAAACCTCGTAGCTCTTAGTTTCAGATATCCCAATGGTAACCTTTTTAATTTAGGGATATCCTGTGTGCTTAATAATGAATTTTAATAAAGAAATAAAGTGATATAATTAAAATAATGTAATTTTATAATTTTCTCAACGAAATATCGATTAGCACTTAAAACTGCACAACATTGTCCATTTAACAAACCTCGTAGCTCTTAGTTTCAGATATCCCAATGGTAACCTTTTTAATTTAGGGATATCCTGTGTGCTTAATAATGAATTTTAATAAAGAAATAAAATGATATAATTAAAATAATAAGGGGCTTTATATTATGTGACATCACGAATATTACTATTTTGATTGGCGGCTGAAAGACCGCCTACAAGTGTTTAACGAACGAGCGTAAAATGTTTCAAACCTGTTAAAAGTTGGCATCACTAGCGCCACCATTATTTTGAGAAGTTTTATTTGGATATAAAGTTCTTGTATTAAACTTACGTCCAATTGCACCACCAACACTTAAAATTTAAATTTGGTTTTATTCAGAACCGAATAAATAAATGTTAATTCCAATTAAATATTTTTACCTCCCGCTACCCTTGGTAAGGGAGGTATAGGGATCGTGCTAAAAATCACTTATCAAGATTTTAGTAAATGACCACGTTTTAAGGTCCCTAGAATCCAAATTTAACATTTTCACGATGATGTCTGTATGTGTGTATGTGTGTGTGTATGTATGTGTGTGTGTATGTATGTATGTATGTGTGTGTATGTATGTATGTGTGTGTGTATGTGTAGGGATTTTGTCTTCGCTCTAACTCAAATACTATCATTCAAAAAATTATGAAACCTTGTATTTATACCCTATTCTAATATGGAAAGAAGCCATTAGATTTTGGTGTAAATCGGATAACCGGAAATGGCACTTTACCTGAAGCTCATAATGGTTTTTCTTCAAAAAATACCATTAAATGCCATTTTTTCGCATTTTATGTCTTATGAAAATTAAAGATTATTGAATTTTCTACAGGAATGCATTAATACTTTTTCTATATATTTTACAGATAAATTTAAAAATAATTTTTTTTATTAGTCGCGAAGCCTAAGATATACACAATAATTCCTTTGTTCCACAGTTCATATTTCAAATGAATGTAACTGACAGTAAATGTCACTGTCAAAAAACTAATCACTTCAAATTAATAATAGTGACATTTTAAAAAGAAAATAGTAAATAAGTCAATAGTTTTATGCAGTGGAATAGTTTGCAGCGTTAGTAAATACGTAAGTATGTATTTAAATTAATAAAAATGGATAAACTATTATTGTGGTCAGATGCGGTTATTCGCTACCGAAAATCAGTCACTTTAATATGTTCTTATGTATGAATGCTATGATGATTGTGGACAAGGCGAAAGAAGAATGTTGTTAAAGAGTGAAGTGAGTTAGCTGAGCTCGTACTCTTATCCCTTTTCTTATTGTTACTATTGTTTCCGGGTTTTTGCTAACCCACTAAGTGGGAAACGCGTGATTTTATGTATGTATGTAAAAATTAAATAGCGGGAGGTTTTGTGTTGGCCACATCAGATTTTTTTTAATTGCAATGTCAAATTGAATTGAAGAAATGAATAAAACTAAATTAAAATTTTTAATGTTATGCCCGGATGCAAACGGTTCATCAAAACAAACAAATGCAACGTGACTTTTTGTCAGTAATGATTTAAATGTCATAGAAACAAGGAAACTAATTCGAATTTGTTCGTTTTCATGAACCGTTGTTTGAACAAGGTGTTAATCATCGACCTTTTAACTAATGGACCAAGTGTTTCCTATTCTTTTATTGTTAGAATAATGCTCCAACATAAAAGGATAGAAATATATATTCTGTCCTTCGACAATACGGAAGTTCTCAGTTAAAGTATACTGCGCATGCGTTCGTACTCATTGTACATCTTTTTCAGCCATATGTAAACCTCTATACATCGCTCTCTATCACTAAATAGTTGTCAAAATCTATTTGACGTTTCGTGACTGTTTGTGCATTATTTACTTTTTTGGAGAACATTTACAATTATTTCTGTCAACATATACGAATATGTGTTGTGAGGTGCATATGCGACAAAATAATGGGGAAACGGTGTATTTTGTGCAGTCAGCAGTACGTACGCCGTTTAGCTGTGTCATTTCATATGTAAGTTCTTATTAATTATTACTTGTTCCCTATAATATAATATGTGTATACAATATATTGTATTAAAAATATATAATGAAAGTAATTATGCACAAAAAAATTAAATATATACTCTTAGCGATTATGCACCAAGTATAACAAGTTAGGGACAAATCAAATTTTTATTTTGCCGCGTTTTCTTAACTTCCGTACTGTTGAAGGATAGAGATACTGTGTCTGCACCGTTATGGCGGGACAATCATTTTGCTCGTACGCTGCGTCTATTACTTTAAAGGTCGATGGTGTTAATAAACGTTTCTGCAACCAGGAATTAGTGATGCAACCGGACATTAACAATATGAATTCACTTGTAATTATATCATATTATTTCTCATTTTTCATCAACTACTCCGACACCATTATTACGCGGTTTGAATTCGACATGAATTTTTCTTTTCTATCATGTATCGTGCAGATTGTTTTTTTGTGTGTGATTCGTACATTTGAGATGTTATGGAAATTTCTTTGGAATTGAAAGTGTGATTTATTCCTGAACCACGTATTTACTAATATCATGTTATACACAATAAGAAAGAGAATTTCATACCGAATTCATAATATCTAATCGTGTGAGAGTGGTGAATGAAAAAAGAGTAATGAGCCGATTTGAAAACAATTCGCAAATAATCTTCGAATCTTACTACAAATGAAAATATATTGGAAATAATTGAGAAAATATTGTAAGGTCTAATATTATTAATTCCAAGCAAATATTTAAAATATAACGGCTACACGGAAATGTATAAACCACAAAATCATCAAAAATATATTGAATTTAATGACGAATGCAGGCTGTTATAAATAATGATTAAAGTATTAAGTATGTAACATTGTTTATTTTTTGTGTAATTTAAGTTTATTTCATAAAATGTTATTCTGGTTAATTTTTATTCAGTCGCTCAATTTTGTCGCTCTTCACATCCGTATTCGAATACATAAGTAGCAAGTACTTGTGAAATTCGATACAATACTTCTGAATTACCTACTCATTTAACGTCCATACTTTAAATTATACGAAGTGATTAAATATAACTGATTCAGTTGGCAATACTTGAAATTGGTAAGATTGATACATAAATTTATTACATGTTTTTGACATTATTGACAGTGACACTTGAAAATTTAAATTTGTGTATATTTACAATTTTTATTAAAATGGTTGTTTTCCTTATCTACGTACTTTTTTTTCCTTGCCCATAAAGCAATCCGCGGTAACCACCGTCAATAGATGGCAGCATTGTCATCTTCATAGTGGGGAAAACATTGTATTTTGTACATTGATGGTATAGGAGTAATTTCGAATTTTTAATTTAGATCTTTTAATTTGCGTGAAATAATTAATTAAAATAAGATGTTTATCTCACTCGGAGATATCTACATATATTAAATTGTGCAGTAAGACCAATAGTGGAAGAAGAAGCAACATTTAAAGATAAAGTAGTTAGTAGAAAAGTTTGTAAGGTAACATTGAAAATTTCTAATATTTTAGCTGGTCATATAATAATGTGTGGTTTAGAATTTAATAAAGATAACAATGTGGAAATTCACGGTCTTTGTTTACAAACATTTAATTTAAAAGGGATGTGTATGTGCAGCTGTAAAGCAGGACAAGGTGCTAAGTGCAAACATATTGTTGCACTTATATTGTATTTGGAAAGACACTTTTAATTTATTGGTTTTAAAATCATTATTTATTATATAGCTGCATCCATGTATGGTTCTAGGAGATCCAAAAAATTTCTTCTCTAACGATTGTTTTATCAGAAATTATGCCATCAAAAGCAGAATTTACGAAACATATAACGCCTGCCGGTGTAACTCCAATTAGATATTTTAAAGTATGTCTCTTTTATAATTAAAATATGATCTTAACCTGCAACTCAAACACTTTGATTTCTGAATATAAATTTCAGTGCACTCAAACACTACTCCAACATTTCTGATTTTTTTAAAAATATTTCGGAATATTTAAAATGTGTTGTTCTCTTATCAGGTATGAAAATAATTGGTTTTAAAATTATATAAAGTATTTCTAGTATTTCCCAAAAATATATTCTAGCAGTTGAATATGGTAAATTATAAATGACACGTTATTACCTTAAGTGTATTATTCGTCTTTAATTTAAAAAGAAATATTTTTTTTAATATGACAGGCATTCTTTTTCAAAAGAGATCTTTTATTTGGATTTTTTCCTGTAAATATTTTTTATATTATGAAAAATATATATTGAAACAGTTATATGATGATAATAATTGATAATAATCCGAAGGCAGAAAATGAGCAGAACACACATTCATATCGTGTCACTTTCTTTCCTATTTTTAATGCAATTACCCATTTTTTTCGCATTTCTTTGTCCTTCGGGAAGCAGTGCATGACATTTATGCACTAACGTAAATATTGCTTACATTTGCTAGACATTTTTCTCACTTTTGCTTGGCTCTTATGCTAGTACAATTCACATGCCACAATGTTTTCCCCACGACTCGCATTTTTAATTTCGCCACCAGATGTCAGATACTTTGTTGGCTCTCATCATCCTATTAGCTGTCAGGACCCTTCTGTGACATAACCTTTTTATATTTATTGTCAAAATGACATGTCAAATAGTATTTACGCCTTCACCTGGTATTGTGCAAACGTGGGATAAAAGATCCCTAGAAATGTATTGCCAGCTGCATCATTTCATTTTGATCACTTTCTATAAAAATTTCGAAAATATATTCAATATTTGAAATATGGAGGAGTTTTTTTTTTATTGGTTCCTACAGAGTCGCTCTATTTATGTCCGATACTGTATATATAAAAAATGGTGGAATAGCCTATTGAAATCATAATGGGAATGGCATTGTGTATACGACAAATAGTAACAATATTAAATTCATTTACCTAAATTCTTGTGTTCTGCCCTTCCACTTTGCAACATTCTGAATGGCAGATGAAATCAAAATAGGTGTTCCTAAATCAGATGGAACCTGTATGAATTGTACTACTGGATATTGGAGATAAAGTTGTTCTAATATCATCTCCTCAAATTCAGTCGCTGAAATAAAATATATAAATTGTTAAGATTTTATTTACAATCAGCAGAAAAATAAATATTTTTCGGACAATATTTGATTGACAAAGTACATTTTACGGGACTAGACCTGAAAACAAGTAAATAATAATGACAGATTTTTAATATTTTCTGTTTTTAGCCTTATGTATGTTGCAATAAAACTAAGACATGTGTTTAATTATAAAAATATTTTTTCTAAAATGAGAAAAAAATGATTTTATCAATAGCAGATTTTAAAGTGCGTGTTACTATTACTGAATATTGCTTATAGGACCCGTCATAAATATTGTCAATCTCAACCTCTTTTTGGACTCGATACATAATATTCTATTACAGCAAGATGTTACATGAGTTAGATACCTACTTACCCAATTCTTTTAATTCTGGTCCGCCAAATGTATCTAAATGTTTCATATAAACAGCAGCATTATTCACAAAGATTACAATATCAATATGAATATCAGCATTAAATGTTCCAACATTATAATTAAAATCCTTTAATAATTTGACCAACTCTGGCAAAGATGAAGCTTTATTTCTTCTAAAGAAATTCTCTATATGCGTGACTTCACATAGTCCGTCGAAGTTAATATAAGCAGTATAGGTTCCCAAATCATAGGACATTGCAAACCTGTTAAAACTAATTTGAGCAAAGTTGATGACATTGATTTTGGGATCGGTGATTATGCGGGACTCCAAGCAGGAGCCCACATTGGCCTCGGAGTCTTTGACTGATAACCGGTAGTGACCCGTTGCCCTATGTTTAGGATATGGGAGGATGTTGTTGTCTTCACGAATTTTTGTACCGTAAGGTTCCCTTAAAAAAATATAACTTAATTATTTGTCATAGGGTCCGAGAATAAGTGTATTAAAAGAGTGCATATCAAGCGTAATAACCCTCTAGTGGTCTAGGGTCTATACCAGTGACAGAGTGGATTCGAATCCATTATTAAAAACTTTTTTTGTATTGCATTCACCCCAATTATGTAAGCAAGTTGTTGACTTAGTAACTTTGCTAAAAATTGTAACCAGTAGAAACAATGGGGTCCTCCAACATAACAACAAATAATAAACTGTTGTTGAGCCACTCTCCTTGAAACGCGTATCCAAAGTGATATGTATCCCCTTGCTTTTTCCGCCAAAGGTGCAAAGTGACAACAAACAACAACCCGGCTACCATTTGTCATTTTGAAAAGAATATTTATAAATTCCCATGAAAACTGTTTATAACATGTATTATGAGGAATTTATTTTAATTTTAATATAATTTTTAAATTTAAAATTGAGTCATTTTGACAAGCTAAAATAGAGTTGTTGTCACGTAGCGCATCTACCGGATTTTTCAAGGAAATAGAACTTCAAAATGACACGTGGCATAAACCGGTATATTTTAAATCGCGCTTTAAACTTAAAGTATTACTCAGTATATAAAGATTAAGAAAAAAAAAATTAATAATTTGCAAGATATTTCAAATTTATTTTATTTAGTCAGTGTGACGTCACACTATTGCTATCTTTTACTCGCAGCCTACTTTAGAGTCTGGTGAGAGAAAAACATAGCAATAGCTGTAGGGTGTTAAAAAAGGGTAATTTTTTGAGGGTATGTAGTACTGACCAAAATGAGTAAAAAACGAGGTAAAAAAGCTTCATCAACATTGGTCTGATCTGAAACCTTTTTCTCAGTTTCTAATAGTTACAAAGTTATTTGAAAATTAAATATTGGCTAAGGTCGTATCAGCATTTAGCTTACTACAATTATTTGATTTTGATTGACAAAACAAAAGCACATTTTAGATGACCTCTGAAAGGTAAACAAAAAGTCTTATTTAATCGAAGTCGTAACTCATATAGTTTTCGAGAGAGCAGAGGTAAACCATGTAAAAACTCATTTTTCACTGCCTTTCGGAAACTATTGAAGATCGGAACCATCTTGATTAAACTTTTTTTACTCATTTTGGTCAGTACTACATGCTATCATTTTTTTTTACCTTTTAAACACCTTATATATATATATATATATATATATATATATATATATATATATATATATATATATATATAAAGAACAGCTAACACATCCGCCATTTTGGAACCCACTTCAATCATTCAATATCAGTGACACAGTATTATTAATCATATAAATTATCCACAATGACGAGTTGTTCTGCTCCAAATTGTACTAATCATTTGCGAAATTGTTATAATTTTCACTGGTAAATATTTTGATTTGTTTTATTACTTATGCAATACATATATTTTTTCTCTAATTAATAGAAAAAAAAAAATGAATATTGTGCACTCCACTGAACATTTCCGTGGGGACGTGGTCAGTAGAACTGTGATGGCGCAGACGCAATTTTATAATGAAAGCACCTTTAACATTTATTTATTTGAAATCGTCATTAAAAGCTCAGAAATCGGCACTAAAGTAATCAATTATATTATATTTCATGCAATTGCAGTGTTGCCAACCTTATGATAATTTCTGTACATGTAATATAATTTGGGCAGGTGTACGATTTATACTGGGTGTCCCATATAACATTACGTTCTTGAATATCTCGAAAACAATGCATCGTAACAAAAAGTGTGCCGAATCAAAACATTCATAGTTTTTGGGGGGACATCAGATTCTGACAAAATGGCCCCCCGACCCCCCCGGGAAAGGGGGCCAACTTAAAAAACGATTACAGCGCCACCTGTTGGGAGTACAAAAAAAGTTTCCGAATAAAACCAACATATTTTTTTACGCTCTTTCCAAATCTGTAATAAAAAATAGGGAGTCCCATTTAAGATTTTTAAGTTGACCCCCCTTTCCCGCCCCCCTGGGGGGGGGGTCGGGAGACCATTTTGTCATAATTTGATGTCGCCCAAAAAACTGAAGGTTTTGATTCGGCACATTTTTTGTTACGATGTATTGTTTTCGAGATATTCAAGAACGTAATGTTATATGGGACATCCAGTAGTAGTAAATTTGTACGTGAAATGACAAAAATATGTGCAAGAAGAACGAACTAAATAATTCCGATGAATGATGAATAAGTTTAAGATAAAATGCATAATTTTCAGTATACGATAACTTCAATGTCCGAGGTTAACAACACTGAATGTCAGATTGACAGATTATATTTAAACATAACCTATATAATAAATATTCCTTTCATTTTCAATTTTTCGAGTTCAAATAAAATTTAATATGCACCTTGGCACTCAAGTTCCTTTTTATCACTCATATGGTTTATTTTCCTCGGCCTTCCGGCCTCGGCAACTAAATTCCATTTAGTGATAAAAAGTACCTAGAACTTCACTACCTTGATACATAAATAACTATTTTGTGAAGAGTGTGCTGCATAAAAGCGTTTTTATTAGTAGTAGCAATAGTGTGTTTGTTACAGAATTCAGATGAATGTATCCTATATTTGAAAATATGAGAGAAATCGTTTATTACTTACATGCTTCCAGAATGTAAAGCAGTAAGAACATAATTGGCCAGTTGTTTGTCATCAGGTTCATTTAAATCTCCGCTGTATTTTTGGATAATTAAATTAAATTGCTCCTCGTTTTCAATATTGTATAGCAAAAGGTCCAGTACTGCTACTCTAACCTCAAACGGTTCAGATTTTTTTTGGACTATAGGCCAATACACGTCGTATAACTAAAAATAACAATTACAATAATAATAGCAGTGAGTCCAGATGTTGAATATAAATTATTCCTTTTTTTTTACGAATAATATTGGGTAATAATTACCTTGCCATTGACGTTAGTACTAGATAAATATTCCTTAAATCCATTTAAAGCTAATAGTCTAAGATGTCTCGATTCGGAAGTGTTGGTAGCAATAGCCGACATAAAATCAAAATCTAAACATTCTCCCATATTTATTAAGGCCAACAAATTAACCATTCTTTCTTCATAAGTTTGATCATCTGAAAAAAAAAAAATCATTGTACAGGCAGTCTCATTTCGTCATTTCCGATAATTTTTTAAGGAATCTCGGGTGATATTAACGATAGAGCAAAATCGTTTGCATATTCCACAGGAATTTTCAATCTTCTTTTGTTTCTGAGTTACTGGCAAAAACTCGTTTTGTGTTCATTTCGAAAATATCTCATATCCTATTTATTATGATAGAGAAAAATTGTTTTCACAAAATTTATACCGTTTTTTAGGAAGAAAAGCAGCGTAATTAGTTTTTTTTTTTAAAAAAAAACAATACTTGAAAATAATAATAAATATTTTTGGGGTTGTCTAAAATAGTGTTCATAACTCGGTCGAAAGTAATATCATATTGTTCGTGTGTTGACTCACTCGGTTGCATCTCGTTTGTCAAACTTCACATTGGCATGATATTTCTCAACTTCCAATACTTGTTATGAAATAAACTACATATTTATTAAAAATTTACGCGATGAATCGCTCTTGAATTGTCACTTGCAGCTCGTTGATAAAATATAATTTTATCGTCTTGTATAAAAAATATTATTTTTTTATTTAGACAGTTTTGAATGCCCAAAAATATGTTTTAGAACATGTATATTTTTTATTTAATTATTCAATAAAGAATTGAATTCTGATTTTAATGATATAATACCATCATTTGATCATTTGATAATACAACTTAATTCTGGAGTTTGGATCGGGGAAATAGTAATGGGGGATTACACCATTTTTTTTTTATAATTTCATCTGAAAATATTAGGAAAACTAAGGCTATTGATGAAAATCCGGTGAAAAAATTCCTATTAATAAGCGAGTTATGGTCTCCCGAATTTTGAAAAGATTGACGTGACGTCACATATATATGTTTTTTTATCAAACTGTTTTCATCATGGACCTAAATGTTCTTGAAGTATATGCTATTTTAAGTTATATTTACATAAAAATAAATGAATATTATAACACTGTACAAGTCTACATACTTTATAATTACAGGTGTATTTAAATTATTAAATTTAATGCAAGAAATTTGTGTTAAAATAAAAACTGTTTGAAACTGTAGTACAGGAATGTTAGCCCCTCCTTTCGAATTTGAATTTCTTAACTTCCATTGGTAGTAATCCCACCTCCTAACACGCTATTTGTAATGCATGTATAGGCGGTTTCTCGGCCGCCAATCAAAATATTTTCATATTAGTGTCGAAGCGCTATAACAAAAAACCCTTTATTTCCGAAAAATCTCAATTATACCATTTCATTTTTTTATTAATATTCGTTATTCAGCATATACATTCGTAATTTTTTACTATTTTCCTTTAATTCGATTGAGCCGTAATCCCCCATTCTACTCCAGTTTGCTTGACAAAATATTTTTCCTGCAATTGTTATGTAATCTACTACTTGAATTTTCCTACCTAGGCAGGGAAGAAAAATGCAACGTTGCCATTTTTATTTTCACAAACACATTTTACGTTTTAATATGAAATACAATTATAAAATTAAAATAAATGATGTCCTGTATACAGTGTTTTAAATTCTTGTACAATTCTAAATAGAGTTTGTTAAGTTTTCAATGTGACTTACGTGTTAAATGAAAATAGGTTATATGTACCATTCAGTAATTTTGAATTCTTATACGATTTCAGAAAAAAATTAATACTTATCTCGTCATTGAAGTTCTTTTTCATGACTCATTATGATTATTTGCCTCGGCTCTCTCCATATTCGTCATGAAAAGACGAACTTCTCTGCCTTGATAAGTAAATAACTATTTCTTATATTAGAAACAGGTCACTATTTAAAAAATAAAAACGATTTTGTGGTCTATCCCCTCTACCGACTTCTAAGGGTACGTTCCACTTGGCGACCACAACGCTCGCAAATGAGTTCCACGTTTGTCGTGGTAGCTCCTCACTTTGTCACGGCTGACATCATTAAGAATGACCACACACGACCGCCACGCTCATCCCAAAAGCATGGGTCGGCGGGGTGTTGCTCGCAATTTTTTAAAAAATTGACACAATATCATTGGTCAAAAAAATTCGATGATTTTAATCAATAAACACGTTTTAGAGTCCTTAGAATACGATTTCACTATTTTTATGATCATGTCTCTATGCATACGTGTGCAAGAGAGGATGTGTGTGTGTGTGTGTGTGTGTGTGTGTGTGTGTGTGTGTGTGTGTATGTGTGTATCGATTCTTTCGGATCCGATAATACCAGTACTACAATTTTAAAAATTACAATTTTTTGTATTTCTCGTTTTTACATCTTTATGACGATGTGATTAGATTTTGGTTATAATTGGTCGAATGAAAGTACCCTCATTTGAAGCTCTTTAATAGTTTTCCGTGAAAAAACGAAGTTAAAATGACCTGTTATCGAACAATAATAAGTTCTCAATAAAAGTTAGGCTCAGTGTTTCAACAATGTGGTAATTTAACACTGTAACCCCCGCTTTTATAAAGGGCGGAATTAATTTAGTTCCATAGTAAATTTATTCAAACATATTAGAAACAATTTTATTCTTTTTATGGCATTTATAACATTGCTGTCAAACGTTTGACTGCCAATTGAGTAAGTAAATTTATCTGTCGTTTATAAAACCGGCCATAATTCTATCTGATGTTAATGTAAACTTCAATAAAATTCTTTTTGCTGATGATGTGCGGATATCGCACGAAACGTCCAATGTAATAAATATGAATTTTTATACAACACAAGTTATAATTAAAAACTAAGGAACTATAAGGTCTCCATTATTAGTCTAAATCAGAGCTATTTTTTTGGCGATACATTGGTTCAAAACTGGTTTGAACCTAAACGTCATCAATTTTGAACCAGTTGCATAAATGACGTCATAAGTTCGTACTACGCTAAAATGAAATGTTTTGAACCACGGACATCCCGAGTATTTGTCATTTTAAGTTTCTAACCTTAAAAATTAAAATGAAATGCAGTAATAGTAATATCAGAGTGAGGTATGTTTTATTTTTATTTTATTTGTATTTAACGGCAAATGATTTTCCATTTTAACATTTACTAGTTTATTCGGTTTATTATTATTCATTTTGGTACTTAAATAATATTAACCTAAAAACAGATTGATTTGAACCGGCTGACAAAACGGTTTGAACACGGTTTAAACGTTTGCGTCATTGACGTCACCGTTTCAACGGTAAAATATAATGGTTTGAACCAGATTAAACCGATTTTGATATCTCTAAAAAACAGCTTAGAACTGGAAGTTCTCATTATAATCATTAAAGAATATTTTATTTGACTGCATATTTCTCTTCATATTCAATGTATTTAGAAATAAAAAAAATTCTAAAGATATTTATAAAAGAATAAAATAAACAGATTGACGGAAGGTAATGATGTAGGTCAAATGAGATTTTTTAATTTCATATCTATTTTTTAACAACATAGCAGCAGTAGCAGTCATCATAGTGTTCGCAAGTCCATTCCACTTAGCAAGTGGAATGGGAAAATTGGAGGTCGTGGTAGCGAGCGTTGTGGACGCCAAATGGAACGTACCCTAATTACATTCCTATATTGAAACTGAAAATTTTGTTACGAGCTTGAGTGTTTCGAATGCTAGCTTTAATACGTAGTTCTCACAATTGCACAGCTAATTTTGTGTACTTTTGAAAAATATAAAATATGTAGCATGTTCTTTTTGAAATTTCAAAGTTGATATAACATACTCCGGAACTGGAAGTAAAAGAACACTTCTTGATACATCTTATTGTCCATATCGTGTATAAGTAGTAAATTTATTATGGAGATATATGCTGATTTATTCTCACATGATAACTTGTATTTGAAATAGGATTCGCTTTCTAATGTTATTAGTTTACAAAACATCATTTGAACATTGGAAAGTAAATCAGTCGGAAAAAAAAAACTGAAAATTCATATCTACCTAAAAATTTGTTGTTGAACATGTCGATATATTTCTGCTTATATTTCTTCGAAATTTTATTCTGCCTGCAAGCACGACCAACTCCAGACGAAAAACCAAAATATGCTGCTTTTCTCATCATCTCATTGTCCACTATTGCTTGATGTCTTATCAAAGGTTCTATTTTCGCCAACACTTCATCGGAAATATGATAAATATATCTAGGAAAGTTCATTAGAATTCTGGATGCAAGTGAAGCCACTCTATCTACAGTTTTATACTGCAAATAATTGGCTAGGTATTCTACGGTAGTATCTGAACCAATGTAAGAAAGCAGGGTTATGTAAAAGTAGCCTATATTAAAATCTTTTCTGTCCTTTAATGCTTCTTCAATGGCTTTGAGACTTTGTAGATCGCTGTTCATTAACAATACAAACATATCAGATACATCATCTTTGTTGATGTTATAGTTGTCTGGAGGTGCATAAGAAAACGTATTCTTAGCATATTCATCATACATATCTATAAATTGCTTCGCAATAACGGATGAATCTTTCTCATAAACATGTCTTCCGGAAGTGAAATCGCGAGAAGTTTCAACCTCGAATGGAGGCTGTCGTTCTTCAGTGTATTCTGATACATCGTCAGTTTCATCAGATGTGTAGGAGTCTACGTATACAAGACTTTGCCTAAAAAATAAATTTAGTTACTATTATTTTATTTTTTTTTTTACTTTCCGCCACATGTACGTGATGCCCGGCGAAAGCCACCTTTGGAAACTAATGCTATAAGATATATGACTTCGGTTATATAGGGCATGTGGTGCGCCTTTGAGGGGCCATCTTAGATGTGATTTTGTTTTGCCAAAAATTCTAGGGTTCTAGGTTACTAGATAAACACGGAAAACTGAAATGGTCGATTTTTCCATTTTGAAATTACTTCTAAACTATCAGTAATCCAGCAAAATGTTTCCAATAAAAAAGTTAGATATTTTTATTGTCTATCCAGTGGGGTATGAAAATAATTTTTTTATCAGTAAATTTTCGAGATATAACACAAAGAAATTCAGTTGCTTGCTGGTGCGCAATTAGTTCGGGTGTTTGTGGTATTCGTGCATTCGCGTCGTTTGGGTTGTTTGTTGACTAATATACAGACTAGGTATATGTTTTGAAATGCCTGACTGTATATCGATACATTACCCTTCTATTCAATATATTTTATTGAATAATGAACCAAAATTAGGGCGCGGAAGCAAGGTTGATTTGATGAGTTTTTTTTTTTTAGTAAAATTTGTTGTTCGTTGTCATGTCACATTAAAAAATTAACGAATATTTCAAGGAATTTGTGATTACATAGACTTGTACAAGCAGTTGGGGTGTTTCATATTTGGCCTCAGACTCGCGCATCCACTAATTTAGAAGTTACAGGTTCCAACGAAACTAATTTTTGTCAAACATTAAATTCCAGTCCCTCCTTCATCCCAGGTAAAACCACGGTTAATCCTCATCCTCATCTACATTCTTTTCGATTTCTTCTTTTCCTTTTTTAATAGGGTAAGTATGAGGAAAAAAACATTAGTTACCACTACCACTGTCACATCATCGATCTTTACGAACACTAATGAAATATGGGAACAAGACAAATACGTCAAACGGCCCGAATGTGATGAGGTGTTGTTCGAACTATTTGTTCAATTTGTGCACGCTCAGCTCGTTAAGTTCGTTCGGATTAAAATGCTCAAGTCAGTAAGCACCTATACATGTCTAGGACATGTGAAGGTGGCTAGAGTACCTAGTGGAGAAACTCCAATAAGTGAGAGGCTGAGATCCACGAAAGGTCTGGAACATAGATGTGATCGTAAGCTAAGCTCTCATGGGTCTAATAATACCCATCCCCTTCCTATCTACTTTATTAGATGATAATTGCACGCCTGTGATAATTGTTGTGATTAGAATGAAAATATATATTTATACATCCTACGGGAATGTACCCCAGTTTGTGTGAGTGTGGAAGAGGAGCCGTTAACAGGTCAAAAGGAATGTGAAATGTAATAATAATGACAATAAATAGTTTATAGTTTATTTCAGTATGCTTAGATCATATCTCTATTTTATATTCGAGTTAAATAATAATTTAAAAAATAATTCTTACATATCTTTTTATAAATAACAAATTTGATTAAAAATATTGAAAAATGCAAGGTTTGAAGGGTAAAACAAATTTAAAATAAAATAATTTTCATACCAGTTGAAATGTAAAAATCAAAAAATATAGGTTCCATTTAAAAAAATGTAATGAGGGGTCCCGAAGGAAAAATAATTGGACGAGCAGTCTACAGTGAAATAAATAATTTCACTGCAGACTGCTTGTCCGATTATTTTTTCTTTGGGACTCCTCATCCATTCCTCAGTCAAGTTCATTGTTGGAAATGACAATCCAGCCGTTCAAATTATCTCGCCAGTCTGTAGCACTGGCGCTACTGTTGTCATGGTTATGTCACAGTGACCTCTATATACAAAATAGACCGGCGACTCCTATCTCTTTACAACGGCGCAAGCTGTATCCACTCAACTGTCATGGTGGGGTGAATATCTCTTTCTAACAGTGAGAAGTACGCATGCGTCAGCTAGTACCAGTACGACGAATTAACGATGAACATGAAGAATCTGCTTGGTCCAACTATACACGAAAGTTAGAGAGAGATAGACACCCCACCAGTCAGGCGGGCGGTATTCTCGGTGGATACACGCAAGTTATTCAAGCCGCCGGTCCAGCCGCCGGTCCATTTTGTATATAGAGGTCACTGTTATGTCAACAACTCGATGCTAATTTCTCTCTCTGTTTTTAATCCTGTCAGTATCAGTATTGTAAAGTCTCTCATTGAACATAATAAATCGAGTTGTATATTTGCCATCCGAGTTCAGTTTATTTACATTCATTAAAAAATGTAAGTTTGTATCTCGAAAATTTACCAATAAAAATGCATGGTGGAGCGATCTGATGAAATTAGCAATTACTGAGAAAAAGAGGGCGTATTTGAATTTTTAAATGTTAAATATTCGCCTGGAAGTTTGCGTAAAGAATGTTTGTTAGGGTATAGAAGGAAGAATAAATGGGTGAAGCAAGTAGTGAGAGAAAGTAAAAAAGCGATTTGATGATTAGTGAAAGATTTGCAAATAATTTTAGTACAAATAAACGATTGTTTTGGTTGAGTGTGAATAAACTGCGAGGTGGAAGTGGTCGACTTGTGAAAGCTGTGAGCAGTGCGAATGGAGAGTTATTGTGAAATGAATTAAATATAAGGAATAGATAGTGTAAGTTTTTTTAAAGGATTGTACTGAGGTAAGATTGAGAGGGATGATAGTAGCGAAGCTGTAAGTGAAAATGATAGTGAAGATATATATATATATATATATATATATATATATATATATATATATATACAGGGTGTTTCAAAACATGTGTCGGAAAATAAAGGGTGGAATTGGTAGGATTGTGAACCACCAATATTTGTAAAATAAAAGTTCTGTGATCATGTTGCTACTTTTTTTATGCATTTTATAATAATTTTTTTTACACCCTGTATCTCGAAAACGGTGCGTTTGCGGAACCATGTTAATAGTAACTTTTTTTCCTATAATTAGCCAAGCAATCCCACCCTTTATTTTCCGACACATGTTTTGAAACATCCTATATACAGGGTGTCTCTTAAATAGGGGGACATGGCTTAACCACAGATTCCTGAGGTTAAAATAAGACGATTTAACCAAACTTGCTTCTACCGGAAAGTGTACCATTTAGCCAGAATTCTGCTTCAAAGTTTTTCGAAAAAAAATTAATTTTGCTTATAATAATCGGACGCTTTATTCGATTTGGATGAAATTTGGTATGCCAGTTTATATGGTTGTAAGTCATCTTTTAAGGTGATACTTGTTATTATTAGTGAACCACTAGTGTATGAAACTTAGGTGTCCCAACATTAATTAGACCGTAACTTTTTAATGGCAATGCCGAAAACGTGAAATTATTTTTCTACAGAAAGATACATTCAATAGTAAACTTTTCTCTCTCTGTTTAATTTTTGATATCTGTTACGGTTCAGACAGAAAAAAATAAAACTTGAGTGACTGCATCGTGATTTTTTTTTAAATAAATTTAATCTAGCAGTCTATCCAAATGTCAAGCAAGTAATTTTTAATGACAGTAATGAGTTGTCAATCTTCACAACTTGTTTAGGAGTAAGCTGAGATATGTAATCGTCTTATTTATAATAATGGTAGTAAAATATTATTAGGCCGAACAAACGGATGTTACTAATTTTAGAATATTGCGAAGAAAATTTTTGACAACCCGTAAAACAATTGTTACTGTCATTAAAAATTACTTGTTTGACATTTGGATAGACTGCTAGATTAAATTTATTTTAAATATTTAGCAGTGCAGACACTCAGATTTTATTTTTTTCTGTGTGAACCGTAATAGATATCACAAATTACACAGAGAGAGAAAAGTTTACTATTGAATGAATTTTTCCGAAAAAAAATAATTTCACGTTTTCGGCATTGCCATTAAAAAGTTACTGTCTAATTAATGTTGGGACACTTAAGTTCCATATACTAGTGGTTCACTAATAATAACAAGTATCACCTTAAAAGATGACCTATAACCATATAAACTGTCATACCAAATTTCATCCAAATCAAATAAAGCGTCCGATTACTATAAGCAAAATTAATTTTTTTTCGAAGAACTTTGAAGCAGAATTCTGGCTAAATGGTACACTTTCCGGTAGAAGCAAGTTTGGTTAAATCGTCTTATTTTAGCCTCAGGAATCTGGGGTTAAGCCATGTCCCCCTATTTAAGAGACACCCTGTATATATATATATATATATATATATATATATATATATATATATTTATTTATTTATTTATTATGATATAGATGAAAGTTAAGTATGTGATGCATTGGCGCGTGTAAGGAAAGACTGCTGGTTTGGATGGGATTACAAATGAAATATTGAAGTATGGGGGATAGAAAATATTTGAATGATTAATTTATTTGTTTAGATTTTGTCAGGAACGTTGTGTGGTTCCTGATGATTGGAAAAAAACTGTTATTTGTCCATTATTCAAAGGCGAAGGCATTTCGAAACGAGTTTTCGCGCGATATGTTTGTTAAGTGTAGTAGAGAAACTTTTTGATAAGGTTTTAATTCATAAGATGTAAACCTTATCAATTTCAAAAATTAGTGACGTCCAAGGATGATTTTTTTTTTGTCTGAGATGGGATGTATCGATCAATTGTTTGCTCTTCGTATGATTGTAGAGAAGTCACTTGACCGGAACAAGCAGGTGTTCCGTGGCTTTCTAGATTTAAAGAAGGCGTATGATAGTGTTCTTCAAGATCATTTGTGCGATGTACTCAGAGAGTACGACGTGAATGGAAACTGGTAGAAGAATGTATGGGTAGGAAGAATGTTACTAATGCCGCTTTCACACTAGATGATTATTATATACTGTCGTTATGATACTCTGTCGTAATGATAGCTGTCTGTTCACACTAGAAGCTATTGCCATCTATTACAGTTGTAATGAATTACATTTATTTAAAAGTTGGTTATCTTGAATTTTTTAAATTCATTGTATTTACCGCCAAGTTATTTCCGCGAAACATTTACCAGCTGTCATTCTACAAGTGGGGTAGTGATTCGAACATCTGATCATTTTAATATTATACTTTGTCAGATTTTATATATTTGATACAATCCAAATATTTGTAAAAAAATAATTGTAAATATCATCAAACTCATAATTTTCTTAACCTCGCGTTGACTGATGACAGGTTATAAACTTTTCTGTACTGACACCAGTGACCTCTATATACAGAATGGACCGGCGACTCCTATCTCTTTACAACGGCGCGAGCTGTATCCACTCAACTGTCATGGTTGGGTGGCTATCTCTTTCTAACATTGAGAAGTACGCATGCGTCAGCTACATTTTCGCATATCTGCTTGGTCCAACTATACACGAAAGTTAGAGAGAGATAGACACCCAACTAGTAAGGCGGGTGGTATTCTCAGTGGATACACGCAAGTTATTCAAGCCGCCGGTCCATTTTGTATATAGAGGTCACTGACTGACACGGTCACAAGTGTCACGTGATCCGATAGTAATGACAGAGATTTCCGTCATTACTACAGGCGATCGTGATGTGCGATTTCTTGCGTTCACACTAGGACATTACGACAGGGTAACATTACGATCCTATCATTATCATCTAGTGTGAAAGCGGCATAAGAGAGTTGGAGTGAATGACGAGTGAACGGCTTATAAAACGCATATATGTTGGTAAAGTTGAGGATATTCGATTGCATGGCCGTCCAGTGTGTAAGTGGATGGATGTGATTGGTAGTGTTTCCGAGTAGAAAGAGAAGAAGAGCATGTATAAATATTATTATGAATGTGGCTGAGGCAAAAGAAATATACCTGGATAGGAATTTTTGGCGAAAGTATGGTTAGTAAGAATGTTCTTAAGAGAATGGAGTGACTCAGCTGAATTCTTATATATGAATGTGATGATGAATGTGGACGAGGCGAAAGAAGAATGTTGTTAAAGAGTGAAGTAAATCAGCTGAGCGCTTATTCTTACCCTTTTTCTTATTGTTGTTACTATTGTTTTCGGGTTCTTGCTAAGCCACTAAGTGGGACACACGTGATTTTGATTTTATGTAATGTAAAAATTTTTTTTCTTAATTACTTAGCAGTAATTTCATAATGAAAAAATCGACCAAATTCAGTTTTCCGCCATTATTTAGTAACCTATGAGAATTGTTGGTACCTAACCTAAACCTGTGAGAATTTTTGGTACAGACAAACGACAAAGCACGTCTAAGGACTAAGATGGCCCTCAAAGGCGCACCACATGCTCCATTTAACAGAAGTAGAATCTCTTATAGTTTCCGAGATCCCAATGGTGGCCTTCGAAATCCGGCCACCTGTTATAGGTAAGGTATTGTTTTTGTCAAAAAATTGTTTTATTTGGTGAGATTTGAAGGAATAAGCACATTTTAGAATTCGATTTTACTGTTTTTATGATTGTCTCTATGTGTATTGTGTATGTGTGATAATTCTTTTGGATCTGATAACTAAAACACTGCAATTCTAAAATTTACATTTTGCGTATTCCTCGTTTTTACATCCATATGTAGAGCTGATTAGATTTTGGTTATGATTGGTCGACTGGAAGTATCTTCATTTGTAGCTCAAAGTTTTTCTTGAAAAAACGCATTTAAATATCATTTTTTGATATTTCATATTACTATAAATATTAAAGAATATTTTATTATCTATTGATTACATTTTTTTCTTTGCATACAAATGTATTTAGAAATAAAAAATTGCAATGAAATTAAATTTCATAAATATTGCATAAACTAAACTAACTTGATAGATAAACCTAAGTAACCTAACGGTTTATTATTTTTTTTTTATTTTCAACTTTTTTATACGTATTTTCTACCGATACAAAGCATGCAAAATTATTTTTTTTAAGAATCAATATGGATAGTAGTCATTTGCGCTCGCATTTGTT
Organism: Ophonus ardosiacus; assembly: GCA_943142095.1. NCBI lineage: Eukaryota > Metazoa > Arthropoda > Insecta > Coleoptera > Carabidae > Ophonus > Ophonus ardosiacus. The sequence continues at coordinate 12,162,090 of OW964836.1, read as the reverse complement.
AACGAGAAATGTAACTTTGCCGTTCTTGTGCAAAAACGCCCACTCACAGAATTTTTAACTTTAATGGCCCGTTGCACCAACGTAGCTTAAACTTGACTTAAATTGACAATATTTTGCATTTTTTTCCTTAAATTTGGCTTAAAATTTAAGTTATATAAATTTGAAAAATTAACTGTCCTCGTCAGGACTCGAACTCGAGACCTTCCACCAGTACGTTAGTATATGTTTTCTATGCCTTCCACTTTCCGGGCGGAAATTCTACCACTGAGCTACGAAAATTCCAATGAAGTTAGTTGATATTTCGTGCACTAATGTGTCAGACACTGCAAAGCTGATATGGCGAATATAACGTCCCATAATTTTTTTTTCAGGCTAACTGAATATGCTAAAGCCTTTGTGCACGAAATATCAACTGAGTTCATCGGTAGGTCTCAGATTCAAGTATCGACGAGGTCAGTTGATGTTTCAAATTTAGGAGTTATATACTTCAAGTGACATCGTGTCGTTATCTTTAATTCTTAAAAAATAAGCCTTGTTGATGCAACTGGTCATAAATCAAATATTTATTGAAAGCTCGATTGAATGGTAGTGATTGATAACCAGTGGAGCAAATAAACAATTTTCATTTCTTTTCTGTAACAGATTACGCTGCAAAACTACGTTTTTAAACAATCTTATAAATATTTAAGTATTAAGGGCAGTTGGTGCTTTCTACCGGTGGAGGATGATTTTTGAGATCGGGATGAAATCGAAATCTCCAATATATCCGATACCGATAGAAGAGCTCTTATTGACCGCAATACTTATTACGTTTTTTGCACGATCAGCTCTATTTCCATATTAAACTATACTAGGGCTGTCTGAAAAATTCGCGGAGCGCCATCTTTAAATCAATAGCAGAACTAAAATCTTTTGTTGGCAATACTGATTCATCTTTCATAAGTATCACCGTAAAGTGTCAAGTCGATCTGTCAATTAGTATTTATTTTTGATAATTTTATATAAGTAGTGTTTTGTTCAATGTTATGTTTTTCATCAAGTGTTCACTGAAAGTGACAGTAAATAAAATGTAGTTGTTGTATTATGTTCCTGTAAGAAAATGCTTCAATAAAATCTATGTGTTCCTCAATATATTGTGTTGTATTATCTATTATTACGTTCAACGATAGTCTGGAAATTACAAAATTTATTTATAAGCCAATTGAAATTTACGTTTCATTGTGATTTTGAAAAATGGATAATTTAAAGAATCGTGCAGTGATTGAATACCTTTTAAAAAAGGTTTAAAGCCAATGGAAATTCATACCGAAATGTGTTGGGGGACTCTGCTCCTTCAAAAATAATGGTTTGTAAATACGCTCGAGTTTAAACGAGGGAGAACGAGCATTGAGGATGACCCCAGTAGTGGACGCCCGAAAACTGTTACAACACCAGAAATAATTAAAAAAGTACATAAAATGGTATTCGATGACCGGCGAATCAAGGTGCGTGAGATTGCTGCGGCCGTATGCATCTCAAAAGAACGTGTAAATTATATTTTGAATGAAGAATTAAATATGAAAAAGCTTTGTGCCAGATGGGTGCCGCATTTGTTAAAAAGGATCAAAAACTCATTCGTATGCGAATTTCTCAAGAGTGTTTGGATCGTTTACAGAAGAATAATCAAGATTTTATTCGTCGATTTGTTACAATGGACGAAACATGGATATGCCATTATACACCTGAGACGAAAGAACAATCCAAACAATGGACTGAAGGCGGTTGTCCAGCGCCAAAGAAAGCAAAGACCATTCCATCGGTCGGAAAGGTAATGGCGTCGATTTTTTTGGGATGCAAGCAGTGGCGTGCGGTGAGTTTCTGTGTTGGGTGTGCAGATTTTTTTAAAAAAAGTATTGTGTAGGTAGAATCTTAGGTTAACAATTCAGAATTATCTTATTTTTTTATACTATGTCCCTTCTAGAAATTGGTTTCTTCAGTAAATCCGCAATTAGTATTTCACTTGCAATTTCCATTCTATAAATTTTCATAAATACAAATATAAGTTAAATAAATATTACATAAATTATATACCAAATACCTAAAGTTAATAATTAATTGTTTGTCCGAACTTGTTTATGCTTGTGAATACTACCAAAATTAATTTTACGGCGATACGTGCACAAAATATGCTGCACGCTGGAGAGTGCGATGGGGCGATACGTATTTCTAATATTTTATCCTTGTCTGCGCAAATACACTGTTCCTATAACCTCCCTGTGTAAAAACATGCGCACCGAGTGCAGTGCTGAGACTGCACTTGCACGGCAATCCACACATTCGCTGATGGGCAACCAAACACGCTACTGTTCGTTATTGTCCCATAATTGTATTAATATTTTTATATTTTGTATATCATATATTAAGATCAAATCAATTAAATAATTTACATTTTAATGCAATAAATTTTGAAATTATTCGCAGGGTTGTGCAGTGCACACCTTGCACATATGGACTGCACGCCACTGGATGCAAGAGATATTTTAATGATTGATTACTTGGAAAAAGGTAGAACTATCTATCAACGGTGAATATTATTTAAACCTTTTGAGCCAAATGGATAGAAAAATTAGTGAGAAGCGGACCGGTTTGAATAAAAAGAATGTCATCTTTCACCAGGACAACGCTTCTGGCCACAAAAGTGTTGTTGCAATGTCAAAAATCAACGAGTTAAAGTACGATTTGCTTGAACATCCACCATATTCTCCGGATTTAGCACCTTCTGACATCTACCTATTTCCAAAACTTAAGACATTCCTTGCTGGTAAGCGTTTTTCGTCGAATGAAGATGGCATAGCCGCTGTGAACGAGTATTTTAAAGAGCTCCCGGAAAGTCACTTCAAAGAAGGAATTGAAATTTTGGAAAATAGTTGGTACACATGCATTGAGGTCCAGGGAGATTATGTTGAAAAATAAAGTCATTTTCGAACATAAAAAATGTTTCTTTCATTTCCGCTCCGTGAATTTTTCAGACAACCCTCGTATAAGTACATATTGTATTTAACATTTCTGGTATAAACACAAAAATTCTAATTACGTCTATTATTAATATATTTTTAAATTCATTCTATAAATAAGTTTCCTATTTTTAAATTCATTCTATAAATAAGTTTCCTTCTACTCTTCTAAATGTTCGAGATTCTTCAAATTCATTCACGAGATTGGCGGCATATCTGATGCCTATAGCCCTATAGTATATAATATTTGTATCTATAATTTTAAATATATAATTAATAATAAAATAAGAAATATGAAATGTACTTCTCAGAAAAAGCCTTCAGTAATGTATTTGGATTTTTGACACTGTTTTGTTCTCATGTAGTTATTTGGGCTGTCAGATTATTTTATAAATTTATAATTCACTATCTTTAAATCTATAGAAGATATAATAAAAATGTTCAATGGACAAAGAATTTTATATTTTTTAATATTTGTAATGACATAAATTTCCAAAAAAATATTCAGAAGATTTTTTTTAGAATCTACTATTTCCGGGTTATTCAATTGTTACCAAAACCTTTTCAGCTCTTCCCATTAATGCCAGATTAAGGAATACGTAGTTAAATTGATATTTAGTCTTATAGAATTTGAGAACCCGTTCTCCCACATCCAGATACACATACACCACACACACATACCGTAAACATGTTAAAATCGGATTCTAGTAACCTTAAAATGTGCTTATTCACTAAAAACTGGATATGCGATTTTTAGAATGAATCCAAAATCCAATACCTCTCTTAATGAGAGGTAAAATGTAAGTTTTGATAATTATTTTGACATATGTATACAAAATTATTATTAGCATCACCCAGTCGGTAAAGATTAAAAACAACTGATCCTGTAAAATATTTATTTTGGCGACAGTAGAAAAATCTTGCGTGTTTCAGCGCAAATTTACATTGTCGATTTCGAAAGAAGGCCGCGCTCCTACGTTGCACAGCAGCGACCTTTCAATCGACAATGTACCATTTTGCACTCTTAATACACAAACACCTAATTGTTTATTGATTAAGATGCAAAATTTTATGCTGTATAATATTTTTACTCAAAATAATTAGGGAAGCAGGAAATTAGGAAAATATGATTTTACATATTAAAGTTTTATGTTCGGGAGGGCCGGTCGCCGCCTTGTATATTAGGGTGATATTCAATATATTTGAATTTCGTAAAAAATGCAAAATTATTTTTCCTGTTTCGTTTACTTTTTTTTCAAAATTATTATTAAAACGAATATGTACTAAAATATCACAGTTAGTAACATTGACAGTTTCAATAAATGTGTACTGTTTAATTTGCATTGACATTTGGCATTTTGACAACAGAAGAAGCTAGATTAGAGTTGTGTTATTTTAATTTAAAAGAGTGCTTTACTGTTTGATGTAATTATATTATTATTAAAATCTAATTGAAGTCATTTTCCATGGGTATAATGACAACACTGACAACTAAAATGAAAGATATATGTTTGACACTTAGGGCCGGTTTTTCAATCTCTGGTTAAAATTTTAACTTCTAGTTAAGTAAACAATATTACATCGTTTTGTTGACAGCAATGATAAATCTTTCATTTGACAGTTCATTTCGTTTCAATTTTGTTTATTTAACTCTTAGTTACAATTTTAACTAGATATTGAAAAACCGCCTCTTAGGGTGAGTTTTACAATCTCTGGTTATAGTATTATTACTGGCGAGCCGAGTAGGCGAGCCTGTCACCTCCTTGAGGCAGTAAAAACATTTACCTCGGCGTGTATTGTATAATATTTTATTTGTTACTCACTTGTAAATGAAATTTAAAATTATAACCTAAACCTCTCAGTTGCAATTGACACTTATTTTTAATACGTATGACAGTAACAAAACACAATTTTCACATGTCAACAACGTTACTAACATGGTAACTAACTAATAGTATAGTTATTAACATCATTAGGCCGATATGAGGCAAATAACGGACGCGACTGAAGTTTATAATCAGTCGAGTTCATTATTTGCATATCGGCCGTGTGGCGTTCAAGATTTTTCGTAATAACAAAATTTAAACATTTAGGAATAATAAAATTCTTCTATATCTGTTATACTGAACAACTTTTTTTGGTTAATTTATAAATTCTCCTAGATAACAGTCCATCAATATGCTGTTATTTTTCTAGGGACACCTGATCCAATTGTAGGCGACTGTTATAAAAAATAACGGCCTAGGCCGTTATTTCTATCTTTTCATTTTTGTTTTTAGTCCTGTTATGTCATAATAACACTATGGTATTACGAAAAAACCTGATGTGACCAACACAAAACCTCCCGCTATTTAATTTTTATTAATTTAAATACACACCTACGTATTTACTAACGCTGCAAACTGTTTCATTGCAGAAAACTATTACTTTACTTACTATTTTCTTTTTAAAATGTCACTATTATTAATTTGAAGTGATTAGTTTTTTGACAGTGACATTTACTGTCAGTTACATTCATTTGAAATATGAACTGTGTAACAAAGGAATTGTGTTTATCTTAGGCTTCGGGATTTATAAAAAAAATATTTTTAAATTTATCTCTAAAATGTAGAAAATTCAATAGTCTTTAATTTTCATAATGACAAAATGCGAAAAAATGGCATTTAATGGTATTTTTTGAAGAAAAACCATTATGAGATTCAGGTAAAGTGCCATATGCGGTTATCCGATTTACACCAAAATCTAATGGCTTCTTTTCATATTATTAGGATATAAATACAAGGTTTCAGAATTTTCTGAATGATAGTATTTGAGTTACAGCGAAGACAAAATCCATACACATACATACATACACACACATACATACATACTTACATACATACATACATACATACATACATACACACACACACACACACACACACACATATATATATATATATATATATATATATATATATATATACACCCATACAGACATCATCGTGAAAATGTTAAAATTGGATTCTAGGGACCTTAAAACGTGGTCATTTACTAAAATCTAGATATGTGATATTTAGCACGGGTAGCGGGAAGTAAAAATGATTACAAGTTAGCAACCAATTTTACAAGTTAGTAACTAGTAAACAATAATTTTCAAAAGTAGTTGGCGGTATCAATAAATGAAGTTTACAAGTGAGTAACAAATAAAAATTTTAACTGTCAGTTAAATAAATAAAACTGGAACGAAATAAACTGTCAAATGACATGTTCCTGGACATGTTGATCATTGCTGTCAATAATCCTGTTCAATATTACAGTTAAAATTCGGAAAAAACGGATATTGTAAAACTGGCACTCACTCACAAAGTTGAATTAGCACTGTTTTTGACTAAAACAATGACACAAAATTGACTTTGCAAATGTGAAATAGGAAAAACGTTATGAAAAATACGTATTACAATGAGAGTCATTATTACACTTGCCCCTCAATATATACTATTAAATTTACGATAAAATAAAATGGTACTTACTCTTGGTAAATATTTTGTGTATATTCGCAATTTTTGCAACTCTTATACTGTATGTTGGATTTTCCCATTATAGATCCTCCAATAAAATGATAACCTGAACGTTTATGTTTAAGAATCAAAGTTTTTGTATTGTTGTAATCTAAAATCTCCAGTAAATCTTGCATTCCTGGATCTCTGAAAGAGTTAGTGAAAAGGACGATCGGAATTTGCGTACAATTCTCTAATTTTCTTTCGTAGACAATTTCACCTTCAATGACAGCTGATATTCTCTTGTGAGTAACGAGACATTCTCCGTAAAGGGTACTCTACAAAGAGAAATTGTTAGTTAGATCAAATCAACAAGTACCAAAACCCTAACAAAAAGTGAGACACATAATTTATCATCTTTATTTACTAATTTATATTTCGACATACGTAGAAGATGAAAAATCCAATGATTGATTTTAGTAGTAGGTATGAGAAATGAGATAGTTATTTAAGTTATTAATGACGGTAAGTGCAGTTTACCGCTAAAGTACAATGTAATATAAAATTTATTACAAATATACAAAGTGTAAAAAAGGGGTAATTTTTTTTTGAGGATTATAGTACTGACCAAAATGAATAAAAAAAATATAATCAACATAAGTATAATTTTCAATTGTTTCCGAGAAAGAGGCCATTTTGTATTAGAATCGAAGAAAAACTGACAAAGATAGTAAATGAACAAAATTTTTTATATATCAGTAAATAGACAACAAAAAACAATAAAATTTTACATGAAACATTTTTCTCACTTACTAATAGGGTTGAAATTTTCTAAAGCTGTGATTGATAATGAGGTAGTAAGGATTCTTGGATTTAAATGCTTCGATCGATGAATAATAGGTTTATTTATTACAATTAAGACGATGTTTTGGTCATGATTACGACCATTTTCAAGTAAACAATACTCGTAGTATATCATTTGATAGTTTTATATATTGAAATTGACAAAAATTAAAATTAGAAAAACATTATTAATAATACTTTCAACCTGACCAGGCTGAGAGTCAATTAAATTTTAATTTAGTAACAGAGTATTTTTTTTCACTATTTGAGTTGTACCAAAAATAATATTTTCCGACGACCACTACGAAAAGTACATAAATTCACACGCTAAACTATTACTGAAAGTTGGTCATCGTACATCACTACCAAAGCTGTGTGAAATGAAAGCTCGGTAGCCAATCAGATGCGTCCGCAACTGTGTGATACGATTTTATCACACACTGCAATAACTGAGCGAACTAACCTAAAAATTTGTATGTAAAAATTTGACAGTTGCAAATAATTTGCTAAATTTACACGGATTAAGAAGGCTGGACCTTGATTTATCAGATTTTAACATAATTTTAGATGAATTCTGATAGCAATGATGTAAACATAATCTGTTTTAATATTTTTATGAAAAATTTATATTGTGTTATTTTTTGTGGTCGTCGGAAAAATATCGTGTACAACACGTGCTGAAAGGGTATTTCACACTCACGTGATTATACCACTCGCCTTCGGATCGTGGCTCAAACTTCACGTTCATGTGAAATATCCAACTTTCAGCACTAGTTATACAATATACTATTATTTATTTGGTTATTAAAAATATTTTGCCTTTTTCAATAAAACTGTGCGAAACCACATGCTTAGTGTTATACGTGTTATGATCTAGCAATCTTGTAATGATCGAACATCAAGTATGTTCGATCAAGAAAAATAAAACAAGTTGAAGGTTTAGAAAAAAATAGAAAGTGTTTTTTCGTTCTCGCTTTCAAATTAAAATTTCATTGTGTTAATTTCTATTATTATTTATACAAGTTTAAGTTTTTTTTTTTATATTATACAAATGTAGAGTGTACTATAATACCAAGGTATATTTTGCACTCTACATACGTATGTAAAATTTAAATAAAATATCTCGTGTACTTAGATCCTTAGATATTACAAGGTAAACATTAAAAATTACGAAAAATATAATTTTCCAAAAGTCTTGACTTTTGTTGGAGGCGTGGTCTGCAGAACCCAGTTATGACGTAGCAGGCTTGATCTTAAAGTGTACGCACTCTACCTGTATTTTGTGTTTTACTGACCTCTCGTGTCTCAATTGAAGGTGGTGAATGAAATTTAAAATCTCTGCCTGGCTTCTCATATTCGAAGCTCAGAAAGTTGAGAATTCCTTTCTTCATATTGATGGACCATTTTGGTTCGTTTGATTTGAAATACATGGTATAATTGTTGAAAAAATTTACAGCAAACGGTTGTTCAAGAATTTTCGCCTCTTTGGGTATTGGTTTTTCTTCAACATTTTGAAGTTTGTCTTTGGGGCCATTGAATACGCTGGTTTTCACATCGCTTAACTGCAACAAAATAAAATATTAATTGTGATAGATAGGGTATTCTACCAATTTTTTATATAGTTTTTTCTGATAATAGATAAAATCTAGGAATATTGGTAAAAATACGATGTTAAAATTTGGATTAGTAAGCGAGATATGAATTTTTGAATGTTTGAAATTATTTGTGACGTCATAGTCCCGAGTTGGTTATGCTTCGCAAACAGTTTTTCTATGAGTATCTGCATTGTCTGCATTAGACATATATTTTCATTTATTTTTATTAAAACTTCTTTCCCTTGTCAAATTAATTAGTAATGAATACAGAAATAAATAAAAGTAATTAAAATAAATAGTAGTTATTTATGCAAAAAGTGTGTAAAGTACTACTTTTTTGGTCGAGTGCGATGTTTTACGAGATAAAAATACTATTTTACACACGAGTTGCATACAATATTTTTCCTGCAACCGAAATGTTAGTGCTATATTTCTCATAATACTGAGTGTGAGGGTATAGGCATTTTCAAATATTGTTAGTGCTCTTTCTAATATTACTCTACAAAATATAACTTATACACGTTCGAAAGAATCTCAGAGACAGGTGGGTGGTGGTTGGATTACGGATTAGTCTTCTAGAATTGTACATTTAATATTAATATTAAAAATTAGATTAGGTTAAAACTCATGTGTCATGTCAAATAATGTTAATGTTCTTAAAAATTAGGTTAGTATTCAATATGTTAATAACAATAAATACACTTGTTTCATTTGCAGTATTGCAGTGCATAAAATATTTCTTGATAAATTTGATTACTTTATGTCAGCAAATGTCATTCAATATGTAATTTGATTTTAGTGGTATTTGTTTTAACGCGATGTCACTAGTGAAATAATTGTGTTGTTATTGAAGTACTTTCGAAAAAAAAGAGTAAAAGTAAAATATTTTGTTGGAGTAACTGCATTTTTATTTTTTTAAGTATAATATTTTACTATTTCGTTTTGCATTTAGTACTTTCATTAAATGAGTAAAAATTTAGTAAGAGTAATAAGTACCTCTTTTATAGTAAATCAGAATAATACTCTTTATATTATTTCTTTTTAATCATTTATTTTTTAAAATCTGCTCCCAAAAAGTGTAAAGTGATTCAAATTGCACTAATTTGAATAATTTTTACACTTTTCTTAGTAATATACTTTTTTAAAATAAAATATTTAGTGAAATATAAATTTCATAAGGGTAAAATATACTATTATCAATGTAGAATCTATTACGAAAAGAGTACTTTTATTATTTTTTACTCACCACAAGTATAAACATATTTTATAAATCTGTATATCAGAGAACGCCAAACATGTATGCGTTATGCTAACTATTTAGTTTGCATTTACTTTAACAAGAAACATTATAAGTACGCCGTTGATACAATTAATGAGATTTATATACCTACAGAAAGAAATAATTAAAATATTATTATGAAGTACTACTGCCAATAAAGTTACAGATATATAAATACCGAAGGAGTTTATGTATAAATAGTACGTACTGTAGATTATAACAGGTAAAATTGATTTTAAAGCAAATATATATTATGTATAGTGTATAATATATTTTTTTATAGGTTGGGATGATGAAACAAAAGAATGTTATAGGACATTTTCCTTCTGTTTCTACCATCACATCTTAATTGTATATTAGTTATTATATTTAATATGTACCTACTTATAAGTATATGTGTTTCTCAATATGTATTTTTTTAGATTAAGTTATTATATTTTATATTTAAATTTTTATAATATTTATTTCATTAAATTAAAATTTATTTAATAAGAAAAAAAAAATAATCAAATCCAGAATTACCCTTTTATACAGCAAATTTGAATACAGTTATTAGTAGTGAATTTTATGCTTTTATTAGTAAATAATATTACTAATTAAAGAATTAAAAACTATTATTTTCATATAGCATATTTTTACTATTAATAAGGGTATTACATTTTATTTATATTAAGGAGTACAAATCACTTATGTGTAGAATAAAAATAAAGTACTCTTTTTGATTTACTCTTTTATTAGGAGTAGAACAATCTTCGGACTTATATAGATTCTTTTAAAGAGTACATTTTTTGAACTGTGAAAAATGATATACCTACCCACGATTATAAAAGAAGAAAGCGAACGAGATTACTTCAAATTCAGCACCGACGTCGGCAAATGTGGCAGAATATGTATTTATAAATTCTAAGATCTCGTACTATTATATTGAACTTGCACCTTGCACAATTAATCATTATTATCGTGCATTGTAAACTTTAAGTCACTAAGGCCCGATATTTTCATCTTCGATTAAACAATATTATACCATAAATTAACGGCAATTTAACCAGAGATGAAAATAAGGGGTCGAGTGGCCGTGTGCATATAGTGTCTGGTTGCCAATCTGACGACCCGGGTTAAATCCCGGCCAGTGCAGACTTTAATCGCACAAAAGTGATCCCTGTGATGCACTATCCACACCAGCTATGAGTGTCCATTACCGATGTCTAAACGTGTTGTAGATACTGGCACACCCAGTAATGGGTAATATGCCGTGATGACATACACACTGTTTCAAAGAAAATTAAGGACATATAGTAATGTTAAAATTGAGTAAATAAAGCTTAATCAACATAGGTCTGATCTTTAACTGTTTCCGAGATAAATGAAAATCGAAGAAAAACTGATAATGCTAGTGATCGAACAAAATTTTGTCTATGTCAGTAAATAGACAAAAAAAATATATGAAACATTTTTCTCAATTTCTAATAGTTACGAAGTCGCCACAACATTTAACTTAGTACAATTATTTGATTAAGATGACCTCTGAAAGTTAAACAAAAAGTCTTATTTAATTAAAGTCGTAACTCCTATAGTTTTTAAGACAGCAACGGTAAACCCCGTAAAAGCTCATTTTTCATTGCCTCATATCTCGGAAACTATTGACGATCGGACCCATGTTTTTTTACTCAATTTGGTCAGTACTGAAATTCATCATGCCCTTAAAATGTTGTACACTATCTTTGAAACACCCTGTATTTATTTACTTATTTATTTATTTTATATTAAAATATCGGTCCTAAGGCGTTTACACGCATTTTAAAAAGTGGGCTAAACGGGTCAGATCACATGAAAAAGAGTCCTGATCTAAAACTAGGTCAGGTCGCCCACTAAGAGTTTTCATGGTGTCCTATGGGTATAGGTCGAATATATGGTATAGGACTTCGCGTTTTTCTTTATTTTAAAATAAAAACATGAGGAAAAAAGTTGACAATTTGAATATTTGTCATATTGACACATGTCAAAATAATTATTTTGTTAATCATAGCATTCTGAATGTAGCATTAATGGGAGAATTTCAAAAAATAATATTTGTTAATAACATCTTCATTTTCTAAAACTGATAAAATATTGAACACACCACGGATGCTATGAATCATAACTCAACGAGCTCGGATTTCCAACAGACATTTGCGGCAGTTCTGATAACCTAGAAAAGTGGGTTTTACATGCATCATATAAATGTAATTTTAAATTGCATTCTTCCGCATGACTAATGCCCGGTGTCATGAAAGCATGTTACATCAAAAATTAACTAATTGCCTCGTTAACTATTATCACTAGGCGAGTGAAAATGAAATGGCAGAAGACTTACGTCAAAGACCTAAGAAAAACTTTATAAAATGAAACTTGTAGAAACTATTTATTTTTAAATACAGAAGAAAGAAAAATACTAGTATTAAGAAACATATATATTAATGAAATTTACAAGTATATTTCTAAGTTAATCTCTATTCCTTTTACGGAATTTGAAATTATTTGAAATAATTGTAGTTCATTTTTATATAGTACGTTGGCATAACAATGTTTATATTAAATTTTATATCGATCGAATATTGTCAATTTCAGAAACTAATCATAAATATAACTATTTCGAACGGGAATTGTGGGCCATTAATTGAAAGCCGTTCAAAAGGTATTTTTTTTTTCAAATATTTCTTTTGTTATCAATCTTTAATTAAATTATGTATTTTTAGAGATGAACAGATGCCCTACAAATAAGCAAATCTTGACAAGAAGATATGGGCACTCATGTCAGAATGACAGCTAGTAATAATGTACATAACTTACAAATGTCAAATATTTTAATTCAAAATTTCAAGATTTTCTAAGTTCACATGGTTTCTTTGTCATCAGGAATGTGGACTTTACTTGGTTAAATAAATCACATGAAATTGGAAAATCATGAAATTTGGAATGAAAAATAATGACACTTGTATGTACAAGATTACTATTACTGTTTCTTCTAAATAATTTTCATTCTTTGACCTCGGATTTTCGCAAAACATTTCATTACGGTATAGATTAACACCTTATGATGCCGTTTAATTTTATAATTAATTTATTGGTTTATTTGTTATTTTTTTAATTATTATGAATAGTCGTAGAAAAAACAGTGTATGCAACTCATGTATAAATTGCATGATTTACGATACTCGTCATGGCTAGTATCGTAAACTTCATGCTCGTGTATTAATAGATATCATTATAAACTCGTTGCATAATATACTATTTTTTACAAAAATTTAAGACATTTTGATTATAGAAAAAAAAAATAAGTTCGCTTTGATACACATATAAATAACTATTATCTTCAATAATTATTTCAGGAATAAATATATTTACAAAATCATATGTTTAATAAAAGATAAGTTATCAAAATATTTTCTATTTATATTAATTTTATTATTAGTCAATTATTTTTTTATACTATTTTTAAATAAGCAAATGGAAGGTTCAGAACACAACTAGACTAAGTTCATTTTCTACAATTAATGTGAATCTAATAAAAGTCATCACCTAATACGACGCAGGCATTTAACATGTACCTTACTGCTGCTCGACAAAGTGACCGCAGATAGATAATTATATAAATTTATCAATAATATATATGTAGAATAGTATATTATGTGGCAATTGTGTGAAGCTGAAATTTTTACATGAGGGTGGAATGTAAAATAGGCTTCACACACGTGTTACATACTATACTTTTTCTACGACCTTGCAATAAAATTTATATTTTTTCTTCACATTGTCATTCTTTTAACGTAAAGCCTCTGTATTATCGACTTGTGTAACCATGGTTACCAACATTACGGGTGTTTAACAGCTTTGTTTTATTAAAATACAATTCAGTTTGTAATATTTAAAATAATGAACGGTGCGTGAAGTAACACTTCAAGCATAGTGTGCAAAAAATCAAACTTCACACATAAAAATTGATACGTGAAGTACTCACTTCATGCATGGGAGTAGAAAAAAAGTATAAATGATATCGATAAAATAACACTTAAATGTATTTTTCAAAGAAACACTATTTTGAGCTTCGCTTCAAGTAAAGTGCTATTTCTAATTATTCAATTTACACCAAAATCCAATGGTTTCTTTCCATAATAGAATAGGGTCGAAATACAAGGTTTCAAAACACACACACACACCACTCCCACGCGCACACGCATACACACACGCACATCATCGTGAAAATGTTAAAATTGGATTCTGTATGATGAGTAGACATGTAAACATGTAAATATTGACAGTAAAGACGTTTCAAGCAAAAGTATCTTTTATTTATTATATTAAAACCCCACACAATACATGGTGACAGCGAGAAATACCTATATATAGATTGACTACAATAATGGAAGGCAATAATATGTTTGAAGTTCCAAGTCAATTTAATTTTGCAAAGGCACATGATTGGCCGAAATGGATCCGCCGATTTGATTTGTACCGCCAAGCGACAGGTTTGGATACAAAATTACAAAGTCGACAGATCGCAAGTCTACTTTACTGTATGGGTAAACAATCCGATGGCGTATTTCAGACCCTAAACCTTTGAGGAGGACAGTAAGAAATACGAAAAAGTTAAAGAAGCATTCGGAAAGCATTTTGTAGTAAAGCGAAATATTGTATACGAGCGAGTATTGTTCAACCAACGTATACAAAACGAGGACGAAACAATAGAAGAATTCGTAACGGCTCTTTACAGTTTGAGCGAACACTGTAATTATGGTTACGGACAGCTACGCGATGAACTGATACGAGACAGAATAATCGTAGGAATTCGGAATTGACAATTTGCTGAACGAATGCAACTTCAAGCGGAATTAAAACTCGATGATGCAATTTTTATGGCTAAACAAAGCGAGCAAGTGAAAGCGCAACTACCCCAGCTACAAAACGAACTCCAGAAACTCGAAGTTAGTCGCATCGAAACGAAAAATATAGAATGAACGAGTTTTAGAGAAACAAATGTCAGGAGGGGAAGAAATCTGGAAAGAATACGCAATCAAATAATACAACGACCAACCAATCTAGTCGATGTAGACGATGCGGTGGTGGCTCACACTCAGCTCGACAATG
This sequence comes from Ophonus ardosiacus, assembly GCA_943142095.1. NCBI lineage: Eukaryota > Metazoa > Arthropoda > Insecta > Coleoptera > Carabidae > Ophonus > Ophonus ardosiacus. Next base: position 12,146,777 of record OW964836.1, on the reverse strand, counting down.
CCCGGCACGGAAAGAAAAATGCAGCAAATGTCAAAAGATAGGACATTATGCGCGAATATGTCTAAATGGTCAACGAAATTATAACATACGCAACGTTAACGAAATCGAAGATTCGTTCATTGGTACCATAAATGCAGTAGGAAGTTTGAAAAAGCAAACACATTGTTGGCAAGCAGAGGTCGACAAACGAAATGTGAAGATTAGTTTCAAAATTGATACAGGCGCCGACATTACGTGCATTTCAGAGAAAACCTATGAAGAATATTTTTCAAACATACGATTGAAACCATCACCTATTCGTCCGTACAACGCAGATCATCAACTTATGAACACAACTGGAATATTTTCGGAGAGGATTCAATATCACGGAAAAACCGCATTGACGGATATCTATGTAGTACAAAATCTCACAAGCTCATTGCTTGATGGTGAAACAAGTTACCAATTAGGAATTATTAAACGATGTCATGCCGTAAATAGCGATTCCATAAAAATGTCGTTTAACCGAATTACTACATATCCAAAGTTATTTGAAGGTCTCGGGAAAATACGAATTCCGTATAAGATCGTTCTTACAGAAGATGCTATACCATACAATCTGAAGAAGCCCAGAAGAATACCCATTCCGATGTTGAAGGAAATCAAATCCAATTTAGATAATATGGTAAAAATGGGAGTCATTGAGCCAGTACAGGAACCAACTGATTGGTGTGCTGGACTGGTACTTTCTCCAAAGCCAAATGGATCGATCCGTATGTGTGTCGACTACGTACATTTGAACAAGTTTGTGAAACAAGAACACCATCCTATGCCAGTGACTGAGAACATTTTGGGTCGACTGGGATAAGCCAAAATTTTCTCTAAAATCGATGCCAATCATGGATTCTGGCAATGCGATTTCGACGAATCATCACAACTGTGGATGACGTTCATCACACCATTTGGATGATATAAATACAAACAATTGCCATTTGGTATCTCAGCCGCACCCGAATTCTTCAAGAAAAGAATGACGAAAATACTGGATAATCTTGACGGGGTAATGGTAAATATGGAAGACGTGTTAGTGTATGGAAACACAATCGAAGAACACGATCGACGACTCCATAATGTCCTCAAATGTCTCCTGCAAAAACAGGTAACTCTTAATATCGATAAGTGTATATTTGGAGTTACGAAGATACAGTTCCTTGGACACAGCATCGAAGGAAACGGTATTCGTATAGACGAAGATAGAGTTAGTTCAATCCTGCAGATGGACAAACCAGAAAATATTTCGGAATTAAGAAGCTTATTAGGCTCCTTAAATTATATCGCGAAATTTGTACCAAATAGTGATGTGTCGTTCGTTCAATTTTAGAGAGTCAGTTCATTTTGCTCCGCTCATTAAATTAAGTCGTTCAATGTGAGTCGTTCAATGTGAGTCGTTCAATGTGAGTCGTTCATTCGAACGGCCCAAATGCACAAGCGCTCTTCATGCGTTATGTGAACTGTAACTGTGTTGTACTGCTGCGAGTGCTGTGTACCGTGCCGCTGAGCTCAAGCTCATTTGCTCACTAGCACACTGCACGAGAACGAGTGCTAAACTGATGAGCCAGAGCCATGTGCCGTACTGTGAGACCTAAAGAGCATTTCGTTCAGCTGAGCTACTGTACTAGAGTGGTGTGCTTGTGCTACAGTGTAGCACGTGAACGCTGAACCGTACTGTGAGAACTAGAGTCGTTCGTTCATTGCTCACTGAAGTGAGTCGTTTAAAATGAACGACACGTTCATGAACTACCCATCACTAGTACTAAACCTATCGACGAAAGCATATCCTCTCAATGAACTTTTAAGCGATAAAATCAAATTTACGTGGAGGAAAGAGCAAATATTAGCTTTTAACCAAATCAAGAAAGACTTAGCTAGCGCTCCGATCTTAGCGTGGTACAATCCTGCGCGCGAAACTGCCATCGCAGCAGACGCTTCATCATATGGAATAGGTGCTGTACTGAAACAAAAACAGGAAGACGGTGGTTTTCGACCAGTCACATACGCGTCAAAAACATTTACGAAACATCAACGTAATTGGCCTCAAATAGAAAAAGAAGGCTATGCGCTTGTATGGGCTTGCGAAAAATTTAAAGACTTCATTCTGAAAGTCACTCTTGAAACAGATCTTAAGCCACTAGTCTCAATATTCACCTTAAAGGATCTCGACGATTTAACACCAAAATAACAACGTATGCGACTCCGACTGACTTGATATTCGCACAACGTAAGACACGTACCAGGTAAAGAACTTGGAATTGCCGATATCTTATCACAAAGACCGACAGGCGAAGCAAATGATGACGACGATCTCGAAGAGCATATCACGGCATATGTACAAATGATAACTTCGAACTTTCCGGCATCAGAAGATCGGATTCGCCAGATTATCGAGAAACAGAAAATCGACAGTGTATGTTCATCACTTATCGAATTTTGCAGAACGGAATGGCCACACCCGATAGAACTGCGTATCGACCTCAAATCATACTGGCAACATCGATCTGAAATCGGTATTGAAGGACAACTTCTGCTGAAAGGAACTAGAATCATAATTCCATCCTGCCTTCGTAAAGAAATCTTGGAAAAGATCCACGAGGGACATCTAGGTATCGCCAAATGCAGAGCACGGGTACAAGAGGCCGTGTGGTGGCCTGGAATTACAAAAGACATCGAGGTGATGGTTAAAAATTGCTCTAAATGTGTAATCGATACAATCAATCAACATGAGCCTTTAATACCATCATAGTTCCCATCACGTCCATGGCAGAATGTTGCTATTGATTATTTATCTTAATAATAAGAATTTTCTTATCGTAGTAGACTATTACTCACGATACCCGGAGATTACATTACTACATAGTCTTCAAGAATCCGAAGTTATAGTGCATCTGAAATCAATCTTCGCAAGACATGGCACTCCAGAAATTGTATACAGCGACAATGGTACTCATTTTGGACCATTGGTCACTTCAGAATTCTCTAAATTTGCAAAAGAATTTGCACATATAACATCTAGCCCAAAGTTTGTTCAAAGTAATGGTTTTGTAGAGGTACTAGTAAAGACAATAAAGAATTGCCTACGTAGAAGTAAAGACACGTACAAAGCCCTGCAGAACTATAGAGCAACACCTCTCACAAACGGGTACTCGCCCAATGAACTGTTAATGGGAAAAAAATTACGGACGTCATTGCCGATCACCATAGAACAACTGAAACCGAAGGTACCCAATCAACAACAAATATACATAAAAAAAAATTCGACGAGAAAAACAAAAAACGAATTATGATCGACGTCACGGAGTACGAAAACTGTCAGAATAGGCTATTCCACAGTAATCAAAAATAGTAAAATTTATTGAAAATAAGAATGATAATAGTTAAAGGATAAGGAAAACCATATTTCTTTTATTATAAATTATTCCTTCTAGAAGACACGGGGAGTTTTGCTTTTGATGATGCAGGACATGTGTACGAGTGTTTGAGCAAATAGGATCTAAGTATGACCTCCGATTTTGAGAAGCCCCGCCCTAACTAAGAATATACTTCTTCGGGTGTGTCGGATCTGATCGGTTGCTGTTCGGGTTACGTTCTAATTTCTTTGTTTTTATAAAATGAGAAAAAAAGGTGAAATAAAAATTAAGTATAATAATTTATTTTATGTCTCTAATAATGAATTATAATATTACAATTTAAATATTTTTATTTTATTTATTTATTTTCTGTACAAGGAGAACCAACAGTCAATTGACCAATAACAGGTTCTCACGAACAATACAAATAGTTTTGAAAATAAGTACATATATACATATAAATATCAATTGCACGGAAAATAAGGTGATACAACATAAAAAAAGTAATGAAAAAAGGAAATATTGTGCGTGTGCTTGTAATATCTATGAGATTTCATGTATAATGGCAGTTTTAAATTGCGGAAAAGAAAGGTGAAATATATCTATATGATTAAACAATGAATTATATGAATTAATAATTCTGTTGATTCCAGAGTGCTTTGAACTATTTGTGTTAGACTGTTGTATATGAAATAAAGATTGTTGTCTAGTATTTCTACTCGGAATATGGAAGTTAATCAGGCACAGTATATTTAATGTATCATACTTGTTATTTATAGTTTTGTATAAAAAGACCATATCATTTACTAATCTTCTGTTTATAAGTGATACAATACCGAAATATTGCAATCTCTCAGAATAACCTGGAATGTTGACATTAAATTTAATACACAACAGTCTAACAAATTTTTTTTGAATATTTTCTAATAAGTTAATGGTGTTATTGTAATTCGGATTCCATACAATGGAAGCATATTCTAACTTAGACCTTACTATACTATTAAATAAGTAAATTAGAGACTTTGGATTCTCAAAATGTTTACTGTGACGGAAGATGAATCCAAGAACTTTATAGGAATCTTTTACTATTTTGTTGCAGTGATATCCGAAAGCCATTGTAGGTTCAAAGTTAATTCCAAGATCTCTAATTACTGATTTATTTTCCAATGCGACATTATCAATTGCATAATTATAATATATTTTATGACGATTTCTCGTAAAATTCATGATGTAGCATTTGGTTATATTAAGTAATAAATAATTATCTATACAATAGTCATGCAAACGGTTTAAGTCCTCTTCAAATTTATTGCAGTCTTCAATATTTCTTATAGACTTATAAATCTTTAAATCATCTGCATACAGAAGGAAATGACAATATTTGAAACATTTGTATATATCATTAATAAATAAAAGAAACAGTAAAGGACCAAGATGTGAGCCTTGGGGCACACCAGATAGAACAGAAAATAGAGTAGACTTAAAACCGTTGCAGTATACAAATTGGGATCTGTTAGAAACGTACGATTCTATCCATCGAAGTAAGGAACCATGAAAGCCTAATAATTTTAATTTACGTATTAAAGTAGGGAGATGCACCCGATCAAATGCTTTGCAGAAATCAGTATAAATAACGTCTACTTGGGTTCTACTGTCCATGTTTTTGCTTAAGAATGTAATGAAAGGAATTAAATTAGTTGAAACAGATTTACCTGAACAGAATCCATGTTGTTCCGGAATAAGAATGGTATGACAGTCAGATTTTATTTGATTAATTACTAAGGCTTCAAAAATTTTACCGAAAGTTGAAATAATTGATATTGGTCTGTAATTGGTGACGTTATTAATATCTCCTGTTTTGTGAATAGGTACAATCTTAGACAGTTTCCACCTATCGGGAAAAACACCGGACTTTAGAGATTGGTTAAATAAAATTTGCAAAGGCGAAGTTAGATAAACTGCACATGTTTTAATGAATGAACTTGGGATTTGATCGGGGCCACATCCTTTGTTAGTGTTGAGATTTAATAGATACTTATAAATTTCATCTTCACTTAGCTCAATTGAATGTAAATTAAGTAAATTAGTAGGACTCTCTACAACATTGTTCTTATTCTTATCATTATTGTTTACAAAGACGGATTTAAAATAATCAGCAAAAAGATTACTGACCGAATGGCCATCGTGAGCTTCCTCATTTCCATAAATCATGGTGTTAGGAATCCCACCTTTTTTACGCATTGTTTTAGAGTAAGACCAAAAGGATTTAGGATCTCTGTGAATATTATTTTCAACATTTTGCATATAAAAACGGAAATCTTGTTGCTGTTTAATTTTAACCCTGTTACGTAACAGAGAGAAGGAAGTATAGTCTGAGATTCTCCCATAATTTTTCCATCTCTTATGAAATTTTTGTTTTTCACGTAACATTTTAACAAGAGCTTTAGAAAACCATTTTGGGTGAGAATTCATTCTAATTTGCTTAAATGGTACAAAATTAATTATTAGACTGTCCAATATATCATAAAAAGTATCTAAATTTTTATTCACATCATTATGACATAATTTAGCATTCCAGTCGATTGCAGACATTTTATAAATCAATTCTTCATAATTACATTTATAAAAGTTAGGTCGAAGTTCATTATTAAATTCTAAATTTTTATGATTTTGTATAGAAATATGTATATCAAGCGGTGGATGATATGAATCGATATTTGATAAAGGAGAATTACTCAGACCAACTTGACAGTTATTGTTGCTTAGAACAAGATCAAGTAATTTATTGTGAGAATTCAATATTCCATTGTATTGACATAAGTTAGAAAAGTTAATTGTATGTAAGAGTTCATTATGAATATCGTCACATTTTACTGTTGATGGTTCAAAATAATTCAGATAAGGGGTCCACTGAATATTAGGGAGATTGTAGTCACCAACACTTAATATAAAGTCATTGCACTGACTCAAACAAATGTCTTGCAATTTCTGAAAGTGTTCAATATATAAATTTGAAGGAGAGGCTGGCGAGATATATACCGCACATAAATGTATTTTAATATTTTCAAGAATTATTGTCACCCACATGTCTTCACATGAGGAAAACCATGATTGTTGCACTTTACATTTCAAACATTTTCTAACGAGAATCATTACACCGCCACCTTGAGTTCGAGTGTCATTTCTGTCGCGCCTGTACACCAAATACTGATTTACGTTGCAAATTTCAGAATTTAAAATTGTATCATTTAACCATGTTTCAGTAAATATCACTATATCATAAGAATTTAGTGCTAAATTATTATAAATATTATTTAATTTAGTTTTGATACCTCTGAAGTTCTGATAATAAATGTTAAGGTCCATGATGAATTTACACTTAATTTATGGTTAAATTATTATTTAAAAAAATCATTTAATTTTATGTAGGTCTGTTTCATTGTTGATTATTGAGATAGGCGATGTTTCGGATTTACGTACATATATTCTTGCAGATTTTACCCATACAAATTTATAATTAAGTTTCCTGGCTTGGTCTTTCGCTTTACCCAACAGAATTTTGTTTTGGGGACTCAGATGATCGTTAATGAAAACTTGATTATTTTCCATGAAGTTCAGTTGATTTGTTTTAAAATCTTTCATTTTACGTGCATTCGCAATGAAGCTATCACGTTTAATTCTGGACACAAAACGTACGATGATGTTTTTAGGTCTGTTTTTATTCGGATTTACCATGGAAACGCGATGAATTGCATCCAGGTCATTTTCTTCAACAGGACATTGCACTTTTTGGCCTATAGTGCTTATAATTTTTACCAGGTTTTCATTTGGTTTTTCCGGGATACCGACAATTTCTATATTATTAGATCTTGACCGTTGTTCCAAATCAGCAACCTTATATTTCAAAATGGCACACTCTGATTGAAGTTGATCTACTATATTAATTTTATCAGCGAATGTTTTTAGTTTTAATTCAAAATCATCGATTTTGTTTGAACAAAATTGAACAGATTTCTTAAGCTCATTTATACTATTCATAACATCGTTCAATGTATAGTGTTCAGCATTCGACACTTGATCCGAAGCGGGCAGTGCTCGACAAGAATCGCATGTCCATTTTAAATTTGGGAGAGAACTCAGCGCATTTTTTTCAACCGCTGTGATTGACGAACAGCTGTAGTGGTAGGATTTCGAGCACCTCCCACAGCTCACACCTGGATTATTCCTGTTCACACCTCCACCACACTTCGCACAAGAGTTGGCCATGACGAATAGTGAGATATTATCAGTTAAAAAGTTAAAAAAATTATCTGACTTACTGTAGGTGAATGCCCGTCTGAATAAGTAATTTGTTAATGAAACTTGCGTATCCAATCACACTAACGCAAAAATGAAAAAGTTTGCAATATTGAGCCTTATGGATTGGTGAATAAGAACACAATTTTACACGAAACTAGAGCACTTGAATCAGATTTAAGATGATAATATCGAAGAACTACAGTTTACGGTTGATATGCAACACAATTTTTTATTCAAATAATATATTATTCACTACTTTTTAACAATTTTTTGAACACCAAATTCATACGTGATAACTGATAACAGTAATGCTAACATTATTTTATAATTTGTTTAACATTTTTTCGTGGCTTGTGGACCACTGTTTGTTTACTTCTGGTATATCCACATTACCTACGTCGCAAATGTTATTTAAAATTCGGACCTTAATATCTCGCTTATTTGTGGAGGAATTTTTAACTCGGACTTTCACATGTGGTCTTATATTTTTATGTACTTCAAGAAAAAAAATTTTAAAAAATATCGTGGAATAGCCTATTGAAAGAGGGAGACAAAGTATGAATACCTGATTTAAAACGATCTGGAATAATCATTAATCGTCGACAAGAGCCACGCTCGTACAACATCAAAACAGATAAGCAAAATGTCCGTCGAAATCGTTACCACTTAATACCTGTATAATTATGTAAAATGCTCGAAGGACCAATAGACTTTAAATAGTAAACAACAAAAACTCGCAAGCTGAGATTGTGGTGATTGTCAAAAAAAACTAAAGAAGCACTGACCTTGACTAGAAAAAACGGGATGTGACTAGGAGGCAGGATCTTGACGGGACTTGGAAGACTGGATGAATTCTGCAGACGGTAACTGGTCTGGAAGCGGTGACGGCCAGATTCAGTAAGGTAGGAGGTTCAGAAGGAGGAGGCCTCACACGTGGTTGTGAGGCTGGCAAAGTGACGCCACCAAGGGCGCAGGGCTGGATACGGGCAGAAGCTCCTGCAGGAGGAACTCGAGAGGAGGGCAGTGTAGAAGCAGGGGCGTAATTCGCCGGATTAAAACCGCCAAGTGGCGACAGCACGGTTGGTCCAATTCGTAGATTAAGCGGTGTCCGCTGTTTAGTACAACAGCGGTCTCGGAGCACAACACAAATGCACAACACTTTACACTTTCCTGAAAATATAATTTTGCCCCACTACTAAGTAAAGAAAGAAACGATTTTATGAGAATTATATAATTTGTATTAAAATAAATTGAGGCCAAAAAAGGAATGAAAGAAAGAGGAGCTAAATTACTTCTGAACCATTACTTGGCTCATTACTGACTTATTATTTTTTTTATTTATGTCGCTATGAAGCTTTTTTTTTTGTTGCATTCCTTTTTTTCAGATGCCTGTGATTTTTCAAAAAATAAACAATACATGGCTAACTTTTAGCTTTAAATTAAATGTAATAACAAAACATGTTAGTCGCTTGCCAGCTACTCCGATAGTTGTCTTGACAGTCACCACAATACCTGACTTTACAACTTTACATATTCCCGGGCGCCAGAAATTCGCGTCTAACAATGAATTATTTGATCTCGCAACAATGCACTGCAATTGAACGGTTGCTAGGAAGCGAGAAGGAACGAATGATCAACTCGACAGAAAAATCGAGTGACAATGAACAAATGATGTTACGTCTACTTAACAATGTGTCAAAGTGACGTTGTGTCAGAGTGACAGTAAATAAATTAATAACAATAATGCAAATTGATGACAATTGAGCTGTCTATTGCGCTGGCAGTGGGCACAGTTTATTAACTGGGCGTTTGATGACGCTATTTTCCAACTTAACCAACGCGACGCGAGCTATTTTGTCATTTCCAAAATATAATTTGGTAATAATACCTAGTGGCCAGTCTAAAGGGGGCAGTCTATGTTCTTTAACTATGACTATTTGCCCCAACTTTATTGGACTACTTGACGTTAGCCATTTTTGGCGTGTTTGTAATGTTGTCAAATATTCTAACTGCCATTTTTCCCAGTATGATTTTATTAATGAATCTAATAAGTATTTACGATGGATTAAATTGGGATTAACTTCGGCAATAGGTAAATGCTTTAATGGGGTTTGAAGTAAAAAATGGGCTGGGGTCAACAATTCTGGATTGTGCTCTGAGCCTTGGGCACACAGAGGACGGGAATTTAAGACTGCTTCTATTTGTGTTAATAGTGTTATCAACTCTTCGTAGCTTAACAATTGTTTACCTATGACCCTAAATAGATGTTTCTTACAACTTTTTATTGCGGCCTCCCAAATTCCTCCGAAATTAGCACTGAAGGGAGGGATTGTTTTCCATTCTATTCCCTTCATTGCTAATTCGCTGGATAGTGTTTTGTGGAATATAGTCGACTGCACAAATTTATATAGCTCGTTGAATTTATTTCGAGCTCCTATAAAGGTGGTGCTATTATCTGAATATAAATGAGAAATGGGCCCCCTTCTTGATGAAAATCTTTTAAATGCGTTAATAAAGGAGATTACTGTTAAATCCGAGACTACTTCAATATGAATGGCCTTTATTGTTAAACAAATAAAAAGACAAATGTATGCCTTTTTTGCGTGCTGACCTTTATGCCTAGATTTTATGAATTTAATTGGGCCTGCATAGTCTACGCCTGTATGAGCGAATGGCTTTACTTCAGTTACGCGATAGTTAGGTAAATCCCCCATTTTTGGTTGTGTATTAACCGGTTTTGTCCTGAGGCATTTGTTGCATCTGTACAATTTTTGCTTGATGGCGCCTCTACCAGCAATGATCCAGTATTTTTGCCGAATTATTGCTAGCAGCAAATCTGTTCCAGCATGACAGTTTGAATTATGATAATAATCTATGATTAGTTCTACTATGTGGTCTGACTTGGGCAGTAAAACTGGATGTTTGACTTCAAACGGTAATATTGCGTTGGATAGTCTTCCTCCTACTCGCAATATTCCGTTTTCGTCTAGGAATGGCGCTAGTTTTAGTATTTGTTTATCCTTTATAAGTTTTCCTCTTTGCAGAGTTCTTATTATTTCGTGGAAATATATACTTTGTAAAGCCCTTAGTACATGTGATTCTGCCATGGCTAAATCCGATGCGGAAATATAAGTTTTAAAAAACAGTTTTTTACCGAATTTTAAAATATAACTTGTTATTCTTAGTAACTTGTGCCAAGAAGATATATTTTGTGCCAAAGTATATAAAACGGAATAATCATTCGTAGATGAGGTAGTAGTAAAAGTTTTTGATCTTAGTTCAGGTAGTTGATCAACTGGCAAAGGATTTAATTGCTTAATAGGCCAATTTTCCTCCTTTGATTGAAGCCAGTTGGGACCATGCCACCATGATTTACAATGAATTAATTGAGTTGGGAGTGCTCCTCTGGATATTAGATCACTTGGATTCTGTTTCCCTGATACATGAAAGAAGTATTTAGGGTCCAAGTTCTCTTGTAATTGAGCTACTCTGTTGCTTACAAATGTTGACCATCGATGTGGAGCTGATTTTATCCAGGATAATACAATCATAGAATCTGAAAATGCATATATATTTTCGATTGGATATTTTTTAATTATTTTTTCACTGACATAATTTACCAACCTTGCCATAAGTAACGCCGCGCAAAGTTCAAGTCTAGCCAGGGTAATAATTTTCATGGGCGCTACCTTTGATTTCGAACATAGTAATCTGCTTGTAATATTGTTAACTTCCGTTATTTGTAGGTAGATGGCGCAACCGTATGCAACTTCGCTGGCATCGCAAAAAGCCACAATATTTACTTTACAGTTTTCTGAAATACCGATATGGCGAGGAATTGACATTTCCTCCAAATAAATAAATTCTGACATGAGATTGACAAATTTTGCAGAAATATTGTTGGGAGGGATGTCATCCCATGATATCCCAGCTTGCCATAATTCCTTTATTAGCAGCTTGGCATATAGTATAACGGGTGAGACTAATCCAAGTACATCAAACAATCTTGCAACAGTTGATAATATAATTCGTTTCGTACAGTGTGATGTGTCAAAGTTTGACGTTTGGAAAGTAAATGTGTCAGTTTTCAGAGCCCAGGACATGCCTAGAATTTTTAGCTGTTCTCCATGAGAGAAGTCTAGATTTGTTTTGTGTGAATTTGGTAAGCTTTCAATGAGTGATTCATTATTACTGGCCCATTTTACTAATTCGAATCCGCCAGCTGACATTAAGTTAATTGAATCGCGTATAATATTGCTGGCTAAGTTTGTATTTAATGCCGATAAAACTAAGTCGTCCATGTACATTTCAGAGGTTACTAATTGCGCGACATTTGGATAATTTTGACCTTCATCGTCAGCTAATTGGTGGATAGTTCTCATTGCTAAATAAGGGCTAGATTTTATGCCAAAACAAATACGATTGAATTGAAATACTCTGATTGCTTCAGAGGGATTAAATCTATAAAGAATTTTCTGATATTTTCTGTGATGTTCTGACACCATAACTTGTAAGTACATTTGCTTTATGTCAGCTGTCAAAGCTATCGGAAATAGCCTGAAATTTAATAATAAATTGAACAAGTCTGCTTGTAAATTTGGGCCCGGGTATAATAAATCATTCAGCGATAGCCCCGTATGAGTTTTAGCGCTAGCGTCTAGCACTATTCTAACTTTCGTTGTAGCCTTGTCTTCACGAATGACAGCGTGATGTGGAATGAAGTATCCGTCTTCGTTTGACGTTACTTCTGACAGATAACCCTTTTCTAAATACTCATTTATTATGGCGTTATACTGGCTTTGTAAATTTAATGACTGGGAAAAGCGTTTTTCCAAATGAGATAGCCGGCGTTCGGCCATTAAACGAGAATTCCCCAGCAAATCTGGATCCTTCTGAAATGGTAAGTGTACCATATATCTGCCATTCTCCAAACGTTTAGTCGTTTGTACAAATATTTTCTCACATTCAGCATTTTCAGGACTCATTATTGCATTGTTTGGCATTTCTTCTAGCTCCCAAAACTTATGTAAACAGGATGCTAAGTTATTTTGAGTGAATGCAGAAAAGGACGAAAAAGACTCTTGTTGTAATAATTTATTGTCAAGTTCTCCTAAAAGAACATAACCTAACGTTGTTTCATAAGCTGTAGGAGCTCTTCCTACTCGTTTTGAGAGAAGCAGCGACGGATATATTTGAGCCCCCAATATTACGTCGATTTTTCCCGGGATATTCCAAGTATTATCGGCTAAGAGAATGGATTTGAAAGACGGATATTTGGAAACGGTTAGCTTGCAAGAAGGTAAGTTATCCGTTATATGTTCGACTACCAGAGCCTTTAAATTGTATCTATGGGGCGAAACTCGGGATTCTATTTTAAGATTTACATACCCGAAAGCCGGGCGACTTGTCATCCCGATCCCCGTGACTTTTGAATTTTTAAGGGGGGTAATTTTTAATTTTAATCGTTTGCAACAATCTTTAGTTATAAGGTTATTTTGTGACCCATTATCCAGCAAGCATCTGATAACTTGTTTACCCTTGTTTATATCTGTAGCGTAAACTTGTGCAGTTGACAATAGAATATAACCTTGGTTGTTTATGGATACATGACATGAAGTGTCATTCTCCGATTCCGCTATTTTTTTGGCGGGAGATTTTGGAGGAGTTGAAAAATGCAAAAGTGTATGGTGTTTCCCGTGACATACCCGACATGTGGTGAGCAAGGCACAGGCTTTACCTGCATGAACATTGGATAAGCAATTATAACATGCATTTTTAGATTTGATAAACCCAAATCTGTCTTGGACTGACATTTTAATGAATTTATCACAATAATACAGTTTGGAATGTTCCGCACTGTTACACAAAATACAAGATTTTGGTTTGAATGATTTGATTGGGGTTTCATCTGCCGCCAAAAATGTGCGCTGATGCTTCGCCATTTTTGGTGGGCCTTTTACAGATGAAGACCGCTCCAGGATTTTTGCTTGATCCCGGACAAATTCTAAAAAGGTTTGGCAAGAGGGAAATTCCGTTTTACGGAATATCGTATCAAATAGTTGTACGATCTCTGAATCGACCTTTTTAGACGCGCAGTTTAATAAAACAAAATCCAGAACGTCTGGAATTTTGAGTTGTTTAAGAGCTTCGACTGAAGCTGAGAATTTATTAACAAATGTTATTAAATCATTTGGGTTTCTTGAACTAGACTTTATATTTAGAATGTTATCTAAGTATTGCTTAGCCATTGTTCGATTATCCTGGTATTGCTTTACCAAGCCATCCCAAATAATATTGTAATTTTCGGGTGTGGGCAATATCCCTCCCGTTACTTCCAAAGCATTACCAGTGAGTTTACCTATAAGATAACTAATCCGTTGCTCGTTTGTGAGCGCCACGTTCTCGTGAACGTTTGATTTAAACGACTGGTAAAATAATGGCCACATTTCTACTTTTCCATTAAATGATGGCAGTTCAATAGGGGGAAGTTTTTTAATTTTATTAATTTCCGTACCTGACTTTGACTGTTGTGCCTTGGGAGACGACAAAGCTAGCTCGCTACGCGTTCGTTTGATTTTCGAAAAATACATTTCAATAGTCATTAGAGTTTCGAAGCTAGGTTCAAAACCAGTGTCATTAGCCAGCTCAAGGTCATTTATACGGATACAGGCGTTTTTAAATTCATCTCTCAACAAATCGACTTCTTGGGATTCGTCCAAGAAGCGTTCATTATTACGCGTGTCAGTTGGAGTGCATTTTTTCGCGAGTTCGTGCAATTTTACTATACGAGATTCATAGCCCTTTGCTAGGGCTTTCAATGACTTTAATTGGATTTCCATAGTATCAAATTTTTACCGTGGAAGATCCGGCTCGAAGGACCAAAAATTATGTATAATTATGTAAAATGCTCGAAGGACCAATAGACTTTAAATAGTAAACAACAAAAACTCGCAAGCTGAGATTGTGGTGATTGTCAAAAAAAACTAAAGAAGCACTGACCTTGACTAGAAAAAACGGGATGTGACTAGGAGGCAGGATCTTGACGGGACTTGGAAGACTGGATGAATTCTGCAGACGGTAACTGGTCTGGAAGCGGTGACGGCCAGATTCAGTAAGGTAGGAGGTTCAGAAGGAGGAAGCCTCACACGTGGTTGTGAGGCTGGCAAAGTGACGCCACCAAGGGCGCAGGGCTGGATACGGGCAGAAGCTCCTGCAGGAGGAACTCGAGAGGAGGGCAGTGTAGAAGCAGGGGCGTAATTCGCCGGATTAAAACCGCCAAGTGGCGACAGCACGGTTGGTCCAATTCGTAGATTAAGCGGTGTCCGCTGTTTAGTACAACAGCGGTCTCGGAGCACAACACAAATGCACAACACTTTACACTTTCCTGAAAATATAATTTTGCCCCACTACTAAGTAAAGAAAGAAACGATTTTATGAGAATTATATAATTTGTATTAAAATAAATTGAGGCCAAAAAAGGAATGAAAGAAAGAGGAGCTAAATTACTTCTGAACCATTACTTGGCTCATTACTGACTTATTATTTTTTTTATTTATGTCGCTATGAAGCTTTTTTTTTTTGTTGCATTCCTTTTTTTCAGATGCCTGTGATTTTTCAAAAAATAAACAATACATGGCTAACTTTTAGCTTTAAATTAAATGTAATAACAAAACATGTTAGTCGCTTGCCAGCTACTCCGATAGTTGTCTTGACAGTCACCACAATACCTGACTTTACAACTTTACAATACCTATGCCTGAAAATGTAAATACATCTAGCGACGAAGACGATTACTGAGAGAATTTGTCAAAACCAAACGAGAGAAGAGAACAGAAGAAGCAAAGATACTTATCGTACACGAAGCGGAAACTTTTACATCTTAGGAGAGAGATGTATGATGAGTAGGATTAGAGTTGACAATAGAAACTGACATGTAAATATTGACAGTAGTAAAGTATCTTTTATTTATTATATTAAAATGTACTCATTCTTTCCAAATCAAATTAATATAAAATTTTACATGCATTTTTCTCAAAAAATCCTTGTGTAACGGTGTAAAAATAATATATTACTGAATTTGGAATTAAATTCTCTAACGAATGAAGAAATAAAAAATATGTGAAAGTTGTATCCCACAATTTGAGAACTACTGGTCGAAATTTTTTTTTTTTAATAATAATAATTTTATTTACTATTTTACAATAAAAATAATAGTACGTCAATGTAAACGGACAATATAATAAATAAAACAACAAATGAGGTTTATATAAAGTATGTACCAATTGGCGAAAAAATTCAAAGTGGATGATGTCTGGCGGCAGATTTGTGAACCACAGGAATAAGAGGCGTGTTTTTTCGGAATGTGATTCGTGATAAAATTGAACAAAGTGAATATGATCAATAAGAAAATTGTTTCTTCGTTCGTTATTCGTTATCCCTACTCTTTCATTTTGTGATCACAACACTCCATTCCCCTTTCCCTTCTGAATCAGTCTTTTCGCATGATCACTGTGATTTAAATAACAAAAGATTTGAAAATAGCGGAAAAAGCAAGCAATTAAATATTGGAATGTGCAAATTTATGTATCAGAATCATCCGAACTACTAGAACTTGAGTCAGTAGATTCAATATTCTTCAGTGGTTTCGATTTTTCTAATATTAGATCTTGCAGGTACAAAAATAAAGTTAAAGAAACTTATTTTCATATTTTACTTCACATTCCATGCCAAAAGTATTATTTCTGCTTCAGCACAATCCATCTTTAAACTATTTTCGATTTTGGTATTACTTCAATCTTCAATCAAAACAGTATATTTATCATTTGACGATTGCCGCTAGTTCGTTCGACGTTGTGTAGGTTTCGCGTCGATCGAGTTAATTTTGTTGTTTCTCTGGAATTATATTTAATCATGATTCGAAGGAATCATTATTGAACAAATCATTATTTAGAAAATCACAGTCCGAAGAAACACGCCTAAGGATACGTTCATTTATTGAAACGCATGTAATTTTAAACAGGTTTAAAATTTATAATTGTTGTAAGAGAAAATGAGATATATAGTGTATATTACATTTTCAGGTTTAAATAATGACCGGTAAATGCTATAGATACTGCTCAGTGCCACAATGAATTAATTTAAAAAAGTCAAAAAGTGTAAGTTTTACATTATTTCCCAAGTGACAAAATATTATCCAAAAAATGGGCAATTGCACTTCGGATTGGCAAGCCAGTAACTAAAAGAATGTGTGTCTGTTCCGATCACTTCTTACCAACTAATTTTCACCCGCCTAAGTTATTAGTGGTATTTAAAATACGTATAAATTGCTATAACCCCATTGATTTCAGTTCGTCATTATTCCATAATGCGATATTTAATCACTGGAGTTGTTCCATCACAGAAAATTCCAATTTTATTATACTGTGCATGTATGATATCAGTGTATCTTAGAAGAAATAGTAGAAAAGGAAACACAGGATGAGGAAAAGTTTAAAGAAGAAAGGTCAGCAGTGCCAGATTTAATTGAAGATGATTTGGAATTTCAAATTGTAGACGAAACATTGACAAAATTGTGCAAGAGTGCAAGTTAATTTATTTAGTGAATGTGATAATATTATTCGATTTCATAATTATTTATTAGATTCTAATTCAAAATTAAAACAATAAATATAGTTTTGATTTTTATTAACCTGTATAGTATATGGAACAAACTGTTTGCATTTGCCTCCCAATCCTGCTCTACAACTACATTTAATAAAATCATAATAGTGGTGGGAACCGGTTCCGGTTCGGTTCGATTCCGGTTCCAAAATTACCCAGGTACCCGGTTATTTGAATGTGTAACTACCCGGTTCTCGGTTCCGATTCCAAGACTACCCGGTTCTCGGTTCTGGAACCGAAATTACCTGGTTCTGGAACCGAAATTACCTGGTTCTGGAACCGAAATTACCTGGTTCTGGAACCGAAACTACCCGATTCTGGAACCGAAACTACCCGGTTCTGGAACCGAAACTACCCGGTTCTCGGTTCTGGAACCGAAACTCATCGGTTCTCGGTTCTGAAATCGAATCTCATCGGTTCTCGGTCCTGGAACCGAAACTCATCGGTTCTCGGTTCTGGAATCGAATCTCATCGGTTCTCGGTCCTGGAACCGAAACTCATCGGTTCTCGGTTCTGGAATCGAATCTCATCGGTTCTCGGTTTTGGAACCGAAACTCATCGGTTCTCGGTCCTGGAACCGAAATTCATCGATTCTCGGTTATGGAACCCGAACAGATTGAGTCTTGAATATAGGTCGGAATATATTGCATTCTAAGTGTATTCTTGCATATTTTTAAGAAAATTGAATAATACATGTGCAAAATAAAACAAGTGTGCATATAATATGAAAAATTTTGACAATAATGAATTATAAATTATTACTTTAAAGAAAAGCATTTATTAAAAAAATTATGTTCTGGTATTTCCACTTTTACCACGGAATTTTCCCATTTCTCTACCCGACTCTTTGGTGTGAATTTGCAGTAAAGAAAATGATGCATATAAACAAAACATATAATTGTCTATTAAACAAAAATGATGGATTTAAAAATTTTACATAAACAAACAAAATATTAAATGGCTTAATTGACTGTATTTAATCGAACTGAAGTCAAGAAATTAAGAAATATTCCTTTATATTACAAAAGTGAGAGATCAAAATGTAAAGATTAAAGCAGAATGTATAAGTAGCTCATTGAAATTCTAGAAAACATTTATTGCTTTGTCCCTTCATTTTATGGTCACTATTGTCATTATGTAGGTAGGTACCAATATCTTAGAACATCACTCAAGGTCAAGCTACTGTAATAAACCATATTGAATGAAATTGAAAACATATAATATGAAACTGAAAGTGTAAGTTGCTATTCTGCGGTTACATTTTCTAAAGAAAAATTTCATCCTCCTGCATATGGTATAATATTATTTACACATTATTGTATGCAATTAAGTTATATAAAAAAATTAATATCGTTGAATAATATTTCTCAGAAAAAAACAGAAAATCTGTTAATTTCTCAAAAATAGCGAGGCTAATTTAAAATTATAATTGAATAATATCATTGATTCCATAACCCGAATCTCAAGTTCTATTCCAGAGAACTGGTTCCTCTACCCGGAACCGGAACCGAAGATCGATTCTATTACTCGGAACCGGAACCGAAGATCGGTTCCATTACCCGGAACCGGAACCGTAGATCGGTTCCATTACCCGGAACCGTAGATCGGTTCCATTACCCGGAACCGTAGATCGGTTCCATTACCCGGAACCGTAGATCGGTTCCATTACCCGGAACCGGAACCGATGACCGGTTCCATTACTCGGAACCGAAGATCGGTTCCATTACTCGGAACCGAAGATCGGTTCCACTATCCGGGTACCCGGTTCCAAATTTTTCCGGTTCTTGACAGCACTACATACGAGGATCGCAACTCAAATGGCTGGTTCCCAATCCCAATATTGTAGCTGATTCTTTATCTTTTATTCCACAGAGCAATACATGTCCAGCCTTAAAAACTGCTTTGCCTTCCTTTATAGTATCATAGTATCAAAAATATCACTTAACTCTGTCTTAATTTTCTACATATTAAATACTGTACTTTGAAATACATATGGCCAGCAATGAGAAATGACTGAACTCTCCTTATTGCTCCGCCATCTTGCTGCCGTCCAGCATGATACCTATAGTTCAGTTTTTTCGCCATATTGGCGTAGAAGCAGTTTTTTAAAAGGAAAGATTTAGCAATGGTTTTGAATTTCTTTAATTCTAAAGTTTTTAAATTATCAGGTAGTCTATTATATAGATCAAAATTTGAAGTGTTGTTTTTTGAAGTCTATAAAGTGATTTACGCAATAAATTTTACGACCCCTATTAGTGTACGTGTGAATATAGGTATTTATTTTTAAATAAATTCCACCTATTTCTATGGATTTCAATTTAATAGTTTTGTAATAGTTTGGTAAAATGGTATTTCTTTGCTAAAATAAACAACCTTGTATCTGTTATAGTTCTCGAGACAGCAATGGTGGCACACTTACTAATTTGAACGCTGTGTAATAATATACTCGTATTTTATACGTATACAAGTTGTTTATTTTAAATGGGCCACCATTAGTATCTCGAGATCTATAAGAGCCACAAAGACGGTTAAATGGACAAACAATTTATATTTCACAAAACATATTTAAAGAAAAGAAAAATCAGTATTTTCGACCAGTGGTTCTCAAAATACGGGACCTAATTTTTATATTTTAAATCAGGACATAAATATTTTTTATTTGCTCATTTGCATCCTTACATAACGATTTTTTTTTGAGAAAAATCATATAACTTTTATACTAATGAGATTAAAATTTAATTATAAAAGCTTTATATCCACCGATTGTCCTAATACGTATAAGAGCTGTAATTAATAACTAACGGTATGGATATAAATAATAAGAATTGCTGCTGTAATGGAAGTCTGCTAGACAACAAGTAATAAGGGACAAAATTGTGACATTTCTTTTGAATTAGTCACTACACAAAGTAGCTGGAAATGGTATCCTACTAAATTATCTTAATGCATTAAGCCGTATACACGAATCATTATGCATTAAAACATTAGGTGAAAATGAGGCTTAAGAGTACGACGAATGGGAAAAATTAATACATCTTATTTTTTACATAGAATTAGAGTGCTCTGACAGAAAGAACTGATTTTTTTTCTTCCAATTCATGATAAATGTCAACGCAAACAAATTATTCACGTATTTAATTCATGTCATTCTAATTCTATATAATAATTTAACACGTATTCATTTGTTCCATTCGAGGCACTTTTATTTTACCCATATTTAATAAAATAGGGGACTCCAGCTCAATCGAATTAAGGGAAATTATTAAAAAAATACAAATGTATATGCTGATTTAAAATTTTGTCACTCCTTATCATACAGTTTTAAGGTTTTGTTTTAATATAAATGACCCATATTCTATTTTTTTTTATTATGGTGAAGGACACCATCGACTGAGATGACCACATGATATTTTGTATAATTCCTTACCTGTATAATTGTAATCGCGTCATTAACACTTTTTTGTGTAAGTGTTCCTGATATAGACCATCTTGCTAACGATTCTTGATCTGCAGTTGTAAATGTATCTATATGTGCAGTATAATTGTTAACAAACACGTTCGGTGACTTGGATACTGGATTACTGAAGCACCCAGCATACAAAGAAAACAGTAGCACGACTAAAACAATTATTTTAATAATAAATTTTACTAGACTACAGACTAACACAAACCTAAAGTCCTCATTGTGGATCGTATACTAACTCTTCTAAATTCATAATTCGCTCATTTTATACAGGCAATCATCTTTAATACAATAATTGATATTCTTAGAAAGGTCACGGTTTATTTTTTTCAGTTTCAAGATATAACTACGATATATAAAATTTTATGTAATAAGATAAACAAATATAAATATTTGCATAAACTTATACAAAAAAATGTGTTTTAGGTCATAGTTCATAATTTGTTTATTAACATTTATTAACAAGAATATGCTGGAAAATATATATGTAGGTATACAAGGTATTTCACCTCGATTATTTTCTTCAATATTGGGAATAGAAAAAAATTATTCAAATAAAAGTTATAGTAGATCGAGGGGGACATTCACTTTTTTTTCTAAACCTGTGGTTCTCGAAGTGTAACATAATATTTTTTTAAATAGCATGGTATATATTTTTAGGCCCATTTAAAAGAAATTTAAATAAATTTTATTTTTACCTCCCGCTACCCTTGGTAAGGGAGGTATAGTGACCGTGCTAAAAATTGCATATCGAGATTTTAATAAATGGCTACATTCTAAAGTCTCTAGAATCTAATTTTAACATTTTCAGATGATGTCCGTGTATATGTATGTGTGTGTTTGGATCCTCTTAATGCTCTAACTCTAATACTAGCAATAGAAAAATTTTGAAACCTTGTATTCCTACCGTATTCTAACATGGAAAGAAACAATTAGATTTTGGTGTAAATCGGAAACCGGAAATGACACTTTACTTGAAGCTCAAAATGGGTTTTCTTCCAATTTTTTTTTTTTTTCATAATTTGTTATTATAAATATTAAAGATTATTCAATTTTCTACAGATATGCACTCATACATTTTCTGTATATTTTATATATAAATTTATAAAATAATCTAATTTGTGAGTCCAGGAGCCTATGCATGAAAGATAATGCCTTTGTTATACAGTTCATATTTCAAATGTATGTAACTGACAGATAAATGTTACTGTCAAATAACTAATCATTTCAAATTAATAATGGCGATATTTTAAAAATGAAATACTAAATAAATCAATAGTTGTATGCAAATGAACTTAATATAGTTTGCAGCATTAGTAAATATGTAGGTATGTATTTAAATGAATAAAAATGAAATAGTGGGATATTGCTTGGCCTCATCAGATTTTTATCGTTGTTTTTCTGTGGGTTATGTACGAAAAATAACTGCTTTCTGTAAATTTGAATTATTTAGTGCATAATTCTGTATTGATAGAACACTATTTATAAAGTGATATTTATTAAAGAATATTTATGTTTCGTTTTAATTTAAGCTCAATTGTTTTTCATATAAAGCCTACTGAAAAAAAAAACTATAAAAGTAAAATTTATGGAAATTTCAATTATATTTTATTATATAAAATAATTACATTGATGAACTGTGTATCGAATGGGCCTGAAAATAAATATCATCTCATTTAAAAAAATACATATAACTTTATGTTATAATGTGAGAACCGTTGGTTTAACATTTTTTCTTCAATAAGTTAAACTCCCCTTTATTATAACTTTTATTTGAATAATTTTCTTCTATTCTCATTAATAAAGATAATAATCGAGGTGTCCCTCATCCGCGAAACACCCTGTATAATTAATTTACATACACATGCTTTTCTAATAAGTAAACGTGATATCATATTCATATAAATTGTTTTTGAACAATAAGTTTTTCATTGGAATACTAGTCAGCTACATGAAAAGTAAACAAAAATATTTATTTCAAGTGTTTTATATGGTGAATGGTGTCCTCTTACTTGCTGAAAATTAGAATCAATTTAATTTTTAAAGAGTTAAAAAACGCGGTTTTTGCGCAAAATATTTTAATGTTAATATTTCACGATTTAATCTTGAAATTTCATAATTTATTCTTGAAATGTCAAGTTTTAAAATTTGATATATTGCCTTTTTCTTGAAATTTCAAGTTTAAAACTTGAAATTTCAACATTTTGAAACTTGAAATTTTGCCTTTTCTTCTTGAAATTTCAACATTTCAAAAATCTTGAAATTTCTCCTATGAAGTTGAAATTTTACCTATTAAACTTGCAACTTCAATTTTTTTGCACGGATGCGTTATGCGTATATTAATGATATTAGATGAAGCACATTGCGTCTCAGTAGCTTTGAGCAAATGACATGCCTACGACATCCGGGCAAAAAAATTATAAAGTTTAAAAGGTGAAATTTAAGTTTTATACTGTTGAAATTAAAAGAAAATAGGTGAAGTTTCAATATTAATATTAAAATATTATGCATATGACTCACTGAAATATATACTAACTGGAATACGCGTACTAACCGTGACTGTGAAGGCATATTGAAAGCCTGCTGCTGGAGTAGTCGGCAAACATCGAGGCAGTTCGTGAGTAGACGGAAATTATTTCGTGTGGCGCAGGTTTAAATAAATGAAGCATAACATGAAAATAAAGCGATCAGCTATGATACGAGTTATTCGGCTAGGTTCGGTTCGGCACGACCGTGCGCGAACAGGACCAGCCATTATTGTTCAATGAGGCTTCAGTGCAGCGTACGCTGGTAGGTAGAGTATGTGAGTTCCAGTTAGTATATATGTCAGTGATATGACTCGTCTACACTTCCGTAATCTTAAGATCATTCGACTTTTAAATAAATTTAAACATAATCAATTTCTTTCCCAAAATACTACATTAGACACAAAGAAGAAAATAAAAATAGAAAATATATGTATATCATTACCATAAGACAGTACAACTAAAGGTTTGAATAATATTTTCAATAATGTAGATATTACTTTAACATATAAATCAAGCAATACCTTAAAATCTGTATTAAATAATTCAAAAGACAAAACAGAAACCATTAAAAAATTAACTACAGAGATTGCAACAAAATTTAAATAGGACGAAGTAAATGGACCATTGAAACAAGATTTTAAGAACACGTCTGAAGGCTGGAAATCCTGAAAAATTGTGTTGCAAAACATATGTTCGAAGAAAATCACAATATCATCATCAACAAATTAACATTAATGAAACAAATTGACGATAATAAACTTTTAGATGCTTATGAAAGCATCTCCATATTCATAAACAAAGATAACATTTTAAATTCAGATTTAGGACCAATAATATTCAAAATTATTTACATTATTAGATACCTTAAGTTCAGTATGACACGCTCTATGAGTTCACCCCCTACTACCAGTTTGACCCTAAGCTGCAACTTTCCGCTGCTGACTCAGAACAGTTTTGGACCTCTGGTATGGTTGACATACTGAATAATCTAAATCTGCTCTGTTCTTAGACGTAAGTTTACTTATTATTATTACGAAAAACGTATCTAGTTTTAGCGTTTTTAGTTAAGGTTTAGGGTTTTCTTTAACTATTATATATTTAACCTTAGATTCCAATAAAGTTTTGCTATAACAACTTCATAACTTTAAAAGCTTTGTACGCAATCATATATTCTTAAGAGTTTTTCAAAATTATATTTAAATTGATATCTTTTTGCCAGAACGTAAATTGACAGCTCGCATGACAGTTGTTATGTGTGTAAAATATTTAACATTTGCAAATCCTTGTGTTTATATCGTCTGTTTAATTTTATTTTCAAGAGCTGTGAACTCTTTTATAAGAATCTATTGTTTATATCCTTATTTTTATTTTATTTTTGCAGCTCCGAAAATAAGAAATATAAATAAAATTATAAATAAGACTTTATGGTTGGTGTTCACAGCTTCGAAAATAAAAAGTAAATTAACATCAGCTATCACTTCATATATTCATAATTAACAAGCAATAATAACAACTTCATACCTTTTAAAGCCTTGTACGCAATCATACATATATGCGAACCTTTGTCTTAAGACAGCTTTTTAAAATTGACAGTTGTTATGTATGTGCTTATTTTTGTGTAAAATATTTAACATTTGCAAATCCTTGTGTTTATGTCTTATGTTTAACTTTATTTTCGAGAGCTGCGAACACTTTCATAAGAATCTATTTTTTATACCGTTATTTTTATGTATAATTTTATTTTTATTTTCGGAGCTATGAATAAGGCTTTAACATTTGCAAATCCTTGTGTTTTTGTGTTCTGTTTAATTATATTTTTGAGAGCTGTGAACACTATTGTTTATATCGTTGTTTTTTTATTTTTATATAAATTATGTAGAGGTACCACCCCTAATAGGCTAAACAATGAAATCATACTTTTTTTTCACACACCTGGTATTTATTTGTAACGCAATTTCTAGAACAAAAATCTGATGTGGCCAGCAAATGACCTCCCGCCAATTTCATGTTTAAAATAGCAATAACCTTTAAGTAAAGTATAAATTCCAATTGATCGTTTGTAAACAAAATTTTATTTTGTTTTTCCTGAAAAATCTGTAAGCAAATACCAACTTTGCGAAGTTTTGGATCATTAATATATTTTAAGGAAAAAATCGTCACACACACAGTATTGTCAAAATCAGCACCAACTTCCTTATGCTCTAAAACGCAATCTGTGTAAATTCTTTGTCGTACATGATTCATTTCGTAAATGTGTAGTTGCAAACTATTATTTGATACTTTGAAATCACGTTCTTATTGAGAGCTGTTTGATATATAATGCCGAAAACATCAAACTTAAATCGAATTATCCTATATATCTAATATTTATGTATGATGGAAAATATATTATTTTTACAAACCTTAATTCTACTACTAAATTCTTCTTAACACGGTTTCATTATTAATTTTAATGTAATTGTTCGTGGCAGTGACATTTGTTTAAATATGTGAAATTTGTTATTAAAGTATTGTTTTTGTTTGACGCAAAGGCAAAGTGATGTACAAAAATAAATAATTTGTTATTTTATATTTAAAGTTATTTCAAGTTATTTACTAAATGCTATTACCGTAGAATTGAAGATGGTGCCATTATATTCAATTTGTATTGGTAAAAGTTGCAAAAATTATATTCAATGAATTTTTTATAAGAAAAACTGTTAAAAGCTTATATAAATGATACTACCGGTTATCCGGGGGACCAAGGAAAGTGGTGTTGCCACCAGTTAGGCTGTCTAACGACGTCACTAACTTTCGAGGTATTGCAGTACTTTCTCGAAACTTTCAAGGTAACCTCCACGTCCTCGTCGTGGTCCCTGGGCCCTCGGCTTGTTCGAGGTTGCAAACGGAGGTAGCGAAAACCTTGTCCGGGAGATCCGAGACGTGAACTATCTATGGGCCGACCGGGATGTGAAACTCCTCTGTGTCGTGCCCTGATTTACGACGGCTCGGATTGACCGGGCTGGGTCATACACCTAACCCGGCTGTCGTGTCGTGGCTAAGGGTACTGCACCATGTGTTCAAAACGGCGCCGGAGAGCTACTACCTTGGTAGCTGTGTCTCCCGTAAAACCATGCTCCTCTCTACTGACTGTGGACATGTCTCGCGGGGTAGAAAAGGGGCGGGGGGACTTGGCTTCACCACCTGGTCCAAGAGGAGAAAACCTCAATAAAAATCCTAAATCCCAAGGTGGGGTAGACCAGGCCGATGGGATACGTGGCTGAATAGAAGATCAGTCATTACTGGCAACACCTCCGAGCACCGGGTCGCACTCGGTTGTATCAAGGCCTTACCTCGGTACTGCGGGGCTCTGCCGAGGCTGACCACCCTTTCCCTAGCTACTCGTGGGAACAACAATGAGTGACCAGAGAACAAAACCCAACAGCACCGAGGACTCCAAGCAGGACTCAGGGGCTCCAACCAATCCCTCCGGTGAAACAGGTACCGGAGACTCCAAGCCTCTAAGGCAAAAGCTCTCCGGGGCTGCTCGCCGAAGCTAAAGAAAGCCAAGGAAGGAGGGGGCTCCAAGCAACCTCCAACCAAGGCTGTAAGAGAAGGACCTGCCACGACTGGGACGCCAAAGCGACACCGGTCGGATGGCAGTACGCCCAAGAACAGACCCGTGAAAAAGGTTAAAGGGCCTACAAACGTGGCCCATTCCTTCAAAGACGCAATGACCGGGTTCAAAATGGCGATCACCCACCAGGACCTAGGCATTTCCCTGACGGAGGAGCAGACAGGGAAGTTGAAGATGTGGATCTTGGAGAAGATCGACTAAACTGGGGAGGTCCATCCAAGGTTCACAGACTGCAGGCACCGGGACGGGACTCTGCGCATCACTTGCTGTGACCAGGCCACACTGGACTGGTTAGGCGGGTTGTTGCGCAATGAGACACCGTTGGAAAGGGCGACGCTTCAATTCGTTGAGGCGAAGAACCTTCCCAAGCCAGTGCGAGCGATGGTGTGGATACCGGGGCCAGCAATGGAACCTGAGAAGATTTTGGGTCGCCTCCAGATCCAAAATAAGGATATCCATACCTCGATCTGGAGGATAGTGGACCGGAAGGAGGATCCAAAGGGACAACAACTGATTGCCCTGATGGACCAAACTTCCTGGACGCCATGAACGTCTGCGGTCACCGACCGTACCTGAACTTCTCCCGAGTTCAGTTCAAAGCCCTGGCCAAGAAGAAGGAGGGCGAAGCCGGGGCCGAGGACGAAACGGAGAAGATGGAGGTTGAGGGGACATCGGAGAACCCTCAACCATCCACCAGTACTCAGTAGGTAAGTGCCTTCCTGAAGATAATACAAATTAATGTACAGCACTGTAAAGCGCATCGTATGCCCTCAGTGCCTACATGACAAAACACGACATTGACGTGGCCCTAGTCCAAGAACCTTGGACTTACAACGGCGTAATTAAGGGTCTTAGGGGAAGTGGGAGAAAAATCATTTTTGATACTTCTGCCACTATACCCAGAACCTGCAATATTAGTTAAGAAAAATTTAAATGTTACACCATTATGGGACTTATGTTACAGAGACCTTGTTGTAATAAGCCTGGTGACGTCAGAGGCAGGGTGCGAGAGGGAGTTTGTGCTCGGATCCGCGTACCTGCCTTATGACCAACCAGGCGATCCACCACCGGGAGGCCTTCGCAGACTGGTGGAGCGAGCCCACACAAAAGGCTGGCAAATTCTTGTCGGGTGCGACGCCAACTCACACCATCTTGTCTGGGGCAGCACTGATACCAACAAAAGGGGTGAGTCTCTTCTTGAATATTTGTTAGCGAATAATTTAGAAGTAGCAAATAAAGGCAATGAACCGACCTTCGTAACTAGAACAAGAAGGGAGGTAATTGACATAACTATAGGTACTGTGTACGCAAGCGACACAGTAAGAAACTGGCATGTATTAGACGAGCCGTCGCTCTCTGATCATAGATATATACGATTCGAGGTAGAATCAGACGACATATCTCCTGTACCGTACAGAGATCCGAAAAGAACTAACTGGAACCTTTACAGGGAACAATTAGAAATTCAACTGGAAAACTGCCCTCCTAGAGCAGAAACCCAGCAGAACTAGAGCTCATGGAAAATAACCTCCGTGAAGCGGTAAAAGCAGCTCCAAAGAGCGCTACTAAAAGAAAAAGAGGGACTGCTTGGCTCCCTCAAAAAACCGACGGGTGAGTATACTGAAGGGGAAAAAGAAACGATGGAGCATTTACTGCAGACACATTTTCCCCAATCAGTAAGTCTTCGCAAACTAGATGGGAACAACGGCAAAACTTGGTTGGATCCTACACTAGGACCACTAAGGATGACTGGACACTTGCCCAACAAGTGGTTAATCAAGAGAAAATTAAATGGGCTGTTAGAAAGTTTCTGCCCTTCAAATCTCCAGGAAAGGATGGTATTGTACCTGCTATGTTACAGCAGGGAATAGATCACTTGGCACCCATATTGTGTACAATGTTTAGAGCCAGTCTGGCACTAGCATATATACCAATAATGTGGAGACAAGTCAAAGTCGTATTTATACCCAAACCAGGGCGAGACACATACGCCCAAGCGAAATCATTTCGGCCAATAAGCCTAACATCTTTCCTCCTTAAACTACTGGAAAGACTAATCGAGAGGCATACAAGGGATACTGTACTGAGGAAACTTCCTCTCCATAAATATCAGTATGCCTATCAGTCAGGAAAATCGTGCGAAATGGCAATCTGCGAAGTCGTTCGCCGAGCAGAGAAAACACTGCATAGCAAAGAAGTTGCTCTAGGAACATTCTTGGACATAGAGGGAGCGTTTGACAACACCTCCTTCCAATCGATAAATAGAGCAGCTGTTAGGAAAGGAGTACATCCTACAGTATGTAGATGGATCTCTAACATGCTGGAAAAAAGAGAAATTTTTGCCTCCTCAAACAACCAGACTGTAGGGGTACAAGCCATGCGGAGATGTCCGCAAGGCGGAGTCCTTTCACCCCTATTGTGGTGCCTCGTTGTGGACGAACTCCTACGGGAACTGAATGAGGCAGGATATACCACCATCGGCTACGCAGACGATGTAACTATACTGGTCACAGGCAAATTTGAGGGAACGGTATCAGAATTGATGCAAGGAGCCCTAAATTTTGTTGAAAAATGGTGCAACAAAGAGGGATTGTCTGTAAACCCGACAAAAACCACAGTTGTACCATTCACAAGAAGGAGGAAACTTGATGGACTAAAACAGTTATATCTGTATAGAAAAGAAATCATGATAGGAGAAGAAGTCAAATATCTAGGAATAACACTAGATAAAAGACTGACATTCAAATCTCATGTGGAAAAAACAACAAACAAAGCCATTAGATCCTTGTGGGCCTGTCGGCGAATGTTTGGAAAAACCTGGGGACTATCACCAGCACTGACGTACTGGATCTATTCAGTAATGATCAAGCCCGTCATAGAATACGCCAGCCTGGCCTGGTGGCAAAGAACAAAGACAAAGCACTGTCAAGATGCACTCAGCAAGGTACAAAGGCTAGCCTGCTTAGGGATTATAGGATCTATGTCAACCACACCAACATCGGCAATGGAAACTCTGTTAAGCTTGCCCCCACTACACTTAGTTGTAAAATCAAGGGCAATGAGCGGAGCATATAGGATAAAAGTTTTTTCAAAAAAGGATAAATGCGGAAATGGACACTCTGAAATTTACACAGAGTCATCTCTGAACAAGCACTCCATTTTACAAATGGTGTCTGATAGAATCAATAAAATGTACACCATTGACAAAACTTACAGGATAATAATTCCTGAAAGGGATGCATGGGAACACTCTCAAAGTCCAGTGGAAAGAGACGACATAGTCATCTATACAGACGGCTCCAAAATAACCAATGGAACCGGAGCTGGAATACATGGGGCAAAGGGACTAAGACACAACCAATCGGTTGGACTTGGGACAAATGCAACAGTATTCCAAGCAGAAGTACACGCAATTTTAACCAGCCTGCAATTACTATTGGAGAAAAACTATTACAATAGAAGAATCTCCATAGTAACAGACAGCCAAGCCGCACTTAAGGCACTAAACACGTGTGAGGTAGGCTCAGGACTAATTCTGGACTGCATCCACAGATTGAATGCCTTAGGAGCGACGAATAAATTAAGATTGATATGGGTACCCGGGCATTTAGAAATTGAAGGAAACCAGGCAGCCGACCATCTTGCAAAAGATGGGACAAATATACCTTTTATAGGACCAGAACCTGCTTGCGGAATAACTGCGCAAACAGTTAAGCAAGAACTTAATACTTTGCTTTGGCAATGGCACAAACGGCATTGGACAGCCACATCAGGCCAAACACATTCCAAGCTCTTCCTGAATGAGCCATCCAAGAAAAGAACAGACAACTTACATACTTGTAATGAGCAAGCAAGATGTCAGAATAATAACAGGACTGGTAACAGGACACTGTCAATTAAATAAACATTTGCATAGGTTGGGCCTCAAACAAGAACCAACATGCAGAGGATGTGGAGAAGAGGATGAAACCCCTGAACACTTAATATGTCACTGCGAAGCATTTATGGCAAGCAGACATAGTCTTTTAGGAGCAAAGAAATTGCACACTGAGACACTAAAAGACATTAGTCTAAATAAAATCTTGGAGTTTACAAAACATACAGGGCTCCTAGAATAGGAGGAAACACGGAGGGTACAATAGACCAGAAAGGTCGCAGTACAGGGGCAAGAATGAACCACCTCCCGACAATAATAATAATAATAATAATAATACTAATAATAATAATAATAATAATAATAATAATAATAATAATAACCGGTTATCCGACATACACTAAAAACTAATGAGCTCTTCCCACATTAGTATAGAATGAGTATACAAAATTTCAAAATTTTCTGATTGATAGTTTGAGTAATCGTGTCCACACGATCCACACACACACACACACACACACACACACACACACATATACACAGTCACACATACATCCCTACAGACATCATTGTAAAAATGATAAAATCGGATTCTGGGGACATCAAAACGTGCTTATTCACAAAAATCTCTATATGCGATTTTTAGCACGATCCCTATACCTGCCTTACCTAGGGTAGCGGGAGGTAAAAAAAACATGTGTTTTCGTCTTAAGTCATGAACAAGAGATAATCCACGTATAATTTTGATATAAAAAAGCCATGATAAATGATGTGCGTGATTCCTTGTTTGAACTTATAGTGTACTTCATTTTATTGTAATTTAGTGTGATCACCTAGTTCACACATTAAGATTTGAAATAAAGTTTTTAAAAAACAAGTTTCAATTTTCTCAAATTTAATTTATATAATTTCATTTTTATTTACGGAGCTGTGAATGAGGCTTTAAAAATTTTCTTTAAACAAAGGTTCGAGGGTGGTTTGACGGAAGAGTGACTTTTCAATAAAAATGTTATTTTACTTTTACAAGTATTTATTTTTCAACATAATCCTTTTTTAAATGTACACAAATGTAGCCCATCGAGTTTCCAATTTTTTCAAATCATCCAAAATGTAATCTTTCGGCAACTCTTCAAAACATGCATTTTTCTCGGATATCCCCTCTTCATTGGTGTGGAATCTCTTTCCACCGAGCCATCTTTTTAAATTTGGAAATAAGAAGAAATCACTGAGAGCCAGATCTGGTGAAAATGGCGTATGAGGTAGCACCTCGTAACGCAATTCGACTAATTTTGTTGTAGCAACAGCGGACGAATGAGGTCGTTTTCGTTCGGCATCAAATCGTGTCAACAAATCAGCATAATATTGGCCAGTTATCGTTTTTCCTTTCTGTAAACAATCAATAAAGATCACACCTTTGGGATCCCAAAATACTGTAGTCATGACCCTAATGGCCGAAAAACGGTTTTTGCCTTCTTTGGAGCACTTTCCTCAAGAGAAATCCATTGTTTCGACTGAATTTTAGTTTTGACGTATACGAGGTGTGTTCAAAAACTATCGCGAATTTTGAATTTTCGCGGGTTACGTATATTCGAATTTCGATCTTTTTGTGGCTTTATGTTGGTACTCATGTCTCTCACTTATGTCGACAAGCTCGGCCATTTTGAATGTTCACTTAATTGTTGACAGCTGCTTTGCTTGCACGTGTTTTGGATCGTCTTCGATTTTTACCTATTCAAAAAAATGGAACAAAGAACCTGTATCAAATTTTGTGTGAAAAACGAAATTAAGTGCGCGGATGCATTCCGAATGTTGACTGTGGCATACGGAGAAGCTACCTTGGACCAAAGCAACGTTTATCGGTGGTACAAAATGTTCTCAGAAGGCCGAGAAGATGTGAACGACGAAAAGCGTGCCGGACGCCCGAGCACTTCAACAACAGACGAAAAAATTAATGAAGTGGAGAAAATGATATTGGCCAATCGTCGAATCACCGTTAGAGAAGTTGCTGAGGACCTAAACATATCGATTGGCTCGTGCCATTCGATTTTTATCAATGATTTGGGCATGAGACGGGTCGCCGCGAAATTTGTACCAAAATTGCTCAATTGCGACCAAAAACAGCATCGCATGAACATTGCTAATGAGATGTTGGACTCTGTCCGCGACGACCCAAATTTGCTCCAGAGGGTCATAACTGGTGACGAATCGTGGGTTTATGGTTATGACGTGGAAACCAAAGTTCAATCATCTCAATGGAAGCTGCCGCACGAACCAAGACCGAAAAAAGCGCGCCAAGTTCGGTCGAATGTGAAAGTTTTGCTGACAGTTTTCTTCGATTGCAGGGGCGTGGTGCATCATGAGTTCTTGCCACAGGGTAGAACGGTCAATAAGGAATATTACCTGCAAGTTATGCGCAATTTGCGCGAAGCAATCCGCCAGAAACGCCCGGATTTGTGGAAGAACAAAAATTGGCTTTTGCACCACGATAACGCCCCTGCTCACACATCGTTGCTTGTGCGCGACTTTTTAGCCAAAAACAACACACTAATGATGCCGCAGCCACCGTATTCCCCAGATCTGGCCCCCTGTGACTTTTTCTTGTTCCCTAAACTGAAGAGGCCCATGAAAGGACTACGTTATGCTACGCTTGACGAGATAAAGACGGCATCGAAGGAGGAGCTGAACAAGATAAAAAAAAATGATTTTTTGAAGTGCTTTGAAGATTGGAAAAACCGTTGGCACAAGTGTATAATATCTCATGGGGATTACTTTGAAGGGGACAAAATAGATATTCATGAATAAATAAATAATTTTTGAAAAAACACAAAATTCGCGATATTTTTTGAACACACCTCGTAATGGTGTATCATGTTTCATCTACTGTGACATATCGGCGGAAAAATTTCCTTGGATTACGTTTCAAGATAACCGAACATTCTTCTGAATTTTTAATGCGAGCGCGCATTTGATCTGCCGCGGCACCCATCTCGCGGATAACTTTTTTATATGTAAACGTTCATGCAAAATATTACATACCCGTTCGGTTGAAATGTTGACTTCATTAGCTATATCACGTACTTTTAATCGACGATCGCTAGTTACTAGGGCATGGATTTTATTAACCATTTCTCGAGTAGTTACAGTAAATGACGGTCCCAGACGTTCTGCATCATCTGTACTCATATGGCCACTTTTTAAATCAGAAAACCACTTACATATCATTCCATGGGACGCAATACATTCAGAATAATATTTAGGTTATTTTTTCTGGGTTTCTTTAATTGTTTTTCCACATAAAAAATAATGTTTAATTAACACTCAAAATTCTTTTTTCTCCATTTTTACAGAACAACGAAAACAGTTTTCTTTAGATTAGTATAAAACATAAACTATCTGTCAGATTTGTGTGAAATTTTAACAGTTGACATCAGAAACATGGTGGAATCCAGCAATATAATCATCGTAGTGAAAGTGTTGCCAACCTTTAAAAAGTCAGTCTTCTGTCAAACCGCCCTCGTATGATTGCGTACAGGTATGAAGTTGTTATTATTGCTTATTAATTATAAATGTATTAAATTACAGTTGATGTTAATTTACATTTTATTTTCGAAGCTGTGAACACCAACCATAAAGTCTTATTTATAATTTGATTTATATTTCTTATTTTCGTAGCTGTGAATAGCCTTTATGTATCTTCTATTATTAACAAGTCCACTGTTTGAGAACAAAATCGTCTCTATATCTACATCATAGAACATAAAAAAAATTATTACAGCTTAACGAATAACAATATATATACACTGTAAAAAATATTCGCGATTTTGTCGAAAAGTTATAGTAATTTTTTACTATAATATGTATGCAATAACAAGTTTTACATATACTATGTAGACTTACATTTACATAGCAAATAATTCTATAAATTTGCTAATGCACCCTTACAAATATAAAAAAATTACTAGAACTGCTATGTAATATTCATCTATATATATAAAAAAATAAGGTTTTTCTTTGGGGCCTTAGTTATGGACTTCTACCGAACCGATTTTAATGATTCTTTTTTTAAATGAAAGCTGTTAGCATGTAGATGTGCACAAAAATCTAAAATGTTACAATAATGATTCCGGCTATTTTTAATAAGGCCTTAAAGATTTTTTATTAAGTACCGCTGTCAAGCGATAGATGGCAGCACTGAAAATATGAAGATGAGCAAGATGTAAAATAAAAATAATTTGTGAAAATTGCTATAAAAATAATATTTTGTGTTATTTTAGAGCTGGTTTATCAATGCAAGGTTAATGTAACAGGTAAATAACGTGTAAAGCTTTTATCATACAAAAATTAAAAGTTAACCTTAAATGACAAATAAATATGTCAGCATGTCAACTTATAGTGAAACCATAATAAGGAATTTTTGCCCTCAAAAATTAATAAATGTAATAGTTAATTCATTAATTCAATTATGGTAAGTAATTTAATAATATTGAGCAAAATTAATGAAGATATATATTTTGTACTATAATATAATAATTTTTTTAACCTAAAATTTAAAAATTTATTGAATTATATATCCCGTAACTAAAATACAGCATTATTACCTATTTAAAAATTGACAAGAGACCGGTGTACATTTACAGGTTTTTAAATAACGAAATCATTAAATTCAAAAGAGTATATTACAATCAACCACTTGGATGCCCCTATTTTCCCGCTCTTAAACGTTACCCCTTAATGCTACCTTTTACAATTCGTTTTCGAACTTTTGAAACATGATTTTACATTAACCAAATATGAATTCACATTAACGAAAACTGATTTCACACAAATTAGAAGTGAATTCCCAGTAACAAAATACGATTTCACATTAGCGAAAACGAAAACTGATTTCATGTAAAAGAAAAACTGAATTCATACCAATTAAAACTAATTTCAACTAAACGAAAACAGATTTCAAACCCTCCGGTTACTTTTCTCACTTTTAGCGTAGCTAACATTGTTGTAATCAACTTTTATCATTGTTGTAATCAGGTTTCATCATTGTTTTAATCAAGCTTTTTTATTGTGATCAAATTTAATCTTTAGTTAAGTTTCTTAAAAATACTATTCGCTATTTATTTAATATTTTATAAGTTCAGAAAAATATTTTAATATATTTTAGGGACGATACATTTGCCTTATTTTTTTGCCTCTCCACAGGTGACTATTACTCCTTCTTGCCTTTCCTTGGCGGTGCCTATTTACGATTCCTATGTAAAATATGTTTTCATTTAGTTGAAACTGGTTTTTAAAATTGTGAATTCTGTTTTCATTATTACAAAATCGGTATTCAGGAGTGATAAATTAGTTACTGTGAATTCAGGTTTCCTTTGTGTGACATTAAGTTGTGAAATTATACTGTAGAGGGTATAGATATGCAATGCTAATCCATACTGTTTTAAACCGAATAAAGATGGTAATTTCAAAAATAGAAATACGTTGATTCCTCATAGATTACAATAATGCATAAATTTTTTGTGTACAATAAATTATTGCTACAATAATTTAACTTGAAATCATAAATGAAACACATTGATTACGACAATAACAATATTTGTTGGTGACAATAAATTTTATACATTATAAAATGGAGTTAAATGAAGTAAGAATGATTGCAACATTGA
The DNA here is from genome assembly GCA_943142095.1 of Ophonus ardosiacus. Classification (NCBI taxonomy): domain Eukaryota; kingdom Metazoa; phylum Arthropoda; class Insecta; order Coleoptera; family Carabidae; genus Ophonus; species Ophonus ardosiacus. The sequence continues at coordinate 12,110,294 of OW964836.1, read as the reverse complement.
TTCATAATTATAATTTATAATAATAAAATATAACATTGAACGACGTTGAATATGCGGATAATCTCAATTAGATGTTTTACCTTTTTCTTCAATCAGACGAAATGTCGAATTTACCGCTAACATCAAACCTTTAAATCATAAACTGGTCAATTAAATGAATACCTACTGTTGTTCCTATATAATTTTTATTATTATTATTTTTCTATATAAATTGCATATTTTTAATAGGTATGTTTATCTGTTACAAAATATAACATTGCTGCAGTTTGTTGTAAAATTTGTACAATAATATCCAAAGTTCCTCATCAAATAATTACGTAGCAATAAAATCTATCCTGGTCCTGTGTTACAAGACCTGTATTTCTTATGTATCAAACCAGTTTCAGTTCCCAATTTACAGTTTTTATTTATAAACAGTCAGTCAAACATATAGTTTTCCTAACTAACAGTTACCATTACTTCACTTTTAACTTTGCATTAACAAACCGACCCTAAATAATTTACTTATTATTACCAGTGTTGTGTCAAATAATCTCCCTATTCCTATGTGCTCAACAAAGCAGCGGTAGTTAAAAAAGTGTAGAAAAGTACCAAACATTAAATACAAATACAGAAAATTTAATAATGTTACCCCATATTGTTTGTTGCAAATATTTGCAACGGGTACAGCTAGTATTACAATAAATATATGAAATTTTACAGTGATATATTAATATTTCTATAATAATTTTGTCAAAATTTGTAAGAACTATGTAAAAACTCAATTCTTTTTATTTTAACGTTTGTTTGAATGAAGGAGACAATGTTTCGTTTGAATTAATAACACTATTCTGGACTTCCATTGTCTATATTTTCAATAAAGTTATTATACAACGTTTCGATTGTTGAAATATCTACAATCGTCTTCAGGTGAATACTAACAAACTTAGAGACTACTAGAGCTTATATACTAAATACATAATTATTAATCTAATGAAGCGTACAAAGTTTACAAATTGAAACACTAGTGTAGTTTAAGGTGATTCAGACGTCCAATCAGCGGCTTCCACACGTTGCTTATTTCTACACTTGGTTGGCTGAAGACTTCGTTGTTGTTGATGACTGCTGCTTCCTTGAATTTTCTCTTGTACCAGTGTTCTTCTCTGGATATGATTCTTGCTTCAGACCACTTCATCCTATGCTGTTTTTCCCAGGAATGTTGTGCGATGCCGGATTTTGTTGTTTCTCCTCTCTGCGTATGAACTCTATGTTCTTTAAGCCTGATTTCTAAAGGTCTTCTAGCAAAAAGCTCCAAGAGGACGAGAACCTACATGAAAGAACCACGCTACCAGTTGAAGGAATAATGAAGCTACTAGAATGCTGCCTTAGGAACTCATATTTCCAGGAAAAAGACAGATTATTCGCCCAAGACGACGCGCTTCCAATGGGATCATTTCTATCACCCGTCATCGCCAACATCTACATGAACTGGTTTGAGTCTCAAGCAATAGAGAAAGCGAAATTTAAGCCGAAGGTATGGCTCAGATATGTGGACGATACCTTCATAGTTTGGAACCACAGTGATCAACAACTAGAACACTTCCTGCATCACCTGAACACCATCAAACCAACCATCAAATTCACAATGGAAAAAGAAAAGGAACACTCATTACCTTTCTTGGATGTCCAGGTGAAGAATAATAACGGGAGGATTGAGACAACAGTTTACAGAAAACCAACACATACCGGCCAATATCTGGACCATGCATCTAATTACTCTATAACAACGAAGAAAGGAAAAGCAAAATCTCTAATCGACAGAGCTCACAGATTATGCAACACAGAGAAAGGACTGCAAGAAGAAATCAAGCATATCAACAGGGACCTGAAACAGAATGGCTACCCAAGAAACATGATAGAGGAACTTCTTCACAAACATGAATCCAACAGCCAGCAACCAAAAAGAACAAAAGAAGAAAAACCGGAAGTACTACTCAGCATCCCATACATCAGAGGCTTATCCGAGACGATAAAACGCATAGGAAGAACTTACAACATCAACACAGTATTCAGATCAAGAACTACTATCAGAAGTATGATCTCCCATACGAGACCGGAGACCAGTCGAGATTCTAAAAAATGTATCTACCAAGTCCCGTGTGAATGTGGTGAGTCATACGTGGGGGAAACGAGACCTTTAGAAATCAGGCTTAAAGAACATAGAGTTCATATGCAGAGAGGAGAAACAACAAAATCCGGCATCGCACAACATTCCTGGGAAAAACAGCATAGGATGAAATGGTCTGAAGCAAGAAGACAATGGAAGTCCAGAATAGTGTTATTAATTCTTTTTATTTTAGTTTCTATTTTTACAGGAGCTATGGACAAATTCTAAATTTATTATAGTAAATTTAAAACACTATTTGTATTTATTACAAGTTTAGAGGTAATTACTACAAATATTTGTGTTTTTACAATGATAGATTTATATTTCTATAACAATTTTGTTAAATTTTATAAGTACTATGTAAAAACTCAATGTTTTTATTTTAGTATGTATTTTTACATGAAATAGTAGTAAATTTTAAATTTATTACAGTAAATTTAAAATATTGCAAGTTATTTATTACAAATTTAGAGTTAATTACTAATATTATAGAATTTACATGATTTTAGGTAGGCTTAGCGGAAATGGACTTGGGCAGAGTAGAAAATTAGGCTCTAGGCCCGGGGAAAATAAAACATAAACATAATCTATTACTACGTGAAATTTATTTAAAATATAATGAAAAATATCTACTTTTACTAAATTATGTTTTAAAAAAATTATGTATATTATTAATATGTAAATTTACTTAAAGTATGTATCAAAATTTTTATGGAATTTATGTTTATGTAATTGTAAAAATAGACAAAATTACATTTAACTGTAAATTTACTATAATTCACTTAGGCAATTTGGATGCCAATAACAATTATAGTAATTTTACAGAGGATTTTTTTACAGTATATATATATAGTAGTGGGGGACCCCTATTATTGTAAAAATACCTATTTAAATTCTGTAACTATCGTAACTGACGAAACACATATTTTTTTGTAATCTCCATGAAAAGAAAAACAGTGCATTTATTTTACATTTATTTTTAATAGCAAATATGTATATACACTCATATTACAGTTATTACTCAATTATATTTCATTTGAACAATTACAAATATGAAATTTACAGTAAAAAGTTAATTACAAACACCGCATAATAATTTTGAATACATTGGATTTATTCTTACTGCAATGTACTCGGTATTGTAATAGAATTCTGCATTGGCAGTAGGGTCCACAACCACGATAACATCATCGTCCAAGAAGTGGATTCTATAAAAATAAATACAAATTTATGTAATAATAACAATAAATCAGAACTTTTTAGAATTTTATGGTTTCCATAGTGAGTTTTAGAGTATTGTCTTAAACGAAGAACAAGCTTTAAGAGAGAGATAGTATGTATTATCATGACCTCTTAGATCGAATTTGAAACAGTATTCAACTGGTGTGGATAATTTTGGCTGGTTTTCACAAGCCTTGTTTTGAAAACGCTTTGAAATTGCTAAATTTCAATATTTAATTTAATATTTAATCCTTATGTTTAAAGAACGATATTTTTCAAAATGTTTGTTTATATCCATACGCCAAAAATATCCGATGCTATACAGCGTAACTAAGAAAAACTGAGCTAACTGATTGGTCTATTTTTCGATGAGTTGTGTATACAAATAAATATTACAAAAAAAAAAAAAAACGTTCTTCAAATATAAGGGTGAAATTAAATATTGAAGTTTAGCATTTTCAAAACAGAATTTTCAAAGCAAAGCTTGTGGTACCGGCCTTTGTGTTCTGTATTACTATTTTTTTTAAACTGATGACCCACACAAACGTCAAAAACCACAGCAAAAGAAAAAAACAAATGTCAAATCGAATTAGAGAGAAAAGAGACCATGGTGATACTCAACAATCACTCTCTTCGAGCTTGTTGTCTTCTAAAAACTTGTCGTATTGGAGGGGAGGATGTCGTGTGACGTCAATGTCGTCAGTCTCCATTTACGTATTCACTGTTTTAAATGTGGTGATCCTTACGTCATGAGTTCTGAACTCGCATCCATCTCTTTCTAACAAATTGGAAAAAAGAGAACGAGATATTGTAGGTTATAACGCCAAGGACGTAGCTGTCAGACATCAGATAATAATTATTGAACCCTGATTTTTATTCTACACATTCACCCCATAACCCCAATTTTCTAAATACAAAACGAAACTCATCAGCGCTATCAGTGATTCTAAAATAATGGTCTTCTAAAATAAGAAGTTCAGTGCCAGAAAGAATAAATTTCAAAATAATTATGATGATATTAAAATGATTAAGTTTAATTATTTAATTCATTTCAAATCAAATTAACTTTAATGTATGACATATTAACTTATATTTTTTGTTCATTATAATTGGACGTGAACCGCGTAAATTTTATGTCGTCACAAGCACGTCATTAGAAATCTGCCCCCACCATATAAAATTTAATACAGGCACTTTTTATTGATGACGTACATATAACCTCATTTAAAATAGACTAGGACGAATATTAGTGATTCAACACAATAGTGATTTTTCAAAAAGACGTATAACAAATATTCGTCTCAATCAGAAAACCGGATAACGGATTAAACGGGCGGGTAATAAAGTTGTAAAAATATTATATATTAAACTTTTACGCACCATTGATTATGTATATTTATCTATCACAAAGACGCAAATGCCTTATTAATATTGTAGCAATTTTATAATACAAATCTACTTTATTGGTGTTTTTTCTCTGAATGTTATTCTTCAATGGATCACTTAGGCCCAGTTTTTCAATTATGTGTTTAATTTGTAGTTGAATAACTAATAGTTATCTTTAGATACTGGTTAACTATTAGTTAAATTGTAAGGTGTTTATCAATAACTTTTTAAGTGTTGGTTACGTGATCACAACTTTTGTCTTAAATTTGTCATGTTGGTACTAATTTTCAACAGTGCGCGTGCGCATTATTACCGCTGCTATGAAAAGTGCTATTTTTTTCAAATTCAAATTACATTTCTGTCAGTCAAGAAATGGCAAATGGGTAAGAAAAGAAAAAAGGTAGTAATTTTATGGGAGAGGAGCAGGTATTATTAATGACAGTAAAAAATCACGAAGACATTATAGAAAAGAAAAAGAGTGGTCAACGACCTGGGATATGAAAAAAAAAATGTGTGTCTATAAATTTAAATTTAATATTCAAAATAAAAATGGGCGGCTTTAGAGATGTAGGTGAACTAAAAACTAAATTCAGAAATATAACGAAGAAGTGTAAGCAGTAATTTTCTGCCAACAAGAACTCTATTCTACGAACTGGTGGAGGACCCCCAGATTTTGTAAAAATAACTGATACTGACGGACACCTGTAAAATCACCAGCTACACTAATGAAGGATCCTGTAGCATAAAATCGTAAAGTTAGTAAAAGTTGGTTTTCTGTTGATAGAGCATTATTCCTGTAAAAAACTGAATCATAATATTATTTAAAGCAAGTTTTCCATAAACAACCTATTGCTTGGATGTACTATTGCATTTTCCACTCTTGCTAATATTTATTGGGGACAATCGAAATCTCTTGAAATATCTTGTCGATCCCATCTCTCGAAGTGATTTATTTGCTCTCGAATAATTTTAGGATGTCTTAATAATATTTCGTCATGATGTCAAATACATCAAAATCCCAAACAAACATTGTAGTAACCTGTCACTTGTCATCTCCCTTTCACTTCACAAAAACAATAACAACCGCGTTTATATCATGTTGCTAAGATACGTGTTTAAAAATGGCATAATTATGTGTATGTATGAATTTTTATTGGTAATAATCTAAAGAGTGCATTACAGATGAAGTTTTTCTTTTCAAGTGACTTGAAAAGTTTTCTCTCTCGCACAATGATGTGAGTGCAAGAGAGACAAATGAATAGACATTTAACGAAAAACTTTTAAAGAAAAACTGAAAGATGCGCTACTTTTTCTTAAAAGTCCCTGTAAGTTTTGTCTGTCAAGAACTATCAAATGTCATTACTGAAAAATGGCAAAATAGAGTAGAGAAGTATTTGAAATCTTGATGGCTATATGAAAAATTCAAGTGGTGAAAATCAATATAGGTTTCATTTAAATCGGACATTTTAATTTACGCAAAACTTGATCGTGTAAATATACTTATAAGGTCACTTATAAAGACACTTTTCAAGTCACTTGAAAATAAAAACTTCATCGTGTAATCCACGCTTATCATGTTCGTTGCTATAATTTGTATAAAACATCAAATTTACTGTCAAAGACTAGTTTCTTAGTTTCTATTTTATGAAATATAATATTATCATTTAATCTGACGCATCAAATTAAACTGAATTGTATAATTAATTTTTGTTGTTCTAGAGTGTTGCCATACAAACCAATGGATGTTATTTATCTGCCATTCGGCGTTATATTTATTTGAAGAAGACCTAAAGCCTCATTCACAGGTCCGAAAATAAAAATAAAATTATAGATACATAAAAATAAAAATAGCAATATAGACAATAGAGTCTTATGAAAGAGTTCACAGCTTTTGGAAATAAAATTAAACATAAGATATAAACACAAGGATTTGCAAATGTTAAATATCTTACACAAAAATAAGCACATACATAACATTAACAACTATCATTCTAGCAAAAGGATTTAATTTAAATATTATTTTAAAAAGCTGTCTTAAGACAAAAGTTCGCTGTGTTAATTAAAAATCTGGCCATAGGTGTTAACATGAGAAAACAGTTTTTCTTTGCGCAAAAGTTCCCAATTAACACGTTGACTGTCCTATGAGACACATATGATTCATAACAAGTTTTCCATACACGTCCCTGAGACATATATGATTCATTTGCTTACCCGTACACTTTTTGCTTGTGTGTTGCACGCTGAATTCACGGTAAAAAAATTCTTATGGGGACAGTCAACGTGTTAATTTTCGACAAAAATGTTTCAAATAAAAGTTGTAGATAATTATACTTTACGCCTAAATTACTAAACAGATTTAATTTTGCACGATTGGTAACTTGTATACATGAAATTGAAATAAAGTTACAAAGAAATGTGTATCGTTTGAACTGTCAGAAATTCAGTTTTCAAATAAAAGATACAGAATTCAATTCTGCACCTAAATCTCTTTTTCTCTCTCTCTCTCTTAAATAACTTTTTTATTTTTATTTTTTTCATATTTTGTAACCTATAAAATTAAATTTCTGACAGTTCAAACGCTATGAATTTTATTGTAATTTTGTTCCAATTCCATGGCTATTGCTACAAATGAGCAATATTTGTATAAATTCAAATTATATTTTACAGGTTACCAAACGAGCAAAATTAAATCTGTTGAATGCTTTAGGCGTAGAATATAAGTATCTACAACTTTTATTTGAAACACTTTTAACTAAAATTAATTGGAGACTTTTGCGCGATAAAAAAACTGTTTTCCCTTGTTAAACTCCTATAGCCAGATTTTAATTAACATCCTGTATGATTGCGCAAAGTGCTTTCAAAGTTATTATTGCTTGATAATTATGAATATATTAAATGACAGCTGAAGTTAATTTACGTTTTATTTTTGAAGCTGTAAACACCAACCATAAAGTCTTATGTATAATTTTATTTATATTACGTATTTTCGTAGCGGTGAAAGAGCTTTTAATCCTAAATTCTAAATGCGAAAATTCGACATCGGACACAGCCATAGAATCTTATTCAAATCTCTATGACAAAGGTACTTTAGAAAAAGAAAAATTTTGGCTGTCAACAACATATGAAAGGTACAGGTGAAGAAGGCGGTTTGTCAAAAAATATAAATTTTGCAGGAGACATTTTTTAAGATTTTAAGATCGTGTCATTTTTTGGATAATGCCTCCAGCTATGCAAAACTTTGATGCAGGATTCTTCACTGTTTTGTAAATGAGTACCTCAAATTAGAATACTTGTCTGCCATCCTATTTTGGTGGAAATTTCGGTTTTTTAATTTGACACCAAAATAAAAAGTCAAAATTTTCACCAAAATAGGATGTCAGACAAGTTTTCTAATTTGTGGTACTTATTTAGAAAATAGTAAAGAATCTTGCATTAAAATTGTGCATAGTTGAAGGTACTATCCAAAAAATGACACGCTCTTAAAAACTGTGTCCTGCAAATTTTACATTTTTTGACAAACCGCTTTTTTATCCTGTACTCATCAACTTTCTTGATATATGAGAGTGGACAATCCACCTTTTTGCTTGGTACCCCATGAACATACCCGCCTTCTTCCTCTGTACGACAAATTTTCCATTGGTAATAACTTCTGACCTACCGTGTTTTTGCCCAAAAGAAATATTCCACGTAAAAGATTTAGTATTTACCTACAAGATGGCATGATAATCCTAATTTCAAATTTTTTGTGACAAACCGCTTTCTTCCCCTGTACCCTTCATATGTAATTGCTTTGGAATTATTATTGTCATGACATTGACATAACATGATATATGAGTTATGTGGCCTTACCTTTAATTATTTCATTTCACACCTACAATAAAATTTATTGAAATAAAATAATTGTAATGTTTAATTGTATTAAAAAAAAAAAATAATAATAATTATAGAAATTCATATTTTAAATATAAAATAGAGGAGTTACACTGCGTGAAATTTGAATGTTCTAGAACTAAATATTGAAAATACATCATATACAGTAAATTTTTTGAAAGAAGTCCGATCAAGGCCATCTACGAATTGCATCTATGAATGAAGATTTTATGCTGTCAAATTTAGTAGTGTCGTTTACATAGTTTTTATGGGATACACAAGATATTATGTACCCTCATAAAAACTACATAAAAGACACTACTAAATTTGACAGCACAAAATCTTAATTCATAGATACAATTCATAGATAGCCGTGATCGGACTTCGTTCAAAAATTTTACTGTAAGTACTTTATTAAAAAATAGAAAAGTAATATTAATTTTGTTTTAATATTTAAAATTTTAAATTACAATTGTAATATAATTTAGAAGAAGCGATTGTTCGCCTTTAAAAATCCGGTTATGACATTAGACTTTCGCCAGCGTAAAGTGCCTACATTATATGTGGGCAATGGAACGTTTCAAAACTTTGTAACAGTTTTCACGTGTTGAGCTGTTTTGATTTTAGGTTAAGTGTTGGAAATTTGTAGACTAGGTACTCGTGGTTGTTAATTTACTTTTGTGAGATACAGTTCTCTAATGTATTGTATTTTGTATTTATTTCCTCAGTAATTCAGTTTTATTCAAAATTTTTGCTTAAAATTTATTAAAAAGTAATTTTAAAAATAGCATTTTTATGTTAAGTGACTGTATTACAGAAATATGTATTCATTATATACAGTAAGTCCCCGGATTGAGTTTACAAGAGGAAAAAAAAATTTATTTATGATTTTACGAAAAAATGCAAAGGGAAGAAAAATTTTTGCTTGAATTAAAACGCATGTTTCAGTTATTAAAACTATTAATTAATGTAAGGTTCTTTTATTATAACGTTTTTTCGTATTTTGTCCTAATAATAATGCAGTTATTACATTGAATCTAACATGATTTTAGTTAGCTATGAAATATTGACAAATGATTATTAATTCTAATTTCAGAAAAAAAAAAACGGCGAAAATCAAAATACTTGTAGTCTATTCAACTAACTCTTTTTTTTATCTGAAATTAGAATTAATAATAATAATAATATAGATTTATTGAATGCCTAAAGGCCAACCAAATACAAAATAAAACAGTGTAAACATTATTAACAAATGTAAATATCATTTAACAAAACAAAATATAAACATTATTAACAAAATAATAAATATGCCTTAATTAATCTTATTTTTAATAAAATACTGCTTTAGCTTATTTGCAAATTGTTTATAATTGGACATAGTTTTTAAACTGCTTGGTAAATTATTATATACCTTCAATCCTTTATCAAATATACTATTTTTTGTACTTTCCTTATTTTTCTTGGATATTCGAAAATCTTGCCTGTTTCTAGTATTATATTCATGAAAATCATAATTTCGGGTGAACAAATTTGCATTTCTTTGTATTTCTTTATGTAAAAAAACTAACACCCTAAATTCCAAGAATACCTTAATTTCTAACCAGTCTAATTTTTCTAACATAACTTTAATTCTAGAGTATTTATCACAGTTTAAGATAATTCTCATACACTTATTCTGCAATATTTGCAATCTTTGTATGTACCTTTGATTAGCTATATAGATAATTGTAGCGCAATAAGTAAAATGAGGTAGTATCGTTGTATTGTAGATTACAGTTTTAGCATATTGAGAAAGTTTGTACCTATTCTATTTAATACACCTATTTTCTTTGCTAGTTTTTTTATAATATACTCGATGTGTTCATTAAATTTCAATTTCCTATCTACAATTACACCTAAATACCTATATTTCTCTACCATTTGTAATGGAATATTATCAATTTATACCACATTTTCAGTATCATCACAGATTTTTTTATAGGTATTATTGTTAGCTAACATCATATATTTACATTTTTCTATATTAAGTTTTAATTTATTTATTTTAAAGTAATTCTCTATTTCAACTAATTCTCTATTTAGCTTTCTTATTACATTTATATGGCATTTATCAGAAATATAGAGAAGTGTATCGTCTGCAAATAGCTTAATTGCACATTCCGTAGCAATCTCAGAAATGTCATTTATGTACAAGTTGAAAAGTAAAGGCCCCAAAACACTCCCTTGTGGCACACCAAAATCATTCGGCACACTTTCACTTAAAACTTTACACCATTTCACTTTTTGATGTCTCTGGGTCAAATAACTTTCAAACCACTTCAACGCTACACCTCATACACCCAATCTTGATAGTTTATTAAGTAGTATTTGTCTGTCAACAGTCTCAAAAGCCCTTTTGAGGTCCAAAAACACAAGTCCTACTATTTTGTTTTCGTCCAAACCTCTCTTCCACTCATTAACTGAAGTCTGCACTGCCGTTTCACACGATAACTTTTTACGGAAACCATATTGATTTTCATTTAATATATCATTGTTATTGATGTAATTTAGAAGACGATTGTACACTAATATTTCTAATATTTTGTCACAAGTAGGAAGCATGTTAACAGGTCTAAATTCACCACATTTAACCGTTTTAGCCACTTTCGGAACCGGCACAACCACTGATTCTTTCAACGCACTAGGGACAATACCGTTTTCCAGTGACATGTTGATCCAATTCAACATAGGAAATCCGATAACTTCAAATAATTCTTTAATAATTTTTATATTCAAATTATCAGGACTTGTTTTATTTTGCATAGAAGAAATGCATTTCCTTAATTCATTTAGTGTTACTGGTTCAAATTTATTTATGAAATTATTTACACATTTTGATGTAGCATTCGAAATTTTATTCTCAATATCTGGAATTGATTCACTTATTTCTTTTACACTTTTAACGTAGTACTTATTAAAGTCGCCAGCGATGCTTACTGTATCAGAAATTATATTATCGTCAATCATTTGTCAATATTTCATACTAACTAAAATCATGTTAGATTCAATGTAATAACTGTATTATTAGGAGGACAAAATACGAAAAAAACGTTATAATAAAAGAACCTTACATTAATTAAAAGTTTTAATAATTGAAACATGCGTTTTAATTCAAGCAAAAATTTTTCTTCCCTTGGCATTTTTTCGTAAATTTTTTTTCCTCTTGTAAACTCAATCCGGAAACATACTGTATATAAAATTAAAAAACAAAAATTTTTCTTTATGTAAATATTATAGCAAATGACAGAACTTTAAACTTCGCGCGAATTGGGGATCCCGGGGCCGCGTGCCTGAGTGTCTGGTCGCGAACCTGGGGAACCGGGTTCAATCCCGATCAACTCCAAATATTTCGAATTTTAAATGGTACAAAAGTGACCCCAGTGGTGCACTCTCCACGCCAGCAATGAGTGCCCGTGAAGTGACGCCTGGTAAGCGCCCGCACGGTACAAATATGTCATCATCATTACCGATATCTGCGATAAAGCAGATTGTGGCACACTCAGAAATGGGTAATATGTAGTGGTGGGAACCGGTTCCGGTTCGGTTCGGTTCCGGTTCCAAAATTACCTGGGTACCCGGTTATTTGAATGTGTAACTACCCGGTTCTCGGTTTCGATTCCAAGACTACCCGGTTCTCGGTTCTGGAACCGAAATTACCCGGTTCTGGAACCGAAACTACCCGATTCTCGGTTCTGGAACCGAAACTACCAGGTTCTCGGTTCTGGAACCGAAACTACCCGGTTCTCTGTTCTGGAACCGAAACTCATCGGTTCTCTGTTCTGGAACCGAAACTCATCGGTTCTCGGTTCTGAAATCGAATCTCATCGGTTCTCGGTCTTGGAATCGAAACTCATCGGTTTAAAGATTAAAGGAGAATGTATAAGTAGCTCATTGAAATTCTAGGAAATATTTATTGCTTTGTCCCTTCATTTTATGGTCATTATTGTCATTTAGGTAGGTACCAATATCTTAGAACATCACTCAAGGTCAAGCTACTGTAATAAATCATATTGAATGAAAATTGAAAATATATTATATGAACTTATAATTATTTGAGTATACGTGAAGATATATAATTTAAATCAAATATAATATGAAACTGAAAGTATAAGTTGCAATTACGAGGTTACATTTTCTAAAAAAAAAATATCATTCTCCTGCATATGGTATAATATTAATATTATTTACACATTATTATATGCAATTAAGTTACATAAAAAAATTAATATCGTTCAATAACATTTCTCAAATAAAACAGAAAATCTGTTTATTTCTCAAAAATAGCGAGGCTAATTTAAAATTATAATTGAATAATATCATTGATTCCATCGAAATCTGACGTTCTATTCCAGAGAACCGGTTCCTCTACCCGGAACCGGAACCGAAGATTGGTTATATTACTCGGAACCGGAACCGAAGATCGGTTCCATTACCCGGAACCGGAACCGTAGATCGCTCCATTACCCGGAACCGGAACCGATAACCGGTTCCATTACTCGAAACCGAAGATCGGTTCCACTACCCGGGTACCCGGATAGTTTTGGAACCGGATAGCCGGTTCCAAATTTTTCCGGTTCTTGACAGCACTTGTAATATGCCGTGATGATATATAAATGGTATGTATACAACAAATAAGATGGCCAAACCTAACTCAAGGTCATAGAAACGCCAAGCCAAACATCAAAGGAGCCGGCAAGAAAGTCGCTTCTTTACTAGGGTATCTATTCTGTGGTTATATTCGCTTCCGTTTACTTTACAGTTATCTTTTGCATTTTTCTACACCATGGTGAACAACATATGTATATCTTCGTTCAACAAAGAACAAATTTCTGGACATCTTATTTTCTTTTCTCTCTTACTGTAGTAGTACTAGTAATATGGTATAAGATTGTCTTTCTTTTACAGCAATTGATTGTTATGTAGAAAGTGTCACGTATTTCCACAGCTATTAGCGCGATATTCAATATTTTAAAAAAATTATTATTTTTTCCAGTAATATGAAACTTTAAAAAAAAAAAAATACATGTCACGTATTTTTTCATGTAGATGGCCCCATAATTATTATTATCCAGTTCGAACGAATTTTCGGCGAAGTTGGTCGAACCAAACCGAAACCGTTGTATACCTAATGAATATACAGGAGTTCCAAATAGCGTGCAAAACAGGGTGATCTCGGTTATGTTAAGAGATACCCCATTGGGGTATTTTACCATTGCAAACAAATAATCCATACTAATATAATAAATGCGAAAGTAACTCTGTCTGTCTGTCTGTTACGTTTTCACGCCTAAACCGCTGAACCAATTTTGATGAATTTTGATATAGAGGTAGACTGGACTTCGGAGAAGGACATAGGCTACCTTTTGTCGCGAAAGTAAAACTTGAAGGGGTGAAAAAGGGGATGAAAGTTTGTATGGAGAACTCATCATTTCTTCTACTGAACCAATTTTGATGAATTTTGGTATAGAGATAGATTAGAACTTGAAGAAGGACATAGGCTAGTTTTTGTCGCGAAAATAAAACTTGAAGGGATGAAATAGGGGATGAAAGTTTGTATGGAGAACCCATCATTTCTTTCGCTGAACCAATTTTGATGAATTTTGGTATAAAGATAGATTGGACCTTAGAAAAGCACATCGGCTACTTTTTGTCGCAAAAATAAAATTTGAAGGGGTAAAATAGGGGATGAAAGTTTGTATGGAGAACCCATCATTTCTCAAGTTAGGGATATAAAAATTCTTATTTATGCTTTTGGTAGGTAAGAAATAAAGAATGTTTTAGCGTTTTTGAAAATCATCCCTCAAGACGGTACAATAGGGGATGAAAGTACCCGAGAAATGTTTAAAAAAGGGCGCTGTTAGGTGCGGTGCGGGGATCGGGTGAGCAGTGGTCGGAGCCTGTTACATGTACAATGCGAGGCAGGTTGCTGGCTCCCTACGCAGCGCATGTCTCCGACGTAAATGTGAAAAAATATTGCTACACGTGTAGCTAATCGTTATCCTTTACCCGTGCGAAGCCGGGCGGGTCAGCTAGTAAACTTCTATAATTTAAAACTAGTATAGGTAGCATCATATACGCTTCTTGATACGACATCTTATTGTCCATAATTTGTTTATCAGAGGATAATTGAAATCTCCCTAAGTAATGGAATTTAATTGCAGGTTCATTCACGCCTGATCACCCTGTATAATTGAGTACCAGTGCATGTAATAATGTATGATATAGAAGAAGAATTATGAACAGAAAATGATACATGAATAAATATGATATAATATAATAATAATGCAAACTTACTTCATTGGGAAATCGTCCTCATACGAGTAGAATAACTCAGTTATCGGTTTATTATTTAATGTCACATTAACTTTTCCATTTGTAACAGTGCCCTCCACAACTTTGTCGTTAGAATGGTAGATAAATCCAACGTGTTTATCATCTATTGTGTGACCTTGTAAAGCTCTTTTACTAATATTATAACATTCTGCAAAGGCGAGCCATTTCTTCTTCTCATTTGGAACAAATTTTCCAGAAAACTGCTCGATTTTAGATGGACTTATTGTGCATACACTCCCTAAAAAGTATTAAATTATACAGGTGATTCATAACGTGTGAAACAATATTGAACCATATATTGGCGGAGTCCTTTTGATAAAAAAAAAATGCTATATGAAGGTATGTCCTGTCTAGAAATGTTTACATAGTTACAAAGTCAAATACATTTTTATTAATAACTCTCGCACTATTTGCACTAAAATTTAAAACTTTGTATATTAGATTTTAGATGGACTTATTGTGCATACACTCCCTAAAAAGTATTAAATTATACAGGTGATTCATAACGTGTGAAACAATATTGAACCATATATTGGCGGAGTCCTTTTGATAAAAAAAAAATGCTATATGAAGGTATGTCCTGTCTAGAAATGTTTACATAGTTACAAAGTCAAATACATTTTTATTAATAACTCTCGCACTATTTGCACTAAAATTTAAAACTTTGTATAGGTTATGAGGATACTAATTATTTAGATGCATGTTTATACTTATTTTTGTTTTTCGTATCTCAATCAGAGGGAAGTTATGAAAGTTTTTCATCTTTATTTTTTAAGCTACCTATTAACGTTTCAATTTTACTTTAAAAAAATATACATATAATATATACTTAATGTTGGAAATACGTCGACTCTGATGAATTTAATTTAAATTGTATAATCAAGTATTTTTATGTTATTCATTCAATTATTAATTTACATTTGACAGTTTTAAAATGTGATAATAAAATATAATAAAGTGAATTGAATTAATGGACTGTTTACTGTATTATTGACAACAGGTTATGGGGCCCAGGACTTTTAGAATTATAAAGATTATTTTTAATGATATATGAGCAAGGGCTGATGCAACAAGAATTTCTATTGAGAAATTAAATAATGAGATTTATCAGATATGGAAATTCAAGGTAGAATTAATGCTCATCAAGGAAGACTTGTGGGATGCAGTAATTAACGAAATTCCAAATCAAGTTACTCCAGAATGGACAAAATTAGAAAATAAAGCTCGTGCTATAACCTGTTTATTAGTTGAAGATAATCAACTTCTACACATAAAGAAAGCAAATTCAGCTAAACAGGCGTGGAATTCTTTGAAAGATTATTATGAAAAATCTAATATATCAAATAAAGTATCCTTATTACGAAGTATTGTTAATTCAAGATTTCACTATAATGATGATATGAAACAAGATTTAGACAGCATATTTAAAAATATAGAAAAACTAACGAATTTGGGAGAGAAAATTTAGAAATTTCAATAATTCTCGCAAGTTTACCCGAATCGTATAGTACTATGATTATGGCACTAGAAAGCAGAACAGAAGAAGATTTGACAGTCGAATTAGTTAAAGGAAAATTGATTGATGACAACAAAAGAAGAAAATTAAACTCAACAGCAGAAACAGAAGAAATCGCTGTGAAGACTACTACACGTAATACTCCAGTAAAATGTTTTTTCTGCAAGAACACGGGTCACTTGAAGAAAATAATTACCATAAATAAGATTCAGATTCAATAAATTTTGCGTTAAGTGCGTCTTCTATCAATCTAAATAACGGGTGGTGCATCGACTCAGGAGCAACAACCCACATAACAAGTGATAAAGAATGTTTCATTAATTTACAGAAAATAACAAGTAAAGTAAAAACTGCCGATATAAGAACAGAAAATGTTGAAGGAACGGGTACAGGAATAGAAAGCATAATTGGTGATAGAAGAAAGGTAACTTTAACACTTACAGATGTTTTGTATGTACCTGCATTTCAAGATAATTTATTATCTGTAAGAAAATTAAGTAAAATGGGTTACACTGTTTCATATAATGATAATCATTATGCAATTTCAAAAGGACATGAAATAATAGGTCTAGCATATCCCTTCAATTATTTGTATGTTTTAAGAATATTAAATTCAGCAAAATTAATTAGTTCAGCGCATACAGAATCATGTCAACATACATGGCACATACGCTTTGATCACAGGAATATAGAATCTATAAAAAAGTTCATTGAAGATGAACTAGCTACTGGAATAAAATTTATAAACTACGGTATAAGAGATATAAGTGAAAGTTGCATCAAAGGAAAAATTTTAAAAAACCTCATTTCTAAAAGAATCAATGACACGTACATCTGAACCATTAGAAATAATACACACAGACATTTGTGAACCAATGCATGTCGAAATATCTAGTAAAAAGAAATATGTGTTAACTGTTTTTGATTATTTTAGTCGCACAAACATACAAACTTACTAAAACAGAAATTTGAAGCAGTTCAAGTATTAGAAGATTATATTGCTATGGCGCGTACGAAATTTGGAAGATTCCCTAAGATAATACACTAGCGATCGAGGAGAAAAGTATATTTCGGAAGAAATTAGAAAAAAATTTAAAAAAGAAGTCAAATGTAATTAACCGCTCCTTATTCACCACAGCAAAACGGAATCACGGAAAGAAAGAATCGTTCACTGGTCGAAATAGTTCTAAGTATGCTTCATATTTCTGGCTTACATCAGAGTTTTGGGGACAAGCAATTACAACTGCTAATTATCTTCAAAATCCTCTTACAACAAAGGGCTCGTCATCAACTCCATATATGAATTGGGAATTGAAGAAACCAGATGTTAAACATTTAAAAACCTTTGGCTGTGTTGGTTACCTACACATTCCAAAAGAAAAACTGAGAAAACTTGATATGAAAGCAGAAAAATTAATATTTGTTGGCTATGCGGAATGTTATGATATCAAGACAAATAAGATCACTATTGACTCTGAAAGCGTAACGTCAAAATCGACCGGGATTTACAAAACCTAGCACTAAATTTAAATAGCTTTCATTTGTCTTATTTGAAAACTCGAAAATTCAATGATGTGATTTTGTTACATATTCCTGTTTTATGTATTTAAAGTTAAAAAATAAATTAAATTATATGCGTAATTTGTTTTAAGAAACCTTACATTGAAGTAAATTTTAATAAATTCCAAGAAATAATGTTATTGTGGCTCTTGTCATTCTTCAGCGAGGACGAAAAATTTTCCTCTGATTCTAAAGTTATAGACCTAGGCAATAGTTCAAAGGATTGGTATTCTGCACCGGATTACTTATTCTGTCCGTTCTTACTTTCAATTCGGTTCATAGTGGCACAAGAAACAAGAACGATTCGTTTTTCTGCAATAATAAGTTTTTTTTTTTGTGGATAAAGAGAGACTTATTATTCGTGGTGAAAATGCAGTGGAACCAAACCATGTTCATTTGGTCTGTGATGTCCATTGTCCATGAAAGGATTTATGACGAAGACCTTAATATTATAAAAGGAAACGTGCATACTAGTTTTAAAGAGAAATATTATAATGTTGTGGTAAGTTCATGTTTGAAACATAAATTTTATCGTATTTGTAATGTATTAAATTGTACATTATTTGTTTAAATGAAGAAAAATCCATTGAAAATGATTCGTGTGTATGTTTGCCATCACATGACTGCGTTAGCTATTCAACATACAACATTTCCGTAACGGATACGGCTTGTTCCTGGTCGAAGAAGAAAACAACTGATACTACAGTGCAAACAGTTGAAGATCTATATCCTTCAACACCACATAGATCCACTGATCACACAGTTTCTGAGGAATATGTTGAAGTATTAAGAAACGAATTAGCCAAATTTGGAAAAGCAGTGGGATTTAATCATTGTAAAGTTGCGAATCACTCGCCGGTGATTTAATTCTGGCAGAGAAAGGTTTGTTAGTAGCCGAACTTTTACCACCAGGCGTTAATTTTTAATGATACCATTTACGGTCGAACAAATTCAGAAAACCAAGAAATATTCCGAGGGTAAAATTACAAGTTGAAAGGGCCATAGGAGGAATTAAAACTTTTCAGATATTACATATGATTGCTTTTTTAATACCCCATGCATCATTCATCCTTAATGTTTGTGGGGCTTTGACAATTTTTTAATACCCGCTTATAAGGAAGTCGAAATATTTTACAATTAACAAAGTATGTAATCGAATTTTTGTAAATATGTACAAAGGCTTTTAATGAATACGTGTTACAAATTTATAGGGTATGTACGAGATGCAAAATAGACTAACTTTTACCAATAAACTCATAAAATGGTAATTATCTTAATTTTCGTTGGCTGTTACGATCTCTCACTACTCACAGTTACTGATTTTGTTTATTTTAACTTCCCCTGCATGCCCTATAAATTTGTAATACGTATTCATTAACACTCTATATTATTTATACGTGTGTGACAAATATATTTTATTATATGATAATCTACTTTTCAAATATTGCATACCTACTTCTTTTCTTTTCTATGTCCAATATTTTTCATATACATTATTCATTTTATTAATTGATTATATTGCAAAATATTGTTATAAAATTAGCTTTATAAGAAACAATCTTTAATTCTAAGAAAGTTTTATTTACACATTACAGATAACAGCTTTGATGACAGCTATTTAAATTTGGTGCTAGTACGGTTCGTTCACAACAAACTCTTTCAAGATGCAGTTAAAAAACAGGAACCCTACTTTCAGGTTTTGTAATTCCGGTCGATTTTGACGTCATCACATTCGGAGTCAATTAGCAGAGATGTTAAATTTGTTGAAATAACCAAAGAACTGGTAAATATAAATGAAGATGTCGAAATTATTTTTTTTTTGAAGAAAATAAAGAAAATGTAAAAGAAGAGAAAAATGAAGATGAAAATCTTAAAAAAAGACAACTTCGAAGATCAGAACGATGCACGAAAGGAAATATGCTAAAATACTATGAAGATTATATACCGTGAGTATTTTTTAACGTGAAACATTGGGTTTGTCATATCCATGGTTACGATTCGATATTTGATTGACAGTAATGTGTTTGCGCGTTCCATTTAAAATGAAACATAGGGAACGAATTTGACAGATGTATTATATTTAAATATTGTAAGAAATTTAGCCAAGTCAGAAAACCACTCGAGAGCACTAAACATATTTCTACAACTAAATTTAATTTTTAGAAAACAGGTATAATTATTTAAACAAAATTAACCTCTAATGACAATTTTCCTATAAGTTACGTCTTGGCATTTGATTGACAGCAATGTAATTGCCTGTCTCATTTAAAACATAGGGAATGAATTTGACAGAAGTATTATATTTCAATAGTCTCAGAAATTTAGCCAAGTCAGGAAATCACTCGGGCACAAAGTGCACACTATATTTTTTCTACAACGGTACCGTACCTTTAACCGAGCCAGCGTGGTTCATGAATTTGTGAAAAAGCGCTGACAAAAATTATTTAAAAATCATCAATAATTTACTTCTTTTGATGCTACGACAAATGTAAACTGTTACAAATAACAAAATCTATTAGACTAAATATAAAAAAATTAATATTGTGCATATTTTGAGTGATTAAATCTTCTTTCATAAATTGTTCTGGTTACCTATTTTTGAACATAACTTTTTGAGAGTTCATCCTAGGTAAAAAATGCAAGAACCCTTTTTGTACAAAAAGTAATGAGCTTTAAATTTGTATTCTTGTAAAATTTTGATACGTGCTACTGTTTTCGAGATAATAGCGAAAAACTAATTTTTTGCACCTTTGATTTAAGATGGCGGCTCACGCCGAGCCTCCCCAAGGTCACAAATTTGAATTTTTCATCCCCGTCATTTACCAAGTATGGTGTTTGTCATTCATTGAAACTGATGCTAAGCAATTAAAATAAACATGAATTACAAAACTAAAATTCGCAAAACTACATTTACTTGTTTAATGTTTTAATTGTTTAAATTTATTATATTTAAGCATTTAAAATATTAAACAAGTAAATGTAGTGTATAAATTTCATATACTGCCTATGTTAATTTAGCATAAACATGGCGGCTTACATCGTATGTCGCCACTGTGGGTAATTGAGGCACTGTACTCTGTACCACCACCGCCTGCTCCCATTAATTTCAAAGATGCTGCTTTTGCTTTTAAGGCCCAGTTTCACAATCTCTTGTTAAAATTTTAACTGTCAGTTAAATAAAGAAAATTGAAACGCAATAAATTGTCAAATGACAAATTGATCATTGCTGTCAATAATCCGATTCAATATTGTTAATTTAATTTATAGATAAAATTTTAACCAGAGATTCTAAAACTAGCCCTAAGTGAATATGTTTTAAAGGAAGATCCTCATTTTCACCTATTTTAATGTAGTTTTTTTTTTTTTCAAATAATTCTCAATGACAGACAATGATTATTACAGCAAATTATTTTCAATAACAATATAACAAAAATATAATAACCATTTAATGGCTACTATCTAATTAAAAATAATATGTCAATTGACTTGTCAGTGCTAAATGATAGGCGAAAACATAAAAATGATTTAAGAAGTTTTAAGAAAACTGTTGGATAAAACGTATTATACACTCGTGTGGAATATAAATTCGTTACCAAAGAAAATTAGCCACTCGCCCTATCTTTCGTGACTAATATGTTACATTCCACACTCATATAATAAATAACTAATAACCTTCAAACCTCAAATGTAAATCTAATTTATGAAAAATTAATCCTGTATTCTTTATGTACGTTCGCCAGTTTTGCAAATTATGTGAGTCAAACAATATCACGTTTTGATAACGTATTATGTACAAAATTTTATCTAATTTCGCTAAAATATTATAAAAATACACAAAATTCTAGGTTTTTTTTATGATAGGTCAATATACATATTCCAAAATCAATTTCCCAAAGCATTGCCGTGAAAATATATGAATTTAATTTTTTAATTTAATGCGTATGTCAGTGTATGCGTATCATCACCCATCATTGAAAATAAGTTCTGAGTGTGTTCTAAAACCGATGTAGATCTTCCTTCTGATGTAGAGGAATTGGGTGTAAATCAATAATTCATGAACTGATATTAAAGAAATCTTTATTGATATATTCTTGTTTCTTTTTGTATTAAATGTCAGTTGTGTAATATCATTTACGGAACTCAGTTATGTAAAGATTTTTACAAAACTCATTTTGTATCAATTAAAAAGTGACATTTCAAAACGTCATAAGTTAGGTAAAATTCAACTTTTTAAAACGGAATTAGATAAAAACAATTTTATATAAACTCTATAGTTTTCGCCACAAAATGATCCAGGAGAGCAGGACATTGCATAAAACTAATTTTTCATGTTAAATCCCAATATTCATTAATAACCGCCACCATCCGGTATATGTAAAAAAAAAATTGTCACATATACCTCATATAGATCACAGATTACGAAGACTTAATAATTTGATAATAATTTTACTTACTGGCTAGTTCAGGAAATGCTGAATCATCGTCATTATACCCCATCTTTAAAGGACTAAACGTTGTTCCAGGATAATAAATTGACTGATAAAAATAGCCATCTTTTACTTTGTAATTCTTGTCAATGTTGATTTTAACATCAATTTTATCTTTTACAGACCGAGAATATTGAATCCAAGGGGTTTTCTTTTCAAAAATTGTTTTATTCTTGCCGTCAGAGTGTCTAACTGCTTCCACGTAAACTTCGTAGTTTCCATATTCTGTAAACCGATTAGAAATTCGTTGACATTCTATTGTAGGAGCAGTGTATTTCAAATCTTCGGAATCTTTTATACATTGTTTATGATCCTTCGCCAATTTTTTATCCTCAAAAATAACTCTTATATCACTTGCCTGTAAGAAAAAAAGATACATTTTTCAGAAATTATAAAGAATCACCGTCAATACTCGCTCCGTTTCCAGGCCCAGTACTATTAGAGCAATTAAACTTTCGGGGGCACAATTTTTTTTTACACTTTGTATACAATGGAATGTTTATGATCCCATCGATATTTTAAGTGATAAAATATACATATACGAATATAAAATATGTGTAAATAAATGATTATACAAGTTTAAATAAATGGAGTCCTCCACTATTTTTTTTATGAATTTTTATCAGGGCATCGAACCCGCCAAAAACTGGGTTCGGTTTAGGTTCAGGTTAATTTGTTTTTTGAAAGATGGGTTCGGGTGAGGTTCTGATTCAAGCATTAATAAAATTTGCGGTTTTGTTCGCGGTTCAGGTTCGAAATAACGTAAAATGAGAGCCGGAATTTACGCAAAACGCAAGAAACGAACACAATTTTCACGAAAAGTCAGCCCAGACAGCAACGCAGACGTCTAAGACCGCGATTATCGGCTGTATTTACTTTTCGAACTAAAAATTAACCTGAACTGGAGTTGAACCCCGAACCTGAATTTTAATACTCGGTTCGGTTTCACCCTCAGGTTCAATTAAAAATATATCTGAGGTTCGGTTCTTGGTTTGGGTTCCCTAAAATGTTACGGTTTGGTTCCGGTTTTGGTTCGGTTCAGGTTCAGGTTCGATGCCCTGATTTTTATCCAAATTGAAAGCGATCTGTAGTTCTAAAAGTCTTAAGGTAGTTGCTACTTAAATTCAATTAACATTGACTTTTTGAAGAAACTTACAGGTCAATTCTGAGCAAATCTGTAAGAGCTTAAGATCAAAATTACAATTCTGATCAAATCTGTAGCTTACATAAAATCTGTAAACACTAAGGGCCGGTTTTTCAATCTCTGGTTAAAATTTTGAGTTGAGTTGTGGAAGGCAGTGAATTCGGTCGTGTCGAACGTGCAGCGATAGTCAAATTCGAAAGATATCACGCTTTAATTCGCGGACCATATGATATAAATAAACTCTGGTGAAACAAGATAGTGTTGTGAGTAAAGAAAGTGAAGTGAGAAGTGTTTAGAAGCTCTAAATTAGAGTAAAAAGTGTATAGAGTGGCGAGACAGTAGCCAAGGACGCACAAATACAACGGTAAGCGAGCGTAGCGTAGTGGCGGAGAAGCTAGAACGTGCATACCAAGATAAAAATTTTAGTCAGGCCCGTACTCAGGAAAGTTGTGCAAATATGTCATCGGATAGAGAAGATTACACGTCGGATGACAGTAAAAGAAAGAGAGAGTATAGATGGCCAAGATATAACAAAAAGAAGTAAAAAGACTATGAGAACACCGGACAAAAGTAACAAAGAAGGAAGTGATAAAATAGAATTAAGAGATTTAATGAAAATTATATTACACATAAAGAATGATACAAAAGTGATAAAACAGGATCAGAAAGAATATCAAGAAGATCTACTACGAATGAAACAGATAAATGAACAGCTGAAGGAAGAAAACATAGAGATCAAAAAAGAATTGAACGACATGAAAGAGAGAATCGAGAGATTAGAGAAAGAAAAAATCAAAAATAATTTCGTGATTGTAGGGCTAAGTACAGACTCAATCAATAGAAAAGACCTAAAAAACACCGTGGAAGACATCATACACAAGAAAATTGGAGTTAATGTACAAGTGAAGGAAGCACTAAAGATAGGAGAGAAGACATGTAAGGTACAAATGGAAATTTTTCAAGATAAACAAAAAGTAATGGCGAATAAAAAGAACCTACGAACCTTAAAAGGACAAAATTTTCATAAACAACGAACTAACAAGAAACGAGCGCGAAATACAAAAGGAAATAAAAATGTTAGCGGAGAAGAATAAAAAGGCAGGACATATATTGAAGATAGGCTATCAGAAAATAACAATAAATGGAAAGGAATGGAAATGGGACAAAACAGAAAAGAAGCTGACAGAGGTCAAAGAAGAAGGAGGTACTGCGTCAAAAAACTAAGGGGAAAACGAGGAAAATTGCAACAAAAAGGAAAGACGTCGCAAGCAAAGGAAAAGAATACGATAAGGAACAACAAAACACATATAATTAAGTACGGGAAGGGCAAAATAAAAAATAGAGTAAATAAACCAAGGAAAATAATAAAAGAAAGATAGTAAATAAGAAAATAAAATGCCATGAACTTAGAAGACAAGATATAGAAGAAAATTTTGAAAAGAACGTCAACGACGTGTTTAAGAAAAAAGCAAAAGAAAAAGAAGGAAACATAGAAAAGAAATGGAAGAACTTCAAAAAGACAATACTAGAGGCAGCAGAAAAAAGCTGCGGCACGACTAGAATAGTGAACAGAAACACAAACAAAACTAGATGGTGGTCGGAAAGGGTTTTAAAAGTTGCAGTGAAAGAAAAAAAGAGCAAGTGGAATAAATATCTACAAACGAAAGAACCTATTGACTATGAAAAATATAAAGAACAAAGGAAAAAAGTAAAAAGAGTAATAAAGAAAGAAAAAGAAAAAGCATGGAGAGAATTTGGTGAAAAAATGAAAAACGCGTACAATGAAAACCAGAAATTATTTTTTGGAACACTTAAAAATATAAGACAAAAGAAGATAGCAACAATTACGAACATTAAAGACAAGGAAGGAAAGACGATAGCAGAAGAAGACAGAATAATGGACAGATGGAGACAGTATTTCATACACCTACTAGAGGGAAATGATACTAAAGATGAAGAACAACAAGAAAGCCATCGCACACGAACAAAGGAAACAGAAATAACACATGAAGAAGAAATAAGCTTGAAAGAAATAATAGAAGCAATTAAAAAAACCAAAAGAGGAAAAGCTCCCGGACATAACAAAATAACAGCAGACATGCTGAATGCACTACCCAAATCAGCACTACAGGAACTTAAAGACATAATAAATGAAGCCCTAAAAGGAATAACACCAACAGAATGGCAAATAGGTATCATAACACCAATATTTAAAAAAGGATATAGCAGAGAGTGCCAGAACTATAGAGAAATTACCCTAATAAGCACAGTGGCCAAAATATATGCAAGAATCCTGGAGAGTAGATTAAGAATAGAGCTGGAAGAATAGTTAGAGGAAACTCAATTTGGTTTTGGACCAAATAGAGGAGTAAATGATGCGATATTCATACTAAGACAAATAGGGGAAAAGGCAATAAAAGAAGGGACAAACGTACATGTGTGTTTCATTGATCTAGAGAAAGCGTTTGATAGAATCAATAGAGAAGACATATGAAAAACGCTAAAAAAAAATAGGGGAATATCAAATACGTTAATAACAGGAATTCAGAGCCTATATTCAAATACTAAGAGCTATGTGAGAGTGAAACAAGAGACCTCCAATCTCCAATACATTTGAAACTACAGCCGGAGTAAGACAAGGATGCATTTTGAGCCCGCTTCTGTTTACGCTAATTCTTGACGAAGGAATAAAAAAGACAAAGAAAGAAGTAAAGAAATACTACATAGGACATTGGAAATTGAGAAGAGTGGAAATAGCAGAACTATGCTATGCAGATGACATGGTCATCATAGCAGAAGACGAAAAAACGTTAACAAGGAATATAGAAATATATGATAAAGCGCTACAAAAATTAAACATGAAGATCAATAAAGAAAAAACGAAAACCATGATACTAGGAAGAAATGAACAATACCACACGATACAACTAAAAATTGAAAATCTACAGCAAGTTCAAAAATTTAAATACCTGGGGGCAATGATCTCAGAAGATGGAAGATTTGATGAAGAAATAAAAGAAAGAAGAACAACATGAGGCAAAATATTCAATAGCATCAAACACAGCTTCTTAGGAAAGAAAGAAATACCGAAAGAGACCAGAGTACAAATATTTAAGAAAGTAGTGACGCCTATACTCATACACGGAGCTAAAACATGGACATTAACGCAAAGACAAAAAGAAAAAATTACGGCTATCGAAATGAGATTCTTGAGAAAAATAGAGGGGGAAAACAAGACTGGACAGAATTGAAAACACAACCTACAGACAAAACTTAAAAGTAAAAGCAATAGAAGATAAGATAGCAGAAGGACAGATGAGATGGTATGGGCATGTAGAAAGGATGGGAGAGGAGAGAATAGTTAAAAAAGTGTTTGAAGCAAAAATTGGAAGAAAGAAACCACGAGGACGACCAAGAAGAACGTGGCTGGAAGAAGTAAAGGAGGCAGCGGAAAGAAGAGGTCTAACTTGGGAAGATATGAAGATAGCAACACAAGATAGAGCAGAGTGGAAAGAAATATGGAGAAGACCAACGAACCAGAACTTAACCCCCTCCCCCGCAAGCCGGGGGAACGCCTTACACCCGTGAGGGTAGAAAGGTGCAGGATTAAGTATAGTAAGTAACTCTTAGTTAAAATTTGAAACAGATATTGAAAAACCTGCCCTCTCGTAAATTCTTACGGTCTGAGAAACCTTGGCTATAAGCTTACAGATCATTTTTAATAAAAGAGAATGAACAACAGCGGTTAATACTTTTATTCAATTTTGCCTTATAAGTATGTTTATTTCCATGGATACGGACCATTAAAGTTGTTGTTTTATAAACAATTTTATTTCGAGAGCGTTTTAAAGAATTTTTCCTATGACCATTGTTAAAAGTAGTCTGTTTAACGGTTGCTTAGTGAGTTAAAAATAACAATTTATAACACAATGAATACTTTTAAATCGTTGTCATTGACAACGGAGTAAAAATAAAAAACAAATTTACTTTTAACACTAGTGTTAAAAAAGAACTAAATCTAGTTAAATTTAGTGTTAAAAATATAACTAAATATAAGTAAATGTAGTGTCATTTTATATTTATTTTTGTACTGAAATTATTTGTATAGGTATTTTATTAGTACACATTATTTTGAAACGTTTATTGTTATAGTACAATTATCACAATTGTTTCTAGTAATTCCTTGCAAGGCGCTTGAAGAAATGGAAATTAAAACAGTATTGTTGGAAGTAGAGGTTAGAATAAACAATTTTCAGTTGTTCATAGCAAATACACCATGACCTGTCATAAATGTCATTCTATAATTTTTAGTTTACCTCTTAAAAATATATTAATTACTTCACAAGTAAACAAATATGTAGTTACATATAATGTAAAATATTAATACCAAAAAGACACACTAAAATACTAACCTCCAAACTATTTTTGAAACGTCAAACAGGATATCTACATTACCCATACAAACAAACGCTATGGCTTTACAACCACTCATTGGTGCGGCATAATTCTACGTCATACATAGCGGTAATTCAAATAATCAAATTTCATTATTTTTTTTTTCTGGCTAATTAATAAAAATTTTGTCAAAAGAAAAAATATGAGTAGCAAGTTTTTACCTGCTCTTCAAAAATACGAAATAAAAAAGGTACGCAAGTAGCCCATTATGTTATAAAAAGTTATTACAGAAAATTATTTTAAACCCATTTCTTGACACAGGAATAGATGTCTCGGTTTTGCTAAAGCCTTTGTCAGCGCATCAGCAAACTGAAGGTCGGAAAATAATTTGCTGACATTAATTTTTCATTGCGTAACCATTTCCCGTACAAAGCAATACCTAATCTGAATGTGCTTCGTCCGTTTGTGTAGTTTAATAACAGCTTCATAATCGAGTTGTAGCTCGGGAATATCTTTTAGGCTATAGTTATTTCTTGGAGAAGACGTTTAAGCCAAATTATTTCTTTAGTAGCTTCACTGGCTGCCACTATCTCTGCTTCAATAGTGGATATTGAAACTGAAACTTGACGCTTGCTGCACTAAGATACAGTACCTCCTGAGTACAGGCATACAACTTCAGTGGTAGATCTTCCTGTATTGACGTCTCCGCCATGATCTGCATCGCTAGAACATTCAAGTATTCCTTTCTTGTATCCAGCTTGGTACCAGATACCCAGTTCTTCAGTTCCTTTGAGATATCGTAAGATCCGCTTGACTCGTAACCAATCTTGTGAGCTAGGATTTTGGAGAGCACGAGATACAACACCAACTGCGAAGGCTCTGTCGGGCCTCGTCCCAGTCATAACGTACATAAGTGAACCAACTGCCTATCTATATGAGTAGTTTTTGTCTGCCTGAACAGCTTTCCCTTGCTCTGAACCCCGTGATACTATGGGTGTAGAGACAGGTTTACAATTACTCATCCTTAAGCGATCCAAAACTCTTTTCGTATAGGCAGCTTGGCTTAACTTGATAGAACCATCTTTATATTGTTTAATTTCTAGACTGAGATGGTACGTGGCTTCTCCATGGGTTATCTTAAACTCTTTCTGTAAACTGGAGATGAATTCTGCAAGCATAGTGTCGTTACTTGATGCAATGAGTCCATCGCCTACATAAAGAGTGACGAGTAGCTTCTCAGTACCTTGCTTTTTAATATACAAACAGGAATCAGCTGTACTCTGTTTGAAACCAAGGTTTATCGTAAAGGTGTCAAACCTCTCATTCCAACATCTAGGCCCTTGTTTCAGCCCGTACAAGCTCCTGTTTAAGCAGCAAACTCTCCCAGTTCCATCCTCATATCCTTCTGGTTGCTGAGTATATATTTCCTCCTTTAAGTAGCCGACAAGAAGGCAGTGGATAAGTCAAACTGAGTAAGTTTCAGCTTTTCCCTGGCTGCAACACTCAAAATGGTTCTCACAGTGCTTGATCTAGCAACGCGGTTAAAGGTTTGGTCATAGTTGACCCCTTTATTTTGGATAAAGCCCTTGATTACTAATCGAGCTTTGAACCTTCCCAATGAGCCGTCTTGTTTCAGTTTAATTTTATATACCCATTTGAATGGGATGGTTCTTTTTTCTGGAGATAACTCCTGAAAAGTCCAGGTGTTATTAGCCTTTAAAGAGTTTGTCTCTTCATCCATCGCTTGCTTCCACTTTGTACTATAGTCGCTTTTGATGGCTTCCTGAAATGAAGTAGGCTCATTGCAAAAGGTTTCGACATTCATAACAAAGTCTTTGAACTTTTCTGGTAGTTTTAGGGAAAGATGATCTTGAAGTACAATACTATTTGGTGGTTCTGGTTTGTAAAATCATCAGAATTCTCTGATTCACTTCTGTCATTCGATATTTCAATCGCATCAAAAGACTTTACAGATTAAGTCTGTTTAGATTTAATAAGGTCTGGAAGAATTGAATTATTATTTTGTATAGGAACTTCCTTGAAGATCACATCTCGAGATCTGATAAGAATGTTAGATTCTCTGATCCAAATCCTGTAACCATTTAATAGGGGTTTCCACCATTATCAAAATAATGAAAAATAACACTAGTACACTAAAATATATTACAATACATTCATGAAAACACTAACTAAATGTTTAAATATGTTTCCATTTTTTTTTTTAAATGCATGAAAACATTTTACTACGTTTGAAACGCTGCCGAATTTGTGAAGTAAACGCCCGGCACGGTTTTACAGTTTAGTAGTAATAGATGGCAGCACATTCAAATTGTAACATTACATTTAAAAGTATTTGAGGTGAATAGTTATTTTAAAATAATTAAATTGTAAATACAATTATTATTGTTTACCTTATCGTATATTAGTGAAGCATTTTCTACATTTTATAGACTTTTATATCTTGTCCATATATAGCTTGCGGACACTCATGTGACGAAGCGAATTAGCCAATCCGAACTTGGGGAGAAACTGTCACATCGAAGGTCAGAGAGGTGGGCAGCTTTCCAAATTCAAGAGAACCGTAATTTAAGAGTGTAGTGTGTTTTGGAAGAATGAGTTTTGATGGAGTAAAAAATTGAAATTAAATTTTAAAAATTAACAAAACTACTTATAATTACAACATTAATGTCAAGCCCCCTCTGAGACTAAGGTTATTAGTTTTGGAACGATTTTGAGTAATTTCGTACTCTGTAGTAGAGTTTTGGAACGCAACCCTGAAGTTTGTTTTGGTAGCGTGTTCAGAGGTTATGAGTTTTGTTTTCATAGTTTGGCAGTTTTCATATTGAAGTTTTTAGTGCGTATTGAGTTATTTTATATTTTTTTGCCAAACTATGAAAACAAAACGCATAATACGCTATAAACCAAAACAAACTTCAAATCTCCGTCCTTCAATCTGACAGATTCTCCCCAAGTTCTGATTGGCTAATTCGCTTCGTCACGTGAGTGTCCGCAAGCTATTGAGCGTTAACAAAAAATCGGCGGGAGCGTACGCAGTCATTGTGGCGGTAAAAATTAGCCGTTTAAACGAGATATGACTGTTTTCAAAATTTTTTTACGCAAAACCTGTTATAATAAAAATGTTTTCTTTATTCTAATATATATAACTTTCCATGAAGAATAACATATAAAAAAATTGAAAATTAGTGGAAACCCCATTCGTACCCCACTAAAATACCTCTTTTTGCCTTTGGATTCATTTTCTTTCTTTTCTCCATCGGAATATGGACGTAGCATTCTGATCCTATGATGTGTAAATGTTTAATACTCGGTTTAATACCGCTCCATAGCTCAACTAGAGATTTATCCAAAACACTGGATGGTCCTGTTAAATTTAAAATATAAACGGCAGTATTAATCATTTCTGCCCATAGAGTTTGTGATAATCGTGCACTTTCATGCACATGCATAAGTGCTCTAGCTGTCTCAACCACTGTTCGATTTTCTCTTTCCACACATCCATGTTGCTCCGGAGTGCAACTTGTAGGGCATAGTGAGTCTTTGGTTAATTCCATTCTATTCCAACATTTGGTTACCAAATTCTCCACCGTTGTCTGTCAAGAATTCTTTTACTGTGTGCCCAACGGATTTTGGTTGAGCGAGCACCAGTTTTCATTTACGGTACACTTCAGACTTATGTTTAATAAAATGCACTATGCGAAACCGAGAGAAATCATCTTTGAAAAGGACAAAATATTTATAACTTGAGTTAGATGACTCAAATGGTTCACAAACATCTGCATGCAAACGTTCTCCTGGTACAGTTGCTGTTGTTTACCAAATTTTAATCTATGTGCTTTTCCAAAAATGCACCCTTCTGTAGCAGTCTGTGTTTCATTACACAATGCCTTTTCAAACGTAGAAAGCTATACTGTTAAATTTTCCAAAGTTCTTTCTCCTTTAGATAACAATAACCAGCTTGAACGAAAGGCAAAATATTCTGCAGGTAAAGTCTCCAAAATCTTACAAATTAAAAGGAGCTCAGAAAGCTCTGAAGAACCATCTTTAGCCAACTCAACATTCAAATTACTCCAAATGTTTTTTAACTTCGAAGTATGGGCAGCAATATCATCTTCTTGTTGTCGTTTAAAACTAAATTATTGAATACATAAATCAAATGCTTTGTCTTCTGTCATACCATCGAATATCCTGTGCAATTCAAGCCAAACTTCCCTAGCCATGTTAAAACGCATTACCATTTTAAGAACGTCTTCGGTCATGTTTGTGGTCAAAATAACTAAAACATAGCTATCAATTTTCTGAAAAATATCCAGGTCTGTCTGCTACTTCTGTGTTTCAGCTGCGGTAGTTCCAGAAGTAAGTGCAGCGGGAGCGGTAAGTTTACCATTGATAATGTCCAACCCGTTTGTCACACCCCTAAGCAGAACACATCATTTGTATTTCCAAGTTTTCCAATTTTCTTTTCCTTCCAAGAAACCGATTTGTATTCTCGTTGCATCCATGATGACAAATTAGCAACACTTCAATAATACAATTTTTTACAAATACAGAATGAAACGGACTGAACCCATAACGTGTTGTGTTTTTAAATAAGGTGTGAAATACACATTAACTCAACTGATACAAATATATAATTATTTAAGACAGAAATCTGATGTTATTTTTATATGTTATTTTATACATTATACTGTTTCATAGATTTCTATTTTATCAATGTTTTTTAACACAATATTTATTTGAAGCATTTTTATTTAAAATTAATAGGCCAGTTTTGTGCAAGAAAAAACTGTTTTAACATGTTAAACACTGGTTATCGTGTTACACCCGGTGTATATATATAAAATTACGTATCAGTTTTTCATTACGTGTCACTGTTTGCAATGTGAGACTTGCGTATAATGAATATCGTGTGTTATAGGCAAGTTACTTATAAGGGAGTAGAAAAAATGTTGTACGTACCTCAGGCCGAAAGAATATTACTTCCTTAAATAAACGAATAAACTTCATCCGCAGGCGTAAACTTTTTCTTTCTCTATTATACGTATAAACAACTATTATAAAATAATAGGAAAAAAATGTTACTTACGGCATATGTTTGAGTAATGGTGAATGTTTTAACTGGATTTTTAAAAGTACTAGCATCGTTACAGTCGTATTTATCGGACTCAGGGCCATTTCCAATAACGAGTACAATTTCAAAAGTGACAGGTTCATAGGGCAACGAGTTCAGTCTATCACTTCGTACAGCGGGAAGGTGTAAATCGCCATACCCGCATCCCTACAAAATTGTTTATAACAAATTATTTTAATTGTATTTAAAGTGTCAATCTTCAAATTATATGTCAATGATTCATTCTGAGTTATGAAATTATAGTTATAATTTTGCGCTACTCTTAGTAGGTTAAGTTACTATACCAAGATTCGAGATGCTGGCCACAACAGATTTTTTAGTAATGAAACGGGGATTATTACACAAGTGTTACATTTTATAATTAGTTTAGTGGAAGAGAAACGCAGAAAGTAAGAATTTATGCACTTTTATTGCATATTGACAACTAACATATGTCAAATTTGTTAACCTTTATTTTTATACAGATACATTTTTACATCAGCACGAATTATCTAAAACAAAGAATTCCACCAGAATAAGAAAGGAAAAATAGACTGCATTAAATATTCTGCAGGAATATCAGAATTATGAATTTATTATACTGTTTGGTATAAAAGTAGGTTATTTAATATTTAAAATAACTCCGATATTGTTCATAACATTAAAATTATTTTAGTTACTGCAGGTGAATATTCATATAGATCTTTTCAAAATTCATGAATGTCAAAAGTCTAATGTGACGGAAATTAATTAATTAATTTATTTATTTAGCATAGGCACACTACAGATAAAAATTCAAATGGTACAGCAAAATAATAAAAAAATATACATTTCAGACATGCAGGTGAACTAAATTATTTTAACAAATAAAGTATAAATATATAGAAATTCCTTATCTTATTTCAAAATACATTTTAATACATTTTTAAATTTAGATTGACTTATGTTATAGATATCTATTAGTTTACAATTTCATTAATTACAGAATGCTTGCCATATAAAACATTTGATTTGTATGGTTCAAAAATAAGTTTATTTCTCGTATTATATGAAGGAATATGAAATTTAAATTTTAATAAATGTCTGGTACATCGATATAACCATGAGTAATATTGTAAGCGAATAATAGTTTAGCTTTTTACGTCGTATTTCTAGGGAATCTAAACCTAACATATTTAATCTTTCAGAATATGAATAATTATTTTTATTAATACCTATGTAGTTTATATAAAAGAGAACGAACAATTTTTCTTTTTTTTTAGATTCTGACTATATGGTGCTGATAATAAGGAGACCAAATAATATAGCAATAGGTATTCTAAGTGTGTGCGGACAAGGGAATAATATAATTTACATATAGCATCAATATTTGTAAATTCTACACATTTTATTAGCTTTTTTGCAACAAAGTCTAATGCTCATTAAAGTTAAATATCGATGCGATATTTTTCTCTTATTCAATGAATAAGCTATTCAAAGATTTATTTGATGTTGGTGAATACGGGCACTAATATTGTTTATTTTTGAGTAATTTAAAATTCTGGTTAATTATTTTTTAACATAACTGTTTGAGAGTTCATCCTCTGTAAAAATGTGAAAGCACTTTTTGTACAAAAAATTACGAGTTTTAATTTTGTATTCTTGTAAAATTTTGATATGGGCTACTGTTTTACAGAAAATGAAAAAAAAACAAAAAAAAAACTCTTTTTGCACCGTTAATCCTAGATGACAACTCGCGCCTCCCCACCCCAAGATCGAAAACTTGAATTTTTCATTAGAGTACCGACCTAAACAACATATATTACTTGCTAAGCTATGTTTCAAGTGGAGAATTATTCATAGAAGAAAAGCTTCAAATTATTAAGTAGTACTATTTTAACGCAAATTATATTTTATAATTTCGTAAAAAATGAAGGTATTTTTAGTGTTAGTATTACTCAACATTGTTCGTTAATTATAGTAAGAGTTCCGAATTGGGTTATAATTAGTCTAAAAATTTAAAAATATTACCTTAATATTTTTCGAGGTATCTCTTTCGCTGAGCCTTAAATCAAAATCGATCATTTTAAAACCATAACTTTTAGTTTCATTTTCTTCATTATATATTGGATCCGAATAAGTATTCACAGTCATATTGATTGTTTTTACATCTTCTTTATTAATGTCTTTAACTTGCAAAATTACTCTCACAGTATCGAACTGAGACAGACCAAATCCATTTCGACTGTTTCCGTGGTTCTCTATTATGAGAATGCTCTAAAATTATTAATTAGTATTAAGAAATTTTACACAGTTAAAAATAACCGTTATAAATGAAAAAGTAAAACTTTTACTTACTTGAGTAATATTTTTGAATTTATCATTGAGTCTAGTTTTAATTGAACCTTTAGCTAAATCATTTTTAACCCAAGATTGGTACTGAATTGTATTTGCAACGTAAAGGAATGGTGTAGCATATGGATATGAACTAAAAAATGTTTTACATAATTCACTATACAGTGTGAACACTGAAAACCGTGACATAGGCGGTTAACATGGCAAAATAGTTTTTTTTCAAATATCACCTGTCCCGTACGAATAAAGTGGGACTATTTGATATGGTCAGAAAGATTATTTAATTTGGCATCGAAAAGTATGTCTGAATACTCCTAATTTAATGGTCTATTATTAAAATATAAAAAAGTCTACGTAGTTGATGCTATTATGTCATTAATTTTTGTAAGAAAAAGTGGACTATGTATTTATGTATTGTTTATATCATTATGGCAATTATACAAAAAGTAAATCATTTTCGGGACTATTATATTATAAATTGTAGCAGATTAAAAAGATTAAATTCCGTAATAACTTCATTAATAAAAATAAAACAAAAACGAAAACAGTGAAATGTCACTTTTAAAATTTATGAATTTGATTAATTTCGGTGACAGTCTACTTCTCTGTCATTTTCGATTTTTGGCAATGAAAATAAACAACTCAACAGGTTGGAATCTGTCAGAATAGTTCCTCAAAGAGCACTGCGCATGTCTGCTTCCATCGAGCAATATCGAGTACCGTACGAAAATCAAACAGGTTTGATATATCAAACAAGTCGACGATACACGAACTTGAGCGATTGGAATCAATGCACGCGCTGTGCTCAATCAATATTGATTGTTCAGTGTGGCTCAATATATACTCTCTTTTCTATGAGTGTGACCACAGACGATAGTCTTACGGGACAGATGATATTAAAAAAAAAAACTGTTTTCCCATGTTCAACACCTATGTCATGGTTTTCAGTGTTCATCCTGTATAGTAAACTAGTGTTTATAGAATATTAGATGCTGTAGTATATTTTTTTAGGGTATGAATTAACTAAGCACTTTATTATTTCGCACTTTTTAAACGTCTTACAGTCCGAAATATAGAGTACTTAAAATTCTAAAAAGAAATAATATTAATAATAAAATAATATAATTATTGTCTGGATTAAAAGATCAGCGTATAAAATTAATAAACAAAACTAAATAAAATGTATGTACTAGTTTTATACATATTTAGCTTCAATTTTTTTTTTATATTGTTTATTTTGTCGCCTACCCCGTTGAAGCCGCCACTGTTGTACCTTTTGTTCTTCTATTTAAATTAAGGAAAATTATATAGTGGAAGATAAAATGCTACAGTGCTGGCCACAATATTTTTTTTTATATATAATTTCTCATCCATTGGGAATTTTAACTTTTTTTCTAACGGAATTGGAATCAGCACACAAAACTGCACAGTATTGCTCTTTTAACCAAATCCATATATTTAGTAATAAGAAAGGTATCCATACTAAGGTATCTTACTTAATTTAGGACATAATGATACTTACTCTGTGTTGTACAAAAGTTTTTCATTTTCCATAAAATCATCAAAAACATTGCCATAGGTTGAATAAGGATCCTTACTCCATGTTTCGGTTACTATATCTAATCCGGCTTCATTATCCTAAAATATTCTTCAATGTACATCACATACGAGATCTTCACCATTTTATTTTTATTATTATTACATATATATCACAGCTGGGCAGTAACTAGTTACTTTGGTAACTTAGTTACTAACTATTTACTTTTACGTAACTTGTAACGTAACTTAGTTACTTTTTAAAATTTGGTAACTGTACCTTAACTTGCTGCGGAAAAGTAGTTGGTAACTTTACGGTTTTTGGTTACTTGAGTAACTTAAGTTACTTAAAGTAACTCAGAAATTAGAACGTAACTTAAGTTAGTCAAAGTAACTTAAAAAGTGGAATGTAACTTAGTCATAAAAAGTGATGCCTTTCTTAGAAACACTAACTAAACTGTTTTGTTTTAAATAAATGTCTGTCCAGAGTGGGAGTGTTGAGCGCAGCATAGCACATTCCTTCTGTAATGTGTAACTTTTATTTTAATACATAATTTAATTCAATATTATTGTTGATTGATTTCAAGCGATAATAGGTAATAAAATAAGTAATTATATTCATGAATAATAGAGTCTTTGTACGGTAAACAGAAAAACTAAAAATAACACATTATTTTAACTTTTAATTCTAGAATTAAAAAGTCACTAAATGTTCAATGTGACTTATAAAATATATTTTTTCAAATGTTTTCCTCGCTTACAAATGATACGTTTTAATAAATTATAATTAAACTGCCACTAAATCATCAAAATTATTCCAATTTTCGAGTCATACACAAAATAGTGTATTTTTTTCGTTGTTCCAAGGGTTGCAAAACTTGAATTTGTCTCATTTTTGCAAATTCCCTTCTCACAAAATAAAATGTCACTTTTAATTTTTATATTATATTATAATGTAGGTCCGCAGGGCCTTTTTATCAGATTTTTGGGCCCCAGGCCAAAATTTTTTTTGGGCCCCCCTCCCTTTTTATATTAAAAAAACAAGTACGTACAAATATTTGTATAATTATAATGTAAGTTTATTTATTAAAGAAAAAAAAAATTGCCTGCTGAGAGAAAAGCTGATCAATTATACAGTACCGCATGCTCGATTCTAGTTTGAGGTGAAATCTTAGCATAATATTTTGTTACTCCTCTCTAGGACCGGTTGGCGATTTTGCGGGGTCTCGGGAATATGTTATTAGCGTAGCGGGGCCTCAAATATTTATAAAAAGATACTTTTTCATCCAATTTTCTTAGATATATGAATGTGCGGGGCCAATGTGAGCGCGGGGCCTCAGATTGAAAATCGATGTCTGATCCGAGGTTTCCAATAAATTAATCATTATCCACTAATAAATCTAGGAAATAATGTCTGCATGTATTATACATTATAATGGTCATGTCATGTTAGAAAGAAAGTAGATTCTTTATATCTTGGTATAAGAAATCAAAATTGAAAAATAAATTAATAAATTGGAAAAATACTACCTTTTTTTAGTTTATGTTCTGTTTTAATTAATTTAAACCCAACGTTTCGGCACCATAAACTGGTGCCTTCTTCAGGGGATACATTGACATTTATTTTTTAATTAACAAAAAAAATTCCAATTTATAATATGAGTTCTGAAAGATATTTTAATAAATTAATAAATTTTTAAAAAATCATAGCAACCGGGCCCTGCGGGTTCCATGTCAAAGCGGGCCCTAGGCCGTGGCCTCGTGGGCCTAGGCGGTAATAAGGCCCTGTAGGTTCGTTAACATTAATAATAATAATCTGATTGGGTGTTGCCAAGCAATAACGTCAAAATTTAGGTTAACGTAGTTAGTGCAAAAACTCCATGATATATATACTGCACAATAGCTAAGTCAACAGTCTAAGTCTACACTTCACGCCATTAAAAGTAGTTAGAAATAAGTAACTCAAGGTAACTAAGTTACTTTTAATAACTAGTAAATAACTTAGTTCTTTCACCAAATTAACTGGAACTTAAGTAACTTAGTTACTTTTTTTTTAGGTAACTGTAACTGTAACTAGTTACATTTTAAAAGTAACTTGCCCAGCTCTGATATACAGGGTGTCTCTTAAATAGAGGGACATGGCTTAACCACAGATTCCTGAGGCTAAAATAAAACGATTTAACTAAACTTGCTTCTACCGGAAAGTGTACCATTTACCCAGAATTCTGCTTCAAAGTTCTTCGAAAAAAAATTAATTTTGCTTATAATAACCGGCCGCTTTATTCGATTTGGATGAAATTTGGTATGACAGTTTATATGGTTATAAGTCACCTTTTAATATGATACTTGTTATTATTAGTGAACCACTAGTGTATGAAACTTAAATGTCCCAACATTGATTAGACAGTAACTTTTTATTGATCACGCCGATAACATATTATTATTTTTTTTCAGAAAGATACATTCAATAGCAAACTTTTCTCTCTGTGTTTAATTTGTGACATCTGTTACGGTTCAGACAGAAAAAAATAAAACCTGAGTGACTGCATCCTGAATTTTTTTAAAATAAATTTAATCTAGCAGTCTATCCATATGTCAAAACACCTAATTTCTAATGACAGTAACAATTGTTTTAGGGTTGTCAAAAATTTCTTCGCATTATTCAGAAACTAGTAACATCCGTTTGTTCGGCCTAATAGTATTTTACTACCATTATTATAAATAACACGAATAAATATGTTAGCTTACTCCTAAACAACGACAGAACGGGACGACAAATTCCTAACTCTAGAATCTCTGAGAAGACAACAAATTACAAGTGAAATT
Organism: Ophonus ardosiacus; assembly: GCA_943142095.1. Classification (NCBI taxonomy): domain Eukaryota; kingdom Metazoa; phylum Arthropoda; class Insecta; order Coleoptera; family Carabidae; genus Ophonus; species Ophonus ardosiacus. Next base: position 12,070,373 of record OW964836.1, on the reverse strand, counting down.
CTGCAATATCATATTCTTCAAGCCCGGACTGTGTCAATTTCTAGTCGAATGGTAAGAAGAAGACTAGAGGAAGAGGATTGACCAGTAGACGTACAGTTACAGGACCATGTCTCATCAAAACTCATTAAGTAACTCGTTTACAATTTGTAAGGCAACATATTCCCTCGAATTCAACTGATAGAAACCGTGTTTTGTTTTCTGATGAGACGGAAGGGATGGTACCTGGTGAAGACCGGAACAGCAACATGCCCAATGAAATATTGTTCCACGAGAGCCCTTCCTTGGTAGTACAATAATGTTCTGGGGAATTATTTGTATTGAGGGATGCACAGAGTTGATAGTGTTTATGGGAGATCATTAATGAACAGATATAAGTAGAAGAGATCACACAAGACTATGTCAATCCTCCAATTGGAGTCAATTTCATTTTTATGCATGATAATGCAAGACCTCCCCGGGCTCGGGGCGTAAATGAATATTGAAATACAATAAGAATTAACCGTATGGGACGACCACCTAGAAATTCAGACTTAAATTCAACAGAGCACGTATGGGATATGCTGAAAAGAATTGTAACAGATCGCATACCGGCCCCACGCATTCTAGATGAGCTAAAGGAAGTTGTACCACAAGAGTTCGTAAACAATCCGCAGCATTCGATTCGAAATTTAATTCGAAGCATGAAATGAAGAATGCAAACCGTTATTAATGCAGAAGATAGTAACACCAAGTATTAAGTGATGTTTCCTTGATATTTTAAATTTTATTTTATTTACAGAATTTCAAATTTATTTCATATTACATAATATTGTAGTATTTGAATTAAAAGATGTGTTGAGTTATTTTCTACAATTTTTTAATATCCCGCAAAAGATTAATTAAAATAAACTATAAAACATGCGCAAACTTTGTAAAATAAACGAAAAATTAAAAGTGGTGCGTTAATTTTGCCCAGGAATTTATATATAAATAAATTTATATATATATATATATATATATATATATATATATACATACGAGCCCCGTCTCACAGCAGTTGGCCCACTTTTAAAAATTAATTTATCATGACAACTAATAGAGTTTGTAATATTAATTAAATAAATCTTTATTTTCTATTTAAAATGAAGATTTTCAACAATATAGCGTACTGTTGAATTAATTTTTCTCTAAAGACTAAAAATTTAACGGTTATAATAGTAATACATATCGATATATTAATTTAACGTTATTTATCAATTTTTGGTAACATCGATTTTTATTCTAAATTACTAATACAATTCTTTTAGACTTTTTATTTACAACAACCTAAGAACCTTACGATTTATATTCGTTTATTTTTTCCGGTTTTCTTCAGTTTTTAGAAAAACTAAATATTAATTCATTTTACAATAAAAAAGAAGTATTTTGGAAAATATATCGTGCTATCTGTCATTAGAACAACAAAATGTTTGTAATATTAATAAAAAGTGGCAATAATTTACGTTAGTTATTATTTATATTATAATTAACTAAATAAAATTAAATTAAAACTGGTGACACTATGACACTAACTCATACAAACGACTAAACCGAGACCCTACCAGTACTATACAACAAAAAGCAAACAAACTAGTATCCCAACTTAAAAACACAAATGCAATAACCCCAGATACAGCTAAAACACTTACAATATACAACTCCACAGCACCTAAATATTACGGACAACCTAAAATACACAAACCTACATTATCACTAAGACCTATCATATCTTCCATAGATGCACCTAACAGTAAACTAGCCCAATATATCACAGACAGACTGACAGA